>OW569413.2:58913872-60198096 GCA_937662695.2 Halyzia sedecimguttata
AATCTTGGGAGACCGAATTAATATATTGTATATCTAGAAATCTGTTTATTCAGCATCAGATGATTTAAAATTCTATTTTATTGCATGAATAATATCAATACTTGTTCTGTCGAGGTGGGATGTTTGAAGGGATATTTGTTTTCACGAGAAATAAAGCTTAATATCGAGAAATAAAAAATAAGGGAAAGCCCTAAGGAGCTTTGGCTCTCTTGTTCAAACTCTGACAAATCGTATATCCGAAAGTATTGGTTTCTCAGAGTTGGGAATGATATCAATGGAGTCTTATGATAGAACAGCATCATAAAAGGAATTGAATTCAAAAAATCATAAAATTACGAATTATTATTCAAATTTTGAAAAATCATATCTCCCAAAGTTCAGTTTGTTAGAGTTGAGAGTGATATAAATGGATTCTTATGATGAAACTGCATCTTGAAAAAATTGATTGTAATGTTACTCCGAAACCAACTGGCTAATTTTGTCCATAACGAACTCAACCGAGATATTAATCTCTCAAACTTACTCTGAAAATCTCAACTGTCTAGCTCATTCGGTTCGAGAGTTATCGTGTTAACAGACGGCCGGAAAGAATCGATTTTGAAATACATCAAACTTGGTAAAAAATCAGATAGTATCTGGCATTTATTCTCAGTAAGTTTTTTTGTCAGATATGTTTATTTCAAAGTTTGTAAAATTAGTATTGAAATCTCGATTGAAATATAATAACGACAAGCATGTATTTCGAACAGGTGTTAAAACACAGGAAAATACATATAAAGTGACACGGAATTTGAATTAGAAAATCAATCGTTGCGAAAATTACATACTTTATATGCAGGGAGCTCAAACAACTTAATATAAAATGAATATATGTATATAAAAAATAATACTACGAATAATAGTTAGTGAATGAATGAAAACGTAGTAAAACAATGAACAAATATTTGCATAACTACAAACCTTGCGTAATTACACACAAATTCAGGGAATCCGCCAAATTTCGATGAGAAAATGATAAATCTTTGTCAGAAGTTTGTAGCGTTTTCTTCAGCGCTATGCCTCCAATTGTGAGTAAAAACAAGGTTCAATTTCATTATCATATTACTGAAATAAATTCATGCAAATTCATCATCAAATAACTGAATAAATTGGGAGTAGGTGGTCTGGGAATAACATAGATATTGCATATGAACGAGAGCTTATTAGGTTGGGGAATTTTCCTTGGGATGCTCGATTTAATTATGTCATGCTAAATAATATTCAACTCACGAGCAACAGTACTACATAATAGTAGTTAATCTATCAAATGAACTGTTCTAAACATCAGAGCTGGCTCAATTATGTGTAATCAAATATGTGTCACTTCATCAGTTCCTGGTTTAATAAAACATGAATAATAATGATGACAGATGATTAGATTGAGTCATTTTTTCTTTCCCTTAATAATTTGACAAAATGTTTCACCAAGTGCTCAGTCAGAACTCAATATCTTTCATGATAATATAATTATTGGTATTGCTCAAAATATTACTCATTGAACAAACATTATATAAACTATTCTGCACTATTTTCGGTTGACTGAAGTAAAGGTAGATACAATCAAGTATCTATGTGTTTTATGTTGAGATATATATACAATAATCAAATAGATACACAGATGTGGCTAATCAAGATTTCTATAAGTTACGGAATTAAGCTCGAGCGGCCTACAAAACGTCGCCATCGTAAAAGCTTTAAATACTTCTGAGTTCACAACCTCCTATACATTCTGCTCTGTCGTCCGATGTTTAAAATAATATTCGTATGGGAAATATCAACTCGACGATGCTTGGCTCCGGACAATTGCAGGTACCGTAAGATCTCTGTTGGAAACCAATAAACGCAAAAAGATGATAAACACCTACATGGAACGTTGAAATTATTGTTGCCTCGCGCATGCATATTGCATACATATACACTATACACCTTTATATCGTCTCCTATTGTGAATTCATTATAGTAATTCTTTCCTGTTTTTTGCGGAATTTTTTCATCCAATTGTCTGTATTTCTCGAATACTGACACTAGTGGATATTTCGTGGTCAAATCTAATTATTGCCGTCCATTAGTATTAGTATAGTAGCAGTAGTAGTTTTCAAAGGTGAGTCTTTTATAACAGGTGGTAAAATTCAGCAAAATAAACAACTTCACTAAAAATCCTCTACTCAAAATATGCAAATTGACGAAGTTGAAAAAAATCATCGATAAAATATATCCTAATCAAGAACCAAGATAGTGTGTTATTATCATTTTAACAACGTCGATGAATAATCCTCCATATTACGTTTTCGTTTAGAATGTTGACCTGTAAATTTCGGCCGAGATTTCGGCCGAATATTGAATTTATGTTTTGTTTTCAATGCTTAGAAAAGGTAGTTTCCACAATACCTAGGAGGTACTACCTTGGAGCGTTAAGGCTGGTTTATGCTGGCTGGTAACTTTAACTTAATCATATATACAGGGTGTTTGTGAATAAGTGCGACAAACTTTAAGGGGGAATTCTGTGATGAAAATTAAGGTGGGTATTTGGTATAAAATTTTTTGAAAAACCTCCCCCGGAAAATTTACTCCCCTCCGAAGATTAACAAAAGAAATTGTCCCTCTTTTTTATTTTCCCTGTATATTAGAAATCTTCAAGAAAGGTAATAGAATGGGTGATGAGGAAAATAAAGCAAAACTTGTAAAACATACGTTTATATAACTATAAACAAATTATTTAGGTTAGGGAAATTCCACCTCGGTGCTTTTTGAAAATGCATTGCATTTTTTCTCGTAAATGCTTGAGTTTTAGAAAAAGCTTGTAGGGACAAAAAAGTTAATAAATGAATTGGACTTCTCAGCCATGTTTTTCAAAAGGGAAAATTTGTTAAACAAAAAGATGTATGAAAAAATATCTCAGAGGTTGACTATTTCAACCCCTTCTAAGCATATTGCATGGTTGAAAAAATTCCAAAATGTGTAGTTTTATTGACAAATAATATTTACCAAGTTTCGTATCTTTAGATTAATATACAGTGAAAATAAAAAAGAGGAACAATTTTTTTTTGTTAATCTTCGGAGGGGTTTAACTTTTACGGTGGGAGGTTTTTCAAAAAATTTTATACCAAATACCCACCTTAGTTTTCATCACAGAATCGCCCCTTAAAGTTTGTCGCACTTATTCACAAACACCCTGTATATAATATATATAGACATTTATTTTTAGTGTTACGCTTTATAATTAGACTAAATAATCCGTTAACTTATTAATTATTATTATTAATAATAATTAAACGGATTATTCAGTCTCAGTAACAACCATAGCGTTAGAAATCTATGTTTCAATTTTTAAGTTAGGGAATAAGTTAAAGTTACCAGCCAGCATAAACCAGCCTTTACTTTTTTGGGGTATTTCGCCAGTAGCCATTTTCTCCCAAATTATCATTTCTTAGAACTAGGGATTTGAATAGTGAATCTTGATTTGCCTGAACCCTCAACTGACTAAAATATATTTTAGTCTCCGCTTTATAATGTATCTAATTTCTAATGTATTTATTGAAATAATCATTCAACAGTTGAATTTTGAACGTCATCTGAAGCATCGAATTTATCGATAATATCATTAATATTATTATCAATTTGTCGATAATTTATGATCAGTATGATTTTTACGTCTTCCATAAGGATTTTTCCTTGAAAGGACAGACGGCTCGACAGACGGTTTGGAAAGATACCCCAAATTTGGAAAAACTACATTTTTATTCAATTTTGAATGTCCCAAAATGTTACCATCTTTTAGTGTAAATACATCGTATCTGATGATTCTTCATAAGTTTTTTTCGAGAGAAAATTCGAAAATTACAGACATTTGGGCATAATGTTAGCACACTATTTCCTAGAACATGCGTGCAAAAAAGATCTGATTTTCGAGAATAAATCCGCATTGAAAAGAATGGTTATATTATGTATACTCCATTCACTTTTATAAAATCTCCCATTTAGCCATGAAGTTTTTACACATTTCACCGTGTATATTTTGAAAATGTTAGGTTATGCTCATTTTCCTGTCTGATAACTACGCAACTTTTTCCTCTCTACATAGAAGTCGTAGTAATTACGTATTTTTCACAATGTGAATTCTCTTGGGAGAAATTATGAATTTGAGAAATTATGAATTTGAGAAAATATTATGTGAATTCAACAATTCCAAGACCTGGCGACTGTTGAAGAAAATTTTTCATTTGTTGCTACTATGGAAATATTTCACGTATATAAACTGGTTAGAAAATTAAGTTATGCTATTTTCTTGTACGGAAATCAAGATTTAAGTGTTAAAATTTTAATGAAAAGTAATTGTTAGAGTAGTCCGTTACTTTGTTATAGTTCATTTGAAAAAAGAATAAAAGTACCTGAATAACCTGGTAGGAGAACTTCTAAACGAGCAGACGTACCTATGGAATTCCCCATTTTTCAAAATTCCCGAGCAAGAACAGAAGACATTTAAATATCTTGTTGCATAAATTGAAATACACCTGTTTCAAAATGTAGTAGTACTACGAAACCCGAGTCACTGTTAAACCTTAATAAAATTTAGTGATAGGAAACTAAGTAATTTCATTCGAGAGTTCAACATCTCCTAAGACAGAATGAAGTTTTCCTATTGCAAATTTCAGTTATATATAGCACTTCCTGATACTTCGTCTCTGCTTCTTCAAAACTGCTTTCGGCATTTTCAATTTCAAAGCGAAGAGTTCTTTATTATTCGAAGATAATGATAATATCTTGTCTAATATGGAACATTATGTTGATTGTGAAGAGTAGAAATTGGCAACGTCTCAGATAATTGTTTTGACATTGACGATATTTCAGGAGTGCCAACCAGCCTTAGTTTTAGCTGCAAAAACGTGATAGACCTAAATCATCGCCTACCGGGATACTTCATAAAAGTGAATGGAGTATAAGCATACGGGTATCACTTTATTAATGTATAATTCAATGGTTTTTCTCGAAGGGTGTCGCCCTAGTTAAGAAGAAAGTAGCAGAAAAAACGCGAAAAAGAACGGATTGGACGACATAAAAAATCTTTTTGTCAAATTTGTCATATTTCATTCACACACATTGAGATGCTTCTTGTATGATAATTTCCAAGAGAGTTACGAACGGCCAAATTTTTCGAATAAAACATAGCTCCAGTCAAAGTTTGAAAGTGTTTAGATGTGGATGTTATCGTTCCAAAATATTCAATGGAATTATAATACAAGCATTAAGGAACTAGTTTATTGACTCTACTTCACAAGCGAAATTTCGAGAAACATTGTGATATTATTATTTCCGTTTAAAAGTGAGTTATAGTAAGCATTCACTAGAGATTCCCAAAGTCAATATCACAGTATTTCACTGATGACGGGTTCGTAAATATACTATCGAGGCAAATTCAGCTTTCTATGATATATATTTCTCCCATATATTTCCTCCCGACTCATTCACATATCAATTTTATAAAACTGTCAACGGAGGCGGCGGTAGAAATTTCCTTCGAGTTTTATTTTTCAATTCCCAATGTCACTGTTATCTGCCCGAATGAATTCTTATGGAGTGGAGTCGACGCTATCTAGTTCTATATTCTTGGCGATTCACACTCTATTCCCATAAAAATACCATAAGAGTCTCTCTATAAAACGAGAGAAATGGATTTATATCCCCACATATAGCGCATATCCCGAAAAAAATGCTTGCGAATGTTATTTACGCGTCTACGCTTAACGCTCGCTCCTCTCTGAATTTCAATTTGGAATCTTCTTCTTCGTATTCCAAGGCCATAAATAAAAATCGTTCTCAAAAACAAAACGACGTCGTGGTGTAAAAAATAGACGCCTTCGGGGAGAATGAACTGTAATTTTGCACCAGAATCTTCATATTCTCTCACAGTTAGATGAAATATCAGGCAGTGTTGCCAACACCATATTTCAGAACGTATAATGCACAGGCATAGACTATCCGTTTTTCTTTCACAATAACTTTGAATTATACTCCAAGCTGTAATGTAATTTTATAATGTTTTTAAGATTATTTAATCAGACTTCCAACCAATATTGAAAATGAAATGAACATCAAAAATGAATTGAAGCTGATATGCTGATTATAAATATACATACAAATACATATTATGATAGTCGTTTTTCAAAATTCTCAATATCGTCATTCCTTCGGCTTTTTTAATTTTCTCTGATTATAAGATGATTGAAACAAATTTTATTGAATGTAATAGAAAGTAACTCGACATTGGACTGGGAATCATTGAGCCAATGGAGCAAGCTTTATTACCAACCTATGTATGTTACCTTATCTGTTCCACATTTCAGAATACATGAAAATTGTAAGTCAGATGGCATTAATTTAAAAATACAATCCTGATTTTCGAGTGATCATTGATCTGGTGTGCAAAAAGTAGCGTGGAAAACGTTATGAAACTATTAAAATACAATCATCAATCCCAAACAACTTAGGGGAACATGTCACATAACTAATAATATAAAATTGTGCCTACAACCGATATTTCTTCTCCGTTTTGTATAAATATCTCAGGAATATGTAATTCACATCATTAACAATTACCATCATACCACTTAATATACTTAGGTACAGCCCAAGAGGTCGTAACGGAATGGAGCGTACTTCTTGATGTGGACAATTTGAACATGCGTAAAAAGAATAAACTTGACCTCAAAAACAAATCATATTCTAATATAAATTTTCCGAACTTTTTCTCCGCTTTGTAATCAAAACATGGCGAAGACATAGATGGAGCGTAAGTACTTAGAAATGAGGAATTCTTCGGGAGAGTTTCAAATAAATCTCCACAAATACCTGAACATTTCGTTACCCCAAAAATATTTCTTATCTGATAATATGCTGCAGAGTGGCAACACTGCGACCGAGTCCATTTGAGAGCAATCCTTGTCTGCTATGATTTCTAGGTGAGTTGGTATTTTATGGCCGATGTATGTTAATTTGAAAGATTTAGATCGAAATCTTCTTTTATAGTTACTTTGTGACGAACCGACTGCAGGATTCGAGGACATATCTGATGGAAGCTGGAATTTTCGAATATTTAGGACTTGGTCGTGAAATTTTGATCCTTAGTCACCTTGGAATGACATTAAGCTCTAGACGACGGCAGAGCAGATTTTTGGTTAATTCTTCCGAGTCATAACCATAAGAATAAAATATCTAAAAATGTGTCTCCCTCGATAAATTTTAAGAGATTATTAAAAAATCCGCTCGTTAAAACGTATCCTCTGAAGCTACTGGAATGAAACCTGGAAAAGCACTAAGGTAAGGTCAGTCTGCTTTGGCGCGATTGTTCAAATTCACAACCAGAGCGGTCATCCATCCAAGTACTTGAACTCGTACAAGTCTGCTTGGCTTCCAGGAAAAATTATAATATTTTCAAAAATATAGTTGAGCTAAAATCTAGAACTGTAAAATAAGGCTTTAAAGACCCTGGCAAAATTACAGCGATATCTGATGTCGATATCTCGTATACTCCATTCACATTTATGAAGTCTCTCGGTTGGCCATGAAAATTTGACACATTTCACCGTGTATATTCGGAAAATGTTAGGTTATGCTCATTTTCCTGTCAGCTAACTACGCAACTCTCTACATAGAAATCATAGTAATTACCTATTTTTCACAATGTTGAATTTTCTTGGGAAAAATTATTATGTGAATTCAACAGTTCCAAAGACCTGGCGACTGTAGAAGAACATTTTTCATATGTTGTTAATATGGAAATATTTTACGTACCTATATAAACTGGTTGGAAGATTAATTTATGCTATTTTTTAAACGGAAATGGATACAGTAGTCCGTTACTTTTTGATAGTTCATTTGAAAAAGGAAAAAAAGTACTTGAATAACCCGGTAGGAAGATTTCTCAACGAACGGAAGTACCTATGAAATTCCCCACTTTTAGAAATTCTCTTAAATAAGCCTAGAGAAGACATTTAGATACCTTGTTGGACAACTTGAAATAACACCAGTTTCAAAATCTAGTAGTACTACGAAACCCGAGTCACTGTTAAACCTTAATAAAATATAGTTATAGGACAGGAAACTCAGTCTCAGGCGAATTCTCCGTGTGGACGGTACTATGAGCATCACATGAAACGCTCGTACACCGTCCACACGGAGAATTCGCCTTTTATTACACCCTGCATTACGCGTTACATTACACCCGTCTGGATCCGGTTTAAGATGGAACATTATGTTGATGGTTGAGACTAGAAATTGGCAACGTCTCAGAGAATTGTTTTTGCATTCAAGATATTTCAAGAATATTTCAGAACCTGCCTTCGTTTTAGTTACAAAATTGGTTCAAGCACTGACGTGAAGTCAGAAGCTTTTGCGCGTATGTTCTATTGTCCATACTTCTGTATTGGACACCCTTAATCGAATTTACCATGGTAAATTATGTTGTCCATTCTCCTGTATTGGACACTCTCAATTCAAATTTACCATGGTAAATTCGAATTAAGTGTCCAATACAGGAGAATGGACAACATAATTTACCATGGTAAATTCGATTAAGGGTGTCCAATACAGAAGTATGGACAATAGAACATACGCGCAAAAGCTTCTGACTTCACGTCAGTGCTTGAACCAATTTTTTTTTCGTGACTTTTTAAAAATTTTCTAGGGGTACGGTTCTTGAAATTTTTTTTTTCGTCCTTTTTTTCAAATTTTCTAGGGATACGATTCTTACAAAATTTTAAACACGTCTTTATGTTGATTTTCTACTACTAGTTCCAAGCACCAATTCGATCGAATATTTATTTTTTGAGTTATCAAGGAAATAATATTCCAGGTGGGTATAACTCGGAAACCGTTAGACCGATTATGCCCAAAAACGAACTCAACACTCTCTTTCGGATACGCAACCTACCCTGAAAATTGCAAGTCCCTATCTCCTTTCGTTCGAAAGTTATCGAGGCAACGGTCACCCATCTACTGAACTCGCACAAGAATGCTCGAATCTCCAACAATATTTAACCGATCGTATTAAAACTAGAAACTTGGCAGTAGAGTTAGGTTATGAAGGCTCTTGCAAAATTTCAGCAATTTCAAACGAATAGTTACTGATATATAGAATTTTTTTTTTTTATTTTCAAGGATTTATTAAAAATTTTCTACGAATGCTATCCTCACCAAATTTTGCAAACATTTCCGCGTTGGCATTCTACAACTAATAACCATGTTTGAATTCAATCGGTTCAGTACTTTTTGAGTTAATGAGGAACAAAAACCACGAAATTTCAGAAAATTTCAGATGGCTATAACTCTGAAACCATTTGGCCGATTATGCTCATAAACAAACTGAAATGTCGCGTTCTGGTGTTCATCCTAACCTGGAAATTTCAAGCCGCTATATCATTCCGTTCTCAAGTTATCGTGACAACAAAAATATTTTTTAATAATTTTTTAAAAATTTTCTAGCCATACGATTCGCACAAAATTCCACAAACGTGCTTAAGATTATATTCTACAACTACCCACCAAGTTTCAATTTGATCGGATTTATATTGGTAGAAAACAAAATTATTACTCGGAAACCACTGGGCCGATTATGCCCATTAACGAACTTGTCTGTCGTATTGAGATGCGCCACCTACCCTGAAAATTTCAAGTTGCTAGCTCTTCTCGTTCTCAAGTTATCGTGGCAACGGCCGGACGGCCGGACGGCCGGACGGACAGAATCAAATTTGACCTCGAATTCTTCATTGGGGAGTCGAACTTAATCGTTTGAGACCATTTTCGTCAAAAAATTCGAAAGATACAGACATTTGGGCAAAACTATAACGCGATGTTCCCCAGAACATACGCGCAAAAACGTGATAGACCTAAATCATGGCCAACCGGGAGACTCTATACAAGTGAATATTATGTCAACTTATATGAGTTCTATTATTATTTCAATGTCCAATTTCAGATAATTTGTTGATTTGGATTCGGTATAATTCGATTTGAAAACAGCCTCAAAGCCGTTTTGAAAACGAGAGATAAAAGCAAAAATTTCTAATTCGATCATCTGAGGAATGAAGTTTACGAGTTCAACTTGATTTGAATTTCTAGTTCAAACAGAATTCAAGGAAGTTAAATACAGTATTTTCCATCTTGAAAAAGTTTCGCTTCCTCTGAAGATACACGATTCGTGTCAAAATTGTATTTACTCATTCCCTGGGGTTTTTTTCCGGGGAACTTAAGAGTTCGATTCATATTGGGTTCGTTTGGAGGCAAAGTGAACGGAAAATATATTTCATCATATAAATTGGATCTCTCCGGAAAGGGCGAGCGTATGCGTTTGGGAATAGTATAACTGTTTATAATGGCGAACATAAAAAGCTTTTTAGCCCAGATATCTTTTATTTTGGGATCTATAGAACGTTTGCAGAGTTCCAAAAATCAGCCGTATGAAGGGCGTTCTGCAGTAACCCAAGAGAACCGGGTCATCTGCCCCGGTGGCAATCGATACGCTTGGAACGGTGTCAGAAGTAACTGGTCCAACTCTTATTTATTTGGGGGAAAATAAATTCATATTAACAAAACTAATTCCTTTCAGAGTTCCTTTCTCATTAAAAAAAGGAAATGAAATCATTTCTTAACGCTTGTCAATCTTTTCAAGAAGGGTTGACGACGTACTTCCTGACGAGCTGTTCCTTAATTAATAACGATATCATTACGTCGCAGCAAACCCTTCCTACTAATTGCTCCGAATTTCATCGACGCAAATTCCAGCAGGACAAGATGAAAATTTGACAAAAATTCCAATTATCAATAATATTCCTCTCTGTTATATGCATTCCAGAATTATTGAACAGTTAAGTAAGATGTTCAAGCGACAGAAGTAATTGGTCTGACATTCATTTTCGGGAAACAAATATTTTTACTAACAAAGCTATTTCCTCTCCCATTAAAAACGAGCGAATTTAACATTTTTTTCGAACTTCTCCAATATTTTTGGGGCTTAGCAGAATACTCCGGACGAGTTTTTACTCGAATAATAACGATATCATTACATCCAAAAGAACCCTTCTTCCTAATTGCTTCAAGTTATATTCGGAAATTCGGTAAATGTCAGCAAGGCACGAACAAAATCCGAAAGACGTTACAGCGATCAATCAATATTCAACTCAGAAATTCCTCAAGTCTGGCAACTTTTTATAAAATATATTCAGTAGGCGATGTTGCCGCTGTTCCTCTAAAATATACGAGAATTCAACTTATGCTTCTTTTCTCTTTCATGCGACGATCTTATCACTAAAAAAACATTTGTTTCTTTAAAAATGTTATATTTCAGAAATTATCTGTCAGATTCCGCTGAAATTCCACACAAACCTTGAAGCTACTATTTGACAATCGAGTATCGGATTTCAGCTCAATCGGCTTTGTTTTTTTAGCAATTATTGTGAAAATAAAATTTCAAACTGGTACCTATCTACATCTTCTGAAATTTCAAGAGATCCTGGTTCGAATGCCCGCAGAGTAAGTTCAGTATTTAATTTATTTTGAATTCGAATTCAGTTGACGCCCAATGCATTTTGTTCATATGTTTACGCTAAAAAGATTGCTTGGCAGTTCATGCAATATTTCAAGAGCGTGTGAAGCGCGTGAATACATAATAAAATATGCGCGCAAAGACTCCTAATTCCAAGTCAGTGCTTTCCTAGAATTGTATTCCATCGGCCAAAATTAAAAAAAAATTTAAAAACCACTTGCGCTGCAGGAATCGATTCTGGTACCGTCTGAGCGTGAAGCAGACTGCTTAATAGCCCCCGATATAGGGATGATGGAATCAGGCTGTCCTTGAACGAATTATCGTACCTCAATAATCATCTTCGGTATATTTTCCATTATTTCCAACAATGTAGACCAGATTGAGTTCAAATCTGCGTAATTGTTGTTATTTATAGTCATACGATTCTTACGAAACTACATATGCGCATATGTCTTCGTTTCGGTATTTTTCAACTAACTACCGAGTTTCAAATCGATCAAATTGGATTTGACCCCCAATTATTCATCAGTGAGTCGAAGCCAATCGTTTGAGACGATTTTCAACCAAAAAATAAAAAAAAACAGACGTTTGCACAAAACGACGTGCGTTCGCATCGCTCCAGAGAAAAGCGTACCGAAAACCTTTTTTTCAAAATTATGAGTGTTTGATCTCAGTTCGAAGAAGTCTTGTTTGGGAAGCACGATGTATAATGTACATATATAATTCCGACCAAATCTCAAATTCCTACCTGGAAATGCACTTGTCCTTGATCCACCCAACCAATAATTAAATCTGATCCAGCCATTCTGCCGTCTCTGGAGAAACCAAATCCTACATATCCGAGTGTTCTCACTTGTAGTTCGAAGGTGATATCCTGGGGTCCTGGTCCCAACGACCACAGCAATTTGTAATCCGGATTCAACATGGCAGAATGGGACCACCTTGCACTCTCCGCTAAACGCACCACACAAAACACATTAATCAACACTAGTTTCATCAAATTTAACCATTCCATCTTGTCAGTTTTTCAGTACCCGTCAGCAAAACATTATCTGAAAGAAGAAAATATTTTTAAAATTGCCAATGACTGAAATATGTTGTTATAGCAAAATACAAGCATAATATATAAATCCTGAAAAAATTGAGGATGAACCAATCAATAATCGATATAATCGATATGTTCCTAACTCGCACCAGCTCTCAAGCGCTTATGAGGGGCCTCCTCGAAAGACCTAGGAGTTTCAGGATAATCATATCATAACAAACATTCTCAACGCAGGATTATTTTTCGTGGTAAAATTCAATGTCCGCCCGTCTGTCTGATCGTATGTAAGCACGATACCTTCAGTTGAAATTTGTACATAAAAATAATAAGAATCTTACACGTTTAAAAAAAAATTATTTGATTTCAACCTTATGATGATATTCTACCCTGCAATGGCCAGGGTGAAGCAAATTAAGCAGTCTCAGTTCGTCCTTCGACAAGGACCAGTTCCTATTGAAAGGCGCGATCAGCTCATTTGGCTTTCTTTATCCTTTCGCATTAGTCTAGTGAGAAATTTTACCCTGTCTCTTTACTCATTAATCAAACTCTGCCCAGTGAGGGTCACATCACACACGAAGGTCCTGACAATATCACCTAAACTCTTATATACTCTAGCTAGAAGGTCCGATGAACTGTATGGGCACCTGCCTTTTCTTTTCCCTCGATACCCGGGTAACCAAACATTATTATAATGGTTTTAGCTAGTTATATGAATTATTTTTTTTCAACTTCAGACGAACACTAAACTTTGCGAAATTATTCCTGGAAGCAGTTTGAATGTCTTTTACAAATCAGTGGAATTTATCAATGTAGTCGATTGAATAATACGTACTCAATCGGAACAACCGCCAAGAAAAGTTGAAAAATATTGAAGGAGTTCATAATCGAATTTCCATTATGGATCTGACAGAACTGAAGACTACCCCCGGGAATGACAGAAATTGAGGAAGGAAATAAGAAATTTTAGAAATAGTCGATAAAGAGCCAACAACCATAAAACGAGCAAAGGGTCAACCACAAGTTCATCCCCTGAACAATTTTTTTTTATGCGGCAAAGTTTGTAGGAAATTCTTCCAACTTGACTAGCGGCATTTACACTTCTTTCCGTATAAGGATAGCGCGCGAGTAAATCTGGTCGAATAAAACCGTAGGAAAAGATACAAGTGTAGAGAGGTATCAGGCACGCAAATCACGCGCTTGACCCTAGGTACGTAATCTCCCACTTCAGGGCAGCCTTTATACCTACTCTCAATCCCATTCTCTTTCCAGCTTGTAGCCCATTACAACTAGAAATAGGACCTTCCGAGTGAAAATAATCGAACCTTTCGACTATTGAAACCTCTCAAAATTTTCAGAAAAATGCGATCGAATTCATTCGAATGCTTTTCTGTCGTCTATCATGTTGTACCGAGATGAGATATCACGAGACTTGAGTTACGAGAATGTCGAATATTTCGTCTACTTTTTGAATGTATTTCGAATTTTGGCGGCACTTCAGACTCGAGGATGAGATATGAAAGTTTCGTTTAACAATCGATATAATTAATGGCTGGCATCTGGTGCTAGTGAGCAAGTGAATGATTCCGAGGAAAACTTATTAGAGATAAGGGATAACGGAAGCCGTTGAAATGATGAGGACTGAGGACAACACCGAGCGATTGATATCTCGTGTGATAATTCGCTTATTTAATCCTCTCAAGAGCGAACGATAATCGATTATTGAAATCATTCGATTATGCCCAAAACTAATTCAATCTCAGAATTTTAGGAACACCTCGTTGGCTGAGATGTTACAAATATTAGATTTCCTAAAATACAGATCAGATCGAATTAGAATCCTGTGCTCGATTGAAAAAAACCGCGTGAAGGTTCATGCATTATTTCGTGAGGGTGTTTGAGACGTGAATAGGCAATACAACATACGTGCAAAATTCCTGACTTCACGTCGGTGCTCCTCTCGATTTTTTTCCTGAGCAACTTGTACATTTCTATTGAAAACACTCAGTATATCATATTTTAAAGCGTGATTTCTTCTCCGTTCCAATGTTTTTGTCGGGTGTGAAATTTTCAGGACCAAAAAGCTAAATCCATCCACGTACGTGTTCAAGAACAGTCTAGTATATCGTGTAGACGTGAGAATCTCAGTTTAAGGGACATGTCCGTTGCTGTGTTCAATATAGACCTTATCTATGGTGTTTTAGATTGCTTAGCATGCCTAATGTGATTTCCATGCCGTAACACATAAAATAGCTAATAATAACAACTACCAGTAACTCTCAGCAATAAAATCATGTCAAATGCATATATCCAGAGAAGTCTCGACAGTCCAGGTTTGGATTTCTACGTCACGTTCCGAATAGTTCGCATTTTGCATAAGGATATACTGCAGAGTGTTGTTTGAAATTCCGTGGATATAATATCATAGTGCATCCCATTTCTCGAGGTAGATTCCTAATACGGGTTCTAAAAGGTCAGAAAAGTGTCAGGCTGCGAGGGGAATATCAAGTCAGGAAATCCATCTATATTTCTCGTATTTGGTAGCCACTAGGTATACAATGTTGAATCTGAGAACATCGTCGGCGACACCGCAAAACCAAGTAACTGCAAAAACCAACATTTTCAGAAGGCACTAAAAACTTCATAATTTTGGATTGATGAATTAGTTTAAATTCAAAATAGTTACAAACCACTTGATATTGATTATCTCAGGGTCAGTTTACTCTTTGAAAAGAATTTGCACACCTGTCCTTACAAATAAAATTAAATAATTACCGCCGAAATCTCATTTTTAAATTTTTATCAGTTACTTGGTTTTGCGGTGTCGCCGACGACATTACAAATAGGTATAACGCTTACAGACAGGGATACTCGAAAAATAAATTCAAGTCGAATATCCAAAATTCCATATGAGTACCTTCTAGGTTTCGATACTGAAAGCCCATACTAATTCATACACTGGATGGTTTCATCAATATCTCAGACGTTAGGTACACTAATAATTTCTTAATGAGGTTTGGAAATTAGCACCTTCAATGGTCCCCTAAGTTCAAATAAGAACCGTTTTCAAGACACAAAATAATCTTAGGTGTTTATTAAGAAAGACAAATCCCATTAATGAAAAACAAAAATCAAAAAATTGGTTCAAGCACTGACGTGAAGTCAGAAGCTTTTGGCCGTATGTTCTATTGTCCATTCTTCTCTGTATTGGACACCCTTAATCGAATTTACCATGGTAAATTATGTTGTCCATTCTTCTGTATTGGACACTCTTAATTCGACTTCACGTCAGTGCTTGAACCAATTTTTTTTTTCGTTATTTTTTTGAAATTTTCTAGGGGTAAGGTTCTTAAAAATTTTTTTTTCGTCTTTTTTTTCAAATTTTCTAGGGGTGCGGTTCTTACAAAATTTTAAACACGTCTTTATGTTGATTTTCTACTACTAGTTACCAAGCTTCAATTCGATCGAATATTTATTTTTTGAGTTATCAAGTAAATAATATTCCAGGTGGGTATAACTCGGAAACCGTTAGACCGATTATGCCCGATTATGCCCGAACTCAACTCTCCCTTTCGAATACGCAACCTACCTTGAAAATTGCAACTCCCTATCTCCTTTCGTTCGAAAGTTATCGAGGCAACGGTCACCCATCTACTGAACTCACACAAGGCTGCTCGAATCTCCAACAATATTTAACCGATCGTGTTAAAACTTGAAACTTGGCAGTAGAGTTAGGTTATGAAGGCTCTTGCAAAATTTCAGTAATTTCAAACGAATAGTTACTGATATATAGAATTTGTTATTTCAATTTTCAATGATTTTTTGAATATGTTCTACAAATACTATCCTCACGAAATTTTGCAAGAATTTTCGCGTTGGCATTCTACAACTAATAACCATGTTTGAATTCAATCGGTTTAGTATTTATCGAGTTAATGAGGAACAAAAAACAACCAAATTTCATATGGCTACAACTCTAAAACCGTTCGGCCGTTGTGCTCATAAACAAACTGAAATGTCGCGTTCTGATGCACATCCTAACCTGAAAACTTCAAGCCGCTATCTCTTTCCGTTCTCAAGTTATCGTGACAACAAAAATATTTTTTAATAATTTTCTAGCCATACGATTCGCACAAAATTGCACAAACGTGCTTAGGTTCATATTCTACAACTACTCACCAAGATTCAATTCGATCGGATTTATATTGGTTGAAAACAAAATTATTACTCGGAAACCACTGGGCCAATTATGCCCATTAACGAACTTGTCCGTCGTATTGGGATGCGCCACCCACCCTGAAAATTTCAAGTCGCTAGCTCTTTCCGTTCTCAAGTTATCGTGGCAACGGCCGGACGGCCGGCCGGACAGAATCAAATTTGATCTCGAATTCTTCATTGGGGAGTCACACCAAATCGCTTGAGACCATTTTCGTCACAAAATTAAAAAGTTACAGACATTTGGGCAAAATGATAACGCGATGTTCCCCAGAACATACGCGCAAAAACAGTGTATATAGTATTCCTTGTATTTGTGGTATATCGTATAAAGGAGAAACATCGAGATCAAAAGAAGTAAGAAAGTCGGAACATAAGAACAACTTGAGAAATAGAGACATACAAAAATCAAAAATAGCAGAACATGTACAATCCAAGGAGATCTCATGATAGAATGGAGTAATACAAAGATTCTGATGACAAAATCTGATTACGTTAAAAGGAAACTTAAGGAGTCAACTTTTATTTTGTTGAACAGAGAATGCAATTTTGCAAACTGCTCAAATGGAATTGACCATATTTGGCTGAATTTAACAAAAAAGGAGTTAGAACTTGCAAAACTCTAGGCTAAGTAAAACTATGTTACTATGATTTTCAAATACTGTCAAAATGATAATTCTCGAATTTCAGAATAGCTATATCAACAAAAAATAATTCTGAAGATTTTCGTTAGTGTCTGACGAAGGAGTCTGATTTAGACTCCGAAACGTTACGAAATAGTTGTTTCATCGTTGATGTTGTTTCGTTATTGTTTGTTAGGCAACATTGTTCGATTTATTGCTTCTGACAAATATCTTGTGTTTCTTACGCAGAAGCAATTCACAAAGTAATAAATTTTTATGTAATAGATATTTGATCAGTGTTTGGGAGAGAAAAC
This sequence comes from Halyzia sedecimguttata, assembly GCA_937662695.2. Lineage (NCBI taxonomy): Eukaryota > Metazoa > Arthropoda > Insecta > Coleoptera > Coccinellidae > Halyzia > Halyzia sedecimguttata. The sequence continues at coordinate 58,931,642 of OW569413.2, forward strand.
CCATCAGAAAGAAACTATTTGAAAAAATGAACTTAAATTGTCAAATGAAAAAAGAAATTATAAGGAATCATTAAATCAACCAAAATAAATATTTAACAAACCCTTGTATTAAATTATGAAGAAATTATCAACAAATTCAGTCAGATAAAAGTTCCTCAACACTATAACGATTTCCTTTTTGAAGTCTCATAGTACCTCTTATTGGAATAAAACTGTATTATTATACCCTCAAATAATTATTACATTACGAAATACGTTTTCGCCGAATTCCAACAGGCTCAAATGGACAAATATATTAATTTTGGGCAATATTCCGGGAAGTTCTATACTGTGTTATCCATTACGCCCACACAAAGGAAAATGTGTTTCTCTTCCCACTAGGATTACAAAAGAAGTCACGGAACGCACCTCTCAAAGTTGGCTTCCTAATCTCAGTCTTAAATGCCAGCTCACGACCATTTATCCATTAATTTTCAGTTATAGGGTGAAGCTTAATTTTGAAGTTGGTAGATCAGTATAACAAACATCTGGAATGTCATATATCTATTGTGAAATAGCGAAATCTTTATGGTGTCGTTTGTAAAAATAGAGACGAAAGATTTTCAGGAACTATAGAAATAGATGCACATTATTCATGGTACCTACCGGATGGGACGTTTCAAACGTAGTCCCGTAAATGAGTTAGAGAATAGAAAGGTTGGTATAGGAAAAGTTGAATAACTCTGATTTCTTGATATTTTGATTTTGTTCTGCTATATTTGGAATACAGGAGGATATCAATTTCGTCGAGTTGCTTCAAGTAAGGATTCGGAAATAATATGTAATAGAAAAAGTTTTCGCTCCAAATTTAAACCCCGTGTGAAATATAGCTTAAAGAAGGGTCAAGGTAGGAGCAAAAATTCAGAATTTGTGTATAAGGATTCATAGCACACGTCCTCAATAACCGAGGATAAATGACCTCAGTTCTAATTGAAATTCTCAAAAACCATTATACAATCCTACGCACATGTCAACATGAAATAATAGTGTTCAAGGTAAATGTGGAGTTAATAGAAGAAAATTCTCAGCAGGGAAAGCATTTCAAATTGAACCTATAAGTCATAGCCTTCGCAATTCATACCTAAATATATTCCGAACGACCACTGATCTGAAGGCAATAGTGAAAGATATAATTGCCGATAACAAAATATGGTAGAACCATAGCTTAGAAAATATAAATGTTCATCAACTGAAACATATTAAACGTAAATAAATATTTTTAGACAGGCTTGAAGATTGGATTGAGATGCTCTAACTGAGCATGCATTACTCTAGGAGCCAACTCTGTACTATTCCCCTGCTGCCTCCATATTGGGAATGTGTCAAATTAAAGCATACAAGGTGTAGAATGCAATTGTTCGTATAACAAAAGAATGGCTTTTCGAACATAAGATATTAATAAAGCCATGAACGGTGCACAATCGATTTGCATACACTGTAAAATGAGAATGCAGATTGGCCATTATGGTCGGTGAATTATATTGAATACAAATTCTGGAACAAATAACTTATGTAGAAGCTATACGAGAAGTCATTATCACAAATCATATCAACTGCTGGAAGGTGCGGAATACAAGATGGGTTTTGGCACTAATTATTCATTATTACTATTAATATGAGTATATTTACTCATAATTAAGGATGCAAAATTGTGATGGTAAACAAATTTCTGATTAAAATTTTCTTCGAAGCAAAATACAAAAATCAAGAAATGAACTAGGTAATACACCTCTATAAGGTTTAATGAACTATTCAACAGTAATCATTGAAGATTACTTTGGAAGGTAATTTGAAAAGTTTTCAATAATTATAAAACAACTACTATGCATTTAAGAAGCATTTCCAGATATACAGCAATTTTTTAAATTCTTCCAATGGCGTTCGTGCAGGCTTGGAACTAAGTGAATTTGAATTAATTTTACAGGAAGATATGGTACGCAACAGCTTCTTAGGATAACAAAAACTATCTTCATAAATGTTATTCATTTACGAGCAAATTCGATGTATTTTCTTTCATTAATATGTGATAGAGGATAGAGGCATTTTTCTTAAAATAAAGGAAGAATCACCACCTTAAATATTTTACCTTCCTTCTGGATCGACCTGTATAGAGTGGATGATAAAAGGTATTCATAAAATTGTTAACTATTACATGTATGGTTTGTGGCTATAAATAAGTTGACATATGTTGGGAAATAAACAAGAAAAATGTGTTTCAGTTCCAAGTAAAAATGTTTTGCCTCAATATACTCTCATAAATGTATTACCTATCGAGTCAAACATAATCACCACATCCTGAATATTAGATCTACTCAGAATACATAATAGCTAAATCCAATTTTACCGTAGACATGGCAGCCGGAGATTCACATTTGGCGGAAATATAAGGATTCGTAATACCTACAAGCTTTGCTACTTGCGATTCTACGTATTCTGCGAGGGAAAAAGCATCAGCTTAGCTCAGAAATTCAATATATCCTGAATACGGATATGCAATATGCCTTTTCAATATTTTAATTCTTCAACAAAGAATATTTCTAGATGACCTATATAATCCTTCTACTAAGGCTTTCGTGGCTGTTACATTATGTGAGTACCCTACTTAATTCTATAAATAGTATATAAAGCGGAAAGTATAAAGGGATGATATATTTTAAATAAACATAACACCATTGCTGGGATTACTGAATTACTGGTTTTATTTCATTATTCGCCCTCGAATAAGCTCATTTTTAGAGATATTTCTTATCATTATATAAATAAAATATCGAATGAAATGGGTTGAAAAATTTGATAAGTATATATAATAATATGGTTGACCCATTTTGGATACATGGAAAATTCATCTTCATTCACAATTTGATCATAAATAATAAAATCCAAGAATAGAAATGAAAGTCATTTTCGGCGCTCTTGTTCCTCGGAACAGAGTGCTTATCAATTTGCCCAAATGTCTGCAATTGTCGAATTTTTGGATGAATGGTCTTAAACGATTTGGTTCGACTCACTGATAAAAGAATCCGTGGTCAAAATCTGTCGAACCCTCCGTTAACTCTCGAACGGAATGAGCTAGACAGCTGAAACTTTCAGATTAGAAATTTAATGCTTGTGGCTTTTACTTGATGCAAATCCATATTAACTCAATGAAAAATTATATACGATTTACACTTATTTATTCAATATTGTGACGCGTTTCGTCGACACAGCGACAGTATGATGTAGTCTGATGAAGTCGCTGTGTCGACGAAACGCGTCACAATATTGAATAAATAAGTGTAAATCGTATATAATTTTTCATTGACTTTCAGATTAGGTTTGGGAGATAAATATCTCCGTTGAGTTAGTTATTGGGTAAAATCGGCCTGATCGTTTCCGAGTAAAGGAAAAAAAAATTTTTTTTCATTACAAATTTCAACATAAAGATGCAGTTTCACCATAAGAATCCATTGATATCATTTTTAACTCTAACAAGCCAATACTTTCGGAGATATGACTCTTCAAAAGTTCAATAAGAAATCGTACTGTTTTCACAGAATGTTGTAATTATTCTATCTATGAATTATTATATGATCTGTATTCATACGTGTCATCCTATTTTCCTGTATGACATGTCAAATTCATTTCTGGTTCGTTACTCATGTTATAAAGTAGCCCCCTCCTGTTCTGGAAAACAAAGTATGATTGAATTCAAAATTCTCGAATTTATACATAATGTTTTTCTCTATAGTTATTACAGATTTCCACTGTTGTGGATGTAATATACCTATCTAGAATATCGTGATCAATCTAGAAAAACGTTTATGATAAATAGGTTTGCGTTTATTCAATAACTGGAAGGTAATTTTCTGACTCCGTAGGAAGTATATTGGTTTTCCGATTTGTCAGTAGAAACTATTTATTTTTTTATTCATAAATCTATATATTGCTTTAGCCTGTTCGGCTCCGTTTGTGCGAGAAAGAAAATTCTATCGATCTGCCAGAATACGTAAAAAAGCAGTTATCGTGTGACGGGACTAGAATTAGAATAGAATTCCTGACCAATTATGTTACTCGCATTCAAGTGGGCAGAAATATATATGATAAACAACATCGTGATGAAGTGAATTAATTGAATATGGAGTATGAATCTGATTTGACCTGGGCAAAGTGGAATGGAATACATTCATTATCATCACTACTAGTTTTCGAACGTTTTGCTTACAGAAAAATGTCGCAAAAAGCTGGAAACCTCACATGTTGGTTGGGGTTCTCCACGAAATAGTCCAATTTTATAAAACTGGTTGCTTTACAATATACAAGAAAAGAACTAATAATAATACATAATATATCTATTAATAATAAATGGTTGAAATTTAAGTTAAACTAAAAATTTGAGAAAAGTCAGGAGCTTTTGCGCGCATGTTCCATTGTCTATTTACGCCTCATACGAAGTCGATCGAGTTGAAATACGGTAAACGATTGTAAAATGGAAATAATGTGCGAAATTTCAGCTGATTCTGATGCATAGTTTCTGAAATATTTCAAGATCGCTGGAAAAAAAAAGTTAACCGACAAAATTACTGTTAATAATGTTTTATTCACTTCTAGTTGACACTCTTAATCGCATTTACCAACGATATTACCGTTTTCTCAGCTTTTATAAGGTATGAATACACTCCGTACCAATTAATTGATAGACTCGAGTAACGAGAGAAACGTCTAAAGGCGCGCCAGACTATGCCGATCGGCACCATTCGGCCAATGCCAGGCGGCACGTTCGATTCGGCATGTTCAGTTTGGCATGACGTCCAGACTGGTTTTGCAGTGTAGACGTCCTGAATGATGCCGAACGACTCAGTTGTGCTCGAGCATTGAAAGAGTGAAGTAATTTAATTTCAATATAGACTATGAATGATGAAACTATTCTTCAGAATCCCCACCAGTTCTTTTACTGTTAATATATTTTTTTCTTTCACTCGAAAAGCGACCCCCAACCTGCCAATGCCAAATGACCTCAATTTCAGTTATTGGATCGTGTCTCCGAATTTTATTTTTATAATTCATATTAGTACTATTGGAATCGATTATTATATCCATAACAATTCTGAAAAAGTCCAACCGCCGTCAAAAATTTCGATTTTCAACGAGAAAACGATCATTCAAATTTGGTTGCACATAATGCTTGTTCAAACGATCGAAACTTGGCGCCACTCCGTGACGTAACCCGTCATATCTACTTTCATTCTCTTCTCGTGTCCGTCTCACTCTTTATTCCAGTGTAACATAGCTGCTCCCTATAGGGCTCGTAGTCATCATTGGCTGTAACAAGCAGATGGTAACTTTTGATTACGTCATTCGGTTCGGCTTTCTTTGAACCGGACCGCGCTGATTCGGGTTGGAAGCGGCAAGGCCGAAAGACGCGTCCACACTTATCTGGTTTTGCCGATCGGCACAGGCCGAATGGTGCCGATCGGCATAGTCTGGACGCGCCTTTGAGGCGCGAACCGAATCATGCCGCTTCCAACCCGAATCAGCGCGGTCTGGTTCAAAGAAAGTCGAACCGAATGAAAACAAAATTGAAAATTTGGACGAGACGACCGGCTTCAGTTCAGAGGAAGACAGTCTTTGAAGGGCGATCTCGTGCATGTTAATCTGTACGCATTCATTTGTTTGATTAGTTTTTAACGGTGGAATTAAATGGACGGATGATCATACTAATAGAAAACTATCGTGTTCATCCACAATTCTGGAATAGTACTAATGTGAATTATAGAAACAATGAAAAAATCGGAGCTACGATGCAATAAAGTCGCTTTTCGAGTGAAAGAAAAAAAGATATCAACTGTAAAAGAACTGGCAGGGATGCCGAAGTATGAATAGCGTACTCATTCATACTCTTTATTGAAATTAAATTACTCCACTCCTTCAATGCTCGAACACAACTGAGTCTTTCGGCATCATTCGGGACGTTTACACTGCAAAACCAGTCGTCATGCCAAACCGAACCAGGCCTGGCATAGTCTGGACGCGCCTTTAGATCACATAATTTTTAATTCTGACATATGTACTCGGAATTTGAAATTCGTTAAATATCATAAAATTCACGAAAAAACTTACGTCTCAAGTAATTTTAGGATACGATATACATGAAATTCCACGAAAATTATCGCGTCGGCATTCTACAAGTAATTACCTAATTGGATCTTATTTGTATATTTTGAAGAATATATAGTTATAGCGAAAATTTCATATGAATATAACCCCAAAACCGTTTGGTCGATTATGCCTATTAAAGAACTTAAATGTCGAATTCGGATGCACAAACTATTTTGAAAATTGCAAGTCGCTTTCGCTTTCCGTTCTCAAGATATAGTGAGATAAATAATATTTTTTAAACAGTTTTTTTTATTTTTTAGAGATACGATTCTCACCAAATTTTACCAACGTCTTTGTGTCAGTATTCGACAACTAGCTACTTTCAATTCGATCGGATCTGTATTGGTTGAAGACAAAATTAGTACTCGGAAACCGTTCAGCCGGTGATGCCCATTAACGAACTTGCCCGTCGTATTTGGACTATGAAAATCTCGAGTGGCTATCTCTTTCCGTTAGAAAGTTATCGTGGCCGTCGGCTGGCCAGACATAATCAAATTTGACCTCGAATTGTACATCAGTGAACTTTACAGACATTTGGGCAAAATCATAGCACGCTGTTCCCCAGAACATGCGCGTAAAAACGCTGGCACTCATCTCGATGTTTATAAGATTATAAACAAAATAATTACCTCTGATATGGAAATAATAGGACGTGAGCATTTTTTTGAAGAGATTAATTAACTGTTCATGTAGGATTTGAGTCTCTCATACTTCCTACGTAGGAAATTGAAGGAGAGTACATATATTAATTTGAGGAAATAATGGAAATTAATTTTAAATCGGATCCATAAACTAGCAGGCCATTGCTCTAGGTATAGAAATTCAAATTAAAAGTCTTCGAATCAAGTTACAGAATTAATGTAAACGACAGCGAAAAAGAAAAGTCGGAACTGATGTAGGATACAAAAGGACTCGACTAGTTAAATCATCGGATTTCGAAGTTCATCTGTGGAGTTCGGCGGTAGCGATCAGAAGAGACCAAAAAGAGATGAATTAAGAGATATCGAAATGATAGGTGGAAGCTTCATCTCTCTTCAATGTTCCGAGCATTATACTCCGGCATTTCCAGGTGGACTAGAATGAACCTTTAGGATTATTAAATATAGTTAGCGACGTAATTGACTCTTTGTACCTATCAGGCGGCCATGACTAAGTCAATATATCCCATTTGGGACTTATCATTTCTGACAGTTCTTGAAAGCAACGATGAGAGAACTTGATGGTTCCTTTGAAGTTTGCACGAATAAGAGATTTCAAATTTGAATGGATCCCTTTGATTGATTCATCTGAGGTCATATTATAGGTAGGTACAGTGTGTTTCATAAAGCCCTACCTAACTGTCATAGTACTCAATTCAGAAATTGTCAATTGGGACTGAAATAAGGTCGAAAATGCGTTCTCCAGATGCTGAAATTACGCTCAAAATGGCGACACCACCCCAATTTGTATTTTTATTTTGAAACCATCATTCCTGAATTCTATCACTTTATATAATTCCAGATTTCTAATAATTTACCATTCCAGAATATAATTATTATCATCATTATTGTTACCATAATTTGGTATCAGTAAAAAAAGTGGGAAAGCCACGTTGCAGGAGCTTTAGCGCTCTTGTTTGACAAAAGAAATTGAATTAAAAAAAGTGTCATGTAAAAAATAACACAAGAGTATCAGAAATTATTAATCCGAAACCACGAACTTATTCGAGATATTCTTTCCTCAAACCCACTCTGAAAATTATATTAAATCAATTGAAACTTAGCCAATATTCCAGTTTTGTTTTTACTGGAGATATTCTGAACCCAATTTGATTAACTTACCAAAGTATATATAAATATATATATATGTATATATGTCCATCATCAGATGGATTATCCATGGGCATTAAAATATCACCAAAAAGTATAATATCATATTATAATTCTCATAATTCTACGACAGCTGAAATGAATTTGACCTTCTCCTATAGAAAACATGATGACATGTACGAGTAAGAACACAGATCATATAATAATTCATAGATAGAATAATTATAGCATTCTGTGAAAACATAGAAGTACGATTTATTATTGAAATTTTGAAAAATCATATGTCCGGAAGTATCAGCTTGTTAGAGTTGAAAATTATATCAGTGGATTCTTATGCTGAAACTGCATCTTAAAAAAAATTGAATTTGAAATTTGTAATGTAAAAAAAATTTTTTTCGTTACCAAGAAACCAACTGGCCGATTTTGCCCAATAACGAACCCAACCAAGATATTTATCTCCCAAACCTACTCCGAAAATTTCCAACTGCCTAGCTCATTCTGTTCGAGAGTTATCGTAGAAACAAATTTTTAAAATTTTTTAGATTAATTTTTGACTTTTCGGCAATCCCATCAATAAAAAACTTCGCATGCATATGAAGGTCATTATTCTTCGATTCTTCGACTCTTCGATTTGATGCTAAATTTCAGATAGATCGAGTGATCCATTCCGGAAATATTCATAATGTTTTGAATAAAAACATCATAAACAGCCATAACTCCGAAACCACTTGGTGTATTGCGCCCGTTAAGGAACTCGTCCGAAATATTTATGCACCTAACCAACCCTGCAAACCATTTTCATCAAAAAATTCGTGAATTCCAGACATTTGCGCAAATTGATGAGCGCTCTGTTCCGAGGAACAAGAGCGCCAAAAATCGGGTTATTTGTAACACAGAATTTGCAGAGAGATTTGAAATTTCCAAGATACCTTTATGGAAGCGCAGAAGGAAAGAAATGAAGAAGGATATGAAGAATAATCTTCTCTTTTCTAGTTTCTAGTTGTTCCGTATTCCTTGGAATATTTGCCCTGTTTAAAGCACATAATTTTGACAAATTCAGTCCTAATTCACCCGATATGGCAATGACAGCATATTTCAGGATTTCCTTCCTTGTTCCTATATAATGAATAAAAAATAATGAGATTGGTATTTGCTAAAGCTAAGTTAACATCGAGCTGTTGCTGTATGGAAAATAAATTGTGAGAATGGATATTTACACTGACCTCAGACAGCGGTCAGTTACCTTCAATTACTTCTATTCGAGAATAGCCCAGTCTGCCAACAATAAGGAAGCGGTTAATTCATTGACACTGTCAATAATTTATATAATTCCTTCGAGAGGTATAGCATTACCAATCTGCTTTTAATTACAGACAGCGATATAATCGAAATATTCCATAACCCGAAGATTCACTAGCAATAACAACCCTAACAACCGTGAAATGAGCATCTTTTACCGAGCTACCATTGTGCATCAGGTATTTCATTTTATAATAGACAAGTTCCCCACACAAAGCACTAGCAACACATTCTTGAGTAGCTGCAGGTCTTAGGAGCGTTTGAGCAACATCCTCTTCCATTCAAATTTGTCCATATTTTTTCAACCTCACAATGAGTCATCTTTCTTTGACAATCAGTTTTGGACATACACTTATTTTGCTTTGTACTTCAGTTGACGAACGTAGGAGATAAGGATTACTTTGATTAATGGTCAACATGGGGTGATTGTATAAGATTGATATCTACAATTAATAATAGTCAGCTTAACTTCAAACTTTGTATATGACTTCCAAATTGAACTATTAGATTTATATACAGATATAAACCACTCCTTTTAACTTGTAGGAAGACACTAAATTGATGGAAGTAAATACATGTTTTTATGTCCAATAGTTTCGTATATACAGAGATGAAGAAGCTTTTGGAGGTGCGTGCAATCTCTCGTTTTCCGTTGTCGTTCAATTCTCGTGTCAAGGTCCGTATGATATTTTGTGCTTGTCATTGGTACATTTGTGAGAGAGGCGGTACTTTTCGTTGCATAAGTGGTAATGTGATTACAAATAAGATATTGCTGTTTTTGCATGCGTGTAAGCATCCGATAGATTCGATTTTTCATATTTATTAGCTTTGTAGATAAGACTGCGTAGAATTTAGTAGGTCTGTGAGGTCATAATGGATTTGCAGGCTACTGATGAAGATGATTAATAGTAGCGAATGATTAATATGTCATGAGGATGGACTATCTTCGTTTAGGTTGAATAATCGCCTCCTAGGAAAATCCTCAATTAATAATAATAAAAATCTGACTTTATCCTACCATTTGAATATATTACAATACGTTCAATGAAAAAATTCATTTTCATTACATTCATGCCATTATTATGTAAATAAGGTACTGGAATAAATATTGAATCCCCAATACTGAAGAAAGAGTTATGTGGATGAATTAAAAGAATTGATATGTAATACAACCCAAAGCTTTGACGCAAACGAATTCGCTAATCGTTTACTTTTATTGCCTGAAGGCAATTCCGGTTTTGTCACAGTTGCAGTATTTGAAAAACATAGTTTTACTTAGCATAGCAATTTCCAAGTTCCAACTCGTTTTTCAAATAATTCAGCCAAATATGGCCAATTGAGCAGTTTGCAAAACTGCATTCTCTGTTCAATAAAATACAAGTTGACTCCTATCAGTTTCCTTTTAACGTAATCAGATTCACCAGAATTTTTGTATTACTACAATGTGTTTATCTGAAATATTTGTAGTTTTGATATGCGAAAAATCTTTAAAATAATGATAAGAAAACCGTAAGAAGAGCGCTTGAGGAATAAGTCTTATTAATTTTCCTTACATACATAATTATGTTTGAGGACTAACCGTACATTCTCGTCCCGTATCAACGAAACTTGATACAATATTGAACCGTGAACAAGGCATGAAACGACTAGACGGCTCAAATATCTTCTATTCAAGCTGCGCCATAGAAACATGTGTCGAAAGCTAGTTTAGGTATAGAGTTCTTCAATAATAAATCAGATGAAACCGCTGATATCGAAGATATAAAACGTTCCTCGACATATAAATCCTCTTCGAAATTTCCACACTTAGTGTGAAAGGAATATTATTGGATTCAAGTGCTACAACCAATTTTATTAATTTTCTGTGAAATCATAGAGTTACGATTTGATATTGAAATTTTGAAAATATCACCGAAAGTATTAATTTGTTAGAGTTGAAAATGATATCAATTGATTCTTATGATGAAACTGCAAAAAATTTAATTTGAAATTTTTGATGTTAAATAAAAATTTTTTTTTTCGTTACTCCGAAACCATCAAGCCTATTTCGCCCAATAACGAACTTAATCGAGATGTTTATCTCCCAAACATACTCTGAAATATTCAACTGTCTGGCCGGACAGAATCGATTTTGACCACGGATTCTTGATCAGTGAGTCGAACCAAATCGTTCAAGATGATTCGAAAATTACAGACATTTCGGCAAATTGATAAGCACTCTGTTCCGAGGAACAAGGGCGCCAAAAATTGGAAAACACTAGCATGATAGAAATTAAATATATATTATATAATTCTCAGCAAATCACTGGATTCAACGGAAACATACATTAATTACAGATGTTGAATTAAGAAACGAAATAGAATGAATGTGAAAGAATAATTCCTATTGTACGGATAGAAATCATTTAAAACAATATCTCTTCCATCTTAATATCATGGTGTAATGGTGAGAATGGGGGTAAATAAATTAAAATATTACCTATTTATTAACTTCAACTTTCCATCAACGAAGGAGTATAGCAAATCTGCACATTATGGAATGAAAATGCACTTATAGAGATGTGGACATTTCATGAATCGTATGATGCAAGCTCGAAGTACTACTACTGGTATGTGTGGCAAGGAAATAATGAGAAAATGCAAATTTAATCACTACGAAAGATTGTGTATTTACCTGGGTCTACATTTCGCGTATAACTGTGGAGCATCATAAACCGAGTATTTGAGAAAATGCAATTTTACGATTTTGTTTCAGCCATAAATTCCCGCTTCAACATCTTTGTGACCAATTTGTTGGAATCTAAATAAATCTAATCCCGCTAACTAAAGCTTGGCTTCCATCTGCAGAGTCGGTACGGCAAAATTGATTTTATTCTCGCCAGTGGGGCTCCCAGGGTTATGTAGACATCGCCCGAAATTATTTGGCACGAATGTAATTTCGAGAATTCGTAATTATTCCTACAGAAAGGGTATTCCACTTGAATTTCGATCAAATCGGGAGGATAATAGTAGAATACATTAGATTACCCTCTTTGGATTCAACGTGTCGAAATTGAAATAGCAACCAACGGTTTATTCGATTCACGGTAGAAAATTAGCCGATGTTACAATAGATTCTAGAGGCTTGTTTTGTGATCCAAATTTCAATATCGTTATACATTCATGAATATTGGCTTTCAGTCTGTGCAGTTATTATGTATGGTTCAGTAGTGTAATTTCAGAAGGAATAAATGAGGAAATGATTTTTCTGGCAGAATTCCATAAGTTTGAGCAAATCCATGCTGGAAGTGGCCTAAGGAGAGACAGGATGCATGTTATGACCGATACGGTCGATGGTTCGGGTATGACGAAGATGCTTGCGCCATCTACCCAGGATACGAGAAATTGGATAGGGATGAAGTAGACCTCTAAATTAGTTCATTTTGATATCTATAAACTCCATTTGTGAAAATAAAATTGAACTCAATATATTTTTGACACTCTTGTCCCTCGGAACAGAGTGCTTATCAAGTCGCCGAAATGCCGGCCGTCCGTTAACACAATATCTCTCGAACGGAATGAGCTAGTTGCTAGACAGTTGAAATTGTCAGAGTAGGTTTAGGAGATAAATGTCTCCATTGATATCATTCTCAACTCTAAAATACTAAGACTTTCGGAGATATGATTTTTCAAAATTTCAATAATTATTCTTAATTCTATATGATTTCATAGAATACTCTAATTATAATCTTCCGATGTATGTAAATCCAACATGAGGTGAGTCATGGACCTACTTTTTGAATTTAATTACAAAACTTCTTGAAAATTGACGCACATAAGCCAAATTGTAGAAAGATTACAGCACGCGCTGTTCCCAAGCGGTCACCCATCCAAGTACTAACCGCACGCGACGCTGCTTGGCTTCAGTGTTCAAATCAAATCAAATCTTTAGTGTTCGGACGGTATCTAGCATATTCAGTGTGGTACGGCCTCAAAGAATATTTCTTGACGATTGATATCATTCCAAAATATAATATAATATAATATAATTTCTTTTATGATACAGTTCATCATAATAATCCATTGATATAATTACCAACTCTGAGAAACCAATGCTTTCGTGTCCACAGGGCTTTCCCACTTTTTATAATTTGATATTTCCAGATAATGACTCTTAGATATTGCTCAATCGAGTGAAAAATGATATTTTCTTGAGGGGCCAATTTTGCGGTTGTTGCGCTTTCAGACATCCCTTTATAGATACATAGAGAGCTTGATTTTCATAGGCAGATAGAGTTAATAAATAAGATATGCATAGGTATATGAATTTCGTCCCACCAATTTCAGGCTTCGCCTTCCCGAAACATTTTGACTATATAATGGTCTGCATAACATTACCTTTGTACTTGATGGCTACTGCTGAACCCCTTCAAATATTTCGAACTTATTGACACTATGCTGAAACATATATACCGAGTAATCATACCTAAACTCAATGGGGTTATTGAGTTGACGTATCTTCCTTATGTACGACATTCATGTAGGCAATTTTGTGCGACATTGAATATTTTTTGTGATTTCTTTCTGGGGTGCTGAAAATTCCAACCTTTAAAACACCCTCTGAGCCGTTCTATAATTTCTGTGAGGATACTATATGAGGTACAACTCATATTTAATCAGGAACTCAATTTTTTTCTGGTTACAATGTGCGAGATATATATTCTGTCAGTGCAACATATTTATGGGCTTATGGGTCGTATGCCCCAGTCCTTATTCATTGTGTATATAACAACAAAATAATAACACAAAAATAATTATTTCTGAAGATGGTCTGCATGGGCAAAGCAAAGTGTATTCCTTTTCCTTTAAAGCAAGCTTTCGAGAATATATTTTCTCTATTTCAGTATCGTAATGAGTCCATTCCAGCACTGAAAACAGTGCTGGAATGAACTCATTCCCGCATTGTTTCTAGTTATATTTTTCGTTTTGCGGTAGTCAGCACTGACATTCGATCATATCAAATTTCAACACACGTCAATTGACAATACAATATAATCTGGATATAGTGAAAAAATTGTTGAGGAAAAGCTTTATTTTCATTAAAAAATATGGTACTAGAGATTTCCTTCTTGCTAATTTTGAATCATTCATTCTATTAGGAAACTGTTTTAAATCTGATCTCAATCCCTACGTACGTTTCAAATTCAAATTCCGTAATCTGTCAACTTTCGCAATAGTCACACCAACCACCAAGATACAATACAAAAGTCACTAGGATGTATAATCCGAATTTTTCATTAAATTTCAACGGTATTTTACAAAACTTGCCTGAAATAGAGAAAATATCGTCTAATACTCGTTGCAGAAGGCAATTCAAACACTCATGCGTTCGAAAACTCGCTCCTACGTCGCTCGTTTTCGAATTTCGCATTCGTGTTTTAATAGGAGCCCATTCTGCAACTTGTTTTAGAATATACTATTCCTTCGTCAGTGGCAGAAAGAAACATGATAGGTAAGTAAAAACATAATTTATAATATGACAGTAAATTCAGCTGGAATTATTCAACGGTTCACACACAATACTAAATCTGGCCTACTTATAATGGTTCTTTCTGTCAATATCAAGATTTTACGCAACAATTTCATATCCTACTCCTCAAGCACGTAAAATATATTATCGAAAGCTTGAGCTAAAATAAATATAATACTCTTTGATTTGCCCCGACTGCTTACCAAAATGATTATTTATGTACTATTATAAGTATAGTCAGTCAACTACCTCTCAATCTTGTTAACAATAATAACTAGAGATTCTTTTCATTCGGTTGCGGTTTTCGGTCTAAATATTTCAAAACTGAAGAACTTCGATATCTTCGATAGCACTTGAATGCTATTTTGAGCACCTTGTGTGTGGCCAGACAAACATGTCCAAACGTTCATTGTATAATTTGAAATCCTTAAGACAGCCTTCTTTATTGATATTTATCAACCCTTGACCGCAAGGAAAGCCAGGAAACGAACATTTGTATATCCAACAGTGAATCTCATCATATTATGTATTACCCCAGGTATTCCGAGCGCAAGCGTGGAATTCCCTAGCAGAAAACAACCATTGTTCAAGCTGACAGCGCAGCAAAGGAACTCACCTTTGTGATGTTGAATTCGTCTTTGCATTCCCGACATCTCGCTTCAGACATATTCCAACATCTAAGTGAATTAAACAGTTAACTGTTCAAATATTAACTGTATATTTAGCTTTGTGCTCCTATGTACGAGCGTAAGGAGAATTATTATCTTTATTATTGAGCTCATTTCCTGGTGATATAGCCTCGTTATACGCCTCCGGAATTTGGTTTAAGCGCCGTATTTTCTTTTGATTTTTTAACGAGTCTCCATATGCGGCTGGTACTATACTGCTGGAGTATGATAGATGCGAATTGGGATTTCTAATGTTAAATCAGAACATAGTTCTGGAAAAAATGGGAAGACTCGCCTCCTGTCTGTTGAACTCTGAAATTCAATGCATGGTGAAGTCAAATCAGAAGTCCTTGAATTATAGAAGTTATGTCGAGTATCTATTAAATATTGCCTTAGTTAATTAATTAATAATGACTACTCAAATAGCGTCAATCTGATTATGTGTCTCGAATGGGTTTGCGTATTTTGAATTATCGCAACTGACAAATTCTTAAAAAAATGTAATACAGAAGATTTTATTATCAACTATGTTTTCCAAAGTATAGATTAATGAATTGAGTGATTAAGAACTGTAGATCTAATGACATCATCCTGCTCAATGTTTTATGATAAATAATACTACATTGAAGTACGTCATTCTCCATGAAAAATGAACAATACCCCAATTCCAAGAATTGGACTAACTGTAACAAGTCCAAATATGTGCGGCAGTTGGACTAATGATCTTGTGAATAGGAAGTACACATTTGTGATGGCATCCTTGAATCTTATGGGAATTAATTCGGTGAGAAAACAATTCAATCCGAAAACAAAATTACTAATTTGTCTTTCACAAAATGATTCATACAAAAATTCTAAGAATTAAGTTATAAAAACTGCATCGTAAACAGCTCTCATTCAGAGTTTATTCAAGGCAACCTAGTTTCCCAAACAATTCGAATATAACGTTTTTTATTGAATTTATTTGATGACCAAGATTTCGCACGAGTCAAATACCCATTAATTTACGTCATGACACAATATATCCACTGATGTCTATACACGTCCTTAAGACCATACAAATTAAAAATAATTTGACTACATTAACACCTAAATAGAGGAAAAATATCTCCCAAATTTAATTTTGAATTAAAACAGGGGAAGAAAGTCCTTTGGCTCTCTTTCTGCAACTCATATAACGGATGTTTCTTAAGCTGCATGAGAACTTTCGATGGTTGTTATCTATGGTTTGACAGTTCAGAATGTCAAACTGTGTTGACATTTCAGTAAGGTTTGTCAATTCATCATGAATAGTTTATCTCCAGAACAACGCTTCCAAATTATGTGGAAATTTACTTTGAAAAAATTAATCTGTTCGCGAAGTTCATAGAGCACTCCGTCCATTTTACGGTCAATATAATCGGCCTAGTGGGCAAGCAATTCGTGCAGTCATGAATCGTTTTCGCACTAATTTCACTCTTCCCGATTCAAAACCATCAACAAAACAAAGAAATGTGCGTATGGAAGAGAACATTGCTGCTGTAGCGCGAAGTGTTGAAGAAGACGCCAAAATGTCGATACATCGC
Organism: Halyzia sedecimguttata; assembly: GCA_937662695.2. Classification (NCBI taxonomy): domain Eukaryota; kingdom Metazoa; phylum Arthropoda; class Insecta; order Coleoptera; family Coccinellidae; genus Halyzia; species Halyzia sedecimguttata. The sequence goes on from OW569413.2 coordinate 58,948,665, forward strand.
GTTTCTCAACTTGTTGGCCATTGTTCTGTGACTACGTTGCCGATATGAAAAATCTGAGAGTGCGATAAAAATATTTTTCTTTCACGGCAAATTCTCGACAATTGATGCAATAGGTTTCATTAAAATTCAAGCAAGTGGCACTGCCAACTAAATATTATGTTAGCAGAGCCACCCCATATAAAAATAACCATAGCACATTCACGATAAATTCTAGACAAGTAATGCAAAAGGTTTCATTGAAATTCTTGCAAGTGGCTCTGCTAACTTGGGGGTCGAAATTCTACAACTAAGTAGTTACCAAGTTTCAATTCGATCGGATCTGTATTTTTTGAGTTATCCAGAAAATAATATTCCAGATGGGTATAACGCTGCAACCGTTGGGCCGCTTATGCCCAACAACGAACTTAAATCTCCCATTCGGATGCGCAACCTAACCTGACAATTGCAAGTCCCCATCTCTTTCCGTTCTAAAGTTATCGTGGCAACGGCCACCTATCCATGACTCACCCAAGGCTACTCGGATCTCCAACAATATAGATCCGATCGTATTCGAACTTGGCTGTAGATTTAGGTTCTGAAGGCTCTCGTAATATTTCAGCGATGTCGGAAGAATAGTTTCTGATATATGGAATTTTTTTCAATGATTTTTTTTTAATTTTCTAGTTATACGATCATCACGAAATTTTGCAAAAATTTTCACGTCGGCATTCTACAACTGATTGCCATGTTTAAATTGGATAGGATTCGTATTTTTCGAGTTATTGAGGAATTACCACCAAATTTCAGATGGGTATAACTCTAATACCGTTTTTCCGATTATGCCTATATACAAACTCAAATGTTGCATTCGGATGTGCAACTTACCCTAAAAATTGGAAGACATAAATGACATCATTATTATTTTTTAATCAGAATTAAATTTGACCTTGAATTCTTCATCAGAGTGTCGAACTTAATCGTTTAAGACCATTATCGGCAAAAAAATTCGAATATTATAGACTTTTGGACAAAATGATAGCACGCTGTTGCCCAGGCCATACGCGCAAAAACTGGTGATAATATCTCACAGCGAATCAAAAACTCATGAAGGCCCCAGCTTTACAGAGCCCGGAGTGACGCCTAACAGCTTCTGAAAAGTATAAAAAAAGCAATTCCAGTCAAACGGTCCGGAACAATTTCACATGCTACGAATGGAGAAGGGTGCCTCTCCTACACCAGGCCGAGGAATTAGGCGATAATGTTTTAAAACGAATGTCCTACCGAGATAATCACATTGAAATATTGGAATTTAGACTGCCTCCACCCGCCGAAGTGTATTCTTGGATCTGTCTGAAATGGCAGTTCCCCCTGTAACCGAGGAGTTTTGTCGATAGTGACGCTTCATTTGCTCCGAAACTGAAAGTCACCGTTTGAATATTAACTCCCTATTTTGATTCCAGTCAAATGGTTCTAGGAGGGATTTGGGACTCCTTCTCTAACTGACAAATCTAGAAGTTCCAGGTTTTGATTCAGACTTAGTACATAAAATAATCTATATATCTGGGTAAATATAATATACTTCGAATATTTTCGTATTTTTATTGAAAATATATTCATCTCTCTTATTTTTGATTGCAACTTATTCCTCAAATTATACAAGAGATTTATGAGATAGTACAAAAAAAAATTAGAGCTGCGATGAATTGTACTAATTCACTATATTTTCAGCATTTCATACACAAATACAGGCTGGGCCACGTTCGACGGTATACCCTGGACTTTGACGGATAACGGGACGTACGATTTTATTGAAAATTTGGAATATTTACAGCACTGCGGTGTTGCCATTTATATCAAAAAGTACTAACAATTCTGATATTTCGATTGGCACACCCTGTATATTATTGCTTCTTTCGATTCGCCGTAGCCTACTGATTATTTCTGTATCAACTTCCTCATGCCTATCTCTAGCAGTTTTCGAGTAATTGATTGATTTACTTCTTTTTGCGCGCGCGTTCTGCAAGGAACAGCGTGCTATCATTTCGTCACAATGTCTGTAATTTTCGAATTTTTTTGCGAAAATGGTCTCAAACGATTGGGTTCGACTCCCTGATGAAGAATTCGAGGTCAAATTCAATTATGTCCGTCCGGCCCGGCCGGCCGGCCGTTAGCACGATAACTCTCGAACGGAGCAAGTTAGAGCGTTGAAATTTGCAGGGCATGTTTGGAGCGTAAATATCTCTGACAAGTTCGTTAATGGGCAAAATCCATCGAGCCGTTTCGGAGTTACGGCCATTTTTAGTTAAATCGTTTTTCAAGAATATTTCCGAAACCGATCGTCTGATCTATCTGAAATTCAGCATCATATTGTATAATCATGACGTTTATATGCCTGCGAAGTCTCATATTGATCGGATGGCTGTAAACTAGAAAAAAAAAGTTAAATATATGAAAATGAAATTGAAATTTTGTTTTCACTATAACTCGAAAAAAACTGATCCGATTGAGTTGAAGCTCGGTAGTTATATGCGAAGTACCAACGAAAACACTTATGCAAAATTTCGTGTGGGTAGCATGAGTAGAAAAAATTTGAAAAATTTTTAAATATTAGCGGAATATTTTGCTGGAAATTCCGAAACCAAATATCGGAATGAGTTCAGTTTTGGCACTTCGGTGACCAATAATTACCTCTTGGAGTGTGCAAAATTTCACTGCGGACAGACCACTAGGAGCCTCAAAAAAAAATTTATAATTTTGAACTTCCAAACTGGACGAATTATATTTCATTTCGAATTCTTACATGGAATCTACAACATCTGGTGATTTCGTTCCGACGTATTTTTTGCACGTTTATCTGAATGAATGCAATATGTACGAGGGCAACTGATTAAAATATGGACTACTTACTAGCATGGCAATTGAATTGATGCGTAAACGATGTGTGGAATTTTAAATTGGTTTTTCAAAATTTGTCTGAACGGTGAACGACTGGGGGTGTAACTGCCTCTTTTGGGCATTTTTTGTTATTCGCATAAGCAGACGAGAAATAATTTAACTGCTCGGGTTTTCTTCTGAGAAGATTGGGGTTTTGGGGTGGAGGATGCTATTCCTCCATAGAATCCTCCGGTGCCGGTTTGCGCATGCGTGGATTCAAGATGCGATATCTCCTGAACCACTAGTGTTGGAGAATCGCAGTTTTTTGTGACTGACAGGATGGCCATAAAGTGGCAAAAAAAATTTCGAAAATTTTAAATTTTTTTCCACGATAACTCGTAAAATACTGATCTGATTGAATAGAAACTCAGTAGTTAGATGCAAAAGACCAAAGCGAACACTTTAACAAAATTTCGTGAAGATCACGTGATATGAAAATATTCAAAAAATTACTCTATTTTGCTTGAAATTCCGAAACCTATTTATTTGAAATTCATGCTGCCTCCTTCAGGCATTTTTCGTTATGCGCATGCGCAGATGAGAAGTCATTTAACTTCTGTAGTTTTCGTCAGAGAGGATTGGGGTTTTGGGGTGGCGGATGCTATTACTCCATAGAATCCCCTGGAGAGGGTCTGCGCTTGTGAGGTTTTACAAGAATATTCATGGCAATTCAGTGCAAGGACAAGACAGTTTGGGGGATGTAGCGTTGTTTCCGAATTGAAGTGTCCGTACCGTGGCCCTGGGGCTTATTTTAGAAATTGATGTTACCCCTTACAGGCATTTTTTGTTATGCGCAAGAGAAGACCAGATGTTGACAGAGCTTGTTATTTTGAATTCATACATACTGAGTTTAGTGTCGTGAAGTCAGTACTCTTTGGCACGCGTGTTCACGGTGGCTAATTTGAATTGAATGATGAGTACTTCAAGCTCAGTGGATAGAGCGAGCCGAAGATCTACCCAAAGGATAGTGGACACCATTCACTGTCGGTTCAAAAATTAACAGTGCTGTATCTAAGCTGCCATCAGGATAGAGTAACAAAGTTGTAAAAGAACACAACTGACTCTCCTTAGTCGCACAAGGTCCTAGAAGATTTGGGAGGGTCAGTATAATCCTAATCATGTTTATAGCACGCGCGCAAAAGCAGATTGACTTAACAATGAAAGAAACAGTGTAATAAGTCAATCTGCTTTGGCGCGCGTGCTATAAACATGATTAGGATTATACTGACCCTCCCAAATCTTCTTGGACCTTGTGCGACTAAGGAGAGTCAGTTGTGTTCTTTTACAACATTGTTACTCTATCCTGATGGCAGCTTAGATACAGAACTGTTAATTTTTGAACCGACAGTGAATGGTGTCCACTATCCTTTGGGTAGATCTTCGGCTCGCTCTATCCACTGAGCTTGAAGTACTCATCATTCAATTCAAATTAGCCACCGTGAACACGCGCGCCAAAGAGTACTGACTTCACGTCAGTGCTTTTTTTTTTTGTTCAAAATATAGTTTCAATTAAACAATCATTACTTCGGTATTTGGAACAGTAGAGAGCTTAAATTTCTGGTATAGATTACCGATATCCCGCGTATCATTTATGTTTAATCAAATACGTCTCTAATCATACAGGGTTGTTCAAAATCCGAGGCTTTTCCGAGAAATACTAAAACGATAAAAAGTAAGTTTTTTCAAATGGAATGACCAGTATATAATAAAGATATTTAGGCCTAACCAGAACATTCTGCATGATCTGCTACAATTTTATCGCATTGACCGTGAAGAGAAAACAATTTTATCAAAACTTCATTTGTATAATTATTGCCTTCGATTTGAATGATTTTTCAATAAAGTCTCCGTTAATAAATTCAACAATACTTTATAATCGATGCCAATTGTTAAATTATCAAAATTTTCATGTTCTATGACATTTCATGGATAGCTAATACAAAATGTAGCTCGATATTCCCATTGGCACGAAAACTTGATTTTAATTCGAAAACCTTACTATGAAGTTATAGGAACATATTACATCGTTTGAAAGGAAATTTAATTCTCTTTCAATATATCTATTATACAGGTTATTGCATCTGAAAAAATGCACTTTTTGTCGTTTAAGTATGTGTCGGAAAATCCTCGGATTTTTAACAACCTTGTATGATTATGGACATATGTCATTATACGAAAATGATATACGGGATATTGTTAATCCATACTCGAAATTTCGGCTTCCTAGGATTTCAAATAACGACGTAATGAATGTTGCATTGAAGGTATGTTTTGCACAAAAAAGGAAGTAAATCAATCAATTACTCGAAAACCGCTAGAGGCAGCGATGATGAAGTTGATACTGAATTAATCAGGAGGCTACGGCGGAATCGGAAAAATTGATAATATATAGGATGTTCCATTTGAAATATCAAAGTTGTTTGTACTTTGATATAAGCGGCAACACCGCAGCGCTGAAAATATTCTAGATGGATGGAGCAGCGGTTGCTAGCCAAGGAACCAAATTTTCAATAAAATCGTACGACCCGTTCTCCGTAAAAGTCCAGGGTCCATCGACCGTGGCCCACCCTGTATATCCCCATTGTTTTAACTTACTGAAATTGGTTAACTTTCGGGTACTTAATAAGTATATGCATAATGAAAACAATAAACTTTGTATTCAACATACAGGGGGTGCCATTGCTAACACCTTTTCCAACCTGCTCATGAAACTCAAAATGAATATTCTAAATTATAACTATATGTGCATATTTCAATTAACTACAAAAGAGAAATTTAAAGTTATATCATTACAATCCTTATGCGATTGGTATAGTGTTATCCTGAATGAGTATACAAATTCAAAGTTAATATTCCCTAACAGCTATACAACCACTGAAATTTGCAAACTGTCCACTTTGGAGCACCCTGTACAGAAGTACTAAACACCACCTAGTTTCCTTAACTCGGTTAGGAAAAAAAATGACGAAGGAATTACCTGAATGTATAAATTATTGAAAATTGAAAACCTTGCCGTATTCGTGTGATTCGAGTTTGATGTGGTGAAGATATGATTAAAAAACAATAATTTATAGCAAGTTTATTCAGATGTGCAAGGCACAAATACAGTCACTGACTTCGTATTCAAGTGGATATCTTTCATAATCGACATGCAATTAGAACGCAATAAGAAGAGTGCATACACGACAAACAGGTAATTAAGTGCGATATTGCGTGATATGGAAACCAGAGTAAGTATAACATTTATAGAGCTTGCCTTTGAACTCTAGCACTGGAAGAACTATATATAGTATAAGTCGGCAAATTGTTGATAGCTAGATAATCAAACTTCCCTACCTACTATTTCTGGCCAAATTAGATTTTAACTAGCAGGAGAATTATTGCAAACATGACAATTTACACAATAGCATGTTACAGGAGTTTTGGATCTAGATTAGCGATATATGCGATATTTTTCAGAATTACAACATATAAATATCATTTTCATCGTTCAGGACTTTACATTTTTATTAATATTTACTATGGGGATCTGAAAATCGACGGTGTTCTCTCGTTTTAGCGCGGATGCAATTTTTGCGGAACGAACAAACAGCAAATTGAAAGCTTCCGGTTGGACAGCTATTATTGTTAAATATTCAGTTGCTGTTAATTCCGTGTTTGTACACCAAAAATGAACCAATTGTCTGTGGAACGGGTGACCTTTGGCGTTGAAAATAAAATAGAACAACACCCCCTAAAATGTAGGAGGTGTTGATTAGAAGTATTATCGAATCATTTTGTCATCTCAACCCCGGTTTGAACGAGTCCGATTGAGGTAATAGACAACATCTCAATTAGAGATTTGCATTATCTGCATATGCAAGTTGTTTAGATCTGCATGTATGTCGGACAATTAATTAGTCTGCAGATAATCCCACAATTTTTTCATCACCTGATCTCATATTCCACAATCAATTTTAGGAATATCAAGATAAATCCACTCATATTTTTCGTTTCGTAATGAGCAGGAAGGGTTAACCTTTACACAAGAGTAGATTAATTCAAATACAACAAAACTATGAAATTCAAGTGCAAAAGAAAACCATTAGCAACTTAAACATTGCCCTATTATTACAAAAAGTACAGAACTTGAAATTGTTCAGTTTTATTTAAATTTTCGAAGCCTTTTATACGGTTTAGTCCTTCAATCAGAAATTGGCCACCTTCAAAATCTCTGAACTTTTCTGAGAAAATATTCCGAAAAGTTTTATTGAGTGAAACTGAAATTATAATCATGATAAAACCAACTTTTTGGGATCCGTCAATAACTTTTGTGTAAAGCAGAAATCGACAGGGTCGAAAAAAAGAAATTCCTTCAGTTTTCCCATTTTGCCGTCCACTTCTGGGGGTAAGGCGTTCCTGTCGTTGACTTGGTCGTAAATATCAGGGAACAAGCTCAGAATCGCGAACTCTGCTTTCGACAGGGGGGATGTGTTGTTATGGGCATAGCGATTGTTGTTGTATACCTCCCTCCTTTTTCATGCCCGATATCCGGAAACCGTTTCAGGAATGCTAATAGAAAAGTGAATTATAGTGAAATTTGTGAAAACGGTTACAACATTTCATTTTGTTTGGCAGTGTGTACATTTCGCGCGTTGATTATCCGTTTCAAGAATCAATGTGAAATATTTTCAATAGTTCATTACGATGGAGCTGTTCATACATTTGGAAATATCAGTATTTTTCGAGATGTAGATTGACAGGACTAATATTAGTTGAGAGATGGGGATTTGGAAACTCATCTCATTTATGTTCGCCAAATGAACCAGAAAACCCGACAAGAATAATGAAATGGGCGATCAAGCAATGAACAACTATAAAGCGAGCAACTACACTATTTTTCACTACAAATTGTGTCGTCTAACATATTTCAGGAACGATGATTCCATCATCCGAGATTAAAAGTTTCACATCTGATGACAAAATTTGTAGTGGACGAGGGTGTATCTAATCGCTATATAGTTGTTTGTAACCCGACCACAGATAACGCAAACTAGAATATACAAAGAATTAGTTGAAATATAATAATTTTATTAGACAAATTTAATCTTCGTTCACTTCCAGGAACTAAGTGCAATATGTATTTATTTTTGAAAATTAAATGGTAATTAGCAATATGGGGCTAAATAATGCCACTGAAAAAATAGTGTTACTATCAACATTTGGGAATTCAACATTTGGGAATTTCAAGATGTAGCGTAAAAAGATTGCAGTTATAAAATTTCTTTACATAATGTTCTTTACGCAAAATCGGTAATTCATTATACAATTGAAGAGTACAGGCGAAAAACAAGGAATGTCAGTAAAAATTGGAAATTGAGATTATTATGCCATCTTGTGGCTCTTGTGCGTATCTTTTTGCCTTCAAAATATCTCATTCAAAAACATTCGTTGTCGGCCGCTATAAGCCTTCCAAAGGTTACTTATGGCTGGCAAGAATCATGAGAGTCCATAAGCAAATAAGCAAGAACCGTCGATGTCACCGACACCGACAAGTCGCAACATATTATAACAGAGGCTATAAAGAGTGCCCAACTTGCATTGAGTTGGTCAGTTCCTGTTATATTTTGTGTTCGATCGGTTCATTGAAACGGTTTTAAGCTGTTATTGACGATAGAATTATTCGAACAATGTCTGAGAGTAGTGATGAAAATACAAGAGTGAAATCGCCCGAACGAAAAGATATGTGTAAAGGACGCATGAGAGATGTTATGAAAAAATTGAAATTATAGAGTCATGAAAGTGGGGAAAGCTGTAACAGCAAGCGTTTGAAATGCTTTGAAAATATCACTTATGCTGAAAGACGTAAGTTACTTCATAATTTAAATGATCTGAAGTCAGTATCAGAACAAAATACTTACTTGGCTTCAATGATATCCGTTAAAAATGTAAAACAACGTAGGTTACGAAAAGAAGGTGCCGAACTGAATGGACATGACTCTTCGTATTCTTATATTGTCAGAGAGAAAGGTTGTACCGAAATTCCCATCTGCTTTAAAGCTTTTTGCTCTATTTTTGGAATAACTAAAGCAGTATCTTCAAACTAGTTTGAAGTTTTCTGGTATAGCACCAAAAGATAAGAGAAGAAAGCATGACAATCGTCCCAACAGAGTGAAAATTGAGGTCATAAATAATATAAAAGAACATCTAAAATTATTTAAAGGACGATCTTCTCATTACAGCAATAAGAAATCTTCAAAAATTTATCTGCCAGAAGAGTTTGATATAAAAAAAGTGTATGACCTATTTTTACAGAAATATCCTCATTCTAAGCTGTCATATGAAAAATACAGATCAGAATTCAAGAAATATAATATTTCTTTCGGATATCCAACGTCTGATACTTGTAGCACTTGCGATAAAACAAATGCTGAGCTGACCTCTCTATCAAAACAGGAAAAATCACAAGAAAATGAGCAGCAAATGAGGAAATTGACAACAGAAAAAATTGGTTCAAGCACTGACTTGAAGTCAGAAGCTTTTGCGCGTATGTTCTATTGTCCATACTTCTGTATTGGACACCCTTAATCGAATTTACCATGGTAAATTATGTTGTCCATTCTCCTGTATTGGACACTCTCAATTCGAATTTACCATGGTAAATTCGAATTAAGTGTCCAATACAGGCGAATGGACAACATAATTTACCATGGTAAATTCGATTAAGGGTGTCCAATACAGAAGTATGGACAATAGAACATACGCGCAAAAGCTTCTGACTTCACGTCAGTGCTTGAACCAATTTTTTTTTCGTGACTTTTTAAAAATTTTCTAGGGGTACGGTTCTTGAAATTTTTTTTTTCGTCATTTTTGTCAATTTTTCTAGGGATACGATTCTTACAAAATTTTAAACACGTCTTTATGTTGATTTTCTACTACTAGTTACCAAGCACCAATTCGATCGAATATTTATTTTTTGAGTTATCAAGGAAATAATATTCCAGGTGGGTATAACTCGGAAACCGTTAGACCGATTATGCCCAAAAACGAACTCAACACTCTCTTTCGGATACGCAACCTACCCTGAAAATTGCAAGTCCCTATCTCCTTTCGTTCGAAAGTTATCGAGGCAACGGTCACCCATCTACTGAACTCGCACAAGAATGCTCGAATCTCCAACAATATTTAACCGATCGTATTAAAACTTGAAACTTGGCAGTAGAGTTAGGTTATGAAGGCTCTTGCAAAATTTCAGCAATTTCAAACGAATAGTTACATATATATAGAATTTTTTTTTTTATTTTCAATGATTTATTAAAAATTTTCTACGAATGCTATCCTCACCAAATTTTGCAAACATTTCCGCGTTGGCATTCTACAACTAATAACCATGTTTGAATTCAATCGGTTCAGTACTTTTTGAGTTAATGAGGAACAAAAACCACGAAATTTCAGAAAATTTCAGATGGCTATAACTCTGAAACCGTGTGGCCGATTATGCTCATAAACAAACTGAAATGTCGCGTTCTGGTGTTCATCCTAACCTGAAAATTTCAAGCCGCTATCTCATTCCGTTCTCAAGTTATCGTGACAACAAAAATATTTTTTAATAATTTTTTAAAAATTTTCTAGCCATACGATTCGCACAAAATTCCACAAACGTGCTTAAGATCATATTCTACAACTACCCACCAAGTTTCAATTCGATCGGATTTATATTGGTTGAAAACAAAATTATTACTCGGAAACCACTGGGCCGATTATGCCCATTAACGAACTTGTCCGTCGTATTGAGATGCGCCACCTACCCTGAAAATTTCAAGTTGCTAGCTCTTCTCGTTCTCAAGTTATCGTGGCAACGGCCGGACGGACGGCCGGACGGACAGAATCAAATTTGACCTCGAATTCTTCATTGGGGAGTCGAACTTAATCGTTTGAGACCATTTTCGTCAAAAAATTCGAAAGTTACAGACATTTGGGCAAAACTATACGCGATGTTCCCCAGAACATACGCGCAAAAAAGGTGCATCTTGCCAACGCTGGAGTTTTCTATGAAAGAAAAAAGAAGAATAAACAGAAAGCTAAAACTGATACAGAATTCGAGGCTATTGTAGTTGACTACCAGAAAAATATTTCGCTGCCAAATATCACAACTAGTGATGTTTACTATAGAAGGCAATTATCCATGTATTCTTTCAACATTCACGTTCTATCAACGGGTCAGTCCTACTTTTATTGTTATCCAGAAACATCGGCAAAAAAAGGTTCAAATGAAGTTATTTCTTTCCTTCACCATTTCGTGATTAATTACCTTGATAAAAGGGTGAACCATCTCAGCATTTTTTGTGATTCAGCTGGGGGCCAGAATAAAAATTATAATATGGTTAAATGGATATATTTTATGACCAACACCTGCAAATTATTGAAACGTGTGGACTTCACATTCCCCATTCGGGGACATTCTTATATGGAATGCGATAAGAATTTTGGTATCATAAAACTCAAAACAAAAATGGAGATGCCTTGTGATTTCTATAATCTTATTGCAAATGCTCGAGTGAAACCAAAACCATTTCAGATCATCAATGTTGAAGATTATCCACAAATTGTCCTAGACTGGTCGCAATTTCTTCAAAACCCTACATTTAAGAGGAATTGCCCTTTCAAAATCCAAGAAATTAGAGAACTCTACTGCTCGTCAGAAAAAATATATATTTACCACCGAAGCACCTACAATGGATTGTATTCGAAGGGAATCATTACGACTAGGAAAGATTTTCATACTCCTTTATTACAATGTACAACTAATGAGTTTTATCTACCGGATGCTGCATATGAAGGTAAATCATAAATTTAAAATGTTTCATATTTGCATAATATTGTTTTCTCCTCTTGTGCAAATGTTCGTTTTTTTCAGGACCGTTATATATATATATATATTCTTTTGAACTTGAGCATTACAATTTGTTTTGTATCTAACAATAAAGCATGTGTATGAAAGAAGTGTTAGCAGAGGTTAGTGTAACGGGGTACCATATTATTTGATATAAAAATATGACCGTTAAAATTATCTAAGGAAAAGTACAAAGATTTGCAAATCCTGAAGACTTTTTGCTCATCAGTGGAAGCCCAACATTTTTGTACAAACTTACCACATATGCAGTAACGAGCAAGAGAAGACGCAATTATATTAAAGAGTATATTATATTAAATTTACTGTTCAATAAAAAACATATAGTAACGTTGAGAAAATGCATCAACAATGAATGTCACTGGCATTCATTGTTGATGCATTGAATGAATAGACTTTTGGGATTTTTGGTTTTAGTTTTTCGTAATATTTGTTCTGTTTAATTGAATACCCTCAACAATGGTGAAATATATTAGATAATCTTAAGTTTTACGAAGGAAATGGATAATTACTTCCAAAAAATAAAAATTTACACCCATTGAAAAGTTATTTTCTGATTTATGCAAATGTGTCCCCGACTGACATTCCTCATTTTTCCCCTGTATTCTTCAATTGAGCCGCGTAAATAAAGGAAAATTTTCTATCTCAAGTAATCTGAAGTTTTTTCCCCATTATATTCAATATGTAAAAACGTACTAAAGCTTTCGACATTATAAAAACAAGAAAAACACTTTCTGAAACTTCCCCAAAGAGCGCTAACTCACGAGGTCCGACCCGCTTCTTGGCTACAAACCGAGGAAATTAATCCCTAAATTAAAATCAGTGGTGGAAATTCTGGGATTTGGACGTATTCTAATGAAACAAAACACCGTGAAATGAAGGAAGAGCGCTGTTCCCTTTCCTCAAAAATAAACAACCCTAGACATTTCAGTTTAGGGTTTCTATCCGCTGATATCAGGGCTGTTCCTATCTTGATTTGGTGAATAGGAAGAGGTTAATCTGTAATTTCGTATGTATAAGGGTAAGATAATGAAAGCGGAAACCACTTCCGTACGGGAGGCATCCGTCTGAAATATATCGGAAACCTAAAGCTTATCGTTAAAGGGGAAGATTCCATTTGGTTTCCGAAATCTGGAGAGGTCTTCGGGAATCTACTGAAAGGTCACAAGTTTATAGTCCTATCCGATGACTTGACGAAAATATGGGGTTTGATTACATCGTCAGCCAATAAAGTAACATTCGGAAGCATGACAATGTTACAATCAATGAAGCTGTTAAAGGAAACCTATATTTATTAACAATTTCTAACATATCAATATTTCAAACTCTAATTTCGAATCGGATGATTAATATGTCTTAAGTTTTCATTTTGCTATGAATGTGAAAATAAGTTTAGTGGGGTATTTAAGTAGGTAAATAAATATTTTCACCACGAATATGTTCCGTAATCTTTATTTGTTTCCACCTAGAATAGCTTGTACATTCAAGACATCTTTATCAAATATTATTTTATCCTTTCCTGGTATCGAATAGAAAAACATCCCATGGTGTAATCTGCATTGCTCATTTAATTTTCGAGAACAAAGATTTTTATTATTCACTATATTCGTGTCTGGGTTTGGTTTTTCTAAATAACACGGTTTTATATGGGTGGTTCACTAAGGGACCGCCAAATTTCGTGAGTGGATACCATAATCTTGTATGTTTATCACATAATTATTTTCCGAATACACATCTCCTGTTGAGATATAAGCCCTAGTGAGGACAGTTTCAAATTTATTGTGTTGAACGAGTTATGGCACTAAGGGGACTATGGGGAAATTTGGCAGAAATGATAACCTCATTGAAACACCCATTTTTACCAACCCTCCACTACTCTATTAAAGGGTTGAAATCTACAGCGCCATGCAGTGTTGGTCTTATAACTCTTCGATGGATAAAGATAGTGAAAAACTTTGAGATCCAGAATTTTTTTCCTCCATTTTTTCCCAAATGATCTAGTTTGTGAGTAGATCAAGTGCAGAACGAAAAGGGCTTGCGCTGGTTCTAATATCTTCAAATATTTAACTTTTTGGTAATTTGGTAATAGATAAGTATTTGAAATGACAGTTTTGAGTGTTTCTACAACGTTATCATTTCTGCCAAATTTCCTTATGATTATTGGTTCATGAGAAGAAATTCAAAACAGTCAAATTATCCCAACTTTGAAGATGGTTTATATCTCAACAGGAGATGAGTATTCAAGAGAATATTATAAACCAAACTTTCGGTAACGAATCCGCTCTTGAACTTTAGCAGTCTATTTGTGAATTGCCCAGTATATTTAAGGGTAACATAATGTTAGATGTGATAGCGTGATTGACTGAAATGTTTCATTAGGAGGGAATTTGCTGGATAAGGGAGGTAGTCAAGGACAGCAAAGAAAACTCGTCTCACTTAACTATGGAGCTTTCGAGATGTATTACCTCTTCTTTAGGAGCAGCTACCTACAAATTGTTTAACAATGTTTGGCTATGGTAGAAGAGCGGTTTACGCATACTTAATTCACTGTGATAAACACAAATTTCTCTTTTGTTTTTATCCTAGTGAATTAAGTATGTACTCTCATGCATGTTAACCCTAATACAACATAACTGCACTAGGCTATCACATAAAGAAATTAGCTATATAGTCCTAATATAAACCAAGAAACGTGGAATCGGCATTCCCCTATGGTTGACATTTAATTTAATGTAGTTGATGATGTATACCGGGTGTCCCAGTATACATGTTCCAATGGATTATCTCAGCCATTTCATAAGATAAAAATTTGAAAATTTTTTGATTTTCAATTCGTTCAAGGAATCTTCAACTGAAAAAAAACAAAAATTGAAAGTCACTTTCGGTTTGATCGGAAGTGACTCTGAATTTTTTATCTCAAATGGCACCTTGTATATTTTTGCGAATTTTTTTATTTCTACTCAAAATTACCTTTCCAACGATGTATCACACTTTGTATTTTACATTTGATTGGAGGGAGAAAACGTCAATTGAAATTTCAAATTGAAAGAATTGCAGTAGGCTACGATATTTTGTGTAATCTTGATTTTGACTTATAATCCGTGTGTGCCGATCCAGCTATCTTCAAATGGACTGATAAGATGGCCTGCAAGATCTCCAGAATTAACACAGCTAGATTTCTTCCTTTGGGGATATTTGAAAGAGCTTGTGTACAAAACTCCTCCTATTGATTTGGAAGATCTAAAAAACAAAATAATGAATGCATATAGAGCACTTAACGCTGAGGTGTTGAGAAGTGTTACTTCGCGTGAACTAGTCCACCGAGCGAAAAGATGTGTAGAAGCAGATGGTCAACATTTCGAACATATGCTTTAGTTATTAAAGGTATTTTTTGCCCCCTTCTTTGTAGTTTTTTGTTTATTTTACTATTCATCATTTGTTTAACGTTCGGTAAAATACCTTGGTTTTAACTTGAGGAAGGTTTTTTTTTGTTGATCTCGATTATGAAGTCAAAATTACGATCGCACAAAATATCGTAGCCTACTGCAATTCTTTCAATTTGAAATATCAATTGACGTTTCCTCCATCAAATCAAATATAAAGTCAGAGTCACTTCCGATTCAACCGAAAGTCCATTGGAACATGTATACTGGGACACTCGGTATATCATTTGTAATTTGGATGTGTATTGTACCCATCCAACCCTGTAATGGGACCACGATGTTTTTTTTCAACTAAGACTTCCACCACGGAATCAGACCCTTTTCTGTGCTGTCACTTGTCAACATCTGTAAATAATGTCAACAATTTTGATAACACACAAATGAATTTGAAATTTTGGATATTCTGCGGAGATGACTCTTACGTTCTTATGAATTTATCAGACTAAATGATTCCGTTGAATAATATCTCAAGTTAAAAAGTCACATAGTAAATAGCCAAACACTGTTAAACAATGTGCTGCTAATGTTAGGTCTCATTAATTGTAGCTTGTCCTGAAGAAGAGATAATAAATCTCGAAAGCTGGAGTTAAAGTAAAAATAGTATTTTTTGCTATAGCTGGATACCACCCCAACAAATAATATCCTAACATAGGTAATAATATATATTATTAAATATACAGATACCAGATATTTGAAATCACCCTGTATATTCTTCACGGTGGGACTAGCAAGGTCAAAATTACACAAAAAATACATATTCTCCGACAGAATACTCCGTTTATTTTCGAAACACAGCGCCATTTGCATCAAGCGAACTGATGCGGCTGGATGAATAGGGATGAAATTTTTGTTTCCATATGTCTATTGTTATACCATTTATTATTGTTCCACTAACAATCAAGTGTGCACAAACCGTCCCCCATATTTAACGGATCAAAAGAACATATATTTCAACCGATCCCCACGAGAAGGGAACAAACAAAGAAAGGTTTTCCGGACTTAGAGCACTTGCGGTAAGCAGCCTCATATATGAGGGACGGTCATCGTTGATCAAGGATTCATCGATCACGCTGAAATAGGCATAACTTGACAGATGATGGTTTATTCTGAGTGAACTTGAAATTCAGCTGAAGCCCTTCACAGTTCTCTATAAATGCAATAATTGAATAGTAGAAGGGATTTTATATTGCATTATGTTGTTGTTTTGAAGGTGAGCATCGGAATATGCAACAATAATAATCATTTTTAAATAATCATTGAAGGATACTGTGGGAGGTAAATTCATTATTAAATGGTTTCTTTCTGTGTTTTCTATCCCAAACTCTGAAAAATATGCTAAATAAAATTGTATTATTTTGTGAATTGCTTCTGCGTAAGAAACACAAGGTATTTGACAGAAGCAATAAATCGAACAATTTTGCCTAACAAACAATAACGAACAACATCAACGATGAAACAATTAAATTTCGTAACGTTTTGGAGTCTAAATCAGATTCCTTCGTCAGACCCTTAACGAAAACTTCAGGATTATTTTTTGTTGATATAGCTATTCTGAAATTCGAGAATTGTTACTTTGACAGTATTTGAAAATCATAGTAACATAGTTTTATTTAGCTTAGAAATTGCCAAGTTCCAACTCCTTTTTTTATAAATTCAGCCAAATATGGTCGATTCCAATTGAGCAGTGTGCAAAATTGCATTCTCTGTTCAACAAAATACAAGTTGACTCCTTCAGTTTCCTTTCAACGCAATCAGATTCTGTCATCAGAATCTTTGTTTTACTCCAATTCATCATGTGATCTCCTTGGATTGTACATACATGTTCTGCTATTGCGATTTTTGTATGTCTCTATTTCTCGAGTTGTTCGTATGTTCCGACTTTCTTACTTATTTCTAGTGGTCTCTATATGTTTCTCCAGCATACGATTTACCGTAAACAGGATTTATACCAATTTATCGTATACAGTATTTATCGTATACCCATTTTATCATTATTATACGATATTTACCTATACCAATTTATCGTATACAGCAGAAACATCGAGACCACTAGATATTGTGTTGTTATTGTTTGTTAGGCAACATTGTTCGATTTATTGCTTCTGACAAATATCTTGTGTCTCTTACGCAGAAGCTATTCACAAAATAATAAATTTTTATTTAACAAATATTTTTCAGAGTTTGGAAGAGGAAACCCAGAAAGAAACAATTTAATAATATTATCAAGTTTTACCTTTTTGCGCGTATGTTCTGGGGAACATCGCGTCGTTATCATTTTGCCCAAATGTCTGTAAATTTCGAATTTTTTGCCGAAAATGGTCTCAAACGATTGGGTTCGACTCCCTGATGAAGAATTCGAGGTCAAATTTGATTCTGTCCGTCCGGCCGTCGCCACGATAACTCGAGAACGGAAAGAGCTAGCGAATTTCCAGGGTAGGTGGTGCATCCCAATACGGCGGACAAGTTCGTTAATGGGCATAATCGGCCCAACGGTTTCCGAGAAATGATTTTGTTTTCAACCAATATAAATCCGATCGAATTGAAACTTGGTGAATAGTTGTAGAATATAAATATAAGCACATTTGTGAAATTTTGTTAGAATCGTATCTCTAGAAAATCTTAAAAAAATCATTAAAAAATATTTTTTATGGCACGATAACCTGAGAACGGAAAGAGATAGCGACTTGAAATTTTCAGGTTAGGTTGCGCATCTGAATGCGACATTTGAGTTTGTTGTAAGCACAATAACTCGAAATATACAAAACTGATCCAATTCAAATATGGTTATTAGTTGAAGAATGCCAACCCGAAAATTCTTGCAAAATTTTGTGAGGATTGTATCGCTAGAAAGTATTATGAAAATCATTGAAAAAATCTATACATCCGAAACTATTCTTCCGACATGGCTGAAAATTTGCGAGAGTCCTCAGAACGTATCTATAATACCAATTTCCAAGTTTGAATACGATCGGATCTATATTGTTGGAGATCTGAGCAGCCTTGTGTAAGTTCAGTAGCTGGATGGGTTACCGTTGCCTCTATAATTCCCGAACGAAAGGAGATAGGGACTTGCCATTTTCAGGGTATGTTGCGCATCTAAATGGGAGAGTTAAGTTCGCTGTTAGCCATAAACGGCCCAACGGTTTCCGAGATTATTATTTCCTCGATGACCCGATCAAATTGAAGCTTGCTAACTAGTTGTAGAATATCGACATAAAGACTTGTGTACAATTTTGTGAGAACTGTACCCCTAGAAAATTTAAAAAAAGTTAAGAAAATCAAATGTTTCCAATTTTTCATCTACCATTTGAATTTTGAATGCATGAAGAGATATTGGAATAGAGCAAACTGAATCAATTTTAGCCACAAATATAAAATATGTATGTTCGTCATCTATGATTTGCTATTCAACTATTGCGGAGTAATTTAGGCAACTTAGTAAAGACATTAAAAAATGGCATCAAACAATTCTCAAGCTTTTTCATTTGGACGTTTGGAAATGGGGTTGAAAATTCAAAGAAATTATATCTCGATCACCATTATATTTATGAATTTTAGTATGTATGCTGCATTCATATTTTTCACAGGGAGATGTTAAAAAAAAAATAGCAATTTATATTTCAACTAGCGAACAACATACATTATAGTTATACTAGAAGTGTAAAATTAGTAGATATAAGTTCCAATAAAAAAACTTTCTCAGTGATTTCCGTATTAGCACTGAATAGGTTTATACTTCTCGACGGCATACACAACAACTTTTCATGGGAAATAAAATGGCAAACCAATTAGATATCAGGTACCATTCCATACCAAATTACTTTCAAACAACAAGATCATGATCTGAACGTTCTTTTCATTCTGTAAGCTAGGATAGATGAATTTGTCTGCAATTATGAACACAACACGACACTAATCCTCCAAAGCAAATCAACATAATGGAAGCAATTATCTATAGGATTAGGGTAACGATCAGTTCTGAAACAAATTCAGAGAACAGCAGATACCTCGGATGCGTATATTCATAGCACTCGAAACTTGCTCTCAACTCTTAAGAAGTCCATTACAAACAATTATTCACTTCAGGAAGTTCGCTAATAGATTTCTCTTCTTCGTATTATAACAGCTTTTGGTAGTCCACTAAATTTACTAAAACAATGATATATAAACGATGCCTCGGCTTTTTGTGAACATTATAAATATTTCACACTTAGTGTATTGACATACTATGCGCTATATCGCAAAAAGCTGCGGGACCTGTAAATCCGTCAGTATCTGTGAATTTATGGGGAATGACATATCTACTCTGTAGTGACTCACTTTATGCAGATCCGGATCCTCAACCGAAAAAAGCGTAGGATTAAATGCTTCCACAAACCCAAACGCGCGAAATCCGCATAACGAATATTCGCGTCGTATACAAACAGCAACGTTGCTTTCACGGCGTTCTGGAGATGATCATACTAGCACGTTTTTTATCGTTTAAGATTGAATAGAAAATACGCAAGGGTTTCGTAACGAATAGTCCATTCAATCTCAACGATAAAAATCGTGCCAGTCTCAACTTGTCTACTGATCGCCATGGAAACAATATATTGCGGATTGAATGCGGTGCGAATATTCGCAATATGAGTAATGCGGATTTTTCGACCCGGATGCGTAGCGAACAATCCATTCAATCTTAACGATAAAAACCGGGTCAGTCTATCAGTCTATTATCTACTCATCTCTATTGGACACACTTTATCGAATGTAGCATCGATGTACATTTTTTCGTTAATAATATACTTCCGGTTTAACCGGAAATGCCATCAACTTCTTTAATTTAAATGTGACACCCTATATATTTTTACAGATTTTGAAAGAGCTTGTTATTTTGAATTCATACATACTGAGTTTAGTGTAAAAATTTTGTAAAAACGAGGAATATAGCACTTTTATCAACCTCCTTTGAGTTTTTTGCATTAGAGCAAAAACCTATTTAGATAAACTAATTCATGTTGTTTGTATGCATAGTAATAAATAAACGAGTACTGTTTAGTACGTCTATTGTCCTCAAGTGTCAAATTTTAATTGACGGAAATACATTGGGTTGGGATAAAGTATGGAACCAAGTAAATATCTTTTAAACGAAAAGAACGATATTTATCAAAACTTGCAGGTAAGTACAATGGAACAAAAATCATCATCTTCTACATTTTTTCTTTAATTTATTCCTCGTTTTTACAAATTTTTTTACACTTAACTCAGTATGTACGAATTCAAAATAACAAGCTCTTTCAAAATCTGTAAAGATATAGAGGGTGTCCCATTTAAATTAAAGACGTTGATGGCATTTCCGGTTAAACCGGAAGTATATTATTAACACAAAAATTTACACCAGATGCATTTTGTTCCACTGCAAATTTTGATAAATATCGTTCTTTTCGTTTAAAAGATATTCACTTGGTTCCATACCGTTTTCTCAGCTTTGATAATATGTATATGAATACATTCAATACTATTTCAATGACATAACGAGAGAAACTATGATCATATCAATTTTAATTCTTTCATATTAATGTATTGAAATTGAAATACGAAAAAACGTACGGCTCAAGTAACTCTATGATACGATATTTACGCGAAACCGGAACCGTTTGGCCGATTATGCCCAACAAAAAATTTAACTCTCTCATTCCGATGCGCAACCTACCCTGAAAGTTTCAAGTCCCTATCTTTTTTCGTTCGAAAGTTACAGAGACAACGGTCATCCATCCAGCGACTGATCTCGCCCAAGACTGCTCCGAGGGCTGCTCGGATCTGCAAGAATATAGATCCGATCGTGTTCAAACTTGGAACTTGGCAGTAGAGTTAGTTTTTGAAGGCTTCTGCACAATTTCATCGATATCGGACAAATAGTTGCTGAAATACAGAATATAGAATTTTTTTCATCGATTTTCAATGATTTTTTTTAAATTGTTCTTGTATTACGATCCACACGAAATTTTCCAATAATGTTTGCGCCGGCATTTTGCAACTAATGATCATGTTTGAATTGGATCGGATACGTATTTTTCGAGTAATTTAGGAAAAAAGAACCAAATTTCAGATGGGTATAAGTCCAAAACCGTTTGGCCCATTATTCCTATTAACAAACTCAAATGTCGCAACCAGGTGCTCATCCTAACCTAATAATTGGAAGTCGCTATCTCTTTCCGTTATCAGGTTATCTTGAATAAATCAAAAATAATATATTTTTTAAATATTCTAATGGTTCGACTCTCACAAAATTTCACAATCGTCTTGGTGTCAGTATTCAACAACTAGCTTCAATTCGATCGGATTGTATTGATGACAAAATTATCACTCGGAAACCGTTGGGCCGATTATGCCCATTAACGAACTTGTCCGTCCTATTTGGACGCGCTACCTACCCTAAAAATTTCAAGTCCCTATCTTTTTCCGTTCTGAAGTTATCGTGGCAACAGACCATATTTCACATCGAATTCTTCATCAGGGAGTCGAACCCAATCATTTGAAACCATTTTCGGCAAACATTCTAAAATTACAGACATTTGGGCAAAATGATAACGCGATGTTCCCCAGAACATGCGCGAAAAAATCAACCGTTATAATGTATCTAAAGTTGTTTTTTTTTTCAATTTATAATGAAATTTCCACAACCGAACAAATAAAGGATAAGATTCATCAAGAATCCTAATATCGTGAAAGAACGTGAACCGAAATAAGACAGGATTAATTTCCGTTTACTGAATAAATAAAATGAACCAGAAGGGATGTAAAGATATTCCAACAGAAACGAAATTCCCTGATCGAAAACCCAGAACCAGAACCATGTGTTTTTATAAAGATAAAACGTTAACAGGCTACGGGTGGAAAGGGATCTATGAAATAGTTCAGTTTCAGTTGACACATTGAAAGAAGCGGATAGTCAAACAAAAGTATCAAATTTCATTATACTCAACGTTGGTCCAAATATTAGGCTATCGAATACAATATCAGTGACGATATCAGGTTATAACAAAATAAATATTTGGTTACTTGGTCACAGATCAACGATCTACCAGATGGTTTGTGGGAAAGTACAATAAAATTATTCCATTGGGCATACTTTGTGGAACAACAAATAATTATCGCATGTAAGATGATGCTCATTATTATGTTACTTGATAAAATACTAATGAAGCGTATGGTCTCTCGAAGCTGTATTCTTCAATTGATCTCGTTTACAGAACATGTGAGGAAACTTATGCAGAAATCAGTACTGTGTAGGGCAATCCTATTTTCGGTTTTGAGAATGTGAGACTTATTTTAACAATTTCAACAAAATGTACAATTTAACAAACGAACCATTTCAATAGAAATTTTCTTCATAAATGTTCGAAAACTCATCGAAGAGAATGAAGAAATTGATTG
This sequence comes from Halyzia sedecimguttata, assembly GCA_937662695.2. Classification (NCBI taxonomy): domain Eukaryota; kingdom Metazoa; phylum Arthropoda; class Insecta; order Coleoptera; family Coccinellidae; genus Halyzia; species Halyzia sedecimguttata. The sequence goes on from OW569413.2 coordinate 58,971,330, forward strand.
AATGAACCTCTTTAACTGATATTTGAGGTGGAAAAAATAATATCCAGAGGGTTCCAAGCTCGGTCCCAAGTTGAATCCGAGTTTGGTGGTGGCAGCCACTTTTGCGACCAAAAATTATCAGTACTGTGCCTGAGGTGGCATAAGAACACAATAATGAACTCTTCACAGAACCCAGCAGATTATCCCTACTCCTAACTTTTGGTTGAGGTTGAGTTGACTGTGGGAGAAGGAAGGCAAGAAATCAAATGCTTCCACGTATAAGGTAATCTTCGACTATCGTCGCGTTCGTTAATGAAATCTGTACGCCTTTCATTTTCGAGGGCTGCTCAAATAATGAGGCTGGTAAGCATTTTCTCTGTTGCCAGGGTTCTGCAGCAAGCAAAGTCAATTTTGACACAAGGATCTGCATGATGTTTGAAGAGAGCTGATGATTCAGCTTTCCGTAATGTCAGTTAGTGTTGGTATACTCTGTTAGTCACACGTCTGTTAGTAGTTTGATGTATGATCTTGGGCATTCCTGGTTTGGTATATCATACGCATACTCATGCATTGAGAATGGAATACATACATATGTAAATATTATAATATGAAATTTAACCTAAGTTATTTTCAACTCTTCAATAATTTGTTCACAACATCCAAGTGAAATATTTGCTGGCAATTAATTATTCGTACAACGTGAAGATTTGATAATTTGATAATGGTACGGGTAAATTTGTTTCCGTCGGATTCCTATTGGACCCTGACCGGCGATTTATGAGCTAATTGCTGAATTAAGGAAGAATTTAGCCATTTCGGGTATTGCAGGCCTTCCCACATACACATACATACATTCATACTACTTTGAACTTGATGATAAAAATTAAAGATTGAAACGATATAGACGTTTTATTTCGTTATCGGAACTTTAATTCTAATTTTGACACATTTTTATCAGTATCGATACTTCACTGAAATGGATTCATTATTTTATTCAACGAATTTCCAGTCATCATCAGGTGAAATAAACATATACCTATGATCTGATTCCAATTTTGTAAACTCAGTTTGTAATCTTGGAAGCAAATTGATAAGCACTCTGTTGTTCCGAGGAACAAGAGCCAAAAACAACTTATAGTTATTACTTTCGTAAGGTCGATATAAGAAAATCGCATTCAACATTGCAAGTTTATAATATTGTATTAGAATTAATGTATTATGCGATTGTAACCAGTTGCAGAACACAATTTTCGAATGTTTCCTCCGGAGAAAGAACGTACATACAATGTACTCAGCTATGAACGTAGTGCCGTCTGTGCTTTTCAACACGAGATAACTTCGTAAGACGTTCCAAACGAAGCTAACGTAACGTCTTCTCCCGTCACGAATTTCTCAACAATGTTTCAAATCTCATTAAGGGCATTGTCATAAAAACAATAAGATCACTGTGAGCCTGTACAACATCTCGTTAAACCAGCAAAGTTCCTCGTAGTCATACTGGAAATTACTGAGGACGGACAAATTCATAACGATATTAATAAAGATCCAGATCCCAATTCCCCCTTCGCAATATAGACGCTGAATTCAGTCTTGTGTTTCGATTCGACGTTTGTTTAAGCTTCATGTCTAAACAGATTTTCCGACGGAATCAAATGAAATTATCATGAAGACTCGCAGGAATATTGAAGCATTAAAATCCTACTCAATGCAAAGCTGCTTCTTCATTTAATTATTTGCTCGTTGTGAGAATTCTGATAATGAGATAATGAGATTCTTAGATTTGGAAAGAATTGGTGGAAGTCTCTCTATATTTGTTGCAATATACCGACGCAATAATTTACAAACGTTTCACGAATAAATTCAATCGAATATGAAACTAGGATAAAAAATTCCATTTTCTGCTAATATTTCTGTAGTGCTAATGCCGGTTCCAGATGGGTGTAATGTAACGCGTAATGCAAGGCGTAATGTAAGGCGACTTCGCCGTGTGGACGGTGTACGAGCATTTCATGTAATGCTCATAGTACCGTCCACACGGAGAATTTGCCTTACCCTTCTGGACCCGGCATAAGATTAGTGGCAGTTGTGTAACATCCCCATTTGCATCAATAGGTAATTATTATACAGGTTCTCACTTCTTGTGTTTTGCTTATATCATAGAATTTCTAAACCAACAGTTGTCGAGGCAACGCTCACCCATCCAGCTACTGAACTCACACAAGGCTGCTCGGATCTCCAACAATATATATCCGATCATGTTCAAACTTGGAACTTGGTGGTAGAGTTAGGTTCTGAAGGCTCTCGCAAAATTATGATGTCCAACAATATAGACCCGATCGTGTTCAAACTTGGAACTTGGCAGCAGAGTTAGTTTTTGAAGGCTTTTGCACAATTTCATCGGACGAATAGTTTCTACAACTAATAAACATGTTAGAATTGGATCGGTTTTGTATTTTTCGAGTTATTGAGGAAATAACAACCAAATTTCAGATGGGTATAACTCCAAAACCGTTTTGCCGATTATGCCTATAAACAAACTCAAATGGCGCATTCAGATTCTCAACCTAACCTAAAAATTTCAAGTCGCTATCTCTTTCCGTTCATAGGTTATCGTGACATAAATAATATTTTTCAATAATTTATAAAAAATTTTATAGCGATACGATGTTTACAAAATTTCACAAACGTCCTAAGGTTCATATTCTACAACTACTCATCAGGTTTCAATTCGATCGGATCACAATTGGTTGTAGACATAATTATTACTCAGAAACCGTTTTATGTCCATTAACGAACTCTTCTGTCCAATTGGGATGCGCCACCTACCCTGAAAATTTCAAGTCGCTATCTCTTTCCGTTCTCAAGTCATCGTGACAACGGCTGGCCGGCCGGAAAGAATCAAATTTGACCTCGAATTCTTGATCAGGGAGCCGAGCCCAATCGTTTGAGACCATTTTCGGCAAAAAATTCGAAAATTACAGACATTTGGGCAAAATGATAACGCGATGTTCCCCAGAACATACGCGCAAAAAACTGAATTTGTACCCCTACAAAATAACGATGGTACAGCAACTCCTACCAATAGATATTCCACGTCGCCTAGAGTACTGCTACTGGTTTCTAAATAATCTTAACGTCGACAGATTATTGCACTTGAGTTTTTTTTAATGATGAGGCTTGGTTTCACTTGTGAGGTAATGTGAATTCTCAAAACAACAGAATTTGGACATCTGAGAATCCCCACAGTTTTAACGGGACTCCATTACATTCGCAAAAAGTTGGTGTGTGGTTAGCAGTTTTTCGACGTAGAATATATGTCCCAATTTTCTTTCATGATACGATTAATGGTGAAAGGTACACAAGAATAATGCTGGAGGCATTCATAAACCAATTAGATGACGAAGAAATGGAGTTGGGATATTTTCAACAAGATGGGGCAAATGCCCACACTACTTCTGCAAATCTAAGCTATCTGCAGGAGTTGGCAACAGTATATTTAATAAGTCGAGTACCTCAGCCTTTCTTTCCAACATGCTCTCCAGACTTGAATCCCCAGGACTTTAGCATCTAGGCATATCTGAATAATTAGGTTTCCAAAAGACAATACGATCATATTGAGGACTTCCAATCATCAATAACAATGAGCTGCCAAAATATTGGCCCACAAATGTTAAGAAATATATTTGACAACAAACGAAAAGGAATTTACAAAAGCCTTGAGAATAATGGAGCACAATTTGAACATTTGATGTGAAATCATTGTTAGAATTCTCACAAATGACCAAACTCCCAAACTGAAGTTATCTAACAGTTATTCAATGTATTCTGTCATTTGTATTGATTTATTACCCGCATTCGAACATTAAAATTAGTTCAACAGTATGTATTTTGTTAACAGCACCAGACTTGGGTCGAATACCGTTTTTCTGTATTCGAATACGAATACAGAATACAACATTGATAAAAATATTCGAATACCGTGGATTCGAATACGATACGCCAAAAAGTATTTGAATACACAGTATTCGAATCCATGGATTCTTTTAAATGAATATCTTTTTAAATACAGATTAACATTTGGCGTTCTATTGAACTCTTTGTGACATACACATAAACATAAGTTATACACTTATACAGATATATAGGTAATTGTTTTATTTTAAATGTAAATACAAAATTAAAACATTTCTTAAAATAACAGAATCGGGGAGGGAGAATATAGGTATTACACTTCCAAAGAAAAGTAAAAATAATCTCAGAATATTACACAAAATTGAAAAACTATTATTTAACACTCGTCACTCAATGCCATTAGCCTTCAATAACACTAGAATTTGGAAGAGATCGTCACTCAGCTGTTGACGCTTGGGCGCATTAATCATTCCAGCAAATGAAAATAGTAGTTCTACTGGTGCAGATGACGGAAGTATGCAATTGTACCGTAAAAAAATGGATTTTATTGTTGGGTACTCGTTGAGCATTTCCACGGACGTCCTTCTGTCTTCTAGATACTGCAGAAGTTGAAGCTGTACCTGTCTTTGTATCTTAGAATCCCTTGATTCGGATGAAGTGGACGCATTCACATTATGATCCGATTCAAACTCGAAAAATTCATTGATACGTGTTAGGGCAACTTCTTGTTTTTCCACTACTGTTGTATCTTGTTCAGAATCTTTTTTAACTATATCTATTGCAGAAAGTATAATAGCTTGCTTTATATTTGCAATTTCGAGTGCGAATTCGGCGGAAATTTTTTGAGTTAGCCACTGAAACTTTATATTGGGGCATGTTACAGCAGCAATTATTGCTTCTTTGGATTCTATTCTTGAAAAATCGAAATATTGTCTAAATCTTTCCTTCAGTCGAGTTATTACGTGTTCAAGAATACAAGAAGCGCTGCGGCTTAGTGTTGTATTATTTTTGACTTTCTCTAATTTTAATCCTACAGATGTGATGCTGGGAATCAAATATCCAAAATAGGTATTATTTTGACCCTGTAAAAAATCCAAGGTCTCTGCCACAGGTTTTAAAATTGAGCAATACTCTTGCAAATATGTTATATCGCTGTCTTTAAGAGGTTCTTTAATTTGAAGGTCTTCAGCCAGTTTATTCATATCAGCTCTGGATATGGTCAGTATTTGGCTGACGGAGTCATAAAATGAATTCCAACGTGTAACTGTCGGATAACTCAAACTGTGACCCAACACTTTTTGTAGCACCTCCGCACTTTTTGGTTTTGATGCGTACTTCCATAATTCACTACACTTATGTAGTATGTTTTTATGTCTAGATCTCATAAGTGTACTACTATTAATGGAAGAGTTTACATCAGTCGTTGCCAATAAATTTAGGGTATGGCTGGCGCACCTTATGTGCCTTGGCAAAATTAAATCAGCGTTTTCAGAGTCATAATTGTTATCATTTGCAGCTGTGGCATTTTCTTCGTCAACCAATGGACTAAAGGTAATAATACTCTCATCGTCCTCATCAATTTCAGTTTGTTCGACGCAGTCAAATGAATATTTTGAATAAAGGTATTCTAGAATTGAATACTCCGAATCTCTGGATTCAAAATTTGAATAATTTGAATACTGAATAACAGTAGCTTGAATACGAATATCGAATAGCCTTCAATCAAAAGGATTCAAGAATACGAATACACCATTTTTATTTGTATTCGAATACGAATACAGAATCCTAGCAAAGTAGCTTGAATAGGATTCAAGTTACTGCGTATTCGAATACTACCCAAGTCTGAACAGCACTTCTCAAAATTTCTAAATAGGATTTTATAAATTCTTCCATTCAAACACAAGAAAACAGATTATTCATATCTGATCAATAGCGAATATGATATCTCTTGAAAATGGCTTAGGAGAATAGAATCCCAAGTAATGAATAATTCACTCTCGATTCCATCAGCTTGATATTTTCTGAAAGAAACCTCTTTAAAACGGAATAAAATTCCAGTATCATTAATCATTATTTCATTTAGTGAATAATTGTCGCATATATAGATTCAAAGATGGTTTTAGGGCTATTCATAATGTTTCTGAATCTTTTTTAGAATGGGTAGCGAGTTTCAAATCTATTTAATAAAATATAGAATATTCCATTTTTAATTTGTTCGTTTTCTCCCTTTGTCTTTTCCTTTTTCAGATTGGGTTTCGGGTACCTTGGAGAAACTTCTCTGCTTGTTGAAGGAAAAAGCGATAATGAAGAAAAAGATGCCCTTCAATATTCAATATTTCAACATATTTTGTTAACAATTTCAATATTCATAAATCACAACACTAACGGGGAGATTTTTTTTGCTGAGGTTTTTTCCCTAAGCTCTAGTATCATATATCAAATTATATGGTACCCCGTTACACTAACCTCTACTAACACTTTTTTCATACACACAGAAAAAAAAGTACACTGCGAGCAAGACTAGTAGTCTTGATTGGAAGCTATGGTAGACTCATATATCCGCAATGATAACTCGACTCAATGCAATATGCACATTATTCTTATACCTATCAGTTCAGCTTACTTCCGATAAAGAATAACAAACTTGAAAATAGTATAGTAACACTAATTTTAACGTATAGCATAACTTCAACTAAGAATATGCCTACTTGAAATGAATATAGAACTGTCTTTTAGCAAAACTTTCTCAGTTTCCGAATAAGTATAGTTATTTTCTGAGCAACTATTTCCTTAATGCAGAGTAACAAGTAATAAACTTGAAATGAAAATATTTCTAATCATATCAATATTATTCTTAAAATTGTTTGAAAATCATCTATACTATCCCTCCGAGTATAGTGAAACTCATATCAATTTTGAAGTATTCTTAATTTAATTCCCTTTGAAATGAGAGACAGTCGAATAATATGGAGTGTCAAGTGGTACATCATAGAAAATAATTCTTTTTGTTGTCCTTCCAACTATCTGAAGTTTTTGACGACGTGATGCTTGACCTCCCATATTTGAAAATTTGAAGTTAATTTTCTCTCCAGCGTCATCTACTTAGTATCAAAATGTTATTTATTTCAAAAAATAGCATTGGGTATTTGTTCAAACTAGTCCCATATCTAAGCGTCGCAATAAATTGAATCAATGATAGCTTAGTATTTAAAGCTATCATTGTTGGAACCTTTGCCTAAGTTTGCGACGCACATATATGGGACTAGTTTGAATAAATACCCACTACTAATGTTTGAAAAAAATATCATTATGATACTAAGTTGATGACGCTGGAGTGAAAATTAACTTCAAATTTTCAAATATAGGAGATCAAATATCACGTTATCAAAAAAAATTCAGACAGTTGGAAGGACATTAACAAAAAGAATTATAATCAATGATGTACCTACCACTTGACAATCCTACCATTTGAATGTCATTCATTCCGAAAAATAGAATCGGTACAAAAGTAAGTAAGGAATGCACAAAATAACTATTTTTCACTTTGCAGAATTTGTAAGGGGATATGTCATTTATTCATTTGCACAATATTTTGCTCAGCATTTTGGTGAAACGGATTGTTATTTTTCTTGCTGCGATGTGCCAAGTTCCAAGTAAAAAGTTGCATAACAGTTTGGTGCAATCAGGTTCCTGAAAATGAAATTATGGGTTCCAATGAAATTATATAAAGTATATTATAAGTACTCACTGTTAAATACTTAAATTAACTCGGCCAATTCCCATTCGTTTAAAATGTTCTTCATATTCATTACTACATATAAACTTATAAAATCACTAGTTGTTGCCGATCGTGATCATGCTCTCTTTGGATCCGCGTCCAAAATGTCCGCCGCCAACCTTTCCACCCGGTGCAGATATGTGGATTTGCTCAATCGATACTCGATAGTTGAGTGTATTGAGACTTGACTGCGCATATAATATTATTTCGAATAAGAATAGCCTGTTCTTGGGTGAAGTTGTACCTGAATTCATATGAGATCTCTTAGATTTCAACCATGAGAGCTATTCTCAATATAATTATTGAAACACTTCCATCAGTAGAATATTTCCTACAATTAAGAATTAATATTCTAGCTATAAAATAGTGTTGCTTTTTATTCAATGTCAAAATTAGGCTACGATCAACTTTAAATAATTTTGGCTCAAGTCTTGCATTTTCTTTAGAGAATACTAAATGATTTTCAATAGAACTCAATAGCGGTTCTTGCTTTCATTGTAGTGATCTTGTTGTATTAAGAATATAACATGTTCAATAAAATGTATCGTAATCTTGGTGAATAAGTATATGTGTCTTCTCAGAACAAAAACAGTATTTTCTACTTTCAAGATAAATAGTTTCAACTCAGGTATGTAAAAACTTGCTTTTAGGATATTTCATCAAGACTATGTGTATACTTGAATGTAAATTATGATTTTTTTCCGTGCACATGCTTTATTGTTAGATAAAAAAACAAATTGTAATGCTCAAGTTCAAAAGAATATACAGGGTGAGTCTTTGACCACTGCATTAATTTTAGCCAAAGATTCCTCTCATCAAATGAAACACTTTTTTCCTTTACCATTTTTCCAGATTCGGCTCAGGTAAAAAGTTACAAGCGTTTAAAGATTTCACTATGTGCTAATACACTCCCGCATATAAATTATCTATGAAATTGTTGGCGGACGAGAATAAGGCATGGTAACGTGGTTTACAGCTTGATTCGGGATTCCAACGCTCAGGGACGGATCCATAAAAGTAGTGAAATTTCTGGAGTTTTCCATTTTAAAACATTCAATGAAGAATATCTCTAAAACGGTGCGTTTAAGGAGAAATGATGAAGAATAATATAATGTTCTAAAACGATGGAATATTCTTGAAATGACTCAAGAAAAACTTTATATGCTCTCTTTATGCTAATTTCGTTTAGTTTTATGAATCCACGAGTCCATAACTAGAAAACTAGTAGAAGTAGAAAATAACTAATATTTGGAAAATATGTATCATAGTTATAGGAAACTTTACGCCAACATTCATTTTATTCGAAAAAAGGATGTCAAAGCTACAAAATAAAAACTGATTTTTTTTTCAAAATTTCAACAGCCTGTATCTTTTTACCTGAGCTGAATTTGGAAAAATGTTAAATGAAAAAAGTGTTTAATTTGATGAGAGGAATCTTTGGTTAAAATTAATGCAGTGGTCAAAGACTCACCCTGTATATATATTTATTATTTCAATCAAATTACCTTACTCTGGTCATCACAAGGTCTGTTATGAAACCTAAAGAAGTTAGGCTCAGTAATTAATAATTATGCTATGTACCCAAAAGCACGTATGTATAATAGAAACTTGAATTAATTTATTTGAAAGTTTCACTTTCTACAAACTTAGTGCCAACTATTAAATTTATTTTGTATAATAAACATTTCTGGTCCAAACTGGGACGGGAGTAAACGTAATCTCCCAGTGAGAATTATCTCATTGGTCATTATTGTAAACAATTAACAAAGGAGAAAGTGAGGTTATGCGTAAATTATGAATTCCATAGAATTATGTTTATATTCTGTGACCTGTGATGATTTAGGTGGCTGGAATTGCAAATGTGTTCAGCATTCATATGCAGCGGCAAAATGAGGGGGTTTCAGAACCAACCACGATGTTACAAGTTACAATAATGTATAGAAGAGCCTGTATAATATTATATTAAATTATAATACAACCAAATGGAATATAGCACAATGTGTACATCCCATTCACGGTATCCAAAACTTATCTAAATAAAATTTCCCGTTGCAATAAAAGTAACTAAAGTTACAATTAGTATCACTAAAAAAAATTGTAATGGTATGTAGGGAAACAACACAACGATTTTACAGTACAAACTGGAACATTGAAACAAAGAGATTCATGGTTCTCAATCCAGGACAATAAACCGAGGACGGCTCAAAAAAACCTGTCAAACCAACTGAAGAATAAAATGGTACTGATACAACTCAATCAAATCATCAATGAATCTGTGAACGAAACGGATGAAATCTCTCATTTTTATCGCTCAATTTAGATTGATTTTTCTCCGAAACAAATACAATTTGGTTCTTCTTCATTCGATCCTGTTGGGGCGTATCTGAGATTTTAATTATTTGTTGGAATGAATAGCGGTCAACGTTGCTGTATAATTGATTGAAGCGTGTCCAGCGGTTACGATGCTTTCATTTCGACTTCTGATGATGTTTCTGGTTTAATTATGGCTTAAATGAACGAAAACATTGAGAAAAATATTGAAAAATATCAACTTAAATGAGAACGAACCTTAAACCGCCAAAAGAGAACATTTTCTTTCGATGAATTTGCTCCAATTGCATCGTCACGATTTCTACAATATACCTATACAAATACAGGCTCTTCAAGTTGTAAATTAATTTCAACCATAAATTTTTCTCATCAAATGAAACACTTTCATCGGGTAGAGAGATAGGCACAGCCTTTTGAAATTAAAAAAAATGTTTTTCATTTCTACCTGACATGCTTTTTCTGGAAGATAATTACCGAATTTTAATTCGATCGGATTCGTATATTTTGAGTTATAGAGGAAATACCAACAAAAGTTCAGATACGTATAACTCCAAAACTATTCGGCCGATTATGCCTATTAAAGAAATCAAATGTTGCATTCGGATGCGTAAACTACCCTGAAAATTGCAAGTCGCTATCCTTGTCCGGTATTCTCAAGTTATCGAGGTTATCAAGGTATGGGTATAACTCCGAAACCGTTAGGCCGATAATGCCCAGACATAGAAACTTAATTCTCCCATTCGGATGTGCAACCTACCCTGAAAATTGTCTCGCTATCTCTTTCCGTTAAAGTTATCTTGGTAACGGTCACTCATCCAGCTACTGAACTCACAAAAGGCTGATCATATCTCCAACAATATGAATGCGATCGTGGTTAAACTTAGAATTTCGTTGTAAAGTTAGTTCTTGAAATATAGAATTGTGTGTTTTTCAAAAAAAAAATTCAAAATTTTCTGGTAATACGATCCTCACGAAATTTCTCAAGAATTTGCGCGTCGGCATTCGAAAACTAATTACCATGTTCGAATTGAATCGGATTCGTATTTTTTGAGTTATTGAGGAAATAACAACAAATATTATGCCTATTAACGAACTTAAATGTCGCATTCGGATGCGCTGAAAATTGCATGTCCCTATCTCGTCCCGCTCTCAAGTTATCGTGAGATAAATAATATTTTTTATATTCTTTTTTTCTGGTGATACGACTACTTACCATGTTCCAATTTGATAAGATTGGTTGAAAACAAAATCTGTACGCGGAAACCGTTGGGCCAATTATGCCCATTATCAAACTCGTCCGTCGCATTTGGACGTGCCACCTAACCTGAAAATTTGAAGTCGCTATCTCTTTCCGTTCTCAAGTTATCGTGGCAACGACGGACAGAATCAAATTTGACCTCAAATTCTTCATCAGTGAGTCGAACCTAATCGTTTGACAAAATGGAATGAAAGGATTGAAGATATTTTTTATAGAAATATTAAATGATCTTTAAAATATTATACCAATGCCTTTATAAGCTGGCAGAAATCAGCCGAATGAAATCACGTATAAAACTATTATTTCATTAACACAATCCACTGTTTTCAAATCAAATTAGTGGTGGAAAAAATTTTCACAAGAGAAATCATTTCCTGCACATATCATAGATGTTAATAGATTAAATTGGTATTCATTTGAAATCTATGGACGATTGAGAAAAATAACGTGCGTTCAAAAAAATTCGTGGTCAAGTAGGATATGGAATTTTAAAGATTTATTTTCTGTGACTGGACGTATTTCTCTACTTGAATCACTCCATGTTCCCAAAATGAAAACATTGATGACATTAACCTCTATATTGCTCTATATCGTAATTATGTATGAAAAAGCACTTTTTCAGAAAAACTTACTACCAGATTGAATAATGATTTCTTCCCACGTGCAAATGGAATTTATTTCATAGAGTTTGATTACGGAAGACCTAACGATTGCTAAGTTTTAACCATATATGATTCTCATATGTCGAAGACCTGCATCTTGAGTGAACCGAGGTCGAATATTTTTGATACTTTGACTTATGCAAAAAGATTGTATTCAATAATGTAAATAAATCACAGGGAGAATCTCAATATGTTAAATTCTCAATAAATGTTGAATTGATAAGACCATTACATCCTAAAAAGGCATAACTGAACTGAAATAACAGGATTTCATTACAATGGCTCTCAGGATTCGAAGTTCCCTTTAATTAAAGTAGATGCTGGAAATGTCTTTGCTCCAAACACCTCTCACATCTTCTTTTGACATATTCAAATACATTATTCAAAATGAAAGGATCATAGTTAATTTGATGAATTTTTTCAATGATTCTAATCTTTAGTTGATCCAAATCAGAAATAGGTATTTGAAAGATAGAATTCTTCAGATAAGGCCATAGGAAAAAGTCACATGCTGTGAGATCACACGATCTTGGTGGAAAATCATGTTCGGTATTGAGGCTTATTAGTCGATCTAAAAAATATTCCTGTTGCAATGGTTTCTGTAGCTGTGTGTGCTCTGGCTCCATCTTGTTGGAAATAAGAATTGGACCATTCGTCGGGAGTCAATTCAGCTACAAACGACATGATAATTTCTTCTCTATAACGAAATGATGTTAAAGTTCCATCAAAGAAAACAGGCCCCACAATTCGTCTTCGACTGACCAAAATCCAATTTTTTGAGAATGAAGTGGTGTCTCGATGTAGAAATTGTCTGGTTTTTGGCTGCTCCACATCCTCATATTTTGAGAGTTGACATATCCCGAGAGGTGGAACCAGACTTCATCGGAAAAAAAAATGTATCCAAGTTATGGATGAATTGGTTGAGAAAGCACTGGCAGAAAGCCACCCTACGAGGGTTCTCAACTTCTTCAATTTTTTGAAAGCACGTTAATCTATTGGGAAATAATTTGATGTCTTCTTTCAATATCGTGTGACATGTACCAACGGATACTCCAGTCTGTTGAGATAAAACTCGAATGGAGGTTCGTGGAGCTTCTGTCATGACATTTTCAACATTGCTGATTAATTCTGGGGTGCTCTTCTTTGGTCTACCACTTCCTTTTTTTCCTTGAACACTACATTTTTTTCGGAAAACGCTAACACATCGCAAAACAGTGCTTTGGAAAGATTGATAATCCACAGCAACATTGGGATACTCGATCCTGAAGTCGATTAAACATTTGTCGACAGAATATTTCCACTCACCTTCTATTCTCTCCCCATTTCTGAAATACGATTCAATTATGAAAGCCTTTTGCACATCCGTGAAAACCATTTTCAGATTTCGCTGATGATTTTAATGAAATAATAATAAACAATAATCGGGAACGCCAACTTGACAGTTAACCTGGAAAATGGTGAAGCAGAAGCTAAGAACTACGTTCAGGCGCAGAATATTGACGTTCAAAATTCCATAGCCTACTTGACCGCGAATTTTTTTGAACGCACGTTATGTAAATTTCTAAACATCACAAATATCATGAAAATGAAATGAAATATCATATATCTAACATAAAAATTCTAAAATATAATATTGAGTTCGTGTACGATCTGTTCAACTATACTACATTTTCAGGTGATATTCTAGGAGTTGTTGAGAATGAAAACACTCTAATATTCATAGAATATCTCAGAACCACATCATGTTTCGCGAAGAAGGTATAACACAATTTGTTGGAGTAACAGAATTTTCGAAGGGTGGTCAGGTTCCAATGGAATAGACGGACATGCCAAGCAGCAAGCGTATTGGTGGATTTCCTTACACTAGGTTTCCTTAAATTTAGAAAACTTACTTTGAGTAATTTTGGAGAATGAACATACCTGCATCGAAAATGGCTTTTCGATCATTCAATTATGGTTCCCGTGAGCTGATAATAGTGGGGTACTTGCGTGCTTTCTTGTAGGAATGATAGATTAAAACTTGGTTCAAGCACTGACGTGAAGTCAGGAGCTTTTGCGCGTATGTTCTATTGTCCATTCTCCTGCATTGGACAGTTTTAATCGAATTTACCATGGTGAATTCTATTGTCCGTTCTCCTGTATCGGACAAATTTACCATGGTAAATTCAATACAGGAGAAAGTGTTCAGTAGAGTTAAGTTTTGAAGGGTCTCGCAAAATTTCAGCGATGTTGGAGAATAGTTTCTGATATATAGAAATGTTTTCAATGATTTTCAATGATTTTTTAAAAATGTTCGAGTCATACTATCCTCATGAAATTTTGCAAGAATTTTCGCCTTGGAATTCTACAACTGACAACCATGTTTCAATTGGATCGGTTTCATATTTTTCGAGATATTGAGGAAATAACAACCAAATTTCAGATGGGTAAAACTCCAAAACCGTTTGACCGATTATATACAAACTCAAATGTCCCATTCAGATGCACAACTTTACCCGAAAATTTGAAGTCACTATCTCTTTCCGTTCTCAGTTTATGGTGAATGAATAATATTTTTTGATCATTTTTATTTTAATTTTTTAGTTATACGATTCTCACAAAATTTCACAAGCGTGCTTAGTTTTGCATTCTACAACTACTCACCAAGTTTCAATTCTATCGGACTTGTATTGGTTGAAAACAAAATTATTACTCGGAAACCGTTGGGCCGATTATGCCCATTAACGAACTTGTCAGTCGTATTGGAATGCACCACCCATCCTGAAAATTTCAAGTCGCTGTATTTTTCCGTTCTGAAGTTATCGTGGCAAGGGTCGCCCGAAAAGAATGAAATTTGACATCGAATTCTTGATCAGGCAGTGGAACCAATCGTTTGAGACCATTTTCGGCGAAAAATTCGAAAATTACAGACATGGCAAAATGATGACGCGATGTTTCTCCAGAACGCCCAAAAATATTTTCCCAAGGAATTTTGAATATGCACAATATTTTTATGATTCAATTCTACGTCCCCATAATATTTTTGTAATCTAAAGTTCCGATGGTATTTGAGTGTACTAAGAATCACTTCACAATTGCTTCCTTCGAGTCCTTCTTGAATTGACTCGTATCAACTCCTCTCGGTGGATTCATCAAATTATTCTAGTATTCGTATCAGGAGTTTATTAACGCGTAAACATAATAAAACTATTTTACGATTTCCAAGAAGTATATTAAATTCAATCAATGAGTTGCGTATCATGCTAATGAAGCTGTAAAAGGTTAATTAGCGAATGAAACATGAGCCCACAATTTCAGGGAGAATCAACGATAAATCTACGAAACAAGAATTAAGTACCACCAGCCGAGAATGCTTGTCTAACGCTGATCTGATGAAAGGTAAATTACTCAATGAGATAACTGCATGTAGCGAGAAACTGTGAAGTTCTTGCTTTTCAACCCACCCACAGCTTTCAGAATAAGGTGCCACCACGACATCCCTAAATTCAGATGACCAGAACGAAGAATCAATATGTTCTAATTAAATGTAACTTTTCGATTACAATTCCTGAAGATCCGAAAGATGCATAGTTATCGATCCATGGCATGAGCGGTAAACTCAGCGGTAAAAGAAGAGACAGATTGTTAATTCCTTTGACGATTATTGTTTCCAAATGTTTTCAAGTAAATCCTACGAATAATACGAAAGAAATAATCATATGATTTACTAAACCACATCCCATTCTAGCAAGTTTCACTTAGATACTATGGAAGAGTTCAAAGTGTTGACATTACTAAAAAAATTAGGAGTAAAACCTTTAATTACAAAAGCTCCAGATACAGGAAATAGAAAAACGCTTGTTGAATTAGAAATATCTATTCTGTTTCCGTATATCCCACCTCGTTTTGATAGGGTATAAAGGACGACGATATATAATAAAAGCAATTCAGTGAAAAATTTCCATTCATACTTCTATTTCCTCTTTCAACCACGAGGCTCCAATATAGACCCAACTAAACAGCTAAAATTAATCTTTTATGGTTATCCTAAAATTGCGGAATAAAATTTTGACGCAGAAGTGATCAATCAAATTATCCGCCCAAGCTTTCTTCCAGCGGAGCCAAAATGCTCATAACTAATCCTGTCGGGTAGTACCTATATAAATCTTGCAGAACGTGTGGGATACATAGAAATGTAAGGTAAGGAGCAGAGTGGCTCCGAATCGAGGGGTCTCTCACTGACTAAAATTTGTACACTAAATTGCCCCTCCGATAAAAAAATGCCTAATTTCCTCATTCATTTCCCTCAATCCTCTCATTTCCCCCAAAATTGCCTTCATTTCCTCTCATTGCCCCCTCATTACCCCTCATTACCTCTCATTTCCCCTCATTGCCCTCTCATTTCCACTAATTTCCTCTCATTGCCAAGTCAATTAGGTATATTTTTTTGACATTCACATGAATTATCCAGTAATTCTCAAGAAAAATGGGTTCAAGCCCTGTGGACAGGTGCTTTCTGGCGCTCTAGTTCAAACAGACAAATTATATCTCCGAAAGTATTGGTTTCTAAGAGTTGGGAATTATATCAACTGCATCATAAAGGAAATTCAATTCAAATAATAGTTTATTTATCAACATTAAATGAGCAATCATGAGAATGAGAACTGCACCATGGAAGAAATCAAATTAAATCTGGCCAATTTTGCCCAATAACGAACTTAACCGAGATATTCATCTCCCTAACCTTCTCTGAAAATTTCAACTACCTACCTCATTCCGTTCGAGAGTTATATCTATGTCTATGGATGAAAAGCAGTATCACTACTCTCAGATCTCTTACTAACTTCATGTTCCGTTCCGAAATGTAAGACTTTTCTGAGAAAAACTAATTTCGGAGCAAACAACTGAGATCAACTGAGATTTTTCTCACTTCGCTCACAATTCTTCGATTGATTAGATAATGTCATGTCTCAGGAAAATAAGTTGACATTATGACAATTCATACATAGAATAATTATGTCATTCTGTGACAACGTTGAAATACGATTTATTATTGAAATTTTGAGAAATCATATCTCCGAAAGTATTAGCTTATTAGAGTTAAAAATGATATCATTGGATTCTTATGGTAAAACTGCTTATTGAAAAAAATTTAATTTGGAATTTGCTTTGTAAAAACAAATTTTTTTTTGTTACTCCGAAACCATCTGTCCGATTTTGCCCAATAACAAACTTAGCCGAGATATTTATCTCCCAAACCTACTCTCAAAATTTCAACTGTCTAGCTCATTCCGTTCGAGAGTTATCGTGCCTACGGCCAGCCTGACGGAATGAATTTTGACCACGGATTCTTGATCAGTGAGTCGAACCAAATCGTTTAAGACCACTTTCGAAAATTACAGACATTTGGGCAAATTGATAAGCACTCAGTTCCGAGGAACTAGAGCGCCAAAAACAACAGGTAGAATAATCAAAAATTTACTCGGCGGTTTTGCGGAAAAATATTTTATGAAGACAATGAAAATTGAGAAGATATTGCATATGATATGACATATAATGTCAATGTTCACACCAAGGTCTACACTTACGAAAAAATCGGATAAAAATAAATAACTAACACTAAGTCAAAATGTTTATTTTTCAAGGTAATGCATACAAAAATCGATAGGACAGAATTTTTATTTATCATAACAAAAATTAAATTTATGTGTGTGTATAATCATGAAATAAATACATATACTGCTAGACAACCTGGATATAATTTTCAAAATATAAAATTTATAAAAACTAAAACAGAAATTTCATTTATATTTAGAGCAATCTACTCTTGAATGCCCTATATTGATTTATCCTGATTAGATCTACTCTTTTGAGCTGAAACGGCCCCATCCCCATAAGCTCTATAGTACCATAGAAAAAAAAACATTTTTCTACAACTTGAAAATCTGGGTTTTTGACCAAACAAAGGTGTCTAACTCCTGTTGTAGGAATTTAACCGAATAATTGAAATCTTCTATTAGCGATATCACTCGTCCAACGTACCATGTATCCTCATAGGAAATTGCATAGTAGTGTTCCAATTGTGTTCTCAATTTCATCATCATTTTCGGTGATGTTTTCCGTCTCATCAGAATCGTCCAGTAGTAGCTATTCTTCTTCCTCAGAAGATCCGTTTGAACTTTCACCGGTATATTTTCGGGAAATTTTTTTATTTGGAGGTGATGAATTTGTCCTTGGAATTTTATTTCTAATTGGTTTCTTCAGAGTCCCCTTGCGTTTGACATGAAATATTCTTATTCGATCAGTACTTATTTTTCCTTTACCTTCATCTAACAACCAGATATATGAAGATTTTTTCAAAACTTTAATGCTGTTATCTGGGAGTTCACCTTTCACATATGAGCTATCTTCAGATAGGTTCACTTTTGAGGAAGAAAAATCTTTCAGATCTATTTCTTTTTCAATTTTATTTTGATTTTCTTCCAATTCTATATACAGTTTCAAAAAATTCAGAGCATTTTCATCACAGCATGTATTTATATCTCGGTTTATATTTTCGTGGTTTTTATTTTCTACATTGTCTTCAGTCTCCAAGTTTAGATTTCTAGCATCAATGTCCGATCATCCGATCATTTATCTTAATGTATAAGAAGGTTTTCAATCTTTTCAGTAAATACTAGCAAACGAAACGGCAAAATTGTACTTACCCTCGGATTTTTATATTGCACTAAACTCGTTAACAATAAATATATCTTATAAATATATGCGAAGTTATTATGCACAAACAGTACGAGCGCCTTTACGATGAAAGTTTTTAGGTTATATCTTCGAATCGCCGCGTGACGCATGCGTAGAGGTATTCGAACCGCATTCACGTTACTTACATTTGAACAACTTCTCTCGTTATTTCCGTGTATTACCCTTATTCTTATATTATGGTGTTTGCGTAATGAAGAAATAGGTGAATTAAACCGAAATTACCCCTCATTACCTAGTAATTTCCTCTCATTTCCTACTAATTTCCTCACATTGCCCCTAATTTCCTCTCATTGCCCCGCATTGCCTCTCATTGCCCCTCATTGCCTCTCATTGCCCCTCATTTCCTCTAATTTCCCCCTCATTTCCTTGTAAGTGTACACTAAATTTCCCCAGTGGGAGACCCCTCGCTCCGAATGCTATTCAGGTAAAAACGGCTTTTTATCGTAACTCATTCGAAGGCAGATTATGACATGGTATCTAATATTGAATCCGCTGAAGGAATGTGACAAGCAAAACGTTGAATATAGGTATTTTCAGAATTGAATGCCTACTACGGCTTATTCATTCCTCGATTTATTCACATTGTATACATAGTAAGAAAATCGTAGATATCTAAAATAGTATGTGAATTAAATTTGAAAAAAAATATCAATTAAACGGGTGGGCTTAATAATGGCTGAGAAAGTAAAAAATAATAAAAAATATATAAATACGGGATTTCGCACGTATATCTTAATTAACCTTATTATTCACTTTATCATTAGTGCACGCAAATCTGATTGGAAACAATCAGAAACAACTATGCATGTATATCGAGATGTATATGTACGGAAGACGATGCATATCCTTCTGTTGAGCGCCTGGAGGGTTCCACTATGTATAATGTGGCCGTCAGAAAAACCTTAATATCGATCATGAGGTTTTCAAATAAATCGAGTTGATGTTCATGGCAAACATTGTCTTGGGCGTTTTATTAGCTGCATGAGATTTTTTGTCAGGGATATCTCT
Source organism: Halyzia sedecimguttata (assembly GCA_937662695.2). Lineage (NCBI taxonomy): Eukaryota > Metazoa > Arthropoda > Insecta > Coleoptera > Coccinellidae > Halyzia > Halyzia sedecimguttata. The sequence continues at coordinate 58,990,996 of OW569413.2, forward strand.
TGGATGACGTTTGTCAACGTGACGGTTATTGCCATTTGTGTTCAGAAAGTTTTGCCATTTTAATAATGAATAGGATAACATTTGAACAACGCTACCAAATTGAGGAAATTTATTTACAAAATCGGAGTTCAGTCCGCGAAACTTAAAAGCTCTTCGTCCATGTTTGGGTCGACATAGTGGTCGTTCTCAGCAGATTTGTCGTGCTTTAATTGATTCATTTCGTACCATTCATTCATTGTATGACTTAAAATCACCAACATGACAAAGAAATGTGCGTACCGAAGAATATATTGCTGCTGGAGGTAAAAGTGCGCAAGGAGAGATCCAACGCTATCATCAGTCCATATAACTTTCGAAATGAGGAATATTCATGAATTGACCATCGACAACCTATAGTTGCAACAGAATGGTGCTACTTGTCAAACCATCGATTTATTGAAGGGATAATTTGGTGAAAACGTCATTCACGAAATGGTCCTGTCAATTTCCCTCTGATTTAACAACTTCTTAGGTTTGTTGAATCCATGGTTTATGCTGACAAACCAACAACTTACTTTGGAGCATTGGAAAAAAATATTCAGGGAGCCATTGATGAAATAAGGCCTCGATTAATGGAAAAATTGTTCAAAAATTGGACTGATCGGATGCGCTTCGGAATAGTCATGGTATATTAAATTCGTGGTAATGGGGTTTATAGAAATAAATTAAATAAATATTCCAATAATATTTTTATGTTTCATTTCAATTAAGAGTTTAGAAGCTCTTAAAAAATCACCATTTACTTACAGAGGTCTTAGCGGAGACTCCTGTTATACCCATAACGTTTCACAAGTGAGTAAAGATGAATGATTATGTTCCCATAATATAAGAATCATAAAAATCGGTCAAAAATATTTGAAGATTCATATACTCGGATTAATATAAACACCAATATACACTTAAATAAATTCTCGCAGATGTACAACAGAACCTTCATCAAAAAACACGATATAAGACCATATAAATAAAACATATGGATCAGATACGAAAATTCAGTTTTTCTGTTTCGTGCGTATGATATTTATACCTATTTGGGATAGTTTTCCGCAAAAAGTGAGAGTTTCATAATTATTTTCATATTTGATGTATTATTTTTGCTTAAATACTAAAACTTTGTACTTTTGAATGTTTACATTTTAGATTACTACGGAGAATTCAAGAATATTCCGCGCGACAGCCGTATTTCCGGGGCTCTTCTCTTAAACTATTTGGATAGATTGTCAAAATCCGATGCCATATTCTATTTTAAATCGAGGATGATATCCAAGCTTTTCATTGAAATTGGTTTACTCTATAAGACGTGAAAGCTAGAGTTGGTACGTATGTCAATCGAAGAAAACAATGAATATAATGATATAAATAATCATTCGGAATAGGAAGAAGTTTTCATACAAACAAAGGATCCGAAGAATATTGGAGGGAATTAGAAATAATATACCTATTGAGGAATTTTCCTGAGAATATTCACTTGAAGGAACACTATTCACAAATAAAATAATCGCTGAGCGCAAATGATACAAATGAGTACATAAAACGTACCTACTACCTACGAATTTTGTAATTCATGTTGATCCCATCTATATTGGATATGACATTAACTATTAGCTACATTTAGGGGATTCAAATGATTCCAACATTAGAACAGATTATTTTGTCCACTTAACGAAACAACCATTGATGGAATCAATTCCAAAGTAGGTATAGCGGAACTGTTATTACCTGTTCGTTCAAAATTAGGGTTAACGATTACATCGAGATCTGGGGGTGATACACCTTCCGAACTGAACATAGACGAAAGTTGACTCTAAATAATTCATAGCCTCATCCATCATCGACTAACAAGATGCTATATACGAACGAATTAACTCATGGGCTACTAATGGAAATCAAAATAGCCAGATATCCTGGTTATGACACCAGGAAACGAACTACCCTTTCAATATGGAGGATAGTGAACAACGATGGTCCCTAAAAACAAACATTTCTCCTGTGACAATCAAGTACCGGAATAACGAGCATGAGACATATCTTTCGGATTGACATCAGAGGAGTTTTCCAAGAAAATGACAACGAATTGTGGGAGCACGTCGAGAATTCTCCCAAACCCTCATTAGTGGATTTTGCCGTTTTTGGTCATAACGGAAACCCAAGAATACCGGCTAATTAGATGAGTTCTTGGGATGACTAAGTCGTCAATCACAATCTGACATTTAATGAGTCGAATAACGAACGTCACTGGACGATCAGCGTTCGAAATCATCGATACCCATCAAGACGCAACCACTACATTTCTCGAGAATGAGCTTGGAGGATTCGTGTGAAAGTCCAAGGCCTATCGACTATTCAGACAATGATTGCATTCAAATTATGGGAGGTACGCTATATCTCCTCTCCTACAAGCGAAGATTAAGGTTTCGGACAAAGGACTAGGTATCATTTTGAATTGGGCATTCTGTTGGATGTAAAAACATTCGGTGAATTTTCTCAAGGATCCCATTGGGTCTTTGAAGTTTTCCCTTGAAATCAGGGATGAGCAATGAATTTTTGACGAATAAAATTGATTCAATTATATTTCATCATACATTTGATAGGATCATTTAAGATTGAGAATACCTTTGTATAAAATTGAGCACTCACCTATTCACAAGCTATCCAACAGAAATATTGTGAACCAACAAGTTGATGAAATCAGTTTCAATAACCTGTCATAACTGTTCAAACTGATCATATATTGGGGTTTAGTCACTAGTCAAACAGCTGAGGTAATACAACAATCACTTCAATACAACGAAACTGTTCTTATCGACGAAAATCCAGTGCACTTCCTGTATAAAACTTAATAACGAACAAACTTGACGCGGACGTATCTGATTCACGATCAGACGACTGCGAGAACTCAGTTGACAGCAAGAAGCTCTCGTGCGCTTCTACCTAAACGTAGCCGAACCCAAACTGAGCGTAATCCGGCCCGAAGGACCCTGCGTTTCAGGCGTGCCCCCACCACCGGACGCAGAAACAGGCGAACGTGTCTGAAGATACACGCATACGAATTACGCTGGTACCAGTATCTACACCTCTTCCTACGTTAAATGTAAAAATGACGGTTTTCATTGGCTAATGATTCGGGGGCTGAGCTATTTAAATGAGCAATAAAAGCGACTTCATAACTATAAATGAATAATTCACAGTTGATGACTGCGTGTTTTAGTGCGTCAATCCAGACGAATTTTATATTCGAGTGTATACTCCATTCACTTTTATAAAGTCTCCCGGATGGCCATGAAAATTTGACACATTTCACCATGTATATTTTGGAAATGTTAGGTTATAGTCATTTTGTCATTTTCCTGTCAGATAACTATGCAACGTTGTCCTCTCTACATAGAAGTCGTTATAATTACGTATTTTCACAATGTGAATCTATTTCAGAAAAATAATGAATTTGAGAAGATATTATGTGAATTCAATAATTCCACAGTCCTGGCGACTGTAGAAGAAAATGTTTCCTCTGTTGTTACTAGAAATATTTCACGTATATAAACTGCTTGGAATATACAATTATGCTGTTTTCTTGTGTGGAAATGTAGAATCAAGTGTTGGAATTTTATCGAAAAACAATGGATAGAGTAGTCCGTTACTTTGTGATAATTCATTTGAAAAAAGAATAAAAGTACCTGATTAACCCAGCAGGAAAACTTCTAAACGAACAGACGTACCTATGGAATTCCCCACTTTTCTCAAGAAATGTAAATACGTTGTTGCGCAACTTGACCTACACCAGTTTCAAAACGTAGTAGTACTACAAAACCCGAGTCATTCTTATACCTCAATGAAATATAATGATAGGAAACTAAGTAATTTCATTCGAGAGTTCAACATGTCAGAATGAAGTTTTCCTATTGCAGATTTCGGTTCTGTATAGCACTTCATGATACCAATTGTCTCTGCTTCTTCAAAACTACTTTCGGCATTTTGAATTTCAAAACGAAGAGTTCTTTATTATTCGAAGATCATGATTGTGATATATCTTGTCTAAAATGGAACATTATGTTGATTGTTGAGAGTAGAAATTGGCAACGTCTCAGAGAATTGTTTTGACATTGATGGCGATACTTCAGAAGTGCCAACCTGCCTTTGTTTTAGTTACAAAAACGTGATAGACCTGAATCATGGCCAACCGGGAGACTTTATAAAAGTGAATGAAGTATAGATCCTGATATTAGTGACATCGAAATATTGTTTCTCTAATTCAGTATTGTAATGAGTTCATTACAGCACTAAAAACAGTGCTGTAATGAACTCATTCCCGCATTGTTTCTAGTTATACTTTTCGTTTTGCAGTAGTCACCACTGACATTCGATCCTATCAAATTTCAACACACGTCAATTGTCAATATAATACAATCTGGATATAGTGAAATAATTGTTGAGTGGAAATGTTTTATTTTCATTAAAAAATAAGGTACATACTATAGAATTCTTTCTTGCTAATTCTGAATCATTCATCTATTAGGAAACTGTTTTAAATCTGGTTTCCAGACGTTCGATTCAAATTCTAATTCCGCAATCTATCAACTTTCGTAACAGTCACACCAACTGCCAAGATACAATACCAAAGTCACTAGGATGTATAATCAGAATTTTTCATTAAATTTAAACAGTATTTTACAAATCTTGACTGAAATGGAGAAAATATCGTTATTCGTTACAGAAGGCAATTCCAATACTCATGCGTTCTAAAACTCGCTCGTTTTCGAATTTCGCATTCGTGTTTGAATAGCAGTCCATTCTGCAACTTTTAGAATATACTATGTTCTACAAGCATGCGCGTTCAGCCCTTTTTCCACACACATTTCAAGTCGCAGAGTCACTTTCCCACACGGTGCGGGAAAATTATCCCCGCATGCAAACTCGACTGTGAACCTGAATTAATTTATGTGAATGTGAAGATGTGAAGAGCTTTAGCGCGCTCGGTCACCCAATGAATTGACGCCAATGATGAAATAGCTATAGTAACGACAAACAGTATTGCGTCCGTCATTCATGTTCGAAAAGTCCTCATTTTTTACATCTGACATAAAAGTCGTTCGTTTAGTCCCATCTTCCAAATCTTTCGAAAATGAGTTTAGTAAGTCCAGATGTGACGTCATAGATTTTTCCCATCTCGATACGATATACAGGGTGAGTCTTTGACCACTGCATTAATTTTAACCAAAGATTCCTCTCATCAAATGAAACACTTTTTTCATTTAACATTTTTCCAAATTCAGCTCAGGTAAAAAGATACAGGCTGTTGAAATTTTGAAAAAAAATCAGTTTTGATTTTGTAGCTTTGACATCCTTTTTTCGAATAAAATGAATGTTGGCGTATAGTTTCCTATAACTACGGTACAAATTTTCCAAATATTAGTTATTTTCTACTTCTACTGGTTTTCTAGTTATGGACTCGTGGATTCATAAAACTAAATGAAATTAGCATAAAGAAAGCATATCAAGTTTTTCTTGAGCCATTTCAAGAATATTCCATCGTTTTAGAACATTATATTATTCTTCATCATTTCTCCTTAAACGCACCGTTTTCGAGATATTCTTCATTGAATGTTTAAAAACTCCAGAAATTTCACTACTTTCATGGATCCGTCCCGGAGCGTTGGAATCCCGAATCAAGCTGTAAACCACGTTACCATGCCTTATTCTCGTCCGCCAACAATGTCATAGATAATTTATACGCGGGAGTGTATTTGCACATTGTGAAATCTTTAAACGCTTGTAACTTTTTACCTGAGCCGAATCTGGAAAAAGGGTAAATGAAAAAAGTATTTCATTTGATGAGAGGAATCTTTGGTTAAAATTAATGCAGTGGTCAAAGACTCACCCTGTATATATACGAGAATTCTTAAATGTTGATAGTGAGGGAAATTGTCACAACTGTCACGGTTTTTGAAATTTGATTACTTAAATATAAACGTGAATAATATTTAGAACAGTGAGTGGGCGAGTGAGTGGGGCTCTGTTAGAAATGAAGATATGAGAAATTCATATTGGCTAATATTCCATAGAAAGCTTCATAACATTTCGTCGAAAATGCATCTTAAAGTGCTGATCACTGAAATTCTGTAAATATCATCATAATTCTCCGTTTTTAACAGTTCAGTTATCGAGTCTTCATGACTTTCGATCAAAGTTATTACAGCTCCAGTGACACTAATAACTGCTACAATTGCTGCTTCCTTGATATCCATACATTTCACGTCTTTTGTAACCCACAGAACACATGATGACATATCCTTCATGATGTTTCTACCTAGCCTTACGTTTTCTCTGGACCGTTCGTTTATTCGAGTTGTCGAAAATGTAATCTTTAGTCACATGATAAAATTTCTCAGACATTTATCACATCTGCGATGTGGATATTTCGAACTTAGCATGAGTACCTGCGGTTTTTCAAATTGATATATCAGCCAACGGTGAATTTTGATTTGTGTTTTATAATGGATACATCTGGATCGATCCCTACTACAGGAATATTAGCAGCAGCTAATGAAGCAACTTCAGTTGCTTAGGGATACTTGAAAGAATCTACAAATCAGAAAAAAGAAATGTCTAACAAAATTCTTAATTTGAATCTTCAAACTGTAACTTCTGTGACTTCAACCAACATGTTGGCTTCCGCTATTACCTTGGATAAGGCGTCTAACTGTACGTTTACGATAAATATTACTATTAATAAGTAAAAATGTGCTTTTCGTTTGAATAAATACAGTATTTATGAATATTTGAGTTTAAATTTATTTCATGCGCTTGTAGCATTGTTGGAACAAAGCTAATTTGAAATCTACACGTTAGAGAAAATTTCAAAATTCTTTCGGAGAATGTGGCATTGTTGAATCGAATAAACAAAGCCGGCAAATTTTACACCACGGTTCATTATCTGCTATTCAATATTTACCGTTTATCTCATTTCGATATTTATATGTATAGGCACTAAATTTTTAATTTCTAATATGTTTTGCTGCATTATTAATCAAGTACTGACAGTAGAGTTTTGTGGTCATATATTATTTAGATTGCTGCTCACTGCAACAGTTATATACATACATATTACGAACTTAATGTGAATTCATCGTTCTTGATAAATATTTCTTCAGTTTCAACCGATACAGTTCATGAATCTGGCTGAAAAGCTTACAAAGCTGACAAAATTTTCTCTATACAGGGTGAGTCTTTGACCACTGCATTAATTTTAACTAAAGATTTCTCTCATCAAATGAAACACTTTTTTAATTTAACATTTTTCCAAATTCAGCTCAGGTAAAAAGATACAGGCTGTTGAAATTTTGAATAAAAATCAGTTTCTATTTTGTAGCTTTGACATCCTTTTTTCGAATGAAATGAATGTTGGTGTAAAGTTTCCTATACCTATGATACATATTTTCCAAATATTAGTTATTTTCTACTTCTACTGGTTTTCTAGTTATGGACTCGTGGATTCATAAAACTAAACGAAATTAGCATAAAGAAAGCATATAAAGTTTTTCTTGAGTCATTTCAAGAATATTCCATCGTTTTAGAACATTATATTATTCTTCATCATTTCTCCTTAAACGCACCGTTTTCAAGATATTCTTCATTGAATGTTTTTAAATGGAAAACTCCAGAAATTTCACTACTTTTATGGATCCGTCCCTGAGCTTTGGAATCCCGAATCAAGCTGTAAACCACGTTACCATGCCTTATTCTCGTCCGCCAACAATGTCATAGATAATTTATATGCGGGGGTGTATTAGCACATTGTGAAATCTTTAAACGCTTGTAACTTTTTACCTGAGCCGAATCTGGAAAAATGGTAAATGAATAAAATGGGTTCAAGCCCTGTGGACAGGAGCTTTCTGGCGCTCTAGTTCAAACAGACAAATTATATCTCCGAAAGTATTGGTTTCTCTGAGTTGGGAATTATATCAATGTATACATATGATAGAGCTGCATCATAAAGGAAATTCAATTCAAATAATAGTTTATTTATCAAGATTAAATGAGCAATCATGAGAATGAGAACTGCACCATGGAAGAAATCGAATTAAATCTGGCCAATTTTGCCCAATAACGAACTTTACCGAGATATTCATCTCCCTAACCTACTCTGAAAATTTCAACTACCTAGCTCATTCCGTTCGAAAGTTATTGTGGAAAAACATATTTTAAATTTTCAAAATTTTTTTTTTTACACTTTGCGGTAATCTGGTCAATACAAACTTCACGAGTATTTCAACCCCAATATTTTTGAAGTTACAATATTCCCTTCTGTCAAGTTTATTATGACATTATGAAAATTCATACAAGGAATAATTATATCAATCTGTGAAATACGATTTACATTGAAATTTTGAAAAATCATATCTCCGAAAGTATTAGCTTGTTAGAGTTAAAATGATATGAATGGATTCTTATGATAAAACTGCTTATTAAAAAAAAATTAATTTGGAAATTGTTCTGTAAAAAAAAATTTTTTTTTTATTACTCCGAAACTTAGCCGAGATATTTATCCCCCAAACCTACTCTGAAAATTTCAACTCTCTAGCTCATTCCGTTCGAGAGTTATCGTGCCTACGGCCGGACCGGCCGGACGGCCGTACAGAATGAATTTCCACCACGGATTCTTCATCAGTGAGTCGAACCAAATCGTTTAAGACCATTTTCATCGAAAAATTCGAAAATTACAGACATTTGGGCAAATTGATAAGCACTCAGTTCCGATGAACTAGAGCGCCAAAAAAGTGTTTCATTTGATGAGAGGAATATTTCGTTAAAATTAATGCAGTGGTCGAAGACTCACCCTGTATATATAATAATGTATTAGTATTGGATATTTAAATTCTACATATTTTTTGTTCTCCCTTCAGGAGGACATATAGTGCACAGAATGCTCCCATCTCAAGGGATAATAACCACTTATAGCAGTCGACAATAAACATACAACATTCACATTATCTACCTACTTGATGTAATGACTTGGATCTTTTTAAATTGATATATCTTCTGAAGCGCTGTCTTAGGTATCTATGTTTCCTCGGGAACTGCTTTTAATGCTTATATTTATATTCAAACATCTAAGCACCTTATTTGAATTATTGTCGTGGATTTATTTTTGTGTTGTTAAGCTTGTGATTTATTTGCTATTTCAATTCAGTGAAAACTGATCTGTTTTGTATTCCATAACCTATCCTTGAATACAATCCAATCAACATGTGAATTAGTGTTTCTTGGAAAATAATACAGTAAAGTGCTGAAATCTTATAATCCTTGATTTGACATTTGCACGCTTTATTCAAACAATAAACCTTTGGAAATCTGCAACGAATCTAGTTATATTTTCAGTTCCGGTATTTTCTTGATAGTGTTAAGTACAAAATCTCCGAAAGTATTGGTTACTCAGAGTTTGGAATAATATCAACGGATTCTTATAATAGAACTTCATTATAAAAAATTAATTAAAAAGAGTGTCATTTAAAAATAACAAGAGCGCCAAAAATTATTGATCCGAAACCACCGGACCGATTCTACCCAATAACGAACTTATCCGTGATATTCATTCCTCAAATATACTCCAAGAATTATATTATATAAATTGGAACTTAGCCAATATTCCAGTTTTGTTTTTACTTGAGATATTCTGAACCCGATTTGATTAACTCATCGAAGTATATATTTCCATCATCATATCGATTACCCAAGGATATTATCACCCAAAAACTATAATATCCTATAATCCTCATTATTCTACGATATAGCTAAGGTTATTTCATTGATCATTTTGCATTCAATCATACTTTGTTTTCTAGAACAGGAGGTATGTTATATCTGTTGTATCATGAGAAACGGATTTAGAATAGAACCAGAAATAAATATGACATGTCTCATATCGGTAGATAAGATGATATGAATGAACACAGATCGTGAAATTCATAGATACAAATACGGACGTTAATGTTGGATTAAAGCATTCTGTGGAAACATAGAATTACGATTAATTATTGAAATTTTGAAGAATAATATCTCCGAAAGTATAAGCTTGTTAGAGTTGAAAATTATATCAATGGATTATTTTGATGAAACTGCTTCTTAAAAAAAAATTTATTTGAAATTTGTAATGTAAAAAAAACCATCTGGCCGATTTTGCCCAACCAAGAACTTAAGCGAGATATTCATCTCCCAAACCTACTCCGAAAATTTCAAGTGCCTAGCTCATTCCGTTCGATAGTTAACGGCTGGACGGCCGGACAGAATCGATTTTTACCACGGATTCTTGATCAGTGAGTTGAACCAAATCGTTTAATACCATTTTCATCAAAAAATTCGAAAATTACAGACATTTGGGCATATTGATAAGCACTCTGTTCCGATGAACAAGAGCGCCAAAAATAAGAAATGGCTAATGGAGATGAGACTTATATTTTTGAGTTTTGAATTAATTGAATAGGATACGGAACTCTGCAGGGTGAATATCGAACTAAACTGCAATTAAGCTTTACTACAAATTGGATACAGGTAGGCATATCGATTTTCGATATTACCTATACATTTTTTTCGAAATCCATCTTTTAAATTTTTTGGTTATATATATATATGTTCATTCAGAAGAAAAAAGATAACTCAGATAGCATTTAAATCAGGTAGGCAGTCCCACAATGTTTATCACAAGTCCTTTTGAATTCCATGAAACCTTATGTTATCCAATAATTCATTGGCTTCTATGCAGCAAATATTTGGTTGTAAAAACTCCCACAACAACTGAATTTCGGAATGTTGTTGTGAAAATGACACCAAATATATATCCTTACACATCTACTGTCCATTGTCTTCCCCTATCTCTCATTCACAACTGCTCACAACTGATCATGTTTTCAGATTTGGGAAGAACTTGTGCAAGAATGTGTTTGACGTTTAGTCTAGTTGAAAGCGACAGAAATATAACCAAAACAACGTCTTATTTTGGAACAACAACAATCTATGCAATTTCAAGGTACAAGCTTTCACCAGGGGCTTCCCCCGTGCGACTATAATCTACATATAAGGCTTGGGCAATCCCCAGCCCTCGAGTATTATTTCTCCGGCCCGCGCTTGAATTTCTCTGTTGCATATTAGCACGGCCTGCCAAATTGGTAAAACCCATAGGCATAATACCGAGGAGACGTAACGTTCCCTTGTAAACACCCGTTTTGTTTTGGCTCCAGCATTGAAAGTCCGACTAATGAGTAGAGAGAACAAAAATACAACATCAGATCTGCCTGTTCAGACAGCTAACTTGCTCTGTATAGTACAACCTATGGAACGATAAGTATGAAGTAGGTACGTAATAGTGTAAGAGCCGGTGGGAGGTCGACCTTCACCGATCCGATAAGCAGATGGGACGTATTTTTTATCAAATACAATTTATTAACAAACATGCCTATTAAAGCTTGTCTATTCAAAAGTGCTCGTAGCTATTTTTGATTTAATTAATTTTAATCATTTTTTTTCATCACCTTCACTCTTGATAACCGAATGAATTTTATCTCAATCGATAGTTTTTAACACACAGAATATGCCTAGGTAGGCTTGCCAACTCATTTTCGTGTATAGCTACCTGGCAAGCAGGTGTGAACAGGTAAATCAATATAGGTAACTACACCTATCGAAATTGGCATCAGAGATTAGAATTTTAAAAATAATGCAAAATCGTTTATAAAATATTATTGCCAAGCTACAAAGTTTAAGAGTTTTAACTATTTGATAGGTGCGAGAGAGAAAGTAGAGCGTTCAAGGTCCATGCAGTAGAATAGGACACAACATAGCAGCTGCACGCTACCTGACCGTTCAATGTATCCGAGTGCGCATGCTCGTATATAGTAACGTATCGTGTAAAGTCAGAAATAATCTATTAGTTACAACGCGTGCTAAATAATATTAATGGTGGTTTTCAAAATTGGTAAAAACTGCTTTTTGTGTGGTGAGAAAAAAGAAACTATTCACTTTAATGAAAATTAAAAACAAATAAAAAAAAAATTCTAAAGATCTCGATTGCATTAATTGCACGGAATTGGCCAAAAAATTAGGTACCACACTATGCCGAAGCCTACCAGCTTTCCATGCGTATACTATATAGCTGTGATTACACAGCGGCATTTTATCAGAAAGGTAAATCTCGGCCATTCAGATTGTTCTCCAAAAATCACTCATACCAAAACATATTTTTGTCAATACTGCATCAAGCTGATATTTTCATAAATGAAAAAATGCAAGCTGTTCAGGAGTTTACTTCTCATATGTTTGGCATAGAAAATTGCACTATTGTGAATAACGCCAGGAATCGCATTTTTTTGAAAAGCTATTCGGCAAAAGAACATAATGAGCACTTTTTGAAAAAAGCAAAAACTTATGACTCCAACAATTTACCACCATGCTGGTCTTCTTTAACGCAAAAAATGTTACGAACAGTCTATTTCACTTCGATTAGGCTTCTTGCGACTGATCAACATTGCTTGAAATTGCGCCCTGAAAACTGTGGTTGGCTCTTAGAAAATGATCTTTTTAAACCATTTGGATTTATTGGGGACCAAACACCTATGAAAATTGATGACATCACTCAAGTCATGGACAATGCAAATGGAGAAGAGGCATTAGAATGTGATATTGAGTAGGTATTCAACTTCCGATGATTCTGATGCTGAATAATAAAAATAATGATAAATGTTTAAATTTTATTTTTTTATGTATTTTTTTTTAGATCTGTAATGAACGCTTTCAATAACATAAATATTTCAAAATTTTTTCTTCTTTCAAAAGTGGCACTTATTCTCTCCCACTTTACGAAATTTATTTAGTTTAAAAAAAAAATTATTTTTCATTTAATTTTAGTTGAAGAATATAGATTTCTTAATAATTTTTGAATTTTATAATTTAGTTTCGAAATGAAAAAAAATTTTGTTGAATTATTTTTTTTTATTTATTAATATATTATCTTATGAATTTTTTATTTTTGTATAGCGCCAAGTGCATATATAGTGTAAAATAATATGAAAATTAGGATCGAAATTACATTTCAAAATTACTATCAAGTGTAAATAAATGCTGTCTCTGTCACTCACATGTACACGAACATGCGCACTCGGATACATTGAACGGTCAGGTAGCGTGCAGCTGCTATGTTGTGTCCTATTCTACCGCATGGACATTGAACGCTCTACTTTCTCTCTCGCACCTAACAAATAGTTAAAACTCTAAAACGTTTTAGCTTGGCAATAATATTTTATAAACAATGTTTTGCAGGAAAGCCTATATAATTGGTTTCGAAATTAGAATTCTAATCTCTGATGTCAATTTCTATTGGTTAGCAGATCGATGTAGTTACCTATATTGATTTACACGGAAATGAGGAGGCAAGCCTACCTAGGCATATTCTGTGTGTTAAAAACTATCGATTAGATAAAATTTATTAAAATTAATTAAATTAAAAATAGGCAAGTTATTATAGACATGTTTGTTTATAGATTATATTTGATAAAAAATACGTCTCATCAGATCGGTGAAGGTCGACCTCCCACGGTCTCCTCTACTATAAATGGATAAAATTCGTAATTTCACCCAGTTGATATTCATTCCTTTCAAAATCTCAAACAAAACAATTTCCATCAAGTTTAATAGTATCGATATGGAATGAACTCGAATGTTTGTACAAAATTCTGAAAAGAATTATCATTTCCTCGAGAACGATTCACTATATTCAGCTCAAATTCGAAAGTAAATAAAAGTCATGAACAAATTGGTTTATTCCTAATCTCTGCAAAATAGCCCTTTTATCGAAGGAGAAAATGAGTTTTTGGCGGTCTTGTTCTTCAGAACAGGGTGCTTATCAATTTTCCCAAATGTCTGAATGTTGAATGTTTGGATGAAGATGATCTTGAAGGATTTGGTTCAAGAATCCGTGGTCAAAATCGATTCTGTCCGGCCGGTCCGGCCAGCCGGTTACAAGTTTCGAATTAAATGTTGTTTAAGATGCAGTTTCATCATAAAAATCCACTAATATCATTTTCAACTCAAACAAGCTAATACTTTCGAAGATATGATTTTTCAAAATTTCAAATCAAATCGTAATTCTATGATTTCACAGAATGCTGTATTCGAAAATGAACGTCCGTATTTGTATCTATGAATTTCATGATACGTGTTCATACATGTCTCTTATCTACCGAAGAGAGACATGTCATATTTATTTCTGGTTCTACTCAAAATTCGTTACTCATGATATAAAATACCTCCTGTCCTAGAAAACAAAGTATATGATTGAATACAAAATGACCAATGAAATAACCTCAGCTATCGTAGATTTAAGAGGATTATAGGATATTATAATTTTGGGGTGATACTATAATGCCCTTGGATGATCCATATGATGATGGAAATATAAACTTTGATAAATTAATCAAATTGGGTTCAGAATATCTTAAGTAAAAACAAAACTGGAATATTGGCTAAGCTTCAATTGATATAATTTAATTTTCACAGAAGATTGCAGGAATGAATATCTCGGATAAGTTCGTTATTGTGAAGAATCTGTCTGGTGGTTTCGGATTAATAATAAATTTTTGGCACTCTTGTTTTTATTTAAATGACACTTTTTCGAATATCTTTTATGATGCAGTCCTATCATAAGAATCCATTGATATGATTCCCATCTCTGAGAAAGCAATACTTTCGGAGATATGATTAGTGAAAGTTTGAAAAAGTGTGCCACAGCTCCCGCCCACATGGCTTTTCGACATTTTTATTATTTTCATGGGTTTCTATGGAATCCCGTGTCATCATGGAGAATACACTCACCTGTCCGATTTGATATTCAAAGAATTGGTTCAAGCGCTGACGTGAAGTCAGGAGCTTCTGTGCATATGTTCTATTGTCCAATACAGATGTAGGTTGTATTTTTTGAGCTATTGAGCAAATAACAACCAAATTTTAGATGGGCATAACTCCAAACCGTTTGGCCGATTATGGCTATAAACAAACTCAAATGTCGCATTCAGATGCACAACCTAACCTGAAAATTTCAAATTGCTCTCTTTCCGTTCTCAAGTTATCGTGACATGAATGATATTTTTTAATAGGTAATTATTTTTAATTTTCCAGTGACACGATTCCCACAAAATTCCATAAATGTTCCATAAAGGTTTGTATTCTAAAACCATTCACCAAGTTTTAATTCGATCGGATTTGTATTGGTTGAAATCTATATTATTATTCGGAAACCATTGGCCGAATATGCCCATTAACGAATTTGTTCGTCGTATTGGGATGTGCCACCTGCCCTGAAAATTTCAAGTCGCTATCACTGTCCGTTCTCAAGTTATCGAGGCAACGGCCGGCTTGCCGGACAGAATCAAATTTGACCTCAAATCCTTCATCAGGTAGTCGAACCCAAACGTTTGAGGCCATTTTCGGCAAAAAATTCTAAAATTACAGACATTTGGCCAAAATGATAATACGATGTTGCCCAGATCATCCGCCCAAAAACTAACTAAAATAAAACTTTAGGTATGTGCCTACATTATGAAAAACAAATGGAAATTATCTAATTCATACATTGGGTTTCAATAAGTTTTTAAAAAGGCAGTTATGCTGCCACATCCTGTATTATATAAAATAGATGGTCATAAAAACTATCTCAGAAATAGAGAATGTAAACTATATGTGTGTAAGATATCTCTTCAGTAGCATAAATAAACTACACTTTTATGATGAATGATGATGCTTATTTGCGTATGGTTGAAGTTATTTGAGGAAGGTTATGTCTCAACTCAATGGTTTCAATTACCTATCACACAATTTTCTCTACATTTCGCTTGAACTCTTGAATGAACTAGTGTTAGGGGTTACAAGTCAGTTAAATTAATTAATCATTCAAGGAACGAGCGTGCTGAAGCACCTGATTCCACGTGAATATCTAGGAAAATAAATAATACCCCTTGCCTCTTTCTGGTTTCACCAGCTTTTATTAGTGGTTAATGGATGATCTGTGGGAACACTGTATAAACTTGAAAAAAAAAATGTGTTCAAGCCCTGTGGACAGGAGCTTTCTGGCGCTCTAGTTCAAACAGACAAATTATATCTCCGAAAGTATTGGTTTCTCAGAGTTGGGAATTAAATCAATGTATTCTTATGAAAGAACTGCATCATAAAGAAAATTAAATTCAAATAATAGTTTATTCATCAAGATTAAATGAGCAATCTGAGAATGAGAACTGCACCATGGAAGAAATCAAATTAAAATAGCTGAAATGAATTTGACTCTTTCTTATAAAACAGGATGAAATGTACGAGTATGAACACAGATCATATAATAAAGCTTAGATAGAATAATTATAGCATTCTTTGAAAACATAGAAGTACGTACGATTCATTATTGAAATTTAGAAAAATCATATCTCCGAAAGTATTAGCTTGTTGGAGTTGAAAATGATATCGATGGATTTTAATGGTGAAACTGCATCTTAAATAAAAATTACAGACATTTGGGCAAATTGATAAGCACTCAGTTCAGAGGAACTAGAGCGCCAAAAAGTGTAATTCCCTTTCCGGGATTTGAGCCCGCCTTCTCTCGTTCCGAAACCGAAAACCCGACTGACTAGACGAACCGGCTATCGGGCTCCTCGTACGATCTTGTCGATCTCCAGTATTAGAATAAAACGTCGGTACTTACTTGGGATATATATTCTTAATTTCCACCTTTCGACATAAAATCGCCACATGGGGGTTTATTTGACAGTTTTTTACCCTTGTCTCTCTAAGTCGATTTTGACGTTTCTCGAACCAACTATTAGCAAGGAATTAGACAATGTCATGTCTCAGGAAAATAAGTTGACATTATAACAATTCATACATAGAATAATTATATAATTCTGTGAAAACGTAGAAATACGATTTATTATTGATATTTTGAAAAATCATGTCTCCGAAAGTATTAGCTTGTTAGAGTTAAAAATGATATCATTGGATTCTTATGGTAAAACACCTTATTGAAAAAAATTTACTTTGGAATTTTTTATGTAAAAAAAAATTTATTTTTTTGTTACTCCGAAACCATCTGTGCGATTTTGCCCAATAACGAACTTAGCCGAGATATTTATCTGCCAAACCTACTCTGAAAATTTCAACTCTCTAGCTCATTCCGTTCGAGAGTTATCGTGCCTACGGCCTGCCAGTCGGACCGGCCGGCCGGACAGAATGAATTTCGACCACGGATTCTTGATCAGTGAGTCGAACCAAATCGTTTAAGACCATTTTCATCGAAAAATTCGAAAATTACAGACATTTGGGCAAATTGATAAGCACTCAGTTCCGAGGAACTAGAGCGCCAAAAACTGGTGCAAAATCAATGGATATATTATTTGATAATTCCAAATATTATACTCGTTCGTTGAACTGCAATCATGTAATTCAAGTTTTCTAATTGTATAGTGAAGGTTCTATAATGCTCGTAAAATATCATAGAACAAGTTTACACTTTCCACAAAAACGAATGAATCGAATTTAATCACGAAATCTTATCAAAACACGAACTGGCGTTCACAGAATTCGATGTGGTTGGTACCTGGAGGATATTATGACATAATTTGGATTACTCTGCACCTCCTATTCCTTTCTAGTGAATTCCTTGATGCATTTACAAGAAATTGTACATGAGGATCAGTTTGGGTATTATTCTCTCAAATTAAAAATCTGTAGAATCGCTGGAACACAAATAATTTTAGTTTCACTTTGTAATTGTGTCTTTACGCCACATCGGGTCCAGTCCAAGAGATCTGAACATCAGGTAGGAAGTAAAATAGCGAGAAAATTCATAATTTATTAAATACATAAGTGAGATGAAATCATCTATGACATTATATTGTAGGTTTATAGCTTATGAGAAACGTCACTATGTTGATCACACGAATATCAACGAGACTCGACTAAAAATTCAAAGAATTTTTGATTATTTTTCAATCAAAAAGAAGTTATCATTTGAACAATTATCAGAGTAAATTGTTCCTCAAACGATTTTAATGTTTTTTTGGAAAAAAAATGCGATCTAAAATGAACTGAAAAGTCAGAAATAAAAATTATTGTGGGTTGATACCAAATCCACCAAATTCTTAAAAAGCACTGACGTGAAATCAGGAGCTTTTGCGCGCATGTACCATTGTCTATAAATTCCTCATATGCACCCTCACGAAATACTGTAAGAAGTTGAGCATGAACTAAGGAAGAGCTAACACGTGCAAAGATGCATTGGGCATCAATTACATTCAAATTTTAAAACAAAATAATTCCAAAAATACAAAGCAGATCTACTTCAAATCCGGTAATTGATTGTATAAAATGGCGGCTCGGAGGTTCTTGCGGAATATGACCGATAGAATATAAAATTTCTGAATAAAATTTTGTTATTTTTTGTAGGAAAATCTGTATTTTTAGCGCTCTCGTTCCTCGAAACAGAGTGCTTATCAATTTGCCCAAATGTCTGTAATTTTCGAATTTTTGGCTGAAAATGGTCTTAAATGATTTGGTTTGACTCACTGATCAAGAATACGTGGTCGAAATCTATTCTGTCCGGCCGGCCGTCCGCCCGGCCAGCCGTTGACATGATAACTCTCGAACGGAATGAGCTAGACAGTTGAAATTTTCAGAATAGGTTTGGGACATAAATATCTCGGCTAAGTTCGTTATTGGGTGAAATCGGTCACATGGTTTCAGAGTAACAAAAAAAAATTTTTTTTTTACATTACAAATTTCAAAATAAGTATTTCTGAAGATGCAGTTTTACCATAGGAATCTATTGATGTCATTTTTAACTCCAACAAGCTAATACTTTCAGAGATATGATTTTTCAAAATTTCAATAATAAATCGTACTTCTGTGTTTTCATTGAATGCGATAATTATTCTATCTATGAATTATTATAATATGATCTGTGTTGATACATGTCAACTTATTTTCCTGAGACATGATATGTCAAATTTTGATATTTAATGCCCATGGTTAATCCATATGATGATGGGAATGGTAATGGTAAGTTAATAATATTGAGTTCAGAATATCTCCAGTAAAAACAAAACTGAAATATTGGTTTCAATTGATATAATATAATATTCAGAGTGGATTTGAGGAAAAAATATATCGTTCATCATAGAATTGAGGAACGAATATCTTGGATGAGTTCGTTGTTGGGTAGTTGTTGGTTTTGGATTAATAATTTATGATTAATTCTTTTATGATGTTCGAATTTAATTTCTGCTATTATGAAGTTCTATCATAAGAATCCATTGATATAATTCCCAACTCTTACCAATACTTTCGAAGATATGATTTGTCAAAGTTTGAACAAAAGCGTCGAAGCTCCTGTGCACAGGTCTTGAAAGTTTATTTTTTATAGTGATATGATCCTCACGAATTTATGCACATATTTGTGGGTCTGCATTCTACAACTAATTCCCAAGTTTTAACTCGAACGGAATAGTATTTTTTGGCGCTGTTTTTCCTCGGAACAGAGTGTCTGACAATTATTTTTTTCCCGTGGTGTGAGGGGATGAACCTTTTGTAGGCTTTCCTGAGAAAGTCCGCCCACTGAGGAGTGATAAACTGGAGTTGTAGGTTACTCACTAAAAATCCTGTCCTGTAACACATTCGTTTGGAGTAGTTCTGCATCCTACCCTTACAGCGTCCCTCGACAAAAGAGATGAGCCGCAAGCGACTTTTATCAGTATGGGACCTGATGACTTGAAGTGATCCGGGCAACACAGTTTCCTGCATTCTGTGCACCAATACCTCGGCCAGGGATTCACAGGCCGCCATAATCTTCAATTGTCTCACATAGTTCGCCCTCATTCCTCCTAGACATCCTATGACTATAGTACATTCTAACTCTATACCTTGGATAAAGAGCCAATATTATTATTGTATTTGAAATATTTGAATATGTTATTATTCCCTCGATACGAACCGCTCAAAGAATCTGCCTGAAATAGGTTGTTAACTCAATCCAAACTAATATACCTTTCCAATTGACTTTTTCACGTTTTTGCGGTGCTTTTTGCTCATTACTCTGTTTTATTTTATTAGGTACCTACCTATTGTGTTCTGTTGAGATATTCTTGGATATATTGGATAATTGTCCTCATTCTAAAAGGTGAAAACACGTGTAGCTGAACATAGTGGGCACCACTGGTAACACCGAAAGAACACTTTTTGTGTTACCGGCACCACAGAGTATGTATTGCTGCATATCGAACAATGTATTTACGTGAATATAGGCCACACCACACATACGTTTATATTCATATACGCGTCATCTGCCGGAGCCCTGGAAAACTACCCATTCTGTTATGGATTCTATACAATATCGTCGGCGACACCTCAAAACCAAGTAACTGATAAAAATTCAAAATGGGTTCAATCCCTGTGGACTGGAGCTTTCTGGCGCTCTAGTTCAAACAGACAAATTATATCTCCGAAAGTATTGGTTTCTCTGAGTTGGGAATTATATCAATGTATACATATGATAGAGCTGCATCATAAAGGAAATTCAATTCAAATAATAGTTTATTTATCAAGATTAAATGAGCAATCATGAGAATGAGAACTGCACCATGGAAGAAATCGAATTAAATCTGGCCAGTTTTGCCCAATAACGAACTTAACCGAGATATGCATCTCCCTAACCTACTCTGAAAATTTCAACTACCTAGCTCATTTCGTTCGAGAGTTATTGTGGAAAAACTTTTTTTAATGTTTCAAAATTTTTTGTTTTACACTTTGCGGTAATCTGGTCAATACAAAACTTCACATGCGTATAAAGGTCATGATTCTACAATTTGATGCTAAATTTCAGATAGATCGAACGAACTTGTCCGAGATATTTACGCTCCAAAACCACCTTGCAATTTTCAATCCGCTAACTCCTTTCGTTCGAGAGTTATCGTGCCTACGGCCGGTCGGCCGGCCGGACAGAATCCATTTCGCACTCGGATTCTTGATCAGTGAGTCGAACCAAATCGTTTGAGACCATTTTCAGCCAAATATTCCAAAATTACAGACACTTGGGCAAATTGATAAGCACTCTGTTCCAAGGAACTAGAGCGCCAAAAAAACAAGTTTCGTATGACAATTGCCCAAAACAGGTTTAAAGTACCTACAAATAGTAGGTATTCCATAAAACATGTATGAAAGAAGATGAGTAATAATATGAAAGAAGATGAGTAATAAATAAAAAATTACCTTGTATTCGATCAAAAATTTCCTGATCTACGTTCACCAAATTTTCTCCTCTCTCGAACTTCAGAATTATGCTTTCAATATTTACGTAATATTTTCAAACATTTTCGGGTGAGGTCCCCGTGGCATCGCTAAAATACGAGTATTTCAACCCCAATATTTTTGAAGTTACAATATTCCCTTCTGTCAAGTTGACATTATGAGAATTCATACATAGAATAATTATAGAGAGAGAGAAATCAACTTTATTGATCTTGCAATCAATTGGCTATCGACCGCAGTCTTCCAGCCAGAATAATTATATCAATCTGTGAAATACGATTTACAATGAAATTTTGAAAATTTGTATCTCCGAAAGTATTAGCTTGTTAGAGTTAAAAATGATATGAATGGATTCTTATGATAAAACTGCTTATTAAAAAAAAATTCAATTTGGAATTTGTTTTGTAAAAAAAATTTTTTTTTTATTACTCCGAAACCTTCTGACCGATTTTACCCAGTAACGATCTTAGCCGAGATATTCATCCCCCAAACCTACTCTGAAAATTTCAAATCTCTAGCTCATTCCGTTCGAGAGTTATCGTGCCTACGGCTGGACCGGCCGGCCGGACAGAATGAATTTCCACCACGGATTCTTGATCAGTGAGTCGAACCAAATCGTTTAAGACCATTTTCATCGAAAAATTCGAAAATTACAGACATTTGGGCAAATTGATAAGCACTTAGTTCCGAGGAACTAGAGCGCCTAAAATGAGATTTCGCCGGTAATTATTTAATTGTATTTGTAAGGACAGGTGTGCAAATTCTTTTCAAAGAGTAAACAGACCCTGAGATAATCAATATCAAGTGGTTTGTAACTATTTTGAATTTAAACTAATTCATCAATCCAAAATTATGAAGTTTTTAGTGCCTTCTGAAAATGTTGGTTTTTGCAGTTACTTGGTTTTGAGGTGTCGCCGACGATATGCTGTTGCATGATTGCACTTGATGCCTTGGTGGGCCCAATATTTGAACATTTTATCGAAAATAACATAATACATATGAAATATCTTGGAGTAAAACTAATGCAGGCGTACATATTTTAACTTTCGAAAAGAATTATCTTAATATTTATTTCTAGTATGGGTCTGCTGAAGTTGATGAATAAAATAATTAAAGTAAAATCAATTACTTTTCTATTTCATGGAATTCCATGAAATAGATAAGTTGAATAGGAAACACTTCTGTCAAATTTCCACTAAATTATTTATTTAAGACGAACGGTCACTGCCAGCTGAATTAAATGGGGCTGATATAAAAACTCGCAAAAACAACGATATGGAATAATTTCAAATTAGCTTCTTTTTTTTCCTCAACAGGGGTATGTCTCCCTTTGGTCCAAGAGTTCCTATCCAATGATAAAATAATATCAGTGGCGGCTGGTGATAATTCTGTTCAGGGGAACACTAATTCAAGAATACAAAAAAGCATACATATATATTTCAAAAGGTAATTACCGAATGCCTACATCTTAAAATGAAACTCAGTCCTTCTGATGTTTCTGTCGTAGATGAACTTCTTGATCACCTTTTCGTTGAAGTCGATGGATAACATTGCAATCACCGTCAGTCTTTCTTCCGACTTTGTATTCCTTACAAACGTCTTGATTAATTTTAAAGTATAGAAACATCTTTCAATTTCTGCGGTTGTCACTGGCATCGATATCAAAATAACCAAAACTTTACATATTTCGGAAAGCGTTTAATCCAAACCATACGGCCGATATTAAATTTAAACTACGTAAGTAACCGGTCACGTTCTCGTTTTCTTGTTATTAATCGAGTCTTCTGATTCGTTGTGACCACGTAATGCAAGATTGTATTTGCCACACAACTTCAGACTATCGATAATTTTTGACAGGACATAACGGTTTTTTGATGCCATTTCGTTGTGCTTACGAATATTTTCGACATATGCACTACTTAAACTAGAAGCTATATTAATAATAATAATAATAACAAACAACAGCATCAAGTATTTCCATGCCAAGTCGAAGTAATACAATCATATACATTGCAGATGTTAAGGAACTCCTCTTAGGAATAAATTGTCTTCTCAAGGAGGATCCGCTTAACATCATTTTTGAATTTCGTTCCTGGTAGTTGTTTTGTAGACTCTGGAAGCCTATAGTAAATTTTTGGTCCCCAGAAATCCATACCCCGCTGGCAATATTTCCTACTGTGTTATGGAATACAGATTTCGTTCCTTTCTCTCTTATTGAAATTATAGTGTAAAAATAAATTAATCTAAAACGTATGAATCACCCTCTATGGATTTCTGTAACGAACAGGGAAATCGAATCCTTAGATTTTTTGATGAAATAATTAACAATCTGAGATATTCTGATAAAAGAGGTAATATTTTCACAATATGAGAACTGATCTAGATTACTTTTGGGTGCTCGTACCAGGAAACTTTCATTTCATGCAAATATCTGTACCTATTTTGAATATTTCTACCTGAAAATTGCCTCAAACTATCACAATGATATAACAGTTACGGATCTCGCCCTTCCATTCGTTTAAAATATCCATAGATGACGTTAAGAATACTGATGTTTCTTAACATTATATCAATAATCTAAGATGTCTATAAACTGGCGAATGCACTGACTCGATATTGTTTTGTCATTTTCCGTAACATGGGTACAATTTAATTTTCTCTACTGTAGGTAGCGCTATTTAGAAATTACAAGGGATATATTGTCATTCTAATTTGATTTCTGCCTAGCGTCTTATCTTATATTTATAACAAAATATTCGCAATACTTATTCCACGTTAATCGACGAATGGAAACACTGCGAGTGACATGGTGGCGCCGCCATACGGTAACTGTACCCAAGAGGCCCAAATTGTATGTGTGAAACAACGAGTTTTCTCTAATGTTTATAGTCCAACGGATATGCATATTCACCTGTATTTTTTAAACAATTTTCTAAATACCGATCATTCATTTTATCCATCATATAAAATTTATTTTCTTTATACCTATATCGGATTTCTCATATCCACAGATTTAAGTAGAGTGGGATATTATGGAGCACGGAATCTCATAAAGCCACTTCTCCGATTTTATACGTTTTCTATTCGCTCTTAATACAAACAAATAACCGCAGGCGCCGCCCCGTTCGAGTAGTGGTACGAATGCTACATACGACACCGGAAGTTGCTGATGGTGCAGATATCGGTGAGAAGCATATCACTAGTCCATAGAAAAATGGATTTTACTAATTTAACCTCTAACCGCTACCCTGATAATTTCTTACACTGCCACTAACATCGGTATGAGATACCGCCATATATAAAAATGCATTAAAAGTGTCATATATTTATATATTTTTTCAGGGAAAATGAAAGAACATTCTCTTCAATCTTTCACATTTATTTTAATACAAGAAGAATATAATAAAACTTGAATCTAACCCGTAAAAAAATAACAAAATTTCAATTCTTTGAATATATTTTTTTTCATTTTGGTCGTTTATTTATACAATCAGTACAAATTTTTTGCATGTTCTACACAAATCGGCTCTTCACATTGACATTGACATAAAATATCGTTGGTTTCAGTTGATAAGGGCTTCAAGTGGCATATTTTTTCTTATTTGGAGTAGCTCATCATTTATGATGACATTTTGTCAGGATATTCTGATATTCGCAATATAAATGTCATATAATTTTTTTTTAGCTTAGGGTTCTCACTATATTTCCGCGGCATTAGTGCCATTAGTAGTTCAATTATATATTTTATCTGTAATTTCAGCTACGATCCATTGTTTGTTATTTTTATAACTTTATCAATACAGAATATGCGCTGAGTTAAAACATATTCACCATTTATAAAAAAAAATTCCCGCATTTACCATCAAAGTTATCCACACGTCCCTTGGTTAGAAAAGGATAAGATTCGACTGCCGACGCTAGCTAACTATTTGCGTCTGTTTGAGACCAAACACAAGGTATACCGCCGTATTCACAAAGCATTCAATGGGCATAATCGGCCAAATGGTTTCCGAGTACTAAATTTGTTTTTAACCAATACAAATCCGATCGAATTGAAACTTGGTGAGTAGTTGTAGAATATAAGCCTAAAGATATTGGTGAAACTTAGTGAGAATCATATAACTATAAAATTCAAAAAAAAATTATTCTAAAATATTATTTGTGTCACAATAACCAGAAAACGGTAAGAGATAGCAACTTGCAATTTTTAGGGTAGGTTGTGAATCTGAATGCGACATCTGAGTTCGTTACTAGGCATAATCGGCCAAACGGTTTTGGAGTTATACCCATCTGAAATTAGGTTGTTTTTTCCTCAATAACTCGAAAAATACGAAACCGCTCCATTTCAAACGTGGTAATTAGTTGTAAAATGCCAACGCAAAATTTTTTGTAAAATTTTGGGAGGAACGTATTATTATAAAATTTAAACAAAAATCGTTGAAAAAAAATTGGTTCAAGCCCTGTGGACAGGAGCTTTTTGGTGCTCTTGTCCAAACAGACAAATTATTTCTCCGAAAGTATTGGTTTTTCAGAGTTGGGAATTCTAACAATGGATTCCTATGATAGAACTGCATCATGAAAGAAATTGAATTTAAAAAGTGTCGTTTAATAAAAAATGCTTCAAAAATTATCTTAAATAAAAAGAGCAATCTACAATGCTTTAATGCATCAAAAATTGTCATTAAATTTATTTATCAATATTAAATGAGCAATCTGCAATGATATATTCAACCTCGTGGAATGGGTTGTTGCAACTTACACTCGGTGCATAGTTTTCACAACTCGAAATACCTAAGGAAAGTATCATCGAAATGTCTAGAGCAAGGCTGGAGTCAATCATATTAAATTGTCCATTTATTCCTGATATTTGAGTAGGTAGAGGATTATTACGGACGAATTATTTTGATAGTTCAAAATATATTAATCAAATACTATCCTCTTTTCAAAATTTAAAATTTAATAGTTCATATCATAACACATTCTTTTCTGTATTATGAACCTTAACTCAATGAAAACTGTTTAATACACAAATGTAGAGCCATATTTCAGTATTTTTTTGCTAGCCACATTATAAAAATACTGTATATAGGAACATGTCTCACTACTAAGTAAAAGGTAATATTAACCTCAGTGGTCAACGAACAGTAATTTCTTTTGGTGATTCCATTATTGCCATTATGTTCTTCTTTCCTATTGCCTTCATAAACTACATCATTCAAATGATCCAATTCTAAATCTTCTGAAACATCATCCCCAATATTTATACATAAATTATTCAATATTATTTTCGGTTTCAAAACAGTCTTGTGTATATATTCACAAATTCAAGAATCGGATAATTGTTTACCAAGAGAAAATATTTTAAAAATACAAATTGACAATCTCTAATAGCTAGAAAATATGACATTTATGAACAGTGAACACAGACTGATTCTGTGTTCACATTCTGTGAATACATAGAACTTACGATGTATTATTGAAACATCATATCTCCGAAAGTATTGTTGGAGCTTGTTGGAGTTGAAAATAATAACAATGGATTTTTATGATGAAACTGCATCTTAAAAGATTTTGAATTCAAAAGTCGTATCTAATGTTAAAAAAGATATTTTTTTTCGTTACTCCGAAACTACTAGACCAATTTTGCCCAATGACGAACGAGATATTTATCCCTCAAACCTACTCTGAAAATTTCAACTGTTTAGCTCTTTCCGTTCGTGAGTTATCGTGTTAATGGCCGGCCGAACGGCCGGACAGAATCGATTTCAACCCCGGATTCTTGATCAGTGAGTCAAACCAAATCGTGCAAGACCATTTTCAGCCAAAAATTTGAAAATTACAGACATTTTGGGCAAATTGATAAGCACTCTGCTCCGAGGAACAAGAGCGCCAAAATGATATATATCAGAAACTATATTTGTCCGACATCACTGAAATTTTGCGAGAGCCTCCAAAAACTAACTGCACTGCCAAGTTCCAAGTTTGAACACGATCGAATCTATATCGTAAAAATACAAATTGACAATCTCTAATAGCTAGAAAATATGACATTTATGAACAGTGAACACAGACTGATTCTGTATTCACATTCTGTGAATACATAGAACTTACGATGTATTGTTGAAACATCATATCTCCGAAAGTATTGTTGGAGCTTGTTGGAGTTGAAAATAATAACAATCGATTCTTATGATGAAACTGCATCTTAAAAGATTTTGAATTCAAAAGTCGTAATGTAAAAAAAGATATTTTTTTTCGTTACTCCGAAACTACTAGACCGATTTTGCCCAATGACGAACGAGATATTTATCCCTCAAACCTACTCTGAAAATTTCAACTGTCTAGCTCTTTCCGTTCGTGAGTTATCGTGTTAATGGCCGGCCGGATGGCCGGACAAAATCGATTTCGACCCCGGATTCTTGATCAGTGAGTCAAACCAAATCGTTCAAGACCATTTTCAGCCAAAAATTCGAAAATTACAGACATTTTGGGCAAATTGATAAGCACTCTGCTCCGAGGAACAAGAGCGCCAAAATGATATATATCAGAAACTATATTTGTCCGACATCACTGAAATTTTGCGAGAGCCTTCAAAAACTAACTGTACTGCCAAGTTCCAAGTTTGAACACGATCGAATCTATATCGTTGGAGATCCGAGCAGCCTTATGTGAGTTCAGTAGCTGGATGGGTGACCGTTGCCTCCATAACTTTCGAACGAAAAGAGATAGGGAGGCAATTTTCTGGGCAGGTTGCGCATCCAAATGGGTAGTTAAGTTCGTTTTTTAGCATAATCGGCCCAACGGTTTCGGAGTTATACCCATCTAGAATATTATTTCCTCGATGAATCCAAAAATTCAGAACCGATCGAATTGAAGCTTGGTAACTAGTTGTAGAATATTGACATAAGGACGTGTGTGGATTTTTGTGAGAACCATACCTCTAGAAAATTTTTAAAAAATTATGAAAAAATAGTATGTATCTCACGATAACTTGAGAACAGAAAGAGAAAGTGACTTGCAATTTTCCGGATAGGTTGCGCATCCGAATGTGATATTTAAATTCGTCATTTGGCATAATCCGCCAAATTGTTTGGAGTTATACTCATCTGGAATTTTGTTGTTATTTCCTCTATAACTCCAAGCATACAAATCTGAACCAATTAAAACTCAGTGATTACTTGTAGAATGCCAATCCGAATTACTTTCTACTAATACTAATTTTCGCGGAGTTTCGTGAATATCATATCCTGCAGTTACTTGAGGCGTAAGTTTTTCCGTATTTGAATTCCAGTAGAATACATATGTCCGAATTAAAAATTCTGTGATCATAAAGGATTCTCTACTGAAGTCTGTCATAAAAATGGTATAAAATGTATTCATATATTATAAAAGCTGAGAAAACGGTATATATCGATGGTAAATTCGTAGTAGAGTGTCCAAAAGAGGTGAGTAGACAATAGATTATGCGCGCAAAAGCTCCTGACTTCACGTCAGTGCTTGAACCATTTTTTTTCCCCGTACGAATACTGTGGGGCTATAGAGTGCTACAGACTACCTAATTAAATTCAAAGACTTTTTCTGTATGGCTCGGTCAAATATTAAAGAATTTAATAATAATAATGATTTATTATACCCAACAGGAGAATTCCCAATTACAGGGTAACATTAAAATAATACACCGATAACTTAAAATAAAAGAAAACATTTCCATATTAACATTGCAACTCAGAAAAAGCCCGGAACTCAAAACACTATGAAAACACATTGTAACTTAGTTTATTAGCACTATCACATGCTCGATATACAGGTGCCCGTTGGAGTATGTTGGTACGAGGAGTAGGCAGGACGAACGCCAGCGGATGCCTGGTCACCATTCTTGGTACAAGAAGATCAATTCGTGAGAGCAGGAAAGAGCAGTCAATCCTTCCGCTGAGGAGCTTATGGATGAACGTTGCGCTCTGTAGACTCTGGCGCGCATGGAGGGTTGTAATTCTCATCTCTCTCATGATACCGGAAAGGTCAGCACCACGCTCGGGATACCTTCCTGTCCTCCTGAACAAGATGTACTTCAAAAACTTCCTCTGAATTCGCTCGAGTGGTGCAAGATGGGAACCATATATTGGAAACCAAATCAAATTGGCATATTCCAATTTACTTATCAGAAGCGAACAGTAAACGCTTCTAAGAGCAGATAAATCATCGAATTCCCTGAAGCACCTGAACATGAATCCCAGTGACCTACAAGAAGAGGCACAGACCTCCTCAACATGTGGAATGAAACTTAATTCACTGTCGAACAGGACTCCTAGGTCACGAATGCGGTCCCCAGAAGCAATCAAATGCTCACCTACATGGTAATCAAAGGTGAGAGGCTGAGCTTTTCTCGTGTACGTCACCTTAAAACACTTCCTCAAATTCAGAATCAGACCATTTCTCAGGCACCAACTGTGGACAAACTCCATACACGACTGAAGACGCAAAATATCAGCAATGCGACATATCTTCAAGAAGAGTTTCAAATCATCCGCATAGGCTAAAGCATTGCAACCAAGTGAGCACAACAAGTCGTTTATAAAAATGACGAACAATAAGGGACCCAGATTAGACCCCTGGGGAACGCTAGTTCTGAGCTCATACTCAAAAGATTTGAAGCCATTATAGAACACGTAATTTTTTCTTCCCTTCAAATATGAATTCATTAGTTTCAAAAAAGAATGAGTCAAGCCGAAAGTAGAAAGTTTGCTCAAGAGTAATGCGTGATCAATGGTATCGAAAGCACGTGAGAAATACGTATAATAATGAATTAATATGTTAATTTAAGTAGGTTCAGATAGAAAATTACATTGTATACCCCTTATGTTTCTCGTATTTCCGACCCATAATAATTATTCACTTCGAAAACTAGTCCGAGAAATAATGGATCAATTCTCGAAAGTTTCATTAGGTAGCACTCAGATTCTCCATGAAGCCAGACCATCTTCGGCTTCCGTTTTCAGCAGGTGAGACAATCATAAATAACCTGAACGACACGATATTGTTCCAATTTCGAAATAGACATTTTCTATCCTAGTAATTGCTAACGTATAACTAGGGCTACCTAGTTATACACAGCTAGTGTCATAAAAACGTCCAGTGAATCAATGGACGCCATAAATCGACCCTAACGTCTCGGTTAGCAAGAGGGCCCTTAGAAACTGGCAGCCTTGATTTTTCAGTTGACTATTGTTGAGAATATAAAGAAGGTGGACCACCATGGCTTCTGTCATAATAACCAAAAAACCATATGCATTTAACTATTGTAGCTCGATTTGGTGTAAAATCCCGAAATAAATTTGGGTCATATCCCACTGTGATTTCCGAAAATTGAAATGAACTGGGGATGTCGGTCAAGTGCTCATTTATGGTCTGCCGGTTAGTGAGATATAAACCCTCAACGCATAAAGGCAGGGCATTATTGGGTGGAAGTTTTATATCCGCCTGCTGATGCGGCAAATGTATACAGGATGTTTTTTAATTGAATGTCAACATTTGAGGGGGGAGCGCCAAAAACCACGAACTTACCCGAAATATGCATTCCTCAAATCCACTCTGAAAATTATATTATATCAATTGAAACTAGGCCAATATTTGAGTTTTGTTTTTACTGGAGCTATTCTGAACGTTTCTAATAAACTTACCAAAGTATATATTTCTATCGTCATATGGATTATCCACGGGCATTAAAATATCACAAAAAAGTATAATATCATATTATAATCCTCATAATTCTACGATAGCTGAAATGTATTTGACTCTCTCTTATAGAAAAACAAGATGACATGTACGAGTTTGAACACAGATCATATAATAATTCATAGACAGAATAATTATAGCATTCTGTGAAAACATAAAGGTACGATTCATTATTGAAATCTCGAAAAAATCATATCTTCGAAAGTATTAGCTTGTTAGAGTTGAAAATGATATCAATCGATTTTTATGGTGAAACTGCATCTAAAAAAAATTGAATTTGAAATTTATAATGTGAAAAAAAAATTTTTTCGTTACTCCGAAATCATCAAGCGATTTCGCCCAATAAAGAACATAACCGATATATTTATCTCCCTTACCTACTCTGAAAATTTCAACTGCCTAGCTCATTATGTTCAAGAGTTATTGTGGAAAAACTATTTCAAAATTTTTCAAATTTTTTTTGACACTTTACGGCAACTCGATCAATACAAAACTTCGCATGCACATAAAGGTCGTTATTCTATAATTTGATGCTGAATTTCAGATAGATCGAGTGATCACTTTTGGAAATATTCATAAAAAAAATTTTACTAAAAATGGCCATAAATCCGAAACCGCTTGGTGGATTGCGGCCGTTAACGAACTCGTCCGAGATATTTACGCTCCAACCATAACCTGCAAATTTCATTCCTCCAGCTCCTTTCGTTCGAGAAATATCGTGTTAACGGACGGCCGGACAGAATCGATTTTGACCACGGATTCTTGATCAGTGATTCGAAACAAATCGTTTAACACCATTTTCAGCGAAAATTAAAAAATTACAGACATTTGGGCGAATTGATAAGCACTCTGTTCCGAGAAACAAGAGCGCCAATAAATAATTTTTCATTTATATCTGTAACACCACTTCAGATATTCTGGTGTGAACAAATTTTGCACCAGAATACAAAACCGGCATCTCGAAAATGGTATTTTCGGTATGATTTATTAAATCGAAAGTAGCACTTTACACAAATGGTACCGAAACTAGCTTTTTTCAGGACGATAAGTAAAATCGTCCCAAAAGTAAATAAATCATCTGGAAAATAGGTACTTTTAGTACCATTTGTGTTCTAATGTTAACACTGCCACTTCGTGTAATATTCCAAATAATATTGCTATAAGTAATTGTCATACTTGTGTGATTAATATTCATGAGTAATGTATTCATAAGAGTGATTGTTATATTTAATTGTTCATAAGATATTATCCATCGATATCCTTTTTAACGTAAAATAAAAGTGCCCTGTGGACAGGAGCTTTGGCGCTCTTGTTCAAACTTTTATAAATCATATCTCCGAAAGTATTGGTTTCTCAGAGTTGGCAATGTATCAATGGATTCTTATGATAGAACTGCATCATGAAGGAAGTTGAATTCAAGTAATAGGTTATTTATCAAGATTCAATGAGCAGTCTGAAATGCTGCAATGCTTTAATGCTTCAAAAATTGTCATTAAAAAAATTGGTTCAAGCGCTGACGTGAAGTCAGGAGCTTTTGCGCGTATGTTCTATTGTCCATTCTCCTGTATTGGACACCCTTAATCGAATTTACCATGGTAAATTATGGTGTCCATTCTTCTGTATTGGACACTCTTAATTCGAATTTACCATGGAAAATTCATCTTGATCCCAAATGTAGTTTTCAAAATATTGGGAAAATTCCTGTTGGCATTGTTTTCAATATATCAACAAAATCGCAAATATTGTGAAACTAATAATAATTTTTATATTATAGCAGTAGAGATAAAATTTTGTCGGCAGAATTTCTTGATTGTAATGAGAACTTGTTACCGGGCAATTTCGTGAATGATATTTGCATCAAAATCACGAGCTGTCAGGCGAGTAATAAAGTAGTAAAGTAAGTCCTTACATAGTATAAAACAAAGTCGGTTCCCGCTATCTGTCTGTACCTATGTATGCTTAGATCTTTAAAACTGCGTGAAGGATATTGATGCGGATTATTTTAATAGATAGAGGATAGAGTGATTCAATAGGAAGGTTTATATGTATAATAAATGCATGATATATTAGAGAAACACTGAAAATTTAGGGGTTTCTAAATGTGATGTCGTAAAATAACACCTTTTTTTGCACTTACATTGCAAACGCTGGCTAAGCCCTATGAGATAGATCAAAATAATGTAGTACAGTATGTACACCTTAAAAAGGTCTACAAAAAAGTCCGGGATGGTATATGTCTATCTCTTAAGGATAACCCACAATAACCATTTTTTATCCTTTACATTCTACGGGAAATAATGGCTTGATTACGGAGCGATTTCAAGCAATACAGCATTGATCCTTATCCAATTAAGTACCTTAAATGAATTGTGCATTTAATATTGATCAATATGGCCCTTTACAGCATGTAATTCAAAAGAATATTTCCGAAGACTTTGCATATTTAAAATGTAGGGACATAGCGGTTGCGCTGGTACCGACCGGGGGGGTAGCACAGCCAGGATAGAGATAGAAATCGAATACAGAGAGCCAGAGAATCATCTGTAGTATAGAGCGGTTGCGGGGGTACCGACCGGGGGGCCGGCACAGCCAGGATAGAGATAGAAATCGAATACAGAGAGCCAGAGAATCATCTGTAGTATAGAGCGTGAAGCTCGCCTCAGCCAAGATAGGTGTATTGATTCCCCGAATTCCTCTGATACCATCGGATTTACTGATCCAATTTAAACGCCTAAAATTTCCGGTAAAGATATATTTTGCAAAGACCATTAATAAATCGCAGGCTTATATTTGAGCGTTGAGTGTTTTTCACATGGCCAATTATATGTCGCTCTTTCAAGAGTAACCTCTAAAGAAAATATGTTTGTATTGTCTAACGATATAAATGCTGTGAACGTTGTATATAAAGAAATTCTGTAGGCGGGCAGCTAGTAATTTATAGTCTTGGAAAATTTTCCAGATTATTACATTTTTTTACGAATTCACTACGAAATAGGTATTTCATTCTGAGAATTCCAAAAAGTCAGTTTCAGAGGAGGTGAGAAAACAGTTATTTTTATATCAAATATGTTATATTGGACGTATTTTGATGATTTGAAATAGATATTTTCAGACCAGAGATGCTGAAGAAGATTGTTAAGTTGCCTACTGAATGGAGGTTTTATTCAAAAATTAGTCGAAATCGATAGGTATTTAAGCGCAATGCTGTCTCGAAATGAGTAAATTATGGCACAATGGACGTATTCTGATGATTAGGAAATAATATTTTCAGAATTCAGAATATGGAATAATGATAACCGATTAGTTGATTTAAAACATACTATACTGTGAGGTTGAATAAAAGAATTACCTGCACTATGCATAGAAGATTAATGATTTCAATGATGTCATAGAATTTTTTCGCTATTTTTGGGCGCATGTTCTAGGGGAACATCGTCCTATCATTTCGTCCAAATGTCTGTAATTTTCGAATTTCGAGCTGAAAATTGGCTAATAGACTAATTCGGACTCCCTGATCACGAATCCGGTGTCAGATTTTTGGGTGCCGTCCGGCCTGCCGGCCGGCCGGCCGGCCTTCCGGCCGTAGGCACGATAACAGGAGCACCGAAGGTCCTATCGACTTCAAACTTTCAGGGTAGGTTTCTGATCAAAATGCGACGGTTAAGTTCGTTAACGGGCAAAATCGGCCGGACGGTTTAGAAGTTATAGACATTTCAAATTTTGAGGTTATTTCCCTGATATTTCAGGAACTAAAGAAGATGTTGAATCGAAACTTGGTAGTCAGTTCGAGGATATAAACGCGCAACTTTTGGCAAAATTCTGTTATGATCGAAATGTTGTTAATTTTTAAAAAAATATTTCTTTTAATTTTTTCGAAAAAAAAAATTTTTTTTCGTGAACTATTCATCAGATTGCAACAAAAACTTGTACTAACGTCAATTGTAGTATTTTGCAACATTGTGCGAAATTTTGGCTCTATACGATTTCAATTTCTGGAGATATAAGACAAAATGTGTCAAATTTCCTGGGTCTCTCTCAGTATTTTCATCGATTATTATATAATAATCAATAATATTAAGGTATTCAACATGATACTGCTTTTTTTCTTTACTGGTCAGTACGGGCCACAAGGAAGATGAACATGCGCCCAATAACTCCTGTCCACAGTGCTTGAACCAATTTTTTCTTATATCACAGTTCAGTTATCGCTCTATATTGTTGGAAATATTGTGAAAATATTACTGTTCAGTACCTGAATAATTTACTGAATGGGCATCATATATCTTAAATATTGGTCTATTAAAACACCCGAATACTTGATTGACCTTTCCTATTCTTGAACAAAAGCAGGATTTGCCTCGTATACTGAGATTGTTATGAAAATCGGATATTGGTTTTTAGTTATTGAAAAAGTCATGAATGGCGTATTTTCAGTGTTAATACCAAGCAAGCTGTCAGATAACCAGACCTGAACGTTAACACCGAAATTATCGTAATTTCGGTGTAAACTACCTGAACCGATATCAGATCGCAATTCTTATGACAATAACCCACAATTCCAATTAGCAGAATTGAAGATACTGGGCTCCAGAGGACACTCACTGGGTGATCGAAGGGGACAATCAGTATGCACAAACGTCAAACATTGAACGTCAAACATTGAACGTGTGAGTAGGAGTAGTCAATACCATGGTCCATTGAAATATGACACTACAAAACGAAATAATTCCCGCAATAGCAGAGATGTATAAAATGGGTTCAAGCCCTGTGGACAGGAGCTTTCTGGCGCTCTAGTTCAAACAGACAAATTATATCTCCGAAAGTATTGGTTTCCCAGAGTTGAGAATTATATCAATGTATTCTTATGATAGAACTGCATCATAAAGGAAATTCAATTCAAATAATAGTTTATTTATCAAGATTAAATGAGCAATCTGAGAATGAGAACTGCCGGCCGGCCAGACCGGCCGGACAGAACGAATTTCGACCACGGATTCTTGATCAGTGAGTCGAACCAAATCGTTTAAGACCATTTTCATCGAAAAATTCGAAAATTACAGACATTTCGGCAAATTGATAAGCACTCAGTTCCGAGCGCCAAAAATCATCAACATCTTTAATTACCTTACCGTACCATTCGATATGATTCAAACAAGATGGCGCGTCACCGCAATATGCATTTTTCCCAAAATGCAAGGGCAGATTTGAGGGGGGGGGGCGGATTTTTGTTGTGGAAATTCCATCACAGTACAGACTTAGAAGCAAATCAAATTTTCATAGTTGTTAAAATATAAGGATAAAATAACACAAAAAACATGAGTGAATCTATTGTTTTCACACTTTCATAAACCTTTCTAAACATACTTGTTACTTGTTATTCCTTTTTGTATAATTTATTTTTTTTTAAGTATACTTATACCATGTAGCAGGTACGAGTTGATTATTTTGGTTTATTGAGTATATTGTTAAGTAAAAAATTAAACAATTTGACTTTCTTCCGCCAAAGTGCATTTTTTTGAACATTAAAAACATTGCCCTCCTAAAAGATGACAACAACATCATAACGGGAACAATGATAGAGTAACAAGAGCGCCAAAAATAATATGGTAATATGATGCGTAGGTATTCCAAAACATGCGCATCTCAAAACGAAAGTCAACGAGTCCGAGCTTTCTTTCTTCAGTGGCTTAATAAAAATTGGTTCAAGCACTGACGTGAAGTCAGAAGCTTTTGCTCGTATGTTCTCTTTTCCATTCTCCTTTATTGGACAGTCTTAATCGAATTTACCATGGTGAATTCTATTGTCTGTTCTCCTGTATTGGACAATCCGAATTTACCATAGTAAATTCGATTGAGAGTGATTCTTTTTTCAATAATTTTTTTAAAATTATCTAGTGCTACGATTCTCAAGAAATTTTGCAAGAATTTTCGCGTTGGCGTTCTACAACTAATAACCATATTTGAATTGGATCGGATTTGTATTTTTTTGAGTTATTGAGGAAATAACAACCAAATTTCAGATTGATATAACTCCAGAACCATTTGGCCGATTATGCTAGTTAACGAACTTAAATCTCGTATTTAGATGCGCAATATACCCTGAAAACTGCCAGTCGCTATTTCTTTCCGTTCTTAAGGAATCATGAAATACATCATATTTTTTCGTAATTATTTAAGAATTTTCTAGTGCTACGGTCCTCACAAAATTTTACACACGTTTTCATGTTAATATGCTACAACTAGTTACCAATCTTCAATTCGATCGAGTCTATATTTTTTGAGTTATCGAGGAAATAATATTCCAGATGGGTATAACTCTGAAACCGTTGGGCTGATTATGACCAACAGCGAACTTAAGTCTCCCATACAGATGTGCAACCTATCCTGAAAATTGCAAGTTCCTATCTCCTTTCGTTCGAGAGTTGTCGATGCAACGATCACCCATCCAGCCACTGAACTCACACAAGGCTGCTCGGATCTCCAACAATATAGATCCGATCATGTTCAAACTTGGAACTTGGTAGTAGAGTTAGGTTCTGAAGGCTCTCACATTTCAGCGATATTGGACGAATAGTTTCTGATATATAAAGTTTTTTTCAATAATTTTTTATGATTTTTTAAAAATTCTCTAGTTATACGATCCTCACAAAATTTTGCAAGAATTTTTGTGTTGCCGTTCTACAACTAATAACCAAGTTTGAATTGGATCGGTTTTGTGTTTTTCGAGTTATTGAGGAAATATCAACCAAATTTCAGATGGGTATAACTCCAAAACCGACTATAAACAAACTCAAATGGCGCATTCAGATTCTCACCTAACCAGAAAATTTCAAGTTGCTATCTCTTTCCGTTCTTAGGTTATCGTGACGTAAATAATATTTTTTAATAATTTTTTAAAAATCTTCTAGCGATACGATGTTTCAGAAGCGTCCTTAGGTTTATATCGTTCAACGACTCACCTAGTTTCAATTCGATCGGATTAGTATTGGTTGTAGACATTTTCGGCAAAAAAATTCGAAAATTACAGACATTTGGGCAAAATGATAACGCGATGTTCCTCAGAACAAACGAGCAAAAACATTCCAACCCTTGTGTCCTTAGTTTCCGGATGAGCCTCAACAAGTTTTTTCTGCTTACGTACGTATGATGAATATAGGACTGAAAGATCTCTTAAATGAGGTATAGCAAGACATATTATGTTTGTATTTGAAAAAAATCCATGACGTCACGACGTCACCACGTCCATGACTGCACCGAAGACGTGATCACTTTGATCAAAAGTTTGGCAATTGAAGATGAAAAGCGAAGTATTTAAGGATTTTCCTGGAAAGCCACAAGATTTAAAGAAAATAAATTTTTTCCAACCTTCACGAGATCACCGCATAATAAGAATATAATAACCCCTTTTTGTTGGAATAAACCTTCCCTTCGTTCCCTCCATTGGAAACTACTGATGCAGAGAAATGCATCAGTTGTACGCCTATTCATTTCTATTGGTATGTTTTGCTTATATTCATCAAGAACATGACAAAATGCTATTATTTCTAAGATGGTTATCTTAGTTCCGAAGCAGAAACTTTGCCGAAAAGAAAATAACCATATCTGCTCGGTATGACATGTAACAAACAGGTAGTTTCGATTTCGATATTTATAATAAAACCGTATAGAACTACAACAGACGAATATTTTCACATATTTTCGTACCTGCTTCTAGAATTCACAAAGGGTTATTTGGGAGTGATTTCCAAAGAAGCACGCCTATTGAATGAAATGGTCGGATAAACGAAGAAATCTGCGAGGCACGGTCTTAGACCTGGTTCTGTCAAGAGACGTCAATTCTGAATAACGTACGAACGGTATATTTTGCACCTTTGATGTATCACGGAACAAAGGAAATACTTGTTGAGAAATTTGAATCGTATGGAGAATAACGAAATACTTATTGACGTTCTTGAGAGTGAACTTCTGGATCTCATTCATTAAAACTAATTTCATGTTAATTATTAAATGTAAAATATTCAATAAATTAGTGTAATAACTGGAAACAAATACTTTGGTGAAAAAAATATAAATTCAAATAATGTTTAAGACATTTGAATATTTAAACATTCAATATATAATATTGGACTTATTTAGATAATAGGAATTCTGAGAATTGAAAATTTCTATTATGGTTATACAAAGGGTAATTATTAAAGGATACTGTGGAAGGTATACTGATTATTAAAAGTTTTCTTTCTGGGTTTTCTCTCCCAAACTCTGAAAAATAATTTTAAAATAAAAATTAATTTATTTGTGATTTGCTTCTGCGTAAGGAACACAAGGTATTTGTCAGAAGCAATAAATTGAACAATTTTACCTAACAAACAACAACATCAACGAAGAAACAACTATATCGTAACGTTTCGGAGTCTATATCAGACTCCTTCGTCAGACGCTTAACGAAAATCTTTAGAATTATTTTGTTGATAGTTAAAGTGGAATTCGAGAATTGTCACATTGACAGTATTTGAAAATCATAGCTAACATAGTTTTACTTTGCATAGGAATTTCCAAGTTCCAACTCCTTTTTCAATAAATCCAGCCAAATATGGTCAATACCAATTGAGCAATTTGCAAAATTGCATTCTCTGTTCAATAAAATACAAGTCGACTCCTCAAGTTTCCTTTTAATATAATCAGGTTCTGTCATTAGAATCTTTGTATTACTCCAATCCATCAT
Source organism: Halyzia sedecimguttata (assembly GCA_937662695.2). Lineage (NCBI taxonomy): Eukaryota > Metazoa > Arthropoda > Insecta > Coleoptera > Coccinellidae > Halyzia > Halyzia sedecimguttata. The sequence continues at coordinate 59,030,813 of OW569413.2, forward strand.
GTGATCTCCTCGGATTGTACATATATGTTCTGCTATTTTTGATTTCAGTATGTCTCTATTTCTCATGTTATTCTTATGCTCTGACTTTCTTACTTCTAGTGGTCTTGATGTTTCTCCTGTGTATGATTTACCACAAATACAAGGAATATTATATAGGTACACAGTTTTTTGATTTTTGTTTTTCATTAATGGGTTTTGTCTTCGTTAATAAAGACCTAAGATCAATTTGTGTTTTGAAGACGGTTCTTATATTGAACTTAAAACCGTTTCTTCTGATTTTTTCAGAAAGGCCACGAACATAAGGGATCACATTCAACAGATTGGGTTGCTATTCTTGTTGATTGTTCTGTTGTACTTGTTGATTATATTCTTGCTCATGATTATTTGCTCTTCTATCTAAATTCATGATACATGTATTTATGAATTGCCTCGGATATCCATTTTCTTCAAGAAATGTTTGATGAAATCAATTTCATTCTATCGAATTTCAAGAGTAGAACAAATTAGGTTAGCTCTATCATAAAGTATTTCAATAACTCCTCTTTTCACACTAAGTTGACGGTTTGAATAGAAATTTAAATATCTATTTGTATGTGTCTGCTTCCTGAAGACACTCGTTTCGAAATGATTCGGATACTTAATTATCGAAACATCCAGAAAAGAAAGCTGATTATTTTTCTCTATTTCCAAAGTGAATTTTATTGTAGGTTATTTGTAGATGAATTTATGAAATCGAAAAGTTTGACTAACTCTTCTCTAACATGTTGCCAAATTACAAATATATCGTCAACATATCGCCACCAAGCTTTTGGTTTCAACAAATATGTATCCATAAATTTTTCTTCAAAATTTTCCATGAATATATTACTCATGACAGGTGATGAAGACGAACCCATTGCCATTCCAAACTGTTGTCGATAAAAAACATCTCCTAGTTGGAAATAGGTGGTATTCCAACATACATCAAGCATTTCCATAATATCATTAGCATTAAATTTTGAATCTTTAATCATCGAGTCAACATTTTCTAATTCCGTTCGAACTATTTGAAGCAAGTTATCGACAGGAACATTGGGGAACAAACTGACAGCATCAAAGCTCAAAAGAATGTCATTTTGGTTCAAATTAGAATATTGTAGTTTTTCAAGAAAGTGTTTGCTGTTCTTCAAAAAACTTTCTTTCTTTTCTGTTAATGGGTTTAAAAATTGAAGACTCCGAAACGTTACGATATAGTTGTTTCTTCGTTGATGTTGTTTCGTTGTTGTTTGTTAGACAACATTGTTCAATTGATTGCTTCTGAAAAATATCTTGTGTTCCTTACGCATAAGCAAATCAAAAAATAATAATTTTTATTTTATAGATATTTTTCAGAGTTTGGGAGAGAAAACCCAGAAAGAAAACTTTTAATAAGTATTTAAAGAGTAGTTTTAGGGATCTGTCGTTTTTGAAATATAATTTCAAAGGGAATAGTATAAAATAATAGGAAATAGTTTTCATCTTTGATTGATATTTCCATGTCTAAACCACTTCGGAAATTACGAAGAATCGGTCTGGATAGCATATCACCGGATCTCATGATATTCATATATTTGGACTTTTGTTTGAGCTGAAGATCAGCTTTAATTTTGATAATTATTTCAGTAGTCCATTCAATAACATTCATATCAACTTCCTCATACTCCAGCACATTCACTCCTCCCTTAATTATGTTCAATAATGTTGAAAGTTGATTTCTTTTTATTGCTCCAATATGAAATATCAATATATCAAATTTTAGAGATTGGTTGGTACCGTTTCAAATTCGAAGGGAGTCAATGATATACAAGGTCTTTAAGTGGTATATTAATTTCAACTTTTAACCCTAGATTTCTCGCATCAAATGAAACACCAGGTAAATTTTTTTTGCGATTTTTGACGTTTACTGAAACGTCATAAATCGCACTGTCGACATTCTTTGTAAGTGACGTTTTTCAATAACACGCACGTAATGAGATCTCATAACATACACTGCGTTTTGATAAGAAATCTTAAATTCCTTGGTTTAATTAAATTGCAATAAAATTTGCCTTTATTTGGTCAATTCAACTAAATTTAGTCGATTGAAAAACAAAAAAAACTTTTAGCATTAGCCTGACACATTTTGGATTGAAAGAGTGATTGCCCCAAATTTCAGCAATAAATTATAGTTCAACTAAGTCGCGTTTTCTTAGTATGCTATGGAAATAAACGTCATGTCATTTATGTTGTCAATTTTTACATCAAGTATCCAAACATAATATCAAACGAATTATGAGTTCCTTTATTTAATAAAAGAAAACGGGTGGGCGTAGAAAACCTATAGTATGATACACGAGTTGTAAGCCCATTACGCACTCGTGAAATTTACGCACTCGTAAACTTTTTCACTTCGTGCGTAATGGGCTACATCCAACTCTCGTTACGTAATATACTATTACAACTGCACCTGTGCAATTTCTTGCTAAGCTTATTCATATATTTCCCAAAAGATAAATAACCTGCAATTCAAGTTGTTTGAGTCATGATTACCTAGGTCTCTGACTATTCGACAATTCTAGCATGATTATCTGTGATTCTAGTTCAGGACCGAAGCCATAAAAGCAGTTAAATTTCTGGAATTTTCATCAGATTTTATAACATTCAGTGAAGAATATCTCGAAAACAGTGCGTTTTACGAGAAATGCTGAAGAATAATAATTTTATATTCTTAGATACTCAAAGATTCTTATAATGACTAAACTTTATCTGCTTTTTTTACGCTAACTTCTCATAGATATATGAATTCACGAATCTATAATTAGGAAACGCATGGAAGTAGGAAAAAAATTGGTAATTAGAGAATATGTATCATAGTTATAGAAAACTTACAAGTGTCAAAGCTACAAAAAAGGAGTACAACACTATTACGCTTGAACGCAATGAGTTAGAGAGTTGACATTTTCCCAGTAGGTTTGGAGTCCAGTTGCTCCAGTAGTTAGCTGACAAATACTGAAACGAAGACTTATGCAAAATTTTGTGCGGACTTGAAATTAAAAAAAAAAATTCTGTATCTTAGAAGTGCCTTCAAAACATTATTTTACCGTAAAGTTTTAGATTTTAACGTGATCGGATCTATCATGGTGAAGATATTGCCGAAATATCTCAACGATCGAGATAATAATATACTGGTCAATCCTATTAATTTTTCATTACCAAGCAACGGTTAATTAACCGAATGTGACAATTCATTTGAGTTATACTGAATATCATAATTTTCAATTTAGATATTTGAATTCAAATGAAAATGCCTGATTCAATTTCGAAGCCGGCTTATTATTAGGCGAATTCCGCAGGAACAGAAGCAAGAGACATTCACGTCCTCAGATTTCCCAGCCAAAGATTACCAAACATTCATGGATTAAAGTATGCGAAGAAGGCACTCTTCACCGCAAAAATAGAAAACGATCTGAAATCATGGATAACATATCCTGAATTTAATTACACAAAACCTAATGATCTCTACGAGAATTATATCGAATCGTCCAAACGTGAATAAGATATATTCTTGTGTATGGAGACTATGGAGAGTTTCAAAAAGAAATGAGTAACATGCGTATCACATCCACAACGACTTCAAGCGATGGAGAAAATGAGATTGCAACAAAAGAAAGAAATTTTGTAGATTCATTCTTAGAAGAACCCGGAATAATAGAGATTTCGTACACCTTATTTTATTTAACGAAGAAGCTACCATCCATAAATTTACTAATTATGTGTAATGTATATAAACTAATTCCAGCAATAATTTGTGAAAAAGCTAGTAGTAGGTACATTTAAAAATTAAAAAATGTGAGAAAGCTGTGGACAGGGGCTTTGGCGCTTTTGTTAAACTACTACGGAGAAATATTTCGAACTTTGACAAATCATATCTCCGGAAGTATTGGTTTCTCAGAGTTGGGTGTAATATCAATGGATTCTCATGATAGACTGCATCATGAAAAAACTAAATTCAAAACGTAGATCTATGAGGCACCTGATTTGTTGGATTTACATATATCACCAAATTATAATAAGAACATTCTATGGCGGAGGTTACACGGTCAATCTTGTATCATTCTGGCATTAATCTAACATCAATCTTGCCATCAATCCGGACCCTCAATCCATCAGTCTACGCGTATAGAATCGGTTTCCCGTCAATCTGACATGATTGATATCAGACTGAACTGATGCCAGATTGACCGGGTAAACCCCGCCTATGAAATCACAAAATAACAATTAATTATTGAAATTTTGAAAAATCATATCTCCGAAAGTATTAGTTTGTTAGTGTTGAGAATGATATCAATGGATTCCTATGATGAAACTGCATTTTAAAAAATATTGAATTTGAAATTTGTAATATAAAAAAAAATTTTTTCGTTACTCTGAAACCAAATAACGAACTTAACCGAGATATTTGTCTCCCAAACCTACTCTGAACATTTCTACTGTCTAGCTCATTCTATTCGAGAATTATCGGCCAGCCGGACAGAATCGATTTTGACCACAGATTCTTGATCAGTGAGTCGAACCAAATCGTTTAAAGCCATTTTCATCCAAAAATTCGAAAATTACAGACATTTGGGCAAATTGATAAGCACTCTGTTCTGAAGAACAAGAGCGCCAAAAAGCACTGACAGGAGGTCTGCTTTTTCGTTCTTGTTATGACATCATTCAATTCAGATTAGGCAACAAGACCAACTAACAACCGAGTTTTAATTTTAATTCGATAAGATCAGTATTTTCCTAGTTATTAGGAAAACAACAATTTGGATGGCCATAACTCCGAAACCAATAGTTGGATTTTTGCGCATTAACGAATTTTAGTAAGATATTTATGCCCCAAACCTATCCTGGAATTTGTAACTATCTAACTCAGAGGTTCCCAAACTGTGCGCCGCGGTGCCCTGGTGCGCCTTATAGAAAGTAAAGAGGGGCGCCGCGAGTCGATACTCTATCATTATCCAAAACCACAAATATTCGCTGACATAGCTGAGGCAATTGATTACCAATTGATAGAAAACATGAAAACCAAGGATTTTGGTTTGCAACTTGATTGGGAAAAGTGTATTTGTATATGTACTGATGGTGCTTGATCCATGTCTGCCAGGTATGGAGGAATACAAGCACGTAAAAAATCACCGAATGCTATGTGGATCCATCGCATCATCCATATGAATGCTCTTGCATCAAACTCAATGAATTCTCCGCTCAGCCAAGTATTAAAATGTGTCATTGGTGCAGTAAACTACATAAAAACTAGGCCACTAAAGGCCAGACTTTAAAAAAAAATTATGCATAGATATGGGAGCTGAACATACGGTTCTGCTGTATAACTACAATTCACGATGGCTTTCACGTGAAAATGCCTTATTTCGTGTGTTCGAATTACACGAAGAAATTCGCCCTTTTTATAGCAAACCACACGCACATTTATTTATTTATTTAACGGTACAGACCTTCTTACAAAAAATGTTTTAAATTAAACTACATTCTGAAACTATCGGATAGGATTGCGGCGTTTAGAAAGAAACTGCAGTTGTGGATGGAAAAAATGATTGAAGGCGGCGGTCAAGATTACTTCCCGCAATTGTATAAGTATGCGGCATCTAATGAACTGGTGGTCTCACAAGACCTAATGGCTCTTTTCACGGAACAACTATCGAAGCTTACCCAATGGTTTTCGAAGTACGTCGCAGATGATGATGTTGAAAAATTTGCGTGGATCCAAGATTCTATCCGTGCAGAAGCTCTGCCAGGATTCACATCACAAGAGGATGAGACTCTCAATGAACTCTCTTGCAATAGATTCACCAGATTCGATTTGGTGGAGTTTTGGTTATCGAATCAAAATGAATATCCGAATTTAACCTCAAAAGCCTTAAGAATTTTCATTCCGTTTGCAACATCTTATTTATGTGAAGTTGGATTTTCAGTGGAAGCTGTAATCGAGAACATATATAGCTCAAGAATCAATGTGGAGCAAAAATGAGAGTAGCAGTGTCAAGTCTTATTCCTCGCTTTGAAAAGCAGTGCGGAGATCACCAAGCTCACCCGTCACATAGATTTATATCGTATGTTATTTTTGTTTTTATTATGTCCTCCGTGTTGTTTTCTGTTTCAATTCTGAATTATTATAAATATAATAAAAAAATTCAATTTCATATTGATTTATTTTTTTTGCGTATCTACCTAATATTATTATGCATACTATTTTCTTTGGACAATATCTATTTCTAATAGCTAGTTAGGGTCGGGCACTATGACAAAATACTAAACTTGTAAGTGCGCCGCGAGTTATACATTGGGAACTCCTGCTCTAACTCATTTCGTTCGACAGTTATCTTGCTTACAGAAGAACGGGCGGACGGACATAATTGGATTTGACCCCGGTTTATTCATCGGTGAGTCATAGCCAATTGTTTAAGACCATTTTCGGCCAAAAATTAAAAAAAAAATCATTTTTCTAAAACGATAGCGCACTGTTCACAATGGAACAAGCGTGCAAAGATGTATACATCGATTGAACAGACTAGATATATTTTGATGACAGGATACGTACGCTTCACCTATTCGAACTTGATGAGGATCTAAGGTTATAAACGCTTAGTACATATCAACAACCTGTATATTTTTGGTTCTGAAACGGAAATATGTCTCATTTATATCAACAAAGAGTTGAATTTCGCATTATTCTATTCAGATATTGAGTTCTTAAGTATCACGTTTACACCTGGCTATTGTGCTCATGAGGAGTCGCATTCACTTCTTCTTGAATTCACAATCGAGAGAAGAAATATAATTGTTATGTTTTGACGTGGTTCGACAGTTCTCGTGGGGTTTCCGGTCCCAAGTTTTGTTGTTGGAAATTCGATGCCAGTCCCATTTCACAGAAATGGAAATCCTGAAGCTGCCTTTGATACGGGTTATTTTTGGGAACAGCCAGGAAACGCTACGTTGAAATGGAAAAATTGATTGATGAGATTTTACACCTACGATCCAGGATGATAGGCCAGAGTTGATAATAATTTTTGAAACAAAGGAAAATAATAGTAGGATTAAACCCATTGTAAAAGGACGAGAATATAACAATAATTAATTTACGGGTGATCCGAGGTCGGGAAGGGAAACGGGGTGTGTTTTTGGCGCTCTTATTCCACGGAACAGAGTCCTTATCAATTTTCCCAAATGTCTGTAATTTTCGAATTTTTGGCTGAAAATGGTCTTAAACGATTTGGTTCGTCTCACTGATCAAGAATCCATGATCAAAATCGGTTCTGTCCGGCCGGCCGTCCGGCCGTCCGTCCGTTAACACGATAACTCTCGAACGGAATGAGCTAGACAATTGAAATTTCCAGAGTAGGTTCGAGGGATAAATATCTCGGTTAAGTTCGTTATTCGACAAAATCGGCTTGATGGTTTCGGAGTAACGAAAACAAATTTTTTTTTTACATTACAACTTTTTAATTAAATTTTTTTTAAGATGCAATTTTATCATAAGAATCCAATAATATCTTTTTCAACTCTAACAAGCTAATACTTTCGGAGATATGATTTTTCAAAATTTCAATAATACAGCGTAGTTCTATCTATTCACTGTCTGTGTTCACTGTTCATAAATGTCATCTATCTAGCTATTAGAGTCATGTCAATTCGTAGTTTGAAAACAAGTATCCGATTCTTGAATTTGTGAATATATACAAGACTGTTTTGAAACCTAAAATAATATTCACTGGTTGCATATTGAATAATGAACGTATAAATTCGGGATGATGTTTCAGAAGATTCAGAATTGGAGCATTTTAATGATGTAGTTTATGAAGGCAATAGGAAAGGAGAACATAATGCAACCATCAAAACAAATTGCTGTTCGTTGACCACTGAGGTTAATGTTACATTTTACTTCCTTAAGTAATAAGACATGTTCCTATATACAGTATTTTCATAATGTTGCTAGTTAATATATTTTGAACTATTAAAATAATTTGTTCTTAAGCCTCTACCTGCTCAAATATCAGGAAAAAATGGACAATCTGCTATGATTCATCGAAATGACCAGAGCAAGGCTGGAGACAGCCTTGCTCTAGACATTTCGATGATACTTTCCTTAGGTATTTCGAGTTGTGAAAACTATGCACCGAGTGTAAGTTGCAACAACCCATTCCACGAGGTTGAATCATTGCAGATTGCTCATTTAATCTTGATAAATAAATTTAATGACAATTTTTGAAGCATTGTAGATTGCTCTTTTTTTGGCGCTCTTTTTTAAATGATAATTTTTGAAACATTTTTTTTAAACGACACTTTTTTTAAATTTAATTTCTTTCATGATGCAGTTCTATCATAAGAATCCATTGATATAATTCCCAACTCTGAGAAACCAATACCTTCGGAGATAATTTGCCTGTTTGAACAAGAGCGCCAAAAAGCTCCTGGCCACAGGGCTTGAACCAATTTTAAGGGTAAAAAACGCTTTATCTTGATTTCCGGCAAAACTACAAATCTTATGAACAAATATAAAGAGCAAAGTTGTAGGCAATAAAAAGATCTTTTTTTTTTGTATTCGCGTTTTTTTAACCCATAACGTCAACATTTATGTGAAAAATTCAAAAAACCAAGTTTTTGTGATACTGTGGGAGGTATACTAATTATTAAAAGGTTTTTTTGTTCAATTGATTGCTTCTGACAAATATCTCGTGTTTCTCACGCAGAAGCAAATCACAAAATAATAAATTTTTATTTTATATACATTTTCCAGAGTTTGGAAGAGAAAACCCAGGTAAAACCTCTTAATTACCTTTTTATCTCCCCAAAACCCGGTAATTTTTTTTAATTTAAAATACTCATTTATTTTTTCACCTCATATTGACTTTACTTCGGAAACGCAGCGATATTTTCAATCAAAAATTCTCACGTCGGAATACCTGCTTTTTTTAAATAGTCGTATTTTTTTTTTTAATTTAAAAAGCATGTAAAAATTTTTAAATTAAGTCCTCATCAAATAAACACTTTTTGGCGCTTTTGATCCACGGCACATAGTGCTTATCAGTTTGCCCGAATGTCTGTAATTTTCGAATTTTTCGATGAAAATGGTCTTGAACGATTTGGTTTAACTCACTGATCAAGAATCCGTGGACAAAATCGATTCTGACAAGCCGGCCGGCCCTCCGTTAACACGATAACTCCCGAACGGAATGAGCTGACAGTTGAAATTTTCAGAGTAGGTTTAGGAGATAAATATCTAGGTTAAGTTCGTTATTGGTCAGAATCGGCCTGATGGTTTCGGAATAACAGAAAAAAAAAAATTTTTCACGTCACAAATTTCAAATTCATTTTTTTTCAAGATTCAGTTTCATTATAAGAATCCATCGATATCATTTTCAACTCTAACAAGCTAATACTTTCGGAGATATGATTTTTCAAAATAATAAATCGTACTTCTATGTTTTCACAGAATGCTGTACTTAATTATCCTATCTATGAATTATTATGTGATCTGTTTTCATTCATGTCATCTTATTTTCCTATATGGGACATGCCAAATTTATATCTAGTTCGTTATTCTTGATAAAAAATACCCCTCTTGTTCTAGACACAAAGTATGATTGAATGCAAAATGACCAACGAAATAACCTCAGCTATTGTAGAATTATGAAGATGATATGCTATTATACTTTTAAGGTGATAATATAATACCCGTGGATAATCCATATGATGATGGAAATAATATACTTTGGTAAGTGAATTGGGTTCGAAATAACTCCAGTAAAAACCAAACTGGAATATTGGCGAAGTATCAATTGTTATAAAATAATTAGCAGAGTAGATTTGAAGAATGATTATCTCGGATAAGTTGGTTATTGGGTAGAATCGGCCTGGTGGGTTAGGTTAATAATTTTGGGCACTTTTGTTTTTTCTTTTCAATAAAATTTTTTCAAATTTATTTCTTTTATGATGCAGTTCTATCATATGAATCCATTGATAGCATTCCCAACTCTGAGAAACCAATATTTACGGAGATATTATTTGTCAAAGTTTGCACAAGATCGCTTCATAGATATTTCCACATATATGATTATAGGTTATATTATCAAACGTTTGACTAGTAGACGATTTGTTTTTGGCGCACTTGTTGCTCGGAACATATTGCTCATCAATTTTGCCCAAATGTCTATAATTTAAGAATTTCTGGCTGAAAATGGCCTTAAACGATTTGGTCCGACTCACTGATTAACAATTAGATTCTGTCCGGCCTACCGTTAACACGAAAACTCTCGAACGGAATAAGCTAGACAGTTGAAATTTTCAGAGTTAATTTGGGAGATAAATATATCGGTTAAGTTCGTTATTGGGCAAAATCGACCAAATGGTTTCAATAATTATTCTCAATTCTATATGATTTCATAGAATACTCTAATTATAATTTGCTGATGTATGTAAATCCAACATGAAGTGAGTCATAGACCTACATTTTGAAATTAATTGCAAAAATTTTTGAAAATTGTCGGGCAGGACCCAAATTGAAATAGTGGGAAAGCTCTGTGGACAGGAGCTTTGGCGCTCTTGTTCAAACTTTGATAAATCATATCTCCGGAAGTTATGGTTTCTAGGAGTTGGGAATGATATGAATGGATTATTATTTAATTTAATTTCCTTTATGATGCAAATCTATCATAAGAATCCATTGATATCATTCACAACTCTGAGAAACCAACACTTTCGGAAAGTAACTATAGGTCGCTAGCTTGTGAACTAAGCGCGCTATGAGGATTTTTCATTTTACAACGTATCTGTTCAATGTAACCCCTTGTGTTCAGAGTAACCCCCGGCTACGGTATTAAAAAATGAATATTTCAAATCAAGAAAATTACAGTGTGTTTGGGACATAAAAAGGTAGGGCAGAGCGGGGTATTACTGCGCAGCAGGGAAATACTGCGCATCCATATAAACTAGTGTAAGAACGCAGAAGGTCAACCCAGGCAAGCCGAATGTAATTTCGAAGACGTGGCAACTACCTTGCAAAGGTTTTATCTCTATTCGGTGCATTAACTTTTGCACAGTGTTCCAAAATGTTATTGAAAGGTTTATTCTTGGTTTTCTCTCCCAAACTCTGAAAAATATCTATAAAATAAAAATTAATTATTTTGTGATTCGGTTCTGCGTAAGAAACACAAGATATTTGTCAGAAGCAATTAATTGAACAATGTTGCCTAACAAACAACAACGAAACAACATCAACGAAGAAACAACTATATCGTAGCGTTTCGGAGTCTATATCAGACTCCTTCGTCAGACGCTTACTGAAAATCTTTAGAATTATTTTGTTGATAGATATTTTTGTGACAATTCTTGAATTTCACAAAATTAACCATAGTTGATAGTTATTTTTGTGACAATTCTTGAATTTCACAAAAATAACCATCAACAAAATAATTCTAAAGATTTTCATTAAGCGTCTGACGAAGGAATCTGATATAGACTCCGAAACGTTACGATATAGTTGTTTCTTCGTTGATGTTGTTTCGTTGTTGTTTGTTAGGCAACATTGTTCAATTGATTGCTTCTGACAAACATCTTGTGTTTCTTACGCAGAAGCAAATCACAAAATAATTAATTTTTATTTTATAGATATTTTTCAGAGTTTGGGAGAGAAAACCCAGAAAAAACCTTTCAATAATGAGTATACCTCCCACAGTATCCTTTAATGATTACTTATTCCAAAATGTTAGTTTCATTGGTTTCCTTCTAATTTTGCGAAACCAGAAAATAAGCGAGGTAGGTTTCCTTATTGAACAAATTTAAAGTTTGTTCGTGCATATATGATAGTGCTTCATTCAATGATATTTGTCTACGCTTAATTTGTATTTTATTGCAATTACAATGTTTGGTGCTCTTGTTCGTCGGAACAATCACTCTGTTCCGACAATTTGCCCAAATGTCTGTAATTTTCGAATTTTTGGATGAAAATGATCTTAAACGATTCGGTTCGACTCACTTATCAAGAATCCGTGGTCAGAATCGATTCTGTCCGGCCGTAGACACGATAACTCTCGAACGGCTAGACAGTTGAAATTTTCAGAGTAGGTTTGGGAGATAAATATCTCGGTTGAGTTCATTATAGGGCAAAATGGTCAGATGGTTTCGGAGTAACGAAAAAAAATTTTTTTTTACATTACAACTTTTGGATTCATTTTTTTTTAGATGCAGTTCCATCATAAATATCCATTGATCTCATTTTCAACTATTACAAGCTAATACTTTCGGGGATATGATTTTTCAAAATTTCAATAATACATCGTTCTTCTATGCTTTCACAGAATGCGAATTCTATCTGTCTGTGTTCTATCTGTGCTCACTGTTCATTCATGTCATCTTATCTACCTATAAGAGACGTCATATTTATTTCTGTTCTAGTTTGTTTATATGATCGTACTTCGAAAATATTTTGTGTTGGAAAACAAGGTTCCGTATCTTGAATTCGTGAATTCGTGAAGATTGTTTTGATACCAAAAATAATGTTGACTTTTTGCATATTGAATAACTTATGTGCTAATATTGGGGATGACATTTCAGAAGATTTAGAATTGGATCATTTTAATGATGTAGTTTATGTAGCAATAGGAAAGAACAACATATTGGAATCATCCAAAGAAATTACTGTTCGTTGGCCACCGAGATTAATATTACCTTTTACTTCCTGAAGTAGTGAGGCATGTTCCTATATACGCAGTGTTTTCGTAATGTTGCTTGCAAAAAAATTGCTGAAATATTGATCTACATTTGTGCATCAAATATTTTTTCTTCTATGTACTTCATTAATATATCTTGAACTATTAAAATAATTTTTTCGTCAGCCTATTCCTACTCAAATATCAGGAATAAATGGACAATCTGCTATGATTGTCCCCAGTCTTGCTCTAGACATTTCGATGATACTTTCCTGAGTTGTGAAAACTATGCACCGAGTGTAAGTTGCAACAACTCATTCCACGAAGGTTAAATCATTGCAGATAACTCATTTAATCTTGATAAATAAACTATTATTTGAATTTAATTTCTTTCATGATGCAGTTCTATCATAAGCCAATTATTGATCTGAGAAACCAATACTTTCGGAGATATGGTTTGTCAAAAATTGATCAAGAGCGCCAAATCTCCTGCCACAGGGTTTTTCGCTTATGTGTTCAAGAATTTATATTGTAATTTATTTAGTTCATTATATTATAGTTACTTTCAGAGTTTCTCTTTACCAATTTTAATCATCCTCAACAACTTGTGCCCCACATGTGGGGGTAATACCATGCTATGAATTTAATTGGTTGGAAGAGTTCTAGGATTTTATTTCAATAACCCATATACCATAATGTACAAAAGACGTGTGACAAATATGTGTCAAGTTACCAACCATTCATTATGAAAAACTTGAATTTTCCCTATGATTCCGCTTAGGTGCGCGGTATTACCCCGCTCTCTTATAAGTTTTCAGCAAATTTCATAAAAAAAATATTCTTGTAAACGATAAGAATTAAAAACCAAAAACTTGGCTATTTGAATTTTTCACATAAATTTTGAGGTTGTGTGAAAAAAGTGTGAATACATAAGATGTGGATCTTTTTATCACCTACAACTTTGCCAGCTAACTTTTTCCATGGGACTTGTAATTTGGCCGGAAATCGAAATAAACCGTTATTTTACCCTCAAAAACTCACCCCTTTCCGCTTCCCGACCTGAGATAATTATTTTTCCTTTAATTTTTATTATATCCTCTTCCTTTCCCAATGAGTTGCATCCACTATTATTTTTTTTCACTTCTAACCATTTTCAAAGGCTTCATTCAGCACTGGTCTATGAAGTTGAATTCATTTTATAAAATTGCTTTCACCCGCGGCTCCACTCGTGTGATTAGCATCAACATGCTCGTCGTTTTTTATTTAATTACAGGTTTTCTCCATTAAAGCGCTATGAATTCACGACAATGCATGCAGTAGAGATATTGGAGACGATACATACATACCGTGAGCGTTAAAAGTATGGATTAGTGGATTTATTTTCTCCCCTTTTAGGAATATCGAAAAATGGAATGAGGTCAAAGTAATTTATTTTTGGCGCTCTTGTACCTGGTAACAGAGTGCTTATCAATTTGACCAAATGTCTGTAATTTTCAACTTTTTGGCTGAAAGTGGTCTCAAACGATTTGTTTCTACTCACTGATCAAGAATCCGTGGTCGAAATCGATCCTGTACGTCCGTCCGTCCGTTAACACAATGACTCTCGAACGGAAGCTAGACAGTGGAAATTTTCAGAGTAGGTCTGGTAGATAAATATTTCCGCTATTGGGCAAAATCGGCCTGATGGTTTAGGAGTGAAGAAAATAAAAAAAAATTTACATTACAAATTTCAAATTCAATTTTTTTTAAGATGCGGTTGTATCATAGGAATCCATTGATATCATTTTCAACTCTAACAAGCTAAAGCTTTCGGAGATATGATTTTCCAAAATTTCAATAATACATCGTACTTCTATGTTATCACAGAATGCGAATTCTATGTGTCTGTGTTCTATCTGTGTTCACTGTTCGTACATAATAATCTTATCTACCTATGACAGATATGACAAATAATTATTGATTTCTGTTCTAACAAAGTATGATTGAATGCAAAATGAACAATTATAGGATATTATAATTACCCATACCCTATTTGTCCTTGGATACTCCATATGATGATGAAAATATATTCAGAATATCTTCAGTGAAAACAAAACCGGAATATTGGCAAAGCTTCAATTGATATAAGGTAATTTTCATTCAGGAGATTTGAGGAATGAATATCTCGGATAGGTTCGTTATTTAATTTTAATTTAGTTACTTTTATGATGCAGTTCTATTATAAGAATCCATTGATATCATTCGCAACTCTGAGAAACCAATAATTCCGTAGATGAATTGTCAAAGTTTGAACAAGTGCGCCGAAGCTCCTGTCCACAGGGCTTTCCCACATTTTTGTATGGAACTTTTTCCCGTAATTCTTGTTCTTCTATCATTTTCCGTTATCAAGTAGTGAACGATATTTTTTTTAATTGCAACAAGCCATTTTTTTGAATTGCAACAAGGCAATTTGTCCAATAATTCAAAGATAAAAGATGCTAATTTTTTAAATTTGGAAAATATGTGAAAAAATGGAATGAATTATTTACGACAAGAAAAACCTTATACTAAACAATACTCGTTTCTATAGCAATGAAGTAACAAATATACTCCATTCCCTTTTATAAAGTCTCCCGGTTGGCCATGAAAGTTTGACACATTTCACCGTGTATATTTGGAAAATGTTAGGTTATAGTAATTTTCCTGTCAGATAACTACGCAACGTTGTCCTATTTACATAGAGGTCGTAATAATCACGTATTTTTCAGAATGTGAATTTACTTCGGAAAAATAATTAATTTGAGAAGATATTATGTGAATTCAACAATTTCAAAGAGCTGGCCACTATTAAAAAAAAATTTTCCTCTGTTGTTACTGGAAATATTTCACGTATATAAACTGGTTGGAAGATTGAGTTATGCTATTTTCTTGTACGGAAATCAAGAATCGAGTGTTGAAATTTGAATGAAAAAATGTTTGAGAAGAACACGTGCGAATAGATATTTTCCACGTCTCATTCTATTCAGCGACGAAGCGACATAGAGATGAATTTATATTAAGAAACAAGCACTAACCTGAAGTCAGAGGCTTTTGCGCGTATGTTCTTTTGTCCATTCTCCTATATTGGACACTCTTAATCGAATTTACCATGGTAAATTCGATACAGGAGAACAGACAATATAATTCACCATGGTAAATTCGATCAAGAGTGTCTAATACAGGAGAAGGGACAATAGAACATACCCGCAAAAGCTTCTGAGCTCACGTCAGTGCTTGAACCAATTTTTGTCCGTAATTTAAAAAAAAATTTCTAGTGGTACGGTTTTCACAAAATAATACACACGTCTTCATGTCGATATTCTACAACTAGTTACCAAGCTTCAATTCGATTCGAGGAAATAATATTCCAGAAATAATAAAAATACTCCGAAACCGTTAGACCGAATATGCTCCGAAACGAACTTAACCGTCCCATTCGGATGCGCAACTTACCCTGAAAACTATAAGTCCCTATCTCCTTTCGTTCGAGAGTTATCGAGACAACGGTCACCCATCCAGCTATTGAACTTACACAATGCTGCTCGGATCTCCAACAATATAGATCCGATCATGTTCACTTTTGCAAATTGGTATAAGAGTTAGGTTTAGAAGGCTCTCGTGAAATATCAGCCATGTCGAATAAATAGTTTCTGATATATAGAATTTTTTTCAATGATTTTCAATTATTTTTTAAAACTTTTTTAGTGATATGATCCTCACGAAATTTTGCAAGAATTTTTGCATTGGTATTCTACAACTAATAACCATGTTTGAATTGGATCGGTTTTGAATTTATTTTTTGAGTTATTGAGGAAAGGACTACCAAAGTTCAGATGGATATAACTCCAAAAACATTTGGCCGATTATGCCTATAAACGAAGGCGAATGTCGCATTCAGATGCACAACCTAACCTGAAAATTTCAAGTCGCCATCACTTTCCGTTCTCAGGTTATCGTGACATAAATAATATTTTTTAATAATTTTTATTGAATTTTCTAGCTATAGGATTCTCGGAGAATTTCATAAACATCCTTCGGTTTGTATTCTACAACTACTCACCAAGTTTCAATTCGATCACATCAGTAATGGTTGAAAATGAAATTATTACTCGGAAACCGTTAGGCCAATTATGCACATTAACGAACTTGTCTGCCGTATTGGGAAGCGCCACCTACCTCTTTCCGTTCTTGAGTTATCCTGGCAACGTCCGGCCGGACAGAATCAAATTTTATCTCAAATTTTTCATCAGTGAGTTGAACCTAGTCGTTTGGGACCATTCTCGGTAAAAAATACGAAAATTACAAAAATTTCGGCAAAATGATATCGCGATGTACCCCAGAACATACGCGCAATAATGGATAAAGTAATCCGTTACTTTGGGATAGGTCATTTGAAAAAGGATAAAAGTACCTGAATAAACTGGCAGGAAAGGTTCTGAACGAACAGACGTATCTATGGAATTCCCCACTTTTCGAAATTCTCAAGAAATAAGCCTACAGAAGACATTTAAATAGCTTCTTGCACGACTTGAAATACACCAGTTTCAAAATGTAATAGAACTACGAAAACTCAATTTAAAATATAGCGATAGGTATAGGAAACTAAGTAATTTCATTCGAGACATGACCTGAGACAGAATTAAGTTTTCCTATTGCAGATTTCAGTTGTGTATAGCGCTTCCTGATACTATATCTGTGCTTCTTAAAAAGTGCTTTCAGCATTTTCAATGTCAAAGCGAAGAGTTCTTTATTATTCGAAGTTAATGGTCTGTAATAATCTCTTGTCTAAGATGGAACATTATGTTGGGAGTAGAAATTGGAGAAGTCTCAAAGAATTGTTTTGACATTGACGATATTTCAGGAGTGCCAACCTACCTCAGTTTTAGTTACAAAAACGTGGTAGACCTAAATCATGGCCAGCCGGGAGACTTTATAAAACTGAATAGAGTATAGATATGACTGACAAAGAAATTGCAACACCCAGAAGAGCAGTTTAAATTTAAATTTTTTTCGGTAAAAAATAGATAGGAGTAAATGATTGAAATTTGAAGAAAAAAAACGAAGGGTTTACAATTTTTTTTAATAAATTCCTTAATAATGTGTTTGTCCACCGCGATTATCTATACACTCCCCAACACGTCTTGGCATTGATACAATAAGATGGTCTATTTCTTATTGAGGGATCCCAAGCTATCTGTAGTTCATGTATCAGAGCCGCCAAAGACCGTGGGGGCTGGGGTAAATTTCCAAGCCTTTTACCAATGATGTCCCGAACATACTCTATGGGCGAAAGATCGGGGGATCTGGGCGGCCATGACAAAAGGTTCATATAGGTTGCTTCAAAAAAGTTTAAACTAACTCTGGCAACATTAGGTCGAGCTTTATCTTGCTGAAATATTGGATTCTCGAGCCGGTTAAGGTAAGGGAGAACATATGGCTCCACTATTTTTTGAAGGTAACGCAGCGCTGTCATGTTACCTCGAGTAAAGACTAAAGGTGACCTACTTGACTGTGCAATAGCACCCCATACCATAACGCCTACTGTCCGGTAACATGACGCTCAATATGAAACTGAGGTCCCCGGCGTCGTCTAACCCTTCTTCGGCCATCATGTGCACCCAAGGAGAATCGAGATTCATCAGAAAAGACGACCTGATGTCATTCCACATTCCAATGTTGACGTTCTCTGCACCACTGTAATATTTGGCGACGATGCTCAACCGTCAGAGGTAACACAATATGGGGTCGATAATGTTGCAGTCCAAAAGACCTTATCCGGCGGTAAACCGTTTGGACAGTTACAGGATGGCCTCGTTCTCCTAACCACTCAACAGCCAACGATCGAGTGTTCGCAAATCGGCCTCTAATAGCCAGAAGTCTGAGACGTCGATCTAGAACTTCATTTGTGCCCCTTCGACGTCCGGTGCCTACTGTTCTTCGATTTTGGGCATAATCAAACCACGCTTGACAACATCTCATAGCAGTAGTTGGATTTCTGTTCGTACGGTTAGCGATTTCTCAAAATGACAACCCCGCCTCCCATAGACCAATCATTCGACCTCTTTCAAATTCACTTAGCTGGCGATAAATTCCGCGTACACGTCCTCTAGGCATTTTAACAACAACTAACCATCGACTTTGGATCTCCTCGAACAGCTGGTTTGTTGTAAATTTTGAAAAATTTGCAAAAAATGACTACCATATGTAAGTAACTAAAAATTTTTATATGAAAACCTTCACGTTTTTTTCTCCAAATTTTAATCATTTACTCCTTGCTTTACTATCTATGTTTTACCAAATAAAAATTAAAATTTAAACAGCTCCTTCTGGGTGTTGCAGTTTCTTGGTCAGTTATTATATCAATGAAAAATTATATACGATTTACACTTATTTATTCAATGACGCGTTTCGTCGACACAGCGACTTCATCAGACTACATCATACTGTATGATGTAGTCTGATGAAGTCGCTGTGTCGACGAAACGCGTCACAATATTGAATAAATAAGTCTAAATCGTATATAATTTTTCATTGAGTTAATATGGATTTGCATCAAGTAAAAGCCACAAGCATAAAATTAAAAAAAAAAAAAAAAAGTTATTATATCTCCGAATGCGCTAGAGTCACTAGACGATTCAAAGGGAATCTACGAGGGATCGTGAATATAGTGCTCGCAAAAATAACTTATTCCCAAAGTTTTGTATATTTGACGTAAATTTAACACGGTCGTTATAATACCCTGCAAAGAATTGGAAACACGATGAGTCAAACGTCCCAATATGGGACGAACAGTTTCACACGATGTATACAATTAATCCTCATTTTATTTTATTATTTACAATAGGACGAGCACATCGTACGGGGATAATATTGTCTCCCTCCGTTTATTCGGTAGGAAGCAAATTGATCATAACATCACGAACCGACCTCCCTTCATTGAAATCTGCTCCACATGAGCACGTGATTAATTAAATTGAAATGAAGAGTAACTGAAAGAGATACTATAAACGAATGAAGTGCAATGAATATCAGTGGTGTGCTTTAAAGAGGTTCATCTTTCATCGTCTGCAGTGATACATACAATTTTCTATGATTACTTATGATTATTGAGCTCAATATGATAAAATATTGATTGAATAATAGTGTATTATTTCATTGCGCTCGTGAAAAAGTCAGGCAAACCATAAAAAGTCGCTTCACCTCCAAATGAACTATACTTCTTTTGGCGCGCTTGTTCTCTTGAACATCTTACAAACTCGTGGATAGATTAACAACATCTTCGTAAATAAGCTTAGAATTAGACATGGGACCTCTCGGATGAAAATAATCGAATCTTTCGATTATTGAATCCTCTCGAGATGTTCTGAAAAAAATTGGTTCAAGCACTGTGATCAGGAGCTTTGGCGCTCTTGTTCAAACTTTAACAAATCATATCTCCGCAATTATTGGTCTCTGGGAATGATATAAATGGTTTCTTACGATAGAACTGCACCTTCAAAGAAATTAAATTCAAACAGAGCGATTCTCCCCTATAACAAACTTATCCGAGATATTCATTCCTCAAATCTACTGTGAAAATTGAATTATATCAATTAAAACTTAGACAATATTGCAGTTTTGTTTTTACTGGAGATATTCTGAATCCAATTTGATTATGTATCTTACCAAATAATATATTTCCATCATCATATTACCACGGGCATTATATTATCAGCTTAAAATTATAATATCTTATCATCCACATCATTCTAAGATAGCTGAGGTTATTTAATTTGTCATTTTGCATTCAATCATAATTTGTTTTCTAGAACAGAAGGTGTATTCTCTATCAAGAATAACGACCCAGAAATATTTTTGACATTTATCTCTCATAGGAAAATAAGATGACATGTAAGAACACAGGTCATATAATAATTCATTCAGAATTCGGGGAAAACATAGAAGTACGGTACGATTTATTATTGAAATTTCGAAAAATCATATCTCCGGAAGTATTAGCTTGTTAGAGTTGAAAATGATATCAATGGATTCTTATGGTGAAACTGCATCTTAAAAAAATATTGATTTTGAAATTTTATTGGAAAAAATTTTATTTTTTTTCGATACTCCGAAACCATAAGGCCGATTTCGTCCAGTAACAAACTCAACCAAGATATTTATCTCCCAAACCTACTCTGAAAATAACAACTGCCTAGCTCATTCTGTACGAGAGTTATTGTAGAAACAAAATTTTAAAATAAAAAAAATTTTTTTGACACTTTACGGCAACTCGATCACTACTAAACTTCGCATGCATATAGAAGTCATTATTCTACAATTTGATGCTATATTTCAGATAGATCGAGTGATCGGTTTCGGAAATATTCATAAAAAAATTTTTTACTAAAAATGGCCATAACTCCGAAACCGCTTGATGGATTTCGCCCGTTAACGAACTTGTTCGAGATATTTATGCTCCAAACCTATCCTGCAAATTTCAATCCTATAACTTCTTTCGTTCGAGAGTTATCGTGTTAACGGCAGAATCGATTTCGACTACGGATTCTTGATCAGTGAGTCGAACCAAATCGTTTAAGACCATTTTCAGCCAAAAATTCGAAAATTACAGACATTTGGGCAAATTGATAAGCACTCTGTTCCGAGGAGCAAGAGCGCCAAAAAGCGGGCGAATTCATTCGAATGATTTTCGATCGTCTATTATGTGGCACTGAGAGAGATAACGCAACGCTAGCTACGCGAATGTCAAGATATTTCGTCTACGTTTTGAATGTTTTGATATTTCGAATTACAATTGTCGGAATTTCAGACTCGAAGGCGAGATATGCGAAATTCGTTTAACGATGGATAGAATATATGGGTGACATCTGCTGCGTATTGTTGTCATTCCCGAACTTATTCTTGGGAATTTTTGGTTCATGCTTTTATACTTCATTTCGAACAGCTGGAAATAAATATGGTATCGTGCCCGTCATTTTCTTTCAGCGGTGGGATGAATTGAATAATACTGAATACCTACTATCGAAAAGTGCTGAAGCAACCATATTGGAGATAAGGGATAACGAAAGCAGCTGACACGAAATGGAGCGAGACGAGCCCCGAGCGAATCATATCTCGATCATTCGATTATTGAAACCTATCGGGAACCTATGTATCGATTATTGAAATCATTCGATTATGCCCAACTCTACTTAGAGTATATGGGCTCCTAGACTGTATGGTTTGCCCAAGGATGTTCCACGCAGACCAATCGTCAGTACGATCAAGTTGGCTTTCATGGACTATAATGAGTTTTCTGTACCAAACTTAAAGGTGTTTGCAGAAAAGTCAATAAGATTGTTCTATGACCTGAGCACGAGGTGCTTTCTTCAGACTTCGTCTCCCTCTTTACTAATATTTCTATATGAGGGTAACCACAGATACCATCGATGAAAATTGTCTGCAAATAAGTCATTGTACAGATATTCCTAGAGAAATATTCATACAGTTGATAGAGTTTTCAATACCAACCAGTCAACTGTTTTTTGGCGCTCCTATTCCTTGGCTTATCAATTTGCCCAAATATCAGTAATTTTCGAATTTTTGGATGAAAATTTTCTTAAAAGAATTGGTTCGATTCACCTATCAAGAATTCCTGGTCGAAATCGATTCTGTCCGGGCGTAGGCACGATAACTCTCGAACGGAATGAGCTAGACAGTTGAAATTTACAGAGTAGATGTGGGAGATGTATGTCTCGGTTATGGTTATTATTGGACTAAATCGGAAGGATGGTTTCGGAGTAACGAAAAAAAAAATCTTCCGCATAACAAATTTCAAATTCAAGATGCAGTTCCATCATAAAAATCCATTTATGTAATTTTCAACTCTAACAAGCCAATACTTTCAGAGATATGATTTTTCAAAATTTCAATAATACATCGTACGCTTCGTTTTGACAGAATGGGAATTATATCTGTCTGTATTCATCACAGTTCATTCATGTCATCTTATCTACCTATAAGAAACCTATGAGAAACGGGATTCCCAACTAATGTATAGCTGGTAATTCCTTAGTTACACTATTTAAAATTTTCTACATAAGTATTCTGGTTTGAGTTCTCTCTGGACTGATTACATTAGATTTGTTTCATAAAAAAAACTAGCTATTTCATTTACTCAATTTTTCAGAATAACTCCTGATAGTTTCGAAATTTTGAAACGCCAAAGCTCCTGTCCACAGGGTTTTCCCACTTTTGTTCAAAGCATCCTATTATGAGCAAATTTTTGGGTGTTCGATGGCCAGTGCATATGTAGTCCTGTCCTCGCGAATGCCATTATGACGTGGATTAAATTGTTTGCTTTACCTCAATTATCCTACTGACCACATGTTATATATCAATATGTAGATGACATCATTTTAACAATACCAGCTGACAGGGTGGAAGAGACTTTGACAATTTTCAATAATTTCGATTAACACATTCAGTCCATCGTGGAAAAAAAAGCACTGACGTGAAGTCAGTACTCTTTGGCGCGTGTTCACGGTGGCTAATTTGAATTGAGTGTTGAGTACTACCTTTTGGGTAGATCTTCGGCTCGCTCCATCCACTGAGCTTGAAGTACTCATCATTCAATTCAAATTAGCCACTGTGGACATGCGCGCCAAAGAGTACTGACTTCACGTCAGTGCTTTTTTTCAGCAAGTTCCTTTAACAAATATAGCTATCGATACAGTTTGGCTGTTAGCTTTACCGTAGATCGAAAAAAAATTGCGGTTATGGGACCTCCGTTAGGAACGCAATTGCCTCTTGTCCAAATCCGAACGTATTTTAATATAGATCTACCGAATATAGTAATTCATAAATTCGCCTCAGTGCCACCATACAGACATTTCAACTCGGCAACAACGCTATTTCCCCCAAACTGACTTGTGCCCGTGCACTGAATTGACATGAATATTCCTTTAAAACCTCACAATATCGGCTCATTAATCCCAACATAACCCATACAACCCAAAAACAGTTAATTCTCGTCTGCACATGCGCAATATACTTGTGGCTGCAAGTCCTCCCAAAATTATCGTATCTTGAATCCACGCATGCGCAGACCCTCACCAGGGGATTATATAGTGGAATAGCATCCGCCACCCCAAAACCCCAATCCTCTCTGACAAAAACACCAGCAGTTAAATCACTGATGGTCTGCTCATGCGCATAACGAAAAATGCCCGTAAGGGGTAACATCAATTTCAAAATTAGCCCCAGGGCCACGGAATGCGCACTTCAACTCGGAAACCACGCTATTTCCCCCAAACTGACTTGTGTCCGTGCACTGAATTGACATGAATATTCTTTTGAAACCTCACAATATTGGCCCAGCACTCCCGACATAACCCGTATAACCCAAAAACAGTCACTTCTCTTCTGCGCATGCGCAATCTACTCGCTGCTGAAAGTCCTCTCAATATCACACACATTACAAAAAACTCCGATTATCCAACATCAGTGCTTCAGGATATATCGCATCTTTAATCCACGCATGCGCAGACCCTTACCAGGGGAGTCTATGGAGGAATAGCACCCGCCACCCCAAAACCCCAATCCTCTCTGACGAAAACACCAGCAGTTAAATCACTGATGGTCTGCTCATGCGCATAACGAAAAAAGCCTGTAAGGGGTAACATAAATTTCAAAATTAGCCCCATGGCCACGGTATGGACACTTCAACTCGGAAACAACGCTACATCCCCAAACTGACTTGTCCTTGCACTGAATTGCCATGAATATTCTTTTAAAACCTCACAATATCGGCCTTTCACTCCCAACATAGCCCATACATCCCAAAAACAGTAACTTCTCTTCTGCGGATGCGCAATCTACTCGCGGCTAAAAGTCCTCTCAAAATCACACACCTTACAAAAAACTCAGATTCTCCAACACTAGTGGTTCAGGAGAAATCGCATCTTTAATCCACGCGTGCGCAGACCCTCACCAGGGGATTCTATGGAGGAATAGCATCCACCACCTCAAACCCCAATCCTCTCTGACGAAAACACCAGCAGTTAAATCACTGATGGTCTGCTCATGCACATAACGAAAAATGCCTGTAAGGGGTAACATCAATTTCAAAATTAGCCCCAGGGCCACGGTACGAAAACTTCAACTGGGAAACAACGCTGCATCCGCCAAACTGACTTGTCCTTGCACTGAATTGCCATGAATATTCTTTTAAAACCTCACAATATCGACTCAGCATTCCCAACATAACCCATCCAACCCAAAAACATTTACTTCTCTTCTGCGCATACGCAATCAACTCGCGGCTAAAAGTCCTCTCAAAATCACAAACGTTACAAAAAACGCCGATTCTCCAACGCAAGTGGTTCGGGAGATAACGCATCTTTAATTCACGCATGCGCAGACTCTCATCAAGGATTTGGATTCTATGGAGGAATAGCCTCCGCCACCCCAAAACCCCAATCCTCTCTGACGAAAACTACAGCAGTTAAATGACTTCGCATCTGCGCATGCGCATAACGAAAAATGCCCGGAAAGGGCAGCATGAACCTCAAACACATAGGTTTCGACATTAAAAGCAAAGTATTCCGCAAAATAGTAGTAATTTTTTGATTTTTTTCATGTCACGTGATCTTCACGAAATTTTGCAAAAGTGTTTGCTTTGGTCTTTTGCATCGAACTACTGAGTTTCAATTTAATCAGATCAGTATTTTTCGAGTTATCGTGAAAACAAAATTTAAAAATTTTTGAAATTTTTTTTTGCCACTTTAGGGCCGTCCGTTCAACACAAAACTTCGCAGGCATATAAAGGTCATGATTCTACAATCTGATGCCAAATTTCAGAAAGATCGAGTGATCGGTTCCGGAAATATTCATAAAAAACGTTTTTACTAAAAACGGCCTTAACTCCGAAACCGCTCGGTCGATTTCGCCCGTTAACGAATATAACGACATACGACTGTTCCCAAGTCGCAGTGGTTAAGATCGGAGCTACTAGAACTCAGGGATCCGCGGTCTAGCTCCAGTGGAGATGGGAGTGGATTCCTAAAAAGGGAACCTAGTAAATGGGCGCCAGGTAAATTTAAGTCTCCCAGATACCCCTGCGTAATGTACTAATTCCTAAATTCACCAAAAGACTATTCACGCTAATAACAAACAGTTTATTCTAATAGCATACAACCCAGGTCTTTAGATCCAGCAAAATTTAACTATTATGAAACCCTGAATAAGGGTGGCGGAAATTGTACGTAGATATTATTCTTGGATTCAAATACGCGTCGCTTGAGCTCAGGCGCATTCACGTTTCTCCTCTATGATCATATACGATTACTACAAATCTTGCCCCAATTTCCGCTTTCCAATAACAATAACCTAGATAATTGATAACAATATATGTTCAAGTTATATATATATTAGGTATAAGATGATTCGGGATATGTTTTCTATAACTTGCGTACTATTCCTTGTGCCTGAACGTATTATTGCCTCGATGGTCTCGCACTACCGTTCTCCTTCCCTTTGTACTCGCCGTCTGCGACTTTTGACTGAATGTCCCACAGCGCTGCTTCCTGACCACCTTGTATATATTCGAATGTCTCAGTTACACTCTTCCTGATATAAAAAAAATCGTGCTGGCCTCAAAAACTCCTGCCACCATAAACTTCGGACTGCCACAAAAACTTCTATTCCTCTTGATATAAAAATCGTGCTGGCACACAAAAACTTCGGACTGCCACAAAAACTCCTGATGTTACAAAAACCCCTGATGTTCGGGGTTGTCCTGCACACGTTTGCTTCAAAACCAAATCTTGTCGTGCCTCCACCAAATAATTCTTCAAGCACACAGCGATGTTCTGTCAAAGTCGCCAAGATCGTTCACGTGTTCAACTCTTAGATTTGCAGAAAGGTCGTTAGATCCTCTTTCGAGACGAGTGCAAGGTACCTGTTATCTTCCCAAATCAAACCAATGTAACCCTCACTCCTAATTCGATTTTCGAAACTATATCCAACTAAGAAGAAATCACCAATTCTTATTAAGTTCCGAAAATACGCCTAACCTACTGCTCCTCCTTCGAGTGTTCACAAAATGGACGACCTCATGTCCCTGACTGGCGCAGACCCTCACAAATTTCAGACTATCACAATTCAACAATATTGCCAACTTATTCGGTTCTTCGAATACAACAATTATTATTTAGCGTCGATTGGCACCACTGAGATCCAACCTCAAATTCGACGTCAACACAAACGACAACCTTATCGTAAACAAAACATAAACAAACCCTTGCCTGAGTTAAAAAGAAACGTTACACGAACTTGTCCGAGATATTTACGCTACGAAACTACCCTGCAAATTTCAACGCTCTCAGTGCTTCCGTTCGAGAGTTATCGTGCTAACGACCGGACCAGACGGACAGAATTGAATTTGACATCGAATTCTTCATTAAGGAGTCGAACCCAATCGTTTGAGACCATTTTCGAACAAATATTCGAAAAATACAGACATTGTGACGAAATGATAGCACGCTTTTCCTTGCGGAACACGCGCGCAAAAAGAAACACAGCAGTACCTTTTTTGGACACGTGGGTTTTTAGATTTATTATATGGATAACAACATGAAATTAGACTGGTAGGTATAGAAAACCATCTAGTTCCAGAATGTACCTCAATATATGATTCATACAAGCACATAGCACTCATGAATTATTATGGACATTGTATATTCACAGTTAAAAGGTAGCCAACGATATAGTCTAGAAGCCAGTGGTCGCCTGACAACACATATTGTAGGAAAGCCTTAAATTTCCCCAGTTAGTATATGCATGGTACCTACCATATATGAAATAGGGGATAGTTAAGCCTAGTCACGGTGGATTTGGTGTCCCTCAGGTATGATAGGTGCGATAATTTCACGCATGTTAGGAAAGCTGCCATTTATTCAGTGAATAAATACACTTTCCGCCGTATTCACAAAGCATTCAATCTCCGTTAAGTCCTAACTGAGGTCCTCAGTTAAGCATAAATAAGAATCGCATCTTCAGTTAATGGTGTAAAGTAACGTGAAACTAGCCTGTTTCACCACCGTTAAATACTTCAAATGTGGTTGTGATTCAGATTTATCCTTAACTGAGGACCTCAGTTAGGACTTAACGGAGATTGAAACACTTAACAATGCTTTGTGAATACGGCGGTTTGTCTGTTAAGTCACTTCTCCTCTGCTTATGCGTACAACGAAAAATGCCTGAAAGGGGTTACATGAATCTCAAAATTGGCCTTATAGGGTACGGACATTCCAACGGTACGGACATTCCAACTAGGAAACTCCAAACTGACTTGTCCATGCACGCAAAGGCCATGAATTTTCTTATAAAACCTAACAATATCAGCTCAGCACCTAACCCATGATCGATAGTCCTAAACATAGATAATAGATCCTAAACCACTCCCAACCTATACAACCCAAAAACAGCCACCTCTTCTCTGCGCATGCGCAATCCACTTGAGGCTCTAAGTCCTCTCGAAATCACACAAAACTCCAATACTAGTGGTGCAGGAGATATCGCATCTTGAATCCACGCATGCGTGGACCCTCACCAGGGGATTCTGTGAAGGAATAGCATCCTCCACTCCAAAACCCCAATTCTCTCAGACGAAAACACCAGCAGTTAAAATACTTATCATCTGCGCATGCGCATAACAAAAAATGCTCGGAATGGTCAGCATGAACTTCAAAAAAAATTGGGAAAGCCTTGTGGACAGGAGCTTCGGCGCTCTTGTTTATTGTATTGTATATCTTGCATATCTCCGAAAGTATTGGTTTCTCAGATTTGGGAATGATATCAATGGATTCTTATAATAGAACTGCATCATAAAATAAACTAAATTGAAAATTTAATAACAAACTTATCCGAGATATTCATTCCTCAAATCTACTCTGAAAATTATAAATATTATATCGATTTAAACTCAGTCCATATTCCAGTTTAGTTTTCACTGGAGATATTCTGAAACCAATATGATTAACTTATCAAAGTATATATTTCCACCATCATATCCTAGGGCATATACGGTATATAAAATAGGTACATAATATCCTATAATTAGTCATTTTGCATTTAATCATACCATACTTTGTCTTCTAGAACAAAAATAAATTTGACATCTCTGGTAGATAAGATGACATGGATGAACAGTGAACACAGATGGAACACAGACAGATAGAAATCGCATTCTGTGAAAACATAGAAGTACGATGTATTATTGAAATTTTGAAAAATCATATCTCCGAAAGTATAAGCTTGCTAGAGTTCAATATGACATCAATGTATTCTTATCGTGAAACTGCATTTAAAAAAAATTGAATTTGTAATATAAAAAATATTTTTTTTTGTTACTCCGAAACCATCCGGCTGATTTCGCCCAATAACGAACATAACCGAGATATTTATGTCCCAAACCTACTCTGAAAATTTCGCGCGTTAACTAACTTGTCCGAGATATTTCCGCTCCATAACTACCCTTCAAATTTCAATTCTCTAACTCCCTTCGTTCGACAGTTGTCGTGCGAACGGCTGGACCGGACGGAGATAATTCGATCTGACCCCAGATTATTCATCAGCGATTTGAACTGAATCGTTTGAGACCATTTTCGGCAAAAAATTCGAATGATAGAGACATTGTGACGAAATGATAGCACGCTGTTCCTTGCGGAACGCGCGCTCAAAAATAATAAACAATACGCCAAATTGATGTACAATTTTATGCAGAATAGTAACACAGGGTGTTGTGTTCGATAAACGAAGGTTGATGTCATTTTTGGTTAAGCCGAAGGAATCTGAAATTTCAACCAAGGATTCATCTTTCACTCAAAAACAAAATTGAATAATTTCATGTGTTTGTGCTGAATCCTGAAAGTTTTCTACTGAACGGCCTTCGTGAGTGACCCGGTACTTGAAATGACAAAGACAAATTTTGAATATTCCATTAATGTCGTCGGATGATTCAGAACTTAATTCGGATAGAGAAAACTCAAGTTCAATTAATTTCCCAACTTCCATTCCTGTGTGTCATTATTGAAAGTAATGCATGCCTCGTACTTATTCAAATCGCATAATAAAACGTCGAAATATCGGTTAATAACAATATGGCTTCGAGGCCATTGTACAAATGAAATGGAATTCCTCAAGTTGCTTTCCTGAAAAATGGAAATCTCATTCAATTTGCCAGTGCAACCACCAAACACCTGCTGCACGCTCTTCCAAATAATCGAATTTCCCTCTTCCATCAAATTCCGATGATTGCACGTTCCATTCACTCCACCACTTTTGATTATCATAAAATTGCGGAAAAGCTTTCAGCAGTTATCTTTTGAAGCGATGAGGAAATAAGCCAGCGTATAAAGAATCAGCTAGTACTGTCAATCTCAATCATCCAACACCCTTGTGAATTCGGCGCCAATGGTTCAACCTCTGAGGAGCGTGCATGGGAAAGACGTAGATATAATATCAATGGGATGCTTTTTAAATTAATAAACCTCATGCAGAGCCGACCGAAAATTTTGGTCGCCAAGCCTTAGAAAGCAATAATGGTCGTTGCTATATTTGATATATTTGCTCACTTATCCATTTGATTTATAGGGCTCAATTATTGGTAGTCTTCTCTTAGTCACCAAGAATTAATATTGCTCGGTACAATTTGAGATAACTCTGAAGAAGCTACCATTTTTGTGCGCGTGTTTTCCGCAAGGAACAGCGTGCTATCATTTTGCCACAATGTCTGTATTTTTCGATTTTTTTTGCGAAAATGGTCACAAACGATTGAGTTATGGTTTCTGAGTTATGGCCCTTTTTACTTAAAACATTGTTTATGAATATTTCCGGAAAGAATCACTCGATCTATCTGAAGTTTAGCATCAAATTATTGACTCATGACCTTTATATGCATAAGAAGTGTTGTATTGATCGGAGTGCCCTAAAGTGGCAAACAAAAATTCCAAAAATTTTAAAATTTTGTTTCGATCATAACTCCAAAAGTACTGATCTGATTGAATTGAAACTCAGTAGTTAGAAGCAAACAATTTTGCAAAATTCAGTGAGGATCACATGACATGAAAAAATTCGAAAAATTACTACTATTTTGCTTAAAATTCCGAAACCTAATTTTTTAAGTTCATGCTGCCCCTTCGTAGCATTTTTCGTTATGTGCATGCGCAGATAAGAAGTGATTTAACTGCTGGAGTTTTCGTCTGAGAGGATTGGGGTTTTGGGGTGGAGGATGCTATTCCTCCATAGAATCCCCTGGAGAGGGTCTGCGCATGCGTGGATTCAAGATGCGATATCTCCTGAACTACTAGTGTTGGAGAATCGAAATTTTTTGTAAGGTGTGTGATTTTGGGAGGACTTTCAGCCGCGAGTATGCGCCTGCGTAGAGAACAAGTTACTGTTTTTGGGTTGTATGTGTGATGTTGGGAGTGGCTTAGGACTATCGGTCATGGGTCTGATGCTGAGCCGGTATTGTGAGGTTTTAAAAGAATATTCATGGCAATTCAGGTCACGGACAAGTCAGTTTGGGGGAAATAGCGTTATTTCCGAGTTGGAGTGTCCGTACCGTGGCTCTGGAGCTAATTCTGAAATTGAAATTCATGTTAGACCTTTGGGGCACTTACTTTATGCGCATGAGTAGACGAGAAGTGATTCAACTGCTGGAGTTTTCGTCTGAAAGAATTCTGATTTGGGGGTGCAGGATGCTATTCCCCCATAGAATCAGAGTTTCGCGTGAGGTGTGTGACTTTGAGAGGCCTTTTAGCCACGAGTATATTTCGCTTGCTCAGAGGGGAAGTTGCTCTTTTTGGGTTGTACGGCTTAGGAGTATGTTGGCAGTGGTTTGCGTCTAGCGGTCATGGATTTGGTGTTGAGCCGATATTGTGAGGTTTTAAGAGAAATTTCATGGCAATTCTGTTCACCGACAAGTCAGTTCCGAGGAAATAGCGTTGTTTCCGAGCTTTGTCTGTATCGTGGCCCTGGGGCCAATTTATAAATAACTATATTTGGAAGAGCTATATTAAATTACGTTCAGATTTAGAGAATAGGCGTAAGCAATTGCGTCCCATAACCGTATTTTTTCTTCATTTTGATCTACCTTCAAACTAATAGCCAGACTGTATCGATAGCCAGATTTGTTAAAGGACCTTGAAAAAATATAAGAAACCACTGACGTGAAGTCAGTACTCTGTAGCGCGCGTGTTCACGTTGGCTAATTTGAATTGAATGTTTCAAGCTCAGCGGATATAACGAGCCGGAGATCTACCAGAGGGTAGTGGACACCATTCACTGTCGGGTCATAAATTAACAGTGCTGTGTTTAAGCTGTAATAAAGACAGAGTAACAAAGCTAACAAAGAACACAACTGACTCTCCTTAGAGGCACAAGTTCCTAGGAGCTTCTGAGGGATCTCCAAAGGGAAGACTTGGGAGGGTCAGTATAATCTTAATTATGTATAAAGCGCGCGCCAATGGCATAAATAATCCGGGGTCAAATTCCATTCTGTCCATCCATCCGTTCGGTCTGACCGACCGTTAGCATGATAACTCTCGAACGAAATGAATTAGAAAGTTTAAATTTGCAGGGTAGTTTTTTAGCTTAAATATCTCGGTCCAATTCATTAATAGGTGAATTCTACCGAGCGGTTTTGAAGTTATAGCCATTTCTAGTTAAAACATTTTTTTGAATATTTCCGAAACTGATCACTCGATCTATCTGAAATTTAGCATCGAATTGTATAATCATGACCTGTATATCCATCGCAGTTTTGTAGTGATCGGATGTCTATGAAGAGACAAAACAAAATTAAAATTTGGTTGCCAAAATAACTCGAAAAATACTGATCTGATTGGATTGGAACTCAGTAGTTAGTTGCAAAAGAGCGAAGCAAACACTTCTTCTGCAAAATTTCCTGAGGATCACATGACTTGAAAAAATTCAAAAATTACTACTATTTTGTGGAATATTTTGCTCGAAATGCATATAAAGGTCATGATTCTATAATTTGATGCTCAATTTCAGATAGATCGAGTGATCAGTTCCGGAAATATTCATAAAAAATGTTTTAACTAAAAATGGCCATAACTCCGAAACTGCTTTGTGGATTCCGCCCGTTAACGAACTTGTCTGAGATATTCACGCTTCAAAACTACCCTACAAATTTCAATCCTCTAACTCCATTCGTTCGACAGTTATCGTGCTAACGGCCGGCCGGACCGGACGGACAGAATTGAATTTGATCAGTGAGTCGAACTCAATCGTTTGAGACCATTTTCGGCAAAAAATTGAAAAAATACAGACACTGTGGCAAAATGAGAGCACGCTGTTCCTTGCGGAACACGCGCTCAAAAATAAGCGCATTGGATCTGGTGAAAGAAATAGACATTTTTCGATATTGAGTTTTAGTTTATTATCGGAGCAGTATTCTGCAAATGTCTCGATAATTAATTGGATGTTGAAGTAATCCTCAATTTTATTGTTATATTGTCCTCCTCAGCATCAGCATACCTTTCAAATCATCAGCATACCGATAAATTATTAAATGTTCAAAACAGTTCTTGATGAAAATCAAAACCAATAGTGGACCAAGATGTGAACCCATATTGTGCCTTATAAATTTGGAATCATAATACTTGTATCTTTTCCACCATGTTTCCACGACCTTGATTCCAGGTTTCCGGAAAGAGAAAAAGATAATCACAATATGATTTGTAGTTCCATATGAATTCCTGCCTTTCTCATTTGGGTTAATTCGAACATTGTATTAGCTTATAGCTCCCGAAAATGAATGGAAACCAAGAATTATAATTAATAATTGTACTTGTAATTCAATAGGAACCATCAAATATCGCTATCGCATTCCATTTATTCATGCAATAACAACTCTACAGCTGCGATATTCCCAATGACGAAATGACGATACTCGGTCAACTCCCAAGCAGATGGTGGTGCTTTAATTATCACTAGTGGAAAGACGTAGAGGGTGAAATCTCATAAATATGATGGGGATAGGCAATATGAAGAAAATATATTAGCGCGTGATACTTGACTATAAGATCTCCCCACAGCATCCGTGGAATCTATTCTCCGATGTTCAAACCCTCGAGTTAGAGTTACTATGCACCATCATACAAGGTGTCCAATTGCAGAATTAGGACTTCAACAGTAAAAAAATGTTGTGTAACTTCTTATCTTTAGTACAGAACGAGTAGCCATTAATCCGCCTAGCCATTAATATACCTTTTTCCGGCGGATCAATATAATCGGTAGATCAATTGAATTGTTACCTACATGAAATGAATCGGTATATCAACATAATACACGAAATCAACTGCATACATTCCCTTTGGATCGAAAATAATCAGTGCTATGTCTGTAGTGGTATAGGAACCCATTCAAATGCATAAACTCACTTTTGTGCCATGAGATAAAAATCTCACTTTATAGCTGTGAATTGTTTTCAATTATGTAGGTTCCGATTATAATTTCTATAACACGAATCACTCAAATCAAATACTTTGTGACAGCGTGAGGACACAAATAAGTTCAATGGTACAATTGTGCTATGAGTATCTCATCTACTCGATCTATCTGAAACTTAGCACCAAATTGTAGAATCATGACCTTTATATGCACGTAAAGCTTTGTATTAAACAGATAGCCCCAAAGTGGCAAAACAAAATTTCAAAAATTTTTAAATTTTGTTTCCACCATAACTCGAAAAATACCGATCTGATTGAATTGAAACTTAGTAGTTAGATGCAAAAGACCGACTAAAACACATTTGCAACATTTCGATAGGATCACATGACATGAAAAAATTAAAAAAATTACTACTATTTTGCGGAATATTTTGCTTGAAATTCCGAAACCTATTCTTTTTAAGTGCCCCTTCCTAGCATTTTTCGTTATGCGCATGTGCAGATGAGAAGTGATTTAACTGCTGGAGTTTTTGGGTGGAGGATGCTATTCCTCCACAGAACTCCCTGGAGAGGATCTGCGCATGCGTGGATATCTCCTGAACTATTAGTGTTGGATAATCTAATTTTGAAATTAATGTTACCCATTACGGGCATTTGCGTTATGCGCATGAGCAGACGAAAAGTGATGTAACTGCTGGAGTTTTCATCTGAGAGAATTGGGGTTTCAAGGTGCAGGATGCTATTCCTCCATAGAAACCCCTTGGGAGTGTCCACGCGTATGCGTAGATTGAAGGTGCGATATCTCCTGAACCAATGGTGTTGAAGAATCAGAGATTTGTGTGAGGAGTGTGATTTGGGAGGCCGCTCAGCCACGAGTAGATTGCGAATGCGCAGAGGTTGCTCTTTTTGGGTTGTATGGCTCATGTTGGGAGTGGTTTGCGTCTAGCTGTCATGGATTTGATGCTGAGCCGATATTGTGAGGTCTTAAGAGCGTGACAATTATGTGCACCGACAAGTTAGTCTCGAGGAAATAGCGTTGTTAACTGAGTTAAGTTGTCTGTATCGTGGCCCTGGGGCCAATTGATAAATAACTATATTTGGAAGATCTTTGTTGAATTACGTTCGGATTTGCAGACTAAGCGTAAGCAATTGCGTTCTGAACGGGGTCCCATAACTGCATTTTTTCTTTATTTCGATCTACGTTAAAACTAATAGCCAGATTGTATCGCGAGCCAGATTTGTTAAGGGACCTTGAAGAAATATATAAAAGTACTGACGTGAAGTCAGCACTCTTTGTTGCGCGTGTTCACGTTGACTAATTTGAATTGAATGATGAGGGTTTCAAGCTCAGCGGATAGAACGAGCCGTAGATCCACCCAGAGGGTGGTGGACACCATTCAATGTCGGGTCATAAATTACCAGTGCTGTGTCTAAGCTGGCATAAGGATAAAGTAACAAAATTAACAAAGAACACAACTGAGTCTCCTTAGTCACACAAGCTCCTAGGAGCTCTTGAGGGATCTCCATGGGGAAGGGTCAGTATAATCATAATCATGTTTATAGCACGCGCGCCAATTGCAGATTTACTAAGGAAGGCTGAAAGAGCACTGACGTGAAGTCAATCTGCTTTGGCACGCGAGAAATTTATTTTTTGAGTTATCGAGAAAATAATATTCCAGATGGGTATAATACCGAAACCGTTTGGCTGATTATACCCAACAAGGAACTCTCCCATTCGGATGCGCAACCTACCCTGATAATTTCAAGTCCCTATTTCTTTTCGTTCGAAAGTTATCGAGGCAACAGTCACTCATCCAGCTACTGAACTCACACAAGGCTGCTCGGATTTGCAAAAATATGGATCCGATCATGTTCAAACTTGGAACTTGGCAGTAGAGTTAGGTTTTGAAGGCTCTCGCAGAATTTCAGCGATGTCGGACGAATAGTTTATTATATATATAATTTTTTTTAACGATTTTCAATGATTCTTTCAAAAAATTTCGATATTTCAGTAATATTCACGTCAACATTCTACAAGCAATAACCATGTTTGAATTGGAGCGTTTCCGTATTTTCCGAGTTATTGAAGAAATAACAACCAAATTTCAGATGGGTATAACCTCGGGTATAACTCCAAAACCTGCCTTTTGAGAAACTCAAATGTCGCATTCAGATGCTCAACCTACCCTTAGGTCGCTATCTCTTTCCGGTTATCGTGACATAAATAATATCTCTCAATAATTTCTTTAATATTGTTTAGTGTTCAAAATTTTACAAACGTCTTTGTGCCAGTATTCTACAACTGGCCACCAAGTTTAAATTTGATCGGATCTGTATTGGTTGATGAAAAACTATCACTGGGAAACCGTTGGGCCTATTATGCCCATTAACGCATTTGTCCGTCGTATTTGGACGCCGCCACCTATCCTGAAAATTTCAAACAGCTATCCCATTCCGTCAAGTTATCATGGGAACGGCCAACATAATCAAATTTGACCTCCAATTCTTCATCAGTGAGTCGAACCTAATCCTTTGAGACCAATTTCGGCAAAAAATTCTTACATTACAGATATTTGGGCAAAATGATGACGCGATGTTTCCCAGAACATGCGCGTAAAATTAAATATCCATCCAAATTCATTTCAATAGACAACCTATTCTCTTGGATACACACCTGAAAATATCGAATCATGAGGTTTCAAAAAACCGTTATCTTCTTATATAGTTCGAACCAATTCTTCCTTAACTATTTTGTTGGCTTATTGCGCGTATGTTCTGGGGAACATTGCGTTATCATTTGGCCCAAATGTGAAATTTAATTCTGTGGTGCCGTCCGGCCGTTGCCACGATAACTTGAGAACGGAAAGAGCTAGCAACTTGAAATTTTCAGGATAGGTGGCGCATCCCAATACGACAGACAAGTTCTTTAATGGGTATAATCGGCCCAATGGTTTCCGAGTAATAATTTTGTTTTCAACCAAAATAAATCCGATCGAATTTAAACTTGTTGAATAGTTGTAGAATATAAACCTTTGTGAAATTTTGTGAAAATTGTATCACTAGAAAAATTTTAAAAAATTATTAAAAAATATTATTTATGATACCATAACCTGAGAACGGAAGGAGTAGCGGCTTGAAATTTTCAGGTTAGGTTGTGCATCTGAATGCGACATTTGAGTTCGTTTATAAGCATAATCGGCCAAACGGTTTTAGAGTTATAGCCATCTGAAATTTTGTTGTTTTTTGTGCCTCATTAACTCAAAAAATACAGAACCGATTGAATTCAAACATGGTTATTAGTTGTAGAAAGCCAACGCAAAAATTCTTGCAGAATTTCGTGAGGATGGTATAACTAGAAAATTTCAAAAAAAATAATTAAAAATAATTGAAAAAAATTCTATATATCATAAACTATTCGTCCGGCATGGCTGAAATTTTGGAAGAGCCTTCAGAACCTAACTCTACTGCAGAGTTCCAAGTTTGAATACGATCGGATCTATATTGTTGGAGAACCGAGCAGCCTTTTGTGAGTTCGGTAGCTGGATGCGAATCGTCGTATGATATGTTGTCTATGGTCGTATTTTTGCGAGAACCTTCAAAAATATGAATGTCATGATGACATATTTTTGCGCGTATGTTATGGGAAAATCGTGTTCTTTCATCACAAATCTATGGGAGATGATAGCCCTACATTAGCGGTCAGACCTGGTTTTGAAAGAGATCCTCCTTAGGAGGAGGTAACTAAATATTGAAGGGATTTCTATGAACAAGAGTGAATATCTTTGAGAAATAGAGAAGGTGATTATTCTTCAAGAGATCCATGTGCCTTCAGAGGAGTATATTTATGAGAGGGGACTTTTGAAAGGTTATGTATTATTTTTAATAGGATATCGCTGAAATTTTGCTGAAGGCTTCTGATCTTGTAAGGTGAGAGGCTCATTTGTGGATATTAAATCTCGTGATACGCGCAAAAGCTCCTGAATTCACAAAAAAAAATTGGTTCAAGCACTGACGTCAGGAGCTTTTGCGCGTATGTTCTATTGTCCATTCTCCTGTATTGAACACTCTTAATCGAATTTACCATGGTGAATTCTATTGTCTGTTCTCCTGTATTGGACACTCTTAATCGAATTTACCATGGTGAATTCGATTAAGGCTGTCCAATACAGGAGAATAGACAATAGAATTCACCATGGTTAATTCGATTAAAAGTGTCCAATACAGGAGAATGTACAATATAACATACGCGCAAAAGCTCCTGACTTCACGTCAGTGCTTGAACCAATTTTTTTATTTGACTTAGGTATTCACAAG
Source organism: Halyzia sedecimguttata (assembly GCA_937662695.2). Taxonomy (NCBI): domain Eukaryota; kingdom Metazoa; phylum Arthropoda; class Insecta; order Coleoptera; family Coccinellidae; genus Halyzia; species Halyzia sedecimguttata. Next base: position 59,069,307 of record OW569413.2, read on the forward strand.
CATATCAAATCATTTACAAGCACCTACATGTCACTTTATTGAAAATTGTGGGGAACTCTTCAACATCATTTTTCTCCAATCCTGCTCAGATTGAATTTTCTAATCCGAGGAAACTTAGAATTCCACTAGGTGAATCAACATAATCAATTTTAAGTTGAAGGGATGATGGGATTAAAGGTGCTTGTTTGAAGAAAACTACATTAACTAAATGGCGACCGTTTCAATCTATATTTTTTAATCCCATCGTCCCTTCAACTTCAACTCATGAGGTTGTTAATTTCTACAATAATAATCAATGTTTTTGGCGCTCTTGTTCCTCGGAACAGAGTGCTTATCAATTTGCCCAAATATCTGTAATTTTCGAATTTTTGGCTGAAAATGGTCCTAAACGATTTGGTTCGACTCACTGATCAAGAATACGTGGTCGAAATCGATTCTGTCCGGCCGTCCGGCCGGCCGTTAACACGATAACTCTCGAACGGAATGAGCTAGACAGTTGAAAATTTGAAAATAGATTTGGGAGATAAATATCTCGGCTAAGTTCGTTATTGGGCAAAATCGGTCTGATGGTTTCGGAGTAACAAAAAAAAATTGTTTACATTACAAATTTCAAAATAAGTTTTTCTCAAGATGCAGTTTCACCATAGGAATCCATTGATGTCATTCTTAACTCTAACAGGCTAATACTTTCGGAGATATGATTTTTCAAAATTTCAATAATAAATCGTACTTCTGTGTTTTCACTTAATGCGATAATTATTCTGTCTATGATTTATTATAATATGATCTGTGTTGATACATGTCAACTTATTTTCCTGAGACATGAATTGTCAAATTTTGATATTTAATGCCCATGGTTAATCCCATAGACATAAAATATCATGGACTGGTTGTGAGAAAGAGACCATTGAAATCAGCATTGAAAAAAGATAGAATAGTTGAAGGCAAACCACGGTATATTAAAATATTTTTCTTATAATTTGGCGATTGGCAAAACCACATAATACAAATCATTGGTTTCCTTTATCCTTTGACCTTTCTTGTATACTGTATTGTTTGGTTTCGTGTATTGTGTATGTGTTTTGGTGAATTATAGACAGAATAGTTAAAAGCGAAACATTTTCATTTAAATCCGAGACATGTTTCAGAATATTTTTATACTTATAACACAGATTACCGTGCTTATAATCTGAAAATATTTCTCATAAATTTCCTTACTGTTATTCATTCAGCTTTTTCGATACTCATTCAAAATAATCAATATAAAAAATCGGAATTTTCCAATATACCCCAATTTCCAATTTGTGTATTTGTCCTTGGTATAAAAAACACCATTGTTTTTATACCATTACATATATTCCTTCACTTATTCTATCCTTCATAACATATCTCTCTCTCTCTAATATGTTCCGCAACGAACTGTGTGATGAAGTTACGTGAGGGCCAGTCCATGTTATGTCTATGGTTAATCCATATGATGATGGGAATGGTAATGGTAAGTAAATAATATTGAGTTCAGAATAGCTCCAGTAAAAACAAAACTGAAATATTGGCTAAGGTTTCAATTGATATAATATAATTTTCAGAGTGGATCTGAGGAAAAAATATATCGTTCATCATAGAATTGAGGAACGAATATCTCGGATGAGTTCGTTGTTGGGTAGAATTGGGCTATTGGTTTTGGATTAATAATTTTTGGCACTCTTGTTGAATTTAAATTCTTTTATGATGTTTGAATTTAATTTCTGCTATTATGAAGGTCTATCTTAAGAATCCATTGATATAATTCCCAACTCTTACCAATACTTTCGAAGATATGGTTTGTCAAAGTTTAAACAAGAGCGCCAATGCTCCTGTCCACAGGGCTTGAACCAATTTTTAGTGATGCATTGCTGTTTTCGGCCCCGCCAGAATCTTTGTACACTCCAGTAAATTGGGTGAATTGTCCTGACAAATATAAATTATGTTAAGTTGGTATGAAAATTTGTTCTTCACTTAATTACTAAACAGACTCCGCATACATAATTTTCTCTTTCACGTCCACGCTTGAACGGAATCTCGGACATGCAACTCCTAACGGTATCCCCGATAAATAAAGCCAGCCTTGCTGTGCTACAAACTCATACGTTTCCGTTTTTTTAGATCTCTTCTCTTCGACAAGGCACTTCCGTATTATTTATCAAGGATGGTCTTGGCGAAACACAGTAGCCAGTCCATTGCCAACTGAAAGAAAAAGAATTGATACACACAGCTTCTGGTTAATTACACAGTAACTCTGCAGGCAACCGGTCACTGACTTAAGGAATCGAGATTCTTCTTTGTTATTATTCTCATACATGGGATGACGTGTAATCATTTCCTTTTGCCGACGATTTACATCGGTATTGGACTGCCATGTGTGACAAGGCTTGGAAATCGATGTAAATGCCGTCATTTGATTTAATTGGGCGTTTAGCCAGACTCATTAAAATGTTGGAATTTAATACTGAAGATTAATGGTTTTTCCATCGAGGAGGATATTTTCGTCTTTTTGTGAGAACTACCAATATTCTGCTGTCGCACATTAATTATTAGTAGCGAGTTATAGAAAACTGATGAAGAGACCAGTGTGTCAATTTCTCGTTACCACGTTTTGAAACGAGTGGAATACATTATTTCAATGAACAAGTTGAAAAAGCACGGTGGCCAGGAGCTTTGACGCACTGTTCAAATTCATAGCCAGAGTGGACACCCATCCAGGTTCTGAACTCGTCCAAAGCTGCTCCAGAAAAAAAATAGTATTCCCAATATTTCCAAGAATATAAATCCGACTGTAAACACAAGCGTTCATAAAAAACGGGTATACTTTTTGGTCAATAATGGTCTCAAACCATTAGTTTCGAGTCAAATAGATACATTTACTTTTGATTCGAAAATGACCAGTGCTGTGTCTGCGGTGGCGTAAGGTCCCATTCGAATACATACATTCACTGCTGGTTCGAAAATGAACAGTGCTGTATTTGTGGTGGCATAAGCTCCCATTCAAATACATACTTTCACTGTTGGATCGAAAAAAAACAGTGCTTTGTTTGTGGTGGTGTAATGACACAAATCAGTTCAATCATACAATTATGCCATAAGATAAGAAAACACCCTGTAAAGCATTGGTTTATCTTCAATAATATATTCCCAGGGTAATTTTTGAGAAACAACTATAACATTCTGCATTTGTATTCTATCGGAATTGAAATTCTTTAAATATCTAATAATATACGGAAAACAAATACTGCAGAAATCCTCTTGTCGTATTTATTCAACTGAGTATTAGATTTAAATTTCTTTTAAAATATCGGAACCCACCCAAGTTTACTCGGATCTCAAACAAAGGAGATCTGTTCATGTTCAAACTTGCAACTTGCTTGGTTGTAGAGTTAGGTTTTAAAGGTTTTTGCAAAATTTCAGCGATGTCGTAGGAATACTTACTGATATATAGAATTTTTTTCAACGATTTTCATTTTAGTAATACGATCTTCATGTATGTTTGCAAAAATTTTTGCGTCAGAATTTTAGAACTAATTACCATATGTGAATTGAATCAGCATCGTATTTTTTGAGTTATTGAGGAAATAACAACCAAATTTCAGATTGATATAACCGTTTGGCCGATTATGCCTTTTAACGTACTCAAATTTCGCATTAGGATACACAACCTACCCAAAATTACAAGTCGCTATTTCTTTCCGTTCTCAAGTAATCGCGAGATAAATAATATTTTTAAATAATTTTTTTCAAATTTTATAGTGTTACGATTCCCACAAACTTCTTTGCGTCGGTATTCTATGTTTTTTCAGTTATCGAGAAAACAATATTCCGGCTGGGTGTAGGTAACTCTGAAACCGTTTGGCCTATTATAGCCAACAATGAACATAACTGTCCAATTCGGATGTTGAGACTAGTTTCTTGTGAAGATTGTTTATTAGATATTTGAATTATGTACTTACTTCAGAACTCAAACTGTGAAAAAGTTAGGGCTAGGTAAAAACATCTTGTTGCTCGATTCGAAAAGTGTCTTGTTGGAGAAAATAACTAAACAATTGAAATATTGAACATGATTTCCTCAGCGGATTCCGAAGATCCAATTCGCCACACGACGTAATACGAGCAATAATTCAAGAAAATGTGAAAATAATTTCACTTTAATAGCAACGAAAATTGTAAAGAACTGAAAATGTCGAATGGGTTGGATTCTTTTGTTCTATTCAATAAGCAGAAAACAACAGCCACCCCTATCATAGAAAACACACAATGGGTTGGTCTACCGTACTCATTAGGCACCCAGTCAATAATTCAAGAAACGGATATTTTATGATAGACATTAGCATTTATGACCCTTTTTGGGAGAAAGGTTTGCCGAATGATGATGATTTATTTCTTTCAAGAAGGATTTCTTTCGATAATGCGGATCTATAGAATTTAGATGAGTCCAAGTTTGAATTCGTTTATAACGTACCTTTGAATTGGTTATCGACTCATAGCATGTTTCTTTTTGTAATCCACTTATTTTAGATGATCAAAGACGACTATATACTTAAAAACATTTTTGTCATTTATATATCTAACCTTGTATGTCTAAAAATGACGAGAGACTAATTCATCAATAAAAATTCAATAAACTATGCTTGAGCTCATTGATATTAATAGTGAATTTATCTACAGGTTGGTCCGCGGATAACGGTACATGGTACATACTTTGATGGTGAACATATGGTAATTAAGGGAGCCAGAAAACAGCAATTAAATAGTGACCGACCGAAAGTTCGGTTTCGGTTTCGGTTTCGGCCAGTTTCGGCCAAGAAATCTAGTTTCGGCCTTATAGTTTCGGGTTCGGCCCAAAATGGCCGAAACTTTCGGCCAAGCCGAAACTTGAATGTTCGTGATTTATCCTGATCATTTGGCCAGGAGTTAAGAGTAGGTGTACATAATTGTCGTACGAGTTATTGTGATCTATATTTGTTAAGACTGAGAGTTCACTTTAATGATTATTAATTAGATTACATAGGGTGATTCCAAATAAGACGTGAAACTTGGAGTATGACACATTAGCTGTTGTTTAATCTATATTTATTAATACCCGAAAATCAACTGTTTTTGGAGTTCGGGTGATGTTTAAAAGATTTCTGAACTTATAGTACATATTTCGTCCATTTTTTCTACGTTGACCAAATTTGGAGATAATTTTAGTTTATTTTCATCAGAAAAGAATATGATATGTACGAAAAAAGCAAAACTATGCTGTATAAGAGGTTGAAAAAAGAATTGGTATGATTTGAAATGTGGTATATGAATAAATGAAAAATCAATTTCTAATATCAATTTGTCTGCAACTTTCGAATTTCACAATTTTCTATGCCAAAATTATTTTAAAAACTTGCCAAATTCCATCTTCATTGTCTAAAATATTTCGTCAGATTGCTTAACTAGTTTCGTTTCAGCAGATTTTTATAAGCAACCTGTTGAATGTCCGGCATTTAAAATAGTGAATGTGTATCAAAAGACAGCGTGAGTAAATTTCAGGAGGAATTTAACAACTGATACATTTTCTGATGTAATTTCGAGCTTAGTTGCAACAAAGAAATATTGAATTCGTTATTTGCTTCTTATATCCCCTTTCAAATCATACTAATTCTTTTTCAACAGAACCAGTACTCAAATATCTCGGAAACCGTTGATTTTTGGTCATCAATAAAAATGGCCCAAACCACAGCAAATGATCCATGCTAACACCACAGATTACCAGATAGTGCAATCGACAGTTGGCGGGAAGCACGTAGGTTTGACCTTCAGATTTACTACCCATGAAGACGTAGTAAAATGACAGAGAGAAATGAACTACGTTCTCGCTCTTTAAAGAAACTCTAACCTCAACTTCACAAATCACTAATAATCATATTTCTTTTATTTCTTGCACATACGCCACAAACTGCATCTTAAACGTCTTCATTACACTTTATAAAATTCATTAAATTAATCCCACTTGAGTTACAAATTTTCGTACATAAGCTGAATATTTTAGCTAACCTTTCCGTTTGTTGTTATAAATTTATGAATGAACGTCGTTCTGCCTCTACCATAGTTGCGATTGGCCGAGAGGTCACGTGATCATATATCTGCGATTTTATTGGCACCCCCAAATAGTTAGGAGCTAGGAACTATTTGGGGGTGCCGAGAATTCCATGGTCAACATTACGCGTCAGCAGAGTTCATTCATAAATACTGGGAGTGGCGTATCTGGTTAATCTGTGCTAACACCTCCTCTAAGGTTCAAGTCTGATTTGGAATCACCCTGTATACTTCGACTGATTATTTTGATAACTTGGTAATACCAAAATAATAAATAAAGATCTAAAAAAAATGTCTTTTTATTTTATTTAACACTCCTTAACTATTTTTATGTACCTATATGCGAATAAAATTGTAAAAAATACAGTAGATTTCAGTATGAAATATAAAGTTTCGGTTTCGGTTTCGGCCGAAACTTAGACCCTGGCCGAAAATTCGGTTTCGGTTTCGGTTTCGGCTGAAATACCAGTTTCGGTCGGACACTACAATTAAATATAGGCCCTTTCATTTCTGAGATACAGGGTGATTTATTGATTCGGCCGTACATTTGGCACCCCATAACGCCCGAACTGTCAAACAAATTCCTCTCAAATGTGAAAAGTGTTATTATCTCAAGGCATCAAAGCGTTTATATAAACCATACCGCAAACGTATTGAGCAGGAAACAGAAATTTTGATTTTTATTTTCGAGTCAAATACTTGTATATTGACATTTTGTGGAGTGATAAGCAATGCATGTGTAGCAATGCGTGTGTAGTTTAGATGGTGTATATGAAATGAAACAAGAGCGACAAAGATGAGGTCACTACTGCACTCAAGGGAAACTTTTAGGTTGCAAGTTCAACTGCTGCCTACTGCGGGAACCTGGATATCCATTAAGTCTAGATATTGTGCCTCAGGAAGCATATAAAAATAGAGTTTTGGGTGCCACCTCTAGTTTAAAGTGTTGAAAATACTGCGGTACCTATAGAGAAACTGCGTAAACACTAGTGGCACCACTTTCAGTAATTTCATAAGTTCATACGTGATGTTGAACTGTCACTTAACGTAGAAATCCAAACTTGTAAAATTATAATTGATAATGATTGGAAATAAACAAAACAAATCCAGATCTGGTAACACAAGTTGTTGTGTTGTATCATGTCATAATACTTATGGAAAGACTGATACAAATATAACACTTTATTCAAAACCAAATTTGTTAGAACGTCAACAAAAGTGAATGAAAGCCGTACATCGTATCAAGTACCTAAGTGTAAATGTGTTGAAATTATCTTTATTACCACATTAATGTTTTTATTTTTTTAGTGCCGATAGTACCCCATGGCTATCTACAAACAACTCAAGAATATGCAGTAATCATTTCATTGGCGGAAACACCTAGTCATCCAGCAAATCATACGACAATTTTACAAACTATAAAAATATAGATTTAAGGAGCGTTAAACATTCAATGTAGATCGTTTTAATCGTTGGAAAAAAAGAAAATTAGTATCTGAAGTGTCATGTGATGATAGTGAAGAAATTAATAAATGATTAATCTGAAGGTGTTCAGTTAGCTACAAGGATCAATGCAACAGTCGATAAATCGATTCCAGTGGTGTCATTTGAGCACATAAATGATTACTTTGTTTTTTCATGTGACTTTGATCGTGAGTCAAACAGTGTTTTGTGGACCTGAAATACCAATTTCATTATCTATAGATTTCGAGGATGTACTTCTATAAAAAATGAGAAACAACTTTTGGCTTTTACCGCTGTAAGGGGAAAAGTTTTTGAATTATTATTAGATCTGTAACCACTGATCAAAATCCAACAAAATATCTCTGGAAACAGATTATTAATTTTTATACTTAAAATCAAGACAGGTCTATTTTTTGATGGTACTTAATGTTTTTATGTATATCCAACATGTAGATCTAGATTCACTAGCACAGAAAACAAAAAACTATATTTTCAGGCCTAGTAAAAGAGAATATGTAAGAAACTGTGCCACTACCACTATCATTTACAGTATATTACATTGATCTTGTGCCGTACTTTGCCGATATAATTATTCATATATGCTGTGTACTAGTAAACAAAAACCTATTTTTAAAGTAGTAAAATAGAATTAAATGTATTTCGACAAGGTCATATCTTTATTTGATATTTTAAATGATATTAATAAATAACAATAATCAAATGTTGTTTAATATTAGTTTGTCTTCCATAGTTCCATTCTCATACATTTTCCGCATGGTTACTTCTGAATACATTTTCATCTTTTTTGTTTGAAAACCTCTTGTACTAATTGAAACGTTTGAAATTTTTCAAAATTTATAATTACCATAGACAAGATATAATTCTTATTAATAATAACTAATAATTACTTTGTATGGCAATCAGTACAAAATTTTATTCCTCTCACATAATAAATGCTAAATTTCGCCACCACGAGCGCTAGTGTCGAATCTCAAGGTCACGCAGGTTCTCTATGGATGGTATCCCATATGGTCCAGGAGCTACTAGCCAGAGAAGGTTATGTGCAAGGGGTCTGTTGTTCGTACCTAAATAGAATTCCCTACTTCTGAAAAATACTCCAAAAATGCCTCCGGTGAATTAAAAATACACAATATCAATAAAACTTCTATTCAATAGAAGGTAAATAATGACATGATGAAATAATATATTCAAATAAATAATGTGAAATAATGTACAAGTTATATGCAAGGAAATGTGAGCGGACGGTGAGAAGGCGGGAGCGAAATGCAACATGCGGTAAAAATCAAGCGATGAAAGCTCTTACTTTTACTATAGTGTGGATTCATGCAGCCCAAATTAACGAGTATCGAGTAACAATTAACAATTACAAATAGCAAGTAAAAGCTGAATTTGTTATTTTTAATGAGAGTGTTCATGTAGACAAGTAACAATTATCAATTAACAAATAACAAGTAGAAGTGATATTTTTATATTTGTTAATTCATAATTGTTATTTGATACTTACTACTTGATAATTGTTAAATAATGCTGTATGAATCCACACTTACTCTTACTCCCCAAACAATTAGCAATACACATGCGCACTAAAATAAGCGATAGAGACGAGATGATGGTGAAAGTATGAGTGGAAAATAGTTCAATATATTCTTACATATGGTACAACAGTGAGGTTTCCAACGCAAGCAAGCTCTGATCAGAAAAATCAAAATAAACGACATCCTAATTTGCTAGCATATAACGACTCCTCTACATATGACGGTTCACCTAACCTAACCTAACCTAACGGTTTCCGGACTGCGGACGTAAAAAGGCACTAGATAGGAGGATGATTTAGGAGGGTCTTTGCGCCGTTTCAAGCTAACACACATACTCTCCGATATCCCCGGTGAATCTGATGCCCGTGCCTGTCCGTTAAAGCTCCTTCCACGACCATCAGGGTCTCCAGTAGGGATAAGGAGAAGTTGGGTGATAGAGGAGGGTCTGTGCACCGTTTCAAGCTAGCACGCACTCTCCAATATCTCCGGAGATACTTGATGTCCATGCCTGCCATTTGAAGCTCCTTGTATGACCATCAGGATCTCGAGTAGTGATAAGGTGTTGGGTGATAGAGGAGGGTCTGTGCACCGTTTCAAGCTAGCACACATTCTCGAATATCCTCGGAGATGCTTGATGTCCATGCCTGCCGTTTGAATCTCCTTGCATGACCATCAGGATTTCGAGTAGGGATATGAAGAAGTTGGATAATAGAGGAGGGTCTGTACTCCATTTCAAGCTAGCACACTCCCCAATATCCTTGAAGAAGGTATTGCCCGTGCCTGCCATTCAAAATTCCTTGCACGACCATCAGGATCTCTAGTAGGGATAGGAAGAAGTTGTATGATATAGGAGGGTTTGTGCGCCGTTTCAAGCATACACACACTCACCAATATCCTCGGAAATACTTGATGTCCATGCCTATCGTTTGAGTCTCCTTGCATGATCATCAGGATATCGAGTAGGGAGGAAAAAGTTGGGTGATAGAGGAGGGTCTGTGCACCGTTTCATCCTAGCACACACTCACCAATATCCTCGGAGATACTTGATGTCCATGCCTGCCATTTGAAGCTCCTTGCATGAGCATCAGGACCTCAAGTAGGGGTAGGAAGGGTACTACAAGACTGTATATGGGCCGTTCCAAGCTAACATATACCTTCTTGCAGACTCAGAATTTCAGGACATCATGCAGGCCATTTGAAGCTACTTAATCACCTCCAAAATCTCGAGCGCTACAGGGAAAGGAAAATAATATCAGCAAACTAGAATTCAAAACAAACATACCTATAAAACCTGCCCATGTAGGACCCTCCGGTGGCACTTACTTATGAACCGTGTTGCGGTACTAGGGGTAGAAGTAAGAGAAGTTTGATTCTTCATTCGACTGCCTTAATCAGATTCAGATCGCGTGTCCGTATTTTATAGCGAATTTTGTACACGTGTCTGACCATGCCCATCTGTTTGAGAACGGGAAATCGTAATCTAATTTCGCACAGCTGCACGGCGCATTTTTCGGAAAGGCGAGATGAACGTTTCGCTTACCGTCGACTTAGGTGAAATGGGACAAATTAATGAAGGAAATTATTTCGCTTCGTTACGCTACGTCTTAAAAATTGGTGCGCCACTGATACCTTACCTATAAATCGGAGTCGTTGTCTTTTCGTTATGAGGCGGAATTTAAAAATTCCCTCATATCGGTTCCGCCATGAAATTCATATTTCTATGTATTCGAATTCCTCTCTAGCCCTCGATAAGCAATAATCGACCGTTCGTTCCCTAAGAAAATATCTCCAGAATTCCATGAGTTCTTCGAAGAAAAGAGTTTCGTAACTACGAGATCCTAAAATAACAAAGCTCCACCCGATAAACTCAAACCGAATATGGTCTTTACATTTGCCGAAACGTGATATTGTGAGATCGTTGGGTCGTCAATTCCGATGCAGATAACAGATACACAAACAAATGCGACTTCCTGTAGCTGTAGCATCTTTTAATGTTGTGGTCTTTCGAGTAGTATTCAAGGTGTCTCGAAAGGTTGGATATTTTTCCAACAGAAAGTAGAACTTACAAAGATGATTCCTCTCATTGAAAATATTCTACATAATATACTGACTGACATAGAAACTGCAACACCCAGAAGTAGCTGTTTTAATTTTATTTTTTTTTTTGGTAAAACATAGATAGTATAGCAAGGAGTAAATGATTGAAATTCGAAGAAAAAAAAACGAAGGGTTTACAATTTTTTTTTTATAATGTGTTTGTCCACCGCGATTATGTATACACTCCCCAACACGTCTTGATGCAATAAGATGATCTATTTCTTCTTGAGGGATACTATCCCAAGCTATCTGTAGTTCATGTATCAGAGCCGCCGAAGTCCGTGGGGCTGGGGTAAATTTCCAAGCCTTCTACCCATGATGTCCCAAACATGCTCAATGGGCGAAACATCGGGGGATCTGGGAGGCCATGGAAACAGATTCACATGAGTCGCTTCAAAAAAGTTTAAACTAACTCTGGCAACATGAGGTCGAGCATTGTCTTGCTGAAATATTGGATTCTCGAGCCGGTTAAGGTAAGGGAGAACATATGGCTCCGCCATTCCTTGAAGGTAATGCAGCGCTGCCATGTTACCTCGAATAAAGACTAAAGGTGACCTACTTGCTTGTGCAATAGCACCCTATACTATGACGCCTACTGTCTGGAGTACATGACGCTCAATATCAAACTGAGGTTCACGTCTTTCTCCCCGACATCGTCTTACCCTTCTTCGGCCATCATGTGCACCCAAGGAGAATCGAGATTCATCAGAAAAGATGACCCGATGCCATTCCACATTTCAATGTTGACGTTCTCTGTACCACTGTAATCGTTGCCGGCGATGCTCAACCGTCAGAGTTGCAGTCCAAAAGACCTTATCCGGCGGTAAACCGTTCGGATTGTTACAGGATGGCCTTGTTCTCCTAACCACTCATCAGCCAAAGATCAAGTTGTCGCAAATCTGTCTCTAATAGCCATAAGTCTTGGACGTCGATCTTGAGCTTCATTTGTGCCCCTTCGACGCCCGGTGCCTACTGTTCTTCGATTTTGGGCATCATCAAACCACGCTTGACAATATCTCATAACCGCAGTTGGATTTCTGTTCGTACGGTTAGTGATTTCTCGAAATGACAACCCCGCCTCCCGTAGACCAATAATTTGACCTCTTTCAAATTCACTTAGCTGGCGATAAATTCCGCGTACACGTGCTCTAGGCATTTCAACAATAACTAAACATCTACTTTGAATCTCCTCGAACAGCTGGTTTGCTGTAAAATAAAAAAAAAATTGCAAAGAACGGCTACAATATGTAAGTAACAAAAAATGTTTACATGCAAAAACCTTCACGATTTTTTTCCCCAAATTTTAATCGTTTATTCCTAGCTATAATATGTATGTTTTACCAAAAAAAAAATTTTAATTTAGACAGCTCCTTCTGGGTGTTGCAGTTTCTTTGTCAGTTAGTATAGTTGTAAAGTAACGCAGTTGTTAACGATTGATTGCTATGCTAACGCACCTTAACACTAACACTAACACCTTACAACGGATCTGGCGGAGTTGCGGCAATATAGCACAATTTAAGCAACACCAACAAGGCAAGAGGCCAGGTTTAGCTGCTATGGAAAAAAAAACGAAAAAAATTGGTTGAAGCCCTGTGGACAGGAGCTTTGGCGCTCTTGTTCAAACTTTGACACATCATATCTCCGAAAGTATTGGTTTCTCAGAGTTGGGAATGATATCAATGTATTCTTTTGATAGAACTGCATCATAAAGGAAATTCAATTCAAATAATAGTTTTTTTATCAAGATTAAATGAGCAATCTGAGAATGAGAACTGCACCATAGAAGAAATCAAATTAAAATAGCTGAAATGAATTTGGCTCTCCCTTATAGAACAGGATGACATGTACGAGTACGAACACAGATCATATAATAATTCATAGATAGAATAATTATAGCATTCTGTGAAAACATAGAAGTACGATTCATTATTGAAATTTCGAAAAATCATATCTCCGAAAGTATAAGCTTGTAAGAGCTGAAAATAATATCAATGGATTTTCATGGTGAAACTGCATCTTAAAAAAAATTGAATTTTAAATTTGTGACTGAAAAATTAGGCCGATTTTGCCCAATAACGAACATAACCGAGATATTTAACTACCAACCTACCCTGAAAATTTCAACTGCCTAGCTCATTCTGTTTGGGAGTTATTGTAGAAACAAAATTTAAAAATGAAAAAAAAAATTTTGACACTTTACGGCAACCCGATCAACACAAAATTTCGCATGCTTATGAAGGTTATTATTCTACAATTTGATGCTAAATTTCAGATAGATCGAGTGATCGGTTTCAGAAATATTCATACAAAAAGTTTTATACTAAAAACTCCGAAAGAGCTTGGTGGATTTCGCCTGTTAACAAACTCGTCAGAGATATTTACGTTCCAAACCTACTCTGCAAATTTCAATCCTCTAACTCATTTCGTTCGAGAGTTATCGTGTTAACGGCCGGCCGGACGGCCGGACAGAATCGATTTCGACCACAAATTCTTGATCAGTGAGTCGAACCAAATCGTTTGAGACCATTTTCAGCCAAAAACTCGAAAATTACAGACATTTGGGTAAATTGATAAGCACTCTGTTCCAAGGAACAAGAGCGCCAAAAATGTATTTGAGAACGTCAAGAATCGACACCCATTGCTACATCTCTGGGACCTATTATGACTTCTTGTGTGTTTTTATGCAATTTTAAATAAAAAGTCTGATCGAGAAATGGAAAGTTGAGTCAACATTTTTTGCAAAAAAGTACTATTTACCCTAAGTAAGTAATTTCCAAAATGGGCTATTAAGTCTAGGTTTCAAAATGGTACAACACGATTTTATGTATATATATTTATTTAATTATATGATTGCACTCGTGATTGCATTGAATCCAAGACCGTTGATTTTTTCATTTTTCAGTTAAAAAAATTGACCTCAAGGGTGTGGCGCAGCTAATTGTGCCATCTACTGGGGGAGAGCGAGAAGTGGCTAGCGATGAAGTAGATCCCTAAATCTGTAATTCTCAAATTTTTGGCCGAAACTTTTCTTAAACGATTAGTTATTCATTGATGAAGAATCCAAGCTCAAACTTAATGTCAGTCCGTAGGTACGATAACTCTCGAACGAAATGAGAAATGAAATTTTCAGGTTAGGTTTGGGGCATGAATATCTAAGTTACGTCCGTTAAAGTACAAAATTCGTCGTGTGGTATCGGAGTTATACTTATCTGAAGTATTGTTTTCCCTCGAAAAATACTGATCCTATCGAATTTAAGCTTAGTAGTTATAGTTGACAAATACCAACAAAAGCCCTGTGGACAGGAGCTTTGGCGCTCTTGTTCAAGCTTTGACAAAGCATATCTCCGAAAGTATTGGTTTCTTAGAGTTAGGAATGACATCAATGGATTCTTATTATCGAACTGCATCATAAAAGGAATCAAATGAAAAAGAAGTACAATTAAAAAAAACAAGAGTGTATAAGTATACTTAATATCATATAATCCTCAGAATTCTACGATAGCTGAGGTTATTTCATTGGTCAATCATACTTATAACATGAATTTGGCATGTTACTTGTAGGCAAATAAGATGACATGTATGAACACAGATTATATAATAATTCATAGATAGAATAATTACAGCATTTTGTGAAAACATTGCACGATTTATTATTGAAATTTTGAAAAATCATATATCCGAAAGTATTAGCTTTTTAGAGTTGATAATGACATCAAAGAATTCTTGTGGTGGAACTGATCATAAATAAAATTGAATTTGAAATTTGTAATGTAAAACATTTTTTTTTCCGTTTTCCGAAACCACCCGATAAGCCTAATAACGAATTTAGCCAAGATATTCAACTCCCAAACATACTCTTAAAATGTCAACTGTCTAGCTCATTCTGTTCGAATCGGCCGGACAGAATCGTTTTTGACCACTGATTCATGATCAGTGAATCGAACCAAACCGTTTAAGACCATTTTCATCGAAAAATTTGAAAATTCCAGACATTTGGGCAAATTGATAAGCACTTTGTTCCGACGAACAAAGGCGCCAAAAATCATGGAAAAAAGTTCCCTATCTCAGAATATCTTCTACGTCAGATATCACTCACGATCCTTCAAAATCTTATTTTACATTCATGTTCTAGATTTTTACTCTATGGGACTCATATTGTTGAAAATATTAATTATTAACGTTACTGTCCGCGGAGTGCGGAAAATAAATCAAGCTTAATTCTGTCCGTCTAGATAACTCTCTAATGAATTGAGTTAGAGAGTTGAATTTGCAGTTTGGGGCATGCATATCTGGGTTAAGTCCGTTAATAGGCAAAATCCACTGGGTGGTTTCGAAGTACAACATATACTCATATTTTTCCAGTAAATCGAGAAACACTGATCCAAATTTGGAATTTAGTTAGAAAATATCGACGTGAAGAATTAGGCAGAATTTTGTGTATGACTAGAAATGTTTAAAAATATCAGTAAATAACATTGTAACTTTCCGTCAGATATCGCTGGAGCCATCAAAACCTTATTACACATACAAGTTCTAGATTTGAACTCGATTGGACCTAAATTGTCGGCAATATTGGCAGAATATAAATTCATTCCTGGAAGTACCCTTGGGCGAGCTGAGTATCTGGAAAGTTTCTCAAAAATCTTGCCCATTCTCGGCTCGAAGTAAATAAAGTGGGAAAGCCCTGTGGACAAGAGCTTTAGCGCTCTAGTTCAAACACTTGTCGAACACAGTTCATATAATAATTCATAGATAGATTAATTATAGCAATCTGTGGAAACATTGAAGTAGGATTTAATATTGAAAATTTGAAAAATTATATCTCCGAAAGTATTAGCTAGTTAGAGTTGAAAATGATATCAATGGATTTTTATGGTGAAACTGCATCTTAAAAAAATGAATTTGAAATTTGTAATGTAAAAAATTTTTTTTTGTTACTCCGAAACCATCAGGACGATTTCGCCCAATAACGAACTCAACCGATATTTATGGATATCGATTCAACGATATTTATCTCCCAAACCTACTCCGAAAATTTGAACTGCCTAGCTGATTCTGTTCGAGAGTTATTGTAGAAACAAAATTTAAAAATGTTTGAAATTTTTGTTTGCCACTTTACGGCAATCCGATCCGATCAATACAAAACTACGCATGCATATAAAGGTCATCATTCTACAATTTGATGCTAAATTTCAGATAGATCGAGTGATCGTTTCCGGATATATTCATACAAAATGTTTTTACTAAAAACGGCCATAACTCCGAAAGAGCTTGGTGGATTTCGACCGTTAACGAACTCGTCCGAGATATTTACGCTCCAAACCTACCCTTCAAATTTCAATCCTCTAACTATGTTCGTTCGAGATTTATCGTGCCTACAGCCGGCCGGCCGGACAGAGTTGATTTCGACTGCGGATTCTTGATCGGCTCAGTTTAGTTGAATTTATTTGGAAGCTATGGAGCATTGATGGAGACCAATAAGCAAGAAACGCGTCTGTTTTTGCTTCTCGACAAATCAATGAAATACCCTGGGGTTAATTTGTTTTATGGGAACTATGCATAAGTATATTAATTATAAGAACCCATTTTGAAGACCCAATTGGAAAAATACTCTGGACTTGTTGATTCAGAAAATATTGGGTATATGTGGAAACCAATGATGGTATGATTATGTACCATCATTGGTCAACGATTTAGTCCTTGTAATGAACTTGATTTTGTATCAATATTATCTTTGGTCTCTGGAATATATCAAAAGACTACGTTACTTTTACAGATTACCTGAATTAGATTAAATATCTATAATAATAGTAGTACTAATTTCAATAGTATAATATGGTGTAACAAATCAGTAAAATATATTCATCATTTAATATAATAATAATATATGTTTATTCAATCATATGAATAAACATGGTGAGTTACAGAGGTTTTCAATTCTAGAATTGACCTATGCGTAACTATAAATTAACATTTTCACTTTCATTCAACCTGTATTCGTAATATTTTGTTCGAAATTGGATTCAATTTTTCCAAAATAGCTTTTACTTTTTTCCGAAATCGCTTCTACTTTTTCCGAAATTGCTTTTACTTTTTCCGAAATTAGTTTACTATTTCCGAAATTGGTTTCAATTTTTCCGAAATTGGTTTTACTGTTCGCGAAATCGAATTTGAAAAGGTATAGATTTGCAGTTTTTGTAGCGCTTGCTCCCCTAAACAAATATTTGTTATGAAGAATCCGAGGTCAAACTTAATTATATCCGTTAGAGGGTTGAAATTTGCAGAGTGTGTTTGGAGCATAAATATCTCTATTATGTTCGTTATGGGATAAAATCTGGCGAGATATTTCTGGGTTATGCCATCTGAAACTCGGTAGTTGATTGAAAAATACCGACACGAAGAGTTATTTCGTGAGGATCGTATGATTAGAAATTAAAAACATTGGTTCAAGCCCTGTGGACGGAAGCTTTGGCGCTCTTGTTAAAACTTTGAAAAATTAAATCTCCGAAAGTATTGGTTTCTCGGAGTTGGGAATGGTATCAATGAACTTATGATAGAACTGCATCGTAAAATAAAATAAATTCAATAAAAATCCATTGATATCATTCCCAACTCGGAGAAACCAATACTTTCGGAGTTATGGTTTGTCAAAGTTTGAACAAGAGCGCCAAAGCTCCTGTCCACAGGGCTTTTTCAATTGGGCTTCTGAGCGTCGATTCTCAAGAATTTTCGTAATTAAATTCAAACGTCGGTCTATGACTCATCTCATTTTGGATTTATATACATCAGGAAATTATAATAAGAGTATTCTATGCAATCATATAGAATTGAGAATAATTATTGAAATTTTGAAAAATCATATCTCCGAAAGTACTAGTTTGTTAGAGTTGAGAATGACATCAATGGATTCTTATGATAAAACTGCATGTTAAAAAAAAATTGAATTTAAAATTTGTAATATATAAATATCTCAACCGAGATATTTATCTCTTATACCTACTCTGAAAATTTCAACTGTCTAGCTCATTCCGTTCGACAATTATCGTGTTAACGGCCGGAAGGACGGCCGGACGGGCAGAATCAATTTTGACAATGGATTCTTGATCAGTGAGTCAAACCAAATCGTTTACGACCATTTTCAGCCAAAAATTCCAAAATTACAGACATTTGGGCAAATATATAAGCACTCTGTTCCGAGGAACAAGAGCGATAAAAATTAAAGAAACTTCTGTATCTCAGAAACTGTCCGCAGATAACGCTGAAATTGAGCGAAGGCTTTCAAAAGCTCATTTTACAGTAGAGTTCTGGATTCGTATAATATTGGGAAAATATTTTTTTTCTGGAAGCCAAGCAAACTGTACCTGAATGGATCACTGTTTTGGCTATGAATTCCAACAAGCTCGCGACGACAATTATCTCACGTCAGTGCGTTTCAATTTTTTGTAGTAGTTTCCTAAAAATGAAAATTATATGGGATCTAACTAATCAATTTCATGGCAAAGAGTTTCGGATGGTTTTTAAACTTGATTATTTTGGAATTACTTATTGGCGATTTCATTTGAAATTGTTCATATTGATGAGGGAAAATGAATACATGGAAATAGGAGTATTTTTGTGTTAAATTCAGTATTTCGATATTTAAGTGAGATATCGTGAGTCGTAGCTAAAATCACCGAACAGAGAACATTGCCGTCTCTCCTTAGACATGCTCGTTTGTTGATTGGGGCATTGAATTAATGAAGCTGTTGCCAATTAATTCGAAACACTGAAATGGAACATCATTCATTAGAACCCATGTGGTTATTCAGAAAGTTTTCAGTGATTACATGAACACCTAATTCACTTAGGTTTAGATCATTCGGTGGTTCAAGCTTTACGCGACACTGAACCCATGCAGCTTGAATAAATAACTTTCCATTTTCCATCTGACGGAAGCTCAATGTATCTGTGATCCCAATCACATTTGACAGCGGTTTGCATCCTCAGTAACCTTTACTTGAATTTTGAATGGAGGAATCACTCGATCGTGCCTATACCTTTCCCATCAAATATGTTGATTCAGGTGCGGGAATACAAAAACGGTAATCGAATATAAGAGGGGGTTTGTATACGCCACATTTTGTTTCAGTTTAGAACTAAAAATTGGTTCAAGCCCAGTGGACAGGAGCTTTTTGGCGCTCTTGTTCAAACAGACAAATTATATCTCCGAAAGTATTGGTTTCTCTGAGTTGGGAATTATATCAATGGATTCCTATGATAGAAATGCATCATGAAAGAAATTAAATTTTAAAAAATAGTCGTTTAAAAAAAATGCTTCAAAAATTATGTTATAAAAAAAAGAGCAATCTACAATGCTTCAATGCCTTCATGCTTCAAATATTGTCATTAAATTTATTTATCAAGATTAAATGAACAATCTGCAATGGTTCAACCTCGTGGAATGGGTTATTGCAACTTACACTCGGTGCATAGTTTTCACAACTCGAAATACCTAAGGAAAGTATCATCGAAATGTCTAGAGCAAGGCTGGAGACAATCATAGCAGATTGTCCATTTATTCCTGATATTTGAGTAGGTAGTGGATTACGAACAATTTATTTTAATAGTTCAAAATATATTAATAAAATACTATCCTCTTTTCATCATTTAAAATTTAAGTTCATACCAATAATACATTCTTTTCTGTATTATGAACCTTAACTCAAGAAAAAATGATTGATACACAAATGTAGATTCATATTTCAGTATTTTCTTGCTAGCAACATTATGAAAATACTGTATATAGGAACATGTCTCACTACTTAGGGAAGTAAAAGGTAATATTAACCTCAGTGGTCAACGTAATTTCTTTTGATGATTCCATTATGTTCTTCTTTCCTATTGCCTCCATAAACTACATCAGAACAGTCTTGTATATATTCACAAATTCAAGAATCGAATACTTGCTTTCCAAGAGAAAATAACAACTACGAATTAACAATCTCTAATAGCTAGAAAAGATGACATTTACGAATAGTGATCACAGACATATCCTGTGTTCACATTCTGTGAATACATAGAACTTACGATGTATTATTGAAACTTTGAAACATCATATCTCCGAAAGTATTAGCTTGTTAGAGTTGAAAATGATAACAATGATAACTGCATCTTAAAAAAATTTTAATTCAAAAGTTGTTATGTAAAAACAAATATTTTTTACGTTACTCCGAAACTATTGGACCGATTCTGCCCAATAGCGATCTCAACTGAGATACTTGTCCCTCAAACCAACTCTGAAAATTTCAACTGTCTAGCTCATTCCGTTCGGGAGTTATCTTGTTAACGGACGGACGGACGGCCGGACAGCATCGATTTCGACCACGGATTCTTGATCAGTGAGTCGAACCAAAAAGTCTGAGACCATTTTCAGCCAAAAATTCTTCAACTAGTTAGCAAGCTTCAATTCGAACGGGTCCGTAGTTTTTGAGTTATCGAGAAAATAATATTCTAGATGGGTATGAATAACTCTGAAACTATTAGGCCGATTATGCCCAACAACGAACTTAATTCTCCCATTCGGATGCACAACCTACCATGAAAATTGCAAATCGATATGTTATTCCGTTCGAAAGTTATCGAGGCAACAGTCACCCATCCAGCTACTAAACTCAACCAAGGCTGCTCGGATTTCCAACAATATAGATCCGATCGTGTTCAAACTTGAAACATGGCATTAGAAGAGCCGACGCACACCGGTCGACCGGGACATTTTTGACGCGATTGAAACCGCTCGGGAATTTCAGCGATCTGTCATTCAGGGCTTTGCTTTATCGTTTAGTCTTATGATCACAGAATTAAAGTAATTCAAGCCAGAAGTTCATCGAGCCGCATAGTATTTAGTATTCAGTGTCCACATATAACAATACTTTCAGCTTACAATAATATTGAATACAGGCACGAAATAATTGCATAGTGATGAAAAGGAAAAGCTGTATCTCCCACCAACAATTTGCGATGCCATAATTGAATTAAGTTATATTATCTGCGATCTACCATATCCACTGCTCTATTCTATGATCTGCCTTCACTCGAATTATTACATAATATAACCAGTATAGCATATCTTCTCTATGGATATATCCTAGATGCATATAATAACATTCTATGCATTTTGCATATAACAAACGAATTCACTGTTTAAAAGTAGACGTCATATTCGTTGCGATTTGGAGCGTACGATTTGAAACGGACTCTTCACGCGATTGGAGTGCAGGTCGTATATACCGACAAATCACGCGTCGCTGACGTCATGGAGGTAAGTTTGTGAAGTTTTATTTTATATTTATATCAATTTGGGTAATTTTTTTTCAAGCAAAATAGGCCCATTCCTTCTATGTTCAATTATCAGAAGGTACCTGAATAGTTTAGTGGAAAAATAGGCTCATTATAGACAAATTATTAGAAAAAAGGAATTTAATGAAGATTCTCGCTTACATCAACCTCAATTGCCGTTTTCCCTCTACCTTTCAGATACATACGAGTACTTTATAAGTTGTAACGTACTGATAAATCATCTGTAAAATACCCATAAATCCTTCTACAATTTTAATGAATATCAATTTCTAGGCCTTCAATTCAATATTCGTTGGGGAGGTGGAAAAGCATCCCGATCTTTATGATTATAAACACCAGGGATATTCGAAGAATGATGCTAATGAGAAGGCGTGGAACAATGTGGATAATTGTTCGGGAGTTTGGTAGTTCTACCCCCAAGAACTAAAACCTAATTCCAAAAATCTAAGACCTGTAGTTGGTCAAACATTTTGTACGTTCCATTGGATTATATACAATTGTACGTATTTGTTAAGTGCAACCTGAAGTATATTTACATTCGAAAAGGTGTGAGATCAATATCATTTACTTGTTTTATTCTACAATAGAATATTTAATAGATATGCAATTGTTAAAATTATATTAATAAAGAAATTATTGTTTACAAAGCTTTGTTTCATTTTGAAGTATATTTCCTTTCGAATCATTTTACATTTCGAAAACAGAGTAATAAACATTTCGAGAATTCAAAATTGACGGAATCATAGAGCATCATTGTATAATTATATCCTAAAATGACATATACTTCAACAAGCGGACACTCCTTAGAACCATAATGGAATGTATTTTTACTCTATCTAAATTATGGTGTAACTGTCAATACTGTGGTGCACAGTTTACAAGGAAGGAAGCACTTCTTATGTTATATTCTGTGGCCGTCACCAACCAAGTAAGGAAGTAATGTTATGTGAAATGTAAATATTCCGGGCTTGGATGAATTTCCGGCATGAATTAATTTTATTCTGTGATTATAAGACTGAACGATAAAGCAACGCCCTGAATGACAGATCGATAAATTGCTGATGCGATTCTGATCGCGTCAAACATATCCCGGTCGACCCGTGTGCGTCGGCTCTTAGGTTTTGAAGGCTCTCGAAAAATGTCAGCGATGACGGACGAAAAGTTTCTGATAAATATAATTTGTTTAGTAATTCTTTAAAATTTTCTAGTAATACGATTCTCATGAAATTTTGCAACAATGAGCATGTTTGAATTGGATCGGTTTCGTATTTTTCGAGTTATTGAGGAAATAACAACCAAATTTCAGATGGGTATAACCCCAAAACCGTTTGGCCGATTTCGCCTATTAAAAAACGCAGATGTCGCATTCAGATGCACAACTTATCCTAAAAATTGCAAGTGGCTATTTTTTTCGTTCTCGGGTTATCGCGACACAAAAAATATTTTCAATGATTTTTTTTTTATTTTCTAGTGATATGATTCTCACAAAATTTCACAAACCTCTTTAAGTTTGTATTCTACAACTACTTACCAAGTTTCAATTCGATCAGATTTGTATTGGTCGAAAACAAAATTATTACTCGGAAACCATTGGGCCGATTATCATTAACGAACTTGTCCGTCGTATTGGGACGCGCCACCTACTCTGAGAATTTCAAGTAGCTATCTCTTTCCGTTCTCAAGTTATCGTGGCAACGGCCGGCCGGATTATAAAGAAAAAGGTATCCTCAAGGCACAAACACTTCGGTATATTGTTCACCATACCATAAAAAATATATAATCTCCCTCTTTTCAGTTTCATAATTCCCTTCTGGTTTAGAACGCTTTTCACTTGTAGCATTCGAATTCACTCATTCGGGGAATATTTTTATACTTGGGTCCTAATGAATTCGGCATTTCATTGTGCTAGGATAATCCTTCGACCAGGGTATTTTTATGTTCTGTTGAAATATATCCGCGGTCTCTTTGTGAAAAAAGAACATCGGAGCCGCTTGCCAGAGTGCAGATCAAACGTAGGGCCGTACAATTGAAATGAATGTGTGCACAAATTGAAAAATTGACAGTTTCGTACCTGTAAGTAGATATTAATGGAAAACATAAGTGGCATCAGGAAGGACGTTACGATTTCCATTGACCATCTTCTCACTTCACTACACTATACCTTTTCAAGTTGAATTTCTGAAAAAGTAAAAGCAATTTCGCAAAAAGTAAAACCAATTTCGAAAAAGGTGAAACCAATCACTTAATCACCAATCAATTAATTGAAGAATGCCGATCCCCAAATTTGTGCAACATTTCGTGAATATCGTATCCTGAAAATACTTGAGAAGTAAGTTTTTAGGTATACTATGAGATATTTAAAAAATTTCAATTCCGATAGGATACATAAATGTCAGAATTAATAATTCTGTGATTATAGATCTATTACTCAAGTCTGTCATAAAAATGGTACGAAATGTATTCATATCTTATAAAGGCTGAGAACACTGCCTATATCGATTGAGAGTGTCCAATAGAGATGTTATTAATTGAATAATAACAATTAAGAGTACATATGTATTCACAGTTGACATTAGGTAATTCAATGAAAAATTATATACGATTAACACAATTACACAACAATGTTATGTACATATTATTTTTAATTTGTTCGTTTTTCTCCTCTTGTCTTTTCATTTGTGTGCATATGTTCGAATTGAAGCTTGGTAACTAGTAGAATATCGACATATAGACGTGTGTAAAATTTTGTGAGAACCGTATACCTAGAATATTTTTAAAAAAATTACGAAAAAAAAGGTTCAAGCATTCTTCTATATTGGACACTCTTAATCGAATTTACCATGGTGAGTTCTATTGTCCGTTCTCCTGTATTGGACACTCTTAATCGAATTTGCCATGGTAAATTCGATTAAGAGTGCGCGTATGTTCCATTCTCCTGTATTGGACACTCTTAATCGAATTTACCATGGTGAATTCTATTGTCCATTCTCCTGTATAATGGTAAATTCGATTAAGAGTGTCCAATGCAGGAGAACGGACAATAGAATTCACCATGGTAAATTCGATTAAGAGTGTCCAATACAGGAGAATGGACAATAGAACATATGCGCAAATGCTCCTGACTTCACGTCAGTGCTTGAACCAATTTTTTAATTTACCGAGTAAGAATACCAAGTCATTAAAAAAATGCATGTGTAGTATTCATCAGATTTTGTCTATACTAGTTCGTACATAGGGAATAGTAATAAATATTCCTTGGAATAAATATCTCAACTGAATGATCAACGACTCCTTATCTATCACGACTAGTTAGGTATTAAATCAGATGAAGGAAAATGCCGGACAATTTTCTTCAATCATGTAATATCCCGCCTCGAGACGAAATTTTTTACGCCATTGCTCGTGACAGTGACACAGCGTTTATTGTCAGGAGTATAAAAGGAAAAATCATCCGAAAATGTTTCCGATGTCGAGCAGCCGTATTTCTACGACAAAAACAATACTTTATAGATTTATTGCTGCTAATGGGTCCCCACTTGCGATGATTACGACAGGATGATTTCCACTTCCTTCCCGACATAAAAGTATGAAAAAAATGGCCAATATTGTATTCTAGAATAGAATATAGTTTGAAAAGAAAAGAATCTATGGAAGGTAGCAATCCATAGTAGTCGAAATCAATATTGGGTTGAGATACATAAAATAACTAAACATCACTATTCGTGAAAAGCTCAGAAAAAAATTGGTTCAAGCCCTGTGGACAGGAGCTTTGGCGCTCTTGTTCTAACTTTGACAAATCATATCTTCGAAAGTATTGGTAAGAGTTGGGAATTATATCAATGGATTCTTATGATAGAGCTTCATAATAGCAGACATTTAATTCAAACATCATAAAAGAATTTAAATTCACCAAGGGTGCCAAAAATTATTAATCTAAAACCAATAGACCAATTCTACCCAACAACGAACCGAGCAACGAACTCATCCGAGATATTCGTTCCTCAATTCTATGATGAACGATATATTTTTTCCTCAAATCCACTCTGAAAATTATATTATATCAATTGAAACTTTAGCCGATATTTCAGTTTTGTCCATACTGGAGATATTCTGAACTCAATATTATTAACTTACCATTACCATTCCCATCATCATATGGATTAACCATGGGCATTAAATATCAAAATTTGACATATCATGTCTCAGGAAAATAAGTTGACATGTATCAACATAGATCATATTATAATAATTCATACATATACATAGAATGATTATCGCATTCTGTGAAAACACAGAAGTACGATTTATCATTGAAATTTTGAAAAATCATATCTCCGAAAGTATTAGCTTGTTAGAGTTAAAAATTGCATCAATGGATTCCTATGGTGAAACTGCATCTTGAGAAAAACCGAACTTAGCCGGGATATTTATCTCCCAAACCTATTCTGAAAATTTCAACTGTCTAGCTCATTTCGTTCGAGAGTTATCGTGTTAACGGATAGACGGACGTACAGAATCGATTTCGACCACGGATTCTTGATCAGTGAGTCGAACCAAATCGTTTGAGACCATTTTCAGCCAAAAAATCGAAAATTACAAACTTTTGGGCAAATTGATAAGCACTCTGTTACCAGTAACAAGAGCGCCAAAAACGATAAATAGCAACTCTTTCTTATAACCTCCAATAAATGCCTAGAGAAGGATTTCACCAACCTCCGTTTTATATTTCTGATCAAACTGTTTTCGACAGTATCAGGATACTAAACTACTGCGCTCGTTCCATGGCTCTATCTATTGCCCAAATATCAGTATTTTCGAATTCTGAGCCGATAGTGGACTAAAACATCTGTGACTTGCTGATTGAGAATCCGTAACCAACTTGTTATTATGTCCGTCCGTCCACCACTCGGTCCAACCGTTCATGAATTTCTTCGCGAAGTTCTGCATGAATTTGTTCACGAATTTCCTCGTGTGTCGTTTTACACGGGCGAAGAAATTCATGAAGATAAATTTCAAATAACAGTAATACCAACTGTAAACTTCTAAACTAGCAAATATCCAGACAACAATTGCTGCGTTTGTTTAATCACATCAGATACATCTTGAGATGTCTCCGATTTTTTTGTTACGTCTCGCAGATGTGATCATAGAATATTTTAAACAAACGCTCATGACAGTTATTAGATGTAAACAAAAACTCATAACAAAACAATAATGACTTGTGACTGGCCGGTAGTTTTCAAATGTAATTATTTATTTGGAATTACTTTATATTCATTAAAGAGACACTTTGGTAACTTTAAGTACCTGCAGGTAAGAATTGCTAAGCTACTTAGCATTTCATTTAATAATTCGATTAACGGTATACCCAATTAACATATTGTTACTGAAAGAACATTAAAATATGTTTAAATACAAGATGAAGAGGATCCACCAGAAGTCTTTGCAGAAGAAAATAATGATAGGGAACCTCAAATGAAAAGGGAAAATCTGAAAAATTTGTTTTATATTATAGAAATCTTGATTAAAAACTAATTTCATTATGTTCGTCTTTTCTTCACTGGAAACTGTGAAATAAAGTTTGGTACTATGACTTTGTAGTACATTTCAGTAATATAAAATAAAACAAACAGGTAAATAGAACCTTGTAGCATATTGCAATAAGAATAAAAACAATACAGCCTTTTTCCATGGCATCACAAAAATAATAATACATAAAGGTAATAACAATAACTCTAATAAAATAATAGTACAAACTTAATGATACAGGACTTTGTTAAAATATCTATTAAATTATCGAAACTACTCTGCAGCTTATCTTTTCTTGGTGCCGCCTCTCTATTGCATCTTCTCTTCTTGACATTTTTCTTGCCATTGAAGACACTACAGAGCTTGCATTAGAAGTTGAGCTATCTCCATTTTCCCTTTTATCTATATTTTGTACAATAAGGCCTTCGATGCTACTGCATGTTGCAGGCGCCACTATTTCAGGCTTTTTATGCAAGAAATCATTCATGACATCGAAATATTTCCAGTATGCTCTGCCAGTTCCTGTCGTGTCAATAATTTTTTTGTGGTTTTTATATTTATTCAGAGAGAGTGTCCTATTGAAAGTACTGGATAATTTGTTTCCTATTTTTTCATAAACTTTCTTTTTTCTGAAAGTTTGCAAACCTTCCCAGTTCGCAACAATCTCGTTTATTAAAAAAAGGTCAGATTGTTCACACCAGAGCTTATTCTCCTGGTGTTCTGTAAGAAATAACAATCAATATCAAACAGTTGTAGGAATAATTAGCAAATTTGGCGATTTGGCTGCACTTTATACCGACAGGGTTTCAAATATTCTATATGTTATATCGTAAATTATCTTACCATTATTCAACATTTTCACTCTATCTGGGGTTTCTCCCACTTCAACTATGTTCTCATTATTTTTTAATGCGAAATACATTTTCAAGATATATTTCGTTCAAACTAGTCTTCAGAGGTTTATTTGTTTATCAACACAGAATACAAATATATTTATTCTTATATCCTCCCTAATCAAAGTATTTATCAATAACAAAACCCAAAACGCCACTCAACAACTACAAATGAATTATTTCATAGGACAACTTTGACAATTCAACTGGTTACAGTGGTTACATCTCATTTTGAATCTAGATGTGAAAAATGTAATCTGAATCTAATAACAAACGCTATTTCAGATGTAAAAGATGCGAAAAATGCGGCTAAACAAACGCTTGAAATGTACAAGATGCATCTGATGTGGGTAAACAAACGCAGCGCAGCAAATAAAGCAGATTCTGAGCTTGACTCGTTTTCTACCTCAAAACATAACTAGAACTTCCAAACAACAACCTCAACGACCACTAGTTTATGTTTAACAGCTTTTCAAATTGGACACCCTCTCCCTAGACTAAAATGAAGATTTAATTCATAGAAGGGGATCAAAAAAAACTTTTTGAAAATGTTACTATAAACGTGACGTTTTTTTGGACATTAGGAGGGGGGTTAGGGGGAAATTTCGAGGGGGTTTATCGAAGAAAAATACGGAAGTTTCGTAGAGTTTCGCGTTTTCGGAGCGAAAAGACGAAGGTGTATTTAAAAAAAATAACGAATAGGCGAAAAAACGCCTTGTGTAGAGGCATTCGGAGGAACGGTGGCGTTCGGAACGACGGTATTTGCGGGAACGCGAAAACGAGCCCTTTTTCGATCCTCTCTTTCGTTTTCCGGGAAGAACGATAGGACTTTTCGCGAAAATCCACAAAATTCTGACGTTTCACGTATTTCTGTGGCGAATTTTAACGCGGCTCTTTCAAGGTCGACGTTTTCGGTCTGAACTAGCGACCAGAAATGTCAAATCGAATTTGAATTTCGAACGGAATTACTCGAAAATCTTGGAATCGTCTAAAAAAACTGCGAGAAATATGAACGAGTAACCGATTTCCATCGATCGCTTGACAGGATTGACGATATTGTTCTGAAAATCGAAAGACGGAAATCATCCCATCAGTACTATAATATCTTTATATGGCACATAATCGGAATTGACTCATGTAGTCGGAGTAGCCGAGTTAGCCGAGGTTTGGATAGGGAATTAATTTATAGTTCCCGAGCCTCGCGGGCAGGCGGGTTCGGATCTCGGAGCGGCGGAAATAGCTTACTATCAAATTTTTCCATTTTTACCCAATGAAAAACTCAAAGGAGTATTACTCCAGTAAACGTATCTTGGGATTTTGAACTTTTCGTTGAGTTACCAAATCTGTAATGAATATCCGTTCGATCGGACGGATTTTTGCATTAAAATTACTCAAAATATTCCAACATTAAGCAGAAAATTAAAGGTTGAAAATGAAAAAAAAAAAAAAGCACTGACGTGTAGTCAGTACTCTTTGGCGCGCGTGTTCACGGTGGCTAATTTGAATTGAATGATGAGTACTTCAAGCTCAGTAGATAGAGCGAGCCGAAGATCTACCCAAAGGATAGTGGACACCATTCACTGTCGGTTCAAAAATTAACAGTGCTGTATTTAAGCTGCCATCAGGATAGATTAACAAAGTTGGAAAAGAAAACAAGTGACTCTCCTTAGTCGCACAAGCTCCTAGAAGATTTGGGAGGGTCAGTATAATCCTAATCATGTTAATCGCACGCGCGCCAAAGCAGATTGACTTTTTACACTTTTTCTTTCATTGTTAAGTCAATCTGCTTTTGCGCGCGTGCGATTAACATGATTAGGATTATACTGACCCTCCCAAATCTTCTAGGAGCTTGTGCGACTAAGGAGAGTCACTTGTTTTCTTTTCCAACTTTGTTAATCTATCCTGATGGCAGCTTAAATACAGCACTGTTAATTTTTGAACCGACAGTGAATGGTGTCCACTATCCTTTGGGTAGATCTTCGGCTCGCTCTATCTACTGAGCTTGAAGTACTCATCATTCAATTCAAATTAGCCACCGTGAACACGCGCGCCAAAGAGTACTGACTACACGTCAGTGCTTTTTTTTTTTTTTTTCAAGTTCCTTTAACAAATATAGCTATCAATACAGTTTGGCTGTTAGCTTTACCGTAGATCGAAAAAAAATGCGGTTGTGGGACCTCCGTTTGGAATGCAATTGCCTCTTCTCCAAATCCGAACGTATTTTAATATAGATCTACCGAACATAGTTATTTATAAATTCGCCTCAGGGCCACCATACAGACATTTCAACTCGGAAACAACGCTATTTCCCCCAAACTGACTTGTGTCCGTGCACTGAATTGACATTAATATTCTTTTGAAACCTCACAATATCGGCTCATTGCTTCCAACATAACCCAAACAACCCAAAACCATTCACTTCTCATCTGCGCAAGCGCTATATACTCTTGCCTGCAAGTCCTCCCAAAATTACACACCTCACAAAAAACTCCGATTCTCCAACACTAGTGGTTCAGGAGATATCGCTTCTTGAATCCACGCATGCGCAGACCCTCACCAGGGGATTCTATAGAGGAATAGCATCCGCCACCCCAAAATCCCAATCCTCTCTGACGAAAACACCAGCAGTTAAATCACTGATGGTCTGCTCATGCGCATAACGAAAAATGCCCGTAAGGGGTAACTTCAATTTCGAAATTAGCCCCAGGGCCACGATACGGACACTTTAACTCGGAAACAACGCTACATCCCCCAATCTGACTTGTCCTTGCACTGAATTGCCATGAATATTCTTTTAAAACCTCACAATATCGGTTCAGCACTCCCAACATAACCCATACAACCCAAAAACAGTCACTTCTCTTCTGCGCATGCGCAATCTACTTGCGGCTGAAAGTCCTCCCAAAATCACACACCATACAGAAAACTCCGATTTTCCAACACTAGTGGTTGAGGAGATATCGCCTCTTGAATCCACGCATGCGCAGACCCTCACCAGGGGATTCTGTAGAGGAATAGCATCCGCCACCCCAAAACCCCAATCCTCTCTGACGAAAACTTCAGCAGTTAAATCACTGATGGTCTGCTCATGCGCATAACGAAAAATGCCAGTAAGGGGTAACATCAATTTCAAAATTGGCCCCAGGGCCACGGTATGCACACTTCAACTCGGAAACAACGGTATTTCCCCCAAACTGACTAGTGTCCGAGCACTGAATTGCTATGAATATTCTTTTAAAACCTCACAATATCGACTCAGCACTCCCAACATAACCCATCCAACCCAAAAACAGTCACTTCTCTTCTGCGCATGCACAATCTACTCGCGGCTAAAAGTCCTTTCAAAATAACACACCTTACAAAAAACTCCGATTCTCCAACACTAGTGGTTCAGAAGATATCGCATCTTTAATCTACGCATGCGCAGACCCTCATCAGGGATCTGGATTCTATGGAGGAATAGCATCCGCCACCCCAAAACCCCAATCCTCTCTGACGAAAACTACAGCAGTTAAATGACTTCTCATCTGCGCATGCGCACAACGAAAAATGTCCGGAAAGGGCAGCATGAACCTCAAAAAAATAAGTTTCGGCATTTTAAGCAAAGTATTTCGCAAAATAGTAGTAATTTTTTTATTTTTTTCATGTCACGTGATCTTCATGAAATTTTGCAAAAGTGTTTGCATTGGTCTTTTGCATCTAACTACTGAGTTTCAATTTAATCAGATCAGTATTTTTCGAGTTATCCTGAAAACAAAATTTAAAAATTTTTGAAATTTTTTTTTGCTACTTTAGGGCCGTCCGATCAAAACAAAACTTCGCAGGCATATAAAAGTCATGATTCTACAATTTGCTGCCAAATTTCAGAAAGATCGAGTGATTGGTTCCGGAATTATTCATTAAAAACGTTTTGACTAAAAACGGCCTTAACTCCGAAACCGCTTGGTGGATTTCGCCCGTTAACGAACTTGTCCGAGATATTTACGCTACAAAACTACCCTGCAAATTTCAACGCTCTAAGTCATTGCGTTCGAGAGTTATCGTGCTAACGGCCGGCCGGACCGGACGGACAGAATTGAATTTGACCTCGAATTCTTCATCAGGAAGTCGAACCTAATCGTTTGAGACCATTTTCGAAAAAAAATTCGAAAAATACAGACATTGTGACGAAATGATAGCACGCTGTTCCTTGCGGAACACGCGCGCAAAAACCACTGTAATACAGGGTGTTTCAGTAATATTTCACCCCAAGAGATCTATCGTGAAGAGAATTCTCAACATTGTAAAACCATTACGAAAAGGTAGCCGCTTCTATACAGGGTATTTTCAAAAAACTGTCAACTCCGAAACGGCTTGACCGATTTTGATTAAACTTTGTGTGTGTGTTTGGGTGGGTCATTGCTTCACAAAATCATCCAGTAGGTGGCGCTGATAATATTCTTTATGACCTCAGAAATGGTTTGACCAATTTTGATGAAACATTGTGTGCGTGTTTGAGTGGGTCTCAGGCTCATAATAGGAAACAGGAAGGTGACGCTGTATTCGGTTTATAACAACTCAAGAACGACTGGACCGATTGCGATGACACTTTTTATGTGTATCCGAGTAGGTTTCAGTTCCACAATATTCCCCGATAGGTGGTGCTACAATCGGTTTACAGGAAGTCACAAATGGCTATACCGATTTTGATGAATCTTTGTGATTGTGTATCGGTCGGAATTCGGTAGGCCTTAGGTTCACAATACGATATTACGGTAGGTGGCGCTATATGCGATTTATGGGTACTCAAAAACGCCTCGACATATTTCGATGGGACTTTCGTGTGTGTATGATTCTCAGAATCACAACAAGATCCGTTAGATGGCATGCAACTACCTTCAATTTTTCTACCGATTATATTGATCTACTGAAAAAATTTAGATCTACCAGAAAAATGTGGATCTACCGGAAAAATATAGATCAACCGGAAAAATGTTGATCTACCGAAAAAATGTAGATCTACCGGAAAAATGTAGATCAACCGGAAAAATTTAGATCTACTGGAAAAATGTAGATCTACCTGAAAAAGGTTGATCTTGTAACGTGCCAATTGTCCAATTATGGACGATTATCGAGCATTAGAATCTACTTTTAATTTTCTAGCGGTGGGAGGCTAGACTGGCTTAATTCGGTAACAAAACTGCCTCCCAGGTTTTCACAATATGTACATATATTAAAATTATTGAAAAATTACAATATGCCGACCCTTTTTCACTCTGCGCAGTCTTATACTACTTAACTTAATAGAAAACAACGTCGTCGCCTCTTCGGAGTTCGATATTATGATCCTGATCTTGATGTTCCAATTTCAAAGAAACCACTTCTAGATGGTCTTCCAATTCGAAGTAAAGTGTCTGCTGGTTATTTTCTCATCCAAAGGAAGTACTACGTTGATTCCCCCAATTTCAAGGGTAGTTGGTATGTATATCTGGATGATTCCTCTGTACAAATTCAATTCCAGCCAAGGTACAATTTCAATCTCAGCCAAAGTACAAAATCTAACGATAAAAATGCTGTTATATTGAAATCTTCCGGAACGCAAGAAGAACTTTCAGGAGTTCCAGCGTTTTCATGAAACATCAAGATGCCGACCCTCTGGTTTACGCGCAGCCTCCCGGTAGTGTTCGAGGCTTTGTAATTCACGCAAACGATCAAAACATGCAGAGGCGGATCATCCACTTAATTTATCCATAGACGTGCTATATCGTTGCATTCTACCGAAAAAATGTACATCTATGGAGATGTACCGGAAAGATGTAGATCTACCGGAAAAATGTAGATCTACTGGAAAAATGTAGATCTACTGGCTAGGTAGATCTGCTGGCCAACTAGTTAATCCTATTTCCGCACAGGATAGACGAAAATTGATGTCAGTGTCTGAAGGTTCATTTTCATGAGAAACTCATTGTCGACATTTCTCTTATGATGAGAAGGTCCCATTTCTGTAAAAACATTCTGATAGCAACTCTTTACGCAAACATTCAATGACGTTAATTAAATCTCCTCTGTTGCTGCCGAATTTTTCTTACTTTCATTAACAACAATATTTAGCTTTCCAAGTTTTACACACTGCACAATTCTCAAAACAACAAACAGCTGATCTATTTTGAAGTAACATTATATTTTAAGGTTAGGCGCACTGACATTTCGGAAACGAAGTCGAACTGCGAACTCTGGGTTTATAAATCGACCCTCGACGAACGAGCGAACTGCACCCAACAGCAACGGAAACTGAACTGCACGGAACGACAGAGTTTATAAATCGGGCTTACCCTAAGATTAGTTCGCGTTCTTTCTTAATTCTAGAACGGTATCACCGGTGATGGGCATGCAATAAACCATTTTTGGCGCTCTAGTTCCTCGGAACTGAGTGCTTATCAATTTGCCCAAATGTCTGTAATTTTGGAATATTTCGATGAAAATGGTCTTAAACGATTTGGTTCGACTCACTGATTAAGAATCCGTGGTCGAAATTCATTCTGTCCGGCCGGCCGGCCGTAAGCACGATAACTATCGAACGGAATGAGCTAGAGAGTTGAAATTTTCAGGTAAGGTTTGGGGGATGAATATCTCGGCTAAGTTCGTTATTGGGCAAAATCGGACAGATGGTTTCGGAGTAACAAAAAAAAAATTTTTTTTTACGAAATAAATTCCAAATCAAATTTTTTTTAATAAGCAGTTTTATCATAAGAATCCACTCATATCATTTTCAACTCTAACAAGCTAATACTTTCGGAGATATGATTTTTTAAAATTTCAATGTAAATCGTATTTCACAGATTTATATAATTATTATTCTATGTATGAATTCTCATAATGTCAACTTGACAGAAGGGAATATTGTAACTTCAAAAATATTGGGGTTGAAATACTCGTATTTTAGCGATGCAACGGGGACCTCACCCGAAAATGTTTGAAAATATTACGTAAATATTGAAAGCATAATTCTGTAGTTTGGTGAACGTAGATCAGGAAATTTTTGATCGATTACAAGGTAATTTATTATTACTTATCTAATAAACTATTATTTGAATTGAATTTCATGTATGATGCAGTGATATCATATGAATACATTGATATAATTCCCAACTCTGAGAAACCAATACCAGATATAATTTGTCTGTTTGAACTAGAGCGCCAGAAAGCTCCTGTCCACAGGGCTTGAACCCATTTTTTTTGTTAGCTGTTATAATTTCGCCTTGCATGTAAAATAAGGAACCTCTGCTTTTTTTAGTAAACTGTACCTAATAATTTCGCCTTACCTGCCAACATTCATATATACCTCAGCTACAAAGGGGGGTATTTTACCTATGAAACATTGAACGGTGGAACCGGTGGTCAACTTGAACTCGAAACATTTTTTGAAGTGAAACTTCTAGTGCGACTTCCAACCAGGTTGCGTTAAACGTTTAACGCTACCATGGAGGGGGTATGAAAGCACTGTTGCGTTAAACGTTGAACGCTCCTGGGAAGGGGGGAAAGAAATAGACATAGCGAGAGTGAATGCGTGGCACCCAAACGTATGCGCGTAGTTTTCTACCCCTTCCTATTTTCATTTCTACATTAAGAAGTTTCACTTCTTCCGAGCGGAGGGACTCCACGCACTATATTATTGTTTTTTTAGAGACTTATTCCGGACTCCGGACTTGTCTGCGCCGAAGTGCTAAATAAATTGGAACAGATATCTAGTAGACGACTATACCCCAGGTAACACAGGGACCTCCCAGAGATGTCTCGGCCAGCAATTGCCGGGATATTGTGACGCCTATTGCGATATCGCTGGGAGGTCGCCAAGAGCTCCCTATCACCTCCAAATGTCCGCCACAGGGGATGAGCACAGTAACATCTCACAGATATCACGTGGGGAAGTTCTCAAACTGCTCACCCTAGGGAATATTTTGAGAGGTTTACTGCGACATCGCAGGGAGGTCGCCCAGACCTCCCTATCACCTCCAAATGTCCGCCACAGGGGATGAGGCCAGTAACATCTCAGAGTTATCGCATGGGGGAGTTATCAGGCTGCTCAACCGGGGCAGTACTGAGAGAAGATGGTTGCGATATGAATCTATGATCTATATATCCTCCAAATGTGCAGTACATGTGTGGCGCCGAATACATCACTTCGATGCGTAGATCGATATTCCACTCGAGTTATTAGCGATGGGGTTGTTCTTCCAGGTACAGAGTAGACGATTGTGCCATCTACCAGTGGAAACGAGAAGTGCAGAGTAGGGATGGAGTAGATCCCTGCAACACGCCACCTGATTTCCTATTCTTGTTAAATTTGCGGTGTTTTGAGGACCTCGCAATGGAATGCGTTATTCTCGTTACACTTGTGATATCTTGAGGAGCTCGCAATAGGAATGTCTCTTTCTAGTTATCTGCGTGATATCTTTAGGAGCTCGCAATAGGAATGTGTTATTCTTGTTACATATGCAATATCTTGAGGAACCACGCAATAGGAATTTCTTATTCTCGTTATACTTGCGATAACTTAAGGAGCTCGCAATGGTAATGTCTTATTTTGGTTATCTGTGGGATATCTTTAGGAGCTCGCAATAGGAATGTCTTATTCTGGTTACATATGTGATATCCTGAGGATCTCCGCAGTAGGAATGAGTTATTCTGGTTATATGCGGTATATTTTTAGGAGCTCGCAATAGGAATATCTTATTCCTTGTTATACTTGCGATGACTTAAGGAGCTCGCAATAGGAATGTCTTATTCTGATTATCTGTGTGATATCTTTAGGAGCTAGCAATAGGAATATCTTATTCTGGTTACATATGTGATATCTTGAGTATCTCCGCAATAGGAATTTATTATTCTCGTTACACTTGCCATGACTTAAGGAGCTCACAATTGTAATGTCTTATTCTGGTTATCTGAGGGATATCTTTAGGAGCTCGCAATAGGAATATCTTATTCTTGTTATACTTGCGCCGATGACATAAGCAGCTCGCAACAGAAATGTCTTATTCTTGTTATCTGTGGGATATCTTTAGGAGCTCGCAATAGGAATATCTTATTCTGGTTATCTGTGTGATATCTTTAGGAGCTCGCAATCGGAATGTCTTATTCTGGTTATTTGTGTGAGATCTTGAGGATCTCACATTGGGAGCTCGCATTTTAATCCACATTGTAACCTCTCAGAGACCTCTATGCGAGGTCTGTATTACCTGGGACCAGGCGTTAAATAAATTCGATTTTATTTTTAATTCAACATAGGTGATAGCAGTGAGTGGACGCAAGACCATCTGTTATACCGGTTGGTCGAAAAGTTGAAGTGGAACAACTACCCATTGGTAGACATTTATGTGGATAGGCTGCTGATCGATTAATTGACTTATGAATTGGAACTAAGGGGGCAATCAAACCCAATAGCGTGATACGAAGCGAACTTTATTGCGACAGGTCATCCAATCTGGCAAACCCTTTCAGCCCGTCACGTCGCTGAGCCCTGAACTCGACATCGAAATGTGCCAAAACAAACTCACCGACTTAATAAAAGCCATCCAGATCATCAACAACGATTATGCCGACAACGAATTTTCACGCATTTTTAACAGGTTAAAGCACGTGCAAGGAATGTTAAGCACGAGTGATAAAGCACATTTTGAAGTGGTCGACCGACTGGGAGGAACCACAGCTAAAGCACCGACTGGAAGGAACCGCAGCTATATACTGTAACGATATATGTGAGAGAGATTAGAAAGAGGGGATAGACAGCACAGGTGAGTGAAATCCGTTTTCGGTCGAGGAAGGCGGAGAGATTGAGCTCATAGGCTTGTTCTGCGAATTTTGATTACTTTGAACATTTTTCCGTTGATTATTGATGGGAGTAATTATGTATACCTATTCTTTTGTTTAAGAAGTTTACCTTTTCATTGGTTCAATTGGTTAATTTGATCTTGTAACGGTATAAAGCCGTTGCGCGCTTTTCGTATTTATCCAACCAGTGTGATGCGACAAACGTGAATGGATAGTTGAGTTATCGTTTGACATTTTGTAACATATTCAGAGTCTAAATTGAAAATGTTTCACCTTATGAATCCTTGTCGATTTTCCTCATTCAATTTTTCAATACATTTTAGAAATCATTTCGGTATAATTTTGTTTCATACCGTGGATTTACTGTTAAGAAGCCTACAGACACACGAACAAGAACGCGAACATGAACGCACGTACATGTACGGGCGTTCATACTGTCAACTCTACACACATACGTACTTGTTATGTGTATCAGTCTTCTAGGCCTAGCGGTTGTATTTTATCAAGATGCCGAGTACAGATGAATTAGATTTACTAGCAGTGGCAGTTTTGTAGTTAAAAAAAAAAACCTCAATTACAGAAAATAGTCCAACCACGAAGGTGAGAAAATGGCTTTTGAAACGAAATGAATATACTCATATCAATTTACTTGGCGAGCATCCAAAAGAAGTACCACGTTGATTTCTCAATTCCAAGGGAAGTAGATATTTCTGGGTGATTTTTCGGTACAAATTCAATCCCAGTCAAGTTGCGAGAATTTCAGCACAATTCTCGCCGATAATTCAATTCAGAAATCTTAAATGCTTCACCGAAATCTTCCGGAACGCAAGAAGCAAGAACTTCCATGATTTCCACGAAACATGAAGATGCCGACACTCTGGTTAACGCGCAGTCTCGTGCTGGTGTACGGCTCATTTTTCCATAGGCCATATATATCGTTGCAATCGGCAGGTCTTATTGCTTCTCAGCCACGAAGGTTTGCAGCTTGAAACCCCTAGAACGAAATGGTGGGAGTCCCTATTCCCTAGAGCAGGTCGAAATGGTTACTTACCGTAACGATGCATAACAAGAATATACAATCAACATCACATTTCTACAAAACCACCAAAAAACACGTTCAGTTGGGATGGAAAATCATTGGCAGCAGCGACCAACCAGGAATGGCGATGCCAGGCAACATCATGGCGGATACGGCAACATATAGTACCGATGACTAAGGCTCGCTTCACATCAACACGATTCGAGGGTGCCTCTCCGACCCGTGCAAGGCAGCCGTGTGTCGTTCACACGACCACGACTTGGCCGGATAGCTGTGAAAGCTATCATTCAAGCCTTCACCCAAGAATCGGATGCCAGTGTCGTTTTCACGACTGTGAGGCGAGCCTGTGGGAAAGCTCGAGCGTTTCTGTCGTTGCCGCACATAAAACCGTGTCGTGTTGATGTGAAGCGTGCCTAAGTCCAGATCGACCTGCCGAGGCAGAGGAGAGGCCAGTCAACAACGGATACCAGCGTTCCACCTAGATTTGGAAGGCTTTGTTTGTATTGTTCATTTATTTTGTGGGGGTAGGCTTGCGAGCATATAGGCGGTACTCTGAATTGGTTCTTTAGCTTGGAGGATTATGAACCGTGTAAATTCAACTTGCATTCAATTTCCAACCCAAAGTTATTTTTTTCGGAGAAAGAGCAGTTTAAAGGAGGCTGCACATTATCGCGGAAAGGAATGGATCGGAAATTCCGATCAGCGGTTATGTGCGTCTTTGACTACAAGTGACCTAAGTGAGTTTGCTATTTTACCAAAATAAAGAATTTCCGGTAAATTAGAAAACTCCGTCTGAGGAAACACCGTTACACTTGTCTTGTTATATTCATTCCAATCTGCTTCTTGAACCAATGGAGATATTTTTCTTCGAACATTTGTTTTGATTGTCTATAGGTATACATAACTGTTTATATCCCCTAAAAAACCTATAAATATTTCTTAATTTGAAATAAGTTACACGGTTTGGTAATCAATGAATATATATTGATTTACAAGATGGCTACATTGGTAGCCATAAGTGCTTACTCTTAGTTATGAATGAGGGGTAAATGAAGAGATTGTTATTGACACTTGAAATGAAAAAGTTGGAAAATAAAACAAGGTCTCATTAGTTTACACAAGATTTATTTATACCTATACTGGAATAAATATTTTATGTACATATTTCACCATTCCCATGTACAAATATATTACTTTTTCAACTCTAAGTCTACTCAATGATTGTACATAAATCATAATTTACCATAAATGATATCATACATTAAATAATTTAATACATCAAACATTGGCCATGTATATTAATATACAAAATAGCACTTCGAATTAACTTCACATCCAAATCAATATTTCGGATATGGTGAAAAAAAGCCCCACCTGTTTTCGAAAATAAGAGGTCAGTAACATATCACGCTATTTAGAATGATCACGTTATTTGTTTAAATGCAACCTTCAATACATCCGAATTTCAAGAACCATTTCTGAATAAATAAAAATCAATCTAATAAGGTACCATTTCCTAATGAACAGTACATTCGAAAATACAATTTTATTTCATAAGGAAATTTATGCAAAAGTAAAAGTGAGCTCAAATTCTTCACATATTGGTTTCAACGAACGACGTTCTGGAACAGTGAGAAACTTTCTGATTGTGTTTGCGACCATAATGAGTTTATGTTGAGGGAAAGTATATACTATTAATCTGAAGTGCATCTTGAAGAATCATTAAGTACATACCTCGATTCAAAACCTAACGATCATAGCACATTCAAGCAAACGATTAATTCTTCACATTTTGGAAATATTTCCACAGAATGTGATTTCATTGTCTAAAAATTCAGATCTGAAGGCACATCTTTTTTCGGTCTAAAATTAACAAAGGTCATTTCGGATTAAAGGTATTCAGCGAACTGTCTCTATTTTATTTGAATTATTTTTTATCAACATTCTCGAAATGTATATTCATATAATAGTTTATCTTGATTCAACTCATGTTGAATTCATTGGATGTTTGATGATAGCATGCAAATATTATTGCCCTCTCAAAATATCAGACCACTTTCCTCGACAGAAGGGATATGACATAAAATTTCGAAATTTGTGACAGACATATTAATTATGTATAATTAAGTACACAGATTTTTGTACCAAAACATTTCTTTAAAATATACACCGAATTTATAATTATTAATGCCATAAAGATCGCTTTGAATATAAAATGATTGAACACAGGAACTTATCGAATACATGTTTTCTAACTATAACATAATCATAAATTACAATTAAAATATATAAAAATGCACTCGACAATTATCAAAAAGAAAGTAACGATCATTTCAAAGAATTATATACATTACTTGACATTAATCACTTGATTTTAAATAACTAGCATAACAGCTAGAGTTATCGGAAAATACACAGAAGGAATAACTTCTTTCTTATTGTAAAATGATCACTGGATTAACATCACTTTCCACTGAATCGAATGAAGCTTTAACTTCATTCACAATTCCGTAATATTACAGGCCATTGATATGAATCGGAATAGCAAATCTAAAAATAAAACTTCAAAAACATGCATTCCACTGTATACTTCCCACTATTTCAGTGAAAAATATACGCGAATTTCCAGTAGAAAATTTTCCAATGAATTTTGCGTTTGAAAAAACGACAAAACAGGAACAAAAACCGCATATTTACTTTCAGTCTGTCCTCTGATTATATTATGTTTCATCCAAATCTGAATAATCTGAAAGAGGACAAGTAGTGTTGGAATCAAACGCAGAGATCTAGTTGCATCTGGACTAATTACTGCATATGCCTGAAAAGATGAGATGGCGAACAGCTCTGATCAATCTGTTATTGAAATCTGTGCATATCCTATTAAAGACTTATCATCTGGTTGTTCATTGGAGCCCAACGTAGATTGCTAAAAATAAAAGAGATTTCAGATTATGAAAATAAGTGCGCGGTCTTTACTGCAGTCTTGGGCAGAAATTTATTTTAGGTTGCGAACGTGTTGCTATGATGAAAAGTTCGATAATCTAGTTCTTCGTTGATTTTCTACACTGCGGGATTATCAAAATAATATCTATGTGTCTACAGCGATTGAAGTGATTACTTTGGTTTGAATCAATTACATTTCTGATTTTCATTAGATTTCAGTAACAAACATTTTGCACTATGAAAAAAACGTTTGGAGTCACCACCATCAGATGTTTACAATTCCATTGTTCATGTTCTACCGTTATTTATATGCAACAAAGAGTTTAATAATAATACACATTACATTTAACTATGGAATCCGATCTCATTGATATGAGTATGCATGCTCCACTATAAGTATGAAACTGCACCAACAATAATTTGCCTACAGACCACCACCATCTTATTGAAGATGTGGAGAGGACCTTCTCTGCAATGTTTGGTGTTATTGGGGGTGCTTTTGACAACACCCTGCACACCTCCATATGCAATCCTGCCCGTTGCAAAGGGGTATAACCCCACTGTTAAGTGGATATCGGTAATACTGAAAGGGCGAGCCGTCACGGCCTAAGTGGGGGAGACAGAAGTGGCTGTGCTGCTTGTAGGGGTTGCCCACAAGGTGGAGTTCCTTGCTGTGGAGCCTGGTCATGGATGGACTTCTGGGAAGTTTTTCGGAAGGTGGTTTCAATGCCCAGGCACATACTGATTAGATAGTGATAACTGTTAGAGACAAGCATGACGGCACAATGAGTAGCCAAATGCAAAGTGCCCTCAGTATCACCGAAAAGTGGTGTGGAGAAGAAGGACTTAACCTCAATCCCACCACCTTGATTCCCTTCACTAGGGGCCGGTTTCTGAGGAATATAACATCTGGTTTATCTTCCGTTTATCTGTCCAATTCAAAAGAATTCGGTAGATAAACTGAAGATAAACTCCATTCAAATGTGTCAGAAACCGGCCCTAGAAGGAATAATCTGAATTTCAGAGCACCGGTACTAAATGGTCGGACTCTGAACCTCTCCAGTGAATGCAAATATCTAAGAGTAATACTAGATAGTAAGCTCAACTGGAGAAAACACATAGACAAAATTCTTTCCAAAGCCACAGCGGGTATGTGGGTCAGCAAAATACTATTTGGGAAGACCGGGTTCAAACCGGAAATTGCAATGTGGTCATACATAGCAGCAGTAGTCCCCATTGTCACCTACGCATCCTTACCATGGTGGACAGATACTGATAAGACCATCACACTCAGTCGGTTTGCAGAAACTGCAACGGCTTGCCTGTGTTGGTTTCACAGGAGTCTCTGAAAATGAACCTCAAGGGGGCGCACATCTATATTATAAAGGACAGCCAGGCCACACTGAGAGACCTGGAATCAACCATCCAAGGTTCCCCCTACTGTCCTGGGAATGTTGGAATACCTGTCTAGAGGCAATACGTTGACTATTCTATGGGTGCCAGTGCACTTGAAAAAGGCCACTACAGGGCAGCGGTCGAACAACTAATTAACAGAATAACTCTTTGTAGAAATACTCCAGGACTGCACAGGCAAACAGATTAATTGATTTCCCACAATACTATACCAGGTAGTTCCTGCAGTGGCCATGAGCTGACCTTCGGGTCCCAGAAGACGAAACACATAGTCTGCAAATGCCCAGATATGGAAAGCCGAAGAGTCTTTCATATGGGTGAGCACCGTAATAGCCAAGGCGCGTAAGAGCGTCGTCAGGTATGTTAACACTATTGCTAATATCCTCAGGATTGAATAAGTAGGGTAATAGAACAAAAGATCGTATGTAACGTTTCTTTTTAACTCAGGCGAGGGTTTGTTTATGTTTTGTTTACGATAAGGTTATCGTTTGTGTTGACGTCGAATTTGAGGTTGGATCTCAGTGGTGCCAATCGACGCACAAGAAATGTCGCATTCGAGAGCCGAATAAGTTGGCAATATTATTTCATAGTGACAGTCTGAAAGTTTGTGAGGGTCTGCGCCAGTCAGGGACATGAGGTCGTCCATTTTGTCAACACTCGAAGGAGGAGCAGTAGGTTAGGCGTATTTTCGGAACTTAATAAGAATTGGTGATTTCTTCTTAGTTGGATATAGTTT
This sequence comes from Halyzia sedecimguttata, assembly GCA_937662695.2. NCBI lineage: Eukaryota > Metazoa > Arthropoda > Insecta > Coleoptera > Coccinellidae > Halyzia > Halyzia sedecimguttata. The sequence goes on from OW569413.2 coordinate 59,113,221, forward strand.
CGAAAATCGAATTAGGAGTGAGGGTTACATTGGTTTGATTTGGGAAGATAACAGGTACCTTGCACTCGTCTCGAAAGAGGATCTAACGACCTTTCTGCAAATCTAAGAGTTGACCACGTGAACGATCTTGGCGACTTTGACAGGTATGTGTTAGATGTTCTATTCTCGTCATTTATAGTGGAATCAATTCAGGTCGTAATTATATTTCTATATCCAGAACATCGCTGTGTGCTTGAAGAATTATTTGGTGGAGGCACGACAAGATTTGGTTTCGAAGCAAACGTGTGCAAGACAACCCCGAACATCAGGGTATGTACGAATTCTATAACTGTTGCATAACAACGAATAATTGGTCTGATTAATATTATGATAACCGAAATTATTATGTATTGCGAAAATTCATTTGTTTCTTATCCGAGAGAAGTCACTGATGATTTCTTTTCTGTCATCAGGGTTTTTTGGTAACATCAGAAGTTTTTTTTGTAACATCAGGAGTTTTTGTGGCAGCCCGAATTTTTGTGGCAGCACGAGTTTTTGTGGCAGTCCGAAGTTTATGGTGGCAGGAGTTTTTGAGGCCAGTACGATTTTTTATATCAGGAAGAGTGTAACTGAGACATTCGGATATATACAAGGTGGTCCATAAGTAGCGCTGTGAGACAGCCAACGCAGGGTTACCGATCCCGAGTATATACAAGCTGGTCAGAAAGCAACGCTGTGGGACATTCAATCGAGGGTTGCAGACTACGAGCACAGAGAGAAAGAGGACAGTATTGCGAGACCATCGACGCAGTTCTACGTTCAGGAATAAGGATAATCAGCACGCAAGTTATAGAAAACATATCTCGAAACATCTTATACCTGCTATATCTATATAACGTGAACTTATTATCATCAATTATATAAATTATTATTGTTGTTGTAAAGCGGAAATTGGGGAAAGATTTGTGGTAGTCATATATGATCATAGATAAGAAACGTGGATGCGCCTGAGCTCAAGCGACGCGTATTTGAATCCAAGAATAATATCTACGTACAATTTCCGCCACCCTTATTCAGGGTTTCATAATAGTTAAATTTTGCTGGATCTAAAGACCTGGGTTGTATGCTATTAGAATAAACTGTTTGTTATTAGCGTGAATATTCTTTTGGTGAATTTAGGAATTAGTACATTACGCAGGGGTATCTGGGAGACTTAAATTTACCTGGCGCCCATTTACTAGGTTCCCTTTTTAGGAATCCACTCCCATCTCCACTGGAGCTAGACCGCGGATCCCTGAGTTCTAGTAGCTCCGATCTTAACCACTGCGACTTGGGAACAGTCGTATGTCGTTATAAATTGGCGCCCAACGTGGGGCTAGATAACGTGGGGCGTATATCCCGATCCAACGTGGGGCCCAGCCCGATGTAACGTAGGTCTGATTCAGTTGATATAGATAATGTTGTTTTTTATATTTGACCCAATTTTTTTTTAGGGAACTTGCTTTCTCGTGCTTAATTATTTCTAGTCATTTTGCTTCTTGTCCTATATCTGTCTTGTCTCGTCCTAATTTATTGAAAATTATTTTTATACATTTTATTTTATCTCTAGCGATTGTCGGTCAGAGTCGAGTTTGGAAAGTTATTTTGAGCAGAAGTTTGAATTGTAGTAGTTGTCTCGTGCTCAACGGTTTTATTATTGTGTGAATTGTGTGGAATTATGTGCCATGTTGGAGAACTTACCCTTGTTTATATGGGACCAATTAGAATTGACAATAGAATTTCGCCGTGGACATATGAAGTACATGGTCGGAGAATGCATGAAGATTGAGGTTAATTGCTGGACGGATGGAGTAATGAGAGTAGAAGAGGATTTCCGGAACGACTGTGATGTATGATAGGGCATTGGATGATGTATGGTTCTGGGTAATGATTGGATGAGAAGGGTATGCTTGTTGTGATTGAGGACGTAGGAATGATTGGGTATGAGTGGATTGCTTCCTCCTTCAGGGATACTTGATTGTAGTGGGCTCCGATTGGTGGAAACATTTTGATATCTATCCACTTTCATTTATGAGTTATCTAGTCAATTTATATTATTTTTTTTTAGATCCTATATATTTTAATCCCTAAGTGAAATTTACTAGGTAAATTTCTTCAAGTGAGGGGGGATTTTGTAACGTTTCTTTTTAACTCAGGCGAGGGTTTGTTTATGTTTTGTTTACGATAAGGTTATCGTTTGTGTTGACGTCGAATTTGAGGTTGGATCTCAGTGGTGCCAATCGACGCACAAGAAATGTCGCATTCGAGAGCCGAATAAGTTGGCAATATTATTTCATAGTGACAGTCTGAAAGTTTGTGAGGGTCTGCGCCAGTCAGGGACATGAGGTCGTCCATTTTGTCAACACTCGAAGGAGGAGCAGTAGGTTAGGCGTATTTTCGGAACTTAATAAGAATTGGTGATTTCTTCTTAGTTGGATATAGTTTCGAAAATCGAATTAGGAGTGAGGGTTACATTGGTTTGATTTGGGAAGATAACAGGTACCTTGCACTCGTCTCGAAAGAGGATCTAACGACCTTTCTGCAAATCTAAGAGTTGACCACGTGAACGATCTTGGCGACTTTGACAGGTATGTGTTAGATGTTCTATTCTCGTCATTTATAGTGGAATCAATTCAGGTCGTAATTATATTTCTATATCCAGAACATCGCTGTGTGCTTGAAGAATTATTTGGTGGAGGCACGACAAGATTTGGTTTCGAAGCAAACGTGTGCAAGACAACCCCGAACATCAGGGTATGTACGAATTCTATAACTGTTGCATAACAACGAATAATTGGTCTGATTAATATTATGATAACCGAAATTATTATGTATTGCGAAAATTCATTTGTTTCTTATCCGAGAGAAGTCACTGATGATTTCTTTTCTGTCATCAGGGTTTTTTGGTAACATCAGAAGTTTTTTTTGTAACATCAGGAGTTTTTGTGGCAGCCCGAATTTTTGTGGCAGCACGAGTTTTTGTGGCAGTCCGAAGTTTATGGTGGCAGGAGTTTTTGAGGCCAGTACGATTTTTTATATCAGGAAGAGTGTAACTGAGACATTCGGATATATACAAGGTGGTCCATAAGTAGCGCTGTGAGACAGCCAACGCAGGGTTACCGATCCCGAGTATATACAAGCTGGTCAGAAAGCAACGCTGTGGGACATTCAATCGAGGGTTGCAGACTACGAGCACAGAGAGAAAGAGGACAGTATTGCGAGACCATCGACGCAGTTCTACGTTCAGGAATAAGGATAATCAGCACGCAAGTTATAGAAAACATATCTCGAAACATCTTATACCTGCTATATCTATATAACGTGAACTTATTATCATCAATTATATAAATTATTATTGTTGTTGTAAAGCGGAAATTGGGGAAAGATTTGTGGTAGTCATATATGATCATAGATAAGAAACGTGGATGCGCCTGAGCTCAAGCGACGCGTATTTGAATCCAAGAATAATATCTACGTACAATTTCCGCCACCCTTATTCAGGGTTTCATAATAGTTAAATTTTGCTGGATCTAAAGACCGGGGTTGTATGCTATTAGAATAAACTGTTTGTTATTAGCGTGAATATTCTTTTGGTGAATTTAGGAATTAGTACATTACGCAGGGGTATCTGGGAGACTTAAATTTACCTGGCGCCCATTTACTAGGTTCCCTTTTTAGGAATCCACTCCCATCTCCACTGGAGCTAGACCGCGGATCCCTGAGTTCTAGTAGCTCCGATCTTAACCACTGCGACTTGGGAACAGTCGTATGTCGTTATACGTATCGGTCGCAATTCAAGGCCCACGACCCCGTTCTAATAATAATACATTATTCGCTAACGTTGATGACTTGTTGGCATAAACAATCAACGTATTAACGTTACGTGATAAAAATAAATCTAACAGCGTTGAATGAACGAGGTGGTCATTTGACCGTACAATTACTCAAGATTACACTGTTACCGAACTTTCCTTTCTATAGATCAATTGTTTCACCAGGTATGTCGCATTTGGCTTATACCATCTCGTTGGATCCACATATCACTGATGTCAAAAGACCATGCAATTCTGGTCTGAAGTAGCGCATTTCTGTAACATGGCGATCATTTTCATTGACGAAGAGATTCGGTACAATCACACCTCTGGTATGAAATCTACGTCACATGGTTACTTCTTATGGATGCAATGGAGTCTTTTGAAGCACATGCGGGTTTGTCGCTGTACAATAACGCAAAATTTGCATATCGACTCTTGAAACCAAATCTCACTGTGGGCCGTTTGTAAAACTTCTCCACAAATGATTTTCAATAATATGGTACCTTTAATCAATTTATTTATTTATTTGATTAATAAAATCATGCACGTCATGAACATCGCTCAAGGTTCCTGATTCACAGAGGTTTGGAGTTCGTAAGGATCTTCCTAGGTGGCGCTGGTGGTAAGACTGCGTGTCATCTTCATCACCACTATACGATTTAAGTTTCCTAGAGCTCCTTCGGATGTCATTCATTGGTTATGGTACGCTGATGATTGCATGAAAACGGAACGTACCTGCCCTGAATAGCACTTTCGTCTTTGGAGGAACTTTGGGCGATGACGTGGCTTAGTTCGGATCATAGGGGGATATTTATTGATTTTTGATCGACGAATCGTATGTTATTAATCTATTAGCAACTAGCACAGTTACCTCGATGATATGCCACATTGTTGTAATATCTACGGGGTGTTCACGGTGAGATAGAGGACATTGTGGGAATTCAATATAAACCTCATACTAATGGTGAAAGCTCGATCCAGGTAAAAATTTTGATCCGTCATTTTTGTGCGCTCGTACCGGGACGCTTATTTTGCCCAATTTACAGTAATTTTCAAATATAGGACCAGGAAAGGTCTCCAACGACTACATTTGATAGGCCAATTAATATTCCGTAGTCAAATCTTAATCAATCGTGAATACGATAACTGTCGAAAGAAGAATCTTAGAAATTTATTATTTTGTGAATTGCTTCTGTGTAAGAAAATCAAGATATTTGTCAGAAGCAATCAATCGAATCATACTGCCTAACAAACAATAACGAAACAACATAAACGATGAAACAACTATTTTTTAACGTTTGGGAGTCTAAATCAGACACCTTCGTCAGACACTTAGCGAAAATCTTCAGAATTATTTTTTGTTGATATAGCTCTTCTGAAATTTCATCAACCGTTAGTGCACTCATCCAATTGCCCCGTATATACGCAAATTCCATTCAATCCGAATATGAAGCCGAAGCTTGACGGTAACATCCGAACCACACTGGACGGAACCGACCGGTGTCGTCCAGCTGGAACGCGTTGCGAAATCAAATTCGACCAAACCGATACCGATTGGTTCTTCCTCCATATGCATACCAGTATCAGATTTGGAGGACTTTCATTTTGCAACGCGTCGCAGCTTGCCGCTACCCTACACGATTTTTTCCTATTGATCCTGTTCATCCTGTTTCGAATGTGATCTAACATCAGCACTAGAACCACGATCGCTAGACGTAACCCACTCCCAACCTAAAAACTCTCAGTTTCCCACTGTGTAAGCGCTGTCCACGCGTGGTCGAAAGTCTCACAGTACCACACCTCACACCAAACTGCGATTGTCCACCACCAGCGGTTCAGGAGTTACTGCAGCTTCTATTCATGTATGCGCGGTCTCTCTCAAGGCGATTCTATGCGGGTGTACTATCCTCCAACTCCAAATACCACCACTGTCAGACTAAAGCTCCAGCAGTTATATCACTTATTGTCTGCTCATGCGCAGAACAAAAAATGCTCTAAAGGGGCAGCGTTCGTTTTAAATTTGTCCCTAGGGATACGGTGTAGACAGTCTACCTCAAAAAACAAAAGAATGTCCACCAAAACAACTCACGCACACAAAGAATTTCCATGGGGAGTCCATAAAGTTTCTTTTCCGGTCACTCATCTTTGAAACGAAATTTTGTAAATTTCATCCAACGTTAGTCAACTTATCAATCAACCCTGTACATACAGTGTGGAAAAGCCAAATGGAATAAGTTGGTTACTGTACATATTTATGGAAAATCCCGAAACACGTCAAATTAAAATTTTAAATTGTCATTCTTCTTCGTAAATATGCGAATCCTACCTTCAACCCACTTCGAAAGACAACTACAACCCCCAATTTTTTAAATAGGAAGTCTGGGCTTGTGATGCATCGTTTGAAAGGTCGCGTCATTCTTTATTTAGAAATGTTATCACTTTCATGTCTATTGCAAAGCTCAAAATAGAAAAAAATAAAATCATGTGATCACCGAAATTTATTATAATATTCCATCGAATATTTCCAAATATTATAACAAGGTTTTAATGGATCTCGCAAAATGTCTATTTGAGGTATAGTTTCTGAGAGAAATGATTTTTTCCGTTCTTAGGTATCCGATAAAAAAGAAGTTGCACACATATTCAGGTCATAACACTAGCTACAACTTGGTGCTGAATTTCAGTTAGAATGAATGAGTTCCGGAAATATTCAGAAAAAAAGCTCGAACTCAAAATAGTATCTCCGACACTATTCGGCGGATTTTGTCCATCAGCAATCTTAACCGGGATATTCATGCCCCCAACCTACTATGCAAATTTCAACTCTGTAACTATCTCATTCTAGAGTTATCGTGCCTACGGCCAGCCGGACAGTTCCTGGTTGCACAAGCGTACAAAAACTGAGAGATAACATTTTGTTTTCGATTTAGATAAAACGCTGACATTGTTAGTGTTATAGTCTGTACATTCCTACTTGGAGATCTAAAGAAATTTGTGGGCCAGATGTCTCTTTGATCTCGAAACGCTAACAATGGACGAACACTGTTTTGCGGCGTGAGATCAAACGAACCTCTAGTCCAGTTGTATGGAGAAGTTCAAGTAAGAATGGAAGTACTATACTACAGCTACAGCATGCTTTAAATATAGTCATTGTGTTGCAGAAAAATAGAGAGGAAGAAATGCTTCCTTCTGGGTGTAAGACTTCTAACGTCACTGAATTATATACGATTGCAAAATTGCGAAGCTCTATATCTATAAGAACTTGTCAAACTTCCAAATACAATCTTTGTAATACACGAAGAGATGGGAGAGTTGAAAAGAAGCTCACAAAACTGCCAGTGTCAATGAGACCACACCAATATTTTAAATATGAGAAAGTTTCGTTGAACTTACCAATGGAAAAGTAACTACTTTCAGCACATCTCTGCCTTGGATCAGTGTCTGCAAATTCTCAGTTATCGCAAAAATATCCTTACTATCTACTAATCCGGCACCAACCAGTTCTGTTGCGATCCCTTCAGCTGAATCTTTTCCAACAGCAAATTCAAATCGGATATCGTTTAATTCCCTTTTTGCATTCCTTGAAAAAGATATAATATGAAATTTGATTAATCTTATTTTGATCTTCGAAAATATATAAAAAAAGTGGATCAGAAAGGAGGAAAATTATCACCTGGGGGTGGAGATTTCTTGATAACATTCTCTGAATGATAAATGGGATAATGTTAATGATGTGTTTTAGATTTGTATCTCTACCTCACCTCATCCTTAAGACTAAATTTACAGGAGGAGGATCTCCTTCACTGCTCTCATGATCGGATCCGGAAGATCCAATAGAAGCTAAAGTGTTCATTGGTTTGGAATCTGTGTCACTTTCACTAGAGCCTTCATCATCTCCTTCATCTTCACTTGACCATACCCACTCTCCAGTTTCTTTTCGATGTAGACGACCTGAAGCTCCAGGTTGCCTTTTTGATGCCTACAATAATAGTGTCTTTGATGCTTCTTAAAATGATAACGGTTACGTTCAACAGAGAATCCATATTATGGTGACATATACAGGTTTGGTGAAGACAGTCGGTAAGATACGAAATTCAATCTTAATCTGGACGATGACCAGGGTCCAGTGGAGCAGTGGAACAGTCAAAACCTCAGCGCGTCAATCAATTGAAGAGACAATAAATTAATTTATTGTTACCTTTCAAGATACGCCGATACCTTTAAGTTTCACTATTTCTAAAATAATTAAAAATTCGAGAAATGCGGTTGTTTATGAAGATGCAGTAATTGCAAGATTGATAAATCACCAAAATCCATTAGTGAAAATTGTCTGATTAAAGAGGTAGATGTGTGTGCTACCGTTGAAACACGTGCACCTTGTTCGAGTAAACAAATAGCTTAACAAGTCGATATGAGCGATAGAAGTGTTCGGAATATTTTGAAAAGGTGTAACCGATGTTATAAGGTTCAAACGAATCATGAAATTTTTCAGCAGACCATATCAAACGAATGCAATTTTGTGAACCGATGATCCACAAAGAGAATGAAAATAGTTCATGTATAAGCATTATCTTATTCACTGATGAGTCATCTTTTTCCTTGAATAGAAAACATAACCCATCAGTAGTAAAATATTGGTCTAGGAATAATAGCATCGTCAAATCTTAATGTTTGGACAGGAACACTGGGGAATTACATCATAGGGCTATTTTTTATCGATGGTAACCTAAACGCTGCCAAATATCGGAAGTTTTAAGAGAATCAAATTATTCCGACAGTTCGACAGCTACCAATTAATTTCGATGATGTCTGGTTTTAACAGGATGGCTGTCCAATCAAGAGCAGTCAGAATCTCAGGACGAATTTTCGGACCGTGTCATTTTGACAAAAGGCAATATCAAATGGCCCCCCCAGATTACCAGATTACCACTAATTTTTTTTGGGATATCTGAAAAATTTTGTTTATGGGCATGAAATAGAGTGACAGTTTTATTCATTGTGGCAAATAAATTCGTCGCATACAATGGAATAATGCATCTCACTTTAGGAGTGAGAGAGAGAACAGTCGTTTATTCGTTATCGCATCGCGCTGTGGTTTTGACTGTTCCACTGCTCCACTGGACCCTGGCCATCAGAGCTGTCCAAGCCAGATACGATCCCGGGCCAATAAAAATGACACAAATATATTATCTTTTAATCATGATCATAATCATTATATTGATCCAATAAAAATAAAATACTGTTCTAGCAAAAAAATTTTAAAAGTAGAATTTTCTTATTGTGGTGGATCAAAACATATCGCAGGCCATGCAAATTTAAGCCACGGGACGTGGTTTGTGTATTTCATATTGAAAACATTGATGGTTTTGGAAATTATGTCAAGCAGTCATGGCATTTTGCAACAAACTTGAAAAACTCACCTTCTGAACTCTTGTTTCCAAGCTAGGACCTATTGCTACCAACGTCTGTTGCAAATATCTCTTGTCTTTGGCTTTTTTGAAGAATGGATGTTTCAATAGTTCAGAAGCTGTGGGTCTTTTAGCGGGCTCCTTTTGTAAACAATCAGTAATCATTTTACGGAAGGTCTTACCATATGCCTGAAAACCCAAGATTGAAATACTTATGCAATACAATCAAACTAAACCAGACCTTGTAGCACTCCTTATCCTCTGCTCCCGTATCTAGATGCGGAGGATCATTCTGTAATGTTAACATCAAGACTTTCATTGGGGGGTATTTGTGATAAGGCGCTGTTCCTGTAGCCATCTCAATTGCAGTTATACCAAAAGACCAAATATCGGCTTTAAAATCATATCCATGATCCTGGGGATAGAAAATAATGATTTGGAACAAGTATCGATGCAATGAATTAATTAAAAATTGCACATATACGAGTACAAAGCACATTATTATTAAATTTGTTTGCAGTACATATACTGAAAGTTGAAGAGCATTTGACCATTGGTGGAAATGACCTACAATGCTCTAGTTCGGTGAAAGATAACAACAACAATTGGAGAAAATTTTACAACTAAATTCAACTCTTATCAAATTATGATATAAAGTTCAAAATACATAAAGATGGATTGAAAGCATTAAGATTACAGAAGGAACTTTTTAAAATTATTGCTCTATTTTTTCCAAAGAACTTGCAATGTTGCCATTTTTCCAAAAACAATATTGCCATATGACGGAGCTCGGTTCGCCAATTCTCCATTGATTATCAAAAAGATCCGCGAAAGATTCGTAAAATTCAGAAAACCATGGCATACTTCAACCAGAATCAATAAACTGCTTCTACTAGCGGGTACACAATATGTCCTTTCAAGGGGTTAGTTGTAGTCAGCTTCTTCTAAAAATCTTTATTTATTTTTTTGCATTTTCTTAAAGCATAATATCTCAGAAATATTCTCTGAAAATTTGAAGTAAATCCGACAAATACTTTTCGAGTAATTCGATAATTAGCAACGGGCTCTCAGGCGCTCTGGGCGAGAGCAGGTAGCTAACAGCAAGTAGCTAGCAGCTAACGTGCTAACGACAACACTCCAGAAGGTAGAATGCTACGTAGACAACATCAAATAGATATTTTGGAGGCTGCCACAACGGCTGAAGAACTATTGTATGGCTCAGGAATAGATGACTCTGTAAGTAATTGAATAATACGTAAATTGAGTGTAAAACTTGCGTTTTTCTCAAAACCACGGTTTTTAAACTGGTGACCACTGTAGCTCGAAAACTGCTCAGTAGATTCTAATGAAATTTATACAGCATTTCGAAAACATGAGAGACTCATGCCTGATCGAAGGATTTCCTTTTTGCGCGTATGTTCTGGGGAACATCGCGTTATAGTTTTGCCCAAATGTCTGTAACTTTCGAATTTTTTGACGAAAATGGTCTCAAACGATTAAGTTCGACTCCCCAATGAAGAGTTCGAGGTCAAATTTGATTCTGTCCGTCCGGCCGTTGCCACGATAACTTGAGAACGAAAAGAGCTAGCGACTTGAAATTTTCAGGGTAGGTGGCGCATCCCAATACGACGGACAAGTTCGTTAATGGGCATAATCGGCCCAGTGGTTTCCGAGTAATAATTTTGTTTTCAACCAATATAAATCGGATCGAACTGAAACTTGGTGGGTGGTTGTAGAATATGAACCTAAACACGTTTGTGAAATTTTGTGCGAATCGTATGGCTAGAAAATTTTAAAAAAATTATTAAAAAATATTTTTGTTGTCACGATAACTTTATGAGCATAATTGGCCAAACGGTTTTAGAGTTATAGCCATCTGAAATTTTCTGAAATTTGGTGGTTTTTTGTTCCTCATTAACTCGAAAAATACTGAACCGATTGTATTCAAACATGGTTATTAGTTGTAGAATGCCAACGCAAAAATGTTTGCAAAATTTGGTGAGGATAGCATTTGTAGGAAATTTTTAATAAATCATTGAAAATAAAAAAAAAATTCTATATATCAGTAACTATTCGTTTGAAATTGCTGAAATTTTGCAAGAGCCTTCATAACCTAACTCTACTGCCAAGTTTCAAGTTTTAATACGATCGGTTAAATATTGTTGAAGATTCGAGCATTCTTGTGTGAGTTCAGTAGATGGGTGACCGTTGCCTCGATAACTTTCGAACGAAAGGAGATAGGGACTTGCAATTTTCAGGGTAGGTTGCGTATCCGAAAGGGAGAGTTGAGTTCGTTTTTGGGCATAATCGGTCTAACGGTTTCCGAGTTATACCCACCTGGAATATTATTTCCTTGATAACTCAAAAAATAAATATTCGATCGAATTGAAGCTTGGTAACTAGTAGTAGAAAATCAACATAAAGACGTGTTTAAAATTTTGTAAGAACCGTACCCCTGGAAAATTTGAAAAAAATGACGAAAAATAAAATTTTAAGAACCGTACCCCTAGAAAATTTTAAAAAAATCACGAAAAAAAAAATTGGTTCAAGCACTGACGTGAAGTCAGAAGCTTTTGCGCGTATGTTCTATTGTCCATTCTTCTGTATTGGACACCCTTAATCGAATTTACCATGGTAAATTATGTTGCCCATTCTCCTGTATTGGACACTTAATTCGTATTTACCATGGTAAATTCGAATTAAGAGTGTCCAATACAGGAGAATAATTACCAAGTTCTAATTGGATCGCATTTGTATATTTTTGATATTTTGATTGGGAAAATAACAAAAAAATTAAGATGCAACTCCGAGACCGTTTGTCCGATTACGTCGTCTCATTCGGATGCGCAACCAAAAATTGCAAGTCGCTATCTATTTCCCCACGAAAGTTATGCTGGCAACGGTCGCCCATCCAGCTACTGAACTCACCCAAGGCTGCTCGGATCTCCGAATATATAGATCTGATCGAGTTCAAATTTGGAACTTGGCTGTAAAGTTAGGTTTTGAAGGCTCTTGCAAAATTTCAGCGGTATCGGACGGATAGTTTCTGATATACAGAATTTTTTTCAATGATTTTTTCTTATTTTCTAGTGATACGATCCTCACGAAATTAAGCAAAAATTTGCACGTCGGCATTCTACAAGTAATTAGCACGTTTGAATTGGATCGGATTCGTATTTTTTGAGTTATTGAGGAAATAAAAACATTCCAGATTCCAAAGCCGTTTGGCCGATTAAAGAACTTAATAAATATGGATTCGGATGCGCAACCTACCTTGATAATTGCAAGTCGCTATCTCTTTCCGTGATCAAGTTATCGTGAGATGCATAATATTTTTCAATAATTTTTTGCTCGCATATTCTGAGAAACATCGCGTTATTATTTTGCCCAAGTGTCATAGTGAAAATTACGAAATTTTTTGATACTGATATTTTGATGACAGCACGTAAGAGGCAGCTGTGGGCTGTTGTCTATGGATGTGGGCTTTGCGGAAATTTCGAAAATGATTCGGAATGTAATTCCAATGCAAGAGACATTATCACAATTCAAATAAAGTTAATATTAATCTAATGTTCCTCATAAATTATTATTCCTATAGTGAAAGCTTCACAATCTTGGTCCAAACCGAATTATACTTGAGAAATTTAATGCCCAAACAGCTAATATCTCGCTAATTATTCTTGGACATCATAAGAAGTTAAATTCTTCGATTTTATATCTGATGAATAATTCTCCAACCCTCTAAAATCGCTTTTGAATATATTTACTCAAATACCAATAAAAACACAATACAGACCTCATCTAAAACAAAGATACCTGTGAAAATGAAATCGAGTTAACAGGCGGATACTTTCTTAGGATGTTCCAAGAATAATTAGCGAGATATTAGCTCTTTGCACATTTAATTTCTCAAGAATAATTCGGTTTGCACCAAGATTATGACGCTTTCACTATAGAAATCATAATTTATGAGCAACATTGAATTAATATAAACTTTATTTGAATTGTGATAATGTCTCTTTCATTGGAATTACTTTCTGAATTATTTTTCAAATTTCCGCAAAGCCCACAGCTCCCTCTTACGTGCCGTCATCAGAATATGAATATCAAAAAATGTCGGAATTTCACTATGAAATTTGGCAGTTTGGTATAAAATGTAATTCTGAGCCACATTTATTTCAGAAACTTTTTGATATTGTTCTGATTTCTACGTCTTTTGGTAATATTTCTAAAAAAATGTCAATTTTGACAGGTTTGCAGAGTAACACGATCAATGACATATATGTCAAAAATCATCGTTTCTTGAGCACCGACTTTCCTGAAAACCAAAATTTCAAAAAACTATACCGGTGAGAAAATTTCCTCTTGGTGCGTCGTTTTTGAGAAACGCACTGTGTTATAAAAGCTGAGAAAATGGTATATATCTATGCTAAATTCGATTAAGATTGTCCGATAGAGTTTTTTAATTTTCTAGAGATACGATCCTCACGTAATTTTATCTACGTCTATGTGTCGGTATTCTACAACTAATTACCAAGCTTCTATTCAATCGGATCTGTAATGTTTGAAAACAACTCGGAAAAGGTTTGGCCTATTATGCCCATTAACGAACTCACCGGTCTCATTCGGATGCGCAACCTACCCTAAAAATTTCAATTCGCTCTTCCCGTTCGAAAGTTATAGTGGCAACGGCCGGCCGGCCGGACAATCAAATTTGTCCTCATATACTTCATCAGGGAGTCGAACCCAATCGTTTGAAACCATTTACGGCTAAACATTCGAAAAATACAGACATTTGGCGAAAATATGATAACACGATGTAATCCAGAACATGGGCACAAAAATCTTATTTTTCTGGCAGTAAGTGAGTAGAGGTTTTCTGGGCTTCATTCACTATTTCTGGAGGAGTATAAGGACAACCCGAATCAGAAATCATTATTAAGTTAAGTAAATATGACACAATGATGTTGAATGCAATATTGATGCGATGAAGTGACAACAGCGCCCTAGATGGAGGAGATAATTTTTTTTTTTTTTTTTTTTTAATAAATAATAATAAATTTATTGGCAATATAAAAATTCTTCCTTTCCATATAAATTTAAAACAAATTTTCTTCTATAAATTATAAACATAAATTAATCCATTCGGTATGATTCACAGTAAATCACCAATATAACACAAAAGCAATCAACAATAATAATTAACAATAATAACAATATATAGGCACCTAGGCGCATGCACCTGTATGTGCTACAATATAAAAAGAACAAAAACAATATATGCTTACAATGTGTGATAATAGTGACGATAATAAATTCTCTGCATCAGACTAATTACAGAATATCCTCAAATAAGTTTGAGTTTGTTGAAACAAATTTTTTAGCTCTTAGTCGAAATATATGTAATTTGGTTATATTTTTTATGTTTATCGGTAACTTATTATAAATTTTGGGAGCAATCGTTGACTAGCATTACGGTGACATGTTGGAGTAATTAAGCTATTATTTGACTTAGCTCTAGTGTTATGAGGATGTGCAGCAGTAGTTCTTAACAGTGGTTTTCTAAATATAAAAATACAACATGAGTATAAGTATAGTGTTCTTATGTTTATGATTTCATCATTGTAAAGGAGAGCTATCGGATAAAGAAATGGTTTTCTAAAAATTATTTTGACAATACGATTTTGTATTACTCTAAGTGGCTGCAAGGTTGTATCATATGAACCCCCCCATACAATTATGCCATAACGGAGGATTGATTCTATAAGTGATTTATAAATAATTATTAACTGTCTGCGATTCATAAACCTTCTTAATTCATAAAATTTGTGTATAAACCTTCGTAATTTAGTTATTATAGATTGTATTTGCTCGTTCCATTTGAGGTTTTGGTCAATTATGATTCCTAGATATTTCGTTTTTTCAGTCATACTTATTTCAAAGTTATTATTTATGTGTAGTTTAAATTCTGGTCGATTAACGTTTGTTATTGAAAATGCTATGAACGTTGTTTTGCTAATATTTAAGGAAAGCTTATGAAAATCTAGCCAGTTTTTTATTTTACTTATGCCCAGTTGGGCTTTAATTTTTACCTCTTCCCAAGTGTCATCATTAAAAATTATAACGGTATCATCTGCATATGAGATTGCCGTTCCGTTGACATGTATTTTTAATAAAGAGTTTATATACATTAAAAACAGAATTGGCCCAAGAACAGTTCCTTGGGGGACACCTATCATTACCTCTTCTGGGTCACTTAAAGTATCTTTTATTTTAACCATTTGTTTTCTTTGAAATGAATAATTTCGTAGAAGTTCCAGCACAATACCTCTCACTCCATAATGTTCTAGAATATTCAACAGTGTATCATGAGGTACTGTGTCAAAGGCTTTCGCCAGATCAAGAAACACTGCTACACATTTTTTTCCTTTATCTAGGTTAATTTTAATTTCATTGACTAGTTCAAACATTGCGTCACATGTGCTCGTGTTTTGTTTAAACCCATATTGACTTTCACTTAGTATATTGTTTTTTACTAGATAATCATTCAATCTTACCTTTAAACATTATTCAAATATTTTTGCTGTGGTATTTATTAGACTAATGGGTCTATAATTTGTTATGTGGTTTTTATTTCCATTTTTGTATATCGGGGAAATTATTGATATTTTAAGTTGTTCTGGAATATCTCCACTTTCAAATATTAAGTTAATGATATGAATGAGCGGTGTTAACATATAGTAGTGATGTTTTTTTACTAATTTAGATGTTATTTGATCTAATCCAGGAGAACTATTTTCTTTTAATGTTTTTATATGAGAGATAATTTCATTTCTGTCGACCGGTTTTAAAAACATAGATTCTTTTATTTTTGGATAATTTACCCCATAATTTCCAGGGGGGTTATCAATTTTTTTTGATAATTTTCCACCGATTTCTGTGAAATATTTATTACAAAAATTGACCATGTCTTTGGCACAAGAGAAGGGATCATTAGTATCGTGGTTGACAATATTTATTTCTTCCACCGCCTTACTAATATTTTCATTTGTTGCATCTTTCAAAACTTTATAAATTTTTTTCATATCTTTGTTATTTTCTAAAATGTTTGCATAATAGTTGGATTTTACATTCAATATAATTCTGTTTAGTTGATTTCTGTAGTCTTTATATTTACTAAAAAGTTCTATGTTTTGTCTGTTTTTATTTACCTGTTTCTTTATTTTATCCCTATGTTTAATTGAGTTTATTATTCCCTCAGTAATCCAGGGTTTAATCTTTTTATTTTCTTTTACTTTTATTCTCTTTGTGGTTGTACATTGACATATTAGACTGGTCAAAATATTCATGAATTTGTCATAAGCCAGAGATGAATTGTTGAGCGAGAGTACCATATTCCATTGTGTTCCTGATAATAAATTTGAAAACGCTTCATCATCAAATTTTTTAATCTGTTTATAAGTAATTGTTTTTTTAGTAAAAAGGTTATCTGCCGTATTCACAAAGCATTCAATCTCCGTTAAGTCCTAACTGAGATCCTCAGTTAAGGATAAATAAGAAACGCAACCTCAGGTTAAGTGAAAATTAACGTGAAACAGGCCTGTTTCAGCAGCGTAACATACGTTAACTGAGGTTGCGATTCTTATTTATCCTTAACTGAGGACCTCAGTTAGGACTTAACGGAGATTGAATGCTTTGTGAATACGGCGGTATGTGTATTATTTATGGCCAAGTAGACAGGAAAGTGATCAGTTATGTTGGTATTAATTACTGAGGCGTTGTACTCAACTTTATTCACAGCCGTCCTCGATCTCACAAATATGTGATCCAAACAAGACTGAGTGTGAGATGTAATTCTTGTATAGGTGTTAATATATGATTTGAATCCATGAGCCATGAGCATACTTAAATAGTTATTACTTTGTGCGTCCGAGTCGTCCAAAATGTCAATGTTTGCATCACCTATAATGATATCATAATCTTTTCTATTTACGTTGGAAATGAATTTATCTAGATCTTCAATGAATAAGTTTTCTTTTGTCGCTGGTGATCTATAACAAGTTAATATATTAAAAAGTGTTTTATCCTTGTTAAAAGTTAAGTTTGATACAGTTATTTTGGTTAAAGGCAAGATTGTATGTGTGACATTAAAATCAATTTTACTATTAACAAAAATTAACATGCCATCATTCTGGTTTAAATTACTGTTGTTGAATATGGTAAGAAACCCAGGAATCGCAAAATCAGAGGCGGAGTGAACAAATCGAGTTTCACCAAGAGCTATTACATCAATATCTTTACTTAAATTAGATGATGTTAAAAATATTAAAAATTCATCAAAGTTCTTAAAAGCACTTCTTATATTAAGGTGTAAAATGCTAAAAAAAATATTGTTCTTCATGAGTCCAACCTTTTTAATGAACTGTTCCATGTCCTCCGCTTTCATTTTCCTATCTTCAATGATCTCATTTTCGAGTTCATTTAAAATATTTTCTTCGTCTATATCATAGACATAGAATAACATGGACTGGCCCTCACGTAACTTTATCACACAGTTCGTTGCGGAATACATTAGAGAGAGAGAGATGTTATGAAGGATAGAATACTTAAAGGCAAATAATGGTATAAAAATAATGATGTTTTTTTATAAGTATCAGAATATTCAGAAACGAGTGTCGGATTTAAATGAAAATGTTTTGCCTTTAAATATTCTGTCTACAAAACATCACAACACATACACAATACACGAAACCAAACAATACAGTAACAAGAAAGGTCAGAGAATAAAGGAAACCAATGTTTTGTATTCTGTGGTTTTGCCAAACGCCAAATTATAAGAAAATATTCATATACCGTGGTTTGCCTTTAACTATTCTGTCTTTTTTCAATGGTGATTTCAATGGTCTCTTTCTCATAACCAGTCCATGTTATTTTATGTCTATGGTCTATATCCATTAGTTTATATATAATCAAATACAAATCCATTTGAATGTGTTTGGTATAGAAAAGTTCATTAGTGTTGAATTTATTCTATAAATCATAATTAATTTTAATTTTAAGGACAGCAGTGTGGTAGGCCAGGGTAGGACACTCTCGACTATCACACCTATGGTTAATTACGTATTTCGTCTTATATTCCTGATTTGACATTGTGCAGTTATTACACGTGGCACTCTGATTTTTGCATTGACTTACATGATGTTCCTTTTAACAATTGGCACATACGGTTTTATATGAGCAATATTGATACATTTACTTTATCATTTTTCAGGACTGAAGAATACATTGGAATATTTTGTTGTGTTTCGAAATTGTTAATTTTTTCATGAAGAAGTTGTATTATCGTTTCTTGATCTTTAATAATTTTTGCTTTATCTTCAATTGTATTTTGTAGGATTTCTATAAATTCGAAGTTTCTGCACCTTTTGCAACAGAATTTCAGAGTCCTTTTTTGTAGTAAAATACATCTTATTTCGGACGAGGAGAGTTGGACGGTGTTATGCAACAACCGTTTAAACCACAAACTCTGAGAAATTAATGTTTTTGTTGAATAACGTTCAATAAGAGATAAAGAACAATACGCAAAAATGATCTAACTGCTAACCCATAGACAAGAATCTTGTCTATGGGTTAAAGTTCTATGTTTTGTCTGTTTTTATTTACCTGTTTCTTTATTTTATCCCTATGTTTAATTGAGTTTATTATTCCCTCAGTAATCCAGGGTTTAATCTTTTTATTTTCTTTTACTTTTATTCTCTTTGTGGTTGTACATTGACATATTAGACTGGTCAAAATATTCATGAATTTGTCATAAGCCAGAGATGAATTGTTGAGCGAGAGTACCATATTCCATTGTGTTCCTGATAATAAATTTGAAAACGCTTCATCATCAAATTTTTTAATCTGTTTATAAGTAATTGTTTTTTTAGTAAAAAGGTTATCTGCCGTATTCACAAAGCATTCAATCTCCGTTAAGTCCTAACTGAGATCCTCAGTTAAGGATAAATAAGAAACGCAACCTCAGGTTAAGTGAAAATTAACGTGAAACAGGCCTGTTTCAGCAGCGTAACATACGTTAACTGAGGTTGCGATTCTTATTTATCCTTAACTGAGGACCTCAGTTAGGACTTAACGGAGATTGAATGCTTTGTGAATACGGCGGTATGTGTATTATTTATGGCCAAGTAGACAGGAAAGTGATCAGTTATGTTGGTATTAATTACTGAGGCGTTGTACTCAACTTTATTCACAGCCGTCCTCGATCTCACAAATATGTGATCCAAACAAGACTGAGTGTGAGATGTAATTCTTGTATAGGTGTTAATATATGATTTGAATCCATGAGCCATGAGCATACTTAAATAGTTATTACTTTGTGCGTCCGAGTCGTCCAAAATGTCAATGTTTGCATCACCTATAATGATATCATAATCTTTTCTATTTACGTTGGAAATGAATTTATCTAGATCTTCAATGAATAAGTTTTCTTTTGTCGCTGGTGATCTATAACAAGTTAATATATTAAAAAGTGTTTTATCCTTGTTAAAAGTTAAGTTTGATACAGTTATTTTGGTTAAAGGCAAGATTGTATGTGTGACATTAAAATCAATTTTACTATTAACAAAAATTAACATGCCATCATTCTGGTTTAAATTACTGTTGTTGAATATGGTAAGAAACCCAGGAATCGCAAAATCAGAGGCGGAGTGAACAAATCGAGTTTCACCAAGAGCTATTACATCAATATCTTTACTTAAATTAGATGATGTTAAAAATATTAAAAATTCATCAAAGTTCTTAAAAGCACTTCTTATATTAAGGTGTAAAATGCTAAAAAAAATATTGTTCTTCATGAGTCCAACCTTTTTAATGAACTGTTCCATGTCCTCCGCTTTCATTTTCCTATCTTCAATGATCTCATTTTCGAGTTCATTTAAAATATTTTCTTCGTCTATATCATAGACATAGAATAACATGGACTGGCCCTCACGTAACTTTATCACACAGTTCGTTGCGGAATACATTAGAGAGAGAGAGATGTTATGAAGGATAGAATACTTAAAGGCAAATAATGGTATAAAAATAATGATGTTTTTTTATAAGTATCAGAATATTCAGAAACGAGTGTCGGATTTAAATGAAAATGTTTTGCCTTTAAATATTCTGTCTACAAAACATCACAACACATACACAATACACGAAACCAAACAATACAGTAACAAGAAAGGTCAGAGAATAAAGGAAACCAATGTTTTGTATTCTGTGGTTTTGCCAAACGCCAAATTATAAGAAAATATTCATATACCGTGGTTTGCCTTTAACTATTCTGTCTTTTTTCAATGGTGATTTCAATGGTCTCTTTCTCATAACCAGTCCATGTTATTTTATGTCTATGGTCTATATCCATTAGTTTATATATAATCAAATACAAATCCATTTGAATGTGTTTGGTATAGAAAAGTTCATTAGTGTTGAATTTATTCTATAAATCATAATTAATTTTAATTTTAAGGACAGCAGTGTGGTAGGCCAGGGTAGGACACTCTCGACTATCACACCTATGGTTAATTACGTATTTCGTCTTATATTCCTGATTTGACATTGTGCAGTTATTACACGTGGCACTCTGATTTTTGCATTGACTTACATGATGTTCCTTTTAACAATTGGCACATACGGTTTTATATGAGCAATATTGATACATTTACTTTATCATTTTTCAGGACTGAAGAATACATTGGAATATTTTGTTGTGTTTCGAAATTGTTAATTTTTTCATGAAGAAGTTGTATTATCGTTTCTTGATCTTTAATAATTTTTGCTTTATCTTCAATTGTATTTTGTAGGATTTCTATAAATTCGAAGTTTCTGCACCTTTTGCAACAGAATTTCAGAGTCCTTTTTTGTAGTAAAATACATCTTATTTCGGACGAGGAGAGTTGGACGGTGTTATGCAACAACCGTTTAAACCACAAACTCTGAGAAATTAATGTTTTTGTTGAATAACGTTCAATAAGAGATAAAGAACAATACGCAAAAATGATCTAACTGCTAACCCATAGACAAGAATCTTGTCTATGGGTTAGCAGTTAGATCATTTTTGCGTATTGTTCTTTATCTCTCATTGAACGTTTTTCAACAAAAACATTAATATCTCAGAGTTTGTGGTTTAAACGGTTGTTGCATAACACCGTCCAGTTCACTGCAGTCCGAACAGATTATATTTTTGCATGTATCACACGGAAAACAAGGGTATTTATTATCCTTTGTTGGCTGCTGAATTCGATTACACAATGCACATTCCATTTTTGATTACACACCATAATATCATACCTTGTTTTAATGCTACGCCACTGGGCTGGATTGTCTTGATCTTAATCAATGCTGAAGGCACCATATAGAGCGACTTTTTGCTGGATTGTGTTATCTCCTGATAAAGGTTCCACTACTTTTTTAACATTGTAAATTGACTGTTTATAGATTTTCTGAGTTACTTAACTGCAATTTTCACCAAAAAGACAATTTCAAATCACTACCAATTTGGTGCAATATGTTGCTGCAAATATTCTGCTATTCTTGATACAAAACACTGGTACACTTCATAGAATAAACATTGAATATTTCCGAATCTGCAGGAGCAAAATTCATACACGTCTACACTGCGCTGTTGATTGGACAATTGAATTAGTAGCGAATTTACGTCATGGTCGTTGTTTATGGACATTTTCTTCACTCGCGACGTTTTTGGTGACAAATAAGTCCTCTGATTCTTAAGGGTTTCTACATTTGATGAGAATAGGTTTATCAGATACTGACGAGTGCAGATTCTGTGGGGAGGAGGAAGAAACTCCTCTTCACCTTGTTACAGAATGCCTCGCCATTGCAAGTCAGCGAAAGGAATGCTTTGGACAGGAAACTTGTAGGAGTGAAGACGTAATATCCTTGAAGCCTTCCCAGATATTGAGGTTCATTTATACTCTGGAACTGGAGGGCGAGCTGTAGATGGCGTAATGGTGAGAACAGCTCTGATGGGGGGCACAATAGATCTCAAGGTCGCGGTGCAACGTAACCCCTTATCAATAATAATAATAAATAAGGGTTTCTACAGTTATTGCGTTGAGGTTGTATGGTATAGTTCGACTATTTATGAAGTATGAGTAAATTACTCGTATAGATATCGCTACTTGGAATGAAAACCAGTATAACTCAAAATTACTACTCCAGAGAAAAACCCATTCAAATGTTCAACCAAAATTTAACTGAATATTTTGACTCCTTAAAATCACATCATCAATATCTTTTATTTTTTTTTTTGAGGTGCATGCGGAGAGGTAGGTAAATTCTGCATAGTTTATTTATTTTTGTATCCTAGAAATCAGGAAACAAATAAATTGAAATTACGCTTTTGACTTGTGACAATTCTAAAATGAAGTAATTTATTTTAGCCAAAGGGATTTGACTTGCGACACTTGAATATATAAATTTCTCCTTATCGTATATATACGAAGGGCAATCAATTGAAACAATAATTAAAAACAAGAAAATAATTATATTTTTTAAACGTAACATAACTCAATACAAAATTAGTTGAATCATAAAATCAGTCTTCACAATTCTTTTGAACGGCTCAAATCTCTCATAATATTATCACATGAAAATCAGTGCAGAAAACATAACCTATAAGTTATATACAAAATACAAAATAATATTGACACATTTTTATCAATTAACCGCAACAGTCCGGTGTTTTTAGCCTCTGTTGTCTTTCTTAACAGTATTTGCTTTCCTTCGAGTTAGTTTAAAATTAGTAGTTAATAACACGACTTTGAAATGTTGTGCACCATAAAAGTTCTTGTACAGTCGCCCGTTTGGTCTATCTTAATTGATTTTAAAAATTTTACCTTCCGAAATCATGAAGATTACCTCGTCAGTGTTTGTGTTCTTAAGGTCAATACCTTGTTTTTGGAAATCATAAAAAACGTCATAGCACAGTATATGGCATGGCAGTTTTTTTTTTGCTGACCTTATGATGCTCACATAATGACATAGACCAGATGTTCAACCTTTTTTAATTTGCCCCTCAATATTAGAGCGGCACTGTCTTCCTCATTTCAACTATTCCCAGATATTAAATATTTGTAACAGATTGAATCCACTTGAACGTCAGAATAGCTATTCGGTAAAAAGCAATAATGATCTTATTTTTATTTTGTCTGGCACCAACATCGGATTAAAAAAATAACTTCTGTCTGTATTCTATACTCGACTCACTGCGCCTTTCTTGATCCAGTTGTTCTGAGTAATTCCATACACAGGAAGTGATTTCAACAGAACATCGATTTGCCTGTCGTTCATGCCACACGCAACCATCAACTAAATAGGTCTCGAGTTAGTCCGATACAAAAATCATCAATAATTTTCGAGAAGTGCGGCTCAACTGAAAATGATACAGGAAAGGAAGAGACCACCGGCGTAATCCACAGTGTATAGCTTTTCTTCCAAAAGAATGAACGAACAGGTGGCACTTTTTTAAATGTTACTCTTGAAGCAAAATCGACATGTTAGCATTTACTAACTACTGATTATGTGGAACCGTTCCCCCGAATCCTAGGGTAGGTTTTCATAACTAAACACTGAGATAACTTCTCTTTAGTGACCATCTTTCTTCCAAAGTAACAATATGATTTACATCCTTAGAAATAAGAATATCTTATATTCATATTCATCTCTACACAGATTCAATGTCCTTAGATTTTGGTTTCACTGGTAATGATTCGAAAAATCGTTGAATTAAGATATGAAGCTCTGCCCCTTTAGACCTAACTCATCAGTAAAGCTATTTTTTATTCCCCAGAAATTGGAATGAAGTTGCTCTCTATTTTGTTCCTGGGTCAGCCCTCAGTTATGTTCAATCTCTTGGGTTTTGATAGATATAAGATTAATACTGCACAGGCGCAGCAGGTTGGTAGCCCCCAAAATAGTTTTTGATATGATTTCCTCCCATTTCTGCAGTATATTAGTCATGTGGGAATAAATCTTCCCCAAACCTACTATGCAATCAGTGAGCATTAACTGAGCCATCTTCATTACTTATTTTCCATAGTGTTAATATTTCCTCTTTCTCTCTTCAATGATGCATCACCTAAAAAAAATCAGAAATAAATTACCAGTTTTTCTATGATAGTATGATAGTTCACCTTTCCAATTACTAATGAGAATATATGTGCTTCACGTATATTGTTTCACCCATCCACAACTTGCAAGATTGTAGGCTTCTACATTGATATATGCTTTCATGTCAATGATTTTGAAAGCACTCTTCACTTCAAAGAAATAATTTACTATGTAAATGATGACACCTGATTTTTGGAAAAGAGAAATAGCTATTGATAATTCTTCAGTCTTTAGAACGTGACCATATATAGTTTTCCAATCGTCCAAACTCGAATAATAGTTTATAAGGTCCATCGTCACAAAATCTCACTCAAATCACACTACAAGAAATTAACAACTCGGAATCAACTTCATCACTAACACATAAACAGGAAAAATGAGGTTCTTCTTGCTTCCAGACCTGACCATTGGTAAAACATGCATAAATCATTAACATTGTGGCATTTTGTCATGGGCTCAATATAGCAACAATAGAGCAATCAATAGAATTGTGATTGGCAAACACGAAAAATTTTAAACTAGATTATTATTACAGGAAACACGAAATAGCTCAAGAAACAAATTCCATTTCAATCATCAGAAACATTACATCCTCAGAAGCCAAGATAAATGAGGAATTTTCATAAAAATATGTATAAACTAATGCCAACCATGTTCTCACAATCAATTATTTATACACACCTAAAAACTGTTCAAATCAAGTCTATAATCTATGCTAAATATATTTTACCTGCTCCATAACTTCTGGTGCCATCCAGCATGGTGTTCCAACAAAGGTATGTCTCACTTTCTGTCTGGATAAATCTCTACCTGTGGCAAGCCAAGCAGAAACTCCGAAATCGGCGATTTGAACTGTACCATCTTCACCAAGTAAAATATTTCCAGCCTTTATATCTCTAGAAAAAAAGAGTGAATGGATTGAATACTTATGCACTATCATAAATGGAATACATAAGAAATTTAACTTTCAAAATTTTTATTTCCCAACTGTTTCCTCCATCCAGCTCTGTACTCAAAGCTATTATGAAGAATGCCGAGCAACCAATTTTTACTTGGAGTTTCCACAGACATGAATAATATCCAATTATTGAAGCTGTGATATCTTCGAAAAATCGATAAACTTGTGCTTATGATGAGATATCAATAAGGTTTTTCAAATCATCGTTCAGCATTATTCTTGAACCACACAGCTGTATATTCAAATGCTCATTGAAGGAGGAAAAATTTCTTCATCAGCTAAAATTTGCCATTGTCCAGCGTCTGCACAGAGATGGTAACTGTGATCCAAATAGCTATGGACCAATAAGCATTCTGCACTGTTTTTTTACAGTTCTCGAGAATATTATAACCAAAAGACTATCAAAATTCTTTCATAAATTGTATAGGGTTCTCAAACAGTTTGCTAAGTGTTTTTTCCCTTTATTTGATTCATTCATTCATCATCGTTTTCATCTTCTTTCACTGAGAAACATTTCGATTTTTTTTTCTAGAGTGGTTTTCACAATCAAAAGATCTAACACTTGAGAGGTAATATAAACCTAGAGATATGATATTATATGAGCTATATTGCTTCGTCTATACTCTAGATCAGGGTTTCTTAAACTTATAGCAGTCATGGACCCCTTTCACGAATTAAACGGATTCATGGACCCTTATCAGAGAATATTTTTGGTATGGAAAAAAACAGGACTTCTTTTTATATCAAAAATGTTCACAGAATTTGTAATTCGAACATATGTATTCTATTGGAATTGGAATATGAAAAAACTTACGCCTCAAGTAACTCCAGGATGCGATAATCTCGAAATTCCTCGAAAATTAGTTTGGTCGGCATTCTACAAGTAATCACCTTTTAATTGGATCAGATTTGTATATTTTGAGTTAACCATTTAGCCGATTATGTCAATTAAGGAACTCTAATGTCGTATTCGGAATCACAACCTACCCTAAGCATTGCAAGTCGCTACCTCTTTCCGTTCTCAAGATATCGTGAGATACATAGTATTTTTTCGTGATTTTTTTTAATATTCTGGTCGTACGGTCCTCACAAAATTTTACATACGTCTTCATGTCGATATTAAAAACTAGTTACCAAGTTTCAATTCGATCAGGTCTATATTTTTTGAGTCATCAAGAAAATAATATTCCAGATGGGTAAAACTCCGAAACCGTTGGGCCCATTATGTCCAACAACAAACTCAACTCTCCCATTCAGATGCGCAACCTACCCTGAAATTTGTAAGTCCCTATCTCTTTTTGTTCTAAACTTATCAAGGCAACGGTCACCCTTCTAGCTAGTGAGCTCACACAAGACTGCTCGGATCTCCAACAAAATGATGCGATTGTGTTCAAACTTGGAACTTGGCAGTAGAGTTAGGTTTTGAAGGCACTCGCAAAATTTCTGCCCTGTCGACGAATAGTTTCTGATATATATAATTTTTTGGATTTTTTTTTTATTTTCTAGTGATCCGATCCACACAAAATCTTGCAAGAATTTTTGCGTCGGCATTCTACAATTATTATTTACCATGTTTGAATTGGAGCGGATTCGTATTTTTCGAGTTATTGAGGAAAAAACCGAATTTCAGATGGGTATAACCCCAAAACCGTTTGGACCATTATGCCTATTAACAAATTCAAATGTCGCATTCGGATGCACAATCTACCCTAAAAACACCAAAACTCGCCAAGACTTTTTGCAGCCTTCAAAACTTCTCTCAGGTGAATTCAGTCATCTTCACTACGACCTTCATCTCTGATATTATCCATATTAATCAAAAATCGACTGCGCACCCACGCTGTTCTGAGCTAAAATAAGCTTCAAAAGACATCTGCAATATTCTAGACCCCTAGACACCTCTTCTTGTAGCGTTTTTTATGTTGTCCACACCTTGTAATATCAACTCTTCCAACAGACATGGTTTTTGTGTCGGGGTGAATCTAAGCTTAGATAAAGTACAGGGGCTCTTAGCACGAAAATCATCAGTGCTGTCAGATATATTCCCAGGGTGAACAATTTTAAGATGTTCTGATGACTTTGCTGGCTTCATACTTCCATAAGCAAGCACTTTATCGCATAAGAAGCACTGCAGTTTTTGAGTGCTACACAATTTTCTAATCAATAATTGTTGGGAGTTAACTGACCTACCACGGACCTCTGACACTCATGCCACGGACCCCCAAGGGGTCCATGGACCCCACTTTAAGAAACACTGCTCTAGATAGTAGCTTGTTGCAGTTTTGAATGGTCTTATGTAGGTACCTACTGACTTGAATGTCCATTTAAATTGTTCAAAAGCAGTTTGAAACGGTGTGCCACAATAGACCGATTGGTCGCAGTCGTGGGGTGGGTTTCGTCTGCCCAACACAATTCATATAATAATATAATATAAGCATAATAAAATTTGAATAGTGATATTGAATTAATGTATAATATAATAATTATGAAATAGATATTTCCCAAAAACAAATTTTAGAAGAAAAGAGAGACATTTATCTTATAAATCACAATAACATAACATCAACCGTAATTGTTTAGCCATTGGTTTTAAAATTTTAACATTCCTTCTAATTTTGATATGCACAATATAAATTACTAAATGTTTCAGTTTATATAATTTTTCACTGATTATTTTCCATGAGGTAAAAACTGCAAATTTGGTCCTGGTTCTTGCAGTTTATCCTTTAATGCAGTAAGATGATGTATGTATTTTCAGATTTGTATTAAATTTCCTAAAGAGATAGTTACTTTTATCGTCAAATGGTTGTAATTTGGTGGATGCATAGACAAGATTGTTAGATGGGTTATTGGGTTGTGTAGGGAGGTCTCATCTTAGTTTCAGAAGAAGGATATTCAAAAAACATAAAAATTACCACAGGAAAATAATTGAATGAAAATATCAATAAAATGATACTCCTCATCAAGGATTTATTGTTGATTGGTTATGGTTTACCTGGGATAATAATTAGACTACACTTAAGAGCATTTTAGAAATAGACCGAATGAATTGACTACAATCTATCATTAAGTTGACATCTATCTTCGTTTTTGCGCGTATGTTCTGGGGAACATCGCGTTATAGTTTTGCCCAAATGTCTGTAACTTTCGAATTTTTCGACGAAAATGGTCTCAAACGATTTAGTTCGACTCCCCAATGAAGAATTCGAGGTCAAATTTGATTCTGTCCGGCCGGCCGTTGCCACGATAACTTGAGAACGAAAAGAGCTAGCGACTTCAAATTTTCAGGGTGGGTGGCGCATCCCAATACGACGGACAAGTTCGTTAATGGGCATAATCGGCCCAGTGGTTTCCGAGTAATAATTTTGTTTTCAACCAATATAAATCCGATCGAATTGAAACTTGGTGAGTAGTTGTAGAATATGAACCTAAGCACGTTTGTGAAATTTCGTGCGAATCGTATGGCTAGAAAATTTTAAAATAATTACTAAAAAATATTTTTGTTGTCACGATAACTTGAGAACGGAAAGAGATAGCGGCTTGAAGTTTTCAGGTTAGGATGTGCACCAGAATGCTACATTTCAGTTTGTTTATGAGCATAATCGGCCAAACGGTTTTAGAGTTATAGCCATCTGAAATTTGGTTGTTTTTTGTTCCTCATTAACTCGAAAAATACTAAACCGATTGAATTCAAACATGGTAATTAGTTGTAGAATGCCAACGCGAAAATTCTTGCAAAATTTCGTGAGGATAGTATTTGTAAAAAATTTCAAAAAAATCATTGAAAATTGAAAAAAAAAAAAAATTCTATATGTCAGTAACTATTCGTTTGAAATTGCTGAAATTTTGCAAGAGCCTTCATAACCTAACTCTACTGCCAAGTTTCAAGTATTAACACGATCGGTTGAATATTGTTGGAGATTCGAGCATTCTTGTGTGAGTTCAGTAGATGGGTGACCGTTGCCTCGATAACTTTCGAACGAAAGGAGATAGTGACTTGCAATTTTCAGGGTAGGTTGCGTATCCGAAAGGGACAGTTGAGTTCGTTTTTGGGCATAATCGGTCAAACGGTTTCCGAGTTATACCCACCTGGAATATTATTTACTTGATAACTCAAAAAATAATTATTCGATCGAATTGAAGCTTGGTAACTAGTAGTAGAAAATCATCATAAAGACGTGTTTAAAATTTTGTAAGAACCGTACCCCTACAAAATTTGAAAAATATGACGGAAAAAAAAAATTTTAAGAACCGCACCCCTAGAAAATTTCCAAAAAATCACGAAAAAAAATTGGTTCAAGCACTGACGTGAAGTCAGAAGCTTTTCCCCTCCTGTTCTATTGTCCATTCTCCTGTATTGGACACCCTAAATCGATATGTTGTCCATTCTCCTGTATCGGACACTTAATTCGAATTTATCATGGTAAATTCGAATTAAGAGTGTCCAATACAGGAGAATGGACAACATAATTTACCATGGTAAATTCGATTTAGGGTGTCCAATACAGGAGAATGGACAATAGAACATACGCGCCAAAGCTTCTGACTTCACGTCAGTGCTTGAACCAATTTTTTTTTCGTGATTTTTTTTTAAGCGAACAAGAACAATTGACAGAAATTACAATTCGATTCCTCTGATACCACAGTTTGCAGTTCGGAATATCTCAGCACTCACTGAAGAGTGGGTAAATTCGACAGTTGGGAAGTGATGATCAATAACCTCTCAAGCGATCTTCCGATGGTTGATATCTCTCTAGAAGTGACATTTCAATTGTTGATATCATTCGATCGTGCCCATCACTATTCATAATTGAGAATTAAATTTTTTAAAATAGTACTTGAAAAACACATGGTGTAGGGACACTGAGCAACTTAAGGGTAGAGCAAATTTTGTATGCTACATTCTATTTATATTGAAAAGGAAGCAAACTTCCAACCAATTCCTTCCTATAGAAAAATCTTCTGGGATAGTCCTAATATATGAGTATATGTATATGAGTATTTGTGATCCCGAAAAATTCATTGGAACTACACTTCACTAGGTCTATATGGAATCTTGCTACATATTAAAAAAAAAAGTCAGTAAGCATAACCATTAAATTTACACTCAGAAAATTAAACTGTGCAAGAATGTTTCGATTTAATGTACCACTTGATATAATGGTGCTCAGGGAAATACCCTTTGAAAGTATGGCCATTAACTCATTTAATTTATTCCAATCAAAAACAAGAAAGCTTTCTCTTCCCAGGACCAAACCATGAATAGCTAAAATACTTACATAACTCCATGCTTAATAATTTATCGCTATGGTATGAAATATGACCTACCTGTGAATTTGGCCATTGCTATGAAAATATTCTAATCCTTTAAGAACTTCCCTCAACACAGTGGCAATAGTAGCTTCATCAAATACACCATGTTTACAATTAGTTGATCTCATTTTATGCTTGATGATGTCAAGTAAACTCCCACCTGTCTCAAGATAATTGATATTGAAACAACCCTAACGAATTTCAAGAGAAAGAGCTAAGCTTAAATTTTCTCACAGTAGATGTGGATGTTAATGAAATACTTTCTGTCTTCTCACCTTCAAGCAATCGAAGAACTAGCCACAATTCTTCTCTGACCACAAAACTAGTATAATATGTTACAACATTTTCATGGTTGCAACTGGACATTGCTTGAATTTCTTTTAAGAGTTCGTCCATAGAAGTATTCCATTTCTCTAGATTTATTCGCTTGATGGCACATTTTTCATTTCTCGATTTACACAAAGCACCATGTACTACTGCTGTAGCACCAACACCTAAAATTCAGGTAAATTATGAATAGGTACAACGACTGAATGTATCTCTAATATAGTATATGAAGAGAAAATACGGTGACCATATAATATTATTTTCTGTAATTCATTAGATAAAAACATTCAAGTACCTACTTAGGTATACATATATCAAAGAGTTTGATGAAACGAAATATTGTTAAATATTTTTGAGCTATGTTCGTCAAAACTATTGTAGGAAGAAGGTTCATGAATATCAGTTTGGTACAACTATTCCTAGCATATTTTTGAATGAACAAACTATCTGATACAGAAACCGGGACACATAACCTATCTGTTATCATTTCATTGGAATTTTTGCTTCACATCCAAAACTAATACACAAGACACCCTTATGTAGGAAAACCTGGATAAAAATTGCACTGAAATGCGTACTATACTAACCTATTACTTTTCCAAGTTCATAATCATCCTTAGTATTCGGCCACGGAATTGACGGTTGCGATGATGTAGCAGCCATCTTTCTTGACAATATATTTCCTATATTACCGATTGATTGCGTCATAACTTTTGCATAGCCACTGAAAGTTAATGTTGAATCATAATATGCAGATTTTTCTGACTTTTGTCTGAAGGATCCTTGTATACCTGGAGGTAGTATATCTTCGGAAATTTTTCTAAAAAGTATAATATAAAGTAACATAACAAATAGATAATTATTTAATATGTTCATAACTTCATGCTTTATGTGAATTCCCTTAAATCGGTCACATTCATCATAGATGCATGATTATTGATTCTATGCATCTTGCATTCATCATAACAGCTTCCAATTTTTGCGCGCTTGTTCCACCAGAGACAACGGGCTATGTCGTTTTGGCCATATATGTCTTTATTTTTGAAATTGTTGGGCGAAAAAAGTCTCAAACAGGGTCAAATCCATTTCTGCCGCCCGTCCGTAAAGATAGGGACAAACTATGCAATTTCCAAGAAAATCAAGAATAAAGAAAAAACGAAATAATTATTTCGCTTTTCCTCATAAACAAAAACATACCTATGCAAACATTAAATTGTTCTATACGCGTGTGCTATCTTGTTTCTTGTGCCGTTGAAATGTTTACGAAAATACCGCAAATTTTCTGGAAAATAAAGAATTTGGAAAGATGGTGCCCCAGCACTTTCGTTTTTCTTCGTCGAAAATTGTTCTACACAGTTGAGCTACATTTGACTGATTTGTGCCGTTCAATTTTCAGAAAACATCTTGGAAAAGCCCTGGTGACCAGGGGCTTTGGCACGCTGTTCAAATTTATAGACAGATCAGTCCAGCTACTGAACTCGCCCAAGGCTGCTTAACTCCAGGAAAAAAAATAATATTCTCAATATATCCAAGAATATTAATCCAACTGTAAAAACAAGCGTCCAAAAAAAACTCGTCCATATTTTTGTCGAGAATGGTCTCAATCGATTAGTTTCGACCCAAATACTTATACATGCATTCACTGCGGTTGGGTCGAAAATAAACAGTGTTGTGTCTGTGGTGACTTAAAAGGACCCATTCGAATACATATATTTACTGCTTGGTCGAAAATGAACAGCGCTTTGTTTGTGGTTCACGTAATTTTATTGAAATATCGACTTAAATAGTAGATATATCTACTATTTAAGTCGATATTTCATTAAAATTACGTTGAAATATAATAACTTTGATTAATGGTATATATATATACCATTAATCAAAGTTATTATATTTCAATAGAAATGAAAAAAAACGACAAAGATACAATTTCGGCTACGGGAATTGATCTCGGTACAATCTACTATAAGGCTAATCGCTAGTCCACCAGGCCACGTGCGAGTAGGTACAGATGTCATGTAAAAAAGCCAGCAATAATTATTGTCAATAATTATTTGCGATAAGTTTTCACAATTTTCTAATTACATGAAATTATCATCATGTTACATATTATTCGACAGTTTTTATCCCTCATCTTCACTTTTTGCCATGTTTGCCGTTCAAAAACGGTCCGCATCAGCATATTTCGCGATCGTTGCAAACACTGCATGATTCTCTCACGCCAAAAATAAAGTAAACTGTTGACTAATTCGTTCATCGAGAATAAAATTATAGACCGCAGTGCATCTCGATCGTTGAAATATGTCGATAATTCAGCAATATCTTCACCAATATATAGAACCGATCGAGTTCAAATCTAGAACATTAATGTAAAATAAGGATTTGAAGATCCTCGCAGAATTACTAACGGATAGTGTCTGAGAAAAAGAGTTTTTTTTAAATATTTTCTTTTTAATTTTCCAATTACGTGATCTTCACGAAATTTTTCATAAGTCTTTGTGTCGGTATTTTTCAACCAACTAGGTAGATCGCTTTAGATCAGATTAGTATTTTTCGAATTATTGGGAAAACAAAATTTCAGATGGCTATAACCCTGAAATCACTCGGTGGATGTTGCCATTCGTTGCCCATACACGTTGTGAATTATTCAGATGATTTTGCACGTGATGGTTCGTAGCGAATCATTTGAAAGGATAAACCGTGTGTGTAGGGCCGAAAAACGTTGGAAAAAGTGTCATTTGGAACGGCATTCAGTCATCTACGAATTTTCAAGATGATGAACTGAATTCTTGGCGATTCCGCTACATAAGGCGTCGTTTCACCATCCAGTTCAATTTAGTTAGT
The DNA here is from genome assembly GCA_937662695.2 of Halyzia sedecimguttata. Taxonomy (NCBI): domain Eukaryota; kingdom Metazoa; phylum Arthropoda; class Insecta; order Coleoptera; family Coccinellidae; genus Halyzia; species Halyzia sedecimguttata. The sequence continues at coordinate 59,147,075 of OW569413.2, forward strand.
TGAATATTTTCGTGTTCTCCGAAAGTATTAGTTTGTTAGAGTTGATAATGATATCAATATATTCTTATGATGAAATAAAAAATAATTGAATTTGAAATTTGTAATGTAAAAAACATTTTCTTTTGCTTACTCGAAAACCACCAGGCCAATTTTGCCCAATAACAAAGTTAACTGAGATATTTCTCTCCCAAACCTACTCTGGAAGTTTGAACTGTCTTGCTCATTCTGTTCGAGAGTTATCGTGTTAACGGACGGCCGGACAGAATCGATTTTGATCACGAATTCTTGATAAGTAAGTCGAAGCAAAACGTTTGAGACCATTTTCAGCTTAAAATTCGAAAATTACATACACTTGGGCAAATTGATAAGCACTCTGTTCTGAGGAACAAGAGCGCCATTGCCGAAAAGTTGGCTGGCTGACAAAGAAAAATATTGTCACATGTCGATTTTACGGGAATTAAAAGATAATAATAATCCCGATTACTTTAAATAGTATTAAAGGTGGACGCAAAGACATTTGATCCCCGACCGCTCGATCATTTGTGTGTATGGCGCTGAAACGCCATTCCAGAGGAAAGGACGTGAGAAATCCCTTAAAGCTCTATCATGACGTGCTGCAATGCTCACTCACGCAAGGGATTTTCCACATGATTTTGTAGATAACACGATAAACCGCGCGAAAGAACGTCCGTGTATGGCCAGCTAATAACGAAAGTGCCGGCGCATTTGGACTCCAAACCTTCACTGAAAATTTCAACTCTCTAACTCATTGCGTTCGAGCGTGATCAATTTTGACCTCGGATACATCATCAGTGAGTCGAAACAAATCGTTTGATACCATTCTCGGTCAAATAGCTGAACAGCGCGCCAAAAATGTCAACTCCTCCTTCAAATGGTAAAAATTGGATAAAATCAGCAGATTGTTTGAAAATCAGTATACATGGCAACAGGCTGAAGATCTAGACTGTACAAGACGGCAAGACATGCATGTCGACATAGAGATCGGATTTGTATATTTCGAGTTATAGAGGAAATAACATCAAAAATTCAGATGTGTATAACTCAAAGAGAAATAGAAATATATTGTCTCTGGATGCTCCTGGTCGACGGGCAACAAACTGGCGCTGGCGCGGCCGGCTTTTATTGCGATAAGTCGGCGGCCAGAGACGCGATCAAAATTAACAAAGAGTTTAGTTAGGCTGCGTCTCATGCCGCGCCAGTTTGAGAACCCACATGAATCATGAATATGAATAATGCCAATCTGTGAACCAACCAAGAACCAACTTCATTCGGTATCGCTTAAAGTTTCAACAACATTTCTCAGTGTGTTTTCCTATTAAATATCAGGTTATGGGCCAAGATTCTGCGGATTAATTATTAATATTATTATATATGCGGTGAAGCAATACGAACAATTGAGAAAGTCCATTAACACTTGGAAGAAAAACGGTAATTAAATTGGAGTAGTTCCTTGGAAAATGGAGAAGAAAATAAGTGGGAAACCACTTAATACAAATAATTACCATACATGGAAAGTTTGAATAGAAGTTATACTGGCTGAATACGACGTATTAGAGCATATGCAGATTCCCTAGAACAAGCTGCAGCCAAGAAAAAAAAGCACTGACGTGAAGTCAGTACTCTTTGGCACGCGTGTTCGTGGTGGCTAATTTGAATTGAAGGATGAGTACTTCAAGCTCAGTGGATAGAGCGAGCCGAAGATCTACCCAAAGGATAGTGGACACCATTCACTGTCGGTTCAAAAATTAACAGTGCTGTATCTAAGCTGCCATCAGGATAGAGTAACAAAGTTGGAAAAGAACACAACTGACTCTCCTTAGTCGCACAAGCTCCTAGAAGATTTGGGAGGGTCAGTATAATCCTAATCATGTTTATAGCACGCGCGCCAAAGCAGATTGACTTTTTACACTTTTTCTTTCATTGTTAAGTCACTCTGCTTTTGCGCGCGTGCTATAAACATGATTAGGATTATACTGACCCTCCCAAATCTTCTAGGAGCTTGTGCGACTAAGGAGAGTCAGTTGTGTTCTTTTCCAACTTTGTTACTCTATCCTGATGGCAGCTTAGATACAGCACTGTTAATTTTTGAACCGACAGTGAATGGTGTCCACTATCCTTTGGGTAGATCTTCGGCTCGCTCTATCCACTGAGCTTGAAGTAATCATCATTCAATTCAAATTAGCCACCGTGAACACGCGCGCCAAAGAGTACTGACTTCACGTCAGTGCTTTTTTTTTTCAAGTTCCTTTAAAAAATATAGCTATCAATACAGTTTGGCTGTTAGCTTTACCGTAGATCAAAAAAAATTGCGGTTGTGGGACCTCCGTTAAAGCAATTGCCTCTTCTCCAAATCCGAACGTATTTTAATATAGATCTACCGAATATAGTTATTTATAAATTTGCCTCAGGGCTACCATACAGACATTTCAACTCGGAAACAACGCTATTTCCCCCAAACTGACTTCTGTCCGTGCACTGAATTGACATGAATATTCTTTTAAAACCTCACAATATCGGCTCATTACTCCCAACATAACCCAAAACCATTCACTTCTCGTCTGCGCATGCACAATATACTCGTGGCTGCAAGTCCTCCCAAAATTACACACCTCACAAAAAACTCCAATTCTCCAACACTAGTGGTTCAGGAGATATCGCTTCTTGAATCCACGCATGCGCAGACCCTCTCCAAGGGATTCTATAGAGGAATAGCATCCGCCACCCCAAAATCCCAATCCTCTCTGACGAAAGCACCAGCAGTTAAATCACTGATGGTCTGCTCATGCGCATAACGAAAAATGCCTGTAAGGGGTAACATCAATTTCAAAATTAGCTCCAGGGCCACGGTACGAACACTTCAATTCGGAAACAACGCTACATCCCCCAAACTGAGTTGTCCTTGAACTTAATTGCTATGAATATTCTTTTAAAACCTCACAATATCGACTCAGCACTCCCAACATAACCCATCCAATTAAAAAACAGTCACTTCTCTTCTGCGCATGCGCATTCTACTCGCGGCTAAAAGTCCTCTCAAAATAACACACCAAAAAACTCCGATTCTCCAACACAAGTGGTTCGGGAGATATCGCATCTTTAATCTACGCATGCGCAGACACTCATCAGGGATCTGGATTCTATGGAGGAATAGCATCCGCCAACCCAAAACCCCAATCCTCTCTGACGAAAACTACAGCAGTTAAATGACTTCTCATCTGCGCATGCGCACAACGAAAAATGCCCGGAAAAGGCAGCATGAACCTCAAAAAAATAGGTTTCGGCATTTTAAGCAAAATATTCCGCAAAATAGTAGTAATTTTTTGATTTTTTCATGTCACGTGATCTTCACGAAATTTTGCAAAAGTGTTTGCATTGGTCTTTTGCATCTAACTACTGAGTTTCAATTTAATCAGATCAGTATTTTTCGAGTTATCGTGAAAACAAAATTTAAAAATTTTTGAAATTTTTTTTTGCCACTTTAGGGCCTGTACGGTCATAACAAAACTTCGCAGGCATATAAAGGTCATGATTCTACAATTTGATGCCGAATTTTAGAAAGATCGAGTGATCGGTTCCGGAAATATTCATAAAAAACGTTTTGACTAAAAATGGCCTGAACTCCGAAACCGCTCTGTGGATTTCGCCCGTTAACGAACTTGTCCGAGATATTTACGCTACAAAACTACCCTGCAAATTTCAACGCTCTAAGTCGTTCCGTTCGAGAGTTATCGTGCTAACGGCCGGCCGGACCGGCCGGACGGACCGGACGGACAGAATTAAATTTGACCTCGAATTCTTCATCAGGGAGTCGAACCCAATCGTTTGAGACCATTTTCGAAAAAAAATTCGAAAAATACAGACATTGTGACGAAATGATAGCACGCTGTTCCTTGCGGAACAAGCGCGCAAAAAAGACAATAAGGTGAAATCTTTGTTGGTACAATAATGCATTGAGGATTCGGAAATAGAGAGTGTAAGACATGTGTTCGTTTTAATCGTTTTGATCGCGGTGTCTACCGCTCTCTGGGGGTCTATTCTCGACCATTCGCAATTTTAACGATCGGTCGCATATGCTATATATTGCTATAGAGATGCGCACGATCGTGCAAGCAATATAAAGCATATGCGACCGATCGTTAAAATTGCGAATGGTCGAGAATAGACCCCCAGATCGTCAACGCGGCCGCGTCAGTTTGTGTAGTCCTTAAAACAGAGGTTTTTGGGTCGTCGCGGTAAAGCCAGAGACAATAAAGTCTAGATTACACAAAATATCGAAGCCTACTGCAATTCTTTCAATTTGAAATATCAATTGACGTTTTCTCCATCAAATCAAATGTAAAATACGAAATGTGATACATCGTTGGAAAGGTAATTTTGAGTAGAATTAAAAAATTGCCAAAAATATATAGGGTGCTATTTGAGATAAAAAAAAAAGTCAGGGTCACTTCCGGTCAAACCGAAAGTGACTTTCGGTTTTTGTTTTTTTTTTCAGTTGTAGGTTCCTTGAACGAATTGAAAATCATAAAATATTTAAATTTTTATCTTTTGAAATCGCTGACATAATCCATTGGAACATTATAATGGGACACCCGGTATATTAGGAAGGAGGAGGAAAAAAAAGACACATGGTGAAAAATTCATTGATATAACCATCAACAAATATTCCCCGTGAGCTGGGCTAGGACATCCCATCGCTCAGTGTTCCCCCAAAGACGAAAGCGTCATTCAGGGGCAAATACGAACCGGTTTCATGGTTATTACCAATCGTCAGCGTAACTTAGCCACACTAAACAAACAAAGGAGTTATAGGAAACTTAATTCCATTCGTTGTGACATGGTATCCGTCCCCTCCGGGCTGGACCCCGTCTAGAGTTTAATCACAGAACACAAATAAATAAATTTAATTTAATGTTGTTCTACGTTTTGGCTCCTATTTTGGAGCAATATTTAAAATGTGAATTATATAGCCGGGGTTTCAATCTGCCTTCTTCCCAGGTTACATCACCAGTAGTCTCGGAGAGCACTGTATTTCTATTACTTCGAGATGTCTGTAGCAGCACTGAAACAGTGCCAATAAAAATGTCTCCAACGCAATTTAACAATCGAAGAAAAAATGTAACTACTCTTAATCAACACACACTTGCACATAGAATAATATATAACGTTCCACTAACACTTGACTTGATGGTCATAGAGTCCACTTCTCTTCGTGGTCTCGGCAATTCACTCTCACTGAATTGAATATGAATAAATATTGTTGGTGATATAAATATCTGTAAGGCGAACACCCCGAAAATAGTTCCCCAGCGCTCCGCAGGGTAGGAGGTCGACCGAAGTGGACGACTACCAGTAATACCCAAATTCACCTCCGGGAACTTATAGAGGGCGTGTCGGTAGACGCGTGCACGCCACCGGTAACATCGACCCTTCTGTGCCCTTAAAAGAGGGTACCGGGTACCGGGTTCTAAGAAAATCAGTTCCACAAGCTGTCAGCAGTCTCAGCTCTCAGCTCGATACCAACTCGCTTCCACTGCGGAACAAGCCTGGTAGACTGAGAAGACTTATCCCAACTCCACTATCTCCGGGATCCAAACCGATCTCCTCCGTTTGCGAAGCAACCTGGTAGGATTCAAGTTTCCGAACGGACGTACCCTTCGCTAGTGCATGAAAATACAGTGCCACCCGCCCAGCCTTTACATAATCTTTATATTCTTGCGGTTTTACCCTCCTCAGCAGCTCATCTGCTGAAGCCACCAACCTAGTTCCCAGATCAACACAAATCATTTTTGGCGCTCTTGTTCCTCGGAACAGAGTGCTTATCAATTTGTCCATATGTCTATAATTTTCGAATTTTTGACTGAAAATGGTCTTAAACGATTTGGTTCGACTCGCTGATCAAGAATACGCGGTCGAAATCGATTCTGTCCGGCCGGCCGACCGGCCGGCCTTTAAAACGATAACTCTCGAACGGAATGAACTAGACAGTTTAAATTTTCAGAATAGGTTTGGGAGATAAATATCTCGGCTAAGTTCATTATTGGGCAAAATCGGTCAGATGGTTTCGGAGTAATAAAAGAAAAAAAAATTCACATTACAAATTTCAAAATAAGTTTCTCTTAAGATGCAGTTTCGCCATAGGAATCCATTGATGTCATTTTTAACTCTAACAAGCTAATACTTTCGGAGATATGGTTTTTCAAAATTTCAATAATAAATCGTACTTCTGTGTTTTCACAGAATGCGATAATTATTCTATCTATGAATTATTATAATATGATCTGTGTTGATACATGTCAATTAACTTATTTTCCTGAGACAATATATGTCAAATTTTGATATTTAATGCCTATGGTTAATCCATATGATGATAACAATGGTAATGGTAAGTTAATAATATTGAGTTCAGAATATCTCAAGTAAAAACAAAACTGAAATATTGGCTAAAGTTTCAATTGATATAATATAATTTTCAGAGTGGATTTGAGGAAAAAATATATCGTCCATCATAGAATTGAGGAACGAATATCTCGGATGAGTTCGTTGTTGGGTAGAATTGGTATATTGGTTTTGGATTGATAATTTTTGGCACTCTTGTTGAATTTAAATTCTTTTATGATGTTTGAATTTAATTTCTGATATTATGAAGTACTACCATAAGAATCCATTGATATAATTCCCAACTCTTACCAATACTTTCGAAGATATGAATTTTCAAAGTTTGAATAAGAGCGCCAAAGCTCCTGTCCACAGGGCTTGAACCGACTTTTTATTGTATTTGCTGGAATGGTAAAAAGCAAAGTGACTCAGTATTTCACGTGTTAGCGATTCCTCCGAAATCTACCACGATGGCTCAGTGATATCGAACTGAAACATCAGACACAGTGCTCTCGATCGAAACGTAGACATATGAAATAAAGAATATATATTCTTCTTCAACATTAAGGTTGGTTTATGCTAGGGTGACCAGATCATTCGTAGTTCCATGACGGACGGACCTACGCACATTAAAAAAAAATCCTACTTCCGCAATTGAGACTAAACCTGTGGGACTAAAAAAAAAAATAGGTCCTACTACATTTTCAGTCGCGAAATTCCTTGAGCCAAAACCTGTGCGACTAAAAAAAAAAAAGGTCCTACTTCCTTTTCAGTCGCGAATTTCCTTGACCCAAAACCTGTGCGACTAAAAAAAATTGGTTCAAGCACTGACATGAAGTCAGAAGCTTTTGCGCGTATGTTCTATTTTCCATTCCTCTGTATTGGACACCCTTAATCGAATTTACCATGGTAAATTATGTTGTCCATTCTCCTGTATTGGACACTCTTAATTCGAATTTACCATGGTAAATTCGAATTAAGTGTCCACACTCTTAATTCGAATTTACCATGGTAAATTCGAATTAAGTGTCCAATACAGGAGAATGGACAACATAATTTACCATGGTAAATTCGATTTAGGGTGTCCAATACAGGAGAATGGACAATAGAACATACGCGCAAAAGCTTCTGACTTCACATCAGTGCTTGAACCAATTTTTTTTCTCGTGATTTTTTTGAAATTTTCTAGGGGTGCGGTTCTTAAAATTTTTTTTTTCGTCATTTTTTTCAAATTTTCTAGGGGTACGGTTCTTACAAAATTTTAAACACGTCTTTATGATGATTTTCTACTACTAGTTACCAAGCTTCAATTCGATCGAATTGTAATTTCTGTCAATTGTTCTTGTTCGCTTAAAAAAAAAATCACGAAAAAAAAAATTGGTTCAAGCACTGACGTGAAGTCAGAAGCTTTTGCGCGTATGTTCTATTTTCCATTCCTCTGTATTGGACACCCTTAATCGAATTTACCATGGTAAATTATGTTGTCCATTCTCCTGTATTGGACACTCTTAATTCGAATTTACCATGGTAAATTATGTTGTCCATTCTCCTATATTGGACACTTAATTCGAATTTACCATGGTAAATTCGAATTAAGAGTGTCCAATACAGGAGAATGGACAACATAATTTACCATGGTAAATTCGATTTAGGGTGTCCAATACAGGAGAATGGACAATAGAACATACGCGCAAAAGCTTCTGACTTCACTTCAGTGCTTGAACCAATTTTTTTTCTCGTGATTTTTTTGAAATTTTCTAGGGGTGCGGTTCTTAAAATTTTTTTTTTCGTCATTTTTTTTAAATTTTCTAGGGGTACGGTTCTTACAAAATTTTAAACACGTCTTTATGATGATTTTCTACTACTAGTTACCAAGCTTCAATTCGATCGAATTGTAATTTCTGTCAATTGTTCTTGTTCGCTTAAAAAAAAAATCACGAAAAAAAAAATTGGTTTAAGCACTGACGTGAAGTCAGAAGCTTTTGCGCGTATGTTCTATTGTCCATTCTTCTGTATTGGACACCCTAAATCGAATATACCATGGTAAATTATTTTGTCCATTCTCCTGTATTGGACACTCTTAATTCGAATTTACCATGATAAATTCGAATTAAGTGTCCAATACAGGAGAATGGACAACATAATTTACCATGGTAAATTCGATTTAGGGTGTCCAATACAGGAGAATGGACAATAGAACATACGCGCAAAAGCTTCTGACTTCACTTCAGTGCTTGAACCAATTTTTTTTCTCGTGATTTTTTAAAAATTTTCTAGGGGTGCGGTTCTTAAAATTTTTTTTTTCGTCATTTTTTTGAAATTTTCTAGGGGTACGGTTCTTACAAAATTTTAAACACGTCTTTATGATGATTTTCTACTACTAGTTACCAAGCTTCAATTCGATCGAATATTTATTTTTTGAGTTACCAAGGAAATAATATTCCAGGTGGGTATAACTCGGAAACCGTTCGACCGATTATGCCCAAAAACGAACTCAACTCTCCCTTTCGGATACGCAACCTACCCTGAAAATTGCAAGTCCCTATCTCCTTTCGTTCGAAAGTTATCGAGGCAACGGTCACCCATCTACTGAACTCACACAAGAATGCTCGAATCTCCAACAATATTCAACCGATCGTGTTAAAACTTGAAACTTGGCAGTAGAGTTAGGTCATGAAGGCTCTTGAAAAATTTCAGCAATTTCAAACGAATAGTTACTGATATATAGATTTTTTTTTTCAATTTTCAATGATTTTTTAAAAATTTTTTACAAATACTATCCTCACGAAATTTTGCGAGAATTTTTGCGTTGGCATTCTACAACTAATAACCATGTTTGAATTCAATCGGTTTAGTATTTTTCGAGTTAATGAGGAACAAAAACAACCTAATTTCAGATGGCTATAACTCTAAAACCGTTTGGCCGATTATGCTCATAAACAAACTGAAATGTCGCGTTCCGGTGCACATCCTAACCTGAAAACTTCAAGCCGCTATCTCTTCCCGTTCTCAAGTTATCGTGACAACAAAAATATTTTTTAATAATTTTTTTAAAATTTTCTAGCCATACGATTCGCACAAAATTTCACAAACGTGCTTAGGTTCATATTCTACAACTATTCACCAAGTTTCAATTCGATCCGATTTATATTGGTTGAAAACAAAATTATTACTCGGAAACCCATTAACGAACTTGACCGTCGTATTGAGATGCGCCACCCACCCTGAAAATTTCAAGTCGCTAGCTTTTTTCGTTCTCAAGGTATCGTGGCAACGGCCGGACGGACGGCCGGCCGGACAGAATCAAATTTGACCTCGAATTCTTTATTGGGGAGTCGAACTAAATCGTTTGAGACCATTTTCGTTGAAAAATTCGTAAGTTATAGACATTTGGGCAAAACTATAACGCGATGTTCCCCAGAACATATACGCGCAAAAAGGTCCTACTACCTTTCGCGCCGTCTCGCAGTCGGTTATTTATTTTTGCGTACAAGACTGCGAAAATGACGGAGACAATGACGAACGCTTGTCAATGGCGGACATCTTGTACGAATGACGGACTGTCCGTCGCAATGACCGACGTCTGGTCACCCTAGTATATGCTGGCTGGTAACTTTAACTTAATCCTATATATATATATAATATACAGGGTGTCTACTTTAAAAAGGGCCAAACTTCAAGGGGAGATTATTCAAGTAATTTGCAACAAAAAATGTCATATAACATATGGTCCAAATCCTGACGGTTATTCTTCAATTTAACATTTCTTGATTTCACGAAATATTTAAAATTTTTCCATAAAATCAATTATAATTCAGTTATCCAAGTAGCCACCCGAAATTCGATTACATATCTGGAAAGGGCATTAAATTTGCTAAAAGACAAAATTTCAGTGTGCCAAGAAAATCATTTTTGCGGGTGGGGTAAGAAGATGAATATCACGATTCTTAAGTGACCAAAATCATTCATATTTTTCCAATGGTTTCATCGATGAAAAATTATTTATTAAGGTCGCGTTTTCTTCTCAGAAAAAACTACCTCATTCAATGTACTTTAAAATGACATATCAACTTTTGCGCTAACTGCTTTTCTTCTGCCATAATATCATGGCTAACAAGATTACAACGAAAAAGTCGAAAAATTCCAAACCAAAATTTGCTCAGTTTTGAAGCTCTTTATGATTGAATATCGAAGTTATTCTCATGAGAATTATGAATTCAGGTATCTGTCAAAAAAGAGTAATTTGAAGAAATAAACTGATAAACAGATTTCATGAAAAAATGTGAAGAAAACATACCACATACTAATAAACACGCATGCTATTTATAACAATTGTTCGGAATGTCCACCGCCTTGTTCGATACATTTTACAGATCGCTTTCGAACTGAATCCACAACCCTACGAAGTTCACAATGTTTTTGACGAATTTCTGCACAACACATATGTATCCTTTCGATCAAATCCTCTCGAGTCTGAACGCGAAATTGATACACTTTTTCTTTTAAGGTGTTCCAAACATAAAAATCTAAAGGCGTAAGGTCCGTGCTCGTTGGTGGCCATCTCACCGGACCGTACCTTCCAATCCATTGTTGCCCAAAATATTGATTCATTAAGTCTCGTACGTTCCGACTATTATGACCTGGACAGCCATCCATTTGAAACCACAAATTTCGTCTGTTAGCCAGGGGCATTTCATATAATATGTTTGCTACGCTGCTTTAAATTAATCTTATGAATTCTTCAGAGTTGAGGCGATCGGGAAGTATAACTGGTCCAAAAAGTTCACCTCTCATCACTCCCAACCCCACGTTGACCCTTAATTAATGTTGGTAATGAGAAACAATGGGGGTTTTCTCTTTTCCATACATGGCTTTTCCGCAAATTTATCAAACCCGATTTCGTAAAAGTTGCTTCATCAGTCCATAATATTCTATCGCTCCCCCACTCCTCCAACTTATTCAGGTACCACCTACAACATGTTAGTCTCACCTCAGCATCTACAACTAACAGATCCTGCACCTTTTCAAATGGTATGGATGAAACTAATTTTTTTTAGTACTCTGTGTACAGTAGAATGATGTATCCTCAATCTACATCCAACTCGACAGGTACTTGTTGTGGGGTCCTCCCGAATAGCTTGGAGTATAGCAGGTGCATGCTGGCCTTGCTGTGCATTTCGACCACCTTCTCTTATTCGGTAACCACCAAATGAGCCTGTTTCACCTAATCTTCTGAACACTTGTACAAATGTCTTTCTATTTGGTTGTCGTCTGTTCGGAAAACGTATACCATACTCGCGAACTGCTGCTCGAGCATTTCCATTCGCAAATCCATATATGAACAGCATATCGCGATATTCTATTTTCGAAAAAACAGGCATTATAACACTTAATATTAATCGCGTTAATTTGTTAAATTCAAGAAAACGTTACTAATACTCCGAAATATTAAGTGACAAAAACTGTTAGATTTAAAATTTGTACAATGTTCACTTTGATATTCAATCGCAAGGAACTTCAAGAAAGAGCAAATTGAGGTTTGGAATTTTTAGACTTTTTTGTTGTTAACTTGTTAGCCATGATATTATGGCAGAAGAAAAGCAGTTAGCGCAAAAGTTGATATGTCATTTTAAAGTACATTAAATGAGGTAGTTTTTGCTGAAAAGAAAACGTGTCCTTAATAAATAATTTTTCATCGATAAAACCATTGGAAAAATATGACTGATTTTGGTCACTTAAGAATCGTGATATTCATCTTCTTACCACACCCGCAAAAATGATTTTTTTGGCACACTGAAGTTCTTGTCTTTTAGCAAATTTAATGCCCTTTCCAGACATGCAATCGAATTTCAAGTGGCTGCTTGGATAACTGAATTATAATTGATTTTATGGAAAAATTTGAAATATTTCGTGAAATCAAGAAATGTTAAATTGAAGAATAACCGTCAGGATTTGTACCATGTGTTATATGACATTTTTTGTTGCAAATATCTTGAATAATCTCCCGTTAAAGTTTGGCCCTTTTTAAAGTAGACACCCTGTATATAGACATAGATTTTTAGTGTTATGGCTTATAATTAGACTAAAGAATCCGTTAACTTATTAATTATTATTATTATTGATAAGTAAACGGATTCTTTAGTCTCAGTATAAACAATATTCCTAGAAATCTGTTTCAATTTTTAAGTTAAGGGTTAAGAAAAGTTACCAGCCATCAGCATCAACCAGCCTTTACTCTACCTATACTATATTACGAATGACAAAGAACGAACTAATTTATGATTATGCATTTGTATGATAACTTCGTCTTTCGCAATATGATGCGGTTCCGTTCTTTCCCAGTAATCCCCGAATTACCATATCTAGGGAAGATCATTCATATTATGTTTACTACACTCTTCAATGAGTGCATTCGGAATAATTCTCAATTACCTCTTCATAGAACTGTCAGTATGATTAATAATCTGATAATTTCGATAATCATTGTATTCACAATGAATTAATTGAATTTATCTAATTATCATAATTGATTTAAACAGAGTCTGAACTGCCTTATACGCTGAATGTTGCATCCCTTCGGGGACGAACATGACTGGTTCTATTGAGTATCGTGTGAAATAGGTACGCTTTTGGGTGAAATACTCTAAAAACAATGTATGTGTCTCATCTGGTACACTTTCGAAAACTATAGATATTAAATACACTTGGGTTATGGTTATGACAGTTCGATTCACTGGTACTTCAGAGCAGCTCCTTCAGCATTCATTAATATCACAATATCAATACACAGGCACTGCATCCTGGCTCTAAATTAATCAAAGAGAAAGACACTTGTTGATATGTACTATATTTATTGACGCTAATTTAGCCATAAGAGTTGGATCTCAAAATATCCGTAACTTGTCCTTTCAATAATTATCCCTACCAAGGTATCGTTGTTTTAGGTTTCCACCCTCAGGAATCATGAATCCAATCGTATGGGATTTTATTCCTTCTTCTACCCAAAATACTATGAAACCCCCCAGTTTTCCTTCGGTGACTTAATGATGTAAAATGAATCATTATTCTTGTAATAATGAACGGTTCATCTCTTGTTAGCTAAGTATGATGAATAAGAAAATATATGTTACTGTTTTCCCTAAATAGTGTTTCAACATATGGACTTATTTCCTATCTGGTTATTTATCCGAATACCGGGTACACAACAAAAATCAACAAATTCACGACTATCGAGTTCAAATATTTACCTATACGTCTTTAATATCTATCAATCAACAGTTGTGATTCTAGTAATTGGTCACAACAGAATTAATCTCAGGATTAATTCAAAAGAAATATCACGATAAACTTAGAGTTGGTCCTTCTAGCCGGACATAATAAGTGGTCCTAATCAATCAAAACCTAGACGAAACATTCATCTCCATCGTAAAGTGCAAACAGTGCTGAATTGGAGAAAGAATCGATACAAAAGGTGAGGCGTGAAAATAAATAGAAGAGAAATTTTCTTACGTTTTCTGGTTCTTTTCACGCATAGTGCGGGTTTCACGATCATTTTAATTCATTGAATTATCGTTACAGAATTTTCCAACTTTATGAAAATTATTGTAATAATCATACGAAATCTTTGTTCAATATTCAAAAGAGCTAGGTAGCTCAGTGGTAGATCATCTGACTTAGATCTGGAATTTCCCAAATTCAATCTCGGGCTAGAGAAGAATTTTCCAAGTCAGCGGCCACCATTCACTGTCAAGTCAAAAAATAATAATGTGCCTGAGATGGCGTAAGGACACAGTAACAAGTGGAATAGCATTAAAGAAGCCATTCTAGAGCCAGGCAGAGAGATACTTGAAAGATAGCCGGAGACAAGGCAGGAATGGATTACACCAGATATTCTCCAGTTAATGGATATCAGACTTGAAGCTAAAAGCAGCTAGGATGAGAGTGCCAGAATCTTCAAAGAGGAATCCAAGACAAGGTAATATGGGAGGTGAAAGAATAATATTACAAAAGGAAATGTGAAGAAATTGAGAAATTAGGTACAGAGCAGATATGAAAATTTCGGAATGAATAAAATAGTAAATGAATGGAGAGCTTATTGTAGAAGTGGAAGAAAATTTGAGAACTTGGATGATAGAAATGAACAACGGGAAGAATTAGCTCAGAACAGTGGACCACAAATAACCAAACTGGAAGTAATATACATATGCCCATGAAATTCTTAAAATGCCAGAGCTCCAGTCCAGGACCAGATGAGATTCCAAGCGAGACACAAAATTGTATACCTGCCAAATATTATATAGGTCAGACATCACAGTACCCAAAAAGAACCTCGTTTACCAACATGAATACAACACCAAGAAATCAAACCACGCGCATTTCGAAATTTGTAAATTTTTGGTTTCAACACAGTACAGGTCTTGGGCAGCTTATTGTACCTCGAGTCCCTTCCTGTACAGCTAATAATGTAAATCTTAAACTGATTTCACTGCATTTTCTTTACAGATCCATGTTCCCTCTTGGGTTTCCATTCCATTCTCTGCCAAATATTCGAAAAATACAGACATTTGGACGAACTGATAGGCACTCTGTTCATCTGAACAGCGTATCAGTTCGTCCTAATGTCTGTATTTTTCGAATATTTGACCGATAATGGTCTCAAACGATTAGATTCAACTCACTGATGAAAAATCTGATGTCAAACTTGATTCTGTCCGGCCGGCCGTCCGTCAGCACGATTACGCTCGAACGCAATGAGTTAGAGAGTTGACATTTTTAGAGTAGGTTTGGAATCCAAATACGCCGGCAAAGTTCGTTAATAGACAAAATCCACCGAGTGGTTTCAGAGTTATAGGCATCTGAATTTTGTTATTCCAATAACCCGAAAAATACTGATCTGATTGAATTAAAGCGCGGTAGTGTTATCTGGATCCCATGATTGGAAAATAAAAAAAAATATATTTAAACAATTCTGTATCTCAGGAACTATCCGTCAGATATCCTTGAAATTCTGGGAGAGCATTCAAAACCCTATTTTACAGTAAATTTCTAGATTTGAACTCAATCGGATCTATATATTTGTGAAGATCGAAATATTCCAACGATCAAGGTTCACTGGTTTTACACTCGACAAACGAAGTTGTCAACAGGTTTTTAATTTTTGTCGTGCCTGAAGGGAATTTAATGAATTATCATGTTCATAGATTATTATGTGCGTTGATACATCAGTAATAACATTCGTTTAATAGCTAGTGAGAATTGGTAGGTATATCTTGTCTATGATTTGTAACTTATTTAACAGCCAAGTTCTCCATTTAATCATGATCGAATAATATGTCATTGTAACATGATGATATTTTTCTGAAATAAGAAATTTGAAAACAAGGTATCAAGGGTCAGTAATAACATACGTTCAAGATACGGAATTCATAATAATTATTTACTTCTTGGCAAGTAGGTACTGGGATCAATTCTAGTAGCCGAATTTATTCATTTCTATTCTGTTTCATTTTTTTTTCCAATTTTATCGGAATAATAATTTTTAGAGAAGGGACGGAATTAAGTCGATATTTTCATAGAATTAAGTGAGTATTTTCGTAACTTATTAGATATTAAAAAAATAACTGCTATACAGGGCGTTTTTGATAAAATGTTAATTCATAGTTCCTCATGGCACAACCGTACGATTCGAATGATTTGTACCATAGGAATAATTCTCAGAATAAATTATAGAAAATAAAGCACTGCTATACAGGTGTTTTTACCACATAGCACAATTGTACGATTGAACTGATTTGTGCCCTTACGCCGCTACAAACAAAGCCCTGTCTATTTTTGACCCAACAGTAAATGTATGTATTCGAATGGGTCCTTGCGTCACCACAGACACAGCACTGTTTATTTTCGACCCAACAATAAATTATATATACGTCTTTGCATCGAATATAATCGTTTCAGACCATTCTTGGCCGAAAAGTGGACCAGTATTTTTTGGACGTTTGTGCTTACAGTTGGATTTATATTCTTGGAAATATTGAGAATATAAGTTTTTTCCTGGTGCTAAGCAGCTTCGGGCTTCGGGCAGTACGTAGATGGTTGACCACTTTGGTTATAAATTTGAACAGCGCCCCAAAGCTCCTGGCCTCAGTGCTCTTGTTTGATTATTACTTTGATGTTTTGGTTGTTGTCGAGTTTTGCCACAGATGTCGTTTAATACCTGATAATTACAATATGAATATTGCATTCTGATACATGCCTTCAGTGTGTTCAAATATGTATTTCTGTTTGCATTTTTTTAGACCATGGCTATCCTGCAAGATATTATTTTGAAATTATGACTGTTTTTTTCTTTGTTCTCACTCCTGTTTTGTTTTCAGCATTTGTTGATGACTTGTTTTTTTCTTACAATATTGTCTTACGTCGACATGCGATGAAAGTTGAATAAAGGAAATTTAATGATTTTGGTCCCATAATTACGAGGATTTTATGATATAAATGTGTATAATTGAAAGGGTAGAGAAACATTAATGCCTGGGCACTAAAATAAATCAAAATAATGACTGCTCGGAAGAGATCAAAAAACGAATAGAACAGGCAAAATCTAACTTTCTGAAGATGAAACGAGTATTTTGCATCAGGGTAAGATTAAAAAGATGCTATGTGTTTTTGGAGCTCTCTTTTCCGGTATGGAATGATAGACCCTAAGAAAAACAGAGATAAGAAGACTGCATACGTTTGAGATGCGGTTGTACCCAAGGAGGTATAGAATAAGTTGGGTGAACAGAGTTAAAAACGAGACTGTTATACAGAAGATGAGCAAGGAAAAAGAATTGGTGACAATTGTGAAAAAACGCAAGTTGATGCAATACCTCGGTCACATAATGAGAGGAGATAAATATGAATTATTGCGGCTGATAGTGTTGGAGAATTCAGGGAAGAAGGAGCATTGGAAAGATACGTCATTCCTGGTTGTGGAACCCAAGGGAGTGGTTCAATTATTGCTCTTCAAGTCAACTCTTTAGTTCTGCCGCATCCAGGATTCGGATAGCCCTGATGATTGCCAACCTTCGGAACGAAGAAGGCACTTGAAGAAGGACAAAGCCTATACAGAATATAACTGATTCTCGCCCCAGCTCATAGAATCTTCTGAGGGGTATCCTTGGAAGATCTATAGGAGGGTCAGTATAATGATTTCATACAAATTGCCGTGTTTCCAAAGATTTCACTATTCGCGCACTATTGGACCGGGTTCAAAAAACACTACAAAGCTACAGATACTTCAGGCGAACCGGTTGAATCATGGAGCACAATTCTGATTGTTATTATCAGAGAAAAATTGGTTCAAACACTGAATTGAAGTCAGGAGCTTTTGCCCGCATGTTCTATTGATATCAATAGAACATGCGCGCAAAAGCTCCTGACTTCACGTCAGTGTTTGAACCAATTTTTTTTCCGTAATTTTTTTTAAATTTTCTAGTAGTACTGTCCGCACAAAATTTTGCACACGTCTAGATGTCGATATTCTACAACTAGTTACCAGGCTTCAATTCGATCAAGTCTATATTTTTTGAGTTTTCAATGAAATAATATTCCAGATGGGTATAACCTTAGACTATAGAAAGAGATACCTACTTCAATAGTCTAACTAAGGGTATAACTCCGAAACCATTGGGCCGATTATGCCCAACCCTGAAAATCGGAAGTCACTATCTCCTTTTGTTAAAAGTTATCGAGGCAACACTCACCCATCTTCTTCTTCTACTGCGGTGCCGTCTCAGGCTGAACTGAGGCCTTCAGGCCCATTGTTCTCCCGCTTGCCAAACTCGTGAGACTCAGTCCAAAAAAAACGCTGACAGGAATGCCGCGAGCTTAAAAGGAGAAGTCCCTCTCACCGTAGGAATCGTAGGTGTTGGGTTGCCTAGGTGTATGACCCTCAATTCTTTAAGGTTGTTACAGTCGAACAGAATATGTTCAGCTGTTTCTTCCATGCTCTTGCACCAGCGACACAGAGCGCTATCGGCCAATCCCATCCTATTCAGATGTTTGTTGAACTGGTGACCAGTTAGTAATCCAGTCACCAGGCTCAATTCTCTTCTTTCGAGTGAAAGAAGTTTCTTTACTTCAGACTTTGACGATGGTTTCTTAATGAGAAGCCTTGACTGCCTAACAGTTTAAAACTTGTTAAAAGTTATCGAGGCAACACTCACCCATCCAGCTATACTGAACTCACATAAGGATGCTCGGATCTCCAACAATATAGATCCGATCGTGTTCAAACTTGGATCTTGGCAGAAGAGTTAGGTTTTGAAGGCACTCGCTAAATTTCAGCGATGTCGGACGAATAGTTTCTGATATATAGAATTTTTTTTAATGATTTTATTTATAATTTCCTAGTGATACGATCCTCACGAAATTTGAAACAATTTTTGAGTCGGCATTTTACAACTAATAACCATGTTTGAATTGGATCGGTTTCGTATTTTTCGAGTTATTGAGGAAATAACAACCGAATTTCAGATGGGTATAACTTCAAAACCGTTTGGCCGTTTATGCCTATTAACAAACTCAAATGTCGCATTCAGATGCACAATCTAACCTGAAAATTGCAAGTCGCTATCTATTTCCATTCTCGGGTAATCATGACATAAATAATAGTTTTTAATAATTTTTTGAAAATTTTCTAGTGATACGATTATCACAAAATTTCACAAACGTCTTTAAGTATGTATTCCACAACTACACGTCCACAACCAATACAAATCCGATCGAATTGAAACTTGGTGAAAAACAAAATTATTACCATTGGGCCGATTATGCTCATTAATGAACTTTCCGTCGTATTGGGACGCGCCATCTAGCTTGAAAATTTCAGGTCACTATCTCTTTCCTTTCTCAAGTTATCGTGGCATCCGGACAAAATTGTCCTCGAATTCTTCATCAGGGAGTCGAACTCAATCGTTTGAGACCTTTTTCGGCAAAAATTTGAGAGTCATGGTAATAAGGGCCGGACAGAATAGATTCTGACCACGAATTCTTGATCAGTGAGTCGAACCAAATCGTATAAGACCATTTTCATCAAAAAAATCGAAATTACAGACATTTGGGTGAATTGATAAGCATTCTGTTCCGAGGAGCAAGAACGCCAAAAACCAAAAACTTGGTTATTTGAATTTTTCAAACAAATTTTTAGGGTAGTTGATAAAAGTTTAAATACAAAAGTTGTAGATCTTTGCGTATCATCCACGTTTATAATTGCCTATAAAGCACTGGCAGCTTGCTCACTTATAAACTTGTTTCATATTATACTATTTTGTCATTCTGTACTAAGTATACTGTCATCAAGTTCATTTAGGCTAGAATTCAATATTCCGGAATATAATTTTTCATAAAATAACTGGAAAAAGCCATATGTATATGCTAGAAGCTCAAACGTGTTCAAAAATAGACTGGACCTCTGGTTCCGTATAATAAGAGTTTTTTGATTTACATCTCCATTGTGTACCATAATTTTCTCCTCTATTATTTTTAGTTGCGGGAGACTTGATTACCCTCATTTAATGAATAATAATAATACCTACGATAAGGAACAATATTGGCCACCTCCCAACATTTCTGATTAATATAACAATTGTTACATTCTCTTTATAAACTTAAACGCATCAATTGATTCCATCAGAAAAGTCAAATTGATTTATGTTACGGTCCTGAAAACCAATGATAACATAAAATCATCGGGGGAATTTGTAATCTATCCAAATTGTATTCAATTGTACCTGTTAATTAGTTGTACTAATACCTCACAAATATTTGTATATTTCTTTGTGCACCACAAAATGTCTTCCGATTTGGAAATATAAGAAGATATTCGCATGTAGAGCGCAGTTGTTAGTTGTTTATTAGTGAATGTGTTTTTTCATCCGTCAAGATGGAATTAGTTGTTTTACCAATTGTAAGTATTAAATGGTACGAGAAAACCACCTACCTCTTACCGATAGAGGGAACGGTCAAAAATTTTTGTTCGAATTTTATTTTCTCTGCTGCTCCAATATCTTCCATCTTATATACGCCAGCTCGGCGCCACCTGATGTTACTAAAAATGGAAATTTATGTTATTCCAAATATCGTAATGATGAACATGAACAATGAATAGTCCGTGGCAAATCTCGAAACTTTTCTATTAGTTTTTCACCTCAAAGTTCAAAAATATATACAGGCTGTCCAGGAAAATATGGGAAATCTCTCGTATTAAGATAAAACATAAAAAAATAAGATGACGAGTTCCCATCAATTTTTTTCCTAGCGGCCCTCCCTACGGAGATACGGCCTCCTAAATGACACTACTGGAAATCCACGTTACTGGAATAAATTTTAAACTACTTAATATAATTCAATGAAAATTTGATATGATAAACAGTAGTAAGGACCTCTTAAAATACTGCCCTCAAATTTAAATTAGCTTGTTTAGTTTACCAGGGGCGGACTAGGTTGTACATTTTAATGCTTACATTTTTAACACCCTGTATGATAAGGAGTTAAAAAAAAAATTTGGATACCTTGAACATTGATCTAAAGGAAAGGTATTCTTGTTCATTGTCGAAAAAATGAACCGTTTTCAAGGTATCCAAATTTGTTTTTGCAGGAAATGGAAAAGAATCGAAATCATTTGGGAGATAGAAGGAACGAAATATGATTTTATCGCAATTTTCATTAGGCTACCCTAGTTGTACAAACATGACATTTATAAAACCAGGGTAGGCTAATGAAAATAGCGATAAAATCATTTCGCTTCTGCTATCTCCCGAATGAGTTCGATTTTTTTTCCGATTCCTGGAAAAACAAATTTGGATACCTTGAAAAATGTTCATTTTATAGACAATGAACAAGAGTTCCTTTTCTGTAGCTTAATGCTCAAGGTATCCAAATTTGTTATTTTTTACTCCTTATCATATAGGGTGTTAAAAATGCAAGCATTGAAATATACAACCTAGTCCGCCCCTGGTAAACTAAACAAACTAATTTAAATTTAAGGGCAGTATTTTAAGAGGTCCTTACTACTGTTTATCATATCAAATTTTCATTAAATTATATTGAGTAGTTTAAAATTCATTCCAGTAAAATGGATTTCCAGTGGCGTCATTTACGAGGCCATATCTCCGTAGGGAGAGCCGCTAGGAAAAAAAATTATGGGAACTTGTTATTTTATTTTTTTATGTTTTATCTGAATCCGAGATATTTCCCACATTCTCCCGGACACCCTGTATACAGTACTTCGCATCAACTCCGCACCAAGAGGGACTTTTCTTTCCTACTAATATTTCCGAATTTAATTTTTTACAAAAAGTTGGCGCATTAAAAATGATTTAAAACTTGGCCAACGGTTTGATCAGAAATCTCTATTTTCAAACAAAAATGTTGATTATCTTCAAACTTTTCGCATGAAATGCTTTAAGTAAACTTATTTGAAATGACAATTTAGATCAATGTGCAATAATTCAAATCGCAAATCCATGAACAGTTTTTTTCCTATACCTCTTTAAAGACCTGTATAATTAACTAACGGATTCTTATTTTGGTAACTTGACAATATTATAAGTATGACTATGATTGTAACTAGAAAATTTTCACAAATCTGTGGTCGCAGAAAAAAAGTAACTGGTGTTGAAATTGAACTCACGATGAATATTCATGACAAAACTCTAACACCAAGTGAATTGGATGTGAAATTGAAAGATTCGAACAAAAGTCGATAAACCAAGTTTAAAAAAAAAATCCAGTTACAACTATATTCATGCAGGCAATAATGTTGTTCTTTATAGTTTTCCGACCTGAATTTTTGCACATTGATCTAAATTGTAAATCCAAACAAATTTACTTCGAGCATTTAGGACAAAAAGCTCGAATTTTCTGAGATAATCGACATTTTTGTTTAAAGTTTTCTACTCAGACCGGAGGTCACAGCTGATTAAGTTTTATATCATTTTTGATGCATCAACTTTTTGTAAGGAACAAAATTCGGAACTTTGAATAGAAAAGAAAAGTCCCTCTTGTTGTGGAGTTGTTGGGAAGCACTGTATATACTTCATTTCATGCACCCTAGTGTCCCTAGATATAATAATAACCTGAATCTAAATTTTGTTGTTCCCTATTAGGCTCAAATTTAGACTTGTCGCAGCATCATGCCATTTAATGCACGATTTCATGTTCAATGCCATAAAAGTAGAATATAGGTACATACAGGGTGATTGCGGAGGAGACCGTCAGATTTTAGGAGAAGTTTACACTAGTCAAGACAGTTTCGACACAATGGTTGGTTTATGGTTGGGGGCCTTAATTGAGAGTCTACAGGGTGATTTGTCCGTTTCGATCGATTTTTCTTTTATTAATATCTTTGGTATGGCTTATTCAATTTTGATGAAATTTTCAGAGTAGTGAAATATAATTGAGTACATTCAATAATTCTAACATTTTTTTTCAAAATACATCGTGGGAATTGTGATAAGTTCATATTAATTGAGCAGGTTGAAAAAACACCCTGTACATTTCATTTTCATAACTTCACTACATGTTTCAAATTCTACCATAACCTATCATTACTCAGGTGTTTTTAAATTTTTTGGCACACTTCCAGTTTTCCTAGAAGAAATTTCTAAAAAGAACAATATCGAAATTTCGCTCCAAAGCAGTGCGACTATTCTGAACTGGATAGTAAAGATGTATCGTTCAATGATGCAAAGCTGTTCCTAAATTCTGAAATAGCTTTTTCGAAATTCATATTTAATAGCTCATATTCCGAGTGAAATTATCTAATTTGGAAAATAATAATAGTTTCCTCTCTTTTGAATTTTTTGCGCCTTTTATACTATATTTTCATGGTTACCATCATAGTAAACATCATTGATTGAATATTAAATTAATAATCTGCCACAAGTCTATTATTCAACATGCCACAATGATTTACTATTCGGAATATGCAGATTTGATTTTTGTTGGTTTTAGTAACGGAAATGGAAATGAATCCAAAATTGAATACCAAAAACATTTTCCAACGAACGTCAACCAAATAA
This sequence comes from Halyzia sedecimguttata, assembly GCA_937662695.2. Taxonomy (NCBI): domain Eukaryota; kingdom Metazoa; phylum Arthropoda; class Insecta; order Coleoptera; family Coccinellidae; genus Halyzia; species Halyzia sedecimguttata. The sequence goes on from OW569413.2 coordinate 59,170,531, forward strand.
GGGTAGGTTTGAAAAAGTGTTTCATTATTCTAAAGAACATGGGCAATATCCTAGTAAGACAGCGCACATTGATAGATGAAACACTGATAATGAAATTTATAATCAAATCGTTGAACGGGTAGGAACCGTCTATAAGAACTCGCCAAATTAGTATCGCAAAGCAAAGTGTGCAAGACTCTGAAGAAAGAAAAGTTCCACCCATTCCACTACCAAAAAAGGTTCAAGAACGGCTGCCACAAGATCTACCACAAAGATTACTATTTTTTCGCCGGGTTATGAGTCACCGACGAACTATTTTCCGTATTCTATTCAGCGACGAGGCTATGTTCACAAGAAATGGAATTTTTAATATCCACAAATCTCACGAAGGGACAAGGTACAACCCGCATTTGAAGAAAAGTCATAATACACAACACAGATTGTCTGTCAATATTTGGCTCGGAACAATAGGTGGAAATTTAGTTGGCCCTGACATTTTTTTTGATAGATTGAACGGTGAAATTTACCTCAACTTTCTGGAAAATATTTTACCAAATCTTTTGGAAAATGTACATATTCGCTCTATGAATTTTCAGCAAGATGGAGCACCACCCCATTTTGCTTTGAATGTGAGAAATCACCTCAATATAAATTATCCCAACAGATGAATTTGTCGTGGAGCCCCCATTGCTTGGTCACAAAGCAATCACCTGATTTGAACCCTCTCGATTATTTTGTGTGGGGACATCTGCAAGGGAAAGTTTATGAACTTGAAATTCGGAGCTTAGAACGTTTAATTCAAAGAATTTTCGAGGAATGCAATATTTTGAATCCAAATTAAATTCTCATTAGATGATCAATTAGAAATTTGATCAAAAAGGCGTAAATATGAAAAAGAAGAAACAGAAATGTTGATCTTTAGAGTTGCCTTTCATATGTTTGGTATATTCATTCAGTATTTGTTTTCATTCATGTAGATTGTTTTGGTGTATGTGCGTTATTTACTGAATTAAATGATTTTATACATATGAACAAAAAATAACTATTTTAGACCTTAGGAAGAGCTTTGCATCATTGGACGATACAGTTTTACTATTCAGTTCAGAATATTCTCACTACTTTGGGGCGGAATTTCGATATTGTTCTTTTTTAGAAATTTCGTCTAGGAAAACTGGAGGTGTGCCAAAACAATAAATAACATCTGAGTATTGACCAATTATGGTAGAATTTGAAACAGGTAGCGAAGTACTGAAAACGAAATGTACAGGGTGTTTTTTCAACTTGCACAATTAATATGAAATTATCACAATTCCCATCCTGTATTTTGAGAAAAATGTTGGAATTATTAAATATACTCAATTATATTGTACTACACTGAAATTTTCATCACAATTGAATAAGCCATACCAAAGATATTAATAAAAGAAAAATCGGTCAAAACGGGCAAATCACCCTGTAGACTCTCAATTAAGGCCCCCAACCATGAACCAAACCTTGTTTTGAAACTATCTTGACCAGTGTAAACTTCTCCTTAAATCTGACCGTCTCCTCCGGAATTACCCTGTATAATTTGTTTCGTTCAGTCGGATACTGTTGGCATGGAAAACAGACAATTCCTCCCATTGCAAAAATTGAGCATAGTTTTGGAATACCAAGATGAATTTACGCACTTATGAATACGTATTGAGGATTGCTAATCTACGTGACATTGAGTGCTTAAGGTGTTAACTGAATCATACGAAAGAAAGAAAATCGTTAAATACCATTTGATACCTGCATAATTTCACTCACCTACAATCTTTACCTCTCCCCTTTCTACTTTCCTCTGACGGCAACATTTTGTTGTGATGAATGTGGAAACTTTTGAATCGCTGACGTCAAAACATGAATCAAAATAATGATCTAATTGTTCCCATTATTTCAGGTTCACTCAGGAAAGCTAATAGCGAAATTAGATATTCGGGTGATATAAATTATCGGTCACTATTAGATTATTATCAAACTGGAATCGATGTTCTGCTAATATAAAAACACAACTCACTATTCGCAACAACTGTTAGTCTCCAAGACTAAAGAGGAAAATTGACTAATTTATTTATTAAACTCAATTAGCTCTGAGTACGACGTTGGATAGGTGATAAAATGATATTTCACAGTGAGACCCGCTCGATTCATAGGTGTAGGAATGTTTGCAGAAAAAAATATGATTTAGGAATCAAATATAATGGGATAATCATTATTCTGACACACCTATGTCTTTTGATAAGATCTCCCAAAAACTCTTTCAAGTTGTTGTCTGGGTGGGCTGCTCTGCGTTCTATGTGCCCACGCCACAAGGCACTATACTGTTTATAATACAAGATTAAATGGTGCCCGCTACCGTGTGCCTTGAAAATTTTGGTTCTTTCCAGGTGGGATTTAATTCGTGACCTTTCGGTTCCTAGCTCAACGCACTACCACTGTGCGACTAAAGAATTTCAAATTAATTGAACATTTTTATTTCAGAGTTATCTTTCAGAGAAAGCCCAGAAAAAACATTGAATTATCAGTAGTAATACCCCTTGATAATACCGAGATAATTTTGTCATAGAGAATGCTGAAAACGTGTTGCTTGAAAATAGCTCGAGGCCGCAGGCCGAGGGCTATTATCCTTGAGCAACACGCTTGAAGGATTCTCTGTGACAAAATTTTGAGTATTTATCAAGGCCCGAGGGTTATTCGATATGATAATATTTTACATTGTAGATTTCAAAAAATTGATTGTCAATCTGAAAACATCACATGTAGGGTATTATCGCTGTAATTCACAGGTGATTGGATGAAATCTGACACATGACTCAGAATAGAGTAATTTGATTGGTTAGTTTATTTAGTAAGAAATTATCATTATAATACTTAATGATGACGTTAATTCCCTAAAACATGAATTCGCAGTTGGGACATGTTATTTAAGATTCCCGAAATAAAATAACATTCTTGCAGAGGAATGAACTTTATTTTTTTGCTTACCCATACTTATTTGGAAGTATTTCTAAAATCCATTATTATCTCTATATAAAATCTTGTGTGACCCAGAATCCAACTTTTCGTCCTATCTGCAAACAAATTCATTATTGTAGTTTGAGTTCACTGTGGACTGATTATGAACACTGCAATAGTAACTATACTCCTGTCCACTACAGGTTTTGTCGTCTGACATTTTCCGAGTGTGAACTCGGAATTATATCTAATTCCGAGTTTAAAGCCGGAATTATAGCTAATCCCAAGTTCAAAGTCGGAATTAGGTATAATTCCGAGCTTAAAGTCGGAATAATACAGAAAAAAATTTCTTTCTTAAAAGTGGCCCTTCTATACCTTCGTATAATAACGTTCATTAAGTGCTTCAATCTTTTTTCGGAAGCGAGAAATTTCACTTTATGCAAAGTATTTGAAAAAAAAACTCCTACTTTCAGTGATAAATATAATACTTTTTTAAAAATTCGATAATTTGAGCTATAGCCACCTTTCAAATAATTTGAGAAATAAGTTTTTTAGGGATAGTCCAAAGATCAAAAAGATGCATGGAAAAATTTTCTGGGTCAAAAATTGAGAATCTGACATATCCTCAAACTATGCTAAGAAAACATGACTTCCTTTGCTCACACTGTATAAGTGGAAAAATGAAAAAAGCCTCGGATTTTTGACAACCTTGTATGATTTGGGACGTATTTCATCATACGCAAATGATACACATGATATTGGTGATACATACTGAAATTTCAGCTTTCTAGGATTCCAAGTACCTACCGAAGTAATGAATGTTTATTTGAAGCTGTTTTACACAAAAAAGAATTAAATCAATCAATTACTCTAAAACCGCTAGATATCGAGATGAGGAAGTGGCCACAAATATATTCAGGAAGCTGCGGCGAATCGAAAAAAGCATTAATAAATAGAGTTTCTGCTCGCGGAATTACCTGTTAAACTTTCCCATTCACATATAGTTCTCCGCAATATCCTGATTTCTATAATATACAGGGTGTTTGTTCTGAAATATCAAAGCTGTTAGTACTTTTTGATATAAGCAGCAACACCGCAGAGCTGAAAATATTCTAGATTGAAAGAGCAGTGGTTCTTACCCAAGAAAACAAATTCTCAATAAAATCCCTCGTCCCGTTGTCCTTGAAAGTCCAGGGTACCATCGACCGTGGCCCACTCTGTATATGTGACGTTACCAACCCAAAATATAAAGTTCTCAACAATTTGGGATTCGCAGAGCTTTTTGTATTTCTTGAATAGTGAAGGTTCGGAGTTAACATATTTTATTCATGTTTTGCTGAATACAAGCCCCTCCCCTCCCATAAAAGCAGTTACTGACAGCATCAGCTGCTCTCCCATTCGGATGCGCAACCTACTCTGAAATTCCCCTATCTCATTTCGTTCGAACGTTATTGAGGCAAGGGTCATCCATCCAGCTACTGAACTCACCCTAGGCTACTCGGATCTCCAACAATAGAGATCAGTTCGTGTTCAAACTTGGAACTTTGGCAGTAAAGTTAGGTTTTGAAGGCTCTCGCAAAATTTCAGCGATTTCGGACGGATAGCTTCTGATATATAGTCATTTTATCAACAATTTGATATTTTTAAAATTTTTCAGTGGTACTATCCTCACGAAATTTCGCAAGAATTTTCGCTTTGGCATTCTACAACTAATTACCATGTTTGAATTAAATCGGTTTTGCTTTTTTTGAGTTATTGTGGAAATAACAACCAAATTTCAGATGGTCATAACTCCAAAACCGTTCGGCCGATTATTCCTATAAACAAACTCGAATGTAGTATTCAGATGCACAAACTGCCCTAAAAATTGCAAGTCTATCTCTCTACGTTCTCAGGTTATCGTGACATAAATAATATTTTTTAATAATGTTTTTTGAATTTTCTGCTGATTCACAAAATTTCACAAACGTCCTTAAGTTTTTATTTAAAAACACTCTCAATCGAATTTACCATGGTAAATTCGATTAAGAGGGTCCAATACAGGAGAATGGACAATAGAACATACGCGCAAAAGCTGCATACTCCACGTCAGTGCTTGAACCAATTTTATATTATGTATTGAAGTTGGTAATTGATGACATGCAGAAACTTTGAATAATGATATCTCGGTAACAAAGCCAAAAATTAAAAAATTTTATTCTACATGTTTTTATCAAGAATATTAACCTGTATATGTTCTTTAATTTTTCACCTCGAGTTCTGAATTACCCTGTATATTGTTTTCAATTCGCATCCTCCATTTCCAGACCTTAAAAAAATTGATGGAGATGAAGAACTTGAATGATAATTCTGAAGTAATGAACGATTTTTTAATAGGTATATGATTTTTCGTCAAAATTCCCTTTCCCTCTGCTAAAATAAAATAGAATAAAATGCCAATATCGAGATCAGTGGAGAATTTACTTCGCTCTTTCTGGGATTATTAAAATTTAGAGGTTTACTGGATTTAGTATTCGACAGGTATACGAGTATTCATTTGAGAACATGAACCACAAAGATAAATAAAGGATTAATATAGGAAAAATACTCTTTGTTTTTGAGTTCACCAGAAATGTTCTTTCATGTTTCAGATTTTAATACCAATATTTATTGCTCTTGCTGCGTCTACAAAATTGTATCCTTGGCAAACCCAAGACCAGAATTACGACGTCTTATCACAGGTCTTATGGAGTGATGGCGGACCAAGAGAAACGAAAGCGAAAGAACATTTATATAAACTGGCTGGCAATACATGGAATGATGCCGATGGTGACTACGATTATTACTGGAGTTTCCAACCCGAGTCAAAGAACTATGATACTCTTGATTTTCATTCAAAAGAAAAAGTAAGAATAAATAATGAGCCTCACCAGTTGTTTTCAGAAAACAATATTTTCAAAATATTTTGTTATTTTGAATTTATTGAAAACTCTAGAAGGAACTATTGTATTTTATGGATCCAATGAGACGGAAACCGTGCGATTTCAGTGTGTATGATGATTTTTAACAATCAAGCGGATGAACTCAACAATGCACATGACAGATTTACCGAATCTCTAAATACATTATTAGCCTGATTAAACTTTAATCGAAGAGTGCAGATAGTGGTGCGGCTAATTATTGATTTGGAAACTTTATATTTGCCATCTGTCGCCGACCTAATGATTCTTATATACGCGGTGTATCTGAATAACACCGAAAAAATATAACGGGTGATTCTATGATGAATCTTAAGGTGGTTATTTGGTATAAAATTTTTTGAAAATCCTCCCCCGGAAAAGTTACACCCATCCGAAGATTAACAAAAAAAATTGTTTCTCTTTTTTATTTTCCCTGTACCTATATTAAGCTTTTATCAACCTCAAAGTATTCTTAGAAGGGGTTGAAATAGTCAACCCCTAAGATATTTCTTCTTACAACTTTTTTTCGGATGAAAATTTTCCATGGCTGAAAAGCCCAATTCATTTACTAACTTTCTTCAAAAACTTAAGCGAGGTGGAATTTCCCTAACCTAATTTATTTGCTTATAGTTCGTATATTTTACAAGTTTTGCTTTATTTTCTTCATCACCCATTCTATTACCTTCCTCGAAGAAATTTAATATGCAGGAAAAATACAAAAGTGAAACAATTTTTTTTGTTAAAGGGGTGTAACTTTTCCGGGGGAGGTTTTCCAAAACCGAAATCGAAGACAATTGTGTTGGAATGACAGAATTAAATTTGACCATAGATATTTCATAATGTTAATTGTAAACGTATCCGTTAATTCCACTTAAGAGACCGTTTATATATTATATTATGTATTTATATGTATATATAAATGCGAAAATTCATGAGACGATGCTGTCGTTAAAAAGCAACGACGCTGTCGTTAAAAATTTACCTTCCTATTCTTTTCATGGAACGACGAAATCGGTTGACAGCTTTTGAACTGATTTAAAAACCTACTTGAGTGTTAATATTATACCACTAAATATAAACAAAATGAGTGATAATAATAATAATTTCAATTTGTGGTATAGAAACTGTTATTTAAAATATTATCAGTAGTGTATCCAAAGTAGGTACTACAGATATCTCTAATAATTATATAAATGCTTTAAATCGCAAAAGAGATAAAACCACTGCAGCTCCAATTATGATTCCTATAACAGAAAAAGTAAATATAATAATGAAAAAAAATTTTGGGTTGCGTGCTAAGTCCGCAAGTATATTAACTTGCGGGCTGAAATTCTAGATTGGATTCCATTGCTTGAAAAAAAACTGCCTGCTTGGCACATCCTACTTTTTACGCGTATGTTCTAGGGGACACATCGCATTATCATTTTGCTGAGCTGAGCCGAGCAGGACGTATGATATGAATCGGCCTTAAGAGTGTCCAATAGAGATGAATGGACAATATATTATGCGCACAAAAGCTCCTGACTTCACGTCAGTGCTTGAACCAATTTTAATGGAATGGAAAAGGACCAAGAACCTGCCTCCAACTGCATCAAACTCCATATCTAGAACCAAACATGTACCTTGATCTGATAGAGTCAGTGGCCGAGCGGTCTAATGCACCAGTACAGAAATAATATGTACATAATCGGTGTGGATTCGAATTTTAACAACATTGGGATTTCCCCATAGTAAAAAAGCAACGTTCCAAAAATTACACTACACAAGTTTAGATGGCGCTGTGACAGTTGCAACTATCATGGCTCATGGCGTCAATCATGTCTCTACACAACACACATCTTATAATAACAATAGTGAAAAAATAATAAAATTGCTACTTACGTTTGTTTTCTCCGAAGTATATTGGTAATGAAAGAATACACAATAAGATTGAGGAAAATGAAAACAATAATCTGAATTTAGAGCCTGTAAATTTCAAACGATTATTACATATTGCGACACCAAAACTGAAAATGTCTTGCTGACCGCTTCAACTAGGTTAGCTAGTTGAGAAGATAGCGCAACTGTGTACCTGATGTGAAATTAAATTAAACCATGATATTTCGAATAGCCCTATTACCCCGGAGGCAACCATTATCCCGGTTCCTCCTATTTCAAAACGTAAAATGTACTTCACTTCTTTTCAGGAGAAAAATGTTTTCGCTGTTCGATTTTCAGCGATTATTATTTTCATCGTTATAGTTAATTTCATAGCAACTAGCACTTCTGATCAGGCCCCTAAATAATTACAACTAACTTTTTTCTGCAGAAACAGGATCACGAAACAAGGTTCTGTATGAATGTACCCGGCAAAAAAAAATATAATGAAGAATTTGGCTTTGACTTCAGGCCAGCCGCACTCAGGGAATATGAGTGCGAAGATATACCTCCTGCGGCCATCAATAACTGGAATCATCTGCCTGTTAACTCCACGGTAAGTGGTATCATTTGAAAATAGGAAGAATGAAATAACACCAAAGGGATTCTCGAGAATATTGGCAAGTGTTTTAAATCTTGTACTATTGCTTGCAATTACGGAATCATATGGGTGTTCGGAACTTGAAGGCCAGGGCAGTAATTTAGTCGAGTGGGACTGATGCTTGTTTTACATGCATCTATTCGGTTCGGTTCATTTTCGACTTCCATTCAGTCGCTGGCGACAAGTGTGAAACGGTGCTCCGGTTCAGATTCGGTACCGAATAGAAACCGTACAGTACCGAATATTCCCTCGACACGAATAGGTTTCATATAATACGGTTTCAATCAGGAATTCGCAATTCGGAATTCGGGTGCAGGGTGCAGGGAACACAGATGAACCGGTTTGGACCATAAATTAAAAATTAAATATTTATATATGTGTTCTGTGGTTTTAACCTCAAAGCGAGCAGGTATCATTCATTTCAATCTTTGAATCTTTCCCAAATTTATTACAGGGTGTTTTCGATAGAAAACATATACATATAATATGAACCGTGTGATTCTGTGGGGGGGGGGCAATATACTGATATCAAATGAGTCCTCAGTAGGTGTCGGCGGAGCAAACGGCGCTGTACCCCGTACTATTGGTACGGAAACTACCGTAAGAAACAGCTCGGCAAAGAGCAATTTTCAATTCAGCCAGGAAAAGGCGGAAAACTTGCCCTGGTTTCTGGTGATTGAAAGATCGGACGGGACTAACTTTGATAGTGTCAGTCCGTTCGTTTTATCGAATACTATGTTTGGATTATTTGGAGAATTGAGGAATATCAGGAAAACAAAGACAGGATTATTCGTCGAAACGAACACGGCAAACCAAGCCTATAGAATTCTACATACTAAAAGAATAGGAAATTTCGACGTAAATATCAAACCCCATGAAAGACTAAAATTCTCAAAAGGTGTAATGAACCACAGAGATTTAATGAATTGTACGATGGAGGAAATACTCGAGGGGATTGAAAGTGAGGGCGTTATTGAAGTAAGACGTATATACAGATGGCTGGAAGGTGTTAAAGTTGAAACTGCTAGTGTGATACTCACATTCAACAAACCGAAATTACCCAGAAAAATCAAAGTTGCATTCTACTCACTCGAAGTGCGTCCTTATATTCCAAACCCTATCAAATGTTTCAATTGCCAAAAGCTGGGACATACTTCAATAAACTGTGCAAATGAACAACCACGAATAGATAAACGTAAAATACAACCAGAACAGGGAAACGAATCAAATATCTCAGAAACTAGCACATCTTCTTTGCTTTACGAAGAAGGTAAAATTGTGAAGAAAAAGAAATCGTCCCCTAGAAGAAAACCTAAAAGGTAGGATCAATCGAATACTTTTATTTTGTTCAAAATAATTGCTCACTTCAATTTAATTAATTTTTCGTCACAAACTTGCTCCTTTCTGCGGATTTCTTTTTCTCACATTAAATACCAAAATGGCTACCCTCATTCAATGGAATGTAAACGGTTGTAGAATCAGATGCCCTGAAATAAAGAAGATCATAGCTGATACCAATCCACTATACATATGCCTTCAGGAAACGCATTTTCGTCCTAATGAAGTATTTAGACTGCGAGGTTTTGAGTGTGTCAGAAAGGATATTGATCCAGATTACCGGGCTATGGGAGGAGTTGCTACATTCTTCAGGGACCATCTTCCGTGTAGTGAAGTCCCCCTTAATACTAACCTTCAAGCTATAGCAACCCAAATATGTTTTCCGATTAAAATCACCATTTGTAATATTTATTTACTAGATTCCAATTATAGCGAAAACGATATAAGGAACATAGTTGAACAGCTGCCGTCACCATTCCTAATAGTTGGAGATTTCAATTCACATAACACCTTATGGGGATCTTTAAGCACTGATATTCGTGGGAGACAGGTAGAGAATATAATCAAAGATCTAAACTTGGTAATCTTGAACAAAGGAGACGGTACATACATCAATTCCAGATCAAATACCCTCAGCGCTATTGATTTATCACTCTGCAGTTCAAACCTATCACATCTTCTGGATTGGAATACCATGGAACACCTTTCCTCTGATCACATACCAGTATCAATTGAAATTGCTACCAGATATCCACTTTCAAAATTGCCAGAAAGATGGAATATGAAAAGAGCAAACTGGACTTTGTACCAAGAAAGTCTCAGTCCATTGGAATTAAAAGAGACTATAGCAGAAACAACATATGCTATAACGAAATCGATCATAAAAGCAGCCGAACTGAGCATTCCCAAGTACAAGGGAGAGCTAAAGAAGAACTTCGTACCATGGTGGAATAACGAAATATCCAACGAGGTCGCTACGAAAAAATCACTTTTCAACCGTTTCAAACGGAACAACAGTATAGACAGTATAGAAAATCTGATTGCTTTTAAACGTCAGAGAGCGAAGGTGAGAAGGCTCATCAGAGAAAGAAAGAAAATTACATGGAATCAATATGTGTCAACTATAACCCAGAACACCTCCCCTACTGAAGTTTGGAGAAAAGTCAGGTCTATTGAAGGGAAAGCATTCCAACTGCCTTCACCGATCTTGACGGTCAATGGAACAGATATCACTGAACCCAAGGATATAGCAAATGCTCTAGCAGACCAGTTTTGCGAAACTAGCTCATCTCAAAACTATACTTCATCTTTTCTTCACCAAAAATCCATGACGGAGGGTGAACCAATAAACTTTTTTGAAAATCCCACATCTTATTACAACCTACCTATAACGAAAGGGGAACTGGAACAGACACTATCGGAGTTGGGATCTTCATCCCCAGGCATGGACGGTGTTAACTATGAGATGATACGAAACCTCCCAGAAACTGACATGAAAACTCTTATGGCATTTTATAACAGAATATGGGAAGATGGTATATACCCTGATGAATGGGGTAAATCTATAATAATTCCCATACCCAGCTTGGGAAAGATAAAAAAGACCCGAATAGTTATCGCCCAATATCCTTGACATCTTATGTTATGTTATGGAAAAGATCATCAGTAATAGACTTACCTGGGTTTTGGAGAGTGAGAGATTACTCTCAAATCTACAAATGGGCTTCAGAAAGAATAGATCCACGATAGACCACCTCATACTGAGCTATTCAAAAAAACTTTGCTGAAAGAAAACACTTGTACTCGTGTCATTGGATATAGAGAAAGCCTATGATACAGCTTGGAGATATGGGATCTTGCGCACCCTTGAACATTGGAGCATAAAGGGTAATATGTTGAAATTTATATCTAACTTCCTGAAGAATCGATCTTTCTCGGTGCGACTACACTCTGAAATGTCAAATTGGCTAGAACAGGAAAACGGAATTCCACAGGGATCTACACTTAGTGTTATTCTCTTTCTGATCTCCGTGAACCCCATTATTAAATCGATCACCAACGATATTGGTGCATGCATATATGTAGATGACCTAACAATATATTACTCAGCCAAGGATATGACAGAAATTGAAGAGAGGCTACAACCTGCTATAGATTTGATTGTGGACATAGCCGAGAAACATGGTTTTCGCTTTTCAACATCGAAGTGTTCAGCAGTCCACTTTTGCAGACTAAGATCTGCACATAATGACCCCCAACTAGAAATCGGAAATAGTCAAATTCGAATTTGCGATAGTATAAAATTACTCGGCCTTACTTTCGACAAGAAACATTATTAGAAGTCGCAAATATATACATTAGCTGTCAAATGTAAAAGAGCCCTGAACATCATAAGATGTCTGTCCAATATAAAATGGGGCGCCAACAGAGAAGTGCTCCTCATACTGTATGGGACTATAGTTTTATCTAGGATGGAATATGGATTGATTGTCTTCGCTGCTGCAAGGAAAACACACTTGCGCAAATTAGAAACGATCCATAGGGAGGGACTCAGATTGTGCATAGGTGGTTTTCGAACAAGTCCTTCCAAGTCAATATACTGTGACTCGAACATCCCACCTTTGGAATACAGAATTCGCCTCCTTTGTGCTAATTATGCCATCAAAATATGGTCCTCCCCTAACCACCCAGTGTATCATAGTATTTTCAATGAACAAGACCTACAGAAGTTCATCTCAAGGCCAACAATAACAAGACCCGTTGGGGTAAGAATCCGAAAACTTCTGGATGAAATCGAAATGGAACTCCCCACGGTGACAAATACTAAAATATCCGGAATCCCGCCTTGGCAACTAAACCCAATTGAGATAAATTTTGAAAGCTCGATGTATAGGAAAGAAGAAACCAGCTCATTAGTGCTCAGACAGACCTTTCGCGCTACAGTTGACAATTACGCAGCGGACGATGTAATATATACCGATGGATCAAAAACGGAACAGGGCATAGGCCTTCGTAACAGGTGAGAATACTTTTAAGTACAGCCTTCAACCGAATGCATCAATCCACACAGCCGAAATGTTCGCTATACAAAGAGCCTGGGGGTATATTCTCGACCATTCGCAATTTTAACGATCGGTCGCATATGCTATATATTGCTATAGAGATGCGAACGATCGTGCAAATTGCGAATGGTCGAGAATAGGGCCCCTGGAAAACTTAAAGAACAAACCCCAGGAGTATACTTAATTTGTTCCGACTCCCAATGCGTTCTGCAGGCATTAAGAAACCACCACACATACGACCCCTTAACTCGGAATACCCTCATCAAAATCCAAAACCTTCGCGAAGATAACAAACAAATTATTTTTATTTGGACACCTGGCCATGTAGGAATAGAGAGAAACGAGAAAGCAGACTTAGCCGTCAAAAATTCAATTCGGCAATCCCCTGACACTGCTTAATTACTACAAGGATATTAGGAATACGCTGAGATGGAAGATACTTGAATTATGGCAGAGAGATTGGACTGAAACAATGAACCACTTAAGTAGCATTCAACCACAACTCGGGAGTTATGGATACCACGACTCCCTAACACGCAGGGAACAAGTCGTGATTACTCGGCTCAGAATCCACCACACCAACATCACAAAGATACATCTCCTCTTAGGTAACGATCCCCCAGCTGTGAACAGTGTCAGACAGAGTTAACAGTTAAACATATACTGATTGAATGCCCATATCTCACATCCTTGCACGCCAAAAATTTAACTTGCCCAAAAATCTAACGGAATGTTTCGCCAGTATAAAAGAAATACGGAGCCTCCTTCACTTTCTGAAAGAGATCCAACTATTTGGAAAAATATAAACTTTATTTTAATAAATTTTTAATCATACATATTTTCATGTTTAATTATTTTACACTTGTATATTTTCTATATTTATTTCACCTTTTTTTTTATCAATTTTAGATATATTTAATAATTTTATATTTATACATTTATTTATTATTCTTTGGTTGAACTTATTTATTTTGCTACTTTTGCTATTTTTGTTACATTTATATGTTATTGCTTATAGTTTTACAGAATTGTTCGTATATGTGTAGAGAATTTCACTTTTAGTGCTTTTCACCTTGAGTATACCTTTTTTGCTTTGATGAATGGCTAATGACCACAGAAGTCGAAGCCAAACGCGTAATAAAAAAAAAATATATGAACCGTGTGTTAAACGTGTATATCTGAAAGGGTTTAATTAACGAACTGAACCGATGGAACCGTATGCATGTGAAAAAAAGCCTAATTTAACAGCCGAACGTGCCCGATCAACAACATTCAGTACAGTAGTTTGGTCAGTGAACCAGAAAAACACTGAAACACAAACACAAAGTTTTAAGCCGGCCCGGTAGTCTAGCGGTAGAAATACTAGCTAGGGTGCCGGAGTCGCGGGTTCGAATCCCGCTCAGGGCATGGATGTAGAATGGATGGTTGTAATGTCACTATAATCTGTGCACATGGCTCACGCCGAGCACAATAAAAGAGAAGCTTTAAGCTTTTTTAAACACAAAGTTTCATCAAATTTGGCCCAGTCGTTTTTGAGTTCCTATAGATCGATTGTAGCGCCACCTATCGGGACCAATTGGGAACCGCCGCAACACACGCACACAAAGTTTCATCAGAATCGGTCAAGCTCTTTTTGATTTGTAATTTCTCGAAAAACGCTCTGTATAGCGGTTTTCCTCTTGCAACGATTTTACAAAGTTTATAATTGTCCTCATGATAGATATCTCGAGATGACATTTTACTAAAAACACCTTGTATAGTGGTTTTTCTTCGACAGTTAATTTTGTTGAAATATATACAGTCACTGTTGGAAAGAAAATTAACAGTGCTGTGCTAAATATGGCAAAAGTTCATAGTTATAAACCAATTACTTAGCAGATCCAGCTATTAAATCCATATACATATCTAACTCAATCACATCTAATCCTCCCACTCGATGAATCAAAAGTTCAAATATGTTCGTGGAATGGAATATTATATATTCACTGTTGGATCAAAATTGAACAGATATGACATAGGTGGCCACCATTCACTGTTAGGTAAATAATGAACAGTGCTGTGCCTAAGGTGGTACAAGGACACAGTAACAAACCCTAACAGAACACAACTGGTTCTCCTTACTCGCTCAAGCTCTTTGAGAGCTTATGAGGGGTCTCCTTTGGGAAGACCTAGGAGGTTCAGTATAATAATATACAATAGATGGTCCGAGTGACCGAGCACATAAAAATGGGAAAATAATCTTACCTTATGTAATTTATATCATCAATTCTTATGATAATTAATAATAGGATAGATTTTGGATTGTGTGGGATGAGTAGAAAAATTAAGAACCATCCTGTGTATAATATATTGTTAAACTTCATGATTTTTACACTTTTATCTTGTTCTAGGTATATCATATCAAATTATTCTCCATTCTCGAAAGATGTGTTGTCTAATTCCCGCTCTGATACAATTATGAACTGTTAAAATTCCTTTACTTACAACAAATAGGTACTGTTAATCAAAAATTGTCACTAAATTTTCCAAATCGTGATGAGAAGAGCACTATCACAATGGAATAAAGAATAAGTGTATACATTCAAAAACCGAACCAAACTTAATAGTTTTTAAGTTACTTTACCTAAAAATAACATTATTTATTATTATTAAATACCCTTCGTTTACAACAAAGGTAAGGGGGTAAGGATAAACTGATCCCACGTGTGATACACATGCAAACACATTATGACGTCCAGACTCTTGAATTTCCATTAAAACAGATGACTTAGATGGAGGTTATTATTATATGAATTGTGTTGGGCAGACACCCCTCCACTGATACCAATTGTTCTATTGTGGCACACCTATAATGTATACTTCACCCACAAGCTCAAGCCTCTCGATAAGGAATATGAGTTTGGTGGGTGAAAACTTGTCCGGTTCACTCAGTCTCAGTTTGTGGACTATTAGTTCCTCAAATACTGTCCCCAGTGGGGCAGTCACACATGATGTGTTCGATAGACTCGTGGTCCTCCAGGCATAGTCTGCACTCGGAGTCCTCAATCAACCCCAGCGAAATTAGGTTTTTACGGAGGCCACAGTAGTCAGTGTATACAGCTGTTAGAATTCTCAGGTATACCCTAGAGAATCTGAGCCATTGTCTGGCTCTTTCAGCTGATGGGCCAGTAATAATTTTTGAGGGGCCAGTAATAATTGCCCTGAGAGAGATACCACAGGCCGGTTCAGGTCCAATGAGTCCCATGGAAGAAGGAAATTACACGGTCAATCTGGAATCAGTTCAGTCTGACATCGATCTATGATTGATGTCAGAGAAACAGGAAACTGATTGTATTTCAAGCAGCAAGTTTATGGAATTCAAAGAATCCAATGCATTTTTATCGAGAAGGGACCGTGTGATGTGTGTTCGTCAGTTCATTAATCTGGAATCAGTATCATCATATCAAGATGACAGACTGAACTGATGCCAAACTTGTAGACAATTTAACTCCCTTCACAGATGAAGCAAATGCATAGTATCTAATAATAATAATAAGTACTTACAGTGTAACATCCATTTTTTTTCTGTCCGTACGATGAAATATTTATTATCAAAACTACTTGTATAAGCATGATAGGATTCTTGAGTTATATGTATTACCATTCAATCTGAATTCTGTAAGTTCACCATTCTCCTTAGGCATTCCTCAGATTTTATCGTTCAATAAAACAATACTCTCACAAATAGAGTAGGTACCTGTTTCCTAAATTGATTTACCTCTATTGGAGATTCAGTTATCATTCATTTATAAATGCCTTTTATTATTCATTCATTTATTATTCATTTATAAATGCCTTTTATAAAAGGCAAAATCCTATCCTCGATCTAGAAGAAACACTGACATTTATATTACTTGACTTGAAGAAAGTATATAATAGTCAAATTTAAGCGAATAACCAAAACACAGTTGTTAAGACCAATCCCTTTCTATCATAACCGATGGGTTATGTTTGGTAGGGGAACCTCTGTGTTTTGGTTATTCGCTTAAATTCCACTTTTTTAAAAAAATACTTACGTATAGAAATAGATAATGTAAATTACCGGAAGTATTCGATATACAGTATGGTGCAAATGAAAGGAATTAATTCGTTATTTCGTAAACCGGCGACTTTAAGGAAAAATCCTGAAACCCGTCGATTTTTATTCTTAAACGGGCTATTCATAAGGATACCTTTTTATTTTTGACGTCATCTATGTGAGCGTGATGACGTCATCGCTAAAATTTTCAGATGGAAAGGTGGGTGTTGTAATACATTATTCGAAAGGTCTTTTAAATACCTATTCAGCCATATCAATAATGTACAAAAATTGTTCCTTTTATTTTTTTAAACAATTAATAAAATTTTATTATTTTTATTTAATATGACGTCAAAAATAAAATGACGTCAAAAATAAAATGGTTTCCTTACGAATAGCCTGTTTAAGAATAAAAATCGACGGGTTTCGGGATTTTTCCTTAAAGTCGCCGGTTTACGAAATAACGAATTTATTCCTTTCAATTGCACCATACTGTATATCATTATTAACCACTTCCCAGATGTATGTATAGCCTTTTATTATTATTTTATGGGTTGTGCTGGGCAGACAAAACCCGCCCCTCCACTGCGACCAATCGGTATATTGTGGCACACCTGTAGTATATAACCTATACTTCACCCACAATCTCAAGTCTCTTGATGAGGGATATGAGTCTGGTGGATGAGAACTTGTCCAGTTCCCTCAGTGTCAGCTTGTGGACTCCTAGTGCCTCCAATCTGATCCTGTCCCCAGCGGGGCAGTCACACATGATGTGTTCGATAGACTCGTCGTCCTCCAGGCAAAGTCTGCACTCGGAGTCTTCAGTCAACCCCAGTGTATTGAGGTGTTTCCTGAGGCCGCAATGGCCTGTGTATACAGCTGTAAGGATTCTCAGGTCCGCCCTAGAGAATTTGAGCCATTTTCTGGCTCTTTCAGCTGATGGGCCAGTAATTGTTGAGCGAGCATGTCTGTGTCCAGGTATGCTGCTCCAGATTTCTTGGACCTTTTGATCCACCCATCTGTTGTTTTCCTTCGCCGCTGCTCTGAGAGAGATACCGCAGGCCGGTTCAGGTCCAATGAGCCCCATGGAAGCCCCCCGTGCCGCCAATGAGTCCGCCAACTCATTACCCTTTATGCCCGAGTGGCCCGGGACCCACAAGAGCTGCAGCCTGCAGCGCCCTCCAAGTTCAGCGAGTGTGGTGGGGCAATCCTGCACAAGCAGTGATTTGCAGTTGTATGAAGTCAAGGCCTTCAAGGCAGCTTGGCTATCCGATAGGATCTTGATTGATCCGTGAGCCCAACCTTTCTCAAGTATGAGCTTCGCACAGTAATCAATGGCGAGAATTTCTGCTCGAAAGACAGTCGCAAAACTACCCAGGCTAAGGAATTCACCCCTAGCAATTCTGCAACTGCTGACTCCCGCTCCCACCCCTTGGGTAGTAGCGGAGCCAACTGTGAACTAGCAGGGACCCTCAAGCAGACGGGTCTCAGAGACGGCCCAGTCGTCTCTGCTGGGATAAACGACGATACGTCCGATCGCATGCCCATTATCTCATTGGCCTCCAATTCAGCCTGCAGAGAACTAGGCACGTAGCCGATCGCATCTGGCTCATTGTGAGCCGTATGCAGAAGTCTGTATGTCGCCATCCGGGCCACGCTCCTGATCACCAGGTGAAGAGGGGCGAGGTCCATTAGGCGTTCCATGGCTGCTGTGGGGGTGGGTCGAAAAGCCCCTGTCACCATCAAGCACGCAGATATCTGAATTTTTGTAAGCTTCAGCTGAGGCTGCACTTTTACAGTACACTCCCACCAAGCAATGCTGCCGTAAGTGATTTGTGGTCTCACCACCATCACGTACAACCAGTGGAGCTGTTTCGGAGCCAGTCCCCACCTCTTTCCACAAGTCCGCTGGCACGCCCAGAGAGAGTGCCTAGCCTTATGAATCACCCTATCCAGGTGTGAGTTCCAGTTCAGCTTTCTATCCAGGATAAGAAGAAGAAGAAATATTTATTTAAATAGGTTACCCTAATATACAAAAAATATAATACTATACAATAAATTCAACAGTAGTATACAATAAATTAAACAGTACAACAAATTAAACAGTAGGTAGGCAGTTAATCTACATTAACAAGAGAAAAAAAACACACAAAAAATCCAGAATACAAGTAAACCCAATTTAGTTCAAATATAAGGCACAATTCAATAATTAACATATTCTTCAGACATCATATTCTATCAAACATTTTGTATGGATTCAAATAACTGTTTTTTGAAAATGCTTAATGATGGACTAGATTTAACTATGTTTGGTAGTTTATTATAAGTAGCAAAGCCTTTAAAAAACAAAGAATTCATGGCACTTCTCTTATTCGTTCTGTATACATACAAATTGGCGTTGTTTCTTGTGGCATATTCATGAACATCTGAACTCAAATTAATAAATTCACTAAAGTATGAAGGTGCTAAGTTATTTAGTATTTGTATATAAAGATCATTGATAAGTAATACAATCGTAGAGAAACTGAAAGCCACTTCAATGTTTGTAACATGATTCCTATTTCCGTGAATCTACTCGCTTTTAGAACTATGCGCATACCTCGATTTTGAAGTTTTTGTAGTTGTGATGTTTGATTTAGATTAAAAAGGAAAATAATAGAAGCACAGTAGTCAAAGTGAGGTTGAACAATAGCATTATATACAGTGACACCCAGATATCTAGCCTCATCCGCAAACGGGATGTTAATTCCATTCATAGTGATGGAAACTATATTTAATTTCCTCTTCCTAGTGAATGGCACAAACAAGGTCTTTCGAGGGTTCACGTTTAACTGTTCCCCTTCACACCAGCCTTGTGTTGCTGTCAGTGCCTCTGATAGGCTCTCAACCAGGACTGAGTCATCCCGGCCCGTGGCCATAATGACTATGTCGTCGGCGTACGCTTGGATATATACATCCAGCGTGCCTATTATGGCCAAAAAATCGTACCCCAGAAGAGACCTCAGCAGTGGGGAGAGTACTCCTCCCTGTGGACAGCCCCTTCTGGCAATGAATCTCACTATGTCCCCACACAGGGAGGTGGAGATGAGTCTGTTAGTCAGCATGGATCTTATCCATTCCACAATGAGGTCTGATACTCCCCTGGCCTGCGCCGCTTCACAGAGCGAGTACGTGAGCGGTGCATTAAAAGCACCCTCGATGACCAGGAAGGCCACTAGAGCAGTCTCCTTGTGGTCCAGAGATTGCTTCAGCCTTCCCACCAAGTTGTTTAGGGCCAGGTCAGTTGATTTACCTTTCTGAAAAGCGTACTGGTGCTCACTCAGAGAATTCAGTGATAGTACACTGGCCCTGATGTAGCGGTCCAGTATCTTCTCGAGGGTTTTCAGAACGAAAGACGTTAGGCTTATCGGTCTGTAAGAGTTAGGTTGTGAGCAAACTTTGTCCACTTTAGGGATGTAAACAACCCTAACCTTACGCCAGCTTGTCGGGATAAAGTTCCAGGCAACACTGGCTCTAAAGAGTTTGATTAAGTACGGAAGGAGGTCATCTTCCCCCTGCTGAAGCAGAGCAGGGAAGATGCCATCCTCGCCGGGGGACTTGAAAGGTTTGTGCGAGCGAATCGCCCATCTCAAGGTCCCAGGGTTGATGATCAGTTTGGCTTTTCTCCAGTCTTCCCGGCACGGCCTATAACACCGCTCCTGGGAAGCACCGACCCAACCGCTATCCGACTCATCAAGTATGCGACAATCTGGGAAGTGTGTCCTCGCAAGGATCTCTAACGTCTCTTTTCCAGAGTCTGTAAGATGACCATCAGATCTAGAGATAGATCCCAGCCCTCCTGACGGATCTCTGGAGAGGATTCTGTGGAGCCTAGCACTCTCCGGGGTAGCCTTGACTTCCCCGCAGAAGCTCCTCCAGGAATCTCTCTTAGCCCTTCTTATTTCTTTGTTGTAGTTTGTTAGAGTGTTTCTATAGTTGTCCCAGTTGCCGGATACCTTAGCTCGGTTGAATAGACTCTGAACTTCTTTTCTTCGTTTTTCAAGGGCAGGGTTCCACCAAGTGGTTTTCCTGTTATCAGGTTTCCTCCTTAGTGGGCAGTTTTCTTCATACGCCGAGTTTATAGTGAGGACTAGGTCCTCAGCTAGTCTCTCAACGTCCTCACGAGAGTTGGTGACGGAAGAAATGTACCCCAGGTGGGCACCTAAGGAGCGTTTAAAACCACCCCAATCAGTGCTTCTAGGGTTTCTATATTCCACCGTCGCTCTTGGGCCAGACTCAATTGAAAATTGAATATGTCTGTGGTCTGAGCCTGAGGGTTCACGGGAAACCCTCCAATCCGAGATTTTGTTTCCCAGAGAGTTAGAGCTGAACGTAATGTCCAGTACCTCTGAACGGTTTTTAGTCACAAAGGTTGGTTCGGCTCCCTTGTTATTCACTAGGAGAGCCTCTACCATGAGGAAGTCCAGTAGACGTTCCCCTCTCCAGTTGACGTCTGTGCTGCCCCACACCGTGTGGTGCGCATTTGCGTCACATGCCACCAAGAGGTGGTAGTTTTTCCTACTGCAGTGGTCCACCAGCTGGCGGACCACTACAGGTGGACATTCTATCGAATCCCCCGGAAAGTAGGCTGAGCAGACCACTATCTCTAGTCTGCCACAGTCCACCGGAACATTCACAAGAACTGTTGTCACGTCCCTTGTGCAGAATTTAGTCAGGATGAATTTCTCAAAGCTGTTGTTGATAAATATACACGCTTTGGGTTCGACCCCAGGGCAATTGTAAATTATCTTGCCTGGCAGGTTACTAAGCCCACAAACGCTTGTGCCTGCCAGCCATGGTTCCTGAATGAAGGCTATATCCAGTCCTTCACTACGGATACACTTCCCAAGGAGGTATGATCCTGCCTTGGAGTGTTGTATATTTGCTTGTAAGCACTTCACCTCCGGGGGCATCATTTTGACGGCCCAGGGGGAGGGGTAGCCTTTCCCTGTTAATCCTTTTTGCATGTATAGCCTTTAATACAGATCCCAGTGTATGAACATAAATAATAGTAGGTATACTATAATCAGGATCTGTGATGATGATTAAATAACCAACTTTCCTATGTATAGCCTTTAATACAGAGGAAAGTTGTTGTTTATTTAATCATCATCACAGATCCTGATTGTAGTATACCTACTATTATTTATGTTCATACACTGGGTTCTGTTCGAAAATTAACTCTGTAGAGTAATATTTACTCCATTGCGTTCGAAAACTGAAAGGTTGAGTAAATTTTACTCTGTGACTGTCGTCCGAAAAGTCGGAGTATTCGACTCGGAGTTCATTTTACTCCTGTCAAAATTGACATAACTCATGGAAAGGAAAATCTAGTATCTTTGTCTAACTGTTTTATGAATGTTTTGTGATGTAATTTAATAGTTTTAATACTGCTCACAATATATATTTATGATTAGAGTTACATATATGTGAAGAAAACAATAATAATAGGATCTTTCTTAAACCAACATAACCTATTTTCCGATATTGGCACCTTCTGTCACTGTCAGTGTCAGATCAGAGTAACTCTAGAGTAAATCTGTCAAACCTTCAAAAACTCTACTCTACTCCGTGGAGTTAATTTTCGAACACAACTCTGGGAGATCATCTGACCTGTAAATCGTCGAATTCTTTATAAATTTAAGTAAAGTAGTAATTACCTTATAGTACTTATAGAGTTATATTCCACATAATTTATAACAGATAATAATCGTTGATTTCACGAAAACCCATCCGTTCAGTCCATTTTGAGGTTATTCATTCCAACCGGCGAATAAGTACCGATCGTGGTAATTATCAATTTCCGTGGAAAGTATCAAATCGAATCCAAGGGTTTTTATCGATTCTGAATAATTCTCGGCACATTTCCGATCCATAATCGATCGGTTTTCGTTAAATTTTCCTAAATTGACGCCGCCATTCAGACATTTTTGACCTTGGAATCATAGATTATAGATATGCTTGGAATGCTTCTAACACTTCTAAACCAGGGCTTCCCAAACTGTGCGTCGCGATATTGTCTGAGGGCCGTCTCATGTCGATGCGACCGAGTCTAGTGAGCTGATAACGTATTAACAGGCTAGTACTTAAATTGGTATATATTTTTGGCGGCTGAGTTAAGGGGCGTCGTACAGAAATGGGAAAGCCCCTAGGGCGTCACAGTAAAAATAAGTTTGGGAAGCACTGTTCTAACCTATTCCTTTCAAAAAATTAGAGATGTGCAAGTGGGATTTTGTCCATTAAATAATTCCGACTTCGTAAGATAAATCAGAACGCCACCTTCAATCCAAAATATTGGGGTCGGTCGACTTCGGCCTGGCTCGGGTCGTTTTATTTCTATAGTCTATAGTTATTTCTACAGTGACTATATTCTCAGAGAATATAGAATATAGTCACTGTAGTTATTTCTATAGTCCCATAAAAACGGTCGATTTTCCCCATTTTGGCGATTTTTAAACGCTCGTAGAAAACGAACGGAAAAAAAAATCAGAAAAAGTGTCTCGCTATTCTATTTGTCTATATTCGGTCTTTCGATCGGTACCGTTAGATACGGTCGGGCGAGAGGAACGAAAAGCCTTAGGGTTTCGGGCGAGGCCGCTTTTCGCCATTTCGTCAATTTCGCGACTTTTCTGGGATTTTTTTAAAATACTCGCGACTTCCCGATCTGGGCGAAAATTGCCTTCGGTGATACGTCGGTCCTTGCCCTCGCCGCGGCGATATTCTCCCTTCGCCGCTCGTGAAAATTTCTTCGAATCCGCCTATCATAGATTAGATCTAATCTATGCCGCCTATTTTAGAAAGTTCTCATAATAATCTACCTTCGATGGTTCCGAGCTTGCGCGTTTAATAATATAGCGTTGACGAGTATGTTCCTCCCATGGGCGCTACACACAACAACAATTTTCCGTAGCGATCCAACTGTGCACCGTTCAATCGAAAGTTCATAGTGCCTCCACACGACAACGAATACTGCAACAATCCTGCACCCGCAGTTATCCACAGAAATTTAGATGGTGACGGTAGATTATAATATCCTCCTAGATGAGAGGCGGTAGTAGCGTTGCTAATTAAGAGCAAAAAGAAAAAAAAAATGACAAGGTGTGTGCTACTGTCATACCCTCATGTGAATTTATTGAATGAGTTGAGATTTATCATTTATCCCAAATGATTGGCATACTCAATTATTTAATCATGAATGAAGCGACGTATACAGGGTGAGTCTTTGACCACTGCATTAATTTTAACCAAAGATTCCTCTCATCAAATGAAACACTTTTTTCATTTAACATTTTTCCAAATTCAGCTCAGGTAAAAAGATACAGGCTGTTGAAATTTTGAAAAAAAAATCAGTTTTTATTTTGTAGCTTTGACATCCCTTTTTCGAATAAAATGAATGTTGGCGTAAAGTTTCCTATAACTATGATACATATTTTCCAAATATTAGTTATTTTCTATTTCTACTGGTTTTCTAAATATGGACTCGTGGAATCATAAAACTAAACGAAATTAGCATAAAGAAAGCATATAAAGTTTTTCTTGAGTCATTTCAAGAATATTCCATCGTTTTAGAACATTATATTATTCTTCATCATTTCTCCTTAAACGCACCGTTTTCGAGATATTCTTCATTGATTTTTTAAAATGGAAAACTCCAGAAATTTCACTACTTTTATGGATCCGTCCTTGAGCGTTGGAATCCCGAATCAAGTTGTAAACCACGTTACCATGCCTTATTCTCGTCCGCCAACAATGTCATAGATAATTTATATGCTGGAGTGTATTAGCACATTGTGAAATCTTTAAACGCTTGTAACTTTTTACCTGAGCCGAATCTGGAAAAATAGTAAATGAAAAAAGTGTTTCATTTGATGAGAGGAATCTTTGGTTAAAATTAATGCAGTGGTCAAAGACTCACCCGGTATAAACACTGACTTATGTAAGCCATACACGCTACGGTATACCGGACAGGTTACCTATACAGGTTTGCCTGCGCAGGTGAACCAAACGTCAGTAACTTGTATGGGGACGTTCCGGTGAGGTCTTCAATTCTTTTTGCGATGGCATCGATTGACAACGATGACGCGATGGCATTATTAGGCCTTGCTTTAATTTTGAAGATGAATGATACAAAAACAGTCTATGAGCAATTTATAAGCAGCTTCGTGCGCAGGCGACCGGAGTACACGCACAATGCACATACGCACGGTGTCGCCGTACGGTGTCGCTCGAAAGAATTGATTTTCGATCTTGTGCCGGTCGCCTGCGCAGGTACAAAATAATTGACCTTAATCGAATTTACCATGGTAAATTCGATTAAGGGTGTCCAATACAGAAGAATGGACAATAGAACATACACGCAAAAGCTTCTGACTTCACGTCAGTGCTTGAACCAATTTTTTTTTCGTGATTTTTTTGAAATTTTCTAGGAGTGCGGTTCTTAAAATTTTTTTTTCCGTCAATTTTTCAAAATTTCTAGGGATACGGTTCTTACAAAATTTCAAACACGTCTTTATGATGATTTTCTACTACTAGTTACCAAGCTTCAATTCGATCGAATATTTATTTTTTGAGTTATCAAGGAAATAATATTGCAGGTGGGTATAACTCGGAAACCGTTTAACCGATTATGCCCAAAAACGAACTCAACTCTCCCTTTCGGATACGCAACCTACCCTGAAAATTGCTAGTCCCTATCTCCTTTCGTTCGAAAGTTATCGAGGCAACGGTCACCCATCTACTGAACTCACACAAGAATGCTCGAATCTCCAACAATATTCAACTGATCGTGTTGAAACTTGGCAGTAGAGTTAGGTTATGAAGGCTCTTGCAAAATTTCAGCAATTTCCAACGAATAGTTACTGATATATAGAATTTTTTTTTTAATTTTTCACAAATACTATCCTCACGAAATTTTGCAAGAATTTTTGGGTTGGCATTCTACAACTAATTACCATGTTTGAATTCAATCGGTTTAGTATTTTTCGAGTTAATGAGGAACAAAATACAACCAAATTTCAGATGGCTATAACTCAAAAACCGTTTTGCCGATTATGCTCTAAACAAACTGAAATGTCGCGTTCTGGTGCACATCATAACCTTTAAACTTCAAGCCACTATCTCTTTCCGTTCTCAAGTTATCGTGACAACAAAAATAATTTTTTTAAAATTTTCTAGCCATACGATTCGCACAAAATTTCACAAACGTGCTTAGGTTCATATTCTACAACTACTCACCAAGTTTCAATTCGATCGGATTCATATTGGTTGAAAACAAAATTATTACTCGGAAACCACTAGGCCGATTATGCCCATTAACGAACTTGTCCGTCGTATTAGGATGCGCCACCCACCCTGAAAATTTCAAGTCGCTAGCTCTTTTCGTTCTCAAGTTATCGTGGCAACGGCCGGACAGAATCAAATTTGACCTCGAATTCTTCATTGGGGAGTCGAACAAAATCGTTTGAGACCATTTTCGTCAAAAAAATCGAAAGTTACAGACATTTGGGTAAAACTATAACGCGATGTTCCCCAGAACATACGCGCAAAAACTGCGCAGGTCTATTCCCACAGACGTTCCGGTCTACCTGCGCAGACCTCTCCGGTGTACCGTACCGAGTATGGCCAGCATTAGTCACTTAGCTAATTGAGACCAGTAATACCGTGATGAGAGAAGCAAGAAATGGTTATGAAATACTGTCTGCAACACAGAACGAATATGTATACATGTATTTACTTTACGGCCCAACACTAAGATTTTTAGCTACATGTCGCTCACACGAATGCTCATTAACATAGACCTCATTAGGCCCTTAAAGCTTAGTCCACACCAGTAGACCATGTTGCGCGATTTGTCTATAGACCGTCTAGAGACGGTTTCGAGACACGGTCTATAGACTGTCTAGAGACACCGTTCATTGTCTTGTCTAGTGTCCACACTACAATGTAAATATTTCAGTCTCATGTTCACAATCCGCCATGGAGGACTTTGTTTTGTGTGGAATGAGTTCCCAGCTTAGTGGTAATTATAAGTGAAAGAACACGAAAACGTAAACGTTGGTGGACGCGCGAAGTACTTTCAGAAGGGCCTAGATTCGGTAATGCTCTATTATTAAGATTGGAAGACGCCATGGGTTTTCGGAATTTTACCCGGCTGACGACTACTGATTTTGAAGACTTGCTTCTGATGGTTGGAAGAATAATAATGAAGCAAGATACAAAGTTTAGGGAAACCATCCCAGCTTCTCTTCGACTGGCAGTCACACTGCGTTTCCTAGCAAGTGGAGACTCATTCACGAGCCTCATGTACCACAAACAATAATATACGTGATAATCTTCAATTAGACTCAAAACTTTTTCATAGGCCACATGTTTCAAAGTAACTAAAACGCTTTTGAAAAACCGAATAAACAGCCGAACCACACCACTCGGTAGCTGGAAACAGAGTGAAGATGTCTCGTCTCTAGACGCTGAGTACGTCCACAGTGTCAAAATGTTGGGCAATATGTCTAACGTTGCATTAAGTCTCCCATTCCAATCGGGAGACCTTAGACCTGCGATTTTTGGTCTCGCAACAAGCCCGTAGACGGAGATCGGTCTATAGACCTGTCTACGTAGACAACCTGAGACACGTCTCAGAGACCAAAATCGCGCAACATGTCTACTAGTGTGGACTAGGCTTTAGACTATAAACTAAGCTTAGGCCTGGCTCTGGATTAGCACATTTATATGCTGTACTCGACTCATAGAGCTTCTGTATTCTCCTCAACGATATTCAGCTACATTCTGAACGAGAAAATTAATGTTATTTATCTTCCAGGTCTGCGGAGTGAGAGGTGAATGTCTTACCCACGAGAGGGAAATCATGGTATTCAAGAAGAAGATAAGCGCTAATAGAAATGAAGCAAATTGTTGGCAGAAGTTGAATCATAATCTGAGCATAGGATGCCTGTGCTTGAACCATTTTTTTCATGATTATTTCGTATGAAATATTTAATTTCAATATTTTTGGTGATCTTAATTGTTACTTATCCAGTGATTAAATAAGTTGTGATTCTTAGTATCTGAATAGAATTTATATGTACATCAAGTCTTGAATTAATTCTGTAACACCGTACATTACAGGTTTCGTCAGGGGATTGGTAATCGAAAAGTTGAAGATAACCTCCCTTATATAGTAACGGAACTCGGGGGTAAAGATGGAAAGGTCTTCTTTTGAAATTTCCGATTGCGTACTGCCATTATTCACCATGCTGCAACTCATACTCTTGCCGTGTTCCGATATTCCTGAACAGTACCTACAGAGCAGAAAATTGAATCGTCAGATATTACTGAAATTAACTGGTGATATGCTTACTGTCACTAAAGATTGTTCCGAAATTACTTACTGCGGTCAGTAGTGCAAGCAATATCGGACCTCAAGGACTGTATACCTATAACCTAGAAGAAAGGATATATACGTACGATTGTCGCGTCTATCAGGATAAATAAAAGAATCCTACGGTTCAATACTGGTGGCCTGTTCAACCGTGATAGGTATTATCGCGATTCTCAAGGCATTTTCTACCGCGTTTCAACACAAGATAACTGAGTTTTGAGGATTGTGTGCCTTTTTTGGTATTTTGTAGGAATCCGTAGCTCACAGAGTGTACGTATTTAAATAATTCCATACTGAGATCCCCTGTATCTGTCTCAGGGGCGTTCATTCTAGGAAAATCCGTCATCAGAAACAGAAAATTGGCAGAGTGGTGAATCTTGTTGACATATTATGTTTAGCATAGCATACGTCTCGCATCGTCTAAAAGATCTGAATCTCTGAACATTCCGAATAATTTCTTTCGAATTATTCCGTGGGTTAGTTCAAATGAGATCTACTTTCATGTATACTCTAATGTCCACTAAAAAAAGCTTAGGCCAAAACCAACGCGTCAGCTCGCGTCCGCGGTGGCGACCAGTTGTTTAGTATGAACTTGTAGCAACGTGTTCACGCCGAGGTGGCGATCGCGATTGTTATGTTGTTATTTATGGGTGACATCTGGTGCGTATTGTTGTCATTACCGAATTTATTCTTGGGAATTTTAGGTTCTTACTTTCAAACTTAATTTCGAACAGCTGGAAATAAATATGGCCCGACATACTATTTCAGTTAGTAAAACGCAATTAAGCGATACTGATTACTGTTGAAGCGAGCTGAAGCAACCATATTGAAGATATGGGATAACGGACGCAGCTGACGCGATATGGACTGAGACTATAGTACCGAGCTATTTTAATATGCATGTTCTTTCGTACCTACTGAACAAAGTGATTGATGTAACTTAAATCAGTTGGATCAGTTCGAATGAATATCCCTATTATCTCGAGTGGTCATTTGATTATTGACAGCTCTCGAGAACCTATATACTGATCGGTTATTATTGAAATCATTCGATTATGCCCAACTCTAATTTCGACCAAGGATTCTTGATCAGTCAGTCGAACCAAATCCTTAAAGACCATTGTACAGCTGATCATTAATCAAACCAAGTTGATGATGCAGTTCTATCATAAGAATCCATTGATATCATTCCTAATTCTGAGAAAACTATACCTACTAGTTGGGAGATATGATTTATCAAAGCTTGAATAATTACTCGGTAGTATATAGTTTGAATATTAAGAGCGCCAAAGCTCCTGTCCACAGGGCTTTCACACATTATTTTTCTTATTCTCCCCTTTTCAATTTACAAGTAGAAATATAAGTTAACCCATGCAAAATTTCGGACGGCTGCTTAAACTATTTTTTTCTCCTCCGGGATGAAAAGTTCACTTTTAGTCCCTGTCACACGGGACAAAAGTACCCGATTCTCTCCCGGTGAGATGGCAAATGTGCGCATGCGGGTACTTTACTTTATCTCCCGGTTACCTCTAGCAACCGCGTGTTTATATCTCAAGTTGATGACAGCTGAGTCAAAAAAAGGTTAATTATTTCAGTGAATACCGACAAATATAATAAAAAATGGTATCAAGCCCTGTGGACAGGAGCTTTCTGGCGCTCTAGTTCAAACAGACAAATTATATCTCCGAAAGTATTGGTTTCTCAGAGTTGAGAATTATATCAATTTATTCTTATGATAGAACTGCATCATAAAGGAAATTCAATTCAAATAATAGTTCATTTATCTAGATTAAATGAGCAATCTGAGAATGAGAATAACTGCACCATGGAAGAAACCAAATTAAAATAGCTGAAATGAATTTGACTCTCTCTTATAAAACAGGAAGAAATGTACGAGTATGAACACAGATCATATAATGAAGCTTAGATAGAATAATTATAGCATTCAGTGAAAACATAGAAGTACGATTCATTATTGAAATTTAGAACTTCATCTTAGCAGAAATTGAATTCAAACATCATAGAAGAATTTAAATTCAACTAGAGTGCCAAAAATTATCAACCCAAAACCAATAGACGAATTCTACCCAACAACGAACTCATCCGAGATATTCACTCCTCAATTCTCTGATGAACGATAATATCTATCTTTCCTCAAATCTACAATATTCCAGTTTTGTTTTTAGTGGAGATATTCTGAACTCAATATTATTAACTTACCATTACCATTCCCATCATCATATGGATTGACCATCGGCATGAAAATATCAACCAACAAAAAGTATGATATTATATTATCATTCTCATATTTATACGATTGCTCGAATGAAACAACGAAATGTCTCAGGAGAATGAGTTGACATTATAACAATTCATAGAATACCCACATAATAATTCTATATCATTCTGTGAAAACGTAGAAATACGATTTACATTGAAATTTTGAAAAATCATATATCCGAAAGTATTAGCTGGTTAGAGTTAAAAATGATATGAATGGATTCTTATGATAAAACTGCTTATTAAAAAAAAATTTTTTGGAATTTGGAATTTGTTTTGTAAAAAAAAAAAATTTTTTTTGTTACTCCGAAACCATCTGTCCGATTTTGCCCAATAACGAACTTAGCCGAGATATTTATCCCCCAAACCTACTCTGAAAATTTCAACTCTCTAGCTCATTCCGTTCGAGAGTTATCGTGCCTACGGCCGGACAGAATGAATTTCGACCACGGATTCTTGATCAGTGAGTCGAACCAAATCGTTTAAGACCATTTTCATCGAAAAATTCGAAAATTACAGACATTTGGGCAAATTGATAAGCACTCAGTTCCGAGGAACTAGAGCGCCAAAAATGGATTTGATTAACTCTGATGAAAGTGAATTAGACGGAGAAGAAAAAAATTGTATACGCACCTAGGGAGAAAAGTAGGACATTCACGCCCGCGAATGATTGTCACCCGAGCCGAAGGCGAGGGCAATCGCTTTTCTCCCTCGGTGCGTAATATATGTACTATTTCAAGTTCAAGCTTCTCTGTTGGCGAAAACGCCTGGCCGGTCTCATGTTTGGATAATCCGGATACATTATAGTTCATTTCGGCCCCGGAATCAGAGTTATCGTCCATATTTCGTGTTCCCAATACCCTATCGTAGAGCGTGGATTCATGGCGCTCTTGTTTAATTCGAAGTCGAGCAGCGGCCGGGCCATAACCACATATTTTTAGACAAAACATCCTTAACCGCAGTTCTTATTGTCTCTTCGGACACGTCTGGCACCTGATTTTTCCTTCCATAAGTTCTGATTCTACTTGGGGCAGTGCCGGACAGTCCGAATGTGCCCCGACCAAAGTGGCCGAATGTACCCTTTCAGTGAAGATCACTTCTTCAACAACTTAAACGTTATTTCCGAATGTTCCTGTCGGTTAAAATATAGGATATGTAGTGCATACATGTATTTTTTGTCACATGTATCTCTTAAAAAGTGAAATATGATGACCCCAAATAGTTGAGCTCCTTAGGAATAATGTGTGAAATAATGACTGTTGGTGGTACTTGAAAATAAATAGTTATTTTTGTATCTAGTGCGCGAAATGCTACTTTGGTGATCGAGAACTGATTTTTTTTAACGAGGCGCAGAGCCGAGTTAAAAAAAATAGTCGAGATCACCAAAGTATTTCGCGCATGAGATGCAAACAAAATTTTTTCTACAAACTTCAAAATATTGTTTCTAAAATAAGTAACATGCTTAGCTTAATATGAAAAATAGTATGGAACTGGCTTAAACTGTTTTTCCAAATCAAGTAATTACTGTAACTATGGAAATAAAATGGCATTTGTTGACCATTATTTCAAAGTGACAGTTCTTGATAATTATTTTGGAGTGACTTTTTATTCGCGTCATTTCGTGCGTGATATTTATAACTGTGAAATAATGGAAATTTCGAGCGACGATGATGTAAGCAGTACCTCACCTAACTCGGCAGATGCGGCCAATTCTGTAATTTTAAATCTTTCACCGGAGAAATCGAGGAACATAAAAGTTAAAATATAAAAATTCCATATAGTTTACATGCAGTGTGCGAAGTAGGTATTTCGCACACTACTTCGCGCACGGTGTCATGGTAACGAAGGAAAATGAAAAAAAGGGTCACTTCGCATATTGTTGTCAATGCGCGAACCTTGTCATTTTTTGACGTTTGTAGAAAAAACATTTTCTTTAAGAAATAGGCTGTTTGGCAGAGCGTCGTTTAGTACACTGCGTTCAAGCGACCACTGCTGCCAAATTGTGTAATTACAGATATCTAGAATCACCGGGAGGCGCTAAACGTGAAATGTCTGGAGGTGGCCCATGTCCGAACCTGCCCCCCTCTAGCCTACACATTTATTTAAAACTATACAGGGTGAGTCTTTGACCACTGCATTAATTTTAACCATAGATTCCTCTCATCAAATGAAACACTTTTTTCATTTAACATTTTTCCAAATTCAGCTCAGGTAAAAAGATACAGGCTGTTGAAATTTTGAAAAAAAAACAGTTTTTATTTTGTAGCTTTGACATCCTTTTTTCGATTAAAATGAATGTTGGCGTAAAGTTTCCTATAACTATGATACATATTTTCCAAATATTAGTTATTTTCTACTTCCACTGGTTTTCTAGTTATGGACTCGTGGATTCATAAAACTAAACGAAATTAGCATAAAGAAAGCATATTAAGTTTTTCTTGAGTCATTTCAAGAATATTCCATCGTTTTAGAACATTATATTATTCTTCATCATTTCTCCTTAAACGCACGGTTTTCGAGATATGCTTCATTGAATGTTTTAAAATGGAAAAACTCCAGAAATTTCACTACTTTTATGGATCCGTCCCTGAGCGTTGGAATCCCGAATCAAGCTGTAATAAAACACGTTACCATGCCTTATTCTCGTCCGCCAACAATGTCATAGATAATTTATATGCGGGAGTGTATTAGCACATTGTGAAATCTTTAAACGCTTGTAACTTTTTACCTGAGCCGAATCTGGAAAAATGGTAAATGAAAAAAGTGTTTCATTTGATGAGAGGAATCTTTGGTTAAAATTAATGCAGTGGTCAAAGACTCACCCCGTATAAGATTTCCTACATATCGTCGTTGCTCCTTCAAAGTGCGACATGTGAATTTTGATAAATTGTGCATTCATACACTTAGCGTGTTAGCAGGAGCATATTTTCGATTTCTTTCTTGTCGCTTTTCGATCAAATCCAACTGGAACCGAAACTAGTGTGATTATCACATGGCAGCTTTTAACGAAATATCCATCTTGCGCAGTTCTTAATCGAAATATACACTCAACGCATTTTGCACAATATATATATGCACATGTCACGTTTTGAAGGCGCAACGACGATATGTATTCTGGTTTAAGTTCTCTCTGGACTGATTACATTAGATTTGTTTCATTAATAAAACTGGCTATTTCATTTACTTAATTTTTCAGAACGACTCCTGATAGTTTCGAAACACTTGTAGCCATTATATTGAGCCGTCATATAAAGATGAGATGCAAAGGGGTGACAATTCGACCGTTATTGTGAAAAATGCGAATGGACAAATAAATGAAGGAAATTTCATAAATTAGTAACATAACGCAATTCCCTCACAAGTCACAACGTA
This sequence comes from Halyzia sedecimguttata, assembly GCA_937662695.2. Taxonomy (NCBI): domain Eukaryota; kingdom Metazoa; phylum Arthropoda; class Insecta; order Coleoptera; family Coccinellidae; genus Halyzia; species Halyzia sedecimguttata. Next base: position 59,204,468 of record OW569413.2, read on the forward strand.
CAAAATACAGCAAAAATATATACGAGAATGTTAGCTTGTTTAACGTAAACAGATAGCACCCAGGTTGTTTCTGGTAGCAAACAACCACAAATGAAAGTAATGCAAAATGCTAACAGACGTAAATAGTTAGCAATCGATAGTGGGATGTGTGGGATCCAACCTTAGACTATGGATTCAACGCGAACAATTTTTTTTGACAGTCGAATGTTCATGCAATATTGAATGTATGATGCTGGTCCCACTAATGCCTAATGATCTATCGAGAGATTGAGAAATGCCTTATGTAAGTCATACACCGCATACACGCTACGGTCTACCTGTACAGGTTTTCCTGCACAGGTCAACCGAAGGTCGGCATCGATTGATAAGGATGGCATTATTAGGCCACGCTTTAATTTTGAAGATGAATGATATAAATAAAAACAATCTATGAGCAATTTATAAGAAGCGGTTTTTTTGTCTCGTTATGGTATTCTTTGTTTTTGATTTGCCAAAGACATAGATGACTTCTGTAAATTTCGATAAAACCTGCAAACATTTTTTTTGTTGAAGCTGATGGCGACATTTGCGAATGTTGAATTAGCATTCGCGGCAATACAATGCGAGCAATGAGACAACCAGCCGCGACTGAAACTAGAAATTAAGTAACGTGCAACTGACGCAATCTGCGCAGACAATCGGAGCACACGCACAGGTACACTGTACGGTTTCGCTCGAAATAATCGATTTTCGATCTTGCTCCGGTCGCCTGCGCAGGTTCAAAAAACTGCACATGTGTATTCCCACAGACGTTCCGGTCTACCTGCGCAGGCCGGTAGCACAGTATAAGAATATATACTTATAATGTGCCGGTAGACCTTTAGACGGTGCACCGTAACGTGTATGGCGCGATTCTTGATTGTCCCAATCTCTCAATAGATCACATGATGATCAGTTCGCGCACAGCATCAATGATTTCCGGAACAACTGATTTTGGAGGACCTTCACGAAATTCGTCTTGGAGCGAATTACGACCCCTATTGAATTCACCATACCATCCATAAACACTGGTCCTTGATGGAGCTTCATCGCCAAAAATTGGGTTAAGTTTATCGATTTACTATTGCCGAGTTAATCCACGTCAAAAGTTGTAAAACATAATAGCACGAAAATGTTCACGAATTAATTAAATTTTTTGGCGGAAATTTTCCGCCGTATTCACAGAGCATTCAATCTCCGTTAAGTCCTAACTGAGGTCCTCAGTTAAGGATTAATAAGAATCGCAACCTCAGTTAACGTATGTAACGGGTGCTCAAACAGGCATGTTTCACATTAATTTTCACTTAAACTGAGGTTGTGATTCTTATTTATCCTTAACTGAGAACCTCAGTTAGGACTTAACGGAGATTGAATGCTTTGTGAATACGGCGGTTTAACTTTCAAGTTAGTTAACATAAATTGCGCTCGTATGTCAAAACGTTCTGAGTACGCATAACCTCAAAAATGTCAAACTTTACGATAGGGTTGTCCAATCCCGAAATATAGAAGGCAACCTATGGTATCTACATCCTTTTTTTGGACGAATGTTCCTTTATGGAGCTTGCACCTGACAGAAAGAAATCGTACCTAACGTTATATAATTTATCTTCATTGCCATCAAGCTTTAGTTGTTTTGAATGCATGTCGATATGCTATGTCACAATAGACCGTAGCATAGAATGGTAGCAGTGGCGGGGCTCTGTTCGTCCACCAAACACAATTCATATCTAGCCTAATGTCGATATGCATGCGTGTTTTTACTCAGACTGAAAGGATTTTGCGTATATACATTCGGATGAGTGTATGGATATACGGATGACGGAAAAACTTGGAGTTTTAGTCTGGAAGGCTGGACTGTTGCTGTCCTGTCAGGCAGGTCCACACATGCGTGGATTAAAGGGTCGAGATCTCCTGAACGGGCGGTGTTTCAGGATTGTGGTTTCGGATGGCAGGCAGTATATAACAGAGCTGCAAATGTAATCTGGCTCTTTATGGTTTTGTATGGAATAGAAAGCAATGGAATTCCTTTTTATGAACATAGTCATGCTCATTTAAAATTCCATCATCAATTTCTCATTAAATGGTCGCATTCAGCGGACGAAGCGCTCAGCCACTTTACGCTACCGCTACCTAGCACAAATCAAATGTGCTCCATAAAATAGCCTCCGCTCCACAACGTGTTGAGTTCGTAGGGCATGTGCCACCGAACGTTTTGGTAACGGTTGCGCAACTGTTTCGTCCGCTGAATGCGACCAATGATTTGGTCATACTTGTGCGGTTTGTGACAGGCTATAACTATAGTGGAAAAACGATGTAATATCAATATTAAATAACATCCGGATTTGAAGAAAGGGAATAAGGAACGTTCCTTCCTAATGGGGGTTCCTGATAGCACTCCTTTTCATTTTATGGAATATCGTTTCATACTACTTACCAATAAAACATCAGTTAAGTGAATCATTATTATTGTTTTGTTATATATACATGAAAAAAAAATATTCTTAAATTCATAGAAAATATAAGTCATTCAAAATGATATAGAGTTACCCTAACAAAACTCTCGCTTGTATGAAGAGTATAATTTCTATAATACTAATAAGAGTCGATCATAAACTATGTGGAGAAATTCAGGTAAATAAAAATAAACAGGTTTTAAAACATCTACATATTATACGGAGGTGGTTGCTGATGGTAGGGCATTTGCCTAAGGTGTGACACAAGATTAGGTGATGGCTGTTGACTTTGTGGTACTCCTTGATGCTGTTGTTGCATAGCCATCATTTGTTGTCTCATCCTTTGCTGCTGCTGAAATTGATTTGGTTGTCCTTGTATACCAGATTGCATAGCCTGAGTGTTGGGCCTTGAATATGGTGGAACAGATCCTGTTTGTTGAGTGCTCATCGCCCCCATTGTATTCATGTTCGCATTCATCGTGACATTAGGCACCTGATTTGCAAAAATATTATGACATCGTTATAAATAAAAGTAAAGTAAAATAAAAGTTAAAAACGATCAGCAGAGAGCTAAAGTGGAGAAGGACCACCAAGAAGTTAGACATAAAGAAAAGAACTAAGAAACAATGAAGCAAGAATGGAAAATTTTAATCTGACAAGTTGAGCAGCAGTGCTACACATTTTTGTCAGGTGTGAATCCAATTAACACCTGAACAAGTTGAAGCGTACATAGACAAAAAATTCAAAATATACTGTGAATGTGTGAAATTTAAGAATTGGATTTAGATAAAGCTTACAACTGCGTCTTTGCTATTGTGAAAATACACACAAATCTAGTATTTCCACAGAAAAAGTACTAAGTGTCGGAAATAACACAACGGGAGTGGATAGCAGCCCTATCATACATATTTTATACATACGATTTTTGGTGAAACAAGACTAAGTCTTAAGAAAAGAGAAAAAAGAAGAAGATTATTGGTGAAATGATTTATTTTGAAGAGCTCTAACTTCTGTTAAAAAAAAAGACTCCTTTGAAAACACCCTGTCCATACATCCTTTTCAAATTAGTACCAGTATCAGAACAAATTTCTTACCTGTTGTTGCATATATTGTTGTCTTGGATTCTGAGGCATGCCCCTACTATAATCAGGTTGTGCTCTTTGCTGTCCACTAAATGCTTGTTGTTGACCAGGAAACATACCTCCTGCGCCACCTTGCAGGACTTGTTGATTATTCGGCAAATTACTTGCCATCATATTATTACCGGGATAATTTCCATACGACTGGTTAACGGTATTTTGCATACCTCCATACTGTTGTGTAAACATAGCAGCCTAAAATATATATTGAAATTGATTAAATATTCCTCTATCGCAGTTTTGACAGAAACAATTAAAAATAAGCATTCAAATATATACACTCGATTATAAAGGAAACTTTTTTAAAAAGCACCCACGTGAAGTCAGGGTCTTTTGCGCGCATGTTCCTATTCACGCTTCATACAAAGTCGATCGAGCTGAAATCCGGTACTCGACTGCAAAATGTTGGCTCGCAGATATGTGCGGAATTTCGGCGGATTCTGGCGGATTGTTTCGGAAATATAACATGTGCGAAGAAACATTTTTTGGTTTTTTTAGTGATACGATATTCACGAAATTTCGCAAGAATTAGCGCGTTGGCATTCTACAAGTAATTACCAAGTTTTTACCGGATCGGATATGTATATTTTGAGTTATTCAGGAAATAACAACAACATTCTAGATGGGTATAACTCCGAAACCGTTTCGCTGATTTTGCCTTTAAACCAACTCAAATTTCGCATTCGGATGCGTAACCTATCCTGAAAATTTCAAGTCGCTATCTCTTTCCGTTCGAAAGTCAACGCTCAACCATCCAGCTACTGAATCAGCTTAGCAGCCTTGGGCTAGGCTTCCAAATTTGTTCAATACATATCTCCAACAATATCCGATCGGGATCAACTTTGGAACTTTAGAATTTGATCCTCGCAAAATTTCGCAGAATTGCGTGTCGGCATTCTACATCTAATTACCAACTTTAAATTGTATCGTGGTAACGATCACCCATCCAGATACTGAACTCACCCAACACTGCACGGTTTCCAATATTTTTTCAATATCTTTCTCAATATAGATCCGATCGAGCTCAAATTTGGAACTTGGCTCTAGAATTAGGCTCTCGCAAAATTTCAGTGATATCGGATGGATAGTTTCCGAGATACATAATATTTTTTAATAATTTTCTGGTGATACGATCCTCACGAAATTTCGCATAAGTCGTTGTGTTGGCATTCTACAACTAGTTACCAAGTTTCAATTCCTTCGGATCGGTATTGTTTGAACACAAAATTTGTGGGCGTTTTGCCCATTAACGACCTTAAACGTCGCATTTTCTGCCAAAAATTCGAAAATTACAGACATTTGGGCAAAATGACAGCCCGCTGTTTCCCTAGAACATGCGCGCAAAAATATTTGTCCTCAAGAATCCCACTTTTCCAAATATTTCGTGTATTCTGAAACGATCATTTGCACTACAGAGTCCGTGTCCAACATAGGACTCCTGTCTGCCGATCAACCATTACAATGACGCTAACTAGAATAGGATGCACTCCAGATTATCAGATGAAAGAATCATGGATATTTCAAAGCGAAATTCAAAGAGCTAATTTGTTTGTGGGACTAATGGGTCGCCTGAGTAGGTACACGCAAATATTCAGCCCTATTCTGTAACTTCAAATCGAATAGAGATGGTATGGATCGAATAGAAATACACCGGTCAAATCGGAATCGCTTCAAATTGGTATTCTGTAACTCAACTCGAATTCTATTATCGAGATCTGAAATAGAAATCGAATAGAATGCTCCCTACCGCCTAAACCATATCGGAATCGCTTTACGAGATCGGAACCATGAGCGGGAGTATGCGCCGTAGCCGTATTTTGACATATGAAATCGACGAATTAATTTAGCGTTTGTAATTACGGAAAAGTTTAACAGGTGTTTTGCCAGAAGAAGGAACTATTTTAAAACAAGTGTTGATTAATCAGAGTGAAAAACATGGATATCATCTATTAATTACGTTCGAAGAAAAAATCGAACAGCAAATGTTCAGAATGGAACGTCGTGAACTTAGGGATACCAGTTAGTAATCCATTTGAAATCCCAGAAGAAATTTTTAGGAAGCTTTACCGTTTTCCTCAAACAATTGCTGTCGATTTCATAAATGAAGTCAGTTCTCACTTTGAACAACCAATAGTAGAGTTCAAACCGGGCTCTATCGTGTCACCCCGTGGGACCTTCATTGCTAAAATGTATAGACCACTGGGTATCATTCTCCATACCCTTACAATGTAAATTCAACTGGTCGTCAAAAAATCGTCGTGTGCAGGAAGGGGTGGGGGAAATTTTTCCAAAAATTGACAAAAAAATTTTTTCTGTTCATGGTCATCTATATACGGTGAACATCACTCACACAAACTTCTGTTGAAATATACGATTCAGAAATATTTTTTAATAATTGTCAAAAAAGTCGGACACAATGCTCTTAAATGGAATTCCTTAAGATATAAACGCTTGCCCTGAACACCCATATTAACTATTATGTTCCACTCGGTTTTACTCGAGATCTGTTAGGATTATCGAAAAAATGCTTTATATGAAAGGTCTGCTCCGAAAACCAACGATTCAGATGCTTCTTTCAAAATTACAATAGGTAGAACAGTTTCCTCACAAAATAAGAAATTGTGTTATTAACTCCCATTAACCGAAACCGAACCTGGAGACGCTAGTAAGGCGCAATTTGTAGCGTTAGTCCATGTTAGTGGCGACCTTATGGATTTGAGCTTTGATCTATGCACATAAGGTTCGTTATATCTATCCGACCAACTTTATAGTACTATTCCTGCGTGCATTCAGAACGCATTTTGAAGATATTGTTTAAATTACTAATTTTTTATATATATGAGAATTTTACATATAATTCATATATATTTGATTTAATTTTGTTAATTCGTTAATGAATATGCAAATATGCGAGTTCAAACTTATATTCATTACTTCATAAATCAATTTTGTGACGTAATATTAACACATTTTTGAAATCATCGTTCATTCTCATTAGTGGTAACAAGATTTCCTGAATCCTAGACCAAAAATCTAGAAAAGAGAAGGTATATAGTTGCTATCTATGATATTTAGGGCCTAAAAATTTCTTACATGTCATGATTCATCTAATTCAACTATCACTATCACATGAAGAATCATCAAGGGAAGGAAGATTTGAAAAATTTGAAGTACTCGTATTTGCACATGTTTTTGGGCCATACATTTGCAGGAGCCAATACACGGAATTTGTTTTCTTTTACAGGAACTCATTGATCCTGTGCAATCTGAAATGAGAATTTCCATTTCATAAAGAATATTTACGGATCTGATATTCGAAATAATATTTACCTTTCCTACAACTGCAGTTGCTAAGGATAGATGTTTCCTTCGGTAGGATTGGCATCGTCGTTAATTTTGGCAGAAGTTTTCCATTTTCTACATACCACCCACTAAATATAGGATCCGGTAAAGATGGTCATGGTACATTACTATTGATCCAAATTTTTGTTTGGTAATGGACTCGAAGGCTGTGTTGTCTCAAACTATCCAATGTTGGAGGTAATTTACTTATGGATCTTGAAGAAGCTATAATATTCCCCTGAGCCTGTTGATACATTTCACATTTTCGTTTGTCGTATACAGATGGATTTCAAATTCAACAATATCATTGAATACTTATTCTCTCAAATTCTCAAAATCTTGAAAGTTCACTCTGCAGTATCTGCTCAGAATCTTCATCAATTTTCATTATTTTTTTACCTTCTTCGACATTTTGACCGAATGAAGATGCAAAGATGAGCGTAATGTGACTAACTTCATACCAATAATGTTGTAACTCAAGAACCATTCATCCATTCTATAGTACTATTTTCAGTTTATCCCACTCTTCCTCCTGCAGCTTTGGAATTTTTGTTGATATGCTCTAGCGCCTGATCTACAGAAAGTTGGTTAAAATTCCCAATCAAACATTTAATGACAAAATTCCTATTTTTGAATTCATCATGTACTTCCGGTGCCATGTTTGAAAGTATTCAATGATATTGTTGAATTTGTAATCTGTCTGTATACGACAAACGAAAATGTGAAATGTATCAACAGGCTCAGGGGAATATTATAGCTTCTTCAAGATCCATAAGTAAATTACCTCCAACATTGGATAGTTTGAGACAACACAGCCTTCGAGTCCATTACCAAACAAAAACTTGGATCAATAGTAATGTACCATGACCATCTTTACCGGATCCTATATGAAGTGGGTGGTATGTAGAAAATGGAAAACTTCTGCCAAAATTAACGACGATGCCAATCCTACCTAAGGAAACATCTATCCTTAGCAACTGCAGTTGTAGGAAAGGTAAATATTATTTCGAATATCAGATCCGTAAATATTCTTTATGAAATGGAAATTCTCATTTCAGATTGCACAGGATCAATGTGTTCCTGTAAAAGAAAACAAATTCCGTGTATTGGCTCCTGCAAATGTATGGCCCAAAAAACATGTGCAAATACGAGTACTTCAAATTTTTCAAATCTTCCTTCCCTTGATGATTCTTCATGTGATAGTGATAGTTGAATTAGATGAATCATGACATGTAAGAAATTTTTAGGCCCTAAATATCATAGATAGCAACTATATACCTTCTTAATTCTTTTCTAGATTTTTGGTCTAGGATTCAGGAAATCTTGTTACTACTAATGAGAATGAACGATGATTTCAAAAATGTGTTAATATTACGTCACAAAATTGATTTATGAAGTAATGAATATAAGTTTGAACTCGCATATTTGCATATTTATTAACGAATTAACAAAATTAAATCAAATATATATGAATTATCTGTAAAATTCTCATATATATAAAAAATTAGGAATTTAAACAATATCTTCAAAATGCGTTCTGAAGGCACGCAGGAATAGTACTGTAAAGTTGGTCGGATAGATATAACGAACCTTATGTGCATAGATCAAAGCTCAAATCCATAAGGTCGCCACTAACATGGACTAACGCTACAAATTGCGCCTTACTAGCGTCTCCAGGTTCGGTTTCGGTTAATGGGAGTTAATAACACAATTTCTTATTTTGTGAGGAAACTATTCTACCTATTGTAATTTTGAAAGAAGCATCTGAATCGTTGGTTTTCGGAGCAGACCTTTCATATAAAGCATTTTTTCGATAATCCTAACAGATCTCGAGTAAAACCGAGTGGAACATAATAGTTAATATGGGTGTTCAGGGCAAGCGTTTATATCTTAAGGAATTCCATTTAAGAGCATTGTATCGGACTTTTTTGAAAATTAATAAAAAATATTTCTGAATCGTATATTTCAACAGAGGTTTGTGTGAGTGATGTTCACCGTATATAGATGACCATGAACAGAAAAAATTTTTTTGTCAATTTTTGGAAAAATTCCCCCCACCCCTTCCTGCACACGACGATTTTTTGACGACCAGTTGAATTTACATTGTAAGGGTATGGAGAATGATACCCAGTGGTCTATACATTTTAGCAATGAAGGTCCCACGAAAATCTGTTTTAGAGCTCTTTTCATGCCTTGTGAACTCTACTACAATTCTGACGACTGCCGAATCATTTGAAGCTATTGGAGAATTGTAATTTTCTTTCTGTTTTTAAATTCCACGGGATAAATTGAAAATTTATTCACAGGGGCGAGTGATTCACGACACAAGCTTGGAATTGTTCTTCCTGGTTTAGTGTGAATCATTCACCGAAAGTGTACATACAGGATAATTGGTCTCATATGTTTGTTTATAATAACATTGTCAATGATGTGTGTATAATTTGGGATAGTTTGTAACTTAAAATTGGTGAATAAAGAATTGAATTGAATTGAATCTTTATGAAATTTGCTAGGTTAATTTACCCAAAATAAACAAACTGATAAATGTCAGTGGTTATTAAGGGCGAGATTTGCGTGCACATGCAACGTTGCCGGCTACTTCCAAGAGCGTCTTCTACATTGGTTATAGAATACCAAAATTGGACGCGATAGAAGAGATACATTCCGATTTGTCAGATTACGATCCGATTTGTTCATTTCTATCCTAGTTACAGAATAGGGCTGAATAACTCTTCCGACACGGACGATGAGGCAGATATAGGTAAGATCTTTGACCACTGTCTCCTCCCACGATATAGTAAGCTCGCAAAAAACCCAAAACTTCCAATGCATGATGTTAGGGCGCTAGGGACTTCTTGGCCTACCCCGGTGTGCCAAGTACGCGACATATTGTTGTAATGACTCCTTCAAACTCAATTTGAAATGAAATATAAAAATCAACTTACTTGATTTGTTTGCATAGCATTAGGAATAGGTTGTCTCATGGGTTGCCTAGGGAACCTTTGCATAGTGGAGTATCCTGCAGGTCCAGCAGGATTCTGGCCAGGTCCACCTTGCCCAGGTGTCATGAATTGGTTGAGTGGATGCCTTTGCCGTAACATATTTGACAATGCCTGTTTAGATTGGTTGATAGGAGGCCTTTCGAATCTCGCAACTGAAAAAAAAATAATAAAAATATATTTGAAGGTAATGATGACAGTATTTAAGACGCTCGTATTTTTTTAATGCTGTCAACCTTTTGCCACATTTCGGTGTCATGTGATCACAAATTTTTTCAATTTAATAGTGCTTTTTTCTTTAATTTTATCCTTAATAATCATTATGGCAGTCACAAATTAAACCACGAAAAGTGTTAGTTTTGTTGAAGAACAATGGATTGATTGGGGTGTGGTTTGAGAAAATTAATTCTTCCAACATTGACCCTCATATTTTACAAAATATCTACCACACTTCTCGATGGCCTATTCAGTCAAGATTTAAAATACTACTACATATGCCACTTATTTTCCATGAAGAATGTAATCGATTCAAATTCATGGCAAGGGTTCGACATTTTTTTACTTACAGATTTTGGAATGACAATGGTCTAAGTTTTTGGCGTACTTTTGAGGACTTGATGGAATTTTCAGTTTCGAATAGGAAAGGGGGACTTAATAGACCTCTGTTGAAATTATATACATACCATTTGGCATTTGAGGTGGATAATATCCCTGTTGCTGTTGTTGAGAGTTGTACCATTGCTGTTGGTTTGGATTGGCACCATACTGTTGTCCTTGAGCAGCCATACTTTGTCCATATCCCATGTTATGGGCCATTTGTTGGTTACCACTAGGCACAGGTACATGCATACCAGCTTGCTGAGAATTCATAGCATTCTGAGCCATACCAACCATTGGATTAACTTGAATAGGACCCTGAACAGCCTTTGGTTTACGTGGTTTTCTTTGACCTTTACCTCGACCTTTGCCCAATGTAATGGGACTTTGATCAACAGATGAAGGAGTGTCAGCTTTCAGATTCGAATCCTAGTGGTAAACAAGTTATTACTCAAACTATTTGGTGAGGGAGATAATTACTCGTATTCCAAACATATTACCCGGTTGAACAATTTAATATTATAAAAAATAATTCAAAGTATATAAATATATAGATAATACTTACTGGTTTATCTTGAAGGGGCTCTAAATCTTCTGGCGGTAGTGGAGGTGGATCTAAGTAGTAAGAAGCTGATCTTTGTAAATTATGGGTGTGGTACTTGAGAAGTCGATGTGTATCTTCAGAAGCCAATGGTTTTCTTTCTAACCTCACTGCACCAAACCATGACCAAGACAATGGGGCCGGATTCTTCATTCCCTCTAATATATCCCAGTTACTCACTCTTTGTTTATCTGTCACCTGAAACAATTATTACACTATAAAAACCATTTCCACAGTTATCTGGAATGCTTACTTGAAACCCATGCTTTTTATCAATACTATCAAAACTGATTTTATTTCCTTTACTATCTGTGAGGGATCCAATTGGTTCTACAGCAATTATTTCGGTTACAGATCTTGTCATAGGTAATAATTGTCTTATATGTTGAAGAGAAGGAACTTGTCGATCTCCTACCTCCTTTTTCAATTTTTTCATAAGATTCAGGTAAACCTTCCTTCCATCGTCCTGTTGAAATAAATAGTAATTTTTGAGATCACATAGTCGAACATTTCAGGTGCTGAAAATCATCAAAATACTTACTTGACTCTCACCAGCCAATGTGGAGTGAATAAGAGTTGCTAACATATCGATGACTGTAGTGAATAAAGAACTATGGGTATGAAGATCAATCAAACCATTGGTAACTAACTGAACTAATAATAATACCCAGTCATTTGTAGCAGAAGGATTTTTTTGGAATGCTTCGAAGACACCACCCACTAATGCAAATCTCAACTGAAGACTATCCAATGTCCTCACATTATTACAGATGTCTTGAATATGACCGTCCTTAGCAAGTTGGACGAGCTGAAACAAGAAAAAATTATTTGATAGTGCTAGCTGTTGAGTGGCATAAATATACACAGTACAAATGAACAGTTGCGGGTTACCCATGTATTATGTTTTTAGTGATATTCATGAACGCGTAACACTCGGGTTACCCGGAACCTTGAGATAACTCGCAATTGAGAAACCGGCCCTGAAATATATATAATGAGCTGAACTGTAGCCAATTATCAATACCTAAAAGACACACGGTGAAATACTCATTGATTTTAACTATCAACAAATATTCCTCATGAGCGTCACCTCATCGCTCAGTGTTCCCCCAAAGAGGGTCGTCAGCGTAACTTAGCCACACTGAATGAGACTCGAAGGAGCTATAGGAAACTTAAGTCCCACCTAGGCACCTAGGGAAATCCTCACGAACTTCGACCCTCTGTGATGAAGAAACCTTGGGTGATGTTCAGTCACGTTCATTCTTTTGCCGTTGACACTACGCTATTTCCTTGAAACTGGCTTGCACATTCACAGAATTCCACATATCTTTCATCCATTTATTCAATTGCCACCGTATATAGACGTCCATATTTCAATTAGTCGTCCTTGTACATATGCTAGCGATCGCATTAATCAGATAAAACACGTGTAGGAACCGAAGTCGAATGTACACCAGATGTGATTTTCCACGTATGAAAATAACTGAAATAATTAGCCTAATTTGGAAGTTCTATATAATTCAATTTTTTTTTGAGGCTCCTAGTGGTCTGTTCTCAGTGAAATTTTGCTCACCCCAAGAGGTCATTATTGGTCACCGAAATGCCAATATTAAACTCAATCCGATATTTAGTTTCGGAATTTCGGGCAAAATATTCCGCAAATAATTGAACATTTTTTGAATATTTCTAGTCGTGCTAACCTCACGAAATTTTGCACAAGTGTTTGCGCAGTATTTTGCATCTAATTACCAAGTTTCAATTCAATCAGATCAGTATTTTTCGAGTTATTGGGAATACAAAATTTTCAAACTTTTGAATTTTTTTTACAGTTTATAGCCATCCTATCAATACAAAACTTCGCATTCATATAAAGGTCATGATTCTACAATTTTATGCTAAATTTCAGATAGATCGAGTGATCGGTTTCGGAAATATTCATAAAAAATTTTGCTAAAAATAGCCATAGCTCCGAAACTCCCGAGAAACGAAGCAGAGATATTTAAGCTCTAAAACTACCCTGCAAAATTCAACTCTCTAACTCATTTCGTTCGAAGTAGAAGTTATCGTGCTAACGGCCGGCCGGACAGAATTGGATATGACCCCGGACTATTTATTAGTGAGTCGAACTCAATCGTTTGAGACCATTTTCGGCAAAAAATACAAACATCCGGGCTTAATGATAGCACGCTGTTCATTGCGGAAGAAGCACGTAAAAATTTAAAACTGAAAAATCAATTCATCCTTTCAAGGGTTAACTCAGGTCAGTGTGTTCAATTTTGGCCAAGGAATCACATCCTGAAAGCTTTCACAGTTGGCTTTTAACATCCTATACCATTCTAATAGATGTCGCTTGGGATCGCGAGTGCAATGAACGCCTCTCCTCATACGTCTTAATCTTAAATTTTTCGCTTTTGACTGTGGTCAAAGAAATAGAGGTACCCATGGCATGAAGAGCTTTAGCTACCATTCTGCAAGTGTTTAAATGGCACTAATACATGGTCTACCACTTGTGAGCCTCTCACGAACAGTTCCTGTTAGAAAATATCGTTGCATCAAGCATGATATTGGACGCCAACGTCTAAAGGTAGACGCTCACTTAGGCGATGCGTCGCGAACGGAAGCGCGGCGAGGAGAAGAGTTATTTCGCCGAAGACCGCGCATTGGGACGAAGCTTCAGCTCTCGTATCGGAAGGAATTAAGAGTCCCTTGAATATTTTCAATATCATTTGAAAATTTCATATCATGCGGTCTAGATGAGCAGCTCTTCCTCTGAAGACGATCTGTTTGTTTTGAGTTTAATTGCCAGTATGGAAGAAGAAGAAGATGCCTATAAAAAATGCTGGGTCAGAAACATAAATCAAAGGAGGAAAACGTACAGTGAATTTCATCACTTGTTGTCCGACTTCGGGCAAAAGAAAAAGAAACATTTTAAATACTACAACAAGCATATTCTACTGAATACTACCACTGACTGACTATAGAACTCGGATCAAGAATGCAATTTTGACTCTTCTCTTCACCTGAGACCGCGCATTTGAGCGAAGCGTCAGGAGAAACGACTCCTAGTTGCTTCGAAGATCATTCGCTGGTCAACCGACTCGCCTCTTCTCTTCGTCTAAGGGCCGGTTTCTCAATTGCGAGTTTACTCGAGGTTGCGAGTTGACGCATGTATTTAGCGATATTCATTATTGCGCAAAACTCGGGTTACCCGCAACCTCGGGTTAACTCGCAATTGAGATACCGGCCCTAAGTGAGCGGGTCTCCATTTAATTCAATGTAAACTTCTTGGGCGAAAAACGACGAGCCTCTTCCATTCGCGACGCTTCGCCTAAGTGAGCGTCTACCTTAATGTTGTCTAAAATTTTAAATTTGCCACTTGCATTTGACCTGATTGAAAATATGTTACAGACTGAGGAAATATTCATTAAATAATGCAATTCTGGCATATATGGACAAAAAATTATCAAACTTCATGAAGCCTCGTTTCTAGATGTTCCAATATATATATTGGTTGTTATCGCTGACAAACCGCTATATCCTTTACTATCGATCAGCAGTATATAAAATATTTATTTTTATTATATTATTATTGTTAATCCAAAAATTCCATTGATATATGAACTCACTTGACTCAATTGTTGATGTAATGAAGATAAAAGTCCTTCCCTTAGACCCTCTTCTTGTCCTTTGAGACACGTTAGTACTAAACTCAAAAAAGGTTGATGTGTAAGAATACTCTGGTGTTCTGATTCCTTCCTCCCCTTATTTTTGTGTTCCCGGCACCAAGATCCATTTTCTAAAACTTGACCAGCTACTTTCAGTATTCTACCTTGTATAGCACTGGGTAATTTTGAAACTAATGGGGCCACCAACCATATTGAGTTATACTTTCTATTTTTCATATGAGGTTTTTTATCATCAGAACGGGGAGATCTTGAACTTGAAGTATTGAGTTGAAATACATCTATGGCTGCTTTTGCAACAGTATCAAGCCATTGAGACAATTCCTGAGAATTGGGACTAAATTGCTTGAACATAAGTTGCAAATCTAACCATGACATTCTGAGAGTCCATTGTTCTAAATTCTGAAATAAATTCAAGCATATAATATTATTGTGACATATTCAGGCTCATTAGTTTTACTGTAAAAACTACAAAGAGTAAATAACTACTATGTGAAAATGAACATGAAATTGAGATATTCTAAAAATCTAATCAGTATAGTATATACAGGGTGTTTCATCATAAACTGGACAAACATTATATAGTCGTGTAGACGACATCGGTAGGATCATTTTTGCCTTGTGACATATACTCCGTTTTCGAACCAAAAGCGAGATACAGGGTGTTTCATGTCAATTTTGAGCAATATTCTGTGGAATGTAGTCGGTTGTGGGTGACTTTTCGAAAAACGGTTTCTGGTCACATCTTACTATTCTTAGGTACAAAACGCGATTATCGCAGAAATTTCTGGATTTTTTTTTCAAAATAGCGTAAACTCTGAAAAATTTCCTATTTTTTTCCGATGCCCAAATTCCATTTCGTCTTCACAATGTACTTGATTTTCTAAGATTTTCCGTGAATTAAAAAAAAAATCAAACAACTTTTTTTCACATGTCTACTGCTGCTTTTATGATCAATAAATATATGGCTTAATATACAGGGCATCGCATTCAAATGAATGAATTAAGCTCTGATAACCTTTTGTCCTGACATATACTGTTCTGAATAATGCTTCCCACCAACTCCTCACCAAGAGATATTTCTCTTTTATATTAATATTTCAGCATTTTATTTTTTACAAAAAGTTGGTACATCAAAAAGGATAAAAATTATGCAAAACTCGGCGTGGAAATCTCCATTTTCAAATGAAAATGTCGATTATCTAGGAAAATTCGAAGTTAGTATACTTGGTTGAAATCACAATTTAAATCAATAAGCAAAAATTCAGGTCGAAAAATATATTTTTTTGTAACTTTTTTAAAAATTAAATAATTAACAAACGGAAATTGAATTAACGATTCATGACAACGTTCTATTTGAATCAGAAATTTAGCTGTAAATTCGCATTTTGCTTCAAGATTTGCATTCTTGGGATTCTCAGATGTGAATTAAATGTGAAATGGAAATATTTTAATGGAGAAAATACGACTAGGAGAAACTGTCCACCAGAATGAAACGAATTTTGAGGGAAAATTCAAACAAATGTCGAAAAACTAATATCAAAGATCAAACAAAATGTTCTAGTTACAATCATATTCATGCGGGATATTGTCTAGTCAGCAAAAAAAAATTCGTTAGGTATTTACTCAATTTTCAAAAGAGTTATAAGCAAAACATTTGAGAAAAGCACTGACATGATGTCAGGGGCTTTTGCGTGCATGTTCCATTGCCTATTCCCGACTCATGCGAAGTCGATCGAGCTGAAATTGGGTACTCGATTGTAAAATGGTGGCTCGAAGTTATATGCGGAATTTCAGCTGATTCTGATTTTTTTTTTAGTGATACCATATTCACGAAATTTCGCGACAATTAGCGCGTCGGCATTGTAAAACTAATTAAAATAATTTTAATGGGATCGAATTTGTATATTTTGAGTTCTAGGGGAAATAACAACAAAATTTCAGATGGGTATAACTGCAAAACCGTTTGGCCGATTATTCCTATTAACGAACTCAAATGTCGCATTCGGATGCGCAACCAACCCTGAAAATTGCAAGTCACTATCTCTTTCCGTTCGAGAGTCATCGTGACAACAGTTACCCATCCAGCTACTGAACTCACCCAAGGCTGCTCAGATCTCAAATAATATAGATCCGATCGTGTTCAAATTTGGAACTTCGCTGTAAAGTTAGCTTTTCAAGACTCTCGCAAAAATTTCAGTGATATTGAAAGGATATTTTATGAGGTATACAATTTTTTTCAAAGATTTTCAATGAAATTTTAAAATTTTTCTAGTGATACGATCCTCAGGAAATTTCGCAAAAAAATTTGAGGGTCTTATACAACCAATTATCATTTTTCGATTTCGTATTTTATGAGTTATTGACGAAATAACAAAATTTCAGATAGGTATAACTCCAAAACCGTGTGGCCGATTATGCATATTAACGAACTCAAATGTCGCATTTGGTCACGAAACCTACCCTAAACATTTCAAGTCTCTTTCCGTTCTCAAGTTATTGTTAGATAAATAATAATTTTTTTTAATATTCAAATACGTATTCATGTCGGTATTCTACAATTAGCTATCTAGTTTTAATTCAATCGGATCTGTAATGGTTGAAAACAAAATTAGTACTCGGAAACCGTTGGGCCGATTATGCCCATTAACGAACGTGACCTCGAATCAGTGAGTCGAACCTAATCGCATTTTCGGCAAAAAATTCGAAAATTACAGACATTTAGCCAAAATAACAGCACGCTGTTCCTCAGAACATGCGCGTAAAAAACAAAATAATCCCCATAATTCTCGAAAAGAACAAATATTTTTCATGGTATTCCGATCTGAAATTTGGCACATTGATTTCAAATTGTGATTTCAAACAAGTTTACTTAGTGCATTCCATACAAAAAGTTCGAGTTTTGCCCGCAAATCATCAACCAGCACATTATACCCTTTGCCAACAATTCTTAAAAAAAAAATAATTTTCAACACATTTGGTATGAATTTTTGTATGGCAATAATATGTTCTTTTATCTGTTTGAAGAAATTGGAACGATTCTGAACCTACCTCTAAAATTCTGCTGATCATACTTTTCTGGTCTAGTTCATCATAATTAATTCCTGCCTCAGGATAACATATCATATGGAGCAGTCTCTGAGCCTGTGAGTGAGAAAGCAGAGGATCCAACAAATTATCCATATCACAGAGTTCCTCAGGGTGACTAAGACATCTCTCCAAAACCCATTGCTGTGAGCATATTTCTCTCAAGACATGACATGCAAAGGCTGATAAAGAAGCAGTGCTTTCAGCATTTCCTGTACTCGATTGTCTAAAATTGAAGAATTATTAATGAAGAGTATTTATTGAAGTTTGCATCAGAATCGTGCGATTATTTACACTCAAAATCTAGCTTCAATAATGTGTAGTTTGATTTAAGGTGATGACATAATGGGTGATGAACGAATTGATAGGTAAGGCAGCGGTCCCACAGACTCACTGCCATTTACCGACAACCACCGACGAAATTTAGGACGCTTGCGTTCTTACGGGTACGGTCATACACAAAATATTGATGAACACCATTTTGTGTGTGACCGTACCCGTAAGAAAGCAAGCGTCCTAAATTTCGTCGGTGGTTCTCGGTAAATGGCAGTGAGTCTGCCTAATTAAACGAATTTAGTTATTCGAACAAAAAGAGAACTCATGAAGCAATAAACAAAATAAATACATATTATACAAAGTTGTTATAAGTTTGGAAAACTAATTATCTTAAACATAAAATCGAAGTTTCACGTTGAAAAGACAATACTTTAATAAAATAACACAAAAATTATTAAATCGGATATCATCAATCAAATCATTCTAATATCATTTATTGGAACAAGATCTAAAACTCCATCGACCGAGGATCCTTCAGCCAGTTTTGATTACAAAATATGTAAATTAACAATTATCCAAAATAATTACATTTATACAATCTGTGTTATGTACAAGGAAAATGGATACCAATTAGTTAAGATAATATTCTACAGAACTATCAAATCTCCAGAACGCTATTTTGGACAAAAACAAAAATGAATGTCATTGTGACCAGGAAGTACCAGTACATTGTTTTAGGTATAAGTGGAAGAGGATTTTGAAAGATTATTTTGAGCAATTGACTTCGACAGATAAATCTCACTTTGTTTACATACAAAGTAAAATTTAGTTTAAAAAGCACTGACGTGAAGTCAGGAGCTTTTGCGCGCATGTCGTTTTGTCTATTCACGCCTAACACCCCCACGAATTACTGCATAGAAGTAGAGTAGAGTATGAATAAAGGAAGCGTTAAAACGTAAAAAAATTTTTGATGAAAAAAATTTAGACTTAGACTTTGCTGTAAAATCACAAAATCTCTCACAAAATCTCAGCGATATCGGACGGATTGTTTCTGAGATTCAAAATTTATTTCATTAATTTTTGAACATTTTCTAGCGATACGACCCTCACTAAATTTCGCAAAAATTTGCACGTCGGAAATCTACAACTAATTATCATGCTTGAATGGAATCGGATTCGTATTTTTTGAGTTATTGTGGAAACAACAAAATTTCAGATGGCTATAACTCCAAAACCGTTTGGCAGATTATGTCTACGAACCCATATGTCGCAATTCGGATGCGCAAACTACCCTGAAAATTGCAAGTCGCTATCTCTCTCCGTTCTTAAGTTATCGTGAGGTACATAATATTTTTTAATAATTTTTTTTAAATTTTCTAGTGATACGATTCTCACGACAATTCACATACGTCTTAGAGTCGATATTCTACAACCATTTACCAAGTTTCAACTCAATTTTCATTATACACCTTGTTTTTTTATAAATTGCGTGTTTTCTATTAAATATGGTCGAGATACAAATTCGAGAGCAGTAACAGACCTTTCAAAGGAGCATTCTGCGAACTTCATCCAACAGATGGACAATGCTACAGTATCAAACGTGACTCGTTGCCGGTGGACGGACTGACGCGCAGCGCATCTCATGTACCCGATGAGCATAAGTTATCACTTTTTACTTTCGTGAAAGAGGTTAAGTGGTCGCTTAAGAAGCTAATCTGAAGAGTGTTCGAAATTTGTTCAGCAGACTCTGCATTACAACAAGTGAAAGCAAGTGCAGGGATTTAAAAGTATTTTCTCAACATAAAAATCAACTGTACTCATCAAAAATATATAGCGACTTTATATCATAGATAGGAAGAAAGCAATTCATAAAAGTAGTTTCACAAATTGATCTGCTCGACTGTATTAAATTTGTCTCGTTCAGGTCAGTTCAGTGTCAGTTACCCATTGCTCGGATCTGCTGTTTACCAAAAAGATTAGGTCAAATTGATTACATCCCTCAGACGTGCTCTGTCTGCGTTCTATATTACATGGAAGTCACGTTTGGGACGAGAGCAGTTGGTTGCCTTCTCCTGCCGATTGGGAATGGCCAAAAGTTGATGGTCGGTGGATACAGTATCAATAGATACCTATATGCCTTATAAGTATTTTCGTTTCCCAATGAAACACCCTGTATATTACCCTTCAAAGATTTCCCCTTACCACTTCTATTTTTCTATCTCAGGACCTTCAGTAAGTATAGTTACAGATAGCGACACCTACAATATCAGGCCATTATGGCATGAAGTTCTCAAACTATTGTTTTGAAGGTCTTGTAATGCTAAACATGGTGTTCTCGCAATTTGGACAAAAAGAAATACGGATATACTGAAAATTGCACATTTTTTCTCACTTCTCATTCAGATCCGGCCAACAACAAGGAGTCCCGTTTAATACTAGCAGGGTATCTGCACTTCCCATTAAGTATCGCATGTTCGCAGAAAGACCATTTTAAGGGTGTTTTAATGATCTTCAATTCTTATTTCAAACTTATATGATGCAAAATGTAAGGTGCTCCCCCAATTTACAAAGCAAAACGAAAATTAAGGTGTGTAATCAAAATTGCATCGTATTCTATAGAAACAAAAAAGTGGATGAAAAGTGGACTTGATGTCGCAGAGTTGTATAGCACTTAATTTAAATTAATTTAAAAAAAATTGGTTCAAGCCCTGTGGACAGGAGCTATTGGGCGCATGTTCATCTTCCTTGTGGCCCGTACTGACCAGTAAAGAAAAAAAGCAGTATCATGTTGAATACCTTAATATTATTGATTATTATATAATAATCGATGAAAATACTGAGAGAGACCCAGGAAATTTGACACATTTTGTCTTATATCTCCAGAAATTGAAATCGTATAGAGCCAAAATTTTGCACAATGTTGCAAAATACTACAATTGACGTTAGTACAAGTTTTTGTTGCAATCTGATGAATAGAAATTAAAAGAAATATTTTTTTAAAAATTACCAACATTTCGATCATAACAGAATTTTGCCAAAAGTTGCGCGTTTATATCCTCGAACTGACTACCAAATTTCGATTCAACATCTTCTTTAGTTCCTGAAATATCAGGGAAATAACCTCAAAATTTGAAATGTGTATAACTTCTAAACCGTCCGGCCGATTTTGCCCGTTAACGAACTTAACCGTCGCATTTTGATCAGAAACCTACCCTGAAAGTTTGAAGTCGATAGGACCTTCGGTGCTCCTGTTATCGTGCCTACGGCCGGAAGGCCGGCCGGCCGGCCGGACGGCACCCAAAAATCTGACACCGGATTCGTGATCAGGGAGTCCGAATTAGTCTATTAGCCAATTTTCAGCTCGAAATTCGAAAATTACAGACATTTGGACGAAATGATAGGACGATGTTCCCCTAGAACATGCGCCCAAAAAATGAGCTCCGTAACTTGTATAGGTTCGGTGCTATATCGACTGAGAAATTTTTATGGTTATACCCGATGTACAATGAATACGCACATACGGTCCATAGCTAAATCGGTAGGGACAACCATACCATACAAGGGTTTTACTTTATCAGAAAATGCACAGTAAAGCTGCACAACTTCACCGTAGTGCACACTCGAAGCTCGCAGATAATTCTAATATGACGATACTATTGTTATCACATTAGTTGGGATCAATCCAATAGCTTGTTATGTCTAAAGTTTCTCCTTGGTATTATCGAATCGAGCAATACGGATTCTATACTACAAGGTGTGACAATTAAATATTGGCTTTGTTTTATTCAGTGTAGCCTATGAGGCTCAATATATGAATTCAGGAGAAAAATAGCAAACGAAGTGTTTGCAAGTATTGAGGGAGCGTTTGGGGGTAGTGATATTTCACGCAAACGAGTCTTTCAGTTTTCTGATAAGTGTCCGAAGATACTGAACATCGACCTGTGACTGCAAGAACCGAAGGAAACGTTCAAAAAATCGATGAAATTAATAATATTAATACAAAGAAGACAAATCAAGTTGAACTAAACGGTGGAGCAGAAAAATCCGGATTTGTGGAAGGAAAACTCATTTGGAATGCACCACCTCAAAAGGCACCTTTAACAAGTGGAAGGTGTATCCAAACGACAGTATGTAGACTATTTAAAAAAATACGTTGCAGATTTTGCAAATATGTTTTTCCAGGAAGAAGTTATAGGAATATGAGATATATTTTAGAAATTATAATTTACAATCTGATGTTTGGCAGTTAGG
Organism: Halyzia sedecimguttata; assembly: GCA_937662695.2. Lineage (NCBI taxonomy): Eukaryota > Metazoa > Arthropoda > Insecta > Coleoptera > Coccinellidae > Halyzia > Halyzia sedecimguttata. Next base: position 59,226,914 of record OW569413.2, read on the forward strand.
GAACAGGTTCTGTTTCGGAGTTTTGATGTAATAAATTGTTATATTATGTTCAAATGTCTTCGAATAGTGATAAAATAAATATTTGGAATTGAGTGTATGGAAAGATATTAAATCTTGCAGAGAATTACGCAAGGCAGCTGCTATGTGAACTCCAAAAGAATGGGATAACAAAAAATTATTCTTCAATGTTTTTAGCAGTACATATATGAATCTTCAAGGAAATGCTTGAGTAGCCCAGAGTAAAGAGAATGAGAAGTAATCTATAACTACAAGCATTTACAAGTAGTAAATGGTTACTTTCTGGGTTTTTCTCCCAAACTTCTATCAAATATCTAATATTTCAAACGCAGAATCAATTTGAAAATGATATTTTTTTTTATTTCATAGATATTTTTCAGGGGTTGGAAGAGAAAACCCAGAAAGGGAGCATTTAGTAATGAATTTCCTGCCAAATTATACTTCAATGATGACTTATGTACAAGCAGGTTACCTGATTTACAAAACACAACACAGTCCGTTAAACAGGGTCCGAGGCTAACACACCGACACGGGCAAGGAGGTGATGGGGTACCAATAGGGTGTCACACTTCCTATTGTTAAACTGTCCTCCGGGTCTTCTGATGGAAGTTCTGGATGGTTTAGGCCAGGGGTGAGTTTCCTTATTTTGCAAATATTTTAGAGACCAGTTGAGATAGAGCAATGACATTTGACGATTTGGGTAAGCAGCTTGAGTACTTTGAAACCCTGGTGAAATAAGTTTTTGCAACCCTCACTAAAACAAATAGTGGGGGTGGGGGTAATTTTTACAATTATTTTTTTTCCACGATAAAACATCGCAGTTTGGAATCTAATTTATTATAAGTACGTTACCGTGAAAACAAATCATTTACTTCAATAACTAACCCCAACCCCTACCCCTATTTGTTTTAGTGGGGGTTACAAAAATTTATTTCACCAGGGTTTCAAAGTACTCGAGCTGCTTACTCAAACTGTCAAGTTTCATTGCTCTATATCAACTGGTCTCTAAAATCTTTGCCAAATAAGGAAACTCATCCCCGGCTTAAAACTTCCATCAGAAGACCCGGAGGACAGTTTAACAACAGGAAGTGTGACACCCTAATGGTACCCTATCACCTCCTTGCCGTGTCGGTGTGGCGGCCTCGGAGCCTGTATACAGGGTTTGGCAAGTCCGAAAAAAATTTTATTTTTACAACCAATAACTCGAAAAAAAATAAGCTCAAACACCTTATTTTCATGTGTACCCACGGTTTTATAATGAAATTAAATATTTTGTTAAGGCTGCAATTCTACGCCCAATGTTTTTTTGAACTGAGACATGTCATGCGGGACACATTGGAAAACTCGCGAAAAATTAAATTTCACTAAGCATTTTTTTCTTCAAGTTTTAGTAAGGTACTCGTACATCATGGGAAATAAACTAAAAAACATAATATTTAGTTATTTTCCCAGTGCCATCTACGGGTGAATTAACGTTGCTGATGCCGAATTGGAATCCGAGTAAAGATTTCCTTTCATATCATCTTCCAATAGCTCTTGGACACAAGATCCTCTATGAGGGTGTTGGTACGTCTAGAAGCAGCAAGAGTGAGGGTCAATAAAACCGTTGAGCTATGCGGATTTTGCTGCAGAGATAATGCATTGTAGAATTTTTCAAAGTCGTATAAAATAGGTGGTATGCCACTTCTCGGCAATTCCTCCTGTCGAAGTTCTTGAAATTTCTGGCATATCTCATTAACTGCAACCTGCGAAATATTATTTTCTGTGTATTTCGCATTAAATAATGCGCATTGACTTCGACCCGGCCACAAAATCAACATGATTATTTGCGTTCAGGGTTGTAGCAATGAACCAGTATTTTGTCCTAGATACAATTCAATGTACAAATTCCTTTCGACTTGGGTCTTTCAAGCAAGTGTTCACAAGATATCTAACTCCGTTCACCATTCCTCCATTTCAACACGTTCCACAGCGAATTACCTTGCTTCTGATTAATTTCAATGCCTTCGAGGCGTTTGCAAATAAAATTGCTTGTTGAGTCATTCCCAGTTATCATGCTCTTCTTGACTTTGTCACGAGCCTCGATCAAGTAAAACCTTCAACTCTGCGTCTTAGAAAACCTTATCCCTTCCACCTTTATGAAAAGCATTGTTCTCGAAGCGTTGAAACCACTCATGACACGTGCGGCCTTACTTTAAGTATTTTATAGCATTTGACGAGCCTCTGTTGCGAATTTCCTCAATTGAAATAGAAAATTTAAACCTTCTTTAAGCCTACTGACTATCAACTCATTCATAATGTGTGTCATTCCATATTTTGTTGTAGAATATACTATTCCTTATACTTATCTATTATAGCCCATTTAGAATCTACGCCTGAAATGTGTGAAACAAAGAAATATTTCTACCGAATTATTCTCGAAAACCTAAAAATCTGTGGTCTTACATATTATTTTCCCTCCACCAGTACCGATTTTAGAATCTAACTCCCTGAATTTCTTAATGAAATAGTTCGATTCGCCATCATGAGATTCTCTCATATATTCAGTGTTGTATTTCTGGCAATACAACAGTTCGGGTTAGAGGCATGACAATTCATTTTTCCCGGCCCTTAAGGTGATATCAGATGGTTTTTCGTCCATTTAATCTGTACTTTTTGAACGAAAGGAAATGTCTGAACACAAAATGAAACACGATTGCTGAATTAATTCGTTGTTCTTGCATTTGATATCATTCATGTCCCCTCGGAATAAACGAAACATGAACAGTCTGAACACAGAAGAGATATTCGGCCATTGTATAAATACTCTCAAGTTCCAAAACTATCGCCAATAGCAATGTATCTGATTACTATTTGAAGCTTTCTTTTTGGTGCTCTTGTTCCTCGGAACCGAGTGCTTATCAATTTGCCGCAATGTCTGTAATTTTCGAATTTTTGGATGACAATGGTCTTAAACGATTCGGCTCTACTCACTGATCAAGAATCCGTGGTCAGAATCGATTGTTGCCGGCAGGTCCGGCCGTAGACACGATATCTTTCGAACGGAATGAGCTAGACAGTTGAGATTTTCAGAGGTAGTTTGGGGGATAAATATCTCGGTTAAGTTCGTTATTGAGCAAAAGTGTCATGATGGTTTCGGAGTAACAAAAAAAAAATTTTTTTTTACAACTTTTGCCATAATTTTTTTTTAAGATGCAGTTTCATCATAATAATCCGTTGATATAATTTACAACTAGGAGATTCGGACTTTCGGAGATAAGATTTTTCAAAATTTCAATATTAAATCATAACTGATTTCACAGAATGCTATATTGAAAATTAACTTCCGTATCTATGAATACCATCTGTGTTCGTACATTTCATCATTGTCATCGCTTCTGCAGATAAGAGATATTTTGTCAAACAAAGTATGATTGAATGCAAAATGACCATAGAATACCCTTAGCTATCGTAGATAGCTCTTGAATAATCCATTTGATGATGATGATGATGTTGGAAACCTATACTTTGGTGAGTTACACAAATTGGGTTCAGATTATCTCCAGTAAAAAGAAAATTAGAATATTGACAAAGTTTCAATTGATATAATATAATTTTCATAGTAGATTTGAGGAATGAATATCTCGGATAAGTTCGTTATTCGGTAGAATTGGTCTGTTGGTTTTGCATTAATAATTTTTGGCACTCTGGTTGAATTTAAATTATTTTATTATGTTTGAATTTAGTTGCTTTTATGATGAAGTTCTATCATTATAATCCATTGATATCATTCCCAATTCTGAGAAACCAATACTTTCAGAGATATGATTTGTCAAAATTTGAAGAAGAGCGCCGAAGCTCCTGTTCACAGGGCTTTCCCACTTTTTTCGATGTTGAAAGAACAGGTAAATTAATTTTCTTTTTTATGTCATTCCAGTTCAACTGTGTGAACTTGGAATTAAAGAAAAAATCGAGAGAAGCACTGACGCCAAGTCAGAAACTTTTGCGCGTATATTTTATTGTCTATTCACGAACGCTCACTAATTACTGCATGAATCTTGAAGCCATCTTTTTCGTTAACACGTAAAAAAATGTAATGGACATCAACTGAATTCAAATTTTAAAATAAATAAAATAATTAATTTACTCAGCGACGATTCGAACCCGGATCACTCGACCACCGAGGTGTTGGTACATTTCTGAGGTTTACATGATTTGAAATTTCAGAAGAAGTAGATACCAGTAATCTGGCGGCTAGAAGGTTGGTGCAGAACTTCCGAAATTGTAACGCTGAGTATTACCTAAATGCTGACCATGAACATTGCAAGTCACTCTCCTTCCGTTCGAAACTATCGTGGCAACGGCCGGCCGGCTTGACAGAATTAAATTTGACCTCGAATTCTTCATCACTGAGTAGAACCTAATCATTGGAGACCCTTTTCCACAAAAAATTCGGAAATTACAGACATATGAGCAAAATGATGGCACGCTTTTCCCTAGAACAAGCGCGCAAAAACAAAGCATTCACTGGAGTCAACATTCATTCGAGACCATCTGATATCACCTTTACCTCCGTAAAATAGTAGCATTATTCATGACTGCAGTTTAGAATTGCGGCTGCTTCCACAGCACTCTTTATACGGGGCGTTTCATTGGAAAACAAAAATACTTAAAAAGCGAATAGGGAGCACTGTGGTGGTTCTGTACCTTTATCAAGTTCATTTGCGGAAAAAGCAAATATAATTTTGGACAAAATATTCAGATTTGCTCAGTACAATTTTGTGTACATCAGACTCATTTTCGATATTTTGTGATCAATATCTTCTTTCTTATGATTTTAACTCGTATGTTAATTGGTTTAGGAATGACTAATCTCCAGGAAAAATATATATCGACTAATTGCAACCTACCTAATTGGAGTGGTTTGGGTATTTCGGTTTTGTGGTTAGGTTTGCATTTTGGAGTCAGTGTTTCGGAAATTTCGGTAAATTTTTTTTTTAATGACTTGTGAAATGTAAAAAAATAGCGCGAATGCATTTCTTATTATATATTGTATTAAGTCAATATTGCCAATTGCCATATACATGGTTTTAATGAAAAGTTGCTCCCTTGAATGCTAAACTTGATTTCTGAAATAATTTGAATTAATTCCCTGGAAATACAAGCGCATCAAGAATATCATTACCATCGGATGATATTATGATTATTATTATTATGATACTCTGATGACTTCTGAGGTGACTCCCCCATAAGCGTTTGAGAAGTTGTACTAGTTAGGAGAATCAGTTGTGTTCTGTGTAAGCTTTTTTACTTTGTCCTTAGGCCACCTCATTCACATTGAATGATGTGAAATGTGGCTGATTGCCATTAACTAAAACAAGACATACGTTGAAATATTTACTGATTTTAACCATCAACAAATGCCGGCCACGCGGAATATTTGTTGATGGTTAAAATCAATAAATATTTCACCGTGGGTCTTGTTTTAGTTATTGGCAATTAGCCATTCGATGTTCACTGGTTGGTGGTTTATCTATAACCACACTGAACCGGGCGTTTTCAGTCCGTAAAGGTCACTATATAGGTAGATGGCATTGCCATTCCTGACCCTCTTACGGCAAAATAATGAATGTCGCTGAACATCGCTCAAGGTTTCTTCAGTGCAGACGGTCGGAATTCGTAAGGATCTCCATAGGTGCCGCTGGTGGGATTTTTTCCTTACCAGTTCGCGACCGATGGTTTTAAGTTTCCTAGAACGCCTTCAGTTTCATTCAGTGTCGGCTAAGTCACGCTGATGATTGGTAATAACCATGAAACCCTGGGTTTGTGTCTGCCCTTGAATGACGCTTTCCTCTTTGGGGAACATTGAGCTATGAGGTGGTCTAGCCCGGCTACGCGGAATATTTGTTGATGCTAAAATCAATAAATATTTCACCATGTGTCTTGCTTCCCCTCATGCGCAGCTACCGTCTGAGTAGGACATTTATTTCCTAGTCTTGGGATTGAACTTGGGATATCCGTTTCCAGTCCACTAGATGTAGACGTAGGATATTTGAAAGGAGCCGGTGAATATTTATAGACAAGTTTTACTAGCCAGATAGTAAACAGATCTGCGAAATCCGTATGTTTGAGTTTTTCCGAAAATATTGTTCAGGTGTTCGCAAAATAGGTACCTTTCATAATTTTATGCATAGCTCTCAGTGAGACTCAAAACTACTCTCTATCTGAACAATGGTGAAACAGCTGGAAAAATTTGTTGAGAAATATTATCCGACTTTCTTGCAATCTTGCACGTTCAGAGCTATAACTATTTCCAGCATTAACTTTGATTGCTAGCCTATATATGTCGGACTAGGAAACGGAGGTACTGAGTTCAAGCCTGAGGATAGGAAATAAATTTCCTACTCAGACGGTACCGCCTATATTTCACTGTTGGGTCGCAAATTAACATGTGATGTGCATAAGGTGGCGTAAGGACACAATGAAAAAGCCTACACAGAACACAACTGTTTCTCCTAACTCACACAAGATCAGGGATCTCCACAGAAAACCTATACTAGGGGTGTCAGAATAATCATACTCACATCATCTCATGGTAATGAAACTTTTACAGCCTAAGAAATTAATTAAAATCAATTTAAGCAATCAAGAAAGAAACTTTTCGTTAACACCTTTTATATTGCAATATTGACTTCAATAGAATAAGAAATGCATCCGCACCCTTTATTATTCATTTCGCTAAGAAACACCGATTGAGACCTAAATGCCAAAACCCCACCGACCAGGTAGGTTGCAATTAGTCGATAAATATTTTTCCTGGTGTTTAGTCATTCTTAAATCACTTAACGTGCTAGTCGCAATCATAAGGAAGAAGATATTCATTACGAACATAACGAAAATCAGTTTGATAGACACAAAATTGTACTGAGTAAATCTGAATATTATATCTGAAATTGGATCTACATGCTTTTTCCGAAATTAGTTTTACCTTTTCCGAAATGGCTTATACATTTTTCGAAATTGGTTTTACTATTTCCGAAATTGAACTTAAAATGGTATAGATATAGGTACCACATTTATTGGCTCTCACTGTCTTTGTAATCGAGATATATCTGGCTTTAATTTTATTATAAGTCATTTATAACCACTTTTTTGCATTCAAGTTCTTAAAAACTTCACCTTCAAAAATTTGCGCCATGAAACTGTCTGCGCAAAACTGTAAAGCACACGTTTCAGTTCAGTTTTTTAAGCTCTTAATATGAAAACGGATTTTCGAAATTTCGATATACAGGGTATTCTTTCAAGGATAAAATTGTTTCATAATTTTCTGTTAATCCGGACCTGGATTTTCCTTGTGGTTTGTAAACGATTCATTTGAGCTTTAAATAAGAAACTTGTATGCCACATATAAAAAGAATATACAAAGTGGTTCAGCCCAGGCAGAAATAAGCAAAATTCATAAAACACCCTGTATCTCGGTTACAAAGACCGTCAGAGGCAATAAATGTGATATATCTAGAACCACCTCGGAGCCCCTATTCACATTTTAAGTATTTCCGTTTCCCAATGAAACACCCTGTATTATGTATTTTCATACGAAGTTTGTCAACAGTGTATCCTCTCAACTTCAAGTACAATGCACTGATATGTCACAAATGACACTAAAGAGGTAATCGGACAACATATCATAGCAGAGGTCCTAGCCAGGATGGATAGTCAATAATTTCCAGAAACTGACCTGATATAAATCATATTCGTGTAATTTATGTCAAATTGAAATATTAATGTTCATTAATTTTCGAATATTTCGATTTCAAAGCAATTTATGAGATTATTTCCTAGTTTACATTTCACTTGAAAATATTAGTATGAAACATGACTAGTCAATAGTTAATAGGAAAATACAATAGAATTTCAGAATTACTATGTTATTTTTGAAGCGTTCTGAAGAATAATCATCTCCTAGTTCAAAGGAAAATTTTGGGAGAGAGTTGTTCATTTACCACCCTGCAGCATCAAGTTTCGTAATAACTATATCGATTAAAAATAATTACTGATTTGTAGCAAACTACACAAGTGATCAAGCAATGAAACCCGATTGCTTGTTAGATTAATGAAATAAGAAAATTAATCAATTATGTACTTTACAATTTCATTAGAATATAAAAAAAAGACTACAAAATCCCTGATTTCCAAGATTCACTGCTGTTAATTAATGATTATACACCAACGCAAAAGTGCACATTAATTTGAAAACAAAGCTGAAAAATTCACAGTGCTATCTTCAGGGAAAATGTATTCATCCTAATTTATTCAATGACATATTTACTATCCGGAAAATTTTGGTTATAGTGACGTGAATGCAAGAGATAAGAGAACATATAATAAGGTGACTGTAGCTAGTTGTTAATAACTAAAAGACACACGGCAATATATTCGTCGTTTTTAACCATCAACAAATATTACTTCGTGATCCGGGATAGCCACCTCATCGCTCAGAGTTCCCTCAAAGTTTAAGTTTCCTATAGCTCCTTCGTTTGTCAATTCGTTGCTAAGTTATGGTGATGATAGGTAACAACTATGAAACCGGTACGTATCTGCCCGGAATGACACTTTCCTCTTTGGATGAACACTGAGCGATGATATGGCTAGACCAGGTCACGAGGGAATATTTGTTGATCGACAAATATTCCGACGTGTGACTTTCGGAGATAAGTGATTGTGAATCCTTACAAATTAACCGAATTGTAAAACTAACTGACGCATAAACATTTTAAATCATAGAGTTTATTACGAGAATTCAAAAATGAAATCAGTTTATTCTTAAAAAAGATCAAATCTTACATTTCTACGAAATTTTTAATTCGATCTTGCATGCCTATCAAATCTCCAATCCGTTTAATAAATAAAAGTAGCATAATTTATCTTATCCACACTCAAACTGGTCCCATTAATTAATTAATTAATGCTGCAAAGTGGTTAGTTTCCCTTCTATCCTGCGAACCACTCGAAATGTGAATGAGGTGTAAAGGTGTGAAAGCAGCTCATTATCTGTAACTACTAAAGGTGCAAGCACGTGGTACAGTGAAAGCATAAGCAAGTTATTTATTTCGACAAACCTATGAGTGGTCCTTGATCCACAAGATTCCAAGTCAATCCTATCGAAAAGAAAGAGATAACTAAGATTTGCATCAGATTATGAATTATTCATATTCACATTGTTCGAACTATTCCAATTGTGAATGATGAATGTTAGAAAAAAATTATTTCAATCAAAAAATAACTATGAATGTATTTTTGTTTTTTCTCATAAATAATAAACAATGCTTGGGAAATATGGTTATTGAAATCGAGTAACGGGAACAATTTAGAAGATTAGTGTTACAAAATAAGATCGGAAAGAATAAAAAATAGTACATATTAAGAAGCTTATATCAAAATAATATCGCAGATTGAAAAAATAGGAAACTACCAATATCAAGCAAACTCATTTTTAAATTTCAGTGCATAGTTACTCGAAATAGTTCTAGATTTTGGAGTGCTACACATTTATGTTTGACCACAAAAAAGCTCGTCTTCATGGGCAAAATAGAACGCTTCTGGTTTTCCGCTAATATTTTGAACCAAAACAGAACCCACTGTTCATACGAGATACGAGAGCCAATTTCCTCTGACAGATAAATTAGGTATAGAAAGTTCAATACAATAGCAAGAAAACTAACGAATATTTTGGAAGATATCCTTGTAGAATTTTTAATTTGTTAGCTTTTTTCCTTCTGTCGTTTCCTCTTTCATGTTGAGTTTCGAGTAGCTTGGAGAAAACTCTCTGCTCTTGTATCATGCGTCGAATTGTATGGTAGCCCGTAACACTAACCTCTTCTAACACTGTATCATTTTCATACACATATGCTACATATTTTGATGTGTTGCTCTTAATTCAAGAGAATCTATATAGACAGTGAGTCTCCAAGTTTTACAGGGAATCCCCATTATGGGCACTTTTGCACGGTATCTCCCTTATTATATACTTATATTTTTGTAACGCTCACAATATGATCAAGAATATATGAAATAACATACAGGGTGTCCCATTCAAATAAATTAATTTGGATACGATATATTTTTGACCTGAACCTGCTTACTTGGCATTGGAAGTCATATAGGAAACAGTTTTTGATTTTTCGATAAGATACGACGGGTGTCTGTAAATGCAACGCCCTGTATCTTAGAAACCGAAGGATAATCCTTCCGGTGCCATCTTAAATTTCACGAAAAAGTTGCACACTGTCGCGAAAACGGCACCCTCTATCTACAAGAATAAGGGATATACCCTGCAAAAGTAAGTTCCCAAAATGGGATAGCCGGTACATCCGTTTTAACCGTAGATCCTCTCATCAAATATAACACTTTTTTCATTTACCATTTTTCCAGACTGTTGGAATTCCAAAAAAAACGCCGTTTCATAAAATTCTGAGAAATTAGCATAAAGAAAGCAGATAAAGTTCACCTCTAGTCATCATACAAATCTTCAATCATTAAAAAAAATTAAATTACTTCCAATCATTTCTCCTGAAAAGTACTGCTTTTGAGATAATATGAAACGTTGAATGTTACAGAATCTGATAAAAGTTCGAAAAATTATGTTAGTACATCCGCCCCTGAGCTAGAAAGCCCTTATCAATCAAAGTCATAGATAATTTATTCTCTTCGAGTGACATATCCCAAAGCCCTTTACACAATTTGAGAGTTTTTTTTGGAATTGGGGTTATTTATGCAATTTTCAATAAGATAATGGGTGATGATGAAATTGTGTATAATCTTATACTGGAAACCATTTGATATTGAAAGTGAATCAAGTGTAAATTAAGTGTTGTAATAGTCAAGAATAGTGAAATATTTTCGTTACAAATGCTGCAATAAGCAAATGAATTCAGTGAGTAAATTCGTTTTCTCGAACCATTTTCATTAAATTTCAAGCACCAGATGATACAGCTCTTAGTTATTCTACATATAACAATGTTTACCAGAGCCGAATCTCAAAAAATGATACTTTTTGGATATTCTTATCAATCGTCTCGAATGGATTTTGCTTTGAATAAAAGGTCTTTCATGGAGATTATATCGAAGCAACATGAATACTTCAAAGCTGTTCAAGAAAAGCTAGTTAACTTAACCATAGATAATCCTTGATGAAATTTGTAGAACATATACAAGATGATCCATTTGGAAAATGAAAAATACTGCAAATTTTTATTAAAAATGTTTGGCAAGCTGTTTTTCATACCCTATACATCACAGATCGATTCCAGATATAATGTTCGAGAATGTTACCACTTCATAATTTCAAATATTCGAAGAATAAACCTTCTATGCTAAAAATCTGAAAACCGTCAGAAAAATATTTTCCTATTAAGCATATACATACAGGTTGCCATTTAAAAAAACAGGGTCGGAAGCCCTCAGAATAAGTGTTACCCCTACCAACATTTGTGTGTGGCGTGGGTTGCCGTGACCGATTGCGCCAGAACCACCACCATTCTGGCGCGACACAACAAAACACAACACAGTTTCTAGCTCCACGCCACAATATTATATTTCCACCCGTAATGTATTATTTTATTTCAATAAGGTATGTTATTATTTATGAATCAGAAAGTTAGAGCAACGGAGATGTTTAGTTCGATTTCACTGCAGTTATACAGTACAGTAAAGCTGGATTTATAAACTCTGTCGTTTCGTGCAGTGCAGTTCCGTGCAGTTGAGTCCCACATGAACTAACGTATTCAAACGGAGTAATTTATAAACTTTTGTCGTGCTGTTTGTCGCCGTTGGACGTAGTCGGCTGCAGTTTCTATGTGGCTCAAGGTGCTATCTGTAAAATTTGGAAGCCGCCGATAACCGAAAATTAATGGGTTTGGACTTCCTGCGGGACTATAAGACAGCGCATTCCGCCAATGATAAGAGTCAAAAAGTGCAGATCATAGAGTCGAAATCCTGGGAATTATATTGGCTTGCTAAAGTAAGCAGATTTGCGTGGGTGACGTACAATCCGGTGGAAGTAGAGTGGCTCAGAAAAATGTCAACTTAGGAAAAAAAGGGATCAAGGGAAAGGGTAAGGTTGGGAGCAAAGAAATTACGTTGGAAAGCTTGTGGCCGAGTTCGAAGTAAAGTTAAGATAATTGTCGTAACTAGAGTTTTATCAGATTCTCGTTTAATTCGGTCGTACCGTTTTGGAGAAGATTACGCCGAGGTGTTATTGTAGCGAACGTTAGGGGCGTGAAAATCGAAGTTAGGTAAATTCTAGGATTAGCTAGGTCTCAAGAAGGTAGGAGAGTCTTTTATAAAGATATTAACACTTTTTGAAGAGTTTGACGTGCTGCATGGTATACCCAGAAAATTACTGACATATCTCGACCAGAGAACTATTTTGATAAGTAATTGAAATGTTGTTATATTTCTGAGTGTATTCTGAATAATGGAAATATGGTCATATTTGATGTGTTTTCTGTTAACATAAATTGGAGTCTTTTTATAATTGAAGAGTCTGCTTTTGATTAGATGGGTATTGTTAGATTTGGATAGATGGTTTTGGCCCCTGCAAGAAATGATCGACTTGTATTGGTAAAGGCTCAATGAGTGACAGTGGTGTACCAAAGTTTCTTGAATATAGACTTTACAGTCTTACAGAGTTTTCCTCACGGACTCAAAGTTGTTTTGGAAATGCCTTAGAAATACTGAAGATAAATGCCATAGTGTTAATACATCAAAACCCCTATGGTTTTGTTACAAAGGTAGCCCACGATTACACCCGTGAGATATTCAATAATTTTTCAATTTGTTGTTCGTCTTCTTCTTGATTTTGGAATGTTCATTTTGACAATTGGTATGTTCTATTCTATGGTAGGAAAAATAAGAGGTTACCAGTTCTGAGATTAAGGAAAGAGGTGTCGTTTATGGAATAAGTTTTGACGAATTGAAGAAAATTGTGATCTAGAATCATCCTTATTGTAGACGAATATTACTTCAATTTGAATAATTCCTTGTGAAATATTGTAATTTTGGGTATATTTGGGAAGAAAACGAAGAAAAAACGTTTTATACGTGATAATTAAACTTTTCCATGAGGACTCCAATCCTTAGAGATATACCATCAGAAAATCAGAGGGTTCAGGTTACTGCTATTCACGAGCTGATATTCGTACTGCCGAATCTATCATCGTTGGTATCCATTGGAAAGTTGTTACTTTCTTGAGGTTGCAACTATATTTGACGAACTGATTTACCATCCATACCATCAACCCTTCTATGAGTTTGGGATTTTGTGCATATCTGGAATCTTGTGCCCTCTTCGGCACTCTTCTTAGCACGGTAACCAGTGCAATGCACTGGAGTTAACATCAGTAAAGACTGCGTTTGTCTTATTAAGGCAATAATTATCTTGATATATAATTGAAAATATTCTATAATGCCTGTATAAATATTTCACATTCAGTTCAATTCAGTTTCAATGAGGTATATCAGTGCTACGCACTGGAGTTGAGTTATCATCAGTAAAGACTGTCTTTGTCTTATTAAGTCAATAATTATCCTGATATATAATTGAAAATTTACTACAATACCTGTATTACTACTTGACATTCAGTTCAATTAAGTTTCAATTGGGTATATAATTTATAACTTCTTAGTTGTACAGAGCATGCCACAACTAGCAGGAAACTGTTATGCACATCCTGCCTGCTTACAGAGTAAGACACAATGCAGCACTCCAAATTCTCTACTTCCATCTGAGAGGAGTCGAATTTTCCTCCAGCCGAAAATAATGTGGTGATGAAAGAAGAACTGAAGAGGAAAAAGTACAAGGATTTAGTGTTCGAAATGGGGAACCTATATCCAATCATACTAATAGCACTAAACATAGGAAGTCTAGGCGGAATGAAAGCAAACTACGTGACAGAATTGAAGATTATTCCGGCCTGCATATCCTTGGCCGAGGTTTTGGCGCACAGAATGCAGAAAGCAGTGTTGCTGGGATCACTTCTAGTAATCTCATCAGGTTCCATCTACTGCGACGGCCGCTTACAGCACATCTCTTTTCTTAAGGGACTCTGCAATGGTAGGTCGAAGACCTAGTGCAAGGAATGTGCGAGAGATTTTTAGTGAAAAAAAAAGAATACATTTTGTAAATTCCGGAAAAAAGTAGTTCTCCAAAATCACAAAAAATGAATCAAAACGGATTAATAACAAAATCGCTCCAGAGTTGAGTTCGAATTTTATTGTACATTCACTTGTCCTTTTGCAAGAAGTGAATAGACTTCCCCAAATATCAGTGTAGAACCACTTTTTTATATCGATGATTACAAGTGTTGCCAAATTTATTTATCACAAAGGAAACACAGGCACATATTTAGTTTAGCATAGATAAAAGCTAAGGAATTCTATGAACTAAAACTTTTTTCTTATAAACACAGATATAATTTCTGTGGTAAAGATAAGGTCAAAATGAACAATATATTACGCCTATGGGGATAATTTCTTTGTCTTCTGCGGATCTGCCAGTGATCAATATACTAGTTGTGTGTAATTTCAAGTTACATTTAAAAATTAAGTTATTAATCTCCCTTTTATCTAATCTCATTTACCCTAATCAGGTATGGAGTGGCCACCCAGAACACATCTGATCCTGAACTCGCTTACATTAAAAATTTCAGATATTTCATTAAATTTAATCTGATCTTTACTCCCCTCATGCGGTTTACAGTGGCCAACCCAGATCTGATTCTTCTAACTAATACAAGCTCTTCGACTAGCCTTTAAGGTGTTTTCTAGAATGACCCAGCAGATTCAGGGTATTCATATTTTAAAGTAGGTACTATCAAAAAATGTACTTGAGCCATATTAAAATCCAGCAACAAGAAGAAAATGCTGACTATGAAGTCATGACACCTATTAATTAGAACGTTCATTATAGGAAAAAGTAGCATAATTTTTACTGAATAGGTCCTCCTCCATTATGAATTATAATAATTTCCATTAATTGTATTGAGTTATATGTGAGTTGAAGTTGCTACTTGCAGATACCCCCTAAAAACCAACCGTTTGAGTTATACAAACACTCCAAACTATCCATGGGAATGACTATTATACATGGTCAACTTCTGCTGAAATCCGAAAATATTAAAAAATTGTATAAAATAACAATAGCACTCATATATACTTAGGAAACCCAGATCAGAAACAATGAGCTTGATATAAAGAGCATTAGGAAGCATAATAAAGGATGAAAATGTACCAATAAAGCTAATGAATACTTACGCCAAATCCAAAGTTGGTCCATCTCCACCGCTCATGAGATCACTTGTACCAAGAATGTGGGAAATGCTTAGCTCAGTGCCTTCTCTAGCAGTCGCGTCTCCAACCACTAGTACCGCTTTCAAAACCGCCAAAACAGGGCCCACATGAATATTCCTATGAGCTGCTGCTAACAGATGCCTATCACAGCTCAATCTGACACCTAATGGAGGACGAGGTGCTGTCAATGGAGGAGAACCTACAGAATACAGTCCTGGTTGAGGTCCTTCTGCAGTTCTGAAGAGACGGAGTAATAAGTGGCAGGTTAAACGCATACCCCCCTCTGCAACACCCCCACCGTTGTCCAAAGATTTGACCTAGAAATTATAGATATTTCATTAAAGTTATTATTATTATTTTATTATTGAAGTCATTAAAGTATCGGACAATCGTACTTTAACAAAATAACTGCAAATTTCGCACAAAGGTTTAGTATTTCTTATTCAAAATACAGATACATACATTTTTTCATCTGAATGTGGTTTAGAAGAACCTGAATGTTGAGATAAGTAAATTGTTTTAACATCCGTTCTTAATTGACGTAGATGGTCAGTATTTGCTGTTAACTGCTTGTTCTCCGACACTCCACTATGTGTTGTCAGATCTTTTTAAAATCGCGTTAAGCTTCGCTGCTCTCTACCCCGAACTTATCGCTGTTTAGTATGCGTTCTACTAGTCAGACTGGCATTCATTCCATTATAATTTTTATTTGTGAAATATATGATTTCCAAAATATTGCTTCTTTTCGAATTTTTGATGTAGCGCAGGAGGTATATTTTCGCACTCTTAAAAAGGTAGTTTGAAGACAGAATACTTACTTTAAGTAAACTAGGCAGAGCCACTCTACCAACAAAATCTTCCAATGAGAAACAATGCCTTGCAATTAGTATGCAAGTGAAAACAGCAAGCGCATTATGAATACTTGTATCCTGAAATCGATAAGAACTATAAGGAACTAATAAGGACTAACAAGTCATCTCTGATACAATACCTGAACATCCAAACTTGTTAAAATTTCTGTGTAGTAGCCAGGATGTGACATTGGACAGCAGAGGGCTAATAATACTCCTAACCATTCAGATGCAAGGGAATTACAGCAAGCGGTCATTTCAGCACACATTATAGCAAGATCATTCAGTCGATCATTGTCCACTTCGCGACAGACATGTAAGATGGCGTTGCTTACAAAAGAATACCTATAAAACAGGATTATTACTTAAAAAATTGTAATTTCAGATTCATATCAGAATAATCCTAGAATGAAACATTATTTCGCGCTAAATAAAGGGTTCAAAATGTTTAATGTATTTTATCATTAAGCACATCAATCATTTTCATATAATATTATGGCAACTTATTTCAACCACGTATTGTTCAACTTCACATAGTGGAATTTAACTGGGCGTTTTTGTCAGTTATGTATTAAAAATTAGCTGTCCCAACTTATCTAGAAGAACGATCTGTCAACAATAGCGTAAACCAGAACGATCTTGATCATGTGTTGAAAAAGCCTTCTTCAAAAAGTTACGTTATCGATAAATTTGAAAAATATTGTACATGTTATAGTTTGTCAGCCTCTTTCCTAGTCATAAAAAACGTATTAATTATATGGGCTGCTTCTGGTCTGGAAAACTTATTTCGATATCAAACATTTACTAGAATGGTATCGGGTTTTCCGCTCACTCAATTTTGGAAATTTGTAGTTTCTATCGGCTAATAGTAGTGGTGAAATGAATTCAGACAACACGTCCAAATATTAGTGTATTAGTGTTTTGTGGATCATAAATATGTAAATTGACATAGGCATACTCTCGCCTTCATAGTCCCAATACTAAAATGAAGATGGGTTTCATAGAAAAGGAACAAAAAAACTTTTTTGAAAATGTTACTACGAACGTGAAGATTTTTCGGACGTTAGGAGGGGGGGAGGAGGGAAATTTCCGAGGGGTTTCGCGAGGAAAAAGACGGAAGTTTCGGAGGGTTTCGCGTTTTCGGAGCGAAAAGACGGGGGTGTATTTTTAAAAAAATCGCAAAAACGCCGATTTTGGCAAAAGGTGCAAAATGGAGGAAACGAGATCGGAGGACGGGTGGCGTTCGGAACGACGGTATTTGCGGGAACGCGAAGACGAGATTCGAAATTAGTCCGTAACACGGCCCTTTTTTCGATTCTCTCTTTCGTTTTCCCGGAAGAACGATAGGAAAATGTGACTTTTTCGCGAAAATCGACAAAATTCTGACGTTTCACGTATTTCTGTGGCGAATTTCAACGCGGCTCCTTCACGGTCGACGTTTTCATCCGAACGAGCCACGATAAATGTCAAATCGAATTTGAATTTCGAACGGAATCACTCAAAAATCTTGGAATCGAATAGAAAAACCGAGATAAATATGAACGAGTAACCGATTTCGATCGATAGCTTGACAGGATTGACGATAGTCTGAAAATCGAAAGACGGAAATCGTCCCAGTACTATAAAATGTTTATGAGCCAGAAAATCGAATATGATTCACGAAGCTGGCATGGCCGAGCGGTCTAAGGAGTCGGTAAATAGACTTCCAGCTCCCGAGCCTCGCGGAGCGGCGGGATCGAATCTCCGAGCGTCCGAAATAGCTTTTTCTTAGTATTCTTTCATTTTTACCCAAAGAGGAGCGTACTCCAGTAAACGTATCTTGGGATTTGGATATTTTCGGTAAGTTACGAAATCTATAATGAATATCCGTTCGATCGGACGGATTTTTGCATTAAAATTACTCAGCAGAACTTAGCAGACTTAAGCAGAAAATTAACTATACAGGGTGTTTCAAGTAAAATGTCACCCCTACAGATCTATCGTAAAGAGAATTCTCAACACTGTAAAACCGTTATGAAATGATAACCGCTGCTATACGGGGTGTTTTTAAAAAAATGTCAACTCCGAAACCTCTGTATTCGGTTTATAGAAACTCACGAACGGCTGAACCGATTTCGATGAAACTTTGTGTGTGTATCTGAGTATGTGTCAGGTCCGCAATATACCCCGGTAGGTGGCGCTGCTATCGGTCTGTAGAAACTCAGGAATGCCTCGACCGATTTTGATGAAACATTGTGTACGTGTTTGAGTGGCTCTCAGTGTCACAATAGAAACCCGTTAGGTGGTGCTGCATTCGGTTTATAACAACTCAAGAACGACTGGACCGATTTCGATGAAACTTTGTGCGTGTATCTGACAAAGTTCCAGATCCACAATATTCCCCGGTAGGTGACACTATAATCGGTTTACAGGAATTCAAAAATGGCTATACCGTTTTTGATGAATCTTTGTTATTGTATTTCGGAAGGCACAAAGGTTCACAATACGATTCTGTATGTAACGCTATATTCGGTTTTTAGCCACTCAAAAACTCCTGACATATTTCGATGGTACTTTCGGGTATGAATGATTCTCAGAATCACAACAGGACCCGTTAGATGGCATTGAACTACCGGTTCAATTGATCTACCGATTCAATTTATCTACCGATTATATTGATCTTCCAAAAAAATTTAGATCTACTGGAAAAATGCAGATCTACCGGAAAAAAGTAGATCTACCGGAAAAATGTAGATCTACCGAAAAAATGTAGATCTACCGGAAAAATGCAGATCTACCGGAAAAATGTAGATCTACCGTAAAAATGTAGACCTCCCAGAAAAATGTGGATCTATTGCTAGGTAGATCTGCTGGCTCATCTGAATCCCAAAATATGGACTGCTGGCCACTAGTTCCTATACTAATGAAAAGTTCCAGAAGTAACTTGGTATTAATATCGCAGACATTTGAAAACAACGCCTATGTTAGAAAGGAGCAACCATATAAATCTAAATTTCAAATTTAACGAAGAAATAGTTTAATAATCTTTAGATGATCATGAATATTGAGCGTACTCTGTGAACCTGTAAATATGAAGAAAAGAAAATGGTCAGATGGTTTAATACAATATTCTTATTCCAAAGACCTCAGGCCAACCAAGATCAAAGCCAAGCTAGATTCTTCTCTATGGTAGTCTGCTAAATTATCGGCAAGAGTAAAATATTGAAAAATCTGCCATAATGAACACTGCAGTCGATGACCAAATCAATAAGAGGCACTGGCCTAATATTGACTAAAAACTAATGACCTGGTAAACATGATATGAATGATGTTGAAACTTTATTTACTTTTCACATTTCAATTGTTTCAATACGCACACTAAAACAATTGAAATGTGAAAAGTAGATAAAGTTTCAACATCATTGAATATCTCAGAAACTCAATAGTTTCCCCTAAGGTTAAGAGCATTAATTATTCTTACCTATTATTAGCATTTTCATTCAACTGTCTCGTCCAAGAAGATTCTATACGGCCACCCCTTCTAGGACTAGCAAATATTTCCTGCATGAACTGTGCATTATAAACATGGTTACTACTGGGTGTAGGCTGTAGAGCAGTATAAAGTGCTTGTCTTATTTTAGGATAGGCATTACTGAAGGGCTCCACTGTGTGTGGCTTAGACTTCAATAAATTACATGAGGAGTAGAGATCAAATAGATGTGCTAAAATACATCGCTCAGCTGAACTGCAATCTCCAGGATTTGTAACATGCTTTACAACTTTGCATAAGCCTTCAAAAACTGCTGTAGTTTGGTCAGGAGACACTGAAATGTTGCCCATTAATAATAATGATCGATAATTGTATAACTGACATAATTACATAACAAACAACAATGGTATCTTCTAAGGACACCCACAACATACAAGCTCAAGGATGTTGTGTAATTTCTGGTAAGAACAGAGTTCTTCACATATAACTGCATTTCAACTTCTGGAAGTTCTTTCAATATCTGAATACACACATCAATTAATCCATAAATATTCAAAGCCAACTCCATTAGATCAAAAAGAAAAGCTACATGCTCTTGAACAGGCAAATAGCTTGAGCTGCCAGTAGCAAATGCATTCAACATTTCAATGACAGTAACACTACACTGCCAAGTAACAACATGTTGATCAAAATAGCTCAAACTTTGACATTTCTGTGTAGTTGCTTCAAAATTGAATTCATTTCTGGAATGTTTCTTGACTTTACCTCCTTCAGCTACATCAATACTGAACTTTTTGGAGAATAGCTTACAAATCTCTTTAGACATTTTTTTAACAGTATGTCTGGCTTCATCTCTGACTTTACCAACTCCATATAGAAGAACATGCCGTTGATTGCAATCATGTTGTGAAAATGGATCATCTTGAGACAATGGGAAATGTGTGGTATACAATAGGTGCCGTGATGGTTTAATTTTCATATCGTTATGATCTGTTTCCATAGGAACATGTCCAATAGTGGACTGATTATGTGAATGATGGCTATGGTCATGCTCTTTTGGACTGTCAGGAACATCCATAGAGTTCTGTTGGTCTTCTTTGATGTTTTGAAGAATTTTATCCAAATCATGATCAATATTGGCATCATCATAATCCATGGCCTGTGAATGATCCTAAAAAAAAGAATTTTTAAATTTATCCGAAGATAAAATTGTTAATCTATTTGTACCTCAATTTTAGAATGGCACACATCGGTGATTTCCTCAAGACCTAAGAGATCACCTCTAGATATGAGAGTGCACATATATGCATCATGTGAGAACACATCTCTACGTATTAATTCTGAAAACAGATGAACCAAGTTCGAAAACGCTGTCTTTTTCTGAAAAAAAAATCAAACAATCAAATACCAAATCAAATGCGATGGAAACTGAGTTAAACAAAAAGTGGGAAAGCCCTGTGGACAGGAGCTTTGGCGCTCTTGTTCGAACTTGACAATTCATCTCCGAAATTATTTGTTTCTCAGAGTTGAGAATGATATCAATGGATTCTTATAATAGAATTGCTTCATAAAATGAACTAAATCAAAGTTAAATAACGAACTTATCTCTTGTATATTATATCAATTGAAACTTAGCCAAATTTCCAGTTTTGTTTTAACAGAAGATATTCTGAACCCAATTAGAAAATCTTACCAAATTATATATTTCCATCATCAAATGGATTATCCAAGGGCATATAGGGTAGAGGTAATTATAATATCCTATAATTGGTCATTTTGCATTCAATCATACTTTGTTTGTTAGAACAGAAATACATTTGACATGGCTGTCATAGGTAGATAAGATTACATGTATGAATAGTGAACACAGATAGAATACAGCCAGATAGAATTCGCATTCTGTGAAAACTTAGAAGTACGATGTATTATTGAAATTTTGAAAAATCATATCTCCGAAAGTATTAGATTGTTATAGTTGAAAATTATATCAATAGATTCTTATGATAAAACTGTATCTTAAAAAAAATTAAATTCGAAATTTGTAGTGTAAAACTATTTTTTTTTTCGTTACTCCGAAACCATCCGGCCGATTTTACCCAAAAACGAACTTAACCGAGATATTTATCTCCCTAACCTACTCTGAAAATTTCAACTGTCTAGCTCATTCCGTTCGAGAACCGGCCGGACGCTCGGACAGAATCGATTTTGACCACGGATTCTTGATCAGTGAGTCGCAGCAAAGCGTTTAAGACCTTTTTCAGCCAAAAATTCGAAAATTACTGATATTTGGCCAAATTGATAAGCACTCTTTGCCGAAGAACAAGAGCGCCAAAAACAATAATACTGTAGAAAACAAGTATGATAAAATTAATCACAAGTAAATTTCTTTAGAAAGGATTAATTTCGTATTATCTGAAAGTTTTGGAATTCATTGAAAAATCTAACAAACAGTAATAGGAAAAATCTTAAAAGCGCTCACTTAACTTCGGGAGTTTTAACGCGATCGTACAAATAACAATCAATATATTTCACTGATTTGTTATAGCTTACACTACTGAAATTTAAGGTATTAGAGATCATTAAAAAGAAAACAAAATTTCAAATGGACATACTCAATATACAGCAAGTTGTTTGAAATATGCATTTGAACAAACACGCAACTTCAAGTAAAGTTGATGATAACTGAATTAATGGTGTTGATATTGAACATTGAAAATAAAATTGATAAAATAATTGGATATATATGTTATTTTCATGTGCTTTATGGATGGACTGGCTAGGTATATTTACTGACTAGATGGATTTATCAGGTGGGTAGATCTACACGCTATATAAATCTATCTGCTATGCAGATCTACCGGTTACTTAGATCTAGCCATTTGGTTCTGTCGGCCATGTAGATCTACCAGTGCATTGATATGCTGGCTAAGTAGATCTACCAGTTGCGTGGATCTGCTGGCTATGTCAATCTACTGGTTCAATGATATGCTGGCTATGTACATCTACCAGATGTGTGGATCCGCCAGATATATAGATCTATGATTTATGTAGATGTGTTGGGTATGTAGATCTACCGGTTAATTGATCTGCTGGTTATGTGGATTGACCGGTTCATTGAGTAATGTCTAGGCAGATTTATGGCTAGGTAGATTAATGGCATACTAGGGGCGCGTTCCACTAAGGTCCCACAACGATCACGCGCTCGACCGCAGAACTGCGCAGACGACTCTAAGAACGTTGCGATCGCCTAGTGGAACTTACTCTAGTATTTCTTCAAATCGATATCTACAGATAGATGTCGAATTCAAACGATAGTACACTCTATCAAACTTAAGAAATAGCAGGAGTAGGAGACTCAGATACTCAAAGTTTCATGGCTATGTTTTATGATTTTCCGAATCTGTTTGTACCTATGGAAATTTATTCAGTAACGAACTTGATCTGATGGGAAATCCAACGTGGAAATTCATAAAGTTAGTGAAGTTATGATAACCCCCGTTTTACCACATCATGCTTCATTTTGAATGTAGTTACACAAAACTGAGCAACGCATCTAAATGGGTTGCTTACATGTCAAATGGTATGTAGAAAAACTTCCCATTCCATTTGCATCCAGTAATAGTGAATAAATGAATAAATATATTATGTTTATACATAGTTCATAAAAAAAATAAAATACGTACAGCTGAACAATCTTCCGGTGAAGGGACAGGCGCATCATTATCCAAAAATTTCATCAACAAAGATTGAAACAGTGGTGGTCCTGCTGGAATTGAAGAATTGGAATCCTTATCATCATTAGCTGTAGTTTCTTGGTCTACATTTGTTGAGAAATCCGATTGCCTTCTGTCAAGTAGAGCAGCAACTACCAAGGCTCTATGTTCGCCAGCTCTTTCGGGTGACAGAGCCCATTCACACAAAAGTTTTACGATTGCATCTTCTTGATCATTTCCCTCGTGGAATACCTGTAGAGAATGTTCTAGTTCAAAATGTTTGTTTTATGTATTAAGTGTGTTTAACCTTTGCATATAATGTATCCAACGAATTTGTAGAATCCATTCTGTCAAATTTATGTCTATCTAAAGCATCTAATGCGCTCAAAACCCTTGCTGTTATAATACCTGAAAAAATCATTACAAAGAAATTTATTGCTTTTTAGGGCGAAGAGTTCTCCAAATCTCTTGTTATTATTCTGTCAATAAGATAGTGAGATATTACAATGATACACAAGATGATTTCAACGGTGGAGGTTTGATTAACACAATGCAGAGTTCCTCAAAATGAATTATTCACAATAAATCTAGTGGCTTTCAATTGATGTAAGTGCATATCAAATGAAATAAAATGAAAGTTTAATTTGAGATCCTAACTTACCTGCTGAAGATGATTCCTGCCACTTTTTAGTGCACCATCTTCCTTTTGCTTTTTTACTTCTTTCTTTAATTATGCTTTCTGCATATTTTATTTGTTTCCTATAAGTATTCATATCACACCGCGCCGGCATGGGAAGAGAAGAAGGATTTATGGACAGTTTATCTAGAGGTGAACCATACCAAATGGTATCGACTCCAGCCCCACACCAAACCAAGCTTGTGGGACATTCTAGCATTATGGAATGTATAATTGAGCTCAATTGAATCACTGAAAATGAAAAGATCTGATTCGTATAAAAGTAATACCACATACATTTTCACAATTCTTTCTACTATAATTTTTCATTCATTTATTAATACTGTGAAGCATTATCTCTTTGATCGACTACTACTAAATAAAATTCGAGGTCGAAACAACTCATCGGCATTGCAAAGGTCCATCCATTGTTCGCAATACTGTGTTCTGCGATGAAAATCATCTCCATTAAGTTCGTGCACTAAATGAATCTCGGCCAAATACGCCGATCGGGATCGTTTTCGACCGGGAAAATGGCCAAAAAAGTTCGAGAATTCAGTCTAGACTACATCAACAATAGCCTAGCGGCAAATGCGTCAGGCTTCTGAGCCGTAACCCCGGGTCGAACCCCGGAGCCGGAATTATTCTTTTACGGTTTTTTTCCATTTCTATAATAATAATAACTTTGACAACAGTATACCTATCGAATTTAAGTCGATCTTTCAATACAATTACTCGAAACGTGAGTAATATCCTAGGTATATTATTAATTTTTTACCAATTTCGATTCGGTAACAAATGACACATTCGTCAAATTCTGTGAAGATGAATTCTGTCTGTATTTGTATGGGTACGTTTTTATTTTAATCGAAATTTGTAATCGATTAATCTTAAATGAATCGGTGTGTTTTTATTTTCTAGTATTCATTCACTTTACGAAAATAGAAAGACACCGATTCTTTTACGATTAATCGATTAGAAATTTCGATTAAAATAAAAACGCCCCCTATCTGTGTGAAATTAACGATCTGTGTCCATAAAGATATTTATCAATAAATGTCATATTCAGTTCATTCCAGACTTCAGTAAGAAATTGAACGAAACTGAGAATTCTGATAAAAAAAAATTTGATGAAAATGATAAAATACAAGTAATTCAATCAATAACAATTCTACTTTGATCGATTTATAATTGAATATTTTGTTACAGATACCACCTCTGGGAAAATATGTTGAAAATTGACGTATGATGAATGAATGTCCTATTTTAGGAAAGAAAGAGTTTCTATTGTAGCGGAGAAACAGTATCAATTATTTTTTAATATTATTCGACTGGTTTTATCAGAAATCTTTGTAACGTTCCTTTTTGATATTCGAATCAAGGAAGAATATCTACGTACAATTTCCACCGCACCCTATTCAGGGTTTCACAGTGTTTTTTTTTGTGAATCTAAATATCTGGGTTGTAAGCTACTGGAATAAATTGTTTGTTTCTAGCGTGAATATTCTTTTGGTAAATTTAGGAATTATTACATTACGCTGGGGTATCTGGGAGAATTAAATTTGCCTGGCGCCCATTTACCAGCTTCCCTTTTGGAATCCACTCCCATCTCCACTGAAGCTAGACCGCGGATCCCCGAGTTCTAGTAGCTCCGAATTTAACTGCTGCTACTTATGAACAGTCGTAGAGGTTATATCTTAATACAGGGTGTTTTTTTAACGTCAATTCCAACTCATAGGTTTCCACGGCACAACCGTACGATTTGACTGAATTGTGTTATAGAAATCACTCTCGGTACCTATATCATTAAAAATATACCACTCCTATACAGGGTGTTTTTTCATCTCATGGCACAATTGTATGGTTGAACTGATACGTGCGATTGGCTCAGTGGTAGAGTAATTGACTTGGGAGCGGAAGCCCCAAGTTCAATTCCGAGGCTAGGAAAGAAATTTTCTAGTCACGGTAATCGCCACCATTCGCTGTTGGGTCAAAAATTAACAGTGCTGTGCCTAAGGTGGCGTAAGGACACAGTAACAAAGCCTACACAGAACACAACTGGTTCTCCTAACTCAGGGCAAGCTCTTAGAGCTTATGAGGGGTCTCCTTGTGGAAGACCCAGGAGGATCAGTATAACAATAATAATAATAATAATAATAATAATACGCCGCCACAAATTAAAGCGTTACCTAAATAACTTGATAGATTTTCATAATTGTCTTTTTTCGGAAATATATCATCATATAGCATATTATTCAACTGTTTTTATCAGAAATCTTCATGCAGGTTATTTTGTTAACGGCAACTCATAGATTTTCACTGTACAACCAAGATTTGACCGATTTGTGTTATAGAAATCACTTTCAGAATACATTATTGAAAACTATAAAGGCATAAATGTACGATCGAACCGATTTGCGTCCATACGCCATCATATTTTATCGTATTTTAACAGGGACCTTACGCAACCACAGATACAGCATTGATTATTTTCGATCCAAAAGTGAATGTATCCATTTGAATGGATTCTTATGCCACCACAGACACAACACTTATTACTTATTATTAAGATCCAAAAGTGAATGTAAGCATTTGAATGGGTTTCTATGCCACCACAAACATAGCATAATATAAGTATAAAATAAAAACTTTATTATTCTGTGAATTGCTTCTGCGTAAGAAATACAAGATATTTGTCAGAAGGAATCAATCGAACAATAATCAGCCCTATTCTGTAACTAGGATAGAAATTAACGCATCGGATCGTAATCTGACAAATCGTAACATTTAACAGTTTGTTTATTTTGGGTAACTTAACCTTGAAAATTTAAATTTCATAAAGTTAAAGAAGCAGTTTACTTTCATGAATTTTAGTAGAAAAAAATAACACGTTGTTTCTGGCGGAACAAGCGCGAAAAAAGAAAAGAAAGGGGAGGTTTTTTTGAATAAGAAGCGAAGTGAATACATTTTCAATTTATCCCGTGGAATTTAAAAACAGAAAGAAAATTATAATTCTCCAATAGTTTCAAATGATTCGACACACAAGTGGTCAGAATTGGTTGTTCAAAGTGAGAACTGACTTCATTTATGAAATCGACAGCAATTGTTTAACGTAAATCGTGAAGCTTCCTAAAAATTTCTTCTGGGATTTTGAAAGGATTATAACTGGTATCCCTTAGTTCACGACGTTCCATTCTGATCATTTGCTGTTCGATTTTTTCGTCTACCGCTGAACCTAATTCATAGATGATATCCATGTTTTTCACTCTCATTAATCGACACTTGTTCTATAATGGTTCCTTCTTCTGGCAAAACACCTTTCAAACTTTTCCGTAATTACAAACGCTAAATTGAACTCGTCGATTTCATATGTCAAAATACGGCGACGGCGCATGTTCCAGCTCATGGTTCCGATCTCGTAAAGCGATTCCGATATGGTTTAGGCGGTAGAGAGCATTTCTATTCGATTTATATTTCAGATCTCGATAATAGAATTCGAGTTTAGTTACAGAATACCAATTTGAAGCGATTCCGATTTGACCGGTGTATTTCTATTCGATGTAACAAAAAATTTGATTTGGAATTTGTTTCGTAAAAAAAAATTTTTTTTTTGTTACTCCGAAACCATCTGTCCGATTTTGCCCAATAACGAACTTAGCCGAGATATTCATCCCCCAAACCTACTCTGAAAATTTCAACTCTCTAGCTCATTCCGTTCGAGAGTTATCGTGCTTACGGCCGGCCGGCCGGACCGGCCGGACAGAATGAATTCCGACCACGGATTCTTGATCAGTGAGTCGAACCAAATCGTTTAAGACCATTTTCATCGAAATATTCCAAAATTACAGACATTTGGGCAAATTGATAAGCACTCAGTTCCGAGGAACTAGAGCGCCAAAAAGAACATCAACGATGAAACAACTATTTCGTAACGTTTCGGAGTCTATATCAGACTCCTTCATCAGTCACTTAACGAAATAAAAGGTGGGTTTGTTTCCTTCCAGTGCTTTATTGAAATTACAGTAATTTTTTTGTATGATTGGAGCATATTGCTATCTAGGAAGCTCAGACAGCCCTTTATCACAATTTTGGCGGTCATATGACCACCAGGAGTGTCTGAAATTATAATTACATATTTTTAACTTAATTATTTTTATTCTATTTGCAAATTCGTTTTAAGGGTAATAAATGGTGAAACCATGAAAAATTTCAACAATTTCTGGTTAACTTTTTTTTTCGCTATGGACATATGAAATAATATTTGTTTGATTTTTTTAAAAAAGAGAATATTGTATATGTTTGTCCAGTTTATGGTAAATAGAAGTAATTTTTTTTTTTAAATATTGTGTAAAATTCACTGCGCTGAAGGACCGAAGGTCCATGGCTCTTATCTGCCACAATAAAGCTCTCTTTCTAATTGACAAGTACTAGCTTCCCTATACCACATTATTCAGTGCAGACATTTTCAGAATAAGTTGATGCAACAAGAAATTAATATGAAAACGTGAATGAATCATTATCCTACACTTAAAATAATAACAACCAGTTTTAATAATAACTCACCCATATCTCTATGAAGAGGACAGTTTTGGTATTCAATCAGCGAATTGGTTAGTGCATTCGGAGGAATATTCTCTTTTTTTTCTCCTTCAGAATTTTCTTTGGCTTCTATTTTGACTTCACTAGTGGGACAATTTGATACATCATTATTGGTATTTGAGAATAGTTGATTTAATTTTTTGGCACAAAATAATGCCAATCTTCTGGATAAAAGTTCTGATTGAGTAAATTCTTCCATATATTGCATAGTCAATGGTAAAAATAATCTCAAAATACCATCATCTAAAGGTTGAACTCTAACCTTCTCAAGCAAATCAATAATCCAGTTGAGTACTTCTTGTGGATCGGTGAGACCTAAAACATATATCATGTCATTCAATATCATGAAATTATAATAATACTAACTAACATTTCCATTATATCTATTTATATTTCATTTATAGGGATTCGCTCATAATTTTATCAAACAAGCCACTAAATCCTCCCACCTCTATAACTCTTCCAAACCAACAGCAACTCTATGGGTAGACTGGATGGTCTGTGGTGTGGGTATCACCCAGATCTCAACTTATTGACACAGCAGAACCTACAAGACCAGGTGAGCCATCTCAAGAAGAGAGGAATTTTGAAGCAGCTTCAAGAGTTAGAGGAGACAGATGAACAGGCTGAAGAGCAGGTAAGAGATGCTCCAAACCAACAGAAACACTTGACGAATCAAAGGAGAGAAGAACAGGATGAGAGGCAAGTGAGTGATGCTGTAAACATCCAACATGCCTGAATTGAGATATGAAGAAGTTGCAGCATCGGACATGGAGCAGATGAAGGCTGCCTTCAAGCCGAAAATGCTGCATACTGCAAAGGGCGCAGAACGGCACAGGTGAGAGATGTTCCAGAGCTACTCGTCAATATAAGGTAGGCATTTGAGGCTGCAGCAGGGAATCCTATCATAATGACTACTGGTTGAAGATCTAGCTGTGATGAATAATATAATCTACGATCACCTAATGGAGGATTGTTTGCTAGAAGGTGTTGTGGCTGTAGTGAGAGCTGCTGCTTCACTTCTGTGTCCACCAGGAAAAACAACAAAGGAGGACAAACATAGGTCAAGATTGAATAAGCTAGACAAGAAGATGAGAACCATTAGGCAGCAAGCATCTTGGTACTTTACTATTGTTTGGCTAGTAATGTAAATCATTTTGAGCATCTCATTTGATTAGTACACTAAATATGAACACCCTGCAACTACTTCAAGGATGCAATAAAAATTTGCAAACTGTAGTATTCATGTAGAGCAACAAGTTGTCTTTAAATTGAGGTATAGCTCACCCTCTATTCCCTATTAAGAATTTAGGGATGACAACCCCTTCACCAAGGATTGAGAAGATTTTCGCTTATAATTATGCTCAAAATATGTCCCCCTCTGAATGAAAATACTTGTTCTGTCATTTTCTCTAAAAACATCCCTGTTGTGACATAATTAGCCTAGCAAGTATTCAAATTGACACTGATACTGATCCAATTCTGAATATTTCAGCTTTCAAATATCAATATATTGTTCACTCACCTTCCTCATATATATATTTTAGTAATCTTGAGCAATATATCCAATGCCTGTATGCAAGAAGCTGTTCAGCTTCACTATTAGCAGGTGCAGCAAGAGATTGGTTGATATTAGATTTTTCAGTCTGCGAATAGTATTCTTGTAATTTTTGTATTTGGTCCTTCAGAAACTTCAGTAGCATGCTGGACCATTCTAAAATAAAATATATGGACATTTATTACAAAGAATTGAATATTAATAACATTGAACATTGTTAATTCTAAGATAAAGGTGTAGTAGGGATCTCAGAAGTGCTCCCAAAATTTATATCTGTAAAATACCAGTACTATAGCAAAAATAGCGGAAAATTTTATTGAAAATTACTTTTCAATAAAATTTTCCGCTCCACTCCAACAAGTACTTTTGAAGTGAATTGTAGATTGAGAAACTGTTTGAAAGTGTGTGAATGAATGAAAGAATCTGACAATCTGTAAAAATTTTAGTGAATTTACTGATAAACAATAAGAGAAGACTTCCATTGAAGTCACTGAATACACGGAATTCTATAGGTCTATTGGAATTCTGAGGAAAACAAATGGAATTGCACAAAATCCCAAAACTTCAGACTAACCAATTTGGCACATTTGATTTCGAAAGGATAGAATGAATAGTAATAGAAAACAAATTTTAATAGAAATATTTTTATATTTTCTTGAGTTCACATTGAATGTCCTTGAAATTTTGCGTGTAGGTATGCAATCACAAAAAAAAAAAAAGATTCTAATCGTAAATGTCATGTTATTTTCCTTCTATCTTTGGCAATACTTGTTTTATGTCTTGATTTTCGGTATCTGATTAGGCAACGGGTATTAAATGAGAAAAATCCAAAAAAGTACTGATATGCAGTCAGTCTGCTTTAGCGCACTTGTTCAAATTCAACTCGAATCAGTCAATATGAACAAGCTCGCCAAAGCTAACTGACCTGATTTCAGTGCATTTCAACTGAGCAGAATAATACTCGAAGTAATCATAAAGCAACAATCAACTTCTAGACAAAACGCAGTACCTAATGGTTTTCTTACAAATTTGAACAGTTGAAAGTTGAAATCCAAAACTCATATTGAAGTTAAAACACTTCGCTTTATGATTTTTAATAAAGTTTCGTGGATAGCTTTCAGTCAAAGCATATTTGTCTCTATGTGTACCTTTGTGTGATAACCTAGAATAGCCTAGAATATTTCACCAATTGCAGCGTGATTGGCTCAGTGGTTACAGCGCTTGACTCAGGAGCCGAAAGTCCAGAGTTCAATCCCAGGGCTAGGAAATAAATTTTATAGTCACGGCAATCGCTACCATTCACTGTTGGATCAAATATTAACAGTGTTCTGCCTAAGGTGACGCAAGGACACAGTAACTAAGCCTACACAGAAGACAACTGATTCTCCTTACTTGCTCAAGATCTTGAGAAGTCTCCTCGAGAAGACCTAGGAGGATCAGTATAATAGTATCAATAGCAATTGTGGTCTGCATGAATGTATTGAAATATTAAATCATACAAATCAAAGAATTATCAATTTTGCTGTCCAACATAGAGATACAGAATGAAAAATTCACTACATCTACTGGATCTTCATCAGAGGCGAAATATTTAAAACTCCAAGAATTCAAGAAAATTGTAACAATATTCAATAATACGTAAATCTGTCTGTTTATTGTCAACTATATTTTTGTAGGTTAGGAAAAGCTGAGGGAAATCATGAACTTCTAAAGGCTAAGATCTGCTTCAAACCAACTACAGTCGACTCTCGATAAATTGACACTCCTTAATTTGAATCTCTCAATAATTTGAAATTTTTTTCCAGTCCCTTGAAAAATACTTGATAAATTGAAAAAAATCAATATTAATTGGTCCCCTCGATAATTTGAAGTTGAAGGAAAGGTATCAGGCCCGCCAACATTCAATAATTTGAAGTCCGGGCTACCACCCTCTCTATAATTTGAATTTTTTATCGTGCTCGGACCTGTCGTTTGTTTACATAAATGCAGTCCACAATTCTCATTCCAGTTTACATTTAAAGTTCAAAAGTTAATTTTTGATTTGTGTTATTAAAATTCATGAAAGAACATGTGTCTTTCCATAAGTGAAAAAAAGCGAGTGATTGAAGCTGTGGAGGATGGACAAATATTTTGAAATAATACATTAATCACGAATTTTGATCGAACTCTTGATTATTTGAACTTCATCAGAACACCCTCTTGATTATTTGAACACTTATTATTTTGAACTCTCGATAATTTGAACTTTTTTGGTGGTCCCTAGAGTTTCAAGTTATCGAGAGTCGACTGTATTTGGAGTTGTTTACATGATTGTCCGATAGGTGTTGCACTCTAACATCAATAGGAATTCTTTATAATCCAATAGGAATTCTACGGAAATCAATAATAATTCTACGGAATTCCATTGGAATGCTACAAGCTTCCATTGGAATTCTACTTTGTTGTACATCAGAATTCCTAGCAGTTTACCACATGATGCAATCAGAACACATTTTTTTATTCACTAATGTTACCACTTATGCTTTCCTTTTAAGTGATTCATAGCTTAAAAATAATTGAAATATTTTCAAACCCCACTGCTTTCCTCCACAGCCTAAATGAATTTTTATTTTTACTATATAGTATTTCTCCAAACTTGTCAACAATATATTCAAACCACATTTCTAGTTTCATGAAAATAGGCTAGAAGTCCTCATTAATAGCATATTGGTGTACTAATACTGTACTCCAATTATTCTTATACAATAGGGAATTAGCAATTGAATACATCACTTCAAGTTCTCTTGTTGAATGAAATTATCTTACAATTTGAAACCACTATTTCTGTTTTAGAATTGATAAATATTTACAACAAAATTGGACGCATTAAATATCAATAACTACACACCTGTAGTTGGATCTGGCATCTGCCTCTTTTTATTTTTGGCCTCTGATACTGTATAAGCAGTATACGCAGAACTCAATTTTATAAACCAAGCAGCCCTCATCATAGGAACTTGGTATTCACACAGTAACATAAAGATTTCTTCCTTCTTATTGAAATTAGGCGCTTTTTTTGATAAACTCATTAAGGGCTTTTTTCCGGCCAAATCTTTAAACCAGGCTTCGATAGCATTTTTAGTTCGACCAGTTGCTGGCCAGAAATTGTCCTTTGGATTTATCTGTTGTTTTTTCCTACCAGAGTCTGGAAGCATACTGAGTTTTTCTTTTTCTGCGAGGATTTCATTGAAATAAGCTCCGACCTACAAAAACATTTCTTATGTCACTTACTTTCCAGATGATTGTATTTAGATCAGTAAATTCATTGAGATTTCGGAAATACCTTATTTGAAGTAACATTACAGTTTCGTGCTGTACCAAACTCATCACTGAGCTGCGTCATCGTAAGAAATCCATGTTTTACATTGCTACTGGTCAATTCATCTTCCTTTTGTTTTGGCTCCTGTGGATAAACATCAGGAGGTCCAATTCTCGGTTTCTTGAGGGGTCTTTTCTCGTAAAAACCGCTTCCGTTAAACATCTTGAATATCAAATGTGAACGTTTTTATAATTATAGATATAAATTATTCAGAAAACTATTGTTCTGGGAGAAATTATGTCTTGACGAAATAACTTTTCCATCAAAGTCAGGATTGTAATCCTTTTTCATTGTAAGAAATTACAATGTGAGATATTTCCCCTTTAAAACTATGAACATCAAACACAAATTTGACACAAAAATGGCGAGTTTGACAGTTTGACATATTACCATAACATCAAAAACAGCTGAGATAATACCACAGAAAAAGTATTTGTTCTTATTTTCGACTTTGGCCTTTGGTTAGTACAAATATACCCAGTAAACACAAACATGTATTTGCTGTCATGTCTCATCAATAAATGACTAATAACAATTATCATAATAGCATATATTATGATAATTATTATTAGATCATTGTGTCTTATTTATGTAATCATTAAAGGATACTGTGGGAGGTATACTCATTATTCAACGGTTCTTTTTGGGTTTTCTCTCCCAAACTCTGAAAAATATCTATAAAATAAAAATTAATTATTTTGTGATTTGCTTCTGCCACAGATTAACTGTAGATTAACTGTAGTCTGTGCTTCTGCGTAAGAAACACAGGATATTTGTCAGAAGCAATCAATTGAACAATGTTGCCTAACAAACAACAACGAAACAACATCAACGAAGAAACAACTTTATCGTAACGTTTCGGAGTCTATATCAGACTCCTTCTTCAGACGTTTTTTGAAAATCGAGAGAATTATTTTGTTGATAGTTATTTGGTGAAATTCAAGAATTGTCACATTGACAGTATTTAAAAATCATAGCTAACATAGTTTTACTTCGCATAGAAATTTCCAAGTTCCAACTCCTTTTTCAATAAATTTAGCCAAATATGGTCAATACCAATTGAGCAATTTGCAAAATTGCATTCTCTGTTCAATAAAATACAAGTTGACTCCTTAAGTTTCCTTTTCATAAAATCAGGTTCTGTCATTAGAATCTTTGTATTACTCCGATCCATCATGTGATCTCCTTGGATTGTACATACATGTTCTGCTATTTTTGGGCGCATGTTCTAGGGGAACATCGTCCTATCATTTCGTCCAAATGTCTGTAATTTTCGAATTTCGAGCTGAAAATTGGCTAATAGACTAATTCGGACTCCCTGATCACGAATCCGGTGTCAGATTTTTGGGTGCCGTATGGCCGGCCGGCCGTACTTCCGGCCGTAGGCACGATAACAGGAGCACCAAAGGTCCTATCAACTTCAAACTTTCAGGGTAGGTTTCTGATCAAAATGCGACGGTTGAGTTCGTTAACGGGCAAAATCGGCCAGACGGTTTAGGAGTTATAGACATTTAAAATTTTGAGGTTATTTCCCTGATATTTCAGGAACTAAAGAAGATGTTGAATCGAAACTTGGTAGTCA
The DNA here is from genome assembly GCA_937662695.2 of Halyzia sedecimguttata. Taxonomy (NCBI): domain Eukaryota; kingdom Metazoa; phylum Arthropoda; class Insecta; order Coleoptera; family Coccinellidae; genus Halyzia; species Halyzia sedecimguttata. The sequence goes on from OW569413.2 coordinate 59,262,065, forward strand.
GTTCGAGGATATAAACGCGCAACTTTTGGCAAAATTCTGTTATGATCGAAATGTTGGTAATTTTTAAAAAAATATTTATTTTAATTTTTTCGAAAAAAAAAATTTTTTTTCGTGAACTATTCATCAGATTGCAACAAGAACTTGTACTAACGTCAATTGTAGTATTTTGCAACATTGTGAAAAATTTTGGCTCTATACGATTTCAATTTCTGGAGATATAAGACAAAATGTGTCAAATTTCCTGGGTCTCTCTCAGTATTTTCATCGATTATTCTATGAACTCTTTGAATTCCACCGAAAACAAATTCAAAGACATAAACATAAAGAATCAAGTCATAGTTTAGACGTCGAAAGAAGGACGATGTTGATCGACTTGAAAAGGTACCTATTTCAAGAAATGCAATAATGAAATGCTTAATTTATGGATATAATATTATCTAAGTATTGTTGGGAACGGGCAGTTGGAAAATTTTTTAATAAAAAAATTTGTACCGACGTTAAATCAAGCATTCTACACGAGTGTGCAAAATTTCAGTTCGATACGATCTCAATTCCAGAAGATATTGCTTAAAATTCACATTCCAGCGTGTTTTGACGTTCTATGGTCACAGAAAATCGTCACAAAAATCTATTTACCTCATTTGACGGCTGTTTGTCAAATCAATTAATTCCAATAATTGATGTCAGATTTCCTACATACCAAGTTCAAACACATTTTATTATATGGAAAACACTTATTATGATCATGTTCTACAGGAATTGATACTAAATAGAAGCTAGATGAAGATTATTGTAATGGAAAATTTGTGTTCCAGAATAATATTAAGGTATTCAACATGATACTGCTTTTTTTCTTTACTGGTCAGTACGGGCCACAAGGAAGATGAACATGCGCCCAATAGCTCCTGTCCACAGGGCTTGAACCAATTTTTGATTTCTGTATGTCTCTATTTCTCAAGTTATTCTTATGCTCTGACTTTCTTACTTCTAGTGGTCTTGATGTTTCTCCTGTGTATGATTTACCACAAATACAAGGAATATTATATACACAGTTTTTTGATTTTTGTTTTTCATTTATGGGTTTTGTTTTCGTTAATAAAGACCTAAGATCATTCTGTGTTTTGAAGACGGTTCTTATATTGAACTTAGAACCGATTCTTCTAATTTTTTCAGAAAGGTACGAACATAAGGGATCACATTCAACAGATTGGGTTGCTGTTCTTGTTGATTATTCTGTTTTACTTGTTGATTATTTTGTTTTTCTTGTTTATTTGTTTTTCTATCTAAATTCATGATACATGTATTTATGAATTGCCTCGGATATCCATTTTCTTCAAGAAATTTTTTGATGAAATCAATTTCATTATTTCGAATTTCAAGAGTAGAACAAATTAGATTCGCTCTATCATAAAGTGTTTTAATAACACCTCTTTTTACACTAAGCTGATGGTTTGAATAGAAATTTAAATATCTATTTGTATGTGTCTGCTTCCTGAAGACACTCGTTTCGAAATGGTTCGGATACTTAATTATCGAAACATCCAGAAAAGAAAGCTGATTATTTTTCTCTATTTCCAAAGTGAATTTTACTGTAGGTTCCTTTGAATTTATGAAATCGAAAAATTTGCCTAACTCTTCTCTACCATGTTGCCAAATTACAAATATATCGTCAACATATCGCCACCAAGCTTTTGGTTTCAACAAATATGTATCCACAAATTTTTCTTCAAAATTTTCCATGAATATATTACTCATGACAGGTGATAAAGGCGAACCCATTGCCATTCCAAAATTTTGTCGATAAAAAACATCTCCTAGTTGGAAATAGGTAGTATTCAAACAAACATCAAGCATTTCCATAATATCATTGGGGGAACCAAACTGACTAGTCCTTGCACTGAATTGCGATAAATATTATTTTAAAACCTCACAATATCGCTCAGCACTCCCAACATAACCCATACAACCCAAAAACAGTCACTTCTCTTCTGCGCATGCGCAATCTACTCGCGGCTGATAGGCCTCCCAAAATCACACACCTTGCAAAAAACTCCGATTCTCCAACACTAGTGGTTCAGGAGATATCGCATCTTCAATCCACGCATGCGCAGAGCCTCACCAGGGGATTCTATGGAGGAATAGCATCCGCCAACCCAAAACCCCAATCCTCTCTGACGAAAACACCAGAAGTTAAATCACTGATGGTCTGCTCATGCGCATTACGAAAAATGCCCGTAATGGGTAACATCAATTTCAAAATTAGCCCCAGGGCCACGGTACGGACACTTCAACTCGGAAACAACGCTACATCCCCCAAACTGACTTGTCCATGCACTGAATTGCCATAAATATTCTTTTAAAACCTCACAATATCGCTCAGCACTCACAACTTAACCCACACAACCCAAAAACAGTCAATTCTCTTCTGCGAATGCGCAATCTACACGCGGCTGAAAGTCCTCTCAAAATCATACACCTTACAAAAAACTTCGATTCTCCTACACTAGTGGTTCAGGAGATATCGCATCTTGAATCCACGCATGCGCAGACCCTCACCAGGGGATTCTATGGAGTAATAGCATCCGCCACCCCAAAACCCCAATCCTCTCTGACGAAAACTACAGCAGTTAAATGACTTCTCATCTGCGCATGCGCATAACGAAAAATGCCCGGAAAGGGCAGCATGAACTTCAAAAAAAATAGGTTTCGGAATTTCAAGCAAAATATTCCACAAAATAGAAGTAATTTTTTAATGTCACGTGATCTTCACGAAATTTTGCAAAAGTGTTTGCTTTGGTCTTTTGCATCTAATTACTGAGTTTCTGTTCAGTCAGATCAGTATTTTTCGAGTTATCGTGGAAACAAAATTTTAAAATTTTTGAAAAAAATTTTTGTCCCTTTATGGCCATCTGGTCAGTCACAAAAAACTCCGATTCTCCAACACTAGTGGTTCAGGAGATATCGCATCTTGAATCCACGCACGCGCAGACCCGCACTGGGGGATTCTATGGAGAAATAGCATCCTCCACCCCAAAACCCCAATCTGCTCAGAAGAAAACTCGAGCAGTTGAATTATTTCTCGTCTGCTTATCCGAATAACAAAAAATGCAGTAATACACCCAGTCGTTCACCGTTCAGACAAATTTTGAAAACCAATTTAAAATTCCACACATCGTTTACGCATTAATTCATTTGCCATGCTAGTAAGTGGTCCATATTTTAATCAGTTGCCCTCGTACATATCGACTTGATTCAGATAAACGCGCAAAAAATACTTCGGAACGAAATCTGATCTCCAGATATTACAGATATTCCATGTATAAATTCGAAATGAAATAATTTGTCGAGTTTGGGAGTTAAAAATTATAATTTTTTTTTTAGGCTCCTAGTGGTCTGTTCTCAGTGAGCACACCCCAAGAGGTCATAATTCGTCACCGAAGTGCCAAAACTAAATTCATTCCGATATTTTGTTTCGGAATTTCAAGCAAAATATTCCGCTAATAGTTAAAATTATTTCAATTTTTTCTACTCATGCTATCCCCACGAAATCTTGCACAAGTGTTTCCATTGGTACTTCGCATCTAACTACTGAGTTTCAATTCAATCGGATGAGTGTTTTTCAGGTTATACTGAAAACAAAATTTCAATCTAATTTTCAAATATTTAACTTTTTTTTTCTAGTTTAGAGCCATCCGATCAATACAAAACTTCGCAGGCATATAAAGGTCATGATTCTACAATTTGATGCTGAATTTCGGTTTCAGAAATATTCTTGAAAAACCTTTTAACTAAAAATGGCCGTAACTCCGAAACGGCTGGATGGATTTTGCCCATTAACGAACTATTTACACTGCAACCATGCCCTACAAATTTCAACGCTCTAACTCGTTCCGTTCGAGAGCTATCGTGCTAACGGCCGGACGAACGGACAGAATTGAATTTGACCTCGAATTCTTCATCAGGGAGTCGAACCCAATCGTTTGAGACCATTTTCGTAAAAAAAATCGAAAAATACAGACATTGTGACGAAATGATAGCACGCTGTCCCTTGCGGAACACGCGCGCAAAAATTGACCTGTTTCAGAATTTTGTTGCCAAATATTTTTCTTCTGAGATAATGAATTTGTTCCATAATTTTGAAGCGCACTGTATAATAATGGAACTAAATTATTATGTTTGATGAGATTCTGCAGATAAATCACAACTGGCAATATCCCATTTTCTTGTCTGAGAGATATCCTCCATATTTTCATTTTGGCATGAAAATAAGCCAAAAGTATGCTAAGACGGAGGTTACACGGTCAATCTAGAATCAAACTGGCATCGATCTGACATCAATCTGGCAATCAATCCAGACCATCAGTCCATCAGTCTATGCGTCAGTTTCCCATCAATATGACATCAATCCTTGATTGATGTCAGACTGAACTGATGCCAAATTGACCGTGTAACCTCCGTCTTAATGGCTATTCCAGCCTTATGGCGGGCAGAAAAATATATATCCGGGTTGTTAAATTTTTAGTTTATGTTTATTTGTACTTTTTGTGTGCTGTTTTAAAATCAAATTGAACATTTTCATCTAATAAAACATGACGTTCAAAGCAAAGTGGTGGAGACTATAAAAAGAGATGAAAAGCTGTCCCATCTCTTCGGGAAGAAGATGTTTTTATTTGCGGGCCTCCAAGTAGAAAAGATCTGTTTGGCCAACTTTTCACCTCGATCTTTTGTTTCATTCAATGTTTTTAAATATTCTTGAATTAATTTGAAATATCGGCCACTGAGCTTGAATGAGCGAATTTGTTTCATTCTGATTAATATATTTTATTGCCAAATATAAATTTGCAATCAGAACAGTTTATTTTTAGGTTATGAAAGTCGTAAAATACTTGACGGGAAATAGCAAGGTCAAAGCTTCCATTATGGCTTTAAAATAAAAATATAGTTGTAAGTAGTAGCAATAGTTACCTTCTTCTTCTTAGTGCTTAATGAAGATCCATTTGGTTTTGACAATATTTTAGCACTTATACTTATTAACAGTAGCTGCGATCTCAGAGCTAAATATTATTCCATAATTATGGTTTTGGCAAATTCTTCCGGTGACCCTGCCTCGGCGTACCCCACTTTGGGAAACCCTGCACTAGACGATCACATAACAATACATTAATACAGCCAAGATAAGACAAATTAGGTATAGATTTCAATAGTGGAAGTGGAAAATCAGTAGGGGTAACCGAGGAAATAGTTGTCCCCTAAGAGTTATTTAATTTTTGTCTGTTATTTTTTTTTCTGAATATATACCTTAAAAAACAAGGTGATCATTTAAATACAGGAAAAAAAAAGGAACACCCTGACCCTACACGGCTATATCATTACACCATATATTTGGGATAATGGTGACATAAAACCACTATTACCCCAATAAGCACAATAATCGCATATACATGGTGAGTCTTTAAGTTGTACATTAATTTTAACCATAGATTTCTCTCATAAAATGAAACACCCTTTTACCCTTTATAAGCGCTTAAAGATTTCACATGAGCTAATCCACTCCTGCACTTTCTTTAAATGTTGAACACAGAAACACGATTCGATGATATCAAACCCAAGCTTCAGATAAGAAAAACGTTGATCAAAACCGTCGATTACTCAATCGAGGAAAACAATCTGACAACATCATATTTACTCATCCGAGGACAGGGTGAGTCTTTGACCACTGCATTAACTTTAACCAAAGATTCCTCTCATCAAATGAAACACTTTTTTCATTTAACATTTTTCCAAACTCAGCTCAGGTAAAAAAAATACAGGTTGTTGAAATTTTGAAAATAAATCAGTTTTTATTTTGTAGCTTTGACATCCTTTTTGGGCGCATGTTCTAGGGGAACATCGTCCTATCATTTCGTCCAAATGTCTGTAATTTTCGAATTTCGAGCTGAAAATTGGCTAATAGACTAATTCGGACTCCCTGATCACGAATCCGGTGTCAGATTTTAGGGTGCCGTCCGGCCGGCCTTCCGGCCGTAGGCACGATAACAGGAGCACCGAAGGTCCTATCGACTTCAAACTTTCAGGGTAGGTTTCTGATCAAAATGCGACGGTTAAGTTCGTTAACGGGCAAAATCGGCCGGACGGTTTAGAAGTTATAGACATTTCAAATTTTGAGGTTATTTCCCTGATATTTCAGGAACTAAAGAAGATGTTGAATCGAAACTTGGTAGTCAGTTCGAGGATATAAACGCGCAACTTTTGGCAAAATTCTGTTATGATCGAAATGTTGGTAATTTTTAAAAAAATATTTCTTTTAATTTTTTCGAAAAAAAAATTTTTTTTTCGTGAACTATTCATCAGATTGCAACAAAAACTTGTACTAACGTCAATTGTAGTATTGTGCGAAATTTTGGCTCTATACGATTTCAATTTCTGGAGATATAAGACAAAATGTGTCAAATTTCCTGGGTCTCTCTCAGTATTTTCATCGATTATTCTATGAACTCTTTGAATTCCACCGAAAACAAATTCAAAGACATAAACATAAAGAATCAAGTCATAGTTTAGACGTCGAAAGAAGGACGATGTTGATCGACTTGAAAAGGTACCTATTTCAAGAAATGCAATAATGAAATGCTTAATTTATGGATATAATATTATCTAAGTATTGTTGGGATCGGGCAGTTGGAACATTTTTTAATAAAAAAATTTGTACCGACGTTAAATCAAGCATTCTACACGAGTGTGCAAAATTTCAGTTCGATACGATCTCAATTCCAGAAGATATTGCTTAAAATTCACATTCCAGCGTGTTTTGACGTTCTATGGTCACAGAAAATCGTCACAATAATTCCAATAATTGATGTCAGATTTCCTACATACAAAGATCAAACACATAATATTAAATGAAAAACAATTATTATGATCACATTCTACAGGAATTGATACTAAATAGAAGCTAGATGAAGATTATTGTAATGGAAAATTTGTGTTCCAGAATGAACATGCGCCCGATAGCTCCTGTCCACAGGGCTTGAACCCATTTTTTCGAATAAAATTGATGTTGGCGTAAACTTTCCTATAACTATGATACATATTTTACAAATATTAGTTATTTTCTACTTCTACTGGTTTTCTAGTTATGGACTCGTGGATTCATAACTAAACGAAATTAGCATAAAGAAAGCATATAAAGTTTTTCTTGAGTCATTTCAAGAATATTCCATCGTTTAAGAACATTATATTATTCTTCAAATTTCTGGAGTTTTCCATTTTAAAACATTCAATGAAGAATATATTCTTCATTGAATGTTTTAAAATGGAAAACTCCAGAAATTTCACTACTTTTATGGATCCGTCCCTGAGCGTTGGAATCCCGAATAAAGCTGTAAACCACGTTACCATGCCTTATTCTCGTCTCGGCAACAATGTCATAGATTATTTATATGCGGGAGTGTATTAGCACATTGTGAAATCTTTAAACGCTTGTAACTTTTTACCTGAGCCGAATCTGGAAAAATGGTAAATGAAAAAATGGGTTCAAGCCCTGTGGACAGGAGCTTTCTGGCGCTCTAGTTCAAACAGACAAATTATATCTCCGAAAGTATTGGTTTCTCAGAGTTGGGAATTATATCAATGTATTCATATAATAGAACTGCATCCTAAAGGAAATTCAATTCAAATAATAGTTTATTTATCAAGATTAAATGAGCAATCATGAGAATGAGAAAAGCACCATGGAAGAAATCAAATTAAATCTGGCCAATTTTGCCCAATAACGAACTTAACCGAGATATTCATCTCCCTAAACTACTCTGAAAATTTCAACTACCTACCTCATTCCGTTCGAGAGTTATATCTATGTCTATGGATGAAAAGCAGTCTCACTACTCTCAGATCTCTTACTTCATGTTCAGTTCCGAAATGTAAGAATTTTCTGAGAAAAACTAATTTGGGAGCAAACAACTGAGATTTTTCTCACTTCGCTCACAATTCTTCGACTGATTAGATAATGTCTCAGGAACATCATTTGACATTATGACAATTCATATTCATACATAGAATAATATCATTCTGTGACAACGTTGAAATACGATTTATTATTGAAATTTTGAAAAATCATATCTCCGAAAGTATTAGCTTGTTAGAGTTGAAAATGATATGAATGGATTCTTATGATAAAATTGCTTATTAAAAAAAATGTGATTTGGAATTTGTTTCGTAAAAAAAATTTTTTTTTGTTACTCCGAAACCATCTGTCCGATTTTGCCCAATAACGAACTTAGCCGAGATATTCATCCCCCAAACCTACTCTGAAAATTTCAACTCTCTAGCTCATTCCGTTCGAGAGTTATCGTGCTTACGGCCGGCCGGCCGGACAGAATGAATTCCGACCACGGATTCTTGATCAGTGAGTCGAACCAAATCGTTTAAGACCATTTTCATCGAAATATTCCAAAATTACAGACATTTGGGCAAATTGATAAGCACTCAGTTCCGAGGAACTAGAGCGCCAAAAAGTGTTTCATTTGATGAGAGGAATCTTTGGTTAAAATTAATGCAGTGGTCAAAGACTCACCCCGTATATTATTATACTGTGTATAATAATCATGGTGGAAGAATACGTCATGATAATAATATTATTATACTGTGAGACAGGCAGCACAGAAGTGTAATTATTGTTAGGATTATACAGGGTGTTTCATAATTGGATGCTGATCCTTAAGGGTGTGAATCCTTGGGTGATTGTAAGATTAAAAGTTCATATTAGCATATGTCATAAACCTCTTAACTTTTGAGCAACAGGGTGTTAAAGTTTTAAGAAAAACCTATTTTTTTTATTAAAACGTTCCAGATATGCTTTTGAAATAAAACTCACGCGCTCTAAGCATCCACAGCCATTTCTTGTCGTAGAAGGTTTTTAAATTTCTTTAACCATTGCCGTCCGTAGGGGATATGGAATAGATATTTTTGGAGAAAAAGATGATACACCACTGCTTCTACCAGCTATTTCGCGACCTTTCAATATCGCCCACAAACGATCAATTATATTGCACAAAACCAAAATATTGTACAATAATATTGAGCGAGTATGGGCTGCATAACAACATTGCTGTTTTCAATGACTCAACCATGGATACGGACGGATTGACAAATGATAAATATAAATTATAGAAGTCAACATGAGTAATTTTGTTCATGAAATAGTCTAATGAAATACCACTCGTGACTGAATTTATCTCATAAGTCTGTCTTTTATTTCTTTAGCTCAACTGGGTTGCTTGGAGAAAAGCAACTCAGTTTCGTTAAGAAATCGCGAAAATTCAGTCACTAGTGATATAACTACTGACTATTTCTTTCTAAATTAGCTTCGCCCGTGAATAAAATTTCAAAATAGTTATCTCTGGCAACCATTTGAAGAAACAAACACAGAACATGTGCGTAATGGAAAATCCCGAGTAAGCAGTTGCTGGACCCGTTGGATATGATAAGGATATAATAAATACGGATGATGAATCCTCCAGACTTGGACATTTAAAATATTCCTAATTTTTCTGGTACTCATATCATGTATCATCATGTATGTTCCACTAAATATAAAATAGTTTCCTCGGTATCCGGTGTTCTTGCAGGTTTTTTGGTTCAAAAGATCCTGTTTCACATAACTTTATTATTATTATTAAGAAATAAGTAGAAAGGAGGCATTCAAGCCAATAAACTTTCAAACAATGAAAAATAAACATGAGTTCCTGTGTGATATAAGTAGACAAACATAAAAATAGAACAACAAAAAAGATGCAAAAATACCCTGTATAACAAAATTTGCAAAAAATGAACAGATAACGCAACTAAATTAAATCAAGATCCAAACAGAAGTCCTCCCCCCCCCACACTCACGCACATCACATGCTGAAATATTCGACCAGACGATTTTTGAACGTATTCACCGATGGTGCACCAACAATTTCAGCGGGAAGAGAGTTCGGCTCGCTTCACATCAACACGACACGGTTTTATGTACGGCAACGACACAAACGCTCGAGCGTCGTGTAAACGACACCGGCATCCGATTCTTGGGTGAATGCTAGCTTTCACAGCTATCCGGCCAAGTCGTGGTCGTTTGAAAGACGCACGGCTGCCGTGCACGACTTGAGGGTGTCCGGCAGTCCCCTCGAGCCGTTCAAGGCAGCCGTGTGTCGTTCAAACGACCACGACTCGGCCGGATAGCTGTGAAAGCTATCATTCAAGCCTTCACCCAAGAATCGGATGCCGGTGTGTTTACACGACTGTGAAGCGAGCGTGTGGGAAAGCTCGAGCGTTTGTGTCGTTATCGTACATAACACCGTACCGTGTCGTGTTGATGAGAAGCGAGCCTTACACGTATTAAAAACACGGTTGCACAAAAAGTCCTGACGTGAACTGGATCGAAATACTTCACACTTTAATATGTACTGATGACCACGCAGATTATTAGTGTACACTGCAAGTATATCTTAGTTACGCAACACTCGAAATGTGACTATTAAATTAAGTCACCTCGTTCGCGACGCTCCATAAACGATGTGTGTTCCTGAAATCATGCTCGTATCCGGAACTATTCTGTTTGGTTTGGATAACGCTCTTGGTATAATCGTCTGGCTTCAAATGCATTGCCGTCAGCCGGCCCATTAAGGTAATGCAAGTCAGCAAACTCAGCATTTGTGAAATTTACCATGTTGTTTAAGTTTAGAAAAACAAAATATTATGTTACGTTTTAAAATTTTAATAAAATTAAAAGCCGCGTTCTCAAATGAATATCTCTCAAAACTGTTCAAATCAAATTCACCCCAAAATAAAATTAAAAAAATAATTTCAATTTTAGAAACGGCAGTAGCGTAGGTACCATATTTTTTTCCGAAAATATCTATTCCATATCCCGTGCGAACATCACTGGTTAAAAAAATTAAAAAAACCTTCTACATCAAGAAATGGATATTAATGCTTAGAGCGCGAGTGCCAAATTTTGAAAAAATATCTAGAACGTTACTAAAGTTTCAACAAAAAAATATTTTTTTAAACCTTTACACCCTGTAGTTGATATGAAAACATTTCATTTTGAAATCACCCAAGGATTCACAGCCTTAAGGATCAGCATCAAATAATGAAACACCCTGTATATTATATATTAGGTTATATTTTATCTCATGTATCTAGTATTTATTTATTGGGGACATAGAGATACAAACAGGTTCAAAAGAGACGCCCACTAGAGTATCCAAAAATTACAAGACATAATACGCTGAATCATAAACAATAGAGAAGACATAAAGAGTGAATGGACTGAACAGTAAGAAGCATAAATAATGGGTTCAAGCCCTGTGGACAGGAGCTTTCTGGCGCTCTAGTTCAAACAGACAAATTATATCTCCGAAAGTATTGGTTTCTCAGAGTTGGGAATTATATCAATGTATTCATATGATAGAACTGCATCCTAAAGGAAATTCAATTCAAATAATAGTTTATTTATCAAGATTAAATGAGCAATCATGAGAATGAGAACTGCACCATGGAAGAAATCAAATTAAATCTGGCCAATTTTGCCCAATAACGAACTTAACCGAGATATTCATCTCCCTAAACTACTCTGAAAATTTCAACTACCTACCTCATTCCGTTCGAGAGTTATATCTATGTCTATGTATGAAAAGCAGTCTCACTACTCTCAGATCTCTTACGTCATGTTCCGTTCCGAAATGTAAGAATTTTCTGAGAAAACCTAATTTCGGAGCAAACAACTGATTTTTCTCACTTCGCTCACAATTCTTCGATTGATTAGATGTCATGTATCAGGAACATCATTTGACATTATGACAATTCATACATAGAATAATATCATTCTGTGACAACGTTGAAATACGATTTATTATTGAAATTTTGAAAAATCATATCTCCGAAAGTATTAGCTTGTTAGAGTTAAAAATAATATCATTGGATTCTTACGGTAAAACAACTTATTGAAAAAAAATTAATTTGGAATTTGCCTTGTAAAAAAAAATTTTTTTTTTGTTACTCCGAAACCATTTGTCCGATTTCACCCAATAACGAACTTAGCCGAGATATTTATCTCCCAAACCTACTCTGAAAATTTCAACTGTCTAGCTCATTCCGTTCGAGAGTTATCGTGCCTACGGCCGGCCGGACAGAATGAATTTCGACCACGGATTCTTGATCAGTGAGTCGAACCAAATCGTTTAAGACCATTTTCATCGAAAAATTCGAAATTAAAAGTCATTTGGGCAAATTGATAAGCACTCAGTTCCGAGGAACTAGAGCGCCAAAAAGGAATAACATTATTTGTATATGGTACATAAATCAGAGGTCATCCCTGTGCCTCTTTAGAGCGCGAAAAAGAATCAAGGAAGGTAACTTAAAAAAATGGGTTCAAGCCCTGTGGACAGGAGCTTTCTGGCGCTCTAGTTCAAACAGACAAATTATATCTCCAAAAGTATTGGTTTCTCAGAGTTGGGAATTATATCAATGTATTCATATGATAGAACTGCATCCTAAAGGAAATTCAATTCAAATAATAGTTTATTTATCAAGATTAAATGAGCAATCATGAGAATGAGAACTGCACTATGGAAGAAATCAAATTAAATCTGGCCAATTTTGCCCAATAACGAACTTAACCGAGATATTCATCTCCCTAAACTACTCTGAAAATTTCAACTACCTACCTCATTCCGTTCGAGAGTTATATCTATGTGTATGGATGAAAAGCAGTCTCACTACTCTCAGATCTCTTACTTCAAGTTCAGTTCCGAAATGTAAGAATTTTCTGAGAAAAACTAATTTCGGAGCAAACAACTGAGATTTTTCTCACTTCGCTCACAATTCTTCGATTGATTAGATAATGTCTCAGGAACATCATTTGACATTATGACAATTCATAGAATAATATCATTCTGTGACAACGTTGAAATACGATTTATTATTGAAATTTTGAAAAAGCATATAATCTATCAGCGAAAGCTGATAAATAACTTTCACAAACTAGCGGTTTCCATAGCGTCTAGACAAAAAGAATCCCAGCACTTGGCAATGTGTTAGAAACCTGATAAGTTTTCTTACCACTTCAGTAAAGAATGCATTTTAACATTCTTTTACAGGAATTAGGTAATAAATCGCTTTACCAAGGTCGAAGCTTAACAAGAAATTCTACTCGCAGTCTTTTCGTAAAAGTATTATTTTCAAGGGTGAGACCACACACGCCAAACTAAAACCCAGTCAGCTCAATAGACAAATATTCACGATTTAAAAGCGAGCTCCTTTGTTTCGAAAAACAAATCTAAGTTTCCCAAAATGTGACGTCATTAGACGTAAAAATTGTTATCTTTGATTAGGGAAGAGAGGGGATTCCGCATGCCGTACTACGCAACGCTATCGATCTTAAACCAAAACTTTGACAGATTTTGACAGTTTGGTGGACCCAAGCGATGTGGTGGACGTTTGTTTCTTGTGGTTATCTCAGCGTTTACGAACTGTTTTGTTATAAAACTGTTACACATAATGGTAGGATGTGAAGGAAAAATGAGCCTGGTTCTGTGGTCATGTGGTGGACATATGGTTTTAATGTCAGGGAATATGTTATCTGTCCTCTCTCTTCTATAGTCTAAGATTGTTATCTATACTATTTTCTGTAGTCTTGGCGATGACAGGAGCCCGACTCTGACGTCATGATGTTCGTACAATGCAAGAACCAAATTTCAGAATGATCGGTTCAGTCATAGTGGAAGTTACTTTTAGATTGGGATTTAGGATATAAGTTATATGGATAAGAAACTTATGAATCAGTCTGTATATTCGAGCGAGTTTCTCCGGAAAAGTTTTTCTCGATGCCTTTTATCAGTCTAATCACCCTTTCAACAGATACAACTCCCCCTATCATTTCGTCACATTTCAGTCAGGGTGTATCAGACCGACTACATCTGGAGACTGGTACACCGAAGTTATGAATGGTGAAACTCTGTCATTGGCGTAAAACGTTAGTCAACTCTGGAGTCACGAGTTTTCGTCTATTTCAGTTCCGTATTGTGCACGGTCTGAAACATTCTCCTCTCCTTCAAGTTCACCCTGCGGACGGAACTTTCGTTATGCCCCATTAAGGTAAATTATTTTACTCTCTTAATCCACATCCGAACGTTCAAAATAATGACGGTTTTAAAAATCCTTATAACATTCATAGACATTAATTATGTAGAGAATCGGATATTACTAAACTAACTAAAGAATAGGATTCCAACATTTTCAACAAGTGTTAATTCATTACTGGTATCTGATGGATAACTCAATTAAGAAAGGATGCTATTTGTTTACACCCTTTTACAGTTAAATGTTGTTAGATCTCAAGAAGTGAATATGGTTCCCTTGTGTTGTAACTTGAAAGTTGTAACGCTGTGCTGTTGCTGACATGAGGAAATCACTGAATGAACCTGAACCTTATTTATCTTAGCTTAGCTCTTAACTACCTTGGGTACTTGATATGAATATTATGATTTTACAAATACATATACTGCTCTATACTTATTGAATAATTTGTGTTGGATTTGTATAGTGTAATTATCCCCATATCACGGTGTCATAATTTATCGTATGATCTTCCTGCGATATTGTTTGTCTTTCATATTTATTGGCGCTCTTGTTCTTCGCAACAGAGTGCTTATCAATTTGCCAATTGTCTATAATTTTCGAATTTTTGAATGAAAATGGTCTTCAACGATTTGGTTCGACTCACTAATCAAGATCCGTGGTCAAAATCGATTCTGTCCGGCCGGCCGTTAACACGATAACTCTCGAACGGATTGAGCTAGACAGTTTTTTTCAGAGTAGGTTTGGGAGATAAATATCTCGGTTAAGTTCGTTATTGGGCAGAATCGGCCTGGTGTTTTCGGAGTAACGAAAAAAATTTTTTTTTTTACATTACAAATTTCAAATTCAATCCATTGATATCATTTTCAACTCATTTTCAACAAGCTAAAACTTCCGGAGATATTATTTATTAACAATTCAATAATAAATCTTACTTCTATATGATTTCACAGAATACTGTAATTATTCTATCTATGAATTATTATATGACCTGCGTTCATACATGCCATAAATCTACTTATAAGAGATATGTCAAATTTATTTCTGGTTCGTTACTCATGATATAAAATACCCCTCCTATTCTAGAAAACAAAGTATTATTGAATGCAAAATGATCCATTGGTATTTTCAACCCCTATAACTCGTATAGTTAGGCACAACAAAATCTCCATTCAGTTGTGGAGCAGAAGAATCAGGGAAGATTCTGGATAAGTGGGTGAGCAGGCATTTTTAGGAGAAGAATTATATTATAGGCCTGTTCATGTTTAATGGCAATATCATATCAAAGAAGTATCTACACATCTTAAGGAAGCCAATAGAACCGATCGTTGATGAAATACCGCTCACTGAACTTCGAAATATTTACTTCCATGAAGATGGCGATACTCCTCCCAACGCCGGCGTTATCAGAAATTTTTGGCCAACAAATTTGGGCAATTTGGATTACCAACGAAGAGCCGAACCGGTGCCCGGCCGGGTCACCTGATTTAACGCCTATGGACATTTACGTTAGAAGAAGATTAAATACATTGTAACGGGATTTCCTCGGACGAGGGTTTATCTCGAGCGCCACCTATTCTTTTATAGGGAAAAATAGTGAAGCCATCTGGATAGCCACTAGCCGGAGATAGGGTTCGAGGTTATCTAGGTTGGTAGCGATAACAAAGAAAATAATGCGAGTTTTTAATATTATTTAATAATCCCAAAATAGGATATATACATATGAATAATGTGATCACAAATTCGGACTACGAACATTTCTCAGCTACTCCCGATAAACTGGCCAACCAGAACTTGAGTTGGGTGAGTTTAGTTTAGATGGACGAAATCTGGGGTACGAAATAGATAACGGACACAGGTGAATTTGGAAAATAAAATGGGGTAAAAGCTAAGATGGCTGATCGAGTTTCTTCTCTCATTAACCTACCATGATTACAGGTGAGAAGCAACTTAACGGGACTCCCTGTCGTCTGTTAATACGTAGTGGAAACAGGTGACGAAGGACTCCTTTCGACAGCCGAGGGAAATGGGGGTAGGATAGTAGGGGAAAGTAGTCCAAAATGATCCCCCTAAGAAAAAATCTTATCAGATTCGATACAATGAATGCATGAAAAGTAATAAAACACGTTTTGTTAAGAAAATGTATCTGCTGAACTATGTATGCATCAATTTCACCATTTTCTGATAAACCAATATATTTCTTGGCATTTTAAAAAAAGACGGTTAAAGGATCATTTTGGACACCACTGTGTCCTAAATGATCCCACGGTGAGGGGGAAAATGATCCCGGGGATCATATAGTTTGAGGAAGGAGAAAGTGATGCCGATCTCGAATTAGTTTGCGCAAAAGATTGCGTTGTTGTTTGCAGCTTTTCTATATGTGGAGCAATGACAACGTTTTGGCAGTTGAGGATACTTGGTGAACTACTTCTTTTCTCAGGATCAGCATTAGGCGATTCTCTTTGAACCTGCGATGAAGATATTTCGGTATTGTGCTCTGTTACTGTTGTTTCTCCCGCAATAAAATTGCTATCTTGAAGAACATCTGAGTTAAAAGTATGCATACCACATTTTGCGAATGCATATATGCTAAGTGGAGACATTACAACATCAAGGGGTTGCAATTTATGTGAACAGTGGGTGGGTAAACATAAAATAGTAGTGTAATGTTCCCTTGCTTTCAGTATCACATCGGAATTTTTTGTGTGCGATAGATGGCCGTCTAAAATTAGAAGAGCGGGATCTTCTGCAGTAGGTTTTGCATAATTCAAGAAATGATCAAACCATTGGGGAAAATTTTCCAGTTTCATCTACCCTGATGTATTACAGACATAAGATGAACCAGGAGGTATCCGGTCCATTAATTCCATTTTCATTCTAATTCTTTTGAAAATGAATATTGGTGGTAATCCCTAGATCCTTTAACATGTTGGTAAAATGATCTCGCGGGATCGTTTAGTACACCTTGCTAAGGATCATTTTACCCCAAATGCCTCCATTCTGGAAAAATTCGAATTATTGTTCACAAACATTCCTAACTGGAAATCAAAATATGATAAGATCAACCGCTATTAATCATTAATTTTGCGGAAGCAAACATCTAGAACATAAATATCGACATACAAAAAAAAAATCTCTGTTACAAATAGGCTTATTTAAGATAGAACACGTCAATTTCAATATTTTCCTCACAAAACTGCATGAAGAAATCACTACGTCATGACACTTCGTCAGGCAAATGAGCGGCATGAAATATATAATTTTCAGTATTTAATTGAGAGATGGCGCTACTAGTTTTTTAGAAATAGGGGGTAATCATTTTACCCCGCGGGATCATTTTGTACTACTATCCCCTAGATAGGTGGGGTTGAGAGGTGAAGCAAAAATCACAGTAAAATGGAAGAACCTCAAGTTCACGGAGTTATACGGGAAGTAAAATGCTATCAGAGCTCAAATACGGTGTAATAGTTTAGTTATCATTTTGCCCAAATGTCTGTAACATTCCAATTTTTTTACGAAAATGGTCTCAAACGATTCGGTTCGACTCCCCAATGAAGAATTCGAGGTCAAATTTGATTCTGTCCGGCCGGCCGTCCGGCCGTTGCCACGATAACTTGAGAACGGAAAGAGCTAGCGACTTGAAATTTTCAGGGTAGATGGCGCATCTCAATACGACGGACAAGTTCGTTAATGGGCATAATCGGCCCGATGGTTTCCGAGTAATAATTTTGTTTTCAACCAATATAGATCCGATCGAATTGAAACTTGAAGTTTTCAGGTTGGGATGTGCATCAGAACGCGACATTTGAGTTTGTTTATAAGTATAATCGGCCAAACGGTTTTAGAGTTATAGCCATCTGAAATTTGGTTGTTTTTTCTCCCCATTAACTCGAAAAATACTAAACCGATTGAATTGAAACCTGGTTATTAGTGTAGAATGCCAACGCGAAGATTCTAGCAAAATTTCGTGAGGATAGTATTTGTTGAAAATTTTGAAGAAATCATTGAAAAAAAAAAATTCTATATATCAGTATGTATTCGTATGAAATTGCAGAAATTTTGCAAATGCCTTTAGAACCCAACTCTACTGCCAAGTTTTAAGTTTTAGCACGATCGGTTCAATATTGTTGGAGATTCGAGCAGCCTTGTGTGAGTTCAGTAGATGGGTGACCGTTGCCTCGATAACTTTCGAACAAAAGGAGATAGGGACTTGCAATTTTCAGGGTAGGTTGCGTATCCGAATGGGAGAGTTAAGTTCGTTTTTGGGCATAATCGGTTTAACGGTTTCCGAGTTATACCCACCTGGAATATTATTTCCTCGATAACTCAAAAAATAAAGATTCGATCGAATTGAAGCTTGGTAACTATTAGTAGAAAATCAACATAAAGACGTGTTTAAAATTTTTTAAGAATCGTACCCCTAGAAAATTTGAAAAAAATTAGGAAAAAAAAAATTGTAAGAACCGTACCCCTGGAAAAATTACGAAAAAAAAAATTGGTTCAAGCACTGACGTGAAGTCAGGAGCTTTGGCGCGTATGTTCTATTGTCCATTCTCCTGTATTGGACAACCTTAATCGAATTTACCATGGTAAATTATGTTGTCCATTCGCCTGTATCGGACACTTAATTCGAATTTACCATATATATATATATATATATATATATATATATACTTAAATATAAACACATGTGAGACCCGCGGTAGCCAACAGACAACCTGAGACCCATATCAGAATATAACTTTTTTGAAATATTTTTTTCATTATTACAAGGTTATAATGGTGCTTATTGCGCATATCGTGTGAGGGGAAGCTTTTTCAAAAAACTGTTGAAAAAGAAATATCCAAAGAAGTTCCGAGACCCGTTATATATCAAACACTAATGCGAGGCCCTCAGTGTATATTCTGGTATATTCTTCACACTTGCGAGTCCCTCCAACGATGCCAAATCTAAACATAAACAAAAAATTGAATAAACAGTCGAGACAATGAGCCCTCGAAGGCGCGAAATGCAGATAATATTAAAGTCGAACTCGCAAGTCAGATTGTGAACTATTTCAGCGGGAAAGTAGATTCGTTCTTTCCAAATACGCAAAAGCTCCTGACTTCAGTGCTTGAACCAATTTTTGGTGCTCTAGTTCCTCGGAACTGAGTGCTTATCAATTTGCCCAAATGTCTGTAATTTTCGAATTTTTCGATGAAAATGGTCTTACACGATTTGGTTCGACTCACTGATAAAGAATCCGTGGTCGAAATTCATTCTGTCCGGCCGTCCGGCCGTAGGCACGATAACTCTCGAACGGAATGAGCTAGATAGTTGAAATTTTCAGAGTAGGTTTGGGTGATAAATATCTCGGCTAAGTTCGTTATTGGGCAAAATCGGACAGATGGTTTCGGAGTAACAAAAAAAAAATTTTTTTTTTACAAAGCAAATTCCAAATTAAATTTTTTTCAATAAGCAGTTTTACCAAAAGAATCCAATGATATCATTTTTGGCGCTCTAGTTCCTCGGAACTGAGTGCTTATCAATTTGCCCAAATGTCTGTAATTTTCGAATTTTTCGATGAAAATGGTCTCAAACGATTTGGTTCGACTCACTGATAAAGAATCCGTGGTCGATATTCATTCTGTCCGGCCGGCCGGCCGTAGGCATGATAACTCTCGAACGGAATGAGCTAGACAGTTGAAATTTTCAGAGTAGGTTTGGGAGATAAATATCTCGGCTAAGTTCGTTATTGGGCAAAATCGGACAGATGGTTTCGGAGTAACAACAAAATTTTTTTTACGAGGCAAATTCCTAATTAATTTTTCTTCAATAAGCAGTTTTGCCATAAGAATTCAATGATACCATTTTTAACTCTAACAAGCTAATACTTTCGGAGATATGATTTTTCAAAATTTCAATAATAAATCGTATTTCAACATTGTCACAGAATGATATAATTATTCTATGCATGAATTGTCATAATGTCAACTTATTTTCCCTAGACATGACATTATCTAATCAATCGAAGAATTGTGAGCGAAGTTGGAAAAATCTCAGTTGTTTGCTCCGAAATTAGTTTTTCTCAGAAAAGTCTTACATTTCGGAACGGAACATGAAGTAAGAGATCTGAGAGTAGTGAGACTGCTTTTCATCCTTAAACATATAATAATAATGCTCAGTTCTCTCAATTTATGACGGGACTGACGGAAGGAAATATTACAACTTCAAAAATATTGGGGTTGAAATACTAGTATTTTAGCGATGCAATGGGGACCTCACCCAAAAATGTTTGAAAATATTACGTAAATATTGAAAGCATAATTCTGTAGTTCGAGAGAGGAGAAAATTTGGTGAACGTAGATCAGGAAATTTTTGATCGATTACAAGGTAATTTTTCATTATTACTTCTCTTCTTTCATACCTACATGTTTTATGGAATATCTACTATTTGTAGGTACCTGTTTTGGGCAATTGTCATAAGAAACTTGTTTTTTTTTTGGCGCTCTACTTCCTCGGAACAGAGTGCTTATCAATTTGCCCAAGTGCCTATAATTTTGGAATTTTTGGCTGAAAATGGTCTCAAACGATTTGGTTCGACTCCCTGATCAAGAGTCCGAGGTCGAAATCGATTCTGTCCGGCCGGCCGGC
Organism: Halyzia sedecimguttata; assembly: GCA_937662695.2. Lineage (NCBI taxonomy): Eukaryota > Metazoa > Arthropoda > Insecta > Coleoptera > Coccinellidae > Halyzia > Halyzia sedecimguttata. The sequence continues at coordinate 59,282,817 of OW569413.2, forward strand.
CGGCCGTAGGCAGGATAACTCTCGAACGAAAGGAGTTAGCGGATTGAAATTTGCAAGGTGGGTTTGGAGCATGAATATCTCGGACGAGCTCGTTAATGGGCGAAATCCATCAAGCGGTTTCGGAGTTATGGCCGATTTTAGTAAAAATATTTTTTATGAATATTTCCGAAACCGATCACTCGATCTATCTGAAATTTAGCATCATATTGTAGAATCATGACCTTTATACGCATTTGAAGTTTTGTATTGACCAGATTACCGCAAAGTGTCAAAAAAAAATTTTGAAAATTTAAAAAAAGTTTTTCTACAATAACTCTCGAACGGAATGAGCTAGGTAGTTGAAATTTTCAGAGTAGGTTAGGGAGATGAATCGGTTAAGTCCGTTATTGGGCAAAATTGGCCAGATTTAATTTGATTTCTTCCAAGGTGCAGTTCTCATTCTCATGATTGCTCATTTAATCTTGATAAATAAACTATTATTTGAATTGAATTTCCTTTATGATGCAGTTCTATCATATGAATACATTGATATAATTCCCAACTCTGAGAAACCAATACTTTCGGAGATATAATTTGTCTGTTTGAACAGCGCCAGAAAGCTCCTGTCCACCGGGCTTGAACCCATTTTTAAGATGTAGTTTTACCAAAAAAATCCATTGATGTCATTCTCAGTAGTAATAACCCAAGGACATTGATAATTGTTCGAAAAAATTTTATGACAGATTTCGAAAGCTTGTTGCTTGGAAACAGATCGATGCCGTAGGCGGAGATCTGTTGCCTACAAGCAACAAGCTTGAGAAAGTTGTCATAAAATTTTTGAGCATTTATCAATGTCCGAGGGTTATTCGGATAGAAATTTTTTTGCTAGTTATAGACAAAATGCGAAGCCAAAACAATTTATTTAAACGTGCAATTAACAAAGGAGCAATTAGAAAAGTTGAATGACATTTCGAAATATTAAATATTTGAAACTTCATAATCGAAATAAATCAATATATGTTCATAGCAACGTGAAAACAGCCCATGGTCTGTTATCGATGTAATGTTGACATGATTGGGTGAAATTGTTCATATGATACAAAATGAGGAAATTTGATTGGTTGTTGTAGCTGTCAAAAAATTTTCAACTCTAACAAACTATCGGATATGATTTTTTTAAATTTTAATAATTATTCTCCATTTTATATTATGATTTCATAGAATACTTTGATTATAATTTGCTGATGTATATAAATCCAACATGAGATGAGTCATAGACCTACATTTTGAATTTAATTACAAAAATTCTTGAGAATTGACGTACAGAAGTGACATTGAAAAATGGGTTCAAGCCCTGTGGACAGGAGCTTTCTGGCGCTCTAGTTCAAACAGACAAATTATATCTCCGAAAGTATTGGTTTCTCAGAGTTGAGAATTATATCAATGTGTTCCTATGATAGAACTGCATCATGAAGGAAATTCAATTCAAATAATAGTTTATTTATCAAGATTAAATGAGCAATCTGAGAATGAGAACTGCACTATGGAAGAAATCAAATTAAAATAGCTGAAATGAATTTGACTCTCTCTTATAGAACAGGATGACATGTACGAGTATGAACACAGATCATATAATAAAGCTTAGATGAATAATTATAACATTCTGTGAAAACATAGAAGTACGATTCATTATTGAAATTTCGAAAAATCATATCTCGTAAAGTATTAGCTTGTTGGAGTTGAGAATGATATCAATGGATTTTTATGGTGAAACTGTATCTTAAATAAAAATTGAATTTGAAATTTGTTACTTGAAACAAAAATTATTTTTCGTTACTCCGAAACCATCTGGCCTATTTTGCCCAATAACGAACTCAACTGAGATATTAATCTCTCTAACCTATTCTGTGAATTTCAACTGCCTAGCTCATTCCGTTCGAGAGTTATCATAAAAAAAATTAAAAAATTCAAAATTTTTTTTTCACACTTTGTGGTATCCTGGTCAGTACAAAACTTCGCATACGTATGAAGGTCAAGATTCTAAAATTTGATCCAAAATTTCAGATAGATCGAGTGATCGGTTTAGGAAATATTCATAAGAGATGTGTTTTACTAAAATCGGCCATAAATCCGAAACCGCTTGATGGATTTTGCCCATGAACGAACTTGTCCGAGATATTTACGCTCCAAACCCACCTTGCAAATTTCAATCCTCTAACTCCTTTCGTTCGAGAGTTATCGTGCCTACGGCCGGGCGGCCGGCCTGACAGAATCGCTTTCGCCCTCGGATTCTTGATCAGTGAGTCGAACCAAATCGTTTGATACCATTTTCATCAAAAAATTCGAAAATTAGAGACATTTGGACAAATTGATAAATTCTCTGTTCCGAGGAAAAAGAGCGTCAAAAAGTGGGAAAGCCCTGTGAACAGGAGCTTTGGCACTCTTGTTCAAACTTTGACAAATCATAACTCTGAAAGTTTTGATTTCTCCGAGTTGGGAATTATATCAATGGATTCTTATTTAATTTATTTCATGATGCAGTTCTATCATTAGATTCCATTGATATAAGTCCCAACTCTGAGAAACCAATACTTTCGGGGATATAATTTGTCAACATTTGAGCAAGAGCGCCAAAGCTCCTGTACGCAGGACATTTTTTCCAATAATGGTCAATGGTTTCTTCAAATCTTGTTGCCGAAAAACTTTCCACCTATACCCTATTATTGTTGTCAACATTGATATTTATATTCGTTCATGATGATATTCACATCACTTATATTTCACATGAACTATTTGTTTTCTCTCATCGAAATGTCTTCGTTGAAGTTGGAGCAGTGTTTGGGTTTCTGCACATCAGTCATACTGGAAGTTGATGTAAACTTGATTAGGTAGGTACTTCACAAACCTATAACACGTTTTCGCATTAGGATTGCACCTAGATCTGAAATGGTCTTCAATTTTTTTGGCGCTCTTTTTCCTCGGAACAGAGTGCTAATCAATTTGTTCAAATGTCTGTAATTTGTCTTAAACGATTTGGTGCTATCATGAATCCGTGGTCAGTATCGATCCGCCCGTAGACACGATAACACTCGAACGAAATGTGCGTCGCGACATTGTCCTAGGGGCGTCGCACGTTGATTGCGACCGAGTCTAGTTAGCTGATAACGTATTACTGGGCTAGTACTAAAAATGGTAATTATTTTTGGGGGCTGAGTTAAGGGGCGTCGTACAAAAATGGCAAAGTGCCAAGGGCGTCACAGTAAAAATAAGTTTGGAAAGCCCTGAGCTAGACAGTTGAAATTTTCAGAGTAGGTTTGGGAGATTAATATCTCGGCTAAGTTGGTTATTGGGCAAAATCGACCACATAGTCTCGGAGAAACAAAAAAAAAATTTTTTATACTACAAATTTTAAATTAAATTTTTTTTCAAGATGTAGTTTCACCATAAGAATCCATTGATATCATTTTCAACTCTAAAAATCTAATACTTTCGGAGATATGATTTTGCACAATTTCAAAAATAAATCGTACTTCTATGTTTTCACAGAATGCTATGAATTATTATATGATCTGTGTTGATACATTTCAACTCATTTTCCTGAGACATGACATGTCGAATTCATTTCGGCTGTCGTAGAATTATGAGGATTATAATATGATATCATACATTCTGGGTGATATTTTAATGCCCATGTTTAATCCATATGATGATGGGAATGGTATTGGTAAATTAATAATATTGAGTTAAGAATATCTCCAGTAAAAACAAAACTAGAATATTGGCTAAAGTTTCAATTTATATAATAATTTTCAGAGTGGATTTGAGGAAAGAATATATCGTTCATCATGAATTGAGGAATTAATATCTCGAATGAGTTCGTCATTGGGTAGAATTGGTCTATTGGTATTGGATTAATAACTTTTAGCACTCTTGTTGAGTTTAAATTCTTCATTATTTTACCTATAAAGTATTTTACTTAGTAATAGAAGAAAGGCATTAGATATCTCTCACAATTTTGTTGGAATTCAGTTCTGGTAATTTGTAATGAGGAAATTTCAAAATATGTTTTTTTCCATAATATTTTGAAAGTATTTGTCTCTCCCAGATATTCAGGAAGTCGGTCGTAATTTCGTTTTTCCGCATGAATATCAACATAATTTCTTGTCTTATTCAGATTACTTGATAATTGTGACAAAAGCTTTAAACTCATTACAGTACTGATGCGAGACCTTATCAGAATTTTCGCGATGTTCTGGGGAATATCATTTTGCCCAAATGTCTGTAATTTTTTAATTTGGCCGTTACCACGATAACTTGAGAGCGAAAAGAGAGAGCGACTTGAAATTTTCAGGGTAGGTGGCTCATCTCAATACGACGATCGAGTTCGATAATGGGTATAATCGGCCAACGGTTTCCGAGTAATAATTTTGTTTTCAACTAATACAAATCCGATCGAATTGAAACTAGTTGAGTAGTTATAGAATACAAACCTGAGGACGTTTGTGAAATATTGTGGGAATCATATGAGTAGAAAATTTTGGAAACATTATAAAAAAATATTATTTATATCAAGATAACCTGAGAAAGGAAAGAGATAGCAACTTGAAATGTTTAGTTCAAGTTGTGACTCTGATTGAAACACTTGAGTTTGTTTATTGGACATAATCAGCCAAACGATTTTGGAGTTGTACCCATCTGAAATTTGGTTCTTATTTCCTCAATAACTCGAAAAATACTAAACCGATGCAATTCAAACAAGGTTATCTATTGTAGAATGCCAGCGTTAAAATTCTTGCGAAATGTAGTGAGAATCGTATCACTAGAAAGTTCTTAAAAAATCATTGAAAATCCTTGAAAAAAAATCCTATATATCAGAAATTGTTCGTCCAACTTCGCTGGAATTTTTCGGGAGCCTTCAGAACCTAACTCTACTGCTAAGTTTCAACTTTGAACACGATTGGATCTATATTGTTGGAGATCCGAGCAGCCTTGTTTGAGTTCAATAGCTGGATGGGTTTACCGATTGTATGAAAAACAAACATTTCGTAATTTCGAGATAGTAAACCGTTCACCGAATTAATAATTCCAAAAATGGATGGAATATAATATGCAGATAATTCAAGAATCATTTCAAAATATTCGTCTTTAAGTCTTAGACACTATGAATCTACTAAAACACGAAAATTGAGAGTCGTGTAGTTACACGACTCATTAACACATATGAATGAGTAAAGTCAATAGTTTTTCGGGAATTTAGAGAAACCAATAATTCACTGAAACAATTGGAAAATATCGCGGGGCAGTCAATAGTAAATATTTAAATGGTTAATATATCGTATGATCGTGTGTGGAAATGGCAATGACTAATGAATATTATTATTTCATAAATTTTCATTTCAATGTATCTGATTCTTAGAAAGATAATAATATATTGACCCAGTGTTTGATGACACTTTCATAACTATTACTAGCCAAATCAATGAACTTCTATGTTGATTTCCAGTTCATCTAGCCGAAATCGTATTAAAGCTAAAATAAATCTAATCAGAGCTTTTTGAAAACCACCGTTAGTGTACTGAATGATCTATAGAGCAGTGTTGTCAGATTGGCGGGACTCTCATCTCACAGCAACCTGCTTAATTCAGAATATATACTCTGGGTCTCGCAAAGTATATACAGAACTTCTACAGCGCCATCTGAAGCGAATTCCCATTAACTAAATTCCGTGTAAGTTGAGGTTTATAACAGACATCCGAGTCCAAAAAAATTTTTGGGGGAGACATCAGGGAGCTGAGGGGGGGCCCTAAGGAGTCCATTTCCACCAAAAAACAATGCGAGACCCGGAAAGGGGTCTCACATGTACAAAACGGGTCTCACTTTTTACCAACCACATACCATTTTGGGACTCAGTTGTCCCCTAGTTACATCTATATATATATACTTATTATACTCTATGATGACAACGAATCAGTGTGAATTGAATATGCGAGGCACATTCCATGGAAATGAATGACTAAACATAAATTATGTCATAGTCCAGTTGTCAATTTAGGTTCTTATATTCAGACATAATTACAGGAGTATATAATTTTTCTCAATGTAATCGAGTTTTTCATGCAATTTTTCACATGAATTGTTTCAATGAGATCCTATATGTGTAATATCTTTGGATTAAAATTTTTGTTTCAGATTTAATTTCAAGTATGCTCGACAACTGCTTTGGAAATGGTCCATTTCTATTCAGATTGAATGACAACGGATCTGGCCCCAATTTACTGAGTCAAGTGAGTGGCATTTCATTAATTTTTCAATAATCTGGATGGAGAATGCTAAAAAATTGGTTGAGAGAGTGTTTATAAGCTAATATACGAAAAAAAAATTGGTCCAAGCCCTGTGGACAGGAGCTTTTTGGCGCTCTTGTTCAAACAGACAAATTATATCTCTGAAAGTATTGGTTTCTCAGAGTTGGGAATTATATCAATGGATTATTATGATAGAACTGCATCATGAAAGAAATTAAATTCAAAAAGTGTCGTTTAAAAAAAATGCTTCAAAAATTATCATGAATGGGTTGTTGCAACTTACACTCGGTGCTACTCCATTCACTTTTATAAAGTCTCCCGGTTGGCCATGAAAATTTGACACATTTCACCATGTATATTTTGAAATTGTTAGGTTATAGTCATTTTCCTGTCAGATAACTACGCAACGTTGTCCTTTCTACATAGAAGTCGTAGTAATTAGGTACGTATACTCACAATGTGAATTTACTTCGGAAAAATAATTAATTTGAGAAGATATGTGAATTCAATAATTCCACAGTCCTGGCGACTGTAGAAGAAAATTTTTCCTCTGTTGTTACTGGAAATATTTCACGTATATAAACTGGTTGGAAGATTGAATTATGCTATTTTATTGTATGGAAATCAAGAATCAAGTGTTGGAATTGTATTGAAAAATAATGGATAGAGTAGTCCGTTACTTTGTGATAGTTCATTTGAAAAAAGAATAAAAGTATCTGAATAACCCGGCAGGAAAACTTCTAAACGAACAGACGTACCTATGGAATTCCCGTTTTTCTCAAAAGACATTTAAATACCTTGTTGCACAATTTGAAATACACCAGTTTCAAAATGTAGTAGTATTACGAAACCCGAGTCATTCTCACCTCAATAAAATATAATGATAGGAAACTCAGTAATTTCATTCGAGAGTTCAACATGTCCGAATGAAGTTTTCCTATTGCAGATTTCGGTTCTGTATAGCACTTCTGCTTCTTCAAAACTACTTTCGGCATTTTCAATTTCAAAGCGAAAAGTTCTTTATTATTCGAAGATTATGTTATGATTATGTTGAGAGTAGAAAGTGGCAACGTCTCAGCGAATTGTTTTGACCTTGGCGATATTTCAGTAGTGCCAACCTGCCTGTGTCTTAGTTACAAAAACGTAATAGACCTCTTTCATGGCCAACCGGGAGACTTTATAAAAGTGAATGGAGTATAGTATTCACAACTCGAAATACCTAAAGGAAAATATCATCGAAATGTCTTGAGCGAGGCTGGAGACAATCAAAGCATTGTCCATTTATTCCTGATATTTGAGTAGTTAGAGGCTGACGAACAAATTATTTTAATAGTTCAAAATATATTAATAGAATACTATCCTCTTTTCATAATTTAAAATGTAATTGTTCATACCACTTACACATTCTTTTCTGTATTATGGACCTTAACTCAAGAAAAAATGTTTGATACACAAATGTAAATCCATATTTCAGCATTTTTTTGCTCGCAACATTATGAAAATACTGTATATAGGAACATGCCTCACAACTTAAGGAAGTAAAAGGTAATATTAACCTCAGTGGTCAACGAACAGTAATTTCTTTTGATGATTCCATTATTTTCTTCTTTCCTCTTGCCTTCATAAACTACATCATTAAAATGATCCAATTCTAAATCTTCTAAAATATCATCCCCAATATTTATACATAAATTATTCAATATGTAATCAGTCAATATTATTTGTCTTGTATATATTCACAAATTCAAGAATCAGATACTTGTTTTCCAACAGAAAATATTTTTAAACTACGAATTGACAAGACTCTAATAGCTAGATAAGATGACATTTATGAACACTGAACACAGACAGATTCCGTGTTCACATTCTGTGAATACATAGAACTACGATGTATTATTGAAATTTTGGAAAATCATATCTCTGAAAGTATGTGCTTGTTAGAGTTGAAAATGATAGCAATGGATTCTTATGATGAAACTGCATCTTAAAAAAAATTGAATTTGTAATTTAAAAAAAAAATTTCGTTACTCCGAAACCATCATGCCGATTCTACCCAATAACGAATTTAACTGAGATATTTATCACCCATCCTACTTTGAAAACTTCAACTGTCTAGCTCATTTCCTTCGAAAGTTATTGTAGAAAACAAAATTAAAAACTATTAAAAGACTTCGCATGCATATAAAAGTCATTATTCTTCAATTTAATGCTGAATTTCAGATAGATCGAGTAATCGGTTTCGGATATATTCACAAAAAACCGTTTTTACTAAAAACGGTCGTAACTCTGAACCCGCTTGGTGGATTTATCCCGTTAAAGAATTCGTCCGAGATATTTGCGCTCCAAACCTACCCTGCAAATTGTAATCCTATAACTCTTTTCGTTCGAGAGTTATCGTGTTAACGGAGGGCCGGCCGGTCTGGTCGGCCGGCCCTCCGGACAGAATCGATTTTGACCACGGATTCTTGATCAGTGAGTCGAACCAAATCGTTCAAGACCATTTTCATCAAAAAATTCGAAAATTACAGACATTTGGGCAAATTAATAAGCACTCTGTTCCGGTGAACCAGAGCGCCAAAAAGACGAATCACCAATATATAAACAAGTCATTAAACACATAGGGTATATTGTAGGAAGGTATATGAAACGAAATCAAATTAGTTTTTATTGAACCCTTTCATCTTAACTTAACTTTCCTTCTGTATGATTATGAAATATCGACTGTAGTTAGTAAAACACAAGATATTGCATTTGAAAATTCATGATTTTCAATAAATTGTCCTAGATGCATTCGAGAAGTGCATACCTATTTCACGATATATTAATTAAAACAATGAAACCAGAATTTTCAGTGCGGAAATTGGGTGGAATAAATTGTATTCTTTGAACTGATAATAAACATTTACTTGATAGTGTTTTAAAGTTTTTAGGTTAGTGCACGGTATATTTAATAAGTGCATTCAGTGAATTTCGCAGAACATTGATTCAAATAGAAGAATATTTCAAGCAAATTTTACGCATTTTCGATCAATATTCAACTCAATGGTCGCGTTCGGCAGAACCAACAGTTGCGGAACAGTTCGATGATTTTTCTGCCGAACGGTACGCTCACTTTGGAACATGTTGAGCAGCGGTTTTCATTTTAAGGAGCGTAGATTTTTTCCGGTCAGTATCGGAAACATGTTGTAAGTTTGACAGTTGTGACATTTATTTTAAAAATAAGATGCGAAAAAAAGGATACTGGACATAGGTATATTTTCGACGGAAAGAATTACCTGCATTTCGGGACATTCTAAAATGGACTTGAATAAATCACCCATATATTGAGGAATTGTCTCTTCATAAAAATTCTGATTCCTGGGAACAATTTCTCTGTTTTCATCTTCCAATGAAGGCAGAGGTTGAGCCAATAATTTAACAAGTTCACTTCTTATGTTGGCCGTAATATTATCGTGATCGAAGAGTAATTAAATGATATTTGGATTCATGATTGAATATTTATTTTTGTGACAGGTAATCAAAGAAAATTCGAATCAGCTAACCTGAACTTCAAACATCTGTGATTTAGAGCTGTCCGTTCGGCAGATTACGATACCGCTACCTATCGGTAGCGGAGCGGTTCATGCTACCGATCTTTCTGCCGAACGCGGCCATTATGATGTAAAATTCTTAAACTGAATATTTTTGGTTCCATATTTTTGAGTTTCGTATAACAATAGAACGCCATAATGAAATCCTTTAGATCCAATTTTTCTAACGAAACAAGATCATCAAACCTTCTAAAAAAAGTTTTCAAACATTTTCACGATAGTTTCACATTCTGAGTTCCACCGATTTCAAAACGCTCATTCAGTTTTACAAATATTGGAAAAGCAGTCTGCTTTGGCGTGCTTGTCCAAATCCATAGCCTGAGTGGCCACCCACCCAGGTAATGAACTCGCGCAAAGCTTCCAGGAAAAAAAATATTTTTCGAATATTTTCACCAATATAAAAATTAACTACCGAGTTTAAATTCGAATATTGAAGACACTTACGCAAAAAGACAGGCTCCGCTCAGGGAAAGAGAGTGAATAGGAATTGAATAAAATCATTCACCTGGTTCATCGAAAGGATATCTCTATGCAACGATACTTAATTTCCATAGACTTTGATTTTCTTCAGGTCATCTTGTTCCCTCTTCTCTTTATTTGTTTTTGCGCGTTTTTGTTCTAGAGAACAGCGTGTTATAATTTTGCGCAGAACCTCTGTAATTTTCAATTTTATTTTGCTGTAGATGGTCTCAAACGATTAGGTTCGAGCCAATGATGAAGAATTCGAGGTCAAATTCAATTCGGTCCAGGCCGACCTGCAGGTAGTAGACTCGCCCAAGGCTGTTAAATCCAGAACTTGGCTGGAAAAAAAAGTTTTTGAAGGCTACAGTGAAATTTCTGCTCAAGGCAACATCGCACCAAAAATATTAATGATAGTAAATATTCATTTTGGCGCTCTTGTTCCTTGGAACAGAGTGCTAATCAGTTTGCCAAAATGTCTGTAATTTTCGAATTTTTGGATGAAAATGGTCTTAAACGATTTGGTTCGACTCACTGATTAAGAATGCGTGGTCGAAATCCATTCTATCAGGTCGGCCGTCCATCAGTTAACACGCTAACTCTCGAACGGAATGAGCTAGACAGTTGAAATTTTCAGAGTAGGTTTGGCAGATAGATATCTCGGTTGAGTTCGTTATTGGGCTAAATCGGTTTTAGAGTAACGAAAAAAAAATGTTTTTTTTACGTTACAAATTTCAATTCAATATTTTGTAAGATGTTCCATCATAAGAATATATTGATGTAATTTTCAACTCTAACGAGCGAATACTTCCGGATATATGATTTTTCAAAATTTCAATAATACATCGTACATCTACGTTTTCACGGAATGCGAATTCTATCAGTCTGTGTTCTATCTGTGTTCACTATTCGTTCATGTCATCTTATCTACTTATAAGAGAAGTCATATTTATTTCTGTTCTCGTTTGTTTATATAATTCGTACTTTGAAAATATTTGATTGGTGAGTCGAAAATGAATAGTACAAGGAAGTCGAGCATAATTTACGAGTCATTATCTAATTATGGAAGATTTAGAACGGGATTTCCAATTAATGTACAGGTAATTATTCCTTAGAAACACTATTTAATATTTCCTACATAAGTATTCTGGTTTGAGTTATTTCTGGACTGATTAAATTAGATTTGTTTCATAAATAAAACTGGCTATTTCATTTACTCAATTTTTCATAATAACTCCTGATAGTTTCGAAACACTTGTAGCCAAAATTGGATCGTCATATAAAGATAAGATGCAGAGGGAATTCAATTTCTTCCATGATGCATTCTATAATAATAATCCATTGATATCATTCGCAACTCTGAGAAACCAATACTTTTGGAGATATGATTTGTCAAAGTTTGAACAAGAGCGCCAAAGCTCCTGTCCACAGGGCTTTCCCACTTTTCTTCTACCACAAATGTCTGTTATCGCCCCTGTAATAGTCAAATTTTATGTTTTTGAATTTTGGACCTAAAATTGTCTCAAAACATTTCATTATACTTAATGATAGGGAATGACGGAATAAAGTAAGTGGGTTCGGGTATTTATCCGTATTGATATCATAAACATTTTTCTGAACATGCCCATTAAAATTTTGTTTTTTTGTAATGCAGGATCTGCGAAATCAGAGCATTTCAGTAGTGTTACAAATCAATATAATCTTTTCATCATGTAAAGGATGAGCGCGTTAAAAATCTGACAACAAGTTCGTGCTCTTATAACTTTTTCCACATTTATTTGTTATTTCTTTGTTTTGATTATCTCGAGTCGAATAATCACAGTATTTTATCGTGTTTCAGGAAACTAATTCTGAGAGAATTCGCCTTTCCGAAGACAGAGTTATATCTTTCTCTAACATAATTAATACTGAAAGTTCCTACTAAGGGAAATTATTCTGATCATCCCCATGCACATTTTCCTGAATTTATAGCCACTACTATGTTAATAAATGGTCCGCAGTCCGATTGTCAAGGATTAGATTTTAATGGGCTTATAGAAAGACAGTAAAATTAGAGAGCCGGATGCGGTTTTATTATTCCGTTCATTCGTAGGAATTTCCGGAAAATTTATTCGTGAAATGCGTGACCTGTCAGCTACGTAAGCGGTGAAATTTAAATGGGGCCTCGAATATTTATGCACAATAACAAGTCGCATATCCTAGCCGTGTGTTTCATACTTTCCGCGTGTGATTTTTCCGATCGTAATTTATTTTGATTGTCCTAGGTGCGACGACGAATGCACGTTCCTATGCCCTTCCGACATTTATGTTTTTTGAATAAACTTCGGAAGACTACAGTGAATCATGCAAAAAAAATCGCTGCACATTTCATACAATGGGTTTTAATACTTAATCAAAATGCACCCAATTAATTGATAACTACTTATGCTTTGATTAGGGATAGAAGGTATACCGCATGTCGTAATACGCAAAGCTATCGATCTGAAACCAAAACTTTGACAGTTTGGTGGACACCAAACGATGTGGTGGACATGTGTTTCTTCTGTTTATCTGAGCGTTTTCGGACTTTTTGTTATAAAACTGTGTTACACATAATGGTAGGATGTGTAGCATACGGCTGTAAAAGCCACAGTAAGAAAAAGGAGCCTGGTTCTGTGGTCATGTGGTGTCCATTTGGTTTCAATGTCAGGTAATATGTTATCCGTCCTCTCTCTTCTATAGTCTAACAGCCGTTCCCAATAAGCAATCTCTAAGGAACGATAAATTCCCATAAATTCGGATAAGTCTGGTTAATCTCCGGCAATCTGTAGATAGGCCAGTATTCAAGAGCATAATTTATTCAACTCATTTATTTTGACTTATCGTAGTCCTCTCCTGCGGTCCTGTTCGGCCAAATTCATAGAGTGTCTGTTTTGTCACCATAATATTTTTAAGTTGTATATTATATTTTTTTAGCCTAAATGACAACAAAAATTATAAAAGACAATAATATTGAAAAATATGTGATTTATTTCATTTTTAAAATCAAAATAAATGAGTTGAATAAATTATGCTCTTGAATCACATGAAATGGAACATATACATGAATGACATTGACAGGACGCGTTTTATCTTCTGTCTTTACCGATTTTGGCGGTTATTGTTCATTTGAAATCGAAATTGAAAAAATATTACACCTTAAAAAGCAAGAGGAAAAAAATTAAGTTCGAGTTGGAAATTGCGAAGAGCAAACATAAATAAAATTCTACCCCTAGTGCACAATAGAACATTATTTTGTAAAAATGTTTTTTATTCTTTACCTTTATTACATTTTCCGTTGTATACATCATACATCCTCTGTGATTTTTATTTTTGAGTCAGTTATTTATAATAAATCTATGACGGAGATTACACAGTCAGTCTGGTATCAGTCTCCCATCAGTATTCCCATCAATCCGGATCATCAGTCCATCAATCTACGAATATAGAACCAATTTCCGTCAATCTCCCATCAATTCATGATTGATGTGATGCGAGACTGATACCAGACTGACCGTGTAACTTCCGTCTAAGTATGTAGCGGTATTTCAACTAAAACTAGCTAGTATTACAGCTTCTATCCGCTACACTCTTTCTACTATCCGTCAAATACCACGGAACAAGATGAAGGTTCATAGGGATAACCATTTGATATTACCTAAAAGTATTGGGACGCCTCAACTGTCAATTCCATACAAACAGTTATCTGTAGTAGGCTATCCGCCCCTTAGACTATAGAAAGATTCTATAGTCTAAGATCCGCCCTCCATCGGTAGATAGCAACCTAAGATAGGATAACCTACTGTCGGTAGGTTTATTGGAACGGTAAAGAGGAAGATAGAGATACCGCCGTATTCACAAAGCATTGTTAAGTGTTTGAATCTCCGTTAAGTCCTAACTGAGGTCCTCAGTTAAGGATAAATTTGAATCGCAACCTCAGTTAACGTATTTAACGGTGGTGAAACAGGCCTGTTTTACCACCTGTATTCCTTATTGTCCCTTATTATCTCCAATTTATCCTTAACTGAGGACCTCAGTTAGGACTTAACGGAGATTTGATGCTTTGTGAATACGGCGGATAGTTTCCTATCTAGTAAGGTAAAACTGTAAATAGATTCAATATTGGGAACGGCCGTAAGTACTTATGTTACTATGACCTATCTATGATCTTAATCTTTCGAATTTCGGAATAGCTATCATCAAAAAATAATTCTGTAGATTTTCGCTTGGTGTCTGACGAAGGAGTGTCCGTTATTGTTTGTTTGGCAATATTGTTCTATAAATTACTTGTGTTTCTTAGGCCCCTTTCACACGGGGAAACGCGTGGGAGCTTTTCGGCTCCTACATCCAATTCTTTTACACGGGGAACCGTGCGCGGCTGTCGCTTTCGAGAGATAGCTTTTTCAGTTCTACATCCAATTCTTTCACATGGGGAGTTTTTATGTTTAAAGCTCCTATGCAGGGGCCGCTGAGTCAGTTGTAATGTTTTTTTGCGCCCTATGGTCGTTTATATAATAATAATAATAATAATAATAATAATTAGGCAGAGTAGGCAGAGAGATCAGACAGGTACAACTGAAGACGTTACTCAAAGACCACATGAGTAAAAGTCTGCACTCTATATATTTCAGGAGTTTGAAAGATCAGGGCCTATCGGAGGAACTATCCTTTGCGTTTTTGAAGTCGGCTGGTCTAAAGTCGGAAACGGAGGGATTCGTTATGGCTTGTCAAGATGGAGTGATAAAAACAAGATGGTATAAGAAGAACATCATGAAAGTGGACACCCCAACAACTTGCAGAGCATGCCACAGTCAGCAGGAAACTGTCATGCACATCCTGTCTGCTTGCAGAGTCCACGCTCCATCAGGATACACAGAAAGACACAATGCGGCACTTCGGATTCTCTACTTCCATCTGAGAGAAGTTTATGGTATAGATAAGGAGCCAGTGCTACCATTTGTGCCTCTGGAAATTGAATCAGTCATCGAAAATGATAGAGCTCGAATCTACTGGAACTATGCTTTTCCAACAACTTGGCAGATCCATGCCATAAAGCCAGATATAGTACTGGTGGATAAAGATCTCAGGGAATTGTTTGTTGTCGAATTTTCCTCCCCCGCTGAAAATAATGTGGTGATGAAAGAACAACAGAAGAGGGAGAAATACAAGGATTTGCTGTTTGAGCTGGGAACCCTATATCCAGGGTATAAAGTAAAAATGGTCGTTCTGATCATAGGATGCCTTGGCGGAGTGAGAACGAACTATGTGACAGAATTGAAGATTATTCCGGCCTGTACATCCTTGGCCGAGGTTTTGGCGAACAGAATGCAGAAAGCAGTGTTGCTCGGGTCACTACGAGTGATGAGGTTCCATCAACTATGAAGGCCACTTGCAGCTCATCTCTTTTGTTAAGGGACGCTGTAAGGGCAGGACGAAGAACAGTCCAAGAAGAGTGAGAGGTTTTTTAGTGAGTAACCAAATAACATCTGGAGTCTCACACTGCCGCTTGCGGCGCCTATAAAAGGTTTTTACTCTTACGCGACAAAAAAAAAATAATAATAATAATAAATTGTCTTTATTGTATCACTGTAATGCAGATGAGTGGAAGAGTCGAAGTGTAGCCTATAGCTACTCCACTTAACCCCTTCATAAAACAAAATAATAAAAAATAACGAAATAATAAAATATAACAAAATAATAAAAAAAATACAAAATAATAAAAACCTATCAAAACTGACATCCTTAAAAACTCGAACACAAATAATTATGAACGGATATTACATTAAATCATAAGTTGAGACATTATATGGAGATTTGCAATTCGAACAGTTGTTTTCTAAAAAGCTGTTTGAATGTTCCAATAGACCGTGGAGATGATTGAGGAATAGAAGTAAAAATTTTTACTGCATTGTATTTGAAGCATCTTCTGAACCCAGCCAAGCGGTGCCTCGGCAGATCGATCCTTCTGCCATATCTTAATTCACGACCACGTAAATTTTCACGGGCCACAAGTTTGTTTTTCAAATAAGGAGGTGATGAGTCTGAGACGATACGATAGACCGAAGCACCGAGCAGGAATTTGAACCAACCATCAAATCTGAGCCAACCAAGATCATTTATTCGTATAGATGTTCTCCGAAGACGATACTGATAGACAAGATCGAGGAGCTATTTTTCAAAAGATAATAAGTCCATTTTTTACGAATTTTAAGTAAAAATGTCGTTACCTTTCTTAAGATTGTACTTATTTCTCAGCCAATATTTTAGCTTTCAAAACAGAACAAGTCCATAACAAATGGATGTATCCTTTGACATATAATTTACAAAATTGCAAGTGCATCTATTAGTATTTTTCAAAGCGCAACATACCTATCCACATTCTGGTTAGGGCTTCACACGAGACGAGAGTATAAAAAATCTCGTCTCGCTATCGCCAATTCCCAAAAAATTAAGTCTCGTTCTCGTCTCGCTTAATTCTGGATAACGATAATAAATATTATAATATATACACGAAATGGTATACCTACAATAATGAATAATTTTGTAAAGATATATTTATTACGCTCTTATACAAAGATATTTCTACATGTACATATTATTTTAAATTTTAAACACTGATACTTCAATTTTTAAATTACTCGATGACCAAAAATTTTAACATAATCACGCTTGCATCAACAAATTTTTCAATGATGTATTTGCCATGATCATACCTGCTGTGGAAAATAATCTTTCAACAGGTACAGATGTAGCCATTAATAAATCATCGGCCATCTTGGAAAGTGTAGGAAGAACTTTTTCATCACTCTCCACCACTGTAAAATATTTTGATTCCTATTTGCTTTCTAACAGCAAATATTCTTCTAAATCAGCTTTCCAATATTTCGATAGTTTTGTTGATGTTTCAAATAGGCTATCGATGTCGATACATGTTTTAACAGAATTGAATAATTTGGTATAGTTTTCAAAGAATATCTTCCCAGTGGGTAGATCATTGAGGGTGTTCTTGGCGTAATCCTCATAACACTTTTCGAAACATTGAATAGCTTCATTTCTTTACTAGTTTTATTATACGTAGTTCCACAGATGTATACAATAATTGTTGACATCTTCACTACAAGGAGCACAAGAGAATAAATTTCTCCAGATGTTCAGATAGAGACGAAATTTTCAAAGCATTGGTGTTTAGGGGCAATAAAAGTTGTCCGTAAGTATTGGATTCATAATGGCATGGTTGTGAATTTTATTTTTTGAATTGAAAAATAATCTCAATTATCGCAAGGTCATAACGAATTAATAATCTTCTAAAATATCGTATATTTCTAGAACGATTGATGCATAATATAGACAAAATATATTGGTAATTATAGTGGAAACTATTCATGCATATTCAAATGTTTACTGTGGGTGTTGAAAAAAGTCGAGTCGTATATAAAACTGTATACAAAAAATGTAACGAGACTATCTTGTTGCGCTATATGTGGTCTCGGAATCACCTATAATATTTTTGAAAACGTCTCGCCTCGTCTCGTCTCGACTCGCTTTTACGAGACGAGAACGAGTCGAGACGAGAAAAATCTCGCTCTCGCGTGAAGCCCTAGTTCTGGTGCAAAATGTGAATGGTCCGAATGAATGTTTTAGTTATCAACCTACTACTATTGGGGTATCATGTTTTAAATTTGTTTAGTGCGTTTTCTACAGTGTTATCAATGTTATAATTAATAACGCGATGTTCCCCAGAACACGCAAAAATGGATGTAAATGACGGTGTTACTGTGTTAGTGCATAATGGGGGCAGTCGCAAAATATCGAGATCCATTATAAATTTTGAAAGGGGAAAGCGTTGTATTTAACAGGAGTTCTCAAAAACAATTGGCAAATTTTGAGAGAGTGTATCAATTCATTGGTATATTTAAAGTGCAAGAGAGTCATTATGATCGTGCTAAATTTAAAAGACAATCCGCCGTATTCACAAAGCATTCAATCTCCGTTAAGTCCTAACTGAGGTCCTCAGTTAAGGATAAATTTGAATCGCAACCTCAGTTAACGTGAAACAGGCCTGTTTCACCTCCGTTAAATACGTTAATTGAGGTTGCGATTCAAATTTATCCTAACTGAGGACCCATTAACCATTAAAAAAATGTGGAAGATTTACAACGATGAATCAGGCCCTAAAATTCAAGAAAACTACAAATCGCACCTGTCGTGGAATACTGTAACATCTCTGAAAAATTCGATTTTGACTTTGTTACACCAAATCAGTCAACCTGACGTTATCTTTATGTTGTATAAATTGTATTAAGTTGAGTTCTTCGGTTGGCCGAGGAGAGACAGAAGTTACATTTCAAATGTGAGGGAATTAATCAAAGTCGTTTGGGGAATACTGTAACAAGTCTCACGCTCTCCAGACATCGGACGTACATGAGCTCTTTCAATACGTATTATACTATGAACGATGTTGTACGGATGATTATACCCAATTTGGAGAAATACCTATGATATATAACTCTCCCATTCAGATGAGCAACATACCCTGAAAATTGCAAGTTCCTATCTCCTTTCGTTCAAGAGTTATTGAGGCAACGGTCACCCATCCAGCTACTGAACTCACACAAGGCTGCTGATCTCCAACAATATAGATCCGATCGTGTTCAAACTTGGAACTTGGTAGAAGCGTTAGGTTCTGATGGCTCTCGCAACATTCCAGTCATGTCAGATGAATAGTTTCTGATATACATACATACATACTGACATATAGTATATGGGTATAACTCCAAAACCGTTTGGCCGATTATGCTTATAACCAAACTCAAATGTCGCATTCAGATGCACAACCTAACCCGAAAATCTCGAATCGCTATCTCTTTCGGTTCTCAGGTTATCGTGACATAAAACATATTTTTTAATCATTTTCTTTAAATTTTTTAGCAGTACGATTCTCACAAAATTTCACAAACGTGCTTAGGTTTATATTCTAAAACTATTCACCAAGTTTCAATTCGATCGGATTTATGTTGGTCGAAAACGAAATTATTACTCGGAAACAATTAGCCCATTATGCCCATTAACGAACTTGTCCGTCGTATTGGGATGCGCCACTTACCCTGAAAATTTCAAGTCGCTAGCTCTTTTCGTTCTCAAGTTATCGTGGCAACGACCGGACAGTATCAAATTTGACCTCGAATTCTTCATCGGGGAGTAGAACCCAATCGTTTGAGATCATTTTCGGCAAAAAATTCGAAAATTACAGACATTTGGGCAAAATGATAACGCGATGTTCCGCAGAACATACGCGCAAGTAGATCTAATGTTCTTAGTAAATAACAACTACATTAAACTGACATATTTTGACTTCTACAATTCATTGCAAAATTTCTTTTAAAAATAACTTGCCTCCATTGTAAAACTATTGACGAGCAGATTAAGATAAGATTTTGTGATATCGCAACATTGACTGTGAACTAAAACATGAGTTACATTAGGTACCTAATTTAATAAAATCAAAGCAAAGTGGAAAAGTTCTGATTTATATAGATGAAACACAAAGATTCAAGTTAATTATCTTCCGAATTTGAATAAGATCATTAATTCGATATATTAATGGTTATATTTTGTTTCATTTCCTCAAAAAAAAATTTTTTAAGTATTTTGTTTCCCTCCCATTTTTAACTATTTTACAAAATTTGTTTTATTCTTAAGCATAACAAGTTAACAAAATGAAAGAATTTGTCCCCAAAAAACAGTAACAAAACGAAAACCCAAAGCAAAAGTGTCCATGCATGAATGTAACAACCACGAATTTTCGGACAAAACAAATTTTTTCTGCTAATGAGAGGATCCAAACAGGAAAAGTGAAAATGAAATCAAAATAAGAATAGTTTAAGAACAAATTGTGCAAATAAAACCTGCACTCCTATAAAAAACAATATTGAAAAAGATAAACTAAAAAAAGTGGGAAAGCCCTGTGGACAGGAGCTTTGGCGCGCTGTCCAAATTTATACCCAGAGCTGTCACCCATCCAGATACCGAACTCGCCTAAAGCTGATTAGCTCCAGAAAAAATGCAGAATACTTTGTTTGAGAATTCAACAAAATGAGAAAGTGATAGTCTTTCTCATGAGAAAGACTTTTTTGCATAGCTAACTATTTTCGACTCATTGTTTGTAAATTGCGAGACTGGTTCCAGTATCAATATGGTCATTGTTTGATAGTTGGTGATTAATATTTAAAGACATATATACTTAATTTATGTTTATCAAATGTCTCTGTCATTCTTACAGACCGTAATAATCTCATACAACAATGCTATAAGATATAGGTACAATAGGTATATGTCCATTGAGTTTAGACCATAGAATTATTATTATATTATTATGTTGAACACCTTCCCCTCAAAGGTTTAAACGCCCAGGAGTTTTAAATGTCTTCCACAACGGATTATATTGCGTTTTTATTTCTAGAAATTATCTCGGGTTCACTTAGAACCTTACTAAAATTTGTCTTGTTCGAACTATTTCTATTTGGTGATAATTGGTTTGGGTCTAATTCAGTTTCTAATGTATATTCATTACTACGGGGTCTGCTATATGACAATTTTATCTGTTGAGTATTATGTCATAATAAATGACCATTTACTTGCTTTTTCACCCGATAAGAACTAGGTTCTTTTGCCTTTGCCAAGACAATAACGTTTTGCCAGAATGTATCACTTGACGTTTTTATTACAACTTGATCCTCTTTTCTTAAACTAAATATTTTTTTGAATTTGAGGTTGTAGCTTATTATTGGTGAAAGATCTCCGAGGTGTCTACTTTGTAAGATTTGTACTAGTGATCCTTTTAATCAGAGCCGTGTTATTGTAATTCATTACAAGGTCTCTAAAATCTAAATTTCCCTCAATACCCTTTTTTTTTTTCAATTTGTTTGCCTATATTCACATATTTCTCGGCTGGTCCATTGCTTTGATGATAATGCAGACTACATGTCGAAATAGTAATGTCTTTACTTATATAATAATTCCGACATTAACTTGATAGGAATGGTAAGTTATCAGCAATTATTTGTTCTGGGTAACCAAATCTAGTGAACGTGACTTTAAAAGCAAGCGCCTATTACAGAACTTGAAGTTTTGTCTTTCATTTTCATAATTTCAAGCCAATGCGAAAAATAATCCACTATCACTAAATATGAATTTGGTCCAAAGTCTAATATAACTGCACCTATCTTATTAAGTCTTAATCTGGGTACTGAGTGCGGTAATAACGGTTCTCTAAAGTTGCTTGGACTGTACTTTTCACATGCTCTACTTTGTTTAATATAATTCACGATATCTGTCGTTAATTCTGGCCAATTGAATCAATTTCTAGCCTTATTTATCGTTTTATTCACGTCCACGTGACCTTTGTGAAGTAACTTGATCATTGGAGCTCTCAGATTTTCAGGAACAATCAATTTGCAGTAAAAAAAAAATGGGTTCAAGCCCTGTGGACAGGAGCTTTCTGGCGCTCTAGTTCAAACAGACAAATTATATCTCTGAAATTATTGGTTTCTCAGAGTTGGGAATTAAATCAATGTATTCTTATGAAAGTACTGCATCATAAAGGAAATTAAATTCAAATAATAGTTTATTTATCAAGATTAAATGAGCAATCTGAGAATGAGAACTGCACCATGGAAGAAATCAAATTAAAATAGCTGAAATGAATTTGACTCTTTCTTATAGAACAGGATGAAATGTACGAGTATGAACACAGATCATA
This sequence comes from Halyzia sedecimguttata, assembly GCA_937662695.2. Lineage (NCBI taxonomy): Eukaryota > Metazoa > Arthropoda > Insecta > Coleoptera > Coccinellidae > Halyzia > Halyzia sedecimguttata. Next base: position 59,304,923 of record OW569413.2, read on the forward strand.
TAATAAAGCTTAGATAGAATAATTATAGCATTCTGTGAAAACATAAGTACGTACGATTCATTATTGAAATTTAGAAAAATCATATCTCCGAAAGTATTAGCTTGTTGGAGTTGAAAATGATATCGATGGATTTTAATGGTGAAACTGCATCTTAAATAAAAATTACAGACATTTGGGCAAATTGATAAGCACTCAGTTCCGAGGAACTAGAGCGCCAAAAAGTGTAATTCCCTTTCCGGGATTTGAGCCCGCCTTCTCTCGTTCCGAAACCGAAAACCAAATCAAAAAACCGAAACCGAAAACCCGACGGCCTAGACCAACCGGCTATCGGGCTCCTCGTACGATCTTGTCGATCTCCGGTATTAGAATAAAACGTCGGTACTTACCTGGGATATATATTCTTAATATTCACTTTTCGACATAAAATCGCCACATGGGGGTTTATTTGACGGTTGTTTACCCTTGTCTCTCTAAGTCGATTTTGACGTTTCTCGAACCAACTATTAGCAAGGAACTAGACAATGTTATGTCTCAGGAAAATAAGTTGACATTATGACAGTTCATACATAGAATAATTATATAGTTCTGTGAAAACATAAAAATACGATTTATTATTGAAATTTTGAAAAATCATATCTCCTAAAGTATTAGCTTGTTAGAGTTAAAAATGATATCATTGGATTCTCATGATAAAACTGCTTATTGAAAAAAAATTATTTCAGAATTTGTTTTATAAAAAAAATAATTTTTTATTTGTTACTCCGAAACCATCTGTCCGATTTTGCCCAATAACGAACTTAGCTGAGATATTTATCTCCCAAACCTACTCTGAAAATTTCAACTGTCTAGCTCATTCCGTTCGAGAGTTATCGTGCCTACGGCCGGCCGGCCGGACCGGCCGGACAGAATGAATTTCGACCACGGATTCTTGATCAGTGAGTCGAACCAAATCGTTTAAGACCATTTTCATCGAAAAATTCGAAAATTACAGACATTTGGGCAAATTGATAAGCACTCAGGTCCGAGGAACTAGAGCGCCAAAAATATGATACCAGCCTCCTTCATTTTATAATACAGTGTACAACTGTGAGGAATATTTTTCTCTTGAGCCCATCCATTAAAATAATAATAAAAAATTTTAAGTAATAATTCATCGTTGCTTTTCTGAATTCTAATGTTTCTCTCCGCTCATTGGTAAATGTTTTGAAACTGAATGTAACATTTCTAACATATCAGAATCATAACACCAATCCAATTTTACATATTGGTTTATTCATAATTGGCATTATCTCTTTATGATAACAGTGAACATCTACTATATACTTATAAATGAATGGATGAAACTTTTGCGTACCAAAATAAATAGCGAGCAATTCTTTTTTTGTTCGACTATAATTTATCTCACTGTCATTCATGTTACGAGATGTGCATTCCACTAGCTTCAAAACTTTATTCTCATATTCTTGGAATACACAACATCCTTAGGCATTTTTTGAAGCGTTACACTGAAGAATTATTTTTTTACTTGGATCGAATGGAAGAAGGACTGGGGATTTGCATACAATTTTTTCAACTTCTTAGAACATGCTTCGGTAGCCATTGCCACTCTACATAAATTCTTTGTAATTCTACTTTGTTATTGTTATTGGGCTTTTTCAGTTCACAAAGTGATTTTGCACTGTCCTGATCTACCTCCATTCCTCTGCTAGATAGAATTTGACCCATAAATTTGCCCCTGTTTTTACAAAATTGGAATTTATCCTTATTAATTCTAACCCCATCTTCTCAAGCCCTTTTTAACACCTTTCTCAGTGTTAAATCGTGATCTTCCCTAGTATTCCCTGTTACGACCATAGGGTCATGACATATTGAAATATTTTCAATGTTGCCAAATCTCTCTTCTACCGCTTCTTCAAATAAGTCCTGGGAATTTGGTAAACCATAAGGTAATACCAAATATCTATAAATACCAAATGGTGTCACAAAGAAGAATTTCCAAGATGACTCCTCATTTAATTTCAATTGAAGATACAGATAAATCGAACATTGTATCTACAGTGCAAATTAACAATTCCAGTAGCTTTAGCCTGTGCATCTTCAAATCCTTAGATGAGTTAGATTTACGAACAAAATCTGTGTTTATATTTCATTATATTTTCCTCTAGGAATTATGCTAATGTTCACACCTGTATCTAATTCAACATTGAAATTATTACGTTCATCATTGAATATGTTCATCCCATGCTTTCCTACGCCTACAATTGGTATTATAACAGGTAGCTACATTTTCTTAAGTATCGTACAATAATATCTGGTTCATCAGAACTACCTTCATCTTTCTCGACATTCTCAACATTTTTAACATTACAAGATATAGTAAAATGATTTAACATACCGCACTTCCTACACTTTTTACGAAGTGCGGTGCATTCACGTGCACCATGTGTCGACTGAGATTTCCTTCATTTGAATTTTCCTTCTTCTGACCTTCTTGTCTACACTTGAAATCATTCGTTTGTTTATTATACTTCCCTGCAGCTTTAATGTCCTCAATTCGCTCTGGAACTGCTGGTTCCGTTGCTTGCTCTGTCGCTGGTTCTGCAAAATTCAATTGCTTTCTCCACTGTCAATTTTTCAACTCTCAGTAATGCCTCTCTGGTTACAGGATGATCTTATTATAACTATTTTGTCTTTCAGTGCTTTATCTTCTGCAGTTTGATTTGAGTCGGTTTCATTATAATTACATGTTCGTACTAGATACTTGCATTCAGTAAGGAAATGTTCACATTGTTCATTTTCTTTTTGCACCTTTTTCAAGAAATTATACCTTTCAAAGCACTCATTAACTCTTGGGTTGACATATTTCTCAATAGACTTCATAGTATATTCATATTTGTTCAGTTCTATCTCTGGGATCACGAATGTGGACATAATTCTTGCAGCTTCTGTACCAATAATGTTTCTGAGTATGGACAACTTTATTGGATCCTGAACTTCGTGCTGTTCGGTCGCTATTAAATAATCTATGAAGTGTGAAAGATGTTTTCAAAATTTTCCATTTGTGGCAGCATTTTGTCCCTATAAATCGAAATCTGGGGGTCAGCCCCGTGTATCCAGCCATGTTAGGTTATATTGGAATATTTGAAACTTGAAAATCTTGAAATCGATATTTATTTCATACCAAGTTATGTTATATTTCATAATCTACAAATCTACAAAACAAACTGATTTGTTTGTCAAGTCACATGTCAGACATGATGACATAACTTGAACATGAGAATATAGACACATTGTATATAGAAACATCTATATACAATGATAGACATACGATCACAGAACAGTAATAATAAAGATCTATGCAAACACGTTATGATTACATCCTTTTTTCGACTTTTGTCAAAAATCAAACAAACTGTTGATTATTTGTTTGGTCGAATATAAAAATAGTGGACCAGTACACTCAGATCGTAGGAATATTTCGATATTTCCGTGATATCTTCACCAATATAGATCCGATCGAGTTCAAATTCAGAACTTTAATGAGAAATAAGGTTCTGAAGGCTCTCGCAGAATTTCAACGATATCTGACTGACAGTTCCTGAGATACAGAATTTTTTTAAATATATTTTTTTAATTCTCCAGTAGCGTGATCCTCACATAATTTTGCATAAGTTTTAGTGTCAGTATTTTTCACCTAACTGCCGCACTTTAATTCGATCAGATCTGTATTCTTCGAGTAATTGGCAAAACAAAATTTCAGATGGCTATAACTCTGAAACCACACGGTGAATTTTACCCATTAACGAACTTAGCCTGCGCATTTGGACTCCAAACCTACTCTGAAAATTTCAACTCTGTAGCTTATTGCGTTCGAGCGTAATCGTGCCTACGGCGGAACGGCCGGCTTCTTTGGCATTTGGCATTTGGGCAAATTGATAAGCACTCTGTTCACAGAACAGCGCGCCAAAAAGTAGAAACTATAAACGTCATTTCCCGAAAGTTAAGATTTTCGAGATGTTACAGTCTTCCACGACAGACGCGATATCATTACTTTCATAAAATATTTTCTACTTAGTTCAATCTTGGATTCGGGTCACCTGCTTCAGATCCATGTAGCTATTGTGAATACGACAGATGCGGATACTAAACGTATCGAACATTCATTAGGTTAAGCCGAAACAGTTCAATCAATTCTTATCGTCGAAAGAAGCGCGTGACGACGAAGTTAGTTACTGTTTTCACATTTCAACAAGTTAATACTTTGCCAAAACATCCAAATCAGAAAATATTGTATTATCTCCAAATATTATTGCTTTTATATCTATTGTTGACGGACGATACAACCCTCAATTTTTATATTAGGAAGAGAACGTATGTGGTCGAGGATCTAATGAGGTTGGGTCAGCACAACTTCATTTTTGCGCGTATGTTCTGGGGAACACCGCGTTATCATTTTGCCCAAATTTTATAATTTTTCGCCGAAAATGGTCTCAGACGATTGAGTTCGACTCCCCGATGAAGAATTCGAGGTCAAATTTGGTTCTGTCTGGCTGGCCGTTGCCACGATAACTTGAGAACGGATTGAGACAGATTTATCAAATTTTTGGAAATCTCACCACAACAATACGGGTTTCAAAAATCAAGCTCAAAATTGGGTGCTACGACCGACTTGATAGAAAGTATAATTGAAAAAAGAAAAAAAGCAGTATCATGTTGAATACCTTAATATTATTGATTATTATATAATAATCGATGAAAATACTGAGAGAGACCCAGGAAATTTGACACATTTTGTCTTATATCTCCAGAAATTGAAATCGTATAGAGCCAAAATTTTGCACAATGTTGCAAAATACTACAATTGACGTTAGTACAAGTTTTTGTTGCAATCTGATGAATAGTTCACGAAAAAAAATTTTTTTTTTCGAAAAAATTAAAAGAAATATTTTTTTAAAAATTACCAACATTTCGATCATAACAGAATTTTGCCAAAAGTTGCGCGTTTATATCCTCGAACTGACTACCAAGTTTCGATTCAACATCTTCTTTAGTTCCTGAAATATCAGGGAAATAACCTCAAAATTTGAAATGTCTATAACTTCTAAACCGTCCGGCCGATTTTGCCCGTTAACGAACTTAACCGTCGCATTTTGATCAGAAACCTACCCTGAAAGTTTGAAGTCGATAGGACCTTCGGTGCTCCTGTTATCGTGCCTACGGCCGGAAGGCCGGCCGGCCGGCCGGCCGGACGGCACCCAAAAATCTGACACCGGATTCGTGATCAGGGAGTCCGAATTAGTCTATTAGCCAATTTTCAGCTCGAAATTCGAAAATTACAGACATTTGGACGAAATGATAGGACGATGTTCCCCTAGAACATGCGCCCAAAAACGGACCAGGGCTTTTATGTGTTCATTGTATTCATTAACTTGAAAAAGGGGTTTGATTCAGCCGGCCAAATGTTGGAATGGCAATCTACAAAGCCTTGACATTAATTTACATTGTGCAGCTAAAAATTTGCCACTAAATCCAAATGTTAGCAGAATATGAGCTCCTTTTTGGCATGGAAGACTGCATCATGACGTTTCAAATACGACATATATACTAGAATGAAAGGCCAAATGGCATTCTAATTAGCAGGGAAATCGCTTTCCGTGTCAATTTAGTGCCCGCTATGTTACTTCGTAAATTTCCTAGTAGTGGCCACCATTCAGTGGTGGGTCAGTTTGGGCGATCGCCGACCAGTTGACCTGGGCCTGGAACCAATAGATCTACTACTCCTCCCGTCCTCCGTTTGGGATGTAAATTTTTCCTTTCTACTGTTACCATCTGTACCTGTAATAAATTTTAAGACGATCGGTCGAGTGATTCAGGGGTAAAAAGTTAAATAAGTACAAGCAAACAAACTCATTCGAATTTATTATATTATGCAGGCAAACCAAACAAATCATGCTAAATTGCTCTACACATAACCATCGACGGCAATATACCTATATCTTGTAAATTTTATTGCTCAGGGTAATACCGAACGTAATCACGGTGGATAGATCAAACTCAAGAAATTAAAAGAAAATTTTTGCAAACGCGCTTACTTATCGATTAAACGTAAGATATTAAGCTTCATATTTTCGAGTCATGAATAATTATCTCCAAATCACGAACGATACCCGTTCGTCCAGATCAATAACAACATTTATTCAGAAACTCAGTTAATAGTATTCGGTTCTTTATGTCGACCAATTTTGTCTCGTTGTTCAGTATGAAAATGGAACTTCATAAATGAAATTGCATTCTGGTAGTTAATAAATCATTCCACAATGAGCCATGAACGGAACTCAAAGTCGCGAAAGCAACTCGACGTCATACTAGCTGACTGTCTTCATCGAAAAACCCATAATAATTTTGTCACCCACCTGCGGTGAATGTGAATTCGAAATTATCTTCAATATTTGAAGGACAGGTGCGGTGATTTGCGGTTTATTGTTGATATTATTCATCTACTGATTTAGCAGTTTACGATGGCGACAATAAATTATCATCTCGACTCCCGACTCATTCAGGAATTGCGTTCGGACTTCTGAAAATGCGAGTGAAAATAGAATATCGCGTGTTGGGATCATTTCCGAGGTTATTTACAGGGTTATTTCGGGGTTGGACTCGAAGGTATTTTTTTTCTTGAATTCGGCGCGGAAATTGGTATTACTTTGTTTCTGATAATGACAAAAATAAAGATCGCATTCTTCATTCTTTATATTACTGAAAGGATCAAGGATATTAAGATTCACAGAGCCCAAAAGTCAAATATAATGGATGATAGCAGGGGCTGGTACAGCGGTAGGTTGTTCCAAGCAGGAAGAGGTGGACCTCATTTTGTTGATGCTATAAATAGTATGATATATAGCGTGCCAAAAAAGTAACGTAACCTATCAATAATTCTTGTACGAAGAATTATTAAGGAAAAACCTCTCACCTACGCCCCGCACCCCTGTACTTTATTTTTTCAAATGGGAATATATGGATTGTGATACATCAAATGAAAGGTAATTCGATTACCTACTCAACGGTCTGAATGAAAGGAAAATTGGTTGTGCCGTTTTTTGGCGCTCTAGTTCCTCGGAACTGAGTGCTTATCAATTTGCCCAAAATGAATTTTTCGATGAAAATGGTCTTAAACGATTTGGTTCGACTCACTGATCAAGAATCCGTGGTCGAAATTCATACTGTCCGGCCGGCCGGCCGGCCGGCCGTAGGCACGATAACACTCAAACGGAATAAGCTAGACAGTTGAAATTTTCAGAGTAGGTTTGGGAGATAAATATCTCAGCTAAGTTCGTTATTGGGCAAATACGGACAGATGGTTTCGGAGTAACAAAAAAAAAAAATTTTTTTTACAAAACAAATTCCAAATTAAATTTTTTTTCAATAAGCAGTTTTATCATAAGAATCCAATGATATCATTTTTAACTCTAGCAAGCTAATAGTTTCGGAGATATGATTTTTCAAAATTTCAATAATAATCGTATTTCTACGTTTTCACAGAATTATATAATTATTCTATGTATGAATTGTCATAATGTCAACTTATTTTCCTGAGACATGACATTGTCTAATTCCTTGCTAATAGTTGGTTCGAGAAACTTCAAAATCGACTTAGAGAGACAAGGGTAAAAAACCGTCAAATAAACCCCCATGTGGCGATTTTATGTCGAAAAGTGAAAATTAAGAATATATATCCCAGGTAAGTAGGTACCGACGTTTTATTCTAATACCGGAGATCGACAAGATCGTACGAGGAGCCTGATAGCCGGTTGGTCTAGGCCGTCGGGTTTTCGGTTTCGGAACGAGAGAAGGCGGGCTCAAATCCCGGAAAGGGAATTACACTTTTTGGCGCTCTAGTTCCTCGGAACTGAGTGCTTATCAATTTACCCAAATGTCTGTAATTTTTATTTAAGATGTAGTTTCACCATTAAAATCCAACGATATCATTTTTAACTCCAACAAGCTAATACTTTCGGAGATATGATTTTTCTAAACTTCAATAATGAATCGTACGTACTTCTATGTTTTCACAGAATGCTATAATTATTCTATCTAAGCTTTATTATATGATCTGTGTTCATACTCGTACATTTCATCCTGTTCTATAAGAAAGAGTCAAATTCATTTCAGCTATTTTAATTTGATTTCTTCCATGGTGCACTTCCCATTCTCAGATTGCTCATTTAATCTTGATAAATAAACTATTATTTGAATTTAATTTCCTTTATGATGCAGTTCTTTCATAAGAAAACATTGATTTAATTCCCATCTCTGAGAAACCAATACTTTCGGAGATATAATTTGTCTGTTTGAACTAGAGCGCCAGAAAGCTTCTGTCCACAGGGCTTGATCCCATTTTTGGCGCTCTAGTTCCTCGGAACTGAGTGCTTATCAATTTGCCCAAATGTCTGTAATTTTCGAATTTTTCGATGAAAATGGTCTTAAACGATTTGGTTCGACTCACTGATCAAGAATCCGTGGTCAAAATTCATTCTGTCCGGCCGGCCATAGGCACGATAACTCTCGAACGGAATGAGCTAGAGAGTTGAAATTTTCAGAGTAAGTTTGAGGGATAAATATCTCGGCTAAGTTCGTTATTGGGCAAAATCGGACAGATGGTTTCGGAGTAACAAAAAAAAATTTTTTTTTACAGAACAAATTCCAAATTAAATTTTTTTCAATAAGCAGTTTTACCATAAGAATCCATTCATATCATTTTTAGCTCTAACAAGCTGATACTTTCGGAGATATGATTTTTCAAAATTTCAATGTAAATCGTATTTCTACGTTTTCACAGAATGATAGAATTATTCTGTGGGTGTTCTATGAATTGTTATAATGTCAACTTATTTTCCTGAGACATGACGTTGTCTCATTGTCATTCATTCCAGCAATCGTATAAATATGAGTGTTATATTATAATATCATACTTTTTGTTGGTTGATATTTTCATGCCGATGGTCAATCCATATGATGATGGGAATGGTAATGGTAAGATAATAACATTGTCATTCATTCCAGCAATCGTATAAATATGAGAATTATAATATAATATAATACTTTTTGTTGGTTGATATTTTCATGCCGATGGTCAATCCATATGATGATGGGAATGGTAATGGTAAGTTAATAATATTGAGTTCAGAATATCTCCACTAAAAACAAAATGGAATATTGGTGTATTGGAGTAGATTTGAGGAAAGATATATATTATCGTTCTTCATAGAATTGAGGAATGAATATCTCGGATGAGTTCGTTGTTGGGTAGAATTCGTATTGGTTTTGGATTGATAATTTTTGGCACTCTTGTTGAATTCAAATTCTTCTATGATGTTTGAATTAAATTTCTGCTAAGATGAATTTCTAAATTTCAATAATGAATCGTACTTCTATGTTTTCACAGAATGCTATAATTATTCTATCTAAGCTTTATTATATGATCTGTTTTCATACTCGTACAATTCATCCTGTTCTATAAGAGAGAGTCAAATTCATTTCAGCTATTTTAATTCGGTTTCTTCCATGGTGCAGTTCTCATTCTCAGATTGCTCATTTAATCTTGATAAATAAACTATTATTTGAATTGAATTTCCTTTATGATGCAGTTCTATCATAAGAATATATTGTTATAATTCTCAACTCTGAGAAACCAATACATTCGGAGATATAATTTGTCTGTTTGAACTAGAGCGCCAGAAAGCTCCTGTCCACAGGGCTTGAACCCATTTTTGGCGCTCTAGTTCCTCGGAACTGAGTGCTTATCAATTTGCCCAAATGTCTGTAATTTTCGAATATTTCGATGAAAATGGTCTTAAACAATTTGGTTCTACTCACTGATCAAGAATCCGTGGTCGAAATTCATTCTGTCCGGCCGTAGGCACGATAACTCTCGAACGGAATGAGCTAGAGAGTTGAAATTTTCAGAGTAGGTTTGGGGGATAAATATCTCGGCTAAGTTCGTTATTGGGCAAAATCGGACAGATGGTTTCGGAGTAACAAAAAAAAATTTTTTTTTTACGAAACAAATTCCAAATAAATTTTTTTTCAATAAGAAGTTTTATCATAAGAATCTATTCATATCATTTTCAACTCTAACAAGCTAATACTTTCGGAGATATGATTCTTCAAAATTTCAATGTAAATCGTATTTCACACATTGATATAATTATTCTATGTATGAATTCTCATAATGTCAACTTGACAGAAGGGAATATTGTAACTTCAAAAATATTGGGGTTGAAATACTCGTATTTTAGCGATGCAACGGGGACCTCACCCGAAAATGTTTGAAAATATTACGTAAATATTGAAAGCATAATTCTGTAGTTCGAGAGAGGAGAAAATTTGGTGAACGTAGATCAGGAAATTTTTGATCGATTACAAGGTATTTTTTTTATTACTCATCTTCTTTCATATTATTACTCATCTTCTTTCATACATGTTTTATGGAATACCTACAATTTGTAAGTACTTTAAACCTGTTTTGGGCAATTGTCATACGAAACTTGTTTTTTTGGCGCTCTAGTTCCTCGGAACAGAGTGCTTATCAATTTGCCCAAGTGTCTGTAATTTTGGAATTTTTGGCTGAAAATGGTCTCAAACGATATGGTTCGACTCATTGATCAAGAATCCGAGTGCGAAATCGATTCTGTCCGGCCGGCCGACCGGCCGTAGGCACGATAACTCTCGAACGAAAGGAGTTATCGGATTGAAAATTGCAAGGTGGTTTTGGAGCGTAAATATCTCGGACAAGTTCGTTCGATCTATCTGAAATTTAGCATCAAATTGTAGAATCATGACCTTTAACGCATGTGAAGTTTTGTATTGACCAGATTACCGCAAAGTGTAAAAAAAAAATTTTGAAAATTTTAAAAAAGTTTTTCCACAATAACTCTCGAACGGAATGAGCTAGGTAGTTGAAATTTTCAGAGTAGGTTAGGGAGTTGAATATCTCGGTTAAGTTCGTTATTGGGCAAAATTGGCCAGATTCAATTCGATTTCTTCCATGGTGCAGTTCTCATTCTCATGATTGCTCATTTAATCTTGATAAATAAACTATTATTTGAATTGAATTTCCTTTATGATGCAGCTCTATCATATGTATACATTGATATAATTCCCAACTCAGAGAAACCAATACTTTCGGAGATATAATTTGTCTGTTTGAACTAGAGCGCCAGAAAGCTCCTGTCCACAGGGCTTGAACCCATTTTTATTAAAACATTATAGAAAATAATCAATTGGGTATATGGTTACTCGCTTTTTGAAATCGACGAGTTTTCTATTCAAGGATGGAATAGTATATTCTAAGACAAGTTGCAGAATGGACTCCTATTCAAACACGAATGCGAAATTCGAAAACGAGCGAAGAAGGCGAGAATTTTCGAACGCTTGAGTGTTGGAATTGCCTTCTGCAACGACTATTAGACGATATTTTCTCTATTTCAGGCAAGTTTTTAAAAATATTGTTGAAATTTAATGAAAAATTCGTATTATACATCCTAGTGACTTTTGTATTGTATCTTGGCAGTTGGTGTGACTGTTAAGAAAGTTGGCAGATTACGGAATTTGAATCGTACGTAGGGCATGGAGATCAGATTTAAAACTGTTTCCTAATAGCATGAATGACTCAAAATTAGCAAGAATGAAATCTCTAGGTACCTTATTTTTCAATGGAAATAAAGCTTTTCCTCTCAATAATTATTTCACTATGACTATGTCCAGATTATATTATATTATATTATGTATTATATTTACAATTGACATTTTTAAATTTTGATATAGGATCGAATGTCAGTGCTGACTACCACAAAATGAAAAATATATCTAGAAAGATTGCGGGAATGAGTTCATTACAGCACTGTTTTTAGTGATGAACTCATTACTATACTGGAATACAGAAAATAATTTCAATGCATTAAATTTTCAAATTGAGCACCGTTGACTGCTTGACAATGTGCAAGCCGTTATTCGAAACTCATCAATGAATTATTTTTTATAAAAATTTAATGCTTGTGGCTTTTACTTGATGCAAATCCATATTAACTCAATGAAAAATTATATACGATTTACACTTATTTATTCATCAATGAATTATTCAACGCAGCAACAGGTATTCTTCCGACTTCTTTCTGAATTTAAAGTCACAGCTCTTCCAAATTATCTTGCCGATTTTGGTAAACAGTACACTTCAAATGGCCCCAAAGAAAATAGTCGAAAGGCTTCAAATCTGGAGATCGGGGTGGCCATTCAACTAATCTTCTCCTACCAATTCATTTCAAGGAAATGTGCCATCAAGATACCTCCTCGCTTTAATTCCATAATGCGGAGGCGCACCATCTTGTTGGTACCAAATATTGTCAGCTACTTGTCGAACTTTCACACTGGGAAAGAGATCAAGAATTCTCGATCAAAAGGTATAATCCTCATTGCATCAATCCTGCATTATTTCACAAAACTGCGCTCGTCGGTCGAAATCGTCATCAGATAATTCTTGTGTGCTTTGTTTCCTGTATGGGTGAAACTTAGTTTCCTAGGAAGATTACCAAATGTCTGCCTACTCATATCGAATTCATCGGCCAGTTTTCGTGTAGATTGTTTCGGATTCTCTTCTATGGAAAGTAATATATCGAGGGCCTTTATCGCCACATGTCGTAGTTGAAGGTCTACCAGATTTTGGAGAGTTTTAACATTTCCAGTTTGTTCAAAATGTTTAACCAACCGACAAACTGTAGTTTTTGGCGCTCTAGTTCCTCGGAACTGAGTGCTTATCAATTTGCCCAAATGTCTGTAATTTTCGAATATTTCGATGAAAATGGTCTTAAACGATTTGGTTCGACTCACTGATCAAGAATCCGTGGTCGAAATTCATTCTGTCCGGCCGTCCGGCCGTAGGCACGATAACTCTCGAACGGAATGAGCTAGAGAGTTGAAATTTTCAGAGTAGGTTTGGGGGATAAATATCTCGGCTGAGTTCGTTATTGGGCAAAATCGGACAAATGGTTTCGGAGTAACAAAAAAAAATTTTTTTTTTTACGAAACAAATTCCAAATTAAATTATTTTCAATAAGCAGTTTTATCATAAGAATCCATTCATATCATTTTCAACTCTAACAAGCTAATACTTTCGGAGATATGATTTTTTTAAATTTCAATGTAAATCGTATTTCACACATTGATATAATTATTCTTTGTATGAATTCTCATAATGTCAACTTGACAGAAGGGAATATTGTAACTTCAAAAATATTGGGGTTGAAATACTCGTATTTTAGCGATGCAACGGGGACCTCACCCGAAATTGTTTGAAAATATTACGTAAATATTGAAAGCATAATTCTGTAGTTCGAGACAGGAGAAAATTTGGTGAACGTAGATCAGGAAATTTTTGATCGATTACAAGGTATTTTATTTATTACTCATCTTCTTTCATATTATTACTCATCTTCTTTCATACATGTTTTATGGAATACCTACTATTTGTAGGTACTTTAAACCTGTTTTGGGCAATTGTCATACGAAACTTGTTTTTTTGGCGCTCTAGTTCCTCGGAACAGAGTGCTTATCAATTTGCCCAAGTGTCTGTAATTTTGGAATTTTTGGCTGAAAATGGTCTCAAACGATTTGGTTCGACTCACTGATCAAGAATCTGAGTGCGAAATCGATTCTGTCCGGCCGGCCGACCGCCGTAGGCACGATAACTCTCGAACGAAAGGAGTTAGCGGATTGAAAATTGCAAGGTGGTTTTGGAGCGTAAATATCTCGGACAAGTTCGTTCGATCTATCTGAAATTTAGCATCAAATTGTAGAATCATGACCTTTAACACATGTGAAGTTTTGTATTGACCAGATTACCGCAAAGTGTAAAAAAAAAAATTTGAAAATTTAAAAAAAGGTTTTCCACAATAACTCTCGAACGGAATGAGCTAGGTAGTTGAAATTTTCAGAGTAGGTTAGGGAGATGAGTATCTCGGTTAAGTTCGTTATTGGGCAAAATTGGCCATATTTAATTCGATTTCTTCCATGGTGCAGTTCTCATTCTCATGATTGCTCATTTAATCTTGATAAATAAACTATTATATGAGTTGAATTTCCTTTATGATGCAGCTCTATCATATGTATACATTGATATAATTCCCAACTCAGAGAAACCAATACTTTCGGAGAATTTTGTCTGTTTGAACTAGAGCGCCAGAAAGCTCCTGTCCACAGGGCTTGAACCCATTTTTCGTATAGGATATCTGTCTTGATAACGCTCGTTAAAAATTTCCCACACTTGTTCATATCCGCTTGCGATCCCCATGTCCCAGAAATATCAAGATTTCTATTCGCTGATTTTCACTCAATTGATTCATATCGAATGGAAAATTTTCGGGAAATATGATATTATTCGTCTTAGAGAGATCACTTAGCAACTAAAACGATACCATACATTTTGTCATCTTTAGTTGATCTGCTAGATTGACGAAAGAATATTTTTTCAACAAAAACGAAAGTTTATCTTGACCTCCTCCCTTTGTTTCGAGAAAACCTTCATGTGTGAGGAAGCGGCACCACCATCCTTATTTGTTTATTGTTTTATTCGCGATCTGATACATTAATCCGGATTGATTCTTCATTAGGATTCATACGGAGTAGTGAATAAGCGTTTTACTACTGCATCTCTTTTTAACCCGCTTTCATTAGCTTTAGGGCTTCACACGAGAGCGAGATTTTTCTCGTCTCGTCTCGTTCTCGTCTTGGAAAAGCGAGACGAGACGTTTTGAAAAATATTATAGGCGATACCGAGACCACATATACAGCGCAACCCGATACTCTCGTCTTTTGTCTCGTAAATTTTTTTTATGAAGTTTTTATTCGAAAAATTAAAAAAAGTTCTGCATACACTCTAAGAAATTTTAAACACCGGCCAACACCGGCCTGATTTCCTTAGAGGTCCTGATCTTTTCAGTGTTGTGTTATTTCGCACCATCCGAAATAACACCGACTTTCAGGTGTATTTTCTGCCATAATAAGTGATCAGCTTTCACACCAGACCGATTGAGATTTAACATTCGGATGAGTGTGAGGTAGCACTAGATCAATGTGGTTTAGCACTAGTTCGGTGTGAATTTGCACAAGTACCGTAGTGCATTTAGCACAGGTTTAGTGTGATTTAACTTTAGTTCAGTGTGAATTTGCACTGTCCTAGTGCGTGTGCAATATCTTGTTCAGTGTTATTTAACACCGAATCAGATGCGTTTTAAACCCTCGGGGTGTAGGTATTATTTAGTTGAAATTTACACCACTTTCGGTGTTTTATATGATATTGCTCGTTTTATAATTTGAAACTCAATCTGCCGTATTCACAAAGCATTCAATCTCCGTTAAGTCCTAACTGAGGTCCTCAGTTAAGGATAAATAAGAATCGCAACCTCAATTAACGTATGGAACTGTGCTTAAACGGGCCTGTTTCACGTTAATTTTCACTTAAACTGAGGTTGCGATTCTTATTTATCCTTAACTGAGGACTTCAGTTAGGACTTAACGGAGATTCAAACACTTAACAATGCTTTGTGAATACGGCGGTATATCATATAAATAACTGAAAGGCTATGAAAAGGGTATAGGTATTGAAGAAAAATTTTTAGTACATATGAATTTTTTACTCCAAAGATTAGCTAATAGACAGTTTAATTTTTTATATATATTTTATATAATTTGTGAAAATACTATAAACAATAAATTTTTATAGAAATATTTAGTGATTACCGAAGCTTAAATAGATAATCAAAACTGTCGACAAACCAATCGAATTTTTGAGGCAGCACTTTCTGGTCCAACACGACACAAAATTCTTCCAGATCAGGTGTCAATGATGTAGCGCTGGCAGTTTTTTTCAATTTTGCCAATTGTTTCTTCTGATGATGAGGGTTACTGAAATTAAAACATTTATATATTAATCATATATAATAACAATTTGAATTGGTGCCTACAAAATAATGTGAAGTTGGCAGGTCTTTATATAATTGACAGTTGTAACTTTTCAACGTGTTAAGGACCGATAATTGACTATCAACGCTGGTTTTATTCGATATAGATATCAAGAATTCACTCTTATCTGCTATAAAATATCCTGGAGAATAGGTTTTTGCGACACTGTGATATACAATTAAGATACGCAATATTCTGAAAAAAATATGTTCCCTTAGATTACCTACTACAAAAAACACTCATCTGCAAGTGCTTCTTAATAAATCCTATTCATAGTTCACAAAAGGTTAGATGAATAAGCCCCATTTGTTTGAAGAACATTACGAAAATTAATTTCCATAAAGGAACTGTAATAACATTAATAATAAATATGAAATTTAATATAATTAAGATAATTGATCAAAACCTTTTCAAATAAAGAAAATTGAATGAAATATTTTTCACTGACAAAAGTAAAATTTCAAAGTCGGCGATGGACGAATTTGTAAATCCAATCGACCAACCAACACAAATATCTCATCAAAATTTTCGGGAAAGATTGATGAAATGAGGATACCCCATTAAGTAGGCACCCAAAAAAATTAAATTGAACATTCATATGTACTCACTTGCAAACAGTATTATTTCCAAACTTCCTTCGTCGGCCAAAACAAATTTCTCATAAGTCATAACGAATCTTCTTGATGCACTTCGTTACTCCAGATTCTCACTTCATCATGCATCATGAACCAACTTATCGTCTCCAAGGCACAAAATAATAAAATCAAACCCGATACAACACACAACATTGTAGTCTCCCATGAAATGTACGTGTTGTGTTAAAACTAGTCAGAAGTATTGCGACATAACCAATCCCTTCACATTGTTGCCGGATATAATTATATTCTGATATTTTAAATACAATCCTTTGGTTTCGCAAATATCCATATTTCAAAATTGGATGTTTCCAATTTTGTGTACTTGAGACGATTTTTGTATTGAATGGTGCAATGAGTAGCGATTTGTTCAAACCTGGAATGTAAAATTATATCCTACTCACTTTGAAGTCATTTTCCATCAGACTATTCATGATATACTTACCACAAGAATCCATATGTTTATTTTTCGTGACTAAATATATCTCTTGATTGATAGGTAACTACAAATATTCAACTATTGTTGTACTACGAAATTATTAAATAGCAGAAAATAAATTTGTGAATCATTGAGTGCGTGGAGGAATTGATTTTCATAGTCAAGAAAGGGTTACATTGATATTTCCAATATTATTATTATTATTATTATTATACTGATCCTCCTGGGTCTTCCACAAGGAGACCCCTCATAAGCCCTAAGAGCTTGACCTGAGTTAGGAGAACCAGTTGTGTTATGTGTAGGCTTTGTTACTGTGTCCTTACGCCACCTTAGGCACAGCACTGTTAATTTTTGACCCAACAGCGAATGGTGGCGATTACCGTGACTAGAAAATTTCTTTCCTAGCCTCGGAATTGAACTTGGGGCTTCCGCTCCCAAGTCAATTACTCTACCACTGAGATTCAAGTGTTCCGAAATAACATCAATTTTGTTTTGAGAATTCCCCATGGAAGGGCCCGATTCTTCCTGTCATCTTATAATTATTAATTCTTCACAACTATCGGCGATAACTTTATATTCAAAAGATTCAGCAGTGATGATATCAGTGATGATATCTGAGATTCGAGTGTTCCGAAATAACATCAATTTTGTTTTGAGAATTCCCCATGGAAGGGCCTGATTCTTCCTGTCATCTTATAATTATTAATTCTTCACAACTATCGGCGATTTCTTTATATTCAAAAGATTCAGCAGTGATGATATCTGTCTTTCGAGAAAGAATACTTAGCAACTATGTAACAATGAATAAGTTGTAGAAATAAAGTATAATGTTCTTTTGATATTCCTGGTGCGAATTTGGATAGTTTATTGGTCGAAAAGCACTTGTAGGTACTTTCGATGATTTCACATGTTTCAAAAGTTATACTTGGATATACATAAAGTTGATAACTGAGTGTAAAGTTTGGTAATCGGATTAAATCACTGAAATCGTTCTTTCACATTTCACCATGCAGTGCTCATTTTCACCCAAGATATCACCTTTCTGACTTATCGAACGTTTTGTATGAAGAATTGGCATTAAAACTTGATGGAAACTGTGATAATTCAAATAAATTTTATTAATTCTTGATAATGGATCTGTTTGTGATATTTTCTGTCATAAATTACACTACCGAACACAATATGATCATAATAACGAAAATATTGATAGGAATGTGACATTCTAGCGGTAAATTGCATCGACAATATTCTTGATAGTATGAAATCAACATTCACACCGAGATTTTTTTTAGAGTGCAGAGATCAATATATTTTACGAAATATAAACTCTTGTGACTATCTGTGAAATATTTTATAGTAACTTAAAATAATGTTTTCCCATTTTTATTTCAACTTGAGGAATACGCGCCAAGAACACTCAATGATCTATCCACTGGGAAGGTATTCATTGTAATCGATACCAATTTGTCCAATTCTAATAAAAAATGTATCGACATCGATAGCTTCTTTAAAACATCAACAAAACCTTTGAAACATTGGAAAGCTAAGTTTGAAGAACATTTGCTGTTAGAAAAGCAAATAGGAATCAAAATTGTATTTTAGAGTGGTGGAAAAGTGCATGAAAAAGTTCCTATACTTTCCAAGATGGCCGATGATCTATTAATGGCAACATCCGTACCTGTTGAGAGATTATTTTCCACAGCAGGTATGATCATGGCAAAAACACGTACATCATTGAAAGATGATGTGTTGCAAGCGTGATTATGTGTGAATTCTTGGTCGACTAATTTAAAAGATGAAATTAACATTTTTTAAAATTAAAAAGATTGTACATGTACAAATATTCTTGTAAGAGCGTAATTAATATACCTTTACAAAATTATTCATTCTTATCTACCATTTCGTTTATATTATAATATTTATTATCGTTATTTAGAATTAAGCGAGACGGGACGTGACAACTGATAACGAGACGAGAGCGAGACTAAAACGAGACTGAATTTTTTGGGAATTGGCGAGACCGATGAGACGAGATTTTTTTTATTGTCGCCTACTCTCGTCTCGTGTGAAGCCGTAATTAGCTTCATGACGGGTAACGGAATCTTTGAACGTCGGAATAATTTAAAACGTTGCTCACTTATCAAGGACCGATGACAATACAATAATTTGAATAGTTTGTCCCAATACCACGATCTTCAGGATTATCGTTTTCTGACACGCTTTTGCAGCACTGGCACCTTCGCCATTTTGTAACAACCGACGATTGTTGTCGTTGATCCTGAGTTAGGCATCAACTGTCCACAAAATGCAAGGCTGTACAATTGATCATGCAGTTATTTATCTAGATTCTCGACTATTTGCCGCTGGACAATTATGTAGCACTCAGCCGCCGAAGGTCTCGATGGTATTCGGATAGAAGAACTTGATTGCTCATAGTTGACGGGAAAAGTCCCATGTCCCATGTAGGTACGGCTTGGGTGGAGATGGGGGGGGGGGGGGAAGAATCCCCCACCAATGTTGCCCAATACAGTTGGAAAAATTTCGAAGGAGTTGGAAAACATTTCGAAGCAGTTGGAAAAATTTCAATGGAGAAGGAATATTTCCGAAAAAATTGTCATAACATGTGAAGGAATTTGACCACCTGACGGGATAACATGAAATAACACAATGTAACCTTGTATACATTCCTGTAGCCGTATAATTTCAATATTCAATAGTTTTCGACACAATTAGTGTAGCCGGCAAAAAATAACATTTATCATATTGCATTAGTAGCGCAGTATTTGAACACATAAATTATTTATTTTCTTTTGCGTTATCCCAAAGCGTGTAGCTCTCTAGATGTTTCAGTTTCGCCGACTGGAGTATGTCATAAAACAAACCATCTGGCACCAATTTTAGCTGTTTCACACTCTCGAGCGACATTTTAAAAAGCTTTTATTTCTATTGTATTTAGCAACGTAAATATGTAAGTACGCAGTTTGCTCTTTCCTTTTAATAATAGAAATAGATAAGTTTGAATTTCGGAAAACAAGATATAATGTTCAGGAACGGGCCTAAGGGGAAGGATTGGGGAGTGGGGACGATCCCCCTAATGTAGAACAGGATTTGCAAATTTCAAAGCAGTTGAAAATTGTGTTGTTATTTACTCAATAACTCAGAAAATTCGAAACCGATCCCATTTAAACATGGTAGTTAGTGGTAGAATCCATATTGCTGGAGATCCGAGCAGCCTTGTGAGTTCAGTAGCTGGATGGGTGCTACGATAACTTTCGAACGGAAAAAGATAGCGATTTGCTATTTTCAGGGTAGGATGCGCATCCGAGTGGGACTGTTGAGTTCGTTGTTGGGCATAATCGGCCAAACGGCATCGGAGTTATACACATCTGAAATATTATTATCTCGATAACTCAAAAAATATAGATTTGAACGAATTGAAACTTAGAAACTAGTTTTAAAATATCGACATAAAGACGTATGTCAAATTTTGAGAGGATCGTGTTACTAGAAAATTCCAAGAAAATTATGAAAAAAATATTATTTAATATCTCACGATAACTTGAGAATGGAAATATATAGCGACTTGGAATTACCAGGGTCGCATCTGAATGCGACATGAAATTTTGTTAATAGGCATATTCGACCCAACGGTTTTGGAGTTATACAAATCTGAAATTTGGTTGTTTGTTCATCTATAACTTAAAATAACCAAATCCGATCCAATTAAAACTCGGTAATTACTTGTAGAATACCAACGTAAATTAGCACGTTGGTACTCTACAATAATTCGTTGAATTTCATGAATATCATATCCTGAAATTACTCGAGACGTGAGTTTTTTCGTATATTATATTTATTTAATGATTTTCGATTCCTATAGAATACATGTGTCAGAATTAAAAATTCTGTGATCTTAGTGGATTCTCTCATTATTCAAGTCTGCCATTGAAATGGTACGAAATATATTCATATCTTATAGAAGCAGAGACAACGGTCTATATCGATGGTAAATTCGATTGAGTGTGTCCAGTAGAGGTGAATCGGCAATAGAACATACGCGCAAAAGCTCCTGACTTCACGTAATTAATAAGTTTGGATTGGATCGGATTTGTACATTTTGAGTTATTGAGGAAAGGACAACAAAATTTAAGATAGGTATAACTCCGAAACCGTTTGGCCAATTCTGCCCAATAACGAACCTACTTGTCCCATTTGGATGCGTAACCTACCCTGAAAATTTCAAGTCGCTATCTCTTTCCGTTCGAAAGTTATCGTGGCAACGGTCACCCATCCAGCTACTGAACTCACCCAAGGCAGCTCGGATTTCCAACAATATAGATCCGATCGTGTTCCAATTTGGAGCTTGGCTGGTTATTTACAATTCAACTCAAAGAAATATTTACAACGCCAACTACCGCAATATACTCTAAATTCATCTAAATCAGAATTCATTAAAACCGTCTAAGTCTCAGGGATAAAAACTATAGTATTCGCGAACCGTCTTAATTCTACCGTCTTGGTCTTATCCCTCCTCAGAACATACTGCTGTTTTCCTCGATTCCTCATACGCTAGGTATCTACTCTGTTTACTCCCACATACTTGGCTTGCCCTCGATCTCACAGGGTAGTGCAATGATTGCTGATTCTCTCGCTGAACTACCCCGCCATAGACTAATAGGATTCCCTGGGAACGTTCCCACGGCCTTAAGGCAATTTCAGGAATATAGTCGTTGTTGATGTTGCAATTCAAGAGCTCTTCGGGAATTATAAAATCCACATATAGACATCCCGTTAACCCCGACCTCCTTGAAGACGCCAGAGAGTCGGGGTTTGGTCTTAAATTTATCTTCTGTCAGTGGTATATCGTTTTCGGAATCTGAATAGTATCGCTAACGGTATGCTAATGGATTTCAGGCGAAAGGGGTTCCAGAAAACGTCTGATGTATCGAATATGCGTCGTTTGCACCCTTAAAATGTAATCCTAATTCTAACTATATATATTATAAGTAAAATTCCAATCCTTACTGAAATCTTACAAATCTAATAAATCAGAGGCGCATCTGTGATAAACTCTCTTAAATGAAGAGGAATGGCTTCGCAGGCATCAGTCTAAATATAGAACATAGTTTTGGTAGACTTCCTTGTTACTAGATAGTTGATCGTGATAGGGAGTAATTTCAAATACAGAATGGTATTCCACAAGATCCACATGCGCCTACGACTTCATTTGCCGATATCAGCTGCATATTTCCTCCGTATGTCCTTGCGAAACGCCGCCGCAGCTTGATTAGAACACGCAATTTCGGATTCATTGAATTCTTCCATCAAATACATAATAATATTCATTATGGTGCTGTGGGTACCGGGCTTCTTCGGACTCTCGCGTGTTTCTTCTCTTCCTGTATACGTTTGAGCTCGAACGCATCCCTCCTAATTGAATGAAAAATATGTATCGTTTTTGCGCGCGTGTTCCGCAAGGAACAGCGTGCTATCATTTCGTCACAATGTCTGTATTTTTCGATTTTTTTCCGGAAAATGGTCACCAACGATTCAGTTCGACTCACTGATAAATAATCCGAGGTCAAATTCAATTATGTCTGTCCGGCCTGTACGGCCTGTGGTTAGCACGATAACTCTCGAACGGAATGAGCTAGAGAGTTGAAATTTGCAGGGTAGCTTTGGAGCATAAATATCTCGGACAAGTTCGGCGAAATTCATTTTTAGTAAAAATATTTTTAATGACTATTTCCGGAACCGAGCACTAGACCTATCTGAAATTTAGCATCAAATTGAAGAATCATGACCTTTATATGAGGTTTTCAAGCTCAGTGGATAGAACGAGCCGGAGATCTTCCCAGAGGGTAGTTGACACCATTCACTGTCGGGTCATAAATTAACAGTACTGTGTCTAAGCTGGCATAAGGATAGAGTAACAAAGTTGATATAGAATACAACTGACTCTCCTTTAGTCGCATAAGCTCCTAGGTGCTTCTGAGAAATCTCCATGGGGAAGACTTGGGGGGGTCAGTATAATCATAATCATGTTTATAGCACGCGTGCCAATTGCAGATTGACTTCACAATGAAAGAAGAAGGCTAAAAGACCATTGATGTGGGGTCAATCTGTTTTGGCGCGTGTGCTATAAACATGATCATGATTATACTGACCCTCCCAAGTCTTCCCCATGGAGATCCTTCAGAAGCTCCTAGGAGCTAATGCGACTAAGGAGAGTCAGTTGTATTCTTTGTCAACTTTGTTACCCTATCCTCATGCCAGCTTAGACACTGCACTGTTAATTTATGACCCGACAGTGAATGGTGTCCACTAACCTTTGGGTAGATCTCCGGTTCGTTCTATCCACTGAGCTTGAAACCCTCATCATTCAATTCAAATTAGCCAACGTGAACACGCGCGCCAAAGAGTACCGACTTCACGTCAGTTCTTTTTTATATTTTTCGCAGAAGGATGATATTGATCTGGTGCTGCGATATGCAACAGTACGTGTCAACTATACTTTGGGATAAAATAATACTATGAAATATGTGTAAACTGTTTTGGCGCGCTTGTCCACATCTATAGCAAGAGCAACCAGGTCATCGATCGGATCTATATGTATACATCCGATCGAGTTTAAATCGAGAACTACTGGCTGGATGCTAAGGTTTTCAAGGCTCTTCAGCGATATCTGACTAATAGTTTTCTGTGATAGAGAATATTTTTTTTAATAATCTTTTCAAAATTAGCTAGTTATACGATTCTCACAAAATTTTGCATAAGATTTGATTTAATTGTTGGGAAATAATTGAATGCATCCATGTCATAATATTAGTTGCTGTACCTTGCGAAACTCCTAACATTTGTGCTAAGTCACAATGTGGATAATTGTGACGCAGTTTCGTCAAGCACATGAGAAGCTGATCAATTTTTGAAACTTTCTCAATATTCCACTCCCAATATTAATTGGTATTTTCCAACAGTTCATAATATATATATATATAATATAAAGCATGAAAAATGGAGGTGGTGCCTGTTTATGATTTGCTTGGGCTAATGGCATTTTCAATAACTGAATCAGTGTGTAGGTGAAATTCTTTGATTACAAAATTATTACAACCTTTGGCCGAGAGACGCAAGTCTTTTGCCATTTGATGAATTCATTACAGATTTTTTGTCTCTATTACAAACTGCTATAAGAAAATGACCTTAGGTGCAAACAAATCTTTCAATTGTTTTCACATCTGCAACCACAGTTTTGCGGGCAACAGTGGAGCAGCAGAAGATACAAACAAAATAGATTGTTTTAAATACATACATATTGTTCCAGGAACTCTTTCTTTTCAATTCCTATTCCATATTCCGATAAAATCATTTGACCGGGATAGTCATGAATGCCCTACAGAAGGTATTAACGAATTTTCGGAGGCAAGGATGGACACACTTTCCTTGATAATTTAGTAATTAGAAATGAATGCAACTCACTGAAACTTGACCAGTACAGAAAATCTACATGCGCGACTGATAAATATATTTCCACTCAAACCACGAAAACAAGGTAAAGATCAATTTCATCGCTGAAATGAAGAATCTGAAAATCTTATCGAACATTAAAAATAGGTTCAAGCACTGACGTAAAGTCAGGAGCTTTTGCGAGCATGTTCTATTGTCTAAGCACCTCTATTGGACACTCTACTACGAATTTATAGCATCTATATATAATGTTTTCTCAGCTTTTATAATATATGAATACATTTCATACCATTTTAATGATACGCTTCAGTAGCGAATCGTCTGTGATCACAGAATATTTTATTCTGAAATATGTATTCTATTGGAATTGAAATACGAAAATACTTACGCCTCAAGTATCTCCAGGATATGATATAAACGAAATTCCGCAAAAATTAGTGGGTCGGCATTCTACAAGCAATCACATAGCTTTAATTGGATGAGATTTGTATATTTTGAGTTATAGAGGAAATAACAACAAAAATTCAGATTATAACTCCAAAACAATTTGGCCGATTATGCCAATTAACGAACTTAAATGTCGCATTCGGATACGCAACCTACCCTGAAAATTGCAAGTCGCTATCCCTTTCCATTCTCATGTTATAATGAGATAAATAATATTTTTTTTTTGTTTCCTAGTGGTACGGTCCTCACAATATTTCACACACGTCTGTTATGCTTCTGTATTTTTTGAGTTATCGAGGAAATAATATTCCAGATGGGTAGAACTGCGAAACCGTTGGGCCGATTATGCTCAACAACGACATTAACTCTCCTATTCGGATGCGCAACATGGCACTTAGCAGTAGAGTGAGGTTTTAAAGACTATTGCAAAATTTCAGCGATGTCGGACGAATAGTTTCTCATATATAGAAGTTTTTTCACTGATTTTCAATATTTTTCGAAATAACAACCAAATTTCAGATGGGTATAACTACAAAACCGTTTCGCTGATTATGCATATTAACAAACCTAGATTTCGCATTCGGATGCACAAACTAACCGCACAAAATTACAATTCGCGGTCTCTTTCCGTTCTCAGGTTATCGTGACATGAATAATATTTTCAAATAATTTTTTGTTTGTTTGTGGTAACTAGTAACACAAAATTTCACAAACGTCTTTAAATTTCTATAATACAACTATTCACCAAGTTTCAATTCGATCGGATTTGTATTGGTTGAAAACAAAATTAATAGTCGGAAATTTGGGCCGATTGATGCCAATTAACGAGAACGCCCGTCGTGCTGGGAGGTGCCACCTACCCTTTCAAGTTGCTATCTCTTTCCGTTCTCAAGTTATCGCAGCAACGGACAGCCGGCCGGACAGAATCAAATTGAACCTCGAATTCCTCAGCAAGGGGCCGAAACCAATAATTCGAAACCATTTTCGGGAAAAAATTCGAAAATTACAGACATTTGTGCGAAATGATAACGTGATGTTCCCCAGAACGTACGCGCAAAAATGTTTATCCTAGAAAACTTGTGCCTAATATCTTGTACAGGGTATCAATAAGTGAGTGGGTGTAGATGGTCTAACCCTGATTAGAACAAGCCATGTTGACTTCGAATCCAGTAATATAAATTTAATTGGGCGATTTGTTCTTGCTATGCAAGGTGTTTTATGAGTATTGCCAAAAAATTGTCGGACCCATAGCTCGAAAACTACTGATTCGATTAGATTCAAATTAATTATCGAAAATCACCATATCGAGTCCAAATGAAATCTAACAAATAAATTTCAAATATCTGAACCGTACTGGAAAAATGTAGATTTGTCCGATATGGATCTGGTAAACACCCTGTACATGATTTTCGAAAAAACGTTCAAAGTGTGAAAATCCAAGCTTTGTTTCTTGAAATTCGTGATTTTGTCACATTTGTTTCCTTAATACAGGATGATTCAGAATGTGTTGAAAAATATTCAAAAAAGTCCTTTAACTCGTAGCTAAAAAAAAATGGGTTCAAGCCCTGTGGACAGGAGCTTTCTGGCGCTCTAGTTCAAACAGACAAATTATATCTCCGAAAGTATTGGTTTCTCAGAGTTGGGAATTATATCAATGTATTCTTATGAAAGAACTGCATCATAAGGGAAATGAAATTCAAATGATAGTTTATTTATCAAGATTAAATGAGCAATCTGAGAATGGGAACTGCACCATGGAAGAAATCAAATTAAAATAGCTGAAATGAATTTGACTCTTTCTTATAGAACAGGATGAAATGTACGAGTATGAACCCAGATCATATAATAAAGCTTAGATAGAATAATTATAGCATTCTGTGAAAACATAGAAGTACGTACGATTCGTTATTGAAATTTAGAAAA
This sequence comes from Halyzia sedecimguttata, assembly GCA_937662695.2. Lineage (NCBI taxonomy): Eukaryota > Metazoa > Arthropoda > Insecta > Coleoptera > Coccinellidae > Halyzia > Halyzia sedecimguttata. The sequence goes on from OW569413.2 coordinate 59,331,845, forward strand.
ATCATATCTCCGAAAGTATTAGCTTGTTGGAGTTGAAAATGATATCGATGGATTTTAATGGTGAAACTGCATCTTAAATAAAAATTGATAAGCACCCAGTTCCGAGGCACTAGAGCGTCAAAAAGTGTAATTCCCTTTCCGGGATTTGAGCCCGCCTTCTCTCGTTCCGAAACCGAAAACCCCACGGATTAGACCAACGGGCTATCGGGCTCCTCGTACGATCTTGTCGATCTCCGGTATTAGAATAAAACGTCAGTACTTACCTGGGATATATATTCTTAATTTTCACTTTTCGACATAAAATCGCCACATGGGGGTTTATTTGACGGTTTTTTAACCTTATCTTCGCTTCTCGTCAACTTTCAGGCCCGAAAACTGCCTAGAACGGTCGTTTTCAGACCCCGTCTCTCTAAGTCGATTTTGACGTTTCTCGAACCAACTATTAGCAAGGAATTAGACAATGTCATGTCTCAGGAAAATGAGTTGACATTATGACAATTCATACATAGAATAATTATATAATTCTGTGAAAACGTAGAAATACGATTTATTATTGAAATTTTGAAAAATCATATCTCCGAAAGTATTAGCTAGTTAGAGTTAAAAATGATATCATTGGATTCTTATGGTAAAACTGCATATTGAAAAAAAATTTAATTTGGAATTTGTTATGTAAAAAAAAATTTTTTTTTTGTTACTCCGAAACCATCTGTCCTATTTTGCCCAATAGCGAACTTAGCCGAGATATTTATCTCCCAAACCTACTCTGAAAATTTCAACTGTCTAGCTCATTCCGTTCGAGAGTTATCGTGCCTACGGACCGACCAGAATGAATTTCGACCACGGATTCTTGATCAGTGAGTCGAACCAAATCGCTTAAGACCATTTTCATCGAAAAATTCGAAAATTACAGACATTTGGGCACATTGATAAGCACTCAGTTCCGAGGAACTGGAGCGCCAAAAATGGGTTCAAGCCCTGTGGACAGGAGCTTTCTGACGCTCTAGTTAAAACAGACAAATTATATCTCCGAAAGTATTGGTTTGTCAGAGTTGGGAATTATATCAATGTATTCTTATGATAGAACTGCATCATAAAGGAAATTCAATTCAAATAATAGTTTATTTATCAAGATTAAATGAGCAATCTGAGAATGAGAACTACACCATAGAAGGAATCAAATTAAAATAGCTGAACTGAATTTGACTCTCTCTTATAGAACAGGATTAAATGTACGAGTATGAACACAGATCCTATAATAAAGCTTAGATAGAATAATTATAGCATTCTGTGTAAACAAAGAAGTACGATTCATGATTGAAATTTAGAAAAATCATATCTCCGAAAGTATTAGCTTGTTGGAATTGAAAATGATATCGATGGATTTTAATGGTGAAACAGCATCTTAAATAAAAATTGAATTTGAAATTTGTTGCTTAAAAAAATTTTTTTTTTCATCACTGGCCATCTGGCCTATTTTGCCCAATAACGAACTTAACCGAGATATTCATCTCACTAACCTACTCTGAAAATTTCAACTGCCTAGCTCATTTCGTTCGAGAGTTATTGTAGAATTTTTTTTTTTTTTGAAAATTTTTTTTTGACACTTTGCGGTAACCTGGTCGATACAAAACTTCACATGCGTATAAAGGTCATGATTCTACAGTTTGATGCTAAATTTCAGATAGATCGAGTGATCAGTTTCGGATATATTCATAAAAAAAAAAAAGCACTAACGTGAAGTCAGTACTCTTTGGCGCGCGTGTTCACGGTGGCTAATTTGAATTGAATGATTCAAAAATTAACAGTGCTGTATCTAAGCTGCCATCAGGATAGAGTAACAAAGTTGGAAAAGAACACAAGTGACTCTCCTTAGTCGCACAAGCTCCTAGAAGATTTGGGAGGGTCAGTATAATCCTAATCATGTTTATAGCACGCGCGCCAAAGCAGATTGACTTTTTACACTTTTTCTTTCATTGTTAAGTCAATCTGCTTTTGCGCGCGTGCTATAAACATGACTAGGATTATACTGACCCTCCCAAATCTTCTAGGAGCTTGTGCGACTAAGGAGAGTCACTTGTGTTCTTTTCCAACTTTGTTACTCTATCCTGATGGCAGCTTAGATACAGCACTGTTAATTTTTGAATCATTCAATTCAAATTAGCCACCGTGAACACGCGCGCCAAAGAGTACTGACTTCACGTTAGTGCTTTTTTTTTTTTTTCAAGTTCCTTTAACAAATATAGCTATCAATACAGTTTGGCTGTTAGCTTTACCGTAGATCAGAAAAAATTTCGGTTGTGGGTCCTCCGTTAGGGACGCAATTGCATCTTCTCCAAATCCGAACGCATTTTAATATAGATCTACCGAATATAGTTATTTATAAATTCGCTTCAGGGCCACCATACAGACATTTCAAATCGGAAACAACGCTATTTCCCCCAAACTGACTTGTGTCCGTGCACTGAATTGACATGAATATTCTTTTAAAACCTCACAATATCGGCTCTTTACTCCCAACATAACCCAAACAACCCAAAACCATTCACTTCTCGTCTGCGCAAGCGCAGTATACTCGTGGCTGCAAGTCCTCCCAAAATTACACACCTCATGAAAAACTCCGATTCTCCAACACTAGTGGTTCAGGAGATATCGCTTTTTGAATCCACGCATGCGCAGACCCTCACCAGGGGATTCTATAGCGGAAAAGCATCCGCCACCCCAAAACCCCAATCCTCTCTGACGAAAGCACCAGCAGTTAAATCACTGATGGTCTGCTCATGCGCATAACGAAAAATGCCCGTAAGGGGTTACATCCATTTCAATATTAGCCCCAGGGCCACGGTACGGACACTTTAACTCTGAAACAACGCTACATCCCCCAAACTAACTTTTCCTTGCACTGAATTGCTATGAATATTCTTTTAAAACCTCATAATATCGACTCAGCACTCCCAACATAACCCATCCAACCCAAAAACAGTCACTTCTCTTCTGCGCATGCGCAATCTACTCGCGGCTAAAAGTCCTCTCAAAATAACACACCTTACAAAAAACTCCGATTCTCCAACACTAGTGGTTCCGGAGATATCACATCTTTAATCCACGCATGCGCAGACCCTCAACAGGGGATTCTATAGAGGAATAGCATCCGCCACCCCAAAACCCTACTCCTCTCTGACGATATCACCACCAGTTAAATTACTGATGGTCTGCTCATGCGCATAACGAAAAATGCCTGTAAGGGGTAACATCAATTTCAAAATTAGCCCCAGGGCCACGGTACGGACACTTTAACTCGGAAACAACGCTACATCCCCCAAACTGTCTTGTCCTTGCACTGAATTGCTATGAATATTCTTTTAAAACCTCATAATATCGACTCAGCACTCCCAACATAACCCATCCAACCCAAAAACAGTCGCTTCTTTTCTGCGCATGCGCAATCTACTCGCGGCTAAAAGTCCTCTCAAAATAACACACCTTACAAAAAACTCCGATTCTCCAACACTAGTGGTTCAGGAGATATCACATCTTTAATCCACGCATGCGCAGACCCTCAACAAGGGATTCTATAGAGGAATAGCATCCGCCACCCCAAAACCCTAATCCTCTCTGACGAAAACACCACCAGTTAAATCACTGATGGTCTGCTCATGCGCATAACGAAAAATGCCTGTAAGGGGTAACATCAATTTCTAAATTAGCCCCAGGGCCACAGTACGGACACTTTAACTCGGAAACAACGCTACATCCCCCAAACTGACTTGTCCTTGCACTGAACTGCTATGAATATTCTTTTAAAACCTCATAATATCGACTCAGCACTCCCAACATAACCCATCCAACCCAAAAACAGTCACTTCTCTTCTGCGCATGCGCAATTTACTGGCGGCTAAAAGTCCTCTCAAAATAACACACCTTACAAAAAACTCCGATTCTCCAACACTAGTGGTTCGGAAGATATCGCATCTTTAATCTACGCATGCGCAGACCCTCATCAGGGATCTGAAGTCTATGGAGGAATAGCATCCGCCACCCCAAAACCCCAATCCTCTCTGACGAAAACTACAGCAGTTAAAGGACTTCTCATCTGCGCATGCGCAATACGGAAAATGCCCGGAAAGGGCAGCATGAACCTCAATAACATATGTTTCGGCATTAAAAGCAAAGTATTCCGCAAAATAGTAGTAATTTTTTTATTTTTTTCATGTCACGTGATCTTCACGAAATTTTGCTAAAGTGTTTGCTTTGGTCTTTTGCATCTAACTACTGAGTTTCAATTTAATCAGATCAGTATTTCTCGAGTTATCGTGAAAATAAAATTTTCAAATTTTCAAAATTTTTTTTTGCCACTTTAGGGCCGTCCGTTCAACACAAAACTTTGCAGGCATATAAAGGTCATGATTCTACAATCTGATGCCAAATTTCAAAAAGATCGAGTGATCGGTTCCGGAAATATTCATAAAAAACGTTTTTATTAAAAACGGCCTTAACTCCGAAACCGCTCGGTCGATTTTGCCCGTTAACGAACTTGTCCGAGATATTTACGCTACGAAACTACCCTGCAAATTTCAACGCTCTAAGTCGTTCCGTTCGAGAGTTATCGTGCTAACGGCCGGACCGGCCGGCCGGCCGGACCGGACGGACAGAATTGAATTTGACCTCGAATTCTTCATCAGGGAGTCGAACCCAATCGTTTGAGACCATTTTCGAAAAAAAATTCGAAAAATACAGACATTGTGACGAAATGATAGCACGCTGTTCCTTGCGGAACACGCGCGCAAAAATGTGTTTTACTAAAAATCGGCCATAACTCCGAAACCGCTTGATGGATTTCGCCCATTAACGAACTTGTCCGAGATATTTACGCTCCAAACCCACCTTGCAAATTTCAATCCTCTAACTCCTTTCGTTCGAGAGTTATCATGCCTACGGCCGGACCGGCCGGACAGAATCGATTTCGACCTCGGATTCTTGATCAGTGAGTCGAACCAAATCGTTTGAGACCATTTTCAGCCAAAAATTCCAAAATTACAGACTTTTGGGCAAATTGATAAGCACTCAGTTCCGAGGACCTAGAGCGCCAAAAATGGTTGGATCTTTTCACTTTGAACTAAGTAAAGTAACAAATATTCTTATATCTTATTACATGGTTTCCTTTTGGGTGTTCTCTCCCAAACTATGAAAAACATCTATAAAATAAAAAAATTATTATTTTATGATTTGCTTCTGCGTAAGAAACACAAGATATTTGTCAGAAGCAATCAATTGAACAATGTTGCCTAACAAATAATAACGAAACAACATCAACGATGAAACAAGGCCAGATACGAAAATCTTTAGAATTATTTTGTTGATAGTTATTCCGAAGATTTTCGTTAAGTGTCTGACGAAGGAGTCTGATATAGACTCCGAAACGTTACTATATAGTTGGTTCATCGTTGATGTTGTTTCGTTATTATTTGTTAGGCAACATTGTTCAATTGATTGCTTCTGACAAATATCTTACGCGTGTTTCTTACGCAGAAGCAAATCACAAAATAATTAATTCTTTATTTTGTAGATATTTTTCAGAGTTTGGGAGAGAAAACCCAGAAAGAAACCATCTAATGATGAATATACCTCCCACAGTATCCTTTAATGATTAATTAATTCTTATATCTTCTCAGAATAAGGGCTCAACAAAATTTGCCATATATCAGGACCGTACTGAGTAATTATTGTTCCTCAGGAAAAAGGTTAATTGAACACCCTGTACATAGTAGTCCGGAAAATTGACTCTTAGATACCTAGTACGTTACGGATTCTGCATTCTAATCACTTAAATTCTTTGTAGGTTTGCTTGGAAAGAGGCTGGAGGGAATATTCTTCAGAAAGTGGAGAAGAAAACTGGAATTTATGGTGGAAAACGAATAGTTTCACCGTAGCCTATACAAAATCACTTTCAGCATGGCAGGTTTGTTCTTCACATCACAGTACAACGTAGATTTCAATTACTTATATAATTTTCAGTTCGTGAACCACATACCAAAGGGTTCGGCCATATGCAGAAAGGATAATTTAGCTAGATATTTGCGGTGTATGAAAAGCGTATACGGAGCTATTTATGATTTCAGGTAAGTGTAAATATTTTATTTCCGGCGTTTCAGTTAGTGCATATGTTTTGAAAATTGGTTCTGCTACTCGTACGCTTGCACAAATTCTCAATCAACAAAAAAAGATTTTTTGGTGTGATTTTGAAGTTAGAAATAGCTGTCGACAGAAGCAAAAATGCTTCTAATTCCACACGAAGATTTATCATTTTCTATTCAGAATATACCGATTCTCTTCATTTCTATCCACATATCGCTATTGCATTAAATTTTCTTATAACTCTAAGACAAGTGAATTTGTTGAATAACAAATTGGGAGTCCAATCAGACAACCAACTAGTCAACGAGTAAGGAGCATAGTAGTTATTAATCTCCTTTTGCAATTGAATATAGAGACATTCCAAAACTGTTTTGGGAGTGAGTTTTAATGTTTGACTACGGTCAAAGTAAAGCTACATTTGAACGAAGCTGTCAAATGCTTAGGTGTCACCAGTATGTTATTTTTCCTAGTATTGAGCGGAACGATCTGAAGAGAACCGTCTCCGAAGGTAGGGGGGAATGCTCATCCTCGAAATCTTATGAGTCAAGGTCAACAGATATGATTTACGCATGCACTCCAGTCTCCGCCAACCCGTTCCAACGTAATTGTCACTCAAATGGTCGATCTTTCTTATAGCGTATGAGAACCTTATATAATAATTTTGAATTCTCTGTAAACGATTAGCATCAACCTGAAGTAGAGCAGGACCATAGACAATACCACAGTAGGACAACCTAGATAGCACCAGTACTTGGCAATGCTCCACCTTCAGTCTGGTAGACAAAATATATCGACACGGTTGGAGCTGCCTCAGAAGGCCTATGATGTCTGGCAAAGATGAGAAACCTGTTTACAAAATTGGTTCAAGCAATGACGTGAAGTCAGGAGCTTTTACGCGCATGTTCTATTGTGTACTCACCTTTATTGGACACTCTTAGTCGAATTTAGCATCGATATATACCGTTATCTCAGCTTTTGTAATAGGTATTGGAATATATTTCATACCATTTTAATGACAGACTTCAGTAGGCAACGAGTCTATGATCACAGAATTCTTAATTGTGACATATGTATTTTATTAGAATTGAAATACGAAAAAACATATGCCTCAAGTAACTCCAGGAATCGATATTCCTGAAATTCTTCGAAAATTAGTGGGTCGACATTCTACAAGTAATCACCTAGTTTTAATTGGATCAGATTTGTATATTTTGAGTTATAGAGGAAATAACAACAAAAATTCAGATGAGTATAACTTCAAAATGTCGCATTCGGATGCGCAACCTACACTAAGAATTGCAAATCCCTATTTCTTTCCGTTCTCAAGATATCGTGCGATACATAATCTTTTTGTAATTTTTTTAAAATTTTCTAGTGGTACCGTCCTCCCAAAATTTCACAAACGTTTTTATGTTGATATTCTACAAGTTACCAAGTATCAATTCGATCGAGTCTGTATTTTTGGAGTCATCAAGAAAATGATATTCCAAATGACGTGAAATCAGTAGGACTCTTTGGCAAGCGTGTTCACATTGGCTAATTTGAATTGAATGATGAGCGTTTCAAGCTTAGTGGATAGAGCGAGCCGGAGATTTACTCAGAGGGTAGTGGACACCATTCACTGTTGGATCAAAAATTAACAGTACTGTGTCTAAGCTAGCGTAAGGATAGAGTAACTAAGTTGACAAAGAACACAACTGACTGTCTATTATCGAGTCTATAACATGCGCGTAAATGCAGAATGACTTCAATATGAAAGAAAAAGGTTGAAATAGCATTGACGTGCGGTCAGTCTGCTGTGGTGCTGCGCTGTAGACATGATTATGATTATACTGACCCTCCTAAGTCTTCCCCAAGGAGATTCCTCATGAGCTTATATGAGCGGGATCCAAATCCCTCTGAGTAGATCTCCGGCTCACTCTATCTACCGAGCTTGAAACACTCATCATTCAATTCAAATTAGCTAACGTGAACACGCGCGCCAAAGAGTACTGACTACACGACAGTGCTTTTTATATTTTCATCTCAAATATCAACTATTAAGTAATATAAATTCAATACATAAACCACCGTATTCACAATGCATTCAATCTCCGTTAAGTCCTAACTGAGGTCCTCAATTAAGGATAAATAAGAATCGCAACCTCAGTTTAAGTGAAAATTAACGTAAAACAGGCCTGTTTCAGCACCGTTACATACGTTAACTGAGGTTGCGATTCTTATTTATCCTTAACTGAGGACCTCAGTTAGGACTTAACGGAGATTGAATGCTTTGTGAATGCGGTGGAAAATACTTATACCAGCCGATGTCCTTGTGGTTGCTTGTATTTCGTTAGATGAGAAAGATTAGTTTCATAAATTATTCAAGCTCACTTTTTCCCTATACACATTTCATTTCGGCGACTCAAAGTGATTCCGATTATAATCGGTACATATTCAATTATTTATATATACAGTCAGAGTAATTTTCAGCCCAGATGGTTACAATCTACCTTTGGAATACACCAAGTTGGCTGCGGAGTGTAACCGACGCAAAATAATGCCACACGATATCAATTGCAACAAATACATAGATGAAAAACCCATCTGGATATGTAAACCAGTTTCAAAGAGCCAGGGTCGAGGCATATTCTTATTTCGAGTAAGTTGTTCATACCACAAACTTTCGAACAAGTGTAGAAGAAGTCATAATGACTACAATCTCAGATAATACTCGTCTTAAATAATGATAAATCTACCAGAAAAAATAAAGGAGTGGACTAGAACTCTCATCTCTTGAATATCAGCTATCATTTCAACTTCGACTCTTCTATCATTGATATTGAAATTATTCTATGTTGAGCTTCACTCATAGACAAATTTAAATAGAATACTATACTGCCGTTCATTCGGGTGCAAATTTTTCAAGCAATAATGTGACTGTTTGACAAAAACAAAAAAAACTGAAAATTTTACAAAACGGTTTATAAAACAAAACGTGGGCAGTCTGCTGATAGGAATTCGTGATTTGGGTTGGTGGATCTTACTCATGCATAGAGTTCACAATTCGAATTAACAGACAGGATATCGTTTAATTGTCGGAAGCAATAACCAGCAACGTGTTTCGAGATTACTAGCCATCGTCAGTGTTCTGTGACTCTAACGCATCCAACTAAACTAAGACCTCATTATTATCAAGTTCGTTTTATGAAAAATTAATCAATGTATGAGGTTCATAGCTTAAGTGAATCAAATCCAAATATTTTATAGTTTTGCAGTTAGGATTTCCGCAAGATAGCATTAGGGGCATCTTTTCAGTGCTTTGATGAATTAATAGATTCATAGACTCATTGATGTTCATCTCCACCTTTTAAATTTAAATAAGTCACATTTGAATTAATTGTTACTAACCAAGTTCTAAGCCAGTCATCTCAAATTATAAAATATTCAAGGAAAGTCACTGCGGCAACATAATACTTTTCCATTCAAATATCAAGTAATTAATTATAATTCTTATCCCATGATCTATTGATTAGATGGGTAGAAAGCGACCCTAATTAAACCTTGAGAATATATCAATATTTGCCAATATCATAGTTTATGAAAGGCTTAGTCTAAGAGCTAGTGGCCAGCAGGCAACACATATTTTAAGAAAGCCTGAAATTTACCCAGCTAGTATGTGGTACCACTGGTACCTACCCTCAGATCAATAAGTAAATAATCCGCCGTATTCACAAAGCATTCAATCTCCGTTAAGTCCTAACTTAGGTTCTCAGTTAAGGATAAATATGAATCGCAACCTCAGTTAACGCCTTTAACGGTGGCGAAACAGACCTATTTCACGTCAACTGGGTTTGCGATTCTTATTTATCCTTAACTGAGGACCTCAGTTAGGACTTGACGGAGGACGGAGATTGAATGCTTAGTGAATTCGGCGTTATAAGTTTACTTATTGATCTGAGTACCTACCATATATGAAAGGGGGGATCGCTAAGCCCAGTCGCGGTGGCTTCAGCGTCCCTCAGGTATGATAGGTGTGATAATTTCACGAACTAAAATAGTATATTCTAAAACAAGTTGCAGAATGGGCTCTTATTAAAACATGAATGCGAAATTCGAAAACGAGCGACGAAGGAGCGCATGAGTGTTGGAATTGCCTTCTGCAACGAGTATTAGACGATATTTTCTCTATTTCAGACAAGTTTTGTAAAATACTGTTGAAATTTAATGAAAAATTCGGATTATACATCCTAGTGACTTTTGTATTGTATCTTGGTAGTTGGTGTGACTGTTACGAAAGTTGACAGATTACGGAATTTGAATTTGAAAAATACGTAAGGGATGAATATCAGATTTAAAACAGTTTCCTAATAGCATGAATGATTCAAAATTAGCAAGAAGGAAATCTCTAGTACCATATTTTTCAATGAAAATAAAGCTTTTCCTCAACAATTATTTCACTATATCCATGTATTGTCAATTGACGTTTGTTAAAATTTGATAGGATCGAATGTCAGTGCTGACAACCACAAAACGAAAACTATAACTAGAAGCAATGCGGAAATGAGTTCATTCCAGCACTGTTTTCAGTGCTGGAATGGACTCATTACGATACTGAAATAGAGAAATGTATTTTAGGCAAGCTGGCGTTTTGATATGTCAAAATTTACTTTTATTGTTACTTAAAACTGAAATGGCAGAGCACTACCACGGTTATTACGTCATGGCAGAAGCTTTATAATTTGAAATATAGTTATTTATGTAGCAAGGACGAAAAGCTGTATATTATTGTCATTCCTGTAAATTGCTATACGAGGCGGAACCGAGGATAGCAAGCAGGCGAGAAAATATATGTTTTTCGCCGAGGTGCATATTACATTTTTTAGTCGATCTAAACATACTTTTATGAATTTCGGGCCTCTTAAATGATTCCACAATAACAAACGACAGTTAATTTCACATACACTTATGTTTGTATTGAACCGTATCATGCCGTATACATAGTAACCACAGCGACTGACAGTTATTCTTACCCTTTACTTCTTTAAAGTAATATTATACCTTGAAGAATTTCACTATATTTCATTAAACGACAGTTAATATATTTTGTTTTTCATATTATTTCTTATATTCATAATAGTTTATGAAATAGTCAGCGGATTCAATAGATTAAAATAGACTATAGTATATTTTATACCCACGCAGACGGAAAGATTTTACTGTCTGCCAGGCAACCGGCGGACCCTTCTGAATTGAAAAATATAAGCTAAAGTTTCATGAAATACTTTTTTTCAAATTCCAAAGCTTCTGCCGTGACGTAATAACTGTGGTAGTCTTCTGCCATTTCAGTTTTAAGTAACAATAATAGTAAATTTTGACATATCAGAACGGTAGCTTTCCTAAAGTACATTCTTAGTTCGTGAAATTATCACACCTATCATACCTGAAGGACCTTGAAGCCACCGCGACTGGGATTAGCTATCCCCCATTTCATATATGATAGGTGTAGTGTACTTGAGTACACATATGTGTATTATTGGTTGCCTAACTATGGAATGACACAGGATGGTGTTATGAAGCCAAGATGGTGACAGTGTGCTTTTAACTTTTATGTACTGTACATGTAGCAAACATGTTGTAAGGTATTTTCATATATAATAAACGTATTAATACAAGGTGTGTTAAATCAAAAACGTTAAATTGGCGACGAGAATAAAAAGTAGCAACCAGAAGTCACCGAGAAAGGTAGTTTTCAATTTTTCAAGGCGAAATAAAGAAAATAACCTGAGAAGCCATGTCGGTTAACGTAATTCGATCCACAACGATTGGAGCTATATCTGAATACAGACCTAGTGAGGATTGGCAAACATGGTCCGAGAGACTAGAGCAGTATTTTGAAGCGAACTATATCGAAGAGGAAAAGAAAGTTGCAGTTTTGTTGACGCTGATCGGAGAACAAGCTTACAAGACTTTAAGAGACTTATGTGACCCAATACTTCCCAAGAACAAAAAGTTTGAGGAACTCTGTGATATCTTAGATAGGCAGTATTCCAAACGAATATCAGTATTCAAGGAAAGAATAGACTTCTACAATCTCAGACAAGCAGAAAATGAACCAGTCAGACAGTGGTATGCCAGAATAAAGAATAAAGCCAGTTCATGCAATTTTGGAGCAAACTTGAGTGAAATTCTCAAAGACAGATTCATATCAGGACTTTCAAAAGGTCAAATTTTGGACAGAATATGTGAAGAAGATCATAAAAGGTCAGTGGAGCAAATTCTTGAAATAGCTTTAAGTAAGGAGGCTTCGCTAGCAAGTTCAACACACTCAACATTCAAGATGAATGTACAGGAAAGATCCAAAACAGATCAGAAGTACCAGAAGAAGAATAGCAAAGGAAAGGAACCAAGCAAGTGCAAGCGCTGTGGAAATGGTGGTCATGATGCTAATAACTGTAAGTAAAAAGACTACAAATGTAAAATCTGTAAGAAGACAGGACATTTAGCTAAAGTGTGTAGACATAAGATCAATTTTGTTGAAAAAGGTATAGAGAATTCAGAAGATGAAATAGGTGATTTCATTGAAATGAACTTTTTTGATAATAATGTTGACTATGTAAAACCCACTAAAATCCAGTTAAAGATTAATGAAAAATTGATTAACATGGAAGTAGACACAGGGGCAGGAATTTCCTTGATTCCTGAAAATGTTTTCAAGAAGTATTTTTCAAATTGTAACCTGAATCAAACATTTGTTAAATTACGTTGTTATGATGGAAAAGTGATAGAGCCTTTGGGGGAATTTATTGCCTGTGTTAATTTTAAAGATAAAACATTTGGGAAATGTAGATTTATAGTTGTTGAAAATGGATCTACACCATTGTTAGGTAGAGATTTGATAAAATTGCTAGGAATCAAGATAGATTTAGCCAAAATCAAAGATAATGACATTAAGTTAGTAGAAAATGTAGATAATGACTTAAAATTCTTGTTGAATCAGTACAACGATCTTTTTGATGGTAACTTAGGGCTTTATAAGTATGAAAAAATAGAGTTGAAACTTAAACCTAATACAAAGCCAATATTTTGTAAGCCACGACCAATCCCATTTTTACTCAAGGGTAAAGTTGAACAAGAATTAGGGGAACTAGAAAAGAGAGGTGTTATTACCTTGGTGGAGAACTCGGAATGGGGAACGCCTTTGGTACCGGTTTTAAAAGATAATGGCCAAATTAGAATTTGCGCTGATTATAAACTAACATTAAATAAGAATTTAGAAGAGGTTAAACATCCTTTACCAAGAATTGAGGACTTATTTGTGGAATTGCAGGGAGGTCAATATTTTAGCAAATTAGATTTTTCTAATGCTTATAATCAATTGGAACTGGAAGAAAATACTAAGCTATTAGTAGCATGGAGCACTAGTAAGGGTATTTATAGAATAAATCGTTTACCATATGGAACAAAACCTGCATGTTCCATTTTCAAAAAAATTGTGGAAAAGGTGTTACAAGGTGCTAAAAACACGGTCATGTTCATAGATGATATTGTGGTAACAGGCGAAAGCAGGGAAGAACATCTGAAAAACTTGATGGAGGTATTTGAGAGACTGCGTAAAGCCGGATTTAAATTGAATTTAAAAAAATGTAGATTTTTCGAAAAGAAGATTAAATATTTGGGACATTATATAGATAGGAAAGGTTTACATAAAGATCCTGAGAAAATTAGAGCAATTGTTGAGATGGATAAGCCTAAAGACCAGACACAAGTGAAAGCTTTTGTTGGTATGATAAACTATTATGGAAAGTTTATTCCAAAATTAGCTACAGTATTGAATCCACTTTACAAATTGTTACAAAAAGATGTCAAATTCATTTGGACATCCCAATGTGAAAATTCTTTTGAGAAAGCTAAGGAAATAATTTCATCCGATTTGAGTTTAGCATTTTTCAACCCGAAGATTCCGTTAAAATTGGTATGTGACGCATCAAATGTAGGGTTAGGGAGTGTTTTGTTACATGTGTTTCCTGACGGTACAGAAAAACCTATTTGTTTTGCATCGAGAACACTGAGTAAGACAGAATTAAATTATTCAGTTATACATAAAGAGGCGCTATCAATTTTTTGGGGTGTAAAGAAACATTATCAATATTTGATGGGTAACTCATTTGTATTATGTTCGGATCATAAACCTTTAATGGCAATATTCGGAGAAAATAAAGGAATTCCACAAATGCAAGCGGGGCGATTGCAACGTTGGGCATTCTTTCTGAGTGGCTTTAACTACTCGTTACAACACATCAAGGGTTCAGAAAATGGGGGAGCAGATGGACTGTCGCGATTGCCATTAAAAGCTAAAACTAGTGAAGAATCAGATTTTGATTATTTTAATTTTTTAATTGAGGATAAAATACCGATTAGTGCAGAAGTATTAAAGAAACAGTTAAGTAGGGATAAAATTTTGAGCAAGGTATTTCTATACGCAAGAGATGGTTGGCCGTTTGAAATAACTGATGAATTCAAATCGTTTAGTAGAAGAAAACAAGAAATCAGCATTGAGAATGGTTTATTGATGTGGGGTTATAGAGTAATAGTACCAAGTAAATTTAGAGAACAACTATTACAAGAAATACACGGTGCGCATAATGGCATGGTTAAGATGAAATCACTCGCTCGACAATACTTTTGGTGGCCGAATTTAGATGCAGAAATAGAGGCATTTGTAAAAAATTGTAATTCATGCATGACTTTTTCTAAAAATCCAAATAAAACTCCGCTAATCAAATTCGAGGAAGGAAAACATGTTTTCGATAGAATTCATATTGATTTTTTGGGGCCGGTAAAAGGAAAAACTTTTTTAATAATCACAGATGCTTATTCGAAGTGGCCGGAAATCTATGAAATGGGGAGAACAGACTCAGAAAGTACAATTGAAAAATTAAGAGACACCATAGCTAGATATGGTTTACCAAATAAAATTATTTCGGATAATGGACCGCAGTTAGTAAGTAATGAATTCCAAGAGTTTTGTAGAATGAATGGAATAGAACATGTTACGTCAGCTCCGTATCATCCAGAAACAAATGGAGCAGCGGAAAATAGCGTCAAAACCTTTAAACATTCTCTAAATAAGTTAATAATGGATGCAGGAACAAAACATTCTAATCTAACAACTTTAATAAATAAATACTTATTTTCATACAGAAACACACCTCACTGTGTAACTGGGGAATGTCCTTCAAAAAAAATGTTCTCAAGGAAGGTAAAGACACGTTTAGATTTCTTAAGTCAGAGTAGTACAGAGAAGGCCAGGCAAAATCAAATAAAATTCCATCATGGCAATAGAAATATTGTATTTGAGGAAGGAGAGGTTGTATATACTAAAGATTTTAGAAATTGTGCAAATAAACCTAGATGGACTAAAGCTAGAATAACTAATAAGATTGGTCAAGTTACTTACCTGGTAAAACCGTTAGATGATAATGAACTTTTATGGAAAAGACATGTAGATCAAATTCTCAGAGTAGGACAGTTTTATGAAGGGGAAGAAATGATAAGGTTACCGAAAGATACTTTAGAAGTAGAGTCAAAAGTAAATGTAAATTTGGAAGAAAAGAGTGAATTAAATGAACCTAGTATTGTAATCGATAGGGACAATAGTAATAAGGAAAACAGTGATGACATGATAGAATCTAAGATACAAGATGTAATATCTGATGACATGGTAGAATCTAAGATACAAGATGTAATATCTGAAAATAAGGAAAATGTT
This sequence comes from Halyzia sedecimguttata, assembly GCA_937662695.2. NCBI lineage: Eukaryota > Metazoa > Arthropoda > Insecta > Coleoptera > Coccinellidae > Halyzia > Halyzia sedecimguttata. The sequence goes on from OW569413.2 coordinate 59,347,731, forward strand.
TTAATAACTAGAGACAGGCCTAAAAGGACAATTCGTCCTCCTGATAGATTAAACTTGTAAACAAAAATGTACTTTTTGAACTTAAGAAGGGAGATGTAGTGTACTTGAGTACACATATGTGTATTATTGGTTGCCTAACTATGGAATGACACAGGATGGTGTTATGAAGCCAAGATGGTGACAGTGTGCTTTTAACTTTTATGTACTGTACATGTAGCAAACATGTTGTAAGGTATTTTCATATATAATAAACGTATTAATACAAGGTGTGTTAAATCAAAAACGTTAAAATAGGTACCATAGATTACCTGGGGAAATTTCAGGCTTTCCTAAAATATGTGTTGTCTGCCGGCAGTGCCGACCACTATGGTCTGTTTAAGAAATATTGATATTTAAGTAGGCCTTGAACGTGTAGTCGGTGCTTTATTTCTGGTTACAAAAAGTTACTAGAAATTTACTGTGCTTAAACATAGAAACGAATTATTAATATAACCTTGAATGTTATCAATGCTATCTCCTATTTGCAATTAATTGAAGACTATTCAATTATAAATGCATTCTTGATGTACCTTGGAAATTCAAACCACTCAGTCCCGAATGTATTTCATCCTGAAATTTTGGAAGGATAATTTTTTAAGTTCAACTGCAGGATACTGATGAAACAACCATAAATATGAGGGTAATACCCAGAAACCAATTAAAGGAATTGGAAAAATGGAAATTTTTGAAATAATAATCATGTGCATCTCAATATATATCTTAGAACTTAGGTTCCTTATTCAAAGCCATTGGTGAGTCAATCAAGATGTACTTTTTGGCTAGTTCAAAAATGACATCCAAACTGATGTACTCGTTGCTTTTGATTTTACTGAAAATAATATCACAGCAGTTCTTCCACAACTGCTGCCAGGATTTAATAATGTGACTTCTTCTTTTTTCCTAAGAATTCTTCGAACAGTATTTGAAGAAATCTGAAATATTATGGCCAATGTAATAATCAGATTACACTTTCAGTGGTTGAATAACAGTTTACCTGGAACACTAGAGCAACGCGGTTGATGCTGGCGGTAATATCTGCAGAGTCCCTTTAGAATTCACAGTAACATCTATATACTGCTTCGCGTTCCCTTTTTGTTGAGCGAGAGCTATCGCAATCAATTCCAGACATTTTTAATAGCACTAGGCTACGGAAATACTCAAACTTAGTACGATTAATTATAAATAAACATGTAAAAAATATCCCAAATATTTCGATTTTCGATATATCCAGAAATCAAGAAATAAATAATAAATGACATTTCATCAGCTCATGGTAATTTTCAATACGAACAACCTAAATGTGACTTAAAATATAACTAGATCGACCGTTGCCAACCGTATTTTGGTTTTCCATAGGCGCCCTTGATGTCAATATATCTTAAACGAACTATAGCTCTTACACTATTAGAGCGACTGCTCTACACAATGCCAGTTCATTGGGAAAAAATACATCCTTCCAGTCCTTCTCTGCTCAACCATTAAAACTCAATGAATTCATTAAAAAAATGTATCTCTATTTTATTGAAGCGATTGAGCGACCTTAACTACGACAACAACACGATCGTGCAGAAATATATCGAGAAGCCCTTACTTATTGGAGGTTACAAGTTCGACTTGAGATTATACGTGTGCATACCGTCCTATCATCCCATGACAATATACATGTATAAAGAAGGCTTGGCGAGGTTCGGAACAGACAAATTCAACTTGAAAGACCTGACGAATCCATTTAGACATCTCACGAACTGTTCCATAAACAAAATGGGTCCTAATTATACGGAGATGAAAGACAGGATAGGAGCTGGTAAGTTTAAAATTTATATCTATAGAAGATGATACTTTTGAAAATTTTCTCTAAGAAGCATACCTTTATTAAAATTTCACAGCAGTACTGTGGCAAACGTAATCTCTCTCGTGGAAAATAACTCGTGCTGTTTGCTTTCTCCAAATCTTGCAAATTAGAATACATACATTTACTGTTGGGTCGAAAATGAACGTACTGTTCATTCACAGTACTTGTGGCGGTGTATATGAAGCCCTATATAGCAGTAATTTTTTTAATATTTAATGATATAAGAAATTACTAACGTTTCACGTAATTTTATGAAAGTATCGACTGAATTCCGTCCATTAACCTTTTCTCAAAGTTATTATTTCGATAGAATTGGAAGAAAAAATGAAAAAGATTTATAATTTTGGCTATGGAAATAGATCCCGGCACCTACGTGCTATGAATACGGAGCTCTACCACCTAAACTGTTTGGCCTGCAATGGCTGCATAGAATTATGTTAAAAGCCGGAACGAATGTTATTGCTTACCTTCGATATCTTGTTTTAAAATTTCTAATTTCAGGAAAATATCATCGTGTTACATATCATTCGATCAAGTTTGAATCGAGAACTTGGCTGTTAAATAAGTTACATCCCCATTTCTCACTAGGTATTAAACGAATGTTATTACTGACTAATCAATTCGTCAAATTTGACTTCGGCCGATCTATGCACAAGATCAATCAAATTATTATTATTATTAAAACAATTACAGAGTTGAGGCAAGCCTATAAACTCTAACAGAAAGTATCTCATATCGCAGCTAAAAAAAAAAAAAAAACAAGAAAAATATTGTTTGCATTTTCCAAAAGCATGAAACAAAACTCGAACACAATGCACATTCACAATCCAACACGATCCCGAGATGACCAACTATCCAATCTGCTCTTGAAACCATTCACACTGGGTGCACACACAATATCGGCTGGCAATCTATTCCAATCCTCGAACACTGTGTTGGAAATGAAATTCTGTCTGGTGGTAGTGTGGAATCTTTCTTTTGCGAGTTTGAGTTCATGACCTCTCAGATTATTCGTGTTCCTCTTAAAAAGGCCTTCCAGGCACGTCAAAAATCAAAGACTGTTGACAACTTCGTTTGTCGAGTGTAAAAAAATGGAACATCTCGATGGTTGTAATATATCTATATTTCGAAAATATCTTCACCAATATAGATCCGATTGAGTTCAAATGTAGAACTTTACTGTAAAATAAGGTTTTGAAGGCTCTCGCAGCATTTCAATGATATTTGACAGATAGTTTCTAATTTCTAATTTTTTTTTTTAAATATACAGAGTGAGTCTTTAAGTCGTACATTAATTTTAACCATGGATTCCTCTCATCAAATGGAACAACTTTTTCCTTTGCCATTTTTCCAGATTCGGCTCAGGTAAAAAGTTATAAGCGTTTAAAGATTTTACAATGTACAAAGCCAGCCCTGAAATATCTTTAAGTGTTGAACATAGAAACAGTTACTGGATTCAATATCGCATTATTAAATGAAAGCTTTATCATCTGGTGCTCGAAATTCAACGAAATTGTTTGAGAAATCTTATTTACTCACTGAACTTTAAAATGATTTTAAATAATCTTCAAGCTGCATTTTTGAGAAGAGCTCTACCTGAATATTGAAACACTGACTCCAACTTGATTTTCATTGAATATCAACTATAAGATTATCCACAATATCTCCTTCGCTTATTCTCACATTCCATATACATATTTTAATTCGCATAATATAAACGAATATATCAACATTTATTATAACCTCTACTCTATTGAATCGAGAAAAACAATATGTTCTCTATCTGGTACCAATCATCAGTTTGACTCAGACGACACTGAATGAAACTGAAGGCGTTCTAAGGAAACTTAAATCCATCGGTCGCGAACTGGTAGGGAAAGAATCCCTCCAGCGGCACCTATCGAGATACTTACGAACACCGACCCTCTGCGATGAAGAAACCTTCAGTAATGTTCAGCGATGTTAATTATTTTGCCGTAAGAGTACCGTTCTGACCCACCTATTATTCTTGGTGTGCATGAATGGACTTTTAGGACTTGCTATATCAGGAAAAATTATAAATTCTGCCGGTGGTATGGTGGTCGTGTTCCCTAAGAATTCGTGAAAGGAACTCAAAAAGGTTGCACAAAGGCATGCCAAAATTATACGTGAATGATTTCAACTTAACAGTTCAACATTGAACTATGAAAAATATAAATATATGGCATCCACATCATGAAAGAGTAATCTTCCTGATCTGGGATGGCTTGTCAAAGACGTGACAATTATATCCGAAGCTGTTCAGGTAAAATGTTTGGGAATAGTTATTTGCCCACACCTGAAATGGGGCCCACAACTCAGAAAAATAGCTGATAAAGTACGGGGACTATTTAGATTCAGAATATCTTAAAATCCTTTATTTCTCACTGATTCCATCTCAAATATACTATGGAATTTTGGATTGGTTTCTATGCTACCACTATGAAAAATTTGGAAATAATGCAAAAATGGGTTCCCAAAATACTTTATAACCAAAGCCATACATATTCCGGATCCATATGTGGTTCCGAGAGTTTTCAGTTGCCTACTTGAAGAAATAAAAGCAAGCAAGACACATAACAGCTTTAAAAACACTTTGATGAAATTGATTTTCTCACAACCAAAAAGAATTAGTATTCACGATATAGTCAATAGAAAATACGAAATCATTAAAGGATACTGTGGGAGGTATACTCATTATTCAACGGTTTTTTTCTGGGTTTTCTCTCCCAAACTCTGAAAAATATCTATAAAATAAAAATTAATTATTTTGTGATTTGCTTCTGCGTAAGAAACACAGGATATTTGTCAGAAGCAATCAATTGAACAATGTTGCCTAACAAACAACAACGAAACAACATCAACGAAGAAACAACTATTCGTAACGTTTCGGAGTCTATATCAGACTCCTTCTTCAGACGCTCAATGAAAATCGAGAGAATTATTTTGTTGATAGTTATTTGGTGAAATTCAAGAATTGTCACATTGACAGTATTTAAAAATCATAGCTAACATAGTTTTACTTCGCATAGAAATTTCCAAGTTCCAACTCCTTTTTCAATAAATTTAGCCAAATATGGTCAATACCAATTGAGCAATTTGCAAAATTGCATTCTCTGTTCAATAAAATACAAGTTGACTCCTTAAGTTTCCTTTTCATAAAATCAGGTTCTGTCATTAGAATCTTTGTATTACTCCAATCCATCATGTGATCTCCTTGGATTGTACATACATGTTCTGCTATTTTTGATTTCTGTATGTCTCTATTTCTCAAGTTATTCTTATGCTCTGACTTTCTTACTTCTAGTGGTCTTGATGTTTCTCCTGTGTATGATTTACCCCAAATACAAGGAATATTATATACACAGTTGTTTGATTTTTGTTTTTCATTTATGTGTTTTGTTTTCGTTAATAAAGACCTAAGATCATTCTGTGTTTTGAAGACGGTTCTTATATTGAACTTAGAACCGATTCTTCTAATTTTTTCAGAAAGGCCACGAACATAAGGGATCACATTCAACAGATTGGGTTGATGTTCTTGTTGATTATTCTGTTGTACTTGTTGATTATTTTGTTGTTCTTGTTTATTTGTTTTTCTATCTAAATTCATGATACATGTATTTATGAATTGCCTCGGATATCCATTTTCTTCAAGAAATTTTTTGATGAAATCAATTTCATTATTTCGAATTTCAAGAGTAGAACAAATTAGGTTCGCTCTATCATAAAGTGTTTTAATAACACCTCTTTTTACACTAAGCTGATGGTTTGAATAGAAATTTAAATATCTATTTGTATGTGTCTGCTTCCTGAAGACACTCGTTTCGAAATGGTTCGGATACTTAATTATCGAAACATCCAGAAAAGAAAGCTTATTATTTTTCTCTATTTCCAAAGTGAATTTTATTGTAGGTTCCTTTGAATTTATGAAATCGAAAAATTTGCCTAACTCTTCTCGATATATTTGTAATTTGGCAACATGGTAGAGAAGAGTTAGGCAAATTTTTCGATTTCATAAATTCAAAGGAACCTACAATAAAATTCACTTTGGAAATAGAGAAAAATAATAAGCTTTCTTTTCTGGATGTTTCGATAATTAAGTATCCGAACCATTTCGAAACGAGTGTCTTCAGGAAGCAGACACATACAAATAGATATTTAAATTTCTATTCAAACCATCAGCTTAGTGTAAAAAGAGGTGTTATTAAAACACTTTATGATAGAGCGAACCTAATTTGTTCTACTCTTGAAATTCGAAATAATGAAATTGATTTCATCAAAAAATTTCTTGAAGAAAATGGATATCCGAGGCAATTCATAAATACATGTATCATGAATTTAGATAGAAAAACAAATAAACAAGAACAACAAAATAATCAACAAGTACAACAGAATAATCAACAAGAACATCAACCCAATCTGTTGAATGTGAGCCCTTATGTTCGTGGCCTTTCTGAAAAAATTAGAAGAATCGGTTCTAAGTTCAATATAAGAACCGTCTTCAAAACACAGAATGATCTTAGGTCTTTATTAACGAAAACAAAACCCATAAATGAAAAACAAAAATCAAAAAACTGTGTATATAATATTCCTTGTATTTGTGGTAAATCATACACAGGAGAAACATCAAGACCACTAGAAGTAAGAAAGTCAGAGCATAAGAATAACTTGAGAAATAAAGACATACAGAAATCAAAAATAGCAGAACATGTATGTACAATCCAAGGAGATCACATGATGGATTGGAGTAATACAAAGATTCTAATGACAGAACCTGATTTTATGAAAAGGAAACTTAAGGAGTCAACTTGTATTTTATTGAACAGAGAATGCAATTTTGCAAATTGCTCAATTGGTATTGACCATATTTGGCTAAATTTATTGAAAAAGGAGTTGGAACTTGGAAATTTCTATGCGAAGTAAAACTATGTTAGCTATGATTTTTAAATACTGTCAATGTGACAATTCTTGAATTTCACCAAATAACTATCAACAAAATAATTCTCTCGATTTTCATTGAGCGTCTGAAGAAGGAGTCTGATATAGACTCCGAATCGTTACGAATAGTTGTTTCTTCGTTGATGTTGTTTCGTTGTTGTTTATTATTATATATTTAATAAGAGTTGAGGCACATATACCTATAAACTCAAACCTTAAAAATAGATGTAAAATTACATTACTAGAAATATGCACAGCTTAGACAAATGGTGTTAGGATTGTAGAAATAGGCCGACTTAGTGATTCCTGCTGGCTAGCGATCCACCGGTCATATCCATTCTTGAAAGCATTTGTGGTCGGTACACTGACAAGGTCACCAGGTAGCCTGTTCCATATATAAAACACCCTGTTTGAAAGGAATTGTTGCCTTTGGTACGTCCGGAACTTTTCCCTTCCAAGTTTAAGAGAGTGACCCCTCAGATGATTTTGGTTTAAGGTGTACATGTCGCGGACATCCTCCCCAAAATGACCTCGGAGAGCCTTAAACGTAAAAACTGTGTCGCCTCTGGTTCTTCGGTCCTCAAAAGTTGGTAAATTGAAGAGTTGCAGTCTTTCTTCGTACGCAGGCCTAATGAAACCATAAGGAAAACGAGTCACCCACCGCTGAACCGACTCCAAACGAGCTGTGTCTGCTCGAGATGATGGCCACCACGCTGGACCCGCGTACTCTAGAATGGGGCGTACATAATATTTATAGAGTTTGCTCAGCGTAGCGTTGCTGCAGCCCTCAAAGGATTTCAGCAGAAGGAAAGCAATCTGTTTTGCCTTGCCAGTGATCTTGGAAATGTGAGTGGACCAGGAAAGATCGTCCGTGATAGTTATTCCAAGGTCACTCTGATGTGAAACAGATAAGAGTGTTTGGCAATCCAGCGTGTATTGGAGGTGGGGATTGGTTCTACCAATGTGGAGCACTGAACACTTTTTAATGTTCAATGGTAACAACCAAGTAGAACACCACTCACTCAACAACCTCAAATCCTCTTGTAGGGTGTTATAAGATGAGAGAGGATTGTTGTACAGCTTCATGTCGTCAGCAAATAGTAGGCAAGAGGATTTCAAAATACGTGGCAAGTCGGATGTGTACAGCAGAAAGAGGATTGGTCCGAGAACAGACCCCTGTGGCACGCCCGACTCAACTGGTCTGTCGAAGGAGGACAACATGTCACCCACTCTCACGCGGAATGTTCTACCGGATAGGAAGGCAGAAATCCAGTCCAGGAGCTTACCCCTAACTCCAAGATGCGCCAGCTTGGAGATGAGTCGTCTGTGGGGAACCCGATCGAATGCTTTAGAAAAGTCCAGGTATATTACATCCACTGGAATGCCCCGGTCATATGACTCAGTCCAAGCAGACAAGCCGGTCAAGAGATTCGTGAGAGTGGAGCGCCCAGGAATGAAGCCGTGTTGTTCAGTTGGTATAATCGAATTTTCCTTTGCGAATTCAACGAGCTGATTACATATTATTCGCTCCAGAACTTTGGCGATCGAGGAGACCAGACTAATTGGACGGTAGTTTAGTGGTGAGAGTTTATCACCCCCCTTGAAAATTGGCGTAATGGTGGCAGCCAACCAGTCGCGTGGGAGGCAACATTGTTCAATTGATTGCTTCTGACAAATATCCTGTGTTTCTTACGCAGAAGCAAATCACAAAATAATTAATTTTTATTTTATAGATATTTTTCAGAGTTTGGGAGAGAAAACCCAGAAAAAACCGTTGAATAGAAAATACGAATTCTGAAAGGATTAAAAAAAACCCGAAAATTTTCTGCTGTAACCGATGAATTACAATAACCTAGTTATGACTACTTATGAGAAACGATATATTTAATCTTGCTAATAAACCTTGTTATTATTATTGTTGCTATTATCTGCTCGAAGGAATATTCTAGTTGAGAGAAACTATACTTCTATAATTAATTGTATGGATTATTTAAAATAAATGAGGTCAAAGATGCTTTGCCTCTGTGTATTATTCATTTCCTCGAAAAAATAGTTGTGTCCATTTATGGATAATTTTTAGGATGTAAATGGACCTTGAAACACCTAAGGAGATATTTCATTCAAACTGGAATTCATGATTGGTTGTTATGGCAAAAAATTTCAAACCTAGTGATACTTACTGTGCTGAGTCATGCCATGCAGGTGCCGGAAACGGTGAACTGCTTCGACTTCTTTGGGTTCGACGTACTGATAGATGAAGATCTCAGGCCTTGGCTTCTTGAGGTGAGTTTTTCTCAGCGCCGAAATACATTAATGAAAAAAAAGTCTCATAATTTATATCCCCGGAACATGGTGCAGTTTCTCTTCTTTATTTTTTTCTGGCTCACTTGGTTTGATGATACTAACCAAAATGTTTCCAAACGATATCCAAACTTATGTCAAAGGAATGGGTATATCTCCTTGATAGAAGAATTAATTTTCTTCCAATATGCTATAAAACTGCATCTTTATAGTTATTCTAACTAGTAAACTAACACTATTGCAACTGTCCATAATTTCCTAAAGTTAACCTGGCGAATGTTCTTTTGATTTCAACTAGGGCTTTTAGTTGTTCGAGCATTGTCAATGTTAACATAAATTGTTATATTCAATATAGACTACGGTATGAAATTCGTCAAATCAAAAATATGAGAGACTATTTTGTGGACTAATTAAGAATTAAAAATTATTTTTAATTCTACCGTAGGTAAATCTAAGTCCAGCTTTGAGCAACGATTGTGACGCTGACAGAGCAGTGAAAAAACCAATGCTGCACGATATGTTCGATCTCTTGGGCCTTCCAATCCATAATACGGGACTTGGATCATTCGATTTATGGTACGGTACAGAACATGGATCGGATGGAGAAGATGGGTTGGTAGACAGTTCTGGTATCGGTTGTGGGTAACTTATCATGAAATTTATTTCTAGGGATAATAAATCAGTAGATTCTTCGAAATTGAGACAATCTGCAAGAACCGATATTTCGAAAAAGAGGAAAAAGAGAACTAGAAGGAATAGATCCAAAGTAACTCGGGCAACCAAAGTTAGCGCAAGTATATATATTTGTTGTATTGTTTTTCACATTGATGAACTTCATTCATTGAAGACAGCTACTCACAAATTTGAATTATATTATCCTATCAATTTGGCCCCCATGTTTTTGCGCCCTTGCTCCACCAGGAACAGCGTGCTATACAGGTTGAGTCTTTAAGTAGTACATTAATTTTAACCGTAGATTCTGATGTCTGATGTACAGATTTCACTGAATAGTTCAGATAGTTCAGGGCTATGTTGATAATAATGCAAGATTGAAGTTGTGTTCCTGGATGTCGCGGTATCTATATAAATGGGATGGAAATTTTTCTGCTAAGTTTCCCTTCAGACCCTAAGAGATATCTGAAGTAGCAACATGAAGACAAAATTTCACTTCATTGACAAACAGTAGTTTGTCAATTACTTGTTGCCCAATAAGATATTATTCATAATTCAACATCTATTCAGCAAGACCTGGGGTCTGAAACTAGGGAAAGTTGAAGGGTACTTTAGGAGAAAAAACCAAGGAAAAACCTTTGAATAATGGGAATATTTTGTTGGTTGCCAGTTCAAACGGTGGTACATGCGAAATGAGATCGTGGATCTGCTTTTTTCGGTAAATTCCATCAATGTAATAATCTCTCGGCATAGTGAATAAGGCCCATAGTAGTCGAAGTTGCAATCTTCTTTAGCATGTGAAGTACCTTGTATATGAATCATTGGAGAATATCTAATTAATGGATGTATTGATGGTCTATCCCTGAGACTCGAGGTACAAACTCACAGTTCGTCGCTGTGGCGTATTGATTGCTGAAGAATTGAGGGTTCCCTTGAACAACTTCGTTCATCTTGAATCTGGCGAAGACTATTATCACAGATTAACTGCTATTATAGATATTGTGACTTGTTCGTTGCTTATCCTATCATCAAAATTGTTTCATCTGTATGTTCGAATATTAGGCTGAGTGTGTTTATTATTGAATCAGAATAATTTATTTAAGGAAATTTTTTTTGAGTCATGTAATCTGTTAAGTCTCTTTATGAAGTAAATTCTGCCAATGAACATTCGGCTCTTAGTTAAGATGGCGCCAGTAGCTAGTGGAAGCGTTGGATTATAAACCGAAAGATCCCAAGTTAGCCAGACAGTATGGGCCACCATTCATCATTAAATCAATGAATTAACTGCGCTCTGTCGTAGGTGACATAAAGACACTCGACAAAAGCCTAACCAGAACACTTCTGATGCTTCTAACTCGTACAAGCTCTTGTGACAAATTTGAGGAGTGTCCTAAAATTACCTGGGATAGTCATAATATGTATATGTTTAACTTTTTTCAATCAACCGTAGCCAGCGTTCCTTTCATCACTTAATTCGCAGGAAATGTCTTAAGTTGGGCTTGGAATAACCTGAACTTCCAATCGCCTATTCTTACATCTCCCATGCTACTACCCAGATTTTACCTACCTCATCATTATTATCATGTTGACTTCTCTCATTTCATTTTAGATATGAATGATACTACATTTTCCAAAAAACCATTAAATCTGACCAAACATACTCTTATCCTTGATAGTCATAAGGTGGTGAGTACATTCTTAAAAGTTCAGCTTATATCGAAATGAAAATTCACCACTTTTTATAGCGAGGCGAAGAGTGGAAGAAATCGAAGTCGAAGACATGGGGTAACGGAAAAGACTGGACTTATCCAAAGCAATTTGAAGGAGACTGGGTGAGAATTTGGCCAGTTAAACCGATTTCTAATCCAATAAGACAGTTCATGGAACCTCTGAAGGAAGTTAGAAATGTTGTTTTGGAGGTAAGTAGGTAAAATCACTATAGGAATAAACGTATTGAGTGAAGCATAATTTTGTTACAATAAAATTAGCCTATTTTGTATTTACATGAGTTGCGTGCACCCGTACGGGGTGCGCGTAAATTTCCTTAAGCTACAGTCATTCCACTTGAAAACAAGCCCTGTGGACAGGAGCTTTGGCGCTCTTGTTCAAACTTTGACAAATCATATCTCCTTAATTATTGGTCTTTGGGAATGATATAAATGGATTCTTACGATAGAACTGCATCATGAAAGAAATTAAATTCAAACAGACCGTTTCTCCCTAATAACGAACTTATCCGAGATATTCATTCCTCAAATCTGCTCTGAAAATTATATTATATCAATTTAAACTGAGACAATTTTGCAGTTTTCTTTTTACTGGAGATATTCTGAACGCAATTTGATTATGTATCTTACCAAAGAATATATTTCCATCATCATATGGATTATCCACGGGCATTATATTATCACCTTGTATAATATCATATCATCCTCATAATTCTACGATAGCTGAGGTTATTTCATTGGTCATTTTGCATTCAATCATACTGTGTTATATAGAACAGGAGGTTTATTTTATATGAAGAATAACGAACCAGAAATAATTTTGACATTTATCTCTCATAGAAAAATCAGATGACATAACACATAATAACACAGATCATATGATACTTCAAAGATAGTAAAATTAAGTACAGCACTATGTGAAAACATAGAAGTACGATTCATTATTTAATTTCGAAAAATTATATCTCCGGAAGTATTAGCTTGTTAGAGTTCAAAATGATATCAGTGGATTTTCAGGATGAAACTGCACCTTAAAAAAAATTGAATTTGAAATTTGTAGTGTAAACAAAATTTTTTTTTTCGTTACTCTGAAACCACCTACCAATTTTGTCCAATAATGAATTAACCAAGATACTTATCTCCCAAACCTACTCTGAAAATTTCAACTGCCTAGCTCATTCTGTTCGAGAGTTATTGTAGAAACAAAATTTAAAAATTTTTAAATTTTTTATTGACACTTTACGGCAACCCGATCGAAACAAAACTTCGCATGCATATAAAGGTCATTATTCTACAATTTGATGCTAAATTTCAGACAGATCGAGTGATCGGTTTCGGAAATATTCATAAAAAATGTTTTTACTAAAAACGGCCAGAACTCCGAAACTGCTTGGTGGATTTCGCCCGTTAACGAACTTGTCCGATATACTCTTACTCCTTCAGTTCGAGAGTTATCGTGTTAACGGCCGGACGGCCGGACAGCATCGATTCCGACCACGGATTATTGATCAGTGAGTCGAACCAAATCGTTTAGACCATTTTCAGTCAAAAATTCGAAAATTACAGACATTGGGGCAAATTGATAAGCACTCTGTTCCGAGCAACAAGAGCGCCAAACACAACATTTATGATATTACAACAACTATAGGCGGATTTCTCTTTTGAACTCCTTTTCTAACGTTTTCTAAATAATAGCCCTCAACAAAATGATGCATGATGGCAGCTGTTCAATTTACTGACGAATGTATATTATTGACTATTTGTTGATATTTTCAGTGCTTTTGACAGTCTCCCTTCCAAATTTATAATTGAAAAATGTCATAACCTGTATTTCAGGTGTATATTTCTGGAATGGTTGCAAAGTTATGTTGAGGAAATACCAGGAAATGTCAAAGTCGGGGATACTCTATTATCAGAGTACACGTTGAAACTAGGAGTAGCACAGGGATATATCCTTGGCCCTTTGTTTGAAAAATAAATTATTCAGATTCTGTTCACAGAACGGTTGCTCAGCATTTTTGAAGATGTGCTCATTAATTTTGTTCGCTGATCACACGTCGTTTGCTGGTCTCCTTCTTCCGAAGAACTTCATATACAGGGTGTCCGAAGTTCGAGTGCCTATTAGACGTTTCTAGAGAACTGGACATATTTGAAATCTGAAAATTGGGATTATGATACTGCTTAAAATTCTCTACAGAGCTAAAATATTTTCGAAGCCCAAGCTCTTCCGGTTATACAGGGAGTGAAAATTAATTTGATGAAAAATTTTTTTTCAAGTTTTGCATTCCTGGTTTTCAAGTATTCGATGCTGAATACATTTCTGTTAAAACCATTATATTCATTCGAATAGTTTACGATATATCGAAAAAAAACCGGAATAAAGTCAAATATGTTCAGTCAGTATTATGCTCATTCATCTTATTTTAAACATCCTGAACGTTAACCGTTTTCACAACATCGAAGAGGAAGAATGTGGAAAGGTCATGCATCTTTTGAATTCCAGAAATATCATCACAAGGTGTTTCAAATTTTGTGTCGAAAATTGTGATCAAAAATTGGCCATAACTTCTGTTTTTCAAATTAGAACCCTATTTTTGGCACTCTTGTTCCTCGGAACAGAGTGCTTATCAATTTGCCTAAATGTCTGTAATTTTCGAATTTTTGGCTGAAAATGGTCTCAAACGATTTGGTTCGACACACTGATCAAGAATCCGTACCAATCCGAAACCAATCACTCGATCTATCTGAAGTTTAGCACCAATATGTAGAATAATGATCCTTATACGCATGCGAAGTTTTTCATTGACAGGGTTGTCGCAAAGTGTAAAAAAAAAATTTAGAATTTTGTTTCTACAATAACTCTCGAACAGAATGAGCTAGGCATAGGCAGGTGAAATTTTCAGAGTAGGTGTGCGAGATAAATATCTCGGTTAAGTTTGTTATTGGGCAAAATAGTCCAGAAGGTTTCGGAGTAACGAAAAAAAAAATTTTTTTTAGCTTACAAATTTCAAATTCAATTTATTTCAAGATGCAATTTCACCTTAAAAATCCATTGATATCATTTTCTACTCTAACAAGCTAACACTTTCGGAGATATGATTTTTCGAAATTTCAATAATGAATTATTCTATCTATGAGTTATTATATGATCTATGTTCATACTCATACATGTCATCCTGTTCAATAAGAGAGAGTCAAATTCATTTCAGCAATTTTAATTTGATTTCATCCATGGTGCAGTTCTCATACCCAGATTGCTCATTTAATCTTGATAAATAAACTATTATTTGAAATGAATATCCTTTATGATGCAGTTCTATCATAAGAGTACATTGATATCATTCCCAACTCTGAGAAAGCAATACTTTCGGAGATATGATGTATCAAAGTTTGAACAAGAGCGCCAAAGCTCCTGTCCACAGGGCTGGAACCAATTTTTTGGCGCTCTTCTTTATGATTGCACTGGGTTCTGCGGTGAAAAAAAATGATAGTTTTCTAACATGATTATGCTCTCAAATTCAATAATTTCTGAGTTTTTTCTTAATTTAGGAGCATAATCATGTTAGAAAACTATTATAATTTTTCAACGCAGAATTCAACGCAATCATACAAAAATGGATTCAAGCCCTGTGGACAGGAGCTTTCTGGCGCTCTAGTTCAAACAGACAAATTATATCTCCGAAAGTATTGGTTTCTCAGAGTTGGGAATTATATCAATGTATTCATATGATAGAACTGCATCCTAAAGGAAATTCAATTCAAATAATAGTTTATTTATCAAGATTAAATGAGCAATCATGAGAATGAGAACTGCGCCATGGAAGAAATCAAATTAAATCTGGCCAATTTTGCCCAATAACGAACTTAACCGAGATATTCATCTCCCAAAACTACTCTGAAAATTTCAACTACCTACCTCATTCCGTTCGAGAGTTATATCTATGTCTATGGATGAAAAGCAGTCTCACTACTCTCAGATCTCTTACTTCATGTTCAGTTCCGAAATGTAAGAATTTTCTGAGAAAAACTAATTTCGGAGCAAACAACTGAGATTTTTCTCACTTCGCTCACAATTCTTCGATTGATTAGATAATGTCTCAGGAACATCATTTGACATTATGACAATTCATAGAATAATATCATTCTGTGACAACGATGAAATACGATTTATAATTGAAATTTTGAAAAATCATATCTCCGAAAGTATTAGCTTGTTAGAGTTAAAAATGATATGAATGGATTCTTATGATAAAACTTCTTATTAAAAAAAATTTAATTTGGAATTTGTTTCGTAAAAAAAAATTTTTTTTTTGTTACTCCGAAAGCATCTGTCCGATTTTGCCCAATAACGAACTTAGCCGAGATATTTATCCCCCAAACCTACTCTGAAAATTTCAACTCTCTAGCTCATTCCGTTCGAGAGTTATCGTGCCTACGGCCGGCCGGACCGGCCGGACAGAATGAATTTCGACCACGGATTCTTGATCAGTGAGTCGAACCAAATCGTTTAAGACCATTTTCATCGAAATATTCGAAAATTACAGACATTTGTGCAAATTGATAAGCACTCAGTTCCGAGGAACTAGAGCGCCAAAAATAGGGTTCTAATTCGAAAAACAGAAGTTATGGCCAATTTTTTATCATAATTTTCGACACAAAATTTGAAACACTCTGTGATGATATTTCTGAAATTCAAAAGACGCCTGACCTTTCCACATTCTTCCTTTTTGGCGCTCTAGTTCCTCGGAACTGAGTGCTTATCAATTTGCACAAATGTCTGTAATTTTCGAATATTTCGATGAAAATGGTCTTAAACGATTTGGTTCGACTCACTGATCAAGAATCCGTGGTCGAAATTCATTCTGTCCGGCCGGTCCGGCTGGCCGGCCGTCCGGCCGTCCGGCCGTAGGCACGATAACTCTCGAACGGAATGAGCTAGAGAGTTGAAATTTTCAGAGTAGGTTTGGGGGATGAATATCTCGGCAAAGTTCGTTACTGGGCAAAATCGGACAGAAGGTTTCGGAGTAATAAAAAAAAAATTTTTTTTTTACAAAACAAATTCCAAATTAATTTTTTTTTAATAAGCAGTTTTATTATAAGAATCCATTCATATCATTTTTAACTCTAACAAGCTAATACTTTAGGAGATATGATTTTTCAAAATTTCAATGTAAATCGTATTTCACAGATTGATATAATTATTCTATGTATATTCTATGTATGAATTGCCATAAAGTCAACTTGACAGAAGGGAATATTGTAACTTCAAGAATATTGGGGTTGAAATACTCGTATTTTAGCGATGCAACGGGGACCTAACCCGAAAATGTTTGAAAATATTACGTAAATATTGAAAGCATAATTCCAAAGTTCGAGAGAGGAGAAAACTTTGTGAACGTAGATCAGGAAATTTTTGATCGATTACAAGGTAATTTATTATTTCATACATGTTTTATGGAATACCTACTATTTGTAGGTACTTTAAACCTGTTTTGGGCAATTGTCATACGAAACTTGTTTTTTTGGCGCTCTAGTTCCTCGGAACAGATTGCTTATCAATTTGCCCAAGTGTCTGTAATTTTGGAATTTTTGGCTGAAAATGGTCTCAAATATATGATTTGGTTCGACTCACTGATCCAGAATCCGAGTGCGAGATCGATTCTGTCCGGCCGGCCGACCGGCCTTAGGCACGATAACTCTCGAACGAAAGGAGTTAGCGGATTGAAAATTGCAAGGTGGTTTTGGAGCGTAAATATCTCGGACAAGTTCGTTAATGGGCGAAAACCATCAAGGGGTTTCGGAGTTATGGCCGATTTTAGTAAAAATATTTTTTATGAATATTTCCGAAACCGATCACTCGATCTATCTGAAATTTAGCACCAAATTGTAGAATCATGACCTTTATACGCATGTGAAGTTTTGTATTGACCGGATTACCGCAAAATGTCAAAAAAAAAATTTGAAAATGTGGTGCAGTTCTCATTCTCATGATTGCTCATTTAATCTTCATAAATAAACTGTCGTTCGTTGCACTCGCACACGTTTATAGTTGCTCTTGAATAAATTACTAAGGAAGAAACAAGAGGGTGAGGGTGAATATTTTGGTTGGAGAATATTCTGTATTACAACATAAGAACTGGAACTCCTGATGAAAATTCAGAAAAACTGAGGTCAAGTAAGTGAATTTTTCGACGAAATTGAACGGTTTTCGTTAGCATTTTCCAACGGAATTTATCGCCCTTACAAAAACGGTCCGTGTTATCTGCATCTGTGTGGACATCTAGCTGTTATCTACATCTGTGTAAGAACAGATCTGGTGTAAAGGAGGCCATACACGGATAGGATGACTAACTCAGAAAGAATAATTGAAGAAATTCAAAAGAGTAAACAAGAATTGAAGAATCTGATTGAGGCAACTGAAGTGAGGATTTCAATGAAGATAGAGGAACTCAACTTTAGAGTGGGTCAGCTCGAGAAGGAGAATAGGTTCCTAAGAGACAGGAACGAGGTGTTAGAGAGAAACGAGAGAGTAAACAACATTGTGATATTTGGTCTGAACAAGCATTTTGAGGATATATCTCTCGATTTTATCTGCTCTGAATTTCAAAATCGACTCGGAGTGAGTGTGAGGGAATCGGACATAGACAATTTCTTTTGTTTGGGAAGGAACCGAAACTGTCCTGTGAAGGTAAAGTTCGTCACTTTCTTGAGAAAGCAGGAAGTTTTGAGGAATGCTAGAAAATTGAAGGGGACAGAAATTAGGATATCCCATGATCTTACACAAAAACAGAGGGAGCAGTACAATATACTTCGAAGACACCTTAAAATTGAGAAGGAAAAGAATAAGAATTGTTATATTCGAGGGGATAAACTTGTCGTGGATGGTAGTGTATTTTCTTCAGGAGATCTCGTGGAAAGGGAAGTAGAACATCCAAAAACTACATTAAGCGCGCCACACACGCCGGTACCACATCAGAGCAAATTGGTGGAGAACACCTTGAACCGCCAAGCATTTATAACTCCTGAAGGAAGCAATATACCGCAAAAACGGAAGCCGGAGGTCATCCGGGAGGAGAGATCGTCAAACGCGGAGGCGGGTGGTGTGAAGAACTCGAAGGTTCTGATACCGAGCGGCGGAAGGCATCAGGTGAGGACCAGATCTGGCGCAACAATTTCAGAAAACAGATAATTTCACTTAGTAACCATTCATTTAAATGCATCAGTATCTCAGAGAATTTCAAGTTGAAACAGTAAACGCTGAAACAATTAAGGATGCATCAGACTTTAGAAAACTAAAAAACTCATATGAAAATTTAAAAATATTACATAGCAATGTAAGAAGCATAGGTAAAAATTTAGATGAACTCAAAATACTGCTTGAAGGGACTGAATATATTTTTGATATAGTGGTCCTGACGGAAACTTGGCAGGTCGAGGATGTGGAGTTGTACGGTATCGGTGGATACGAGCTTGTATATAACTATGGTACTTTTAACCAAAATGATGGAGTGATTGTCTACATAAGAAAAAAAATATGCTATACTTGTGATATCGTAACACTTTCAAATGGTAATAAAGTAATTGAGTTACAAATAAAGCTAGATAACAGGAGAATATATTTGACATCTGTCTACAGATCACCTGCTGCATCTGCGGCTTCCTTCACTGAAAGCTTATCGGGATATCTGGAGTATTGTGATGACAATAGAAGAGAAAATCACATTTTAATTGGGGATATAAATATCAATTTGTTGGAAAATGATGATATTGCTAACAGCTATCTGAATGTTCTCAGTACTCATGGTTTTATTTCTCAGATAAACGGCATAACCCGGCCAGCATCAGGTTCATGCATTGATCATTGTTTCGTGAGAGATCCCGCAGGTTATTTCCAATATAGACCATTCATCCTTGAAACTGATATTACTGATCATTTCTCTGTTATTCTTCAGGTAATTTCCCCTGAAATCAGGAAGAGAGCTGCGGATGTACCTAAATTTAGAAAGTTCATTGACAGGGATAAGCTGAGGGCAAATATCCGTGCGGAGGACTGGTCAGCATTGTATACATCGGGTGATATTGAGGATGGGACGGAATATTTTGTACGGAGGGTGACAGAGATTGTTGAGGAGAGTACGAACATTGTCAGAATTAAACGTAAGCACATAAAAAGGAATCCATGGGTTACTAATGGACTGTTAAAGTCCATACATACGAAAACTGATCTCTATAGATCAATGAAACTCCATCCAACGCAACACAATGTGAAAAAGTACAACAGTTTGAAGAACATCATTAAAAGATCGAAGATTGAATATTACCAGAGAAAAATCGAAGAGAGTGAAGGAGCTTCCTCAAAACTATGGAAAACTATAAATGACATCACAAGCAAAAGAGGAACGGAGGAAGAGATTGGGTGTGTACAGGTTGGAGATCGTGAAACAGTTAGCGACCCTAAAAGACTTGCGAATTTGTTTGTAGAATATTTTACTAAGGTTGGTAGTAGACTAACGGAAGAGTTGAGAGGAAAACAGGGTTATAAAAGACATAGAGCCAGGGGTGGCTTGGACAACTCCTTTTTCTTAGAAGAAACGGATGAACCTGAGGTTATGAAGGTGATTCAGAATTTAAAAAATAAGAAATCTCCTGGAATTGACACACTTCGTGCTGAAACTCTGAAACTTGTGGCGGGTGAACTATCTGCACCGCTGGCTTATTTGATCAATTGGTCCTTTAGAAGTGGAGTATGTCCAGCTCTATTCAAAACTGCGATCATTTCACCATTGTTTAAGTCTGGCAGTAGGCTAAAAATGGAAAATTACCGCCCAATATCTGTCATTACCAACGTTGCCAAGATCTTTGAGAATATCCTGAAAACACGCTTAGAAAGATATATTGCTAAGTACAACATACTATCCAAGAATCAGTTCGGATTCCAGCTAGGTAAGTCAACTATGGATGCAGTGACAATGCTGACAAATAGAATAAGCAAATATATTGATGAAAACCTCCCATCTCTCTGCATATTTGTTGACTTGGAAAAAGCTTTCGATACTGTCAGTCACGAACAACTGCTGGCGGTTCTTGAGGACGTTGGAATCAAGGGTGTACCTCATCAACTTCTAAACAGTTATCTGAGCGGAAGAAGCCAGGCAGTTAAGGTCAGGGGTACCCTGAGTGATTATCGGATAGTTGAATGTGGTGTGCCTCAAGGAACTGTATTGGGTCCGATTCTTTTTAACATCTACTTGAACGATCTGTTCCTGTTGGATATCGGAGGGGAAGTGCTTGGTTTTGCCGATGATACGGCGGTGATATTTCGGTCGGAGTCGTTGATGTCTCTGCGTGAGAAGGCGGAAAACAATTTTAAATATATGCTTAAATGGTTTCAGAGCAGATTGCTGAAGATAAATCTCGAAAAAACTTGCTACCTTACTTTCGGTTCATACACGAGTAGTTTGCCCGGATTCAGTTCACTCACGATAACTGATGACAACGTGAGTTTCTCCATTTCCCGGAAAGATAGAGTTAAATATCTGGGTGTATATATCGACCAACATCTAAGATGGGATGTACACATTGACTTCGTGGTTCGGAAATTACGTGGCGTAAGTTATAGGTTGAGATACATTAGACCATACTTACGTGAGACCCATATGCGTATGCTATACCACACATTGTTCGAGACTCATCTTATATACGGGATAATTGCTTGGGGAGCTGCGAACACTTGTTACACGAGGAGGCTAGAACTGATACAGAAATCAGTGTTGAAGATGATCTACCAGAAGAGAAGAACTTATCCGACCGAAGCAATATATGGAGAAACGTCGATCTTGGACATCAGACAACTTTATTTTCTTAAAACTGTGATTAAACAGTATATGAACAAGCACGAACTCGAGAGAATTGATCATCAGTATGAAACTCGTTGCAAGGTAAATTCATATGTTTTAAGGTCACATAAAAATACTCTGCAGAGATCCTATTGTTACTTGGCACCGAGACTGTATAACTTGACACCGATAGAGATCAGAAACACCATTGGTACAGAAATATTTAAGAGAAAGCTCAAAACGTGGTTGTTAAGGATACCTAGGAAACAAATACATAAATATGTTGATGAAAAGAATACATATTATTTCTGAACTTGGCAAATATTGATGAGGTGTGTTTGGTGGATACTTGTGCGGTGGTTGCGCCGGACTGTTGTTGTTTCGAGGTTTCTTGTTCTATGATGCTAAGTACTGTATCCCGCGTGGACCTTCGGGGTGATTTCGGGTTGTCGTTTATTGTGCTATGGCTGTTGTTTCTGCTGGTTGTTTGTTGTCCCTTTATTTTATGTTAGTGCTTGTTTTTGACACTTTTTGTCATATTTAGGAGTGTATTTGAATATGAGCCCCACGCACGGGTTTATCCTTCTGTGGGTGCTATACATTTATTTGTTAATACATTTTGTTTTTAATTTGTCATTGTCAACTATTATTTGGGCAAATAAATATTATTATTAAACTATTATTTGAATTGAATTTCCTTTTTGATGCAGTTCTATCACATGAATACATTGATATAATTCCCAACTCTGAGAAACCAATACTTTCGGAGATATAATTTGTCTGTTTGAACTAGAGCGCCAGAAAGCTCCTGTCCACAGGGCTTGAACCCATTTTTGATGTTGTGAAAACGGTTCATGCTCAGGATGTTTACAATAAGTATAATGAACATAATACTGACTAAACATATCTGCCTTTTTTTCGGTTTTTTTTTTCGATATTTTGAAAACTATTTGAATGAATACAATGGTTTCAACAGAAATGTATTCAGCATTGAATACTTGATCATACCAGGAATGCAAAACTTGAAAAAAAATGTTTTCATCATTTATTTTCACTCCCTGACTTCCAAAATATTTTAGCTCTGTAGAGAATTTCAAACATATCATAATCCCAATTTTCAGATTTCTAATACGTACAGTTCTCCAGAAACGTCTAATAGGCACTCGAACTTGGGACACCCTGTATTGTGTGAGTCGAAAAGACTAAGTGTATTAATTTTTCAATGGGTAGGGTAATGAAGTCGAAAACTTGTTCTTCGCCACTTGGATTCTGTTACCACATCTGAAGTTTGTACAACATTTCTTGGGATTTATTTGGATAATACTGTACCCAAACACAAATCAAGAAAGTTCGGAATGTCGCCAATGTCTTATATGATTATACTGACCATCTTAGACCTTTCCAAGGAGACCCCCCAGAAGCTCCTAGGAGTTTGTACGACTTAGGAGAATCAGTTGTGTTCTGTATAGGCTTTGTTACTGTGTTCCTATACGTTCCTTAGACATCTTATAACCGATATAACTATTGACACAACTGCGAATGGTGACCACTATACTGTCTGACTAAAAAATTTCTTTCCTAGCCTTCAAATTGGTCAATGTGAACGAGAGCGCCGAACAGTACTTCTTCGACACCGCCTCTTCTCTAAAGTTTTCAAAATCTACTTTCGGTGGTTCCGACCTGGTGCGTTCAATAATAGCATTACTTTCGTTCATCTAGCTGGTTACTTTTTGCGTTAACTGTCGTTTGGTCCAATTTGAAAGATAAATGTCATTAATGTCAAACGGAATTGGAAGTGTAGTTTGGTTTGGTTGATGCACGCATGTAAATAATTCAAAATTTTGATTCGCTAAGTTCATAGGCAGAGTTTTTTAGTTAGCGAGTCGAAAATGGATAGTGCAAGGAAATCGAGCATAATTTACGAGTTATTCTCTAACTATGGAAGATAAACTTATATTATTAAGTTATATGTTGTATAATAATTAACCTCCAGCGAAAAAGAGATGTTCACTTCTGCTGATGTGGAGCGGAGAAAGGTTGACCCATTTTAGGCCTCCATTCATGGAAGGATGGTTATCCAATTATTTAGAACGGGATTTTCAATTAATGTGCAGGTAGTTATTCCTTAGTAACACTATTTAAGATTTCCTAAATAAGTATTCGGGTTTGAGTTCTCTCTGGACTGATAACATTAGATTTGTTTCATGAATAAAACAGGCTATTTCATTTACTTAACTTTTCAGAATGACTCCTGATTGACACTTGTAGCCAAACTTGGACCGTCATATAAATATAAGATGCAAAGGGGTGACAATTCGCTCATTAGTGTGAAAAAAGCGGATAGAAATAAATAAATTAAGGAAACTTCACAAATTGGTAACATAACCCAATTACCTCACAAGTCATGACGTACAAATGTCCGCAAACATATATCCGAGAATGTTTGCTTGTTTGACTTAAACGGATAGCAACCATGTTGTTTCTGGTAGCAAAAAACCACAAATGTAAACAGTTAGCTAGTATTTGTAATCGAAAGTGAAGCTTATATATAGCGTTGATAAGTTTCGTAACGTTACTACTGAGACGCAGTCTCATAGACTACTGCCACGATATACTCGTAAGTCATCCAAGGTCAAATTGCAACGCGTGAAATGTCAACACGTGCATCCTTGTCTGAACTTAGGATGGAACTGAAGAAAGCAGCCAGGGCCGTAGCTAGAGATGAATTTAAGGTAGGGCAATGGAGGTTACGGGTAGGGCAGAAGTAAAAAAATTTACTTGATGTGATCTGAAGAATCAATTTTCATCGTACCTACTTTTGAATGAAATAGGTAGTTAATATTAAAATACTTATTTCTTCAGGTTTATTTTATTCCTTTTAACATATTGTGATTATTATAATGTTGATAAAAATCTTCCTCAAAACCCCTGAATCCTTCGATTTGCCATATTATTAAATATGCGAAGGACTTCATTCAGATCAACTGAATCAGTTCTTCTCTTTTCAAAGGCCAGAAATACCATAATAATTAAATGAGACTGTGGGAGGTATATTCATTATTAAATGGTTTCTTTCTGGGTTTTCTCTCCCAATCTCTGAAAATACCTATCCATAAAATAAAATAAAAATAATTTTGTGAAATGCTTCTGCGTAAGAAACACAAGATATTTGTCAGAAGCAATCAATCGAACCAGGTTGCCTAACAAACAATAACGAAAACAACAACGATGAAACAACTATTTCGTAACGTTTCGGAGTCTATATCAGACTCTTTCGTCAGACACTTAACGATAATCTTATTTTTGCGCGTATGTTCTGGGGAACATTGCGTTATCATTTTGCCCAAATGTCTGTAATTTTCGAATTCTTTGCTGAAAATGGTCTGAAACGATTGGGTTCAACTCCCTGATGAAGAATTCGAGTTCAAATTTGATTCTGTCCGGCCGGCCGGCCGTCCGTTGGTAACTTGAGAACGGAAAGAGATAGCGACTTGAGATTTTCAGTATAGGTGGCGCATCCCAATACGACGGACAAGTTCGTTAATGGGCATAATCAGCCCAATGGTTTCCGAGTAATAATTTTTTTTTGAACCAATACAAATCCGATCGAATTGAAACTTGGTGAGTAGTTGTAGAATACAAACCTACGGACGCTTGTGAAATTTTGTGAGAATCGTATCACTAAAAAATTTTAAAAAATTTATTAAAAAATATTATTTATGTCAGGATAAACTGAGAACAGAAAGAGATAGCGACTTGAAACTTTCGGGTTAGGTTGTGCATCTAAATGGGACATTTGAGGTTTGTTCATAGGCATAATTGGCCAAACGGTTTTGGAGTCATACCCATCTATACAAAAGCGATCCAATTCACACATGGTTCTCAGTTGTAGAATGCCAGCGCAAAAATTCTTGCGAAATTTCGTGAGGATCGTATCACAACAACGTTTTTAAAAAATCATTGAAAAGAATTCTATATATATCAAAAACTATTCGTCCGACATCGCTGAAATTTTTCGAGCGCCTCAGAACCTAACCGTACTGCCAAGTTCCAAGTTTGAATATGATCGGATCTATATTGTTGGAGATCCGAGCAGCCTTGTGTGAGTTCAGTAGCTGGATGGGTGACCGTTGCCTCGATAACATTCGAACGAGAGGAGATAGGGACTTGCAATTTTCAGGGTAGGAATTAGTACATGAGGTGCTTCTGAAAATGTAGCGTGTGGTTAATTCGGAATTGCTTTGCGAGTAATAATTTTTTTCCTCACGTCACATTATGAAAACACATTTTCCTTAGCATATTATTTAAATTGTTACTATTTTTTAAGGTAGGGCATTGGAAATTAAAGGTAGGGCATTGCCCCATTATGCCCCCCCCTAGCTACGGCCCCGAAAGCAGCCCTCTGTTTAGACTGTGGTGCACAGAACACATACCTATAATATACAGGGTGTTCCTAAATTGAACGTACAAACGAAAAGGGGAGATTCCTTAAGTGAGTTTAAGAAAAAAAAGTCCCATAAACATGGGGTCGCAAACGTTTCGTTTTCGAGATACAGAGTGTTGAAGTTTGAATTTTTTTCAAGTTTTTTTCTCATAGTATCTACACTTCACAACTTATGCAACTGAAATTTGGCATAGATATTACATTTGGGAGTTCTCACCACGTGACATGGCAATTTCGATAGAAGATCTACAGGGTGATATTTTTTCTGGAACACTGCCACCTGTTCTTCTGCAGAACTTTTTTTTGGTGAGCAACTGTTAATTTGAAAAAATGTAAAAAGAAGCTTTGTTTTTATACTAAACTTTTCGGTCTCTTGTAGTTTTGTCGTATCTACCAACGATTTCGAGAAAAAAAAATTTGAACGATTCTCTCGAAATTCTCGTAACTATGATAGGAAGGCCAGTTTGTAATCTGTGGGGAATGAATTCAGTGTCAGTTTTGACACATCAAATTATTAATCACGAGGATTTCGAGAGAATCGTTCAAAATTTTTTTTCTCGAAATCGTTGGTAGATACGACAAAACTACAAGAGACCGAAAAGTTTAGTATAAGAACAAAGCTCCTTTTTACATTTTTTCAAATTAACAGTTGCTTACCAAAAAAAAGTTCTGCAGAAGAACAGGTGGCAGTGTTCCAGAAAAAATATCACCCTGTATATCTTCTATCGAAATTGCCATGTCACGTGGTGAGAACTCTCAAAAGTAATATCTATGCCAAATTTCAGTTGAATATCTTGTGAAGTGTAGATACTATGAGAAAAAAACTTGAAAAAAATTCAAACTTCAACACTCTGTATCTCGAAAACGAAACGTTTGCGACCCCATGTTTATGGGACTTTTTTTTCTTAAACTCACTTAAGGAATCTCCCCTTTTCGTTTGTTCGTTCAATTTAGGAACACCTTGTATAAAAAATAAATAGACGGTGTTGAACTCGTGGACGATATGAGGATTCATGTGCGTCGAGGAGTCTATGAGTCTATCTATAACACTCCTGTCAGTAGCTATGGTTTGAAGGGGAAGTGAGATGGATACACAGAGAATATTTGAAGTCCGATAGAAAGCCAGTGCCATATGTCTCTATTTTATTGTTGTATGATGAAGCGAAATTATGCAATAAATGGTTATGGATGCAAATGTGAAAAAAAATGAAATTGATACTGAAGAAGTAATGATGAAATGAAATAATTCAAATAATAAAATATTCGATTGAGACATGAAATTTTCCGAACTTATTGTTGGGACACTGCTTCATCTGCCATTGAGCGATGCGTGACTAAAAGTCAGCATTATCAGCAATGCCCTTATCAGCCACAAATAATTTGTGAAAGGAAAACGGTCTAAATTAATAATCCTCCTAATCATCGTAGTCTGACCTTCCCAATCTTACAATATACATTGTAGAGCGCCTTATACACCTGTCTACTGTTTCTGAAGATGCTACCGCTTTACATCAACCGTCATACACACTACAGAAAAATGTTCGCCTCGTGAATGGCTTTGTGTGAACGCATTTAGTTTTTATCGTTGAATTCAACAGACGGAACTGATAGTAATCAATGCACAATAATCCCTAACAAGATTTGACCTCTGAAATATTCAAGTCTTGTTCCAACAATATGAATCATTAAGTTTCTTTGTATCAACTGTAGGTGTTGATTTCTTCAAACTTTCATCTTTGTATATTTATTTGCAGGTATCCAAGTACTCAAGGGTCGCGAAAGAACTCACTAGAAAGCACCCAAGAGCCTGTGATAAATTCCTGAATCGATGTCTCGTAGAAGAATTGAGCTTAAATGGAGAAATTTGGCTACCCCCTTTGTGATACGATTTGAGAAGAGGACCATATTTAATTTTTTCAATTTCACTCTAAACTGCCATTTTCGCCAAATTTTATCAGCTTTCCCTAAATATGAGCATACATTGCTTTGAATTCACTCATTCGTTATATGATGATGACTGTCTACTATACATATTAACATATATACTTGTATAGGTACATAAAAGTTTTTCGTGAAGAACATGTGGATGTGTAATTTTTTGTATGATGGGTACTTTTCAATCTGCTATAAATGAAGCGCAACTTTGTATTGCAACTCGTTACAACATATAGGTGGACACAGTCTTGGACATATTCAACAGATTCAAGTTGTGTTGCAGTTGTGTGATATTATTGTTACTAAAATCATACCTATTTCAATTACATGGGGTATTCTCCACTTTTGCTTAATTGAATGAGACCCTGGATTTGGAAATTTTCTTCATTCTACAGACTATGTATCTAGGTATATCCTTATATGTTCGAGTGAAATGAGGGTTAGAATCGCAACCTACATCCTGAAGGTCCTCAGTTATTTTTCGAAGCATCAAATTTATCTCTGAAAGACTCAAATATACGTATCTAAATTAATGATCTTCATTGAATCCCCTCCTATATGTGTTTGGACATGTGCATGCATTGAATATAGAAGGGGTACCATAAATACCGAACCCAGAAAGCTACTTATTTTTACCACGTGCCGCTAACGAAGGGCTGAAACTTTTAACTTCTATGTTCCGTCGTTTCCAACATCACTTGGAAAGTGGATCCCAAGTAAGGTCTTATATCCACAGTCATGTGTAGTGGTGTATTTACTGGAACAGGGTAGGTATGTGGGGAGAACTGTGAGGAACGGAAAACACAAACTGAGGTCATCAGCGGTGCGCCTCACTCCATTGATTAATCATTGCAATATGCATAGAGTAAAAAGTAGGAAAGCTCTGTGGACAGGGGCTTTGGCACTCATGTCAAAGTACTATCGAGTAATTATTGGCGCTCTAGTTCCTCGGAACAGAGTGCTTATCAATTTGCCCAAATGTCTGTAATTTTCGAATTTTTGGCTGAAAATGGTCTCAAACGATTTGGTTTCGACTCACTGATCAAGAATCCGAGATTCTGTCCAGCCGGTCGGCTGGCCGGCCTTAGGCACGATAACTCTTGAACGAAAGGAGTTAGAGGATTGAGATTTGCAAGGTGGGTTCGGAGCGTAAATATCTCGGACGAGTTCGTTAATTGGCGAAATCCATCAAGCGGTTTCGGAGTTATGGCCGATTTTAGTAAAAACATTTTTTATGAATCTTTCCGAAACCGATCACTCGATCTATCTGAAATTCAGCATCAAATTATAGAATCATGACCTTTATACGCATGTGAAGTTTTGTATTGATCACGTTACCGCAAAGTGTAAAGAAAAAATTTTAAAATTTAAAAAAAAAATTTCTACAATAACTCTCGAACGGAATGAGCTAGGTAGTTGAAATTTTTAGAGTAGGTTAGGGAGATGAATATCTCGGCTAAGTTCGTTATTGGGTAATTCCCATCAAATGTTCCCCTTTCGCATTTTAGTTAAAAAAAAATAAATTAACAATAATCGAATTTATTTTTAGATCTCCTAAACCAGAAATTAATACTTATTAATCTTATGCCTAAGGTTACACACTTTCGTTGGTATAGTGAAATAATGAGATTTTCATGAAACCGACATTCACGGATGTGAGACAAAATTCACGGAAATGAAATAATGTTAAATTTTAAATGAAAAAAAAAATTCATATATCCTTAATATAGAAAAGACATTGTTCAATATCTATACTTATTTTGCAGAATAATTTTGCATAACCAAGTGACAAAAAACCCTTTCACGGAAGTGAGAGAAAATTAATGGAGGTGAAAATATCTTGCTAAAACGGTAACTAATCGTAACTACAATAGATATTAGATAATGTTTTTATTATTGGGAGTATCAATTCATAACATTCAAAACATAATATAAACGAAAAATCATTTATTTTTACTAAAAAGTTCAACAAGTGTTGACCTGGAGCAGGAACTGCTCCAGGTTCCTTATTTTTATATCAGAAATAATAATGACTCTTTGGAAAACTAGGTCTAACATATTGAAATACTACAAAACATTAACCTAAGTTTTTAAAAATAGAGAGGTCAGTACAAAATCTGTATTGTTCATGCTCATCTACCAAAGGTGACGGAAGAACAGATACAATATAACTCTTATTATCTATAGAAATATCGTCTTTCCTTGGAAATACAAAGATTTCCATTTTTTTCGTCTGTTTTTTAAGAATGCGAATCAATAAATCATCTGGATATTCATCCACATGAGTTATCCCACGCCCATGAAATGACTAGTAACAAGCGTCTTGTTAGTAAACTCAACTATAACAAAGTCGTTTTCCTCGGGTTCAAGAGGGACAGCATCGAGCAAAGTTTCACCAAGTATTTTATTGGAATCTTCAGATTTCTTCATGAGATGAGCTAAGGGCACATCATCGTCTTCACTGGAACTTGAATCGGAATATACTCCTTCATATTGAAGTTTTCGCATAGGAATACATAAATCTAATGTCACGGAAAACAGTTGTAGCATATAGTAGACAAATAAAGAATATTCTGATGAAGTGAATTATTTCATATTTCGAGGAAAGAATACTTTGTTTATACTGGTATACTCCCAAAGAAAAGTGAGAACACTGCACTGATTCTGAACAATGCATGTGAATTTTCTTGTATCTACAAAACAGTTGCCTTTAGTCCAAACTAGTGGCCAGCAGTCCATATTTTGGGATTCAGATGAGCCAGCAGATCTACCTAGCAATAGATCCACATTTTTCTGGGAGATCTACATTTTTACGGTAGTTCTACATTGTTCCGGTAGATCTGCATTTTTCCGGTAGATCTACATTTTTTCGGTAGATCTACATTTTTCCAGCAGATCTACATTTTTTCGGTAGAACTACATTTTTCCGGTAGATCTACATTTTTCCGGTAGATCTGCATTTTTCCAGTAGATCGAAATTTTTTTGGTAGATCAATATAATCGGTAGATAAATTGAATCGGTAGATCAATTGAACCGGTAGTTCAATGCCATCTAACGGGACCTAATCTGTCGAAGCATTTCTGAGTTTCTACAGATCGATAGCAGCGCCACCTACCAGGGTATAGTATGGACCTGACACATACTCAGATACACACACAAAGTTTCATCGAAATCGGTTCAGCCGTTCTTGAGTTTCGATATACCGAATACAGCGCCACCTACCGGTTACCTATTGTGACCCTGAGATACACTCAAACACGCACACAATGTTCTACCAAAATCGGTCGAGCCATTTCTGAGTTCCTATAGAGCATTATCAGCGCCACCTCCGGATGCTATTGTGAAGCAAGGACACACCGAAACACACACACAAATTTTCATCAAAATCGGTTAAGGCGTTTCGGAGTTGACATTTTTTTTTAAACACCCCGTATAGCAGCGGTTATCTTTTCGTAGCAGTTTTACAGTGTTGAGAATTCTCTTTACGATACATCTCTAGCGATGACATTTTACTTGAAACACCCTGTATAGTTAATTTTCTGCTTAATGTTTGAATATTTTGAGTAATTTTAATGTAAAAATCCGTCCGATCGAACGGATATTCATTATAGATTTCGTAACTTAACGAAAAGATCCAAATCCCAAGATACGTTTACTGGAGTATACTCCTTTAAGTTTTTCAATGGGTAAAAATGAAAAAAAAACCAAGAAAAATCTATTTCGGACGCTCGGAGATTCGATCCCGCCGCTCCGCGAGGCTCGGGAGCTATAATTCCGATGCCTTAGTCCGCTCGGCCATGCCGGCTCCATGAATCGGTTCCGATTATCTGACACATAAGGATTTGGTAGTACTGGGACGATTTCCGACTTTCGAATTTCACAATATCGTCAATTCTGTCAAGCGATCGATCGAAATCGGTTACTCGTTCATATTTCTCGTGGTTTTCCCAGACGATTCCAAGATTTTCGAGTGATTCCATTCAAATTTCAAATTCGATTTGACATTTATCGTGGTTCGTTCGGTCCGAAAACGTCGAACTCGAAGGAGCCGCGTTAAAATTCGTCACAGAAATACGTGAAACGTCAGAATTTTGTCGATTTTCGCGAAAAAGTCACATTTTCCTATCCTTCTTCCGGGGAAACGAAAGAGAGGATCGAAAAAAGGGCCGTGTTACGGACTAATTTCGAATCTCGTCTTCGCGTTCCCGCAAATACCGGCGTTCAGAACGCTACCGGTCCTCCGATCTCGTTTCCTTCATTTCGCACCTTTCGCCAAAATCGGCGTTTTTGCGATTTTTTTAAAAATACACCCCCTTCTTTTCGCTCCGAAAACGCGAAACCCTACGAAACTTCCGTCTTTTTCCTCGCGAAACCCCTCAGAAATTTCCCCCCTCCCCCCCTCCTAACGTCCAAAAAATCGTCACGTTTATAGTAACATTTTCAAAAAAGTTTTTTTGTTCCTTTTCTATAGAACCCATCTTCATTTTAGTAATAGTGACCAGCAGTCCATATTTTGGGATTCGGATGAGCCAGCAGATCTACCTAGCAATAGATCCACATTTTTCTGGTAGATCTACATTTTACCGGTAGATCTATATTTTTTCGGTAGATATACATTTTTCCGGTAGATCTACATTTTTCCGGTAGATCTGCATTTTTCCAGTAGATCTACATTTTTTTGGTAGATCAATATAATCGGCAGATAAATTGAATTGGTATATCAATTGAACCCGTAGTTCAATGCCATCTAACGGGTCCTGTTGTGATTCTGAGAATCATTCACACACGAAAGTCCCATCGAAATATGTCAGGAGTTTTTGAGTTGCTAAAAACCGAATATAGCGCTTCCTACCCAATCGTATTGTGAACCTAAGGCCTTCCGAAATACAATCACAAGGATTCATCAAAATCGGTATAGCCATTTTTGAGTTCCTGTAAACCGATTATAGTGCCACCTACCGGGAAATATTGTGGATCTGGAACTTAGTCAGATATACACACAAAGTTTAATCGAAATCGGTCCAGTCATTCTTGAGTTGTTATAAACCGAATGCAGCGCCACCTAACGGGTTTCTATTGTGACACTGAGAGCCACTCAAACACGTACACAATGTTTCATCAAAATCGGTCGAGGCATTTCTGAGTTTCTACAGACCGAAAGCAGCGCCACCTACCGGGGTATATTGCGGACCTGACACATACTCAGATACACATACAAAGTTTCATCGAAATCAGTTCAACCGTTCTTGAGTTTCTATAAACCGAATACAGCGCCACCTACCGGTTACTTATTGAACCCTGAGACATACTCAAACACGCACACAATGTTCTATCAAAATCGGTCGAGCCATTTCTGAGTTCCTATAGAGCATTATCAGCGCCACCTACCGGATGCTATTGTGGAGCAAGGACACACTGAAACACACAAACAAAGTTTCATCAAAATCGGTCAAGTCGTTTCGGAGTTGACATTTTTTTTTAACACCCCGTATAGCAGCGGTTATCTTTTCGTAGCGGTTTTACAGTGTTGAGTATTCTCTTTACGATACATCTCTAGGGTTGACATTTTACTTGAAACACCCTGTATAGTTAATTTTCTGCTTAATATTTGAATATTTTGAGTAATTTTCATGCAAAAATCCGTCCGATCGAACGGATATTCATTATAGATTTCGTAACTTAACGAAAAGATCCAAATCCCAAGATACGTTTACTGGAGTATGCTCCTTTGTAGTGCCACCTACCGGGGAATAATATGGATTGAAACCTACTCTCAGATACACACACAAAGTTTCATCGAAATCGTTCCAGTCGTTTTTGAGTTGTTATAAACCGAATTCAGCGCCACCTAACGGGTGCACACAAAGTTTCATTAAAATGGGTAAAGCCGTTTCGGAGTTGACATTTATTTAAAAACATCCTGTATAGCAGCGGCTATCTTTTCGTAACGGTTTTACAATGATGAGAATTCTCTTCACGATAAATCTCTTGCGGTGACATTTCACTTAAGACCCTGTGTAGCAATGGTTTTTCATTTTCGACCGTTAATTTTCTACTTAAATGGTTGAATATTTTGTGTAATTTCAATGCAAAACATTCAAAATTATACGTTCATTTTTGGATCAAAAATAATCAATCCTGTGTCTGTGTTTGCGTAATATACATACATTCACGGTTGGATAAAAAATAAACAATGCATTGAACGCGGTGGCGTAGGTTCATATTCAAATACATACATTCACAATTGGATCAAAAATATTCAATGCTGTGTCTTTGGTAAGGTCCTTGTTCAAATACATACACTCACAGTTGGATCAAAAATTAACAATGCAATGAACGCGGTGGCGTAGGCTCCAATTCAAATACATACAAAAATCCGTGTGATGGAACCATTGATTATAGATGTCGTAACTTGACGAAAAGATCCAAATCCCATTTTCGACAGTTAATTATCTGCTTAAAGTTTGAATATTTCGATTAAATTAAAAGACCAATTTTCAAACAAACGGAAATTCAATACAGATTTCGTAATTTGACGAAAAGATCGATAGCCCATGATGAGTTTACACGGGAATAGCACACTCTGAAGGTTTCATTCCATAAAAATGAAAAAAATTATAACGTCAACGATTGCCGGCCTCTCCGAGATTCGAACCGGCTGCCCCGCGATGTAGACCGTAGACCCTAGGACGCGTCCCACCCGGCCACTTTCGCTATAGATAAGAGAAGGAATTATACTCTACATAAAGGTTTTATAGCACTGGGATGATTTCCGTCCTTCGATTTCCAGAATATCGTCAATTCTGTCAAGCGATCGCTCGAAATTAGCGACTTGTTCATATTTCTCGCAATTTTTCTTGACGATTTCGAGATTTTCGACTAATTCCGTTCGAAATTCAAATTCGATTTGACATTTCGTGCCGCTCGTTCGGACCGAAAGAGTCGAACTTGCAGGAGGCGCGCTAAAATTCAGCACAGAAATACGTGAAACGTCAGAATGTTTTCGATTTTCGCAAAAAGTCACATTTTCTTATCGTTCTTCCGGGAAAACGAAAGAAAAGATCGAAAGCAGATATAGCCTATCCGGTAATTTCGAATCTCTTCTTCGCCTTCCCGCGGACTCGTCGTTTCTAACGTCGCCGTTCGTTCGATCTCGTTTCCTTCATTTTGCACCTTTTGCCAAAATCGGCGTTTTTCGCATTTTCGTGAATTTTTTTAAAATACACCCCCACCTTTTCGATCCAAAAACGCAAAACTCTACGAAACTTCCGTGTTTTCTCTCGCTATCCTCCCCTCAAGATTCCCCCACAATCCCCCTCCTAACCACCAAAAAAACACCACGTTTACAACGACCTTCTCAAAAAGTTTCCCTTGATCTACTTCGATGGTCCAAGTCTTCACTTTAGTATATGTATTGATCACATATACACACCAAGTTTCATCGAAATCGGTGCAGCTGTTCTTGAGTTTCTATAAACCGAATACAGCGCCACCTACCGGTCACCTATTGTGACCCTGAGACATACTCAAACACGCACACAATGTTTCATTAAAATCGGCCAAGCCATTTCTGAGTTTCTATAGACCGATTGCAGCGCCACCTGCCGGGGTATATAGCAGACCTGACACACCTACTCAGATACACACAAAACTTTCATCAAAATCGGTCGAGCCATTTCACCTACCGGATGTTATTGTGAAGCCGTTTCGGAAAACAGCCTGTATAAAAGCGGTTATCCTTTCGCAACAATTTAACAATGTTGAAAATACTGTTCATGTTAAATTGTTATATTGAGGTGGCAACTGGACCAGTTTGCCTATCAGAGAATTATGGAACTCTCCCCACGCTTCCGTTGGAAGCTCTAATTCTATTTGCTAATTCGACCCTCATTCAGACTGAAAACCATGACGTTGAAGGAAGCGCGAAAAGATTTCGTACAGAAATACGATACGATTTCTACAACGATAACATTCGAAAATACTCACGTTTCGTAAAAGATTCCAAAATTCGACAGAAAGATTAAATTCAGTCGATATCCCATCATACTTCATACAACCAACTGTCAACAACTAAAAAATGTTTGCTTAGAATACATTCGATAGGATTTCGAATTCGTATATAAATGCCTGCAAGTGAAAATTGGTAATATCGTCGAAAGTATAGATCGATAATTACCTTATTTTACGTTCTCCACCTCCGGCCCGTTTCATCAAAAATCTTTCCTCGAAGATAGGTATCTACCAGTCATTTCAACTTAGAATTTGACAGAATACAGTATTTCTCAAATATCAAAAATTCTGCCATGCGATCGCTCGAAATCGGCGACTCTATCATATTTCTTCTTATTTCTAGCAATGTATCTTCACGATTCAAGATTTTCGACAAATTCCGTCCGAAATTCTAATTTTATTTGACATTTATCGCCAATCATTCGCAAAGAATACGTCGATAAATTCAAAGTGACATAAGTTTCTATCATCTGTGATCGAAGTAAATCATCCAAGTATTATCTTCTATAGCAGGACCCGAAGTCGGTCGAGCGAAGCCGAACCGGTCTGAATGTCACATTTCACCGAGGTTTTCAAAATATGTCAAAGTTTGCGATCTATTTACGGAAAAAGAGTAGGTTTTATCAAGAATCGGGCTGCGTTACAAACTACCTACGAATCTCGTCTTCCGGCCCCCGACGAAATAACTTTCGGAGCGTCGCCTCCTCGCGAGATTTCTATCGTTACCGATTTGTGCCTTTAGCGGAAAACGGAGTTTTCACTCGATTTCACGATTTTTTTTTAAATACTCCCCACGTTTTCTCTCGTCAAAGACGGATACCCGGAGAAAATTTCGTCTTTTCTCTTTCCCGTTTACACCTCGAATCCCCCCTCGCCCCTCGAATAACCGACGAAAAAATCGAAAATATCGACCTCCTAGAGGAAAAAACTTTTTTGACCTCTCTCTGTGATCCCGAGATCTTTACATTAGTAGAATAAACTAGTAGCCAGCAGTCCATATTTTGGGATTCAGATGAGCCAGCAGATCTACCTAGCAATAGATCCACATTTTTCTGGTAGATCTACAATTTTACGGTAGATCTACATTTTTCCGGTAGATCTACATTTTTCCGGTAGATCTAAATTTTTTCGGTAGATCTACATTTTTCCGGTAGATCTACATTTTTCCGGTTGATCTGCATTTTTCCAGTAGATCTACATTTTTTTGGTAGATCAATATAATCGGTAGGTCAATTGAACCCGTAGTTCAATGCCATCTAACGGGTCCTGTTGTGATTCTGAAAATCATTCACACACGAAAGTCCCATCGAATATGTCAGGAGTTTTTGAGTTGCTGAAAACCGAATAAAGCGCTTCCAACTGAATCGTATTGTGAACCTAAGACCTTCCGAAACAGAATCACAAAGATTCATCAAAATCGGTATAACTATTTTTGAGTTCCTGTAAACCGATTATAGTGCCACCTACCGGGGAATATTGTGGATCTGGAACATAGTCAGATACACACACAAAGTTTCATTGAAATCGGTCCAGTCGTTTTTGAGTTGTTATAAACTGAATACAGCGCCATCTAACGGGTTTCTATTGTTACACTGAGAGCCACTCAAACACGTACACAATGTTTCATCAAAATCAGTCGAGGCATTTCTGAGTTTCTACAGACCGACAGCAGCGCCACCTACCAGGGTATATTGCGGACCTGACACATACTCAGATAACACACAAAGTTTCATCGAAATCGGTTCAGCCGTTCTTGAGTTTCTATAAACCGAATACAGCATCAACTACCGGTCACCTATTGTTACCCTGAGACACACTCAAACTCGCACACAATGTTCTATCAAAATCGGTCGAGCCATTTCAGAGTTCCTATAGATAGAGCATTATCAGCGCCACCTACCGGATGCTATTGTGAAGCAAGGACACACCGGAACACACACACAAAGTTTCATCAAAATCGGTCAAGGCGTTTCGGAGTTGAAATTTTTTTTTGAACACCCCGTATAGCAGCGGTTATCTTTTTGTAGCGGTTTTACAGTGTTGAGTATTCTCTTTACGATACATCTCTAGGGGTGACATTTTAATTGAAACACCCTGTATAGTTAATTTTCTGCTTAATATTTGAATATTTTGAGTAATTTTAATGCAAAAATCCGTCCGATCGAACGGATATTCATTATAGATTTCGTAACTTAACGAAAATATCCAAATCCCAAGATACGTTTACTGGAATATGCTCCTTTAAGTTTTTCAATGGGAAAAAATTAAAAAAAAAACCAAGAAAAAGCTATTTCGGAGTTTCGGACGCTCGGAGATTCGATCCCGCCGCTCCGCGAGGCTCAGGAGGTAGGAATCCAAGCCTTAGCCCGCTCGGCCATGCCAGCTTCGTGAATCGGTTCCGATTATCTGGCACATAAAAATTTTATAGTACTGGGACGATTTCCGTCTTTCGATTTTCACAATATCGTCAATCCGATCGATCGAAATCGGTTACTCGTTCATATTTCTCACAGTTTTTCTAGACGATTCCAAGATTTTCGAGTGATTCCGTTCGAAATTCAAATTTGATTTGACATTTATCGTGGTTCGTTCGGTCCGAAAACGTCGAACTCGAAGGAGCCGCGTTAAAATTCGTCACAGAAATACGTGAAACGTCAGAATTTTGTCGATTTTCGCGAAAAAGTCACATTTTCCTATCCTTCTTCCGGGGAAACGAAAGAGAGGATCGAAAAAAGGGCCAAGTTACGGACTAATTTCGAATCTCGTCTTCGCGTTCCCGCAAATACCATCGTTCCGAACGCCACCCGTCCTCCGATCTCGTTTCCTTCATTTTGCACCTTTTGACAAAATCGGCGTTTTTGCGATTTTTTTAAAAATACACCCCCGTCTTTTCGCTCCGAAAACGCGAAACCCTCCGAAACTTCCGTCTTTTTCCTCGCGAAACCCCTCGGAAATTTCCCCCCTCCCCCCCTCCTAACGTCCGAAAAATCTTCACGTTCGTAGTAACATTTTCAAAAAAGTTTTTTTGTTCCTTTTCTATGAAACCCATCTTCATTTTAGTATTGGGACTAGTAGCCAGCAGTCCATATTTTGGGATTCAGATGAGCCAGCAGATCTACCTAGCAATAGATCCACATTTTTCTGGTAGATCTACATTTTTCCGGTAGATCTACATTTTTCCGGTAGATCTATATTTTTTCGGTAGATATACATTTTTCCGGTAGATCTACATTTTTCCGGTAGATCTGCATTTTTCCAGTAGATCTAAATTTTTTTGGTAGATCAATATAATCGGCAGATAAATTGAATCGGTAGATCAATTGAACCCGTAGTTCAATGCCATCTAACGGGTCCTGTTGTGATTCTGAGAATCATTCACACACGAAAGTCCCATCGAAATATGTCACGAGTTTTTGAGTTGCTAAAAACCGAATATAGCGCTTCCTACCGAATCGTATTGTGAACCTAAGGCCTTCCGAAACACAATCACAAGGATTCATCAAAATCGGTATAGCCATTTTTGAGTTCCTGTAAACCGATTATAGTGCCACCTACCGGGGAATATTGTGGATCTGGAACTTAGTCAGATATACACACAAAGTTTAATCGATATCGGTCCAGTCATTCTTGAGTTGTTATAAACCGAATGCAGCGCCACCTAACGGGTTTCTATTGTGACACTGAGAGCCACTCAAACACGTACAAAATGTTTCATCAAAATCGGTCGAGGCATTTCTGAGTTTCTACAGACCGAAAGCAGCGCCACCTACCGGGGTATATTGCGGACCTGACACATACTCAGATACACATACAAAGTTTCATCGAAATCAGTTCAGCCGTTCTTGAGTTTCTATAAACCGAATACAGCGCCACCTACCGGTTACTTATTGAACCCTGAGACATACTCAAACACGCACACAATGTTCTATCAAAATCGGTCGAGCCATTTCTGAGTTCCTATAGAGCATTATCAGCGCCACCTACCGGATGCTATTGTGAAGCAAGGACACACCGAAACACACAAAAAAGTTTAATCAAAATCGGTCAAGTCGTTTCGGAGTTGACACCCCGTATAGCAGCGGTTATCTTTTCGTAGCGGTTTTACAGTGTTGAAATTCTCTTTACGATACATCTCTAGGGGTGACATTTTACTTGAAACACCCTGTATAGTTAATTTTCTGCTTAATATTCGAATATTTTGAGTAATTTTAATGCAAAAATCCGTCCGATCGAACGGATATTCATTATAGATTTCGTAACTTAATGAAAAGATCCAAATCCCAAGATACGTTTACTGGAGTATGCTCCTTTATGGTGCCACCTACCGGGGAATATTGTGGATTGAAACCTACTCTCAGATACACACACAAAGTTTCATCGAAATCGTTTTTGAGTTGTTATAAACCGAATTCAGCGCCACCTAACGGGTGCACACAAAGTTTCATTAAAATGGGTGAAGCCGTTTCGGAGTTGACATTTATTTAAAAACAACCTGTATAGCAGCGGATATCTTTTCGTAACGGTTTTACAATGATGAGAATTCTCTTCACGATAAATCTCTTGCGGTGACATTTCACTTAAGACACTGTGTAGCAATGGTTTTTCATTTTCGACCGTTAATTTTCTATTTAAATGGTTGAATATTTTGTGTTATTTCAATGCAAACCATTCAAAATTATATGTTCATTTTTGGATCAAAAATAATCAATCCTGTGTCTGTGTTTGCGTAATATACGGTTGGATAAAAAATAAACAATGCATTGAACGCGGTGGCGTAGGTTCATATTCAAATACATACATTCACAATTGGATCAAAAATATTCAATGCTGTGTCTTTGGGTAAGTAAGGTCCTTGTTCAAATACATACACTCACAGTTGGATCAAAAATAAACAATGCAATGAACGCGGTGGTGTAGGTTCCCATTCAAATACATACAAAAATGTGATGGAACCATTGATTATAGATGTCGTAACTTGACGAAAAGATCCAAATCCCATTTTCGACAGTTAATTATCTGCTTAAAGTTTGAATATTTCGATTAAATTAAAAGAAGAATTTTCAAACAAACGGAAATTCAATATAGATTTCGAAATTTAACGAAAAGATCGATAGCCCATGATGAGTTTACACGGGAATAACACACTCTGAAGGTTTCATTCCATAAAAATGAAAAAAATTATAACGTCAACGATTGCCGGCCTCTCCGAGATTCGAACCGGCTGCCCCGCGATGTAGACCGTTGACCCCTAGGACGCGTCCCTCCCGGCCACTTTCGCTATAGATATGAGTAGGAATTATGCTGTACATAAAGGTTTTATAGCACTGGGATGATTTCCTTCCTTCGATTTCCAGAATATCGTCAATTCTGTCAAGCGATCGCTCGAAATTGGCGACTTGTACATATTTCTCGCAATTTTTCTTGACGATTTCGAGATTTTCGACTAATTCCGTTCGAAATTCAAATTCGATTTGACATTTCGCGCCGCTCATTCGGACCGAAAGAGTCGACCTTGCAGGAGCCGCGCTAAGATTCAGCACAGAAATACGTGAAACGTCAGAATGTTTTCGATTTTCGCAAAAAGTCACATTTTCTTATCGATCTTCCGGGAAAACGAAAGAAAAGATCGCAAGCAGATATAGCCTATCCGGTAATTTCGAATCTCTTCTTCGCTTTCCCGCGGACTCGTCGTTTCTAACGTCGCCGTTCGTTCGATCTCGTTTCCTTCATTTTGCACCTTTTGCCAAAATCGGCGATTTTTCGCATTTTTGAATTTTTTTAAAATACACCCCCACCTTTTCGATCCAAAAACGCGAAACTCTACGAAACTTCCGTGTTTTCTCTCGCTAAACCCCCTCAAGATTCCCCCCCAATCCCCCTCCTAACCACCAAAAAAACACCACGTTTACAACGACCTTCTCAAAAAGTTTCCCTTGATCTACTTCGATGGTCCAAGTCTTCACTTTAGTATAAGTATTGACTAGTTGGCCCGCAGATCTACCTAGCCAGTAGATCTAAATTTTTCCAGTAGATCAATATTTTTCCGGTAGATCTACATTTTTCCGGTAGATCTACATTTTTCCGGTAGATCTACATTTTTTGAACT
Organism: Halyzia sedecimguttata; assembly: GCA_937662695.2. NCBI lineage: Eukaryota > Metazoa > Arthropoda > Insecta > Coleoptera > Coccinellidae > Halyzia > Halyzia sedecimguttata. The sequence continues at coordinate 59,389,610 of OW569413.2, forward strand.
TGAAAGTTCGAAATCGTTCAAGCCATATCTGAATTTCTATAGACCTACTGCAACCTGACACATACTCACATATACACACCAAGTTTCATCGAAATCGGTGCAGCCGTTCTTGAGTTTCTATAAACCGAATACAGCGCCACCTACCGGTCACCTATTGTGACCCTGAGACACACTCAAACACGCACACAATGTTTCATTAAAATCGGCCAAGCCATTTCTGAGTTTCTATAGACCGATTGCAGCGCCACCTGCCGGGGTATATAGCAGACCTGACACACCTACTCAGATACACACACAAACTTTCATCAAAATCGGTCGAGCCATTTCACCTACCGGATGCTATTGTGAAGCCCTTTCGGAAAACAGCCTGTATAACAGCGGTTATCCTTTCGCAACAATTTTACAATGTTGAAAATACTGTTCATGTTAAATTGATATCTTGAGGTGGCAACTGGGCCAATTTGCCTATCAGAGAATTATGGAACTCTCCCTACGATTGCAGGATTCCGTTGGAAGCTCGAACTCTATTTGACAATTTGACCCTCATTCGGACTGAAAACCATGACGTTGAGGAATCGCGAAAATATATCGTACAGAAAAACGATACGAATTCTACAACGATAACATTCGAAAATACTCACGTTTCGTAAAAGATTCCAAAATTCGACAGAAATATTAAATTCAGTCGATATCCCATCATACTTCATACAACCAACTGTCAACAACTAAAAAATGTTTCCTTAGAATACATTCGATAGGATTTCGAATTCGTATATATATATATATATATTCGTATGAACAATTAATCAACACATTGATCAATTCACAATTCACTAAATTAAATATCAAATGCCTGCAAGTGAAAATCGGTAATATCGTCGAAAGTATAGATCGATAATTACCTTATTTTACGTTCTCCAACTCCGGCCCGTTTCATCAAAAATCTTTCCTCGAAGATAGGTATCTACCAGTCATTTCAACTTAGAATTTGATAGAATACATTATTTCTCAAATATCAAAAATTCTGCCATGCGATCGCTCGAAATCGGCGACTCTATCATAATATTTCTTCTTATTTCTAGCAATGTATCTTCACGATTCATGATTTTCGACAAATTCCGTTCGATATTCTAATTCTATTTGACATTTATCCCAACTCATTCGCAAAGAAAACGTCGATAAATTCAAACTGACAGAAGTTTCTATCATCTGTGATCGAAGTAAATCATGCACGTATTATCTTCTATAGCAGGACCCGAAGTCGGTCGAGCGAAGCCGAACCGGTCTAAACGTCACATTTCACCGAGGTTTTCAAAATATGTCAAAGTTTGCGATCTTTTTCCGGAAAAAGAGTAGGTTTTATCGAAAATCGGGCTGCGTTACAAACTACCTACGAATCTCGTCTTCCGGCCCCCGACGAAATAAATTTCCGAGCGTCGCCTCCTCGCGAGATTTCTATCGCCTCCGATTTGCGCCTTTAGCGAAAAACGGAGTTTTCAACCGATTTCACGATTTTTTTTTAAATACTCCCCACGTTTTTTCTCGTCAAAAACGGATACCCGGAGAAAATTTCGTCTTTTCTCTTTCCCGTTTACACCTCGAATCCCCCCTCGCCCCTCGAATAACCGACGAAAAAATCGAAAATATCGACCTCCTAGAGGAAAAAACTTTTTTGACCTCTCTCTGTGATCCCGAGATCTTTACATTAGTAGAATAAATCGCAAAATTCCAGTTTTTGTATTTCTCTATAATTTTTTTTAGAACGGTTTTTTTTGAACGGCAATACTATATAACAATTGTATTTTACAATATCATGTTAAAAAAAAAGTTCCCGTACAGGATCAAATGACTTTACAGCTCTAAAAATCAAGGATACGATGCAATTAAGGTAATTATTGATTTACATTCAAATGAACAATCAATTTTTGACGGCATTATTTTTAATAGTACTTTTGAGTGCTAGATAATGTTTTGGAACCTAAGCCGTACTTTTTCAAATCACCCCCTGGACTACGGAAAGAGAGGGGATTACAACCCTCGATTTTTTCCCCTTGTCGCATGATTTTTGTACGGCGTTGCGGAATAATGGATTAGAAGCAGTATTGAAATAGTATGACACAGATGCCGTACAAGATCAAATGACCAAATTTACCCTGGTAATTGTCAGAAAATAAAAAAAAAAATTCGACTTTGTGGACCACCATTTTTGTACGGCACTGCGCGTTTTCTTATTATTTTTCATGGATCTATCGGTGGTAAGAATGCCGTACAAAAATATGTGACCAAAATGTAGTCACTCTACCTGTACTTTCGAATTCTCACCTGCACTCAGTTGGACAGCTTACAAGTGACGGCATAGTGCTGAATCTTATTATTTTGTGCTCTTATATCGTTCTAGATAGGTCACCTGGTGGTTCAAATGACCCATAATTTTTTCAGCATGGGCCAGTAGTCTAAAAGTTTCATCATAATCGGTCAAGCCTTTTCGGAGTTGACATTTTTCGAAAAACACCCTGTAGAGAAGCGGCGATCCTTTCGCAACGGTTTTACTATGTTTAGAATATCTTGGGGTGTCATTTTACTTGAAACACCCTATATAGCAGTGGTTTTTCATTTTCGACCGTTAATTTTCTGCTTAATGTGTGAATATTTTGAGTAATTTTAATGCAAAAATTCATTATAGATTTCGTGACTTAACGAAAAGATCCAAATCCCAAAATACGTTCACTGGAGAACGCTCCTTTAAGTTTTTCATTGGGTAAAAATGAAAAAATCTTATGATGAATCTATTTCGGACGCTCCGAGATTCGATCCCGCCGCCCTGCGAGGCTCGGGAGCTATAAATGCGGTGCCTTAGTTCGTTCGGCCACCGACGTCTACGTGAATCGACCCCGATTATGTACCACATAAGTGTTTTAAGTACTCGGATGATTTCCGTCTTTCGATTTTCAGAATATCGTCAATCCTGTCGAGCGATCGATCGAAATCGGTTACTCGTTCATATTTCTCGCGGTTTTTCTAGACTATTCGAAGGTTTTCGACCGATTCGGTTCGAAATTCAAATTCGATTTGACATTTCTAATCGCTCGTTCGGACCGAAATCGTCGACTTCGAAGGAGCCGCGTTAAAATTCGCCACAGAAATACGTGAAACGTCAGAATTTCGTCGATTCTCGCGAAAAGTCACATTTTCCTATCGTTCTTCCGGGAAAACGAAAGAGTGAATCGAAAAAAGGGCTCAGCTACGGACTAATTTCGAATCTCGTCTTCGCGTTCCCGCAAATACCGTCGTTCCGAACGCCACCCGTCCTCCGATCTCGTTTCCTTCATTTCGCACCTTTCGCCAAAATCGGCGTTTTTTCGCCTTTTCGCGATTTTTTTAAAAATACACCCCCGTCTTTTCGCTCCGAAAACGCGAAACCCTACGAAACTTCCGTCTTTTTCCTCGCGAAACACCTCGGAAATTTCCCCCCTCCCCCCCTCCTAACGTCCGAAAAATCTTCACGTTTACGGTAACATTTTCAAAAAAGTTTTTTTGTTCCTTTTCTATAGAACCCATCTTCATTTTAGTAATAGTGACTAGTGGCCCGCAGTCTATTGTTGGAGGCTTCGATTAGCCAGTAGTTTTTATTCATAGGTAAAATTTGATGAAAAAAAAATAAAAAAAAAATTGAGAAAAATATTGAAAAAAAGTGAAAAAAAAATTATAAAAAAAAAATTTTTTTAAATTTCAAAATTGAAAAAAAAATCATTAAAAAAATTTTAACTATAAAAAAAATTTAAATTATAAATAAAACGGAATTATAAAATACCCTGTATACGCATTTCTGAAAAATATATTATGAGAATCCATCTAAGGTTCCTATTCAGATATTGCTTTGTTTGTGGAACAAATCAAATCAATCGCGTGATATTGTGCCGATAGAAAAAGAACATCCTGTATAGTAATGGTTTATTTTCAACGATGTAGGTCCCGAAAGTATATAATTTATTACAATCGCACGATTTATCGTGAAAAGCGGCAAGTTGCGATTGACGTTAAAAGAAAAACACCCTGTATATAGATTTCTGAAAAATACATTATGAGAATCCATCCAAGGTTCCTATTCAGATAACGCTCCGTTTGTGCAACAAATCAAATCAATCGCGTAATATTGTGCCGAAAGAAAAAGAAGACCCTGTATAATAATGGATTATTTTCAACGATGTAGGTCCCAAAAGTATATATTTTAACACAATTGATTACAATCGCACGATTTGTCGTGAAAAGCAGCAAGTTGCGATTGACGTTAAAAGAAAAACACCCTGTATAGAGATATCTGAAAAATACATTATAAGAATCCATCCAAGATTCCTATTTAGATAAAGGTTTGTTTGTGGCAAAAATCAAATCAATAGCGTAATATTTTGCCAATAGAAAAAGAACACCCTGTATAGTAAAGGTTTATTTTCAACGATGTAGGTCCCGAAAGTATATCTTTTATCACACTTGAATACAATAGTACGATTTTTCGTGAAAAGCAGCAAGTTGTGATTGACGTTAATAGAAATACACCCTGTATGGAGATTTCTGCAAAATATATTATGAGAATCCATCCAAGGTTCCTATTTGAATGACGCTTTGTTTGTGGCACAAATCAAATCAATCGCGTAATATTGTGCCGATAGAAAAAGAACACTCTGTATAGTATTGGTATATTTTCAACGATGTAGGTCCCGAAAGTATATCATTAATCACAATCGAATACAATAGTACGATTTGTCGTGAAAAGCAGCAAGTTGCGATTGACGTTGAAAGAAAAACACCCTGTATAGAGATTTCTAAAAAATACATTATAAGAATCCATCCAAGATTCCTATTTAGATAACGGTTTGTTTGCGGCAAAAATCAAATCAATCACGTAATATTGTGCCGATAGAAAAAGAACATCCTGTATAGTAATGGTTTATTTTCAACGATGTAAGTCCCGAAAGTATATCTTTTATCACAATTGAATACAATAGTACGATTTTTCGTGAAAAGGAGCAAGTTTTGATTGACGTTAAAAGAAAAACACCCTGTATGGAGTTTTCTGAAAAATATATTATAAGAATCCATCCAAGGTTCCTATTTGAATAACGCTTTGAGTGTGGCAAAATTCAAATCAATCGCGTAATATTGAGCCGATAGAAAAAGAACACCCCATATAGTAACGGTTTATTTTCAACGATGTAGGTCCCGAAAGCATTTCTTTTATCACAATTGAATACAATAGTACGATTCTTCGTGAAAAGCAGCAAGTTGTGATTGATTGATTAAAAGAAAAACACCCTGTATAGAGGTTTCTGAAAAATATATTATAAGAATCCATCCAAGGTTCCTATTTGAATAACGCTTTGTTTGTGGCACAAATCAAATTAATCGCGTAATATTGTGCCGATAGAAAAAGAACACCCTGTATAGTAATGGTTTATTTTCAACGATGTAGGTCCCGAAAGTTTATTTTTTATCATAATTGAATACAATAGTACGATTTGTCGTGAAAAGCAGCAAGTTGCGATTGACGTTAAAAGAAAAACACCCTGTATAGAGATTTCTCAAAAATACATTATAAGAATCCATCCAAGATTCCTATTTAGATAACGGTTTCTTTGTGGCACGAATCAATTCAATCGTGTAAAATTGTGCCGTGAAAAAAAGAACACCCCGTATTGTAATGGTTTATTTTCAACGATATACACAACACAACACAAAGTTTCATCGAAATTGGTCGAGCTGTTTTTGAGTAACCATAAATCCATCGGGGTGCCCCCTACAGTATGCTATTGTGAATCAGAGACGCGCCGAATCAAAAACACGAAGCATCGCAATATGTTAGAAGCTTTTGAGTTACTAAAAACCGAATATAGCGTCACGTAGCGAATCGTATTGAGAACCAAAGGCCATCCGAAACACAATCACAAAGATTCATCAAAATCGGTATAGCCATTTTTGGGTTCCTGTGAACCGATTATAGTGCCACCTACCGGGGAATATTGTGGATTGAAACCTACTCTCAGATACACACACAAAGTTTCATCGAAATCGTTCCAGTCGTTTTTGAGTTGTTATAAACCGAATTCAGCGCCACCTAACGGGTGCACACAAAGTTTCATCAAAATGGGTAAAGCCGTTTCGGAGTTGACATTCATTTAAAAACACCCTGTATTATAGCGGTTATCTTTTCGTAACGGTTTTACAATGATGAGAATTCTCTTCACGATAAATCTCTTGCGGTGATATCTCACTTAAGACCCTGTGTAGCAATGGTTTTTCATTTTCGACCGTTAATTTTCTACTTGAATGGTTGAATATTTTGTGTAATTTCAATGCAAAACATTCAAAATTATACGTTCATTTTTGGATCAAAATAATCAAGGCTGTGTATGTGGTTGCGTAAGGTACCTATTCATATACATACATTCACGGTTGGATAAAAAATAAACAATGCATTGAACGCGGTGGCGTAGGTATATATTCAAATACAAACATTCACAATTGGATCAAAAATATTCAATGCTGTGTCTTTGGTTAAGTAAGGTCCTTGTTCAAATACATACACTCACAGTTGGATCAAAAATAAACAATGCACTGAACGCGGTGGCGTAGGTTCCTAATCAAATACATACAAAAATCCGTCTGATGGAACCATTGATTATAGATATCGTAACTTGACGAAAAGATCCAAATCCCATTTTCGACAGTTAATTATCTGCTTAAAGTTTGAATATTTCGATTAATTTAAAAGAAGAATTTTCAAACAAACGGAAATTCAATATAGATTTCGTAATTTGACGAAAAGATCAATAGCCCATGATGAGTTTACACGGGAATAACACACTCTTAAGTTTTCATTCCGTAAAAATGAAAAATATTATAACTTCAACGATTGCCGGCCACTCCGAGAATCGATCCCGCCGCCCCGCGATGCTGACCTTTAAGCCCGCGACGCTTCCGTCCCGGCCACTTTCGCTATAGATAAAAGTAGGAATTATGCTCTATATAAAGGTTTTATAGCACTGGGATGATTTCCGTCCTTCGATTTCCAGAATATCGTCAATTCTGTCAAGCGATCGATCGAAATCGGTTACTCGTTCATATTTCTCGCAATTTTTCTTGACGATTTCGAGATTTTCGACTGATTCCGTTCGAAATTCAAATTCGATTTGACATTTCGCGCCGCTCGTTCGGACCAAAACAGTCGACCTTGCAGGAACCGCGCTAAAATTCAGCACAGAAATACGTGAAACGTCAGAATGTTTTCAATTTTCGCAAAAAGTCACATTTTCTTATCGTTCTTACGGGAAAACGAATGAAAAGATCGAAAGCAGATATAGCCTATCCGGTAATTTCGAATCTCTTCTTCGCTTTCCCGCGGACTCGTCGTTTCTAACGTCGCCGTTCGTTCGATCTCGTTTCCTTCATTTTGCACCTTTGCCAAAATTTGCGTTTTTTCGCATTTTCGTGAATTTTTTAAAAATACACCCCCATCCTTTCTCTTCAAAAACGCGAAACTCTACGAAACTTCCGTGTTTTCTCTCGCTAAACCCCCTCAAGATTCCCCCCCAATCCCCCTCCTAACGACCAAAAAAACACCACGTTTACAACGACCTTCTCAAAAAGTTTCCCTTGATCTACTTCGATGGTCCAAGTCTTCACTTTAGTATATGTATTGACTAGTTGGCCCGCAGATCTACCTAGCCAGTAGATCTACATTTTTCCAGTAGATCAATATTTTTCCGGTAGATCTACATTTTTCCGGTAGATCTACATTTTTTGAACTTGAAAGTTCGAAATCGTTCGAGCCATATCTGAATTTCTATAGACCTACTGGAACCTGACACATACTCACATATACACACCAAGTTTCATCGAAATCGGTGCAGCCGTTCTTGAGTTTCTATAAACCGAATACAGCGCCACCTACCGGTCACCTATTGTGACCCTGAGACACACTCAAACACGCACACAATGTTTCATTAAAATCGGCCAAGCCATTTCTGAGTTTCTATAGACCGATTGCAGCGCCACCTGCCGGGGTATATAGCAGACCTGACACACCTACTCAGATACACACACAAACTTTCATCAAAATCGGTCGAGCCATTTCACCTACCGGATGCTATTTTGAAGCCCTTTCGGAAAACAGCCTGTATAACAGCGGTTATCCTTTCGCAACAATTTTACAATGTTGAAAATACTGTTCATGTTAAATTGTTATCTTGAGGTGGCAACTGGGCCAATTTGCCTATCAGAGAATTATGGAACTCTCCCCACGATTGCAGGATTCCGTTGGAAGCTCGAACTCTATTTGACAATTTGACCCTCATTCGGACTGAAAACCATGACGTTGAAGGAATCGCGAAAATATTTCGTACAGAAATACGATACGATTTCTACAACGATAACATTCGAAAATACTCACGTTTCGTAAAAGATTCCATAATTCGACAGAAAGATTAAATTCAGTCGATATCCCATCATACTTCATACAACCAACTGTCAACAACTAAAAAATGTTTCCTTAGAATACATTCGATAGGATTTCGAATTCGTATATAAATGCCTGCAAGTGAAAATCGTTAATATCGTCGAAAGTATAGATCGATAATTACCTTATTTTACGTTCTCCAACTCCGGCCCGTTTCATCAAAAATCTTTCCTGGAAGATAGGTATCTACCAGTCATTTCAACTTAGAATTTGATAGAATACATTATTTCTCAAATATCAAAAATTCTGCCATGCGATCGCTCGAAATCGGCGACTCTATCATATTTCTTCTTATTTCTAGCAATGTATCTTCACGATTCATGATTTTCGACAAATTCCGTTCGATATTCTAATTCTATTTGACATTTATCCCAACTCATTCGCAAAGAAAACGTCGAAAAATTCAAACTGACAGTTTCTTTCATCTGTGATCGAAGTAAAACATCCACGTTTTATCTTCTATAGCAGGACCCGAAGTCGGTCGAGCGAAGCCAAACCGGTCTAAACGTCACATTTCACCGAGGTTTTCAAAATATGTCAAAGTTTGCGATCTTTTTACGGAAAAAGAGTAGGTTTTATCGAAAATCGGGCTGCGTTACAAACTACCTACGAATTTCGTCTTCCGGCCCCCGACGAAATAACTTTCCGAGCGTCGCCTCCTCGCGAGATTTCTATCGTTACCGATTTGGACGTTTAGCGGAAAGCGGAGATTTCACCCGATTTCACGATTTTTTTTTAAATACTCACCACGTTTTCTCTCGTCAAAGACGGATACCCGGAGAAAATTTCGTCTTTTCTCTTTCCCGTTTACACCTCGAATCCCCCCTCGCCCCTCGAATAACCGACGAAAAAATCGAAAATATCGACCTCCTAGAGGAAAAAACTTTTTTGACATCTCTCTGTGATCCCGAGATCTTTACATTAGTAGAATAAACTAGTGGCCCGCAGTCTATTGTTGGAGGCTTCGATTAGCCAGTAGTTTTTATTCATAGGTAAAATTTGATGAAAAAAAAATTAAAAAAAAAATTAAAAAAAAATTGAGAAAAATATTGAAAAAAAGTGAAAAAAAAATTATAAAAAAAAAATTTTTTTAAATTTCAAAATTGAAAAAAAAATCATTAAAAAAATTTTAACTATAAAAAAAATTTAAATTATAAATAAAACGGAATTATAAAATACCCTGTATACGCATTTCTGAAAAATATATTATGAGAATCCATCTAAGGTTCCTATTCAGATATTGCTTTGTTTGTGGAACAAATCAAATCAATCGCGTGATATTGTGCCGATAGAAAAAGAACACCCTGTATAATAATGGATTATTTTCAACGATGTAGGTCCCAAAAGTATATATTTTAACACAATTGATTACAATCGCACGATTTGTCGTGAAAAGCAGCAAGTTGCGATTGACGTTAAAAGAAAAACACCCTGTATAGAGATATCTGAAAAATACATTATAAGAATCCATCCAAGATTCCTATTTAGATAAAGGTTTGTTTGTGGCAAAAATCAAATCAATAGCGTAATATTTTGCCAATAGAAAAAGAACACCCTGTATAGTAAAGGTTTATTTTCAACGATGTAGGTCCCGAAAGTATATCTTTTATCACACTTGAATACAATAGTACGATTTTTCGTGAAAAGCAGCAAGTTGTGATTGACGTTAATAGAAATACACCCTGTATGGAGATTTCTGCAAAATATATTATGAGAATCCATCCAAGGTTCCTATTTGAATGACGCTTTGTTTGTGGCACAAATCAAATCAATCGCGTAATATTGTGCCGATAGAAAAAGAACACTCTGTATAGTATTGGTTTATTTTCAACGATGTAGGTCCCGAAAGTATATCATTAATCACAATCGAATACAATAGTACGATTTGTCGTGAAAAGCAGCAAGTTGCGATTGACGTTGAAAGAAAAACACCCTGTATAGAGATTTCTAAAAAATACATTATAAGAATCCATCCAAGATTCCTATTTAGATAACGGTTTGTTTGCGGCAAAAATCAAATCAATCGCGTAATATTGTGCCGATAGAAAAAGAACATCCTGTATAGTAATGGTTTATTTTCAACGATGTAAGTCCCGAAAGTATATCTTTTATCACAATTGAATACAATAGTACGATTTTTCGTGAAAAGGAGCAAGTTTTGATTGACGTTAAAAGAAAAACACCCTGTATGGAGTTTTCTGAAAAATATATTATAAGAATCCATCCAAGGTTCCTATTTGAATAACGCTTTGAGTGTGGCAAAATTCAAATCAATCGCGTAATATTGTGCCGATAGAAAAAGAACACCCCATATAGTAACGGTTTATTTTCAAAGATGTAGGTCCCGAAAGCATTTCTTTTATCACAATTGAATACAATAGTACGATTCTTCGTGAAAAGCAGCAAGTTGTGATTGATTGATTAAAAGAAAAACACCCTGTATAGAGGTTTCTGAAAAATATATTATAAGAATCCATCCAAGGTTCCTATTTGAATAACGCTTTGTTTGTGGCACAAATCAAATCAATCGCGTAATATTGTGCCGATAGAAAAAGAACACCCTGTATAGTAATGGTTTATTTTCAACGATGTAGGTCCCGAAAGTTTATCTTTTATCATAATTGAATACAATAGTACGATTTGTCGTGAAAAGCAGCAAGTTGCGATTGACGTTAAAAGAAAAACACCCTGTATAGAGATTTCTCAAAAATACATTATAAGAATCCATCCAAGATTCCTATTTAGATAACGGTTTCTTTGTGGCACGAATCAATTCAATCGTGTAAAATTGTGCCGTGAAAAAAAGAACACCCCGTATTGTAATGGTTTATTTTCAACGATATAATAGGTTGTCAAATATCTCCCTTCCGCTTTTTTGCTCTTTATTCAATGCTTTACAAAAAGTGTTACAGTGATCGGATTCAGTTCAAATATGCGCCGTTTTGTTAGATAATCTGTTTCCATCTAGACGGCAACTTCATAATACCTTCCTCGTAGAAGCCCCCTTCCTTATTTGCAAAGAACTCGAACCGCCACTTTTCACAATCCTCTTTTGAGTTTAACTTTACACCACCAAGGGCGTTTGCCATGGACAGGAACAGGTGGTAATCACTTGGCGCTATGTCCGGGCTATATGGTGGATGCGATAAAACCTCCCATCCGAGCTCCCGTAGCTTCTGACGAGTCATCAACGAAGTGTGTGGTCTGGCGTTGTCCTGGTGGAACACTACACCCTTCCTGGACGCTTCTGGTCGATCGCCTGCTTCAAGCGGTCCAGTTGTTCGCAGTAGATGGTAGAATTAAGCGTCTGGCCATATGGGAGCAGCTCATAGTGGATGATTCCCTTCCAATCCCACCAAACACACAGCAACACCTTCCTGGCCGTCAATCCCGGCTTGGCCACTGTTTGGGACGATTCACCTGCCTTCGACCACGACCGTTTTCGCTTGATATTGTCGTATGTGATCCATTTTTCGTCGCCAGTCACCATCCGCTTCAAGAATGGGTCGAGTTCGTTCCGTTTCAGCAGCATATCGCAGGCGTTGATTCGGTCCAGAAGTTTTTTTTTGGCCAAATCATGCGGCACCCAAACATCAAGCTTTTTTTGTATCCAGCCTTCTGCAGATGGTTTAAAATGGTTTGGTGCCTAACTCCCATCTCCTGGGCGATGTCACGAGATGCCACATGCCGGTCTAACTCGATGTACTCCATGATTTGATCGGTATTTGTCGTCACAGGTCTTCCGCCGGCTGGCTTATCCATGGTGTCGTTTTCACCGGCTCTGGATCGTCGAAACCATTCCTCCGCGGTTCGAACTGATAGAGTATCATCCCCAAAAACACCATTAATCTCACGGAACGTTTCTCTAGCGGATTTGCCTTTAACAAAGGAAAACTTTAAAATAGCGCGAATTTCGGCGTTAGTGAACTCCATGTTTACACGTCTATTACTACGTTTACATGCACCTTCTCGATCCGTTTTGAACCAATGCGCATGTTTTGATGCGAATTAGATGAAATATGGTTTGAGAGTTTACATGCCTTATCTGAAACTAGTTTTCTGTAATTCGGCTTTATTCTAAGCTCGCGTAGCCAACATGGGAAGATTGAAAAAAATTAAAAATGGAAATTAAGAAAATAAAATCATTCTAAATATCTTAATAAATGATGAAGAACACCATAATTTCGCAAGGAATTAACCTTTTCTGGGTGGTTACAAGTGATTGAAAGAGCAAATCGTGAAAATGAATCCAGAAAATTGGCAGAAAATGATTAAAGATAATAGAAAAAGTTACCTCGAACAATATATTATATCATTTTTATCTCAAGAGATTTATTTCGATCTTCCAGTTTAGGAATTACGATTAACGTAACCCCAAAGCAGGTTCGTTAGATTATCAGATTTGTCAATCTAGTAAATTTGGTGTTGGTAATTCTGAAATTTGTTTCTCTTAAAACTACTCTCAATGCGTATTTGGTGTATACATGCACATTAAATCGGTTTGGGAAAACTCAATCCACCTTTTCAAATCGCATTTACTAATTCGCATTTGAGTAGTCAATTCGAATTGAAAAAACGTTTACATGCGTTTTCAATGCGCATTACGGAATACGCATTGACTTAAAACGGTTCGAGAGGATGCATGTAAACGTAGTATATAACTGTTGAACGCAATATCCAAACTAATCATGCATAGCGTCGTTTTGTAGGTTATGTCAAGACCTTTCAAATTATGTATAGTATTGCCAGTTACGACCTCTGTAGCGCTTTGTACATAGCAGCGAAATTCAAAAGACAAAAAGGCGGAAGGGAGATATTTGACAACCTATTACACAACACAACACAAAGTTTCATCGAAATTGGTCGAGCTGTTTTTGAGTAACCATAAATCCATCGGGGTGCCCCCTACAGTATGCTATTGTGAATCAGAGACGCGCCGAATCAAAAACACGAAGCATCGCAATATGTTAGAAGCTTTTGAGTTACTAAAAACCGAATATAGCGTCACGTAGCGAATCGTATTGAGAACCAAAGGCCATCCGAAACACAATCACAAAGATTCATCAAAATCGGTATAGCCATTTTTGGGTTCCTGTGAACCGATTATAGTGCCACCTACCGGGGAATATTGTGGATTGAAACCTACTCTCAGATACACACACAAAGTTTCATCGAAATCGTTCCAGTCGTTTTTGAGTTGTTATAAACCGAATTCAGCGCCACCTAACGGGTGCACACAAAGTTTCATCAAAATGGGTAAAGCCGTTTCGGAGTTGACATTCATTTAAAAACACCCTGTATTACAGCGGTTATCTTTTCGTAACGGTTTTACAATGATGAGAATTCTCTTCACGATAAATCTCTTGCGGTGATATCTCACTTAAGACCCTGTGTAGCAATGGTTTTTCATTTTCGACCGTTAATTTTCTACTTGAATGGTTGAATATTTTGTGTAATTTCAATGCAAAACATTCAAAATTATACGTTCATTTTTGGATCAAAATAATCAAGGCTGTGTATGTGGTTGCGTAAGGTACCTATTCATATACATACATTCACGGTTGGATAAAAAATAAACAATGCATTGAACGCGGTGGCGTAGGTTCATATTCAAATACAAACATTCACAATTGGATCAAAAATATTCAATGCTGTGTCTTTGGTTAAGTAAGGTCCTTGTTCAAATACATACACTCACAGTTGGATCAAAAATAAACAATGCACTGAACGCGGTGGCGTAGGTTCCTAATCAAATACATACAAAAATCCGTCTGATGGAACCATTGATTATAGATATCGTAACTTGACGAAAAGATCCAAATCCCATTTTCGACAGTTAATTATCTGCTTAAAGTTTGAATATTTCGATTAATTTAAAAGAAGAATTTTCAAACAAACGGAAATTCAATATAGATTTCGTAATTTGACGAAAAGATCAATAGCCCATGATGAGTTTACACGGGAATAACACACTCTTAAGTTTTCATTCCGTAAAAATGAAAAATATTATAACTTCAACGATTGCCGGCCACTCCGAGAATCGATCCCGCCGCCCCGCGATGCTGACCTTTAAGCCCGCGACGCTTCCGTCCCGGCCACTTTCGCTATAGATAAAAGTAGGAATTATGCTCTATATAAAGGTTTTATAGCACTGGGATGATTTCCGTCCTTCGATTTCCAGAATATCGTCAATTCTGTCAAGCGATCGATCGAAATCGGTTACTCGTTCATATTTCTCGCAATTTTTCTTTACGATTTCGAGATTTTCGACTGATTCCGTTCGAAATTCAAATTCGATTTGACATTTCGCGCCGCTCGTTCGGACCAAAACAGTCGACCTTGCAGGAACCGCGCTAAAATTCAGCACAGAAATACGTGAAACGTCAGAATGTTTTCAATTTTCGCAAAAAGTCACATTTTCTTATCGTTCTTACGGGAAAACGAATGAAAAGATCGAAAGCAGATATAGCCTATCCGGTAATTTCGAATCTCTTCTTCGCTTTCCCGCGGACTCGTCGTTTCTAACATCGCCGTTCGTTCGATCTCGTTTCCTTCATTTTGCACCTTTGCCAAAATTTGCGTTTTTTCGCATTTTCGTGAATTTTTTAAAAATACACCCCCATCCTTTCTCTTCAAAAACGCGAAACTCTACGAAACTTCCGTGTTTTCTCTCGCTAAACCCCCTCAAGATTCCCCCCCAATCCCCCTCCTAACGACCAAAAAAACACCACGTTTACAACGACCTTCTCAAAAAGTTTCCCTTGATCTACTTCGATGGTCCAAGTCTTCACTTTAGTATATGTATTGACTAGTGGCCCGCAGTCTATTGTTGGAGGCATAGATAAGCCGGTAGTTTTCATAAATAGGTAAAATTTAATGAAAAAAAAAATTTTTTTTAAAATAAAAAAAAAATTAAAAAAAAATTTGAAAAATGAATATTTGAAAAAAAAAATTAATATAAAAAATTGAGAAAATAATGAAAAAAAAATGAAAAAAAAAAATTATAAAAATAAAATTTTTTGAAAATTTCAAAATTGAAGAAAAAAAAATTATTAAAAAACTTTGAACCATAAAAAAAATTTAAATTATAAATAAAATGGAATTATAAAAAAGAGAAACACCCTGTATACACATTTCTGCAAAATAAATTATGAGAATCCAAGGTTCCTATTCAGATAACGCTTTGTTTGTGGCAAAAATCAAATCAATCGCGTAATATTGTGCCGGTAGAAAAAGAACACCCTGTATAGTAATGGTTTATTTTCAACGATGTAGGTCCCGAAAGTATATCATTTATCACAATTGAATACAATAGTACGATTTGTCGTGAAAAGCAGCAAGTTGCGATTGACGTTAAAAGAATAACACCCTGTATGGAGTTTTCTGAAAAATATATTATAAGAATCCATCCAAGTTTCCTATTTCAATAACGCTTTGAGTGTGGCAAAAATCAAATCAATCGCGTAATATTGTGCCGATAGAAAAAGAACACCCTATATAGTAATGGTTTATTTTCAACGATGTAGGTCCCGGAAGCATTTCTTTTACCACGATTGAATACAATAGTACGATTCTTCGTGAAAAGCAGCAAGTTGTGATTGATTGATTAAAAGAAAAACACCCTGTATAGAGATTTCTGAAAATTTTATTATAAGAATCCATCCAAGGTTCCTATTTGAATAACGCTTTGTTTGTGACACAAATCAAATCAATCGCGTAATATTGTGCCGATAGAAAAAGAACACCCTGTATAGTAATGGTTCATTTTCAACGATGTAGGTCCCGAAAGTTTATCTTTTATCATAATTTAATACAAGAGTACGATTTGTCATGAAAAGCAGCAAGTTGATATTGACGTTAAAAGAAAAATACCCTGTATAGAGATTTCTCAAAAATACATTATAAGAATCCATCCAAGATTCCTATTTAGATAACGGTTTGTTTGTGGCACGAATCAATTCAATCGTGTAAAATTGAGCCGTGAAAAAAAGAACACCCCGTATAGTAATGGTTTATTTTCAACGATATACACAACACAACCCAAAGTTTCATCGAAATTGGTCGAGCCGTTTTAGAGTAACCATAAATCGATCGGAGTGTCCCCTACAGTATGCTATTGTGAATCAGAGACGCGCCAAATCAAAAACACGAAGGTCCCATCGCAATATGTAAGAAGTTTTTTAGTTACTAAAAACCGAATATAGCGTCACGTAGCGAATCGTATTGAGAACCAAAGGCCTTCCGAAACACAATCACAAAGATTCATCAAAATCGGTATAGCCATTTTTGGGTTCCTGTGAACCGATTATAGTGCCACCTACCGGGGAATATTGTGGATCTGAAACCTACTCTCAGATACACATACAAAGTTTCATCGAAATTGGTCCAGTCGTTTTTGAGTTGTTATAAACCGAATTCAGCGCCACCTAACGGGTGCACACAAAGTTTCATCGAAATGGGTTAAGTCGTTTCGGAGTTGACATTTATTTAAAAACACCCTGTATAACAGCGGTTATCTTTTCGTAACGGTTTTACAATGATGAGAATTCTCTTCACGATAAATCTCTTGGGGTGATATCTCACTTAAGACCCTGTGTAGCAATGGTTTTTCATTTTCGACGGTTAATTTTCTACTTAAATGGTTGAATATTTTGTGTTTTCAATGCAACTCATTCAAAATTATACGTTCATTTTTGGATCAAAAATAATCAATGTTGTGTCTGTGGTTGCGTAAGGTACCTATTCATATACATACATTCACGGTTGGATAAAAAATAAACAATGCATTGAACGCGGTGGCGTAGGTTCATATTCAAATACATACATTCACAATTGGATCAAAAATATTCAATGCTGTGTCTTTGGTTAAGTAAGGTCCTTGTTCAAATACATACACTCACAGTTGGATCAAAAATAAACAATGCAATGAACGTGGTGGCGTAGGTTCCTATTCAAATACATACAAAAATCCGTCTGATGGAACCATTGATTATAGATATCGTAACTTGACGAAAAGATCCATATCCCATTTTCGACAGTTAATTATCTGCTTAAAGTTTGAATATTTCGATTAATTTAAAAGAAGAATTTTCAAACAAACGGAAATTCAATATAGATTTCGTAATTTGACGAAAAGATCAATAGCCCATGATGAGTTTACACGGGAATAACACACTCTGAAGTTTTCATTCCGTAAAAATGAAAAAAACTATAACGTCAACGATTGCCGGCTACTCCGAGATTCGATCCGGCTGCCCCGCGATGCTGACCGTTGATCATAGGACGCTTCCCACCCGGCCACTTTCGCTATAGAAAAGGGTAGGAATTATGCTCTATATAAAGGTTTTATAGCACTGGGATGATTTCCTTCCTTCGATTTCCAGAATATCGTCAATTCTGTCAAGCGATCGCTCGAAATTGGCGACTCGTTCATATTTCTCGCAATTTTTCTTGACGATTTCGAGATTTTCGACTAATTCCGTTCGAAATTCAAATTCGATTTGACATTTCGCGCCGCTTGTTCGGACCGAAAGAGTCGACCTTGCAGGAGCCGCGCTAAAATTCAGCACAGAAATACGTGAAACGTCAGAATGTTTTCGATTTTCGCAAAAAGTCACATTTTCTTATCGTTCTTCCGGGAAAACGAAAGAAAAGATCGAAAGCAGATATAGCCTATCCGGTATATTCGAATCTCTTCTTCGCTTCCCCGCGGACTCGTCGTTTCTAACGTCCCCGTTCGTTCGATCTCGTTTCCTTCATTTTGCACCTTTTGTCAAAATTGGCGTTTTTTCGCATTTTCGTGATTTTTTTTAAAATACACCCCCACCTTTTCGATCCAAAAACGCGAAACTCTACGAAACTTCCGTGTTTTCTCTCGCTAAACCCCCTCAAGATTTCCCCCCAATCCCCCTCCTAACCACCAAAAAAACACCACGTTTACAACGACCTTCTCGAAAAGTTTCCCTTGATCTACTTCGATGGTTCAAGTCTTCACTTTAGTATAAGTATAGACTAGTGGCCCGCAGTCTATTGTTGGAGGCTTCGATTAGTCAGTAGTTTTCATTCATAGATATAATTTAATAAAAAAAAAATGAAAAAAAATGGAGAAAAATATTTAAAAAAAAATGAAAAAAAAATTATAAAAGAAAATAGTGAAAATTTCAAAATTGAAGAAAAAAATTATTAAAAAAATTTTGACTATAAAAAAAAATTGAATTATAAATAAAATGGAATTATAAAGAAGAGATCACCCTGTATACACATTTCTGCATAATATATTATGAGAATACATCCAAGGTTCCTATTCAGATAACGCTTTGTTTGTGGCAAAAATCAAATCAATCGCGTAATATTGTGCCGGTAGAAAAAGAACAGCCTGTATAGCAATGGTTTATTTTCAACGATGTAGGTCCCGAAAATATCACAATTGAATACAATAGTACGATTTGTCGTGAAAAGCTGCAAGTTGCGATTGACGTTAAAAGAATAACACCCCATATGGAGTTTTCTGAAAAATATATTATAAGAATCCATCCAAGGTTCCTATCTGAATAACGCTTTGAGTGTGGAAAAAATCAAATCAATCGCGTAATATTGTGCCGATAGAAAAAGAACACCCTATATAGTAATGGTTTATTTTCGATGTAGGTCCCGAAAGCATTTCTTTTATCACAATTGAATACAGTAGTATGATTCTTCGTGAAAAGCAGCAAGTTGTGATTGATTGATTAGAAGATAAACACCCTGTATAGAGATTTCTGAAAAATATATTATAAGAATCCATCCAAGGTTCCTATTTGAATAACGCTTTGTTTGTGGCACAAATCAAATCAATCGCGTAATATTGTGCCGATAGAAAAAGAACACCCTGTATAGTAATGGTTTATTTTCAACGATGTAGGTCCCGAAAGTTTATCTTTTATCATAATTGAATACAATAGTACGATTTGTCGTGAAAAGCAGCAAGTTGCGATTGACGTTAAAAGAAAAACACCCTGTATAGAGATTTCTCAAAAATACATGATAACAATCCATCCAAGATTCCTATTTAGATAACGGTTTGTTTGTGGCACGAAACAATTCAATCGGTAAAATTGTGCCGTGAAAAAAAGAACACCCGGTATTACTATACCGGGTATATGGTTTATTTTCAACGATATACACAACACAACACAAAGTTTCATCGAAATTGGTCGAGCCATTTTTGAGTAACCATAAATCGATCGGGGTGCCCCCTACAGTATGCTATTGTGAATCAGAAACGCGCCGAATCAAAAACACAAAGTTTCATCAAAATCGGTTCAGCCATTTCTCAGTTTCTGTTGACCGTATATTGTGGACCTGAGACCTACGCAGACACAAAAATTCATTGAAATCGGTTGAGCCGTTTTCGAGTTCCCATAAATCGATTGGTCGCCCCCTTCCTGATGCTATTTTGAACCAGAGACCCACCGAAACACATACAAAAAGTTACATCAACATTTTTCCAGCCGTTTTTGTGTTCCTACAAATTGATTACAGCGCCACCTACTGCATCCTATAGTGAACCTCAGGCCCACTAAATCTCATTCTAAAAGTTTTGTTGAAATCGGTCCATCCGTTTTTGAGTTCCAATAGACCGATAGTGGTGCCACCTACCGGATCGTATCGTGAACCCCAGGCCACAGAAACACTTCATCAAAATTGGTATCACAGATTAATCTGTATCGGTATAGCCGTTTCTGAGTTCCTGTTAATCGATTGTAACGCCACCTACCGGATCCAATTGTGAATATTAACCTCTTCGAGATATATCGAAACACACACACAAAGTTCCATCACAATCGTTCATGTCGTTTCGGTGTTGACATTTTCCGAAAAACAACCCTCGAGATTCCCGCCAAATCCCTCTCCTAACATCCAAAAAAACACACGAACGACATATTCAAAATTTTTCCCTTAATCCTCTTCGATGACTCCAATTCTTCACGTGAGTATTATTTAGTATTGAAACAGCAGAACTTCTATAGCTATAGATCAATATTTTTGCAGTGTAGATCAATCGAAAAAAATTGAATGACTCTTCCGGGATTCGACCCGGGATTTCTGACTCAGAAAGCTAGCCTCTTGACCCGCAGATCTACCTAGCCAGTAGATCTACATTTTTCCAGTAGATTTACATTTTTCGAACTTGAAAGTTCGAAATCGTTCGAGCCATATCTGAATTTCTATAGACCTACTGCAACCTGACACATACTCACATATACACACCAAGTTTCATCGAAATCGGTGCAGCCGTTCTTGAGTTTCTATAAACCGAATACAGCGCCACCTACCAGTCACCTATTGTGACTCTGAGACACACTCAAACACGCACACAATGTTTCATTAAAATCGGCCAAGCCATTTCTGAGTTTCTATAGACCGATTGCAGCGCCACCTGCCGGGGTATATAGCAGACCTGACACACCTACTCAGATACACACACAAACTTTCATCAAAATCGGTCGAGCCATTTCACCTACCGGATGCTATTGTGAAGCCGTTTCGGAAAACAGCTTTATAAAAGCGGTTATCCTTTCGCAACAATTTTACAATGTTGAAAATACTGTTCATGTTAAATTGTTATCTTGAGGTGGCAACTGGACCAATTTGCCTATCAGAGAATTATGGAACTCTCCCCACGCTTCCGTTGGAAGCTCGAATTCTATTTGACAATTCGACCCTCATTCGGACTGAAAACCATGACGTTGAAGGAATCGCGAAAAGATTTCGTACAGAAATACGATACGATTTCTACAACGATAACATTCGAAAATACTCACATTTCGTAAAAGATTCCAAAATTCGACAGAAAGATTAAATTCAGTCGATATCCCATCATACCTCATACAACCAACTGTCAACAACTAAAAAATGTTTCCTTAGAATACATTCGATAGGATTTCGAATTCGTATATAAATGCCTGCAAGTGAAAATCGGTAATATCGTCGAAAGTATAGATCGATAATTACCTTATTTTACGTTCTCAACCTCCGGCCCGTTTCATCAAAAATCTTTCCTCGAAGATAGGTATCTACCAGTCATTTCAACTTAGAATATAATAGAATACATTATTTCTCAAATATCAAAAATTCTGCCATGCGATCGCTCGAAATCGGCGACTCTATCATATTTCTTCTTATTTCTAGCAATGTATCTTCACGATTCAAGATTTTCGACAAATTCCGTCGGAAATTCTAATTTTATTTGACATTTATCGCCACTCATTCGCAAAGAAAACGTCGATAAATTCAAACTGACAGAAGTTTCTATCATCTGTGATCGAAGTAAATCATTCACGTATTATCTTCTATAGCAGGACCCGAAGTCGGTCGAGCGAAGCCGAACCGGTCTGAATGTCACATTTCACCGAGGTTTTCAAAATATGTCAAAGTTTGCGATCTTTTTACGGAAAAACAGTAGGTTTTATCGAAAATCGGGCTGCGTTACAAACTACCTACGAATCTCGTCTTCCGGCCCCCGACGAAATAACTTTCCGAGCGTCGCCTCCTCGCGAGATTTCTATCGTTACCGATTTGCACGTTTAGCGAAAAACGGAGTTTTCACCCGATTTCACGATTTTTTTTAAATACTCAACACGTTTTCTCACGTCAAAGACGGATACCCGGAGAAAATTTCGTATTTTCTCTTTCCCGTTTACACCTCGAATCCCCCCTCGCCCCTCGAATAACCGACGAAAAAATCGAAAATATCGACCTCCTAGAGGAAAAAACTTTTTTGACCTCTCTCTGTGATCCCGAGATCTTTACATTAGTAGAATAAACTAGTTGGCCCGCAGATCTACCTAGCCAGTAGATCTACATTTTTCCAGTAGATCAATATTTTTCCGGTAGATCTACATTTTTCCGGTAGATCTACATTTTTCCGGTAGATCTACATTTTTTGAACTTGAAAGTTCGAAATCGTTCAAGCCATATCTGAATTTCTATAGACCTACTGCAACCTGACACATACTCACATATACACACCAAGTTTAATCGAAATCGGTGCAGCCGTTCTTGAGTTTCTATAAACCGAATACAGCGCCACCTACCGGTCACCTATTGTGACCCTGAGACACACTCAAACACGCACACAATGTTTCATTAAAATCGGCCAAGCCATTTCTGAGTTTCTATAGACCGATTGCAGCGCCACCTGCCGGGGTATATAGCAGACCTGACACACCTACTCAGATACACACACAAACTTTCATCAAAATCGGTCGAGCCATTTCACCTACCGGATGCTATTGTGAAGCCCTTTCGGAAAACAGCCTGTATAACAGCGGTTATCCTTTCGCAACAATTTTACAATGTTGAAAATACTGTTCATGTTAAATTGATATCTTGAGGTGGCAACTGGGCCAATTTGCCTATCAGAGAATTATGGAACTCTCCCTACGATTGCAGGATTCCGTTGGAAGCTCGAACCCTATTTGACAATTTGACCCTCATTCGGACTGAAAACCATGACGTTGAGGAATCGCGAAAATATATCGTACAGAAATACGATACGATTTCTACAACGATAACATTCGAAAATACTCACGTTTCGTAAAAGATTCCAAAATTCGACAGAAAGATTAAATTCAGTCGATATCCCATCATACTTCATACAACCAACTGTCAACAACTAAAAAATGTTTCCTTAGAATACATTCGATAGGATTTCGAATTCGTATATATATATATATATATATTCGTATGAACAATTAATCAACACATTGATCAATTCACAATTCACTAAATTAAATATCAAATGCCTGCAAGTGAAAATCGGTAATATCGTCGAAAGTATAGATCGATAATTACCTTATTTTACGTTCTCCAACTCCGGCCCGTTTCATCAAAAATCTTTCCTCGAAGATAGGTATCTACCAGTCATTTCAACTTAGAATTTGATAGAATACATTATTTCTCAAATATCAAAAATTCTGCCATGCGATCGCTCGAAATCGGCGACTCTATCATAATATTTCTAGCAATGTATCTTCACGATTCATGATTTTCGACAAATTCCGTTCGATATTCTAATTCTATTTGACATTTATCCCAACTCATTCGCAAAGAAAACGTCGATAAATTCAAACTGACAGTTTCTTTCATCTGTGATCGAAGTAAAACATCCACGTTTTATCTTCTATAGCAGGACCCGAAGTCGGTCGAGCGAAGCCGAACCGGTCTAAACGTCAAATTTCACCGAGGTTTTCAAAATATGTCAAAGTTTGCGATCTTTTTACGGAAAAAGAGTAGGTTTTATCGAAAATCGGGCTGCGTTACAAACTACCTACGAATCTCGTCTTCCGGCCCCCGACGAAATAACTTTTCGAGCGTCGCCTGCTCGCGAGATTTCTATCGTTACCGATTTGGACGTTTAGCGGAAAACGGAGATTTCACCCGATTTCACGATTTTTTTTTAAATACTCACCACGTTTTCTCTCGTCAAAGACGGATACCCGGAGAAAATTTCGTCTTTTCTCTTTCCCGTTTACACCTCGAATCCCCCCTCGCCCCTCGAATAACCGACGAAAAAATCGAAAATATCGACCTCCTAGAGGAAAAAACTTTTTTGACATCTCTCTGTGATCCCGAGATCTTTACATTAGTAGAATAAACTAGTGGCCCGCAGTCTATTGTTGGAGGCTTCGATAAGCCAGTAGTTTTTATTCATAGGTAAAATTTGATGAAAAAAAAATTTAAAAAAAAAATTAAAAAAAAATTGAGAAAAATATTGAAAAAAAGTGAAAAAAAAAATTATAAAAAAAAAATTTTTTTAAATTTCAAAATTGAAAAAAAAATCATTAAAAAAAATTTAACTATAAAAAAAATTTAAATTATAAATAAAACGGAATTATAAAATACCCTGTATACGCATTTCTGAAAAATATATTATGAGAATCCATCTAAGGTTCCTATTCAGATATTGCTTTGTTTGTGGAACAAATCAAATCAATCGCGTGATATTGTGCCGATAGAAAAAGAACATCCTGTATAGTAATGGTTTATTTTCAACGATGTAGGTCCCGAAAGTATATAATTTATTACAATCGCACGATTTATCGTGAAAAGCGGCAAGTTGCGATTGACGTTAAAAGAAAAACACCCTGTATATAGATTTCTGAAAAATACATTATGAGAATCCATCCAAGGTTCCTATTCAGATAACGCTCCGTTTGTGCAACAAATCAAATCAATCGCGTAATATTGTGCCGAAAGAAAAAGAACACCCTGTATAATAATGGATTATTTTCAACGATGTAGGTCCCAAAAGTATATATTTTAACACAATTGATTACAATCGCACGATTTGTCGTGAAAAGCAGCAAGTTGCGATTGACGTTAAAAGAAAAACACCCTGTATAGAGATATCTGAAAAATACATTATAAGAATCCATCCAAGATTCCTATTTAGATAAAGGTTTGTTTGTGGCAAAAATCAAATCAATAGCGTAATATTTTGCCAATAGAAAAAGAACACCCTGTATAGTAAAGGTTTATTTTCAACGATGTAGGTCCCGAAAGTATATCTTTTATCACACTTGAATACAATAGTACGATTTTTCGTGAAAAGCAGCAAGTTGTGATTGACGTTAATAGAAATACACCCTGTATGGAGATTTCTGCAAAATATATTATGAGAATCCATCCAAGGTTCCTATTTGAATGACGCTTTGTTTGTGGCACAAATCAAATCAATCGCGTAATATTGTGCCGATAGAAAAAGAACACTCTGTATAGTATTGGTTTATTTTCAACGATGTAGGTCCCGAAAGTATATCATTAATCACAATCGAATACAATAGTACGATTTGTCGTGAAAAGCAGCAAGTTGCGATTGACGTTGAAAGAAAAACACCCTGTATAGAGATTTCTAAAAAATACATTATAAGAATCCATCCAAGATTCCTATTTAGATAACGGTTTGTTTGCGGCAAAAATCAAATCAATCGCGTAATATTGTGCCGATAGAAAAAGAACATCCTGTATAGTAATGGTTTATTTTCAACGATGTAAGTCCCGAAAGTATATCTTTTATCACAATTGAATACAATAGTACGATTTTTCGTGAAAAGGAGCAAGTTTTGATTGACGTTAAAAGAAAAACACCCTGTATGGAGTTTTCTGAAAAATATATTATAAGAATCCATCCAAGGTTCCTATTTGAATAACGCTTTGAGTGTGGCAAAATTCAAATCAATCGCGTAATATTGTGCCGATAGAAAAAGAACACCCCATATAGTAACGGTTTATTTTCAACGATGTAGGTCCCGAAAGCATTTCTTTTATCACAATTGAATACAATAGTACGATTCTTCGTGAAAAGCAGCAAGTTGTGATTGATTGATTAAAAGAAAAACACCCTGTATAGAGGTTTCTGAAAAATATATTATAAGAATCCATCCAAGGTTCCTATTTGAATAACGCTTTGTTTGTGGCACAAATCAAATCAATCGCGTAATATTGTGCCGATAGAAAAAGAACACCCTGTATAGTAATGGTTTATTTTCAACGATGTAGGTCCCGAAAGTTTATCTTTTATCATAATTGAATACAATAGTACGATTTGTCGTGAAAAGCAGCAAGTTGCGATTGACGTTAAAAGAAAAACACCCTGTATAGAGATTTCTCAAAAATACATTATAAGAATCCATCCAAGATTCCTATTTAGATAACGGTTTCTTTGTGGCACGAATCAATTCAATCGTGTAAAATTGTGCCGTGAAAAAAAGAACACCCCGTATTGTAATGGTTTATTTTCAACGATATACACAACACAACACAAAGTTTCATCGAAATTGGTCGAGCTGTTTTTGAGTAACCATAAATCCATCGGGGTGCCCCCTACAGTATGCTATTGTGAATCAGAGACGCGCCGAATCAAAAACACGAAGCATCGCAATATGTTAGAAGCTTTTGAGTTACTAAAAACCGAATATAGCGTCACGTAGCGAATCGTATTGAGAACCAAAGGCCATCCGAAACACAATCACAAAGATTCATCAAAATTGGTATAGCCATTTTTGGGTTCCTGTGAACCGATTATAGTGCCACCTACCGGGGAATATTGTGGATTGAAACCTACTCTCAGATACACACACAAAGTTTCATCGAAATCGTTCCAGTCGTTTTTGAGTTGTTATAAACCGAATTCAGCGCCACCTAACGGGTGCACACAAAGTTTCATCAAAATGGGTAAAGCCGTTTCGGAGTTGACATTCATTTAAAAACACCCTGTATTACAGCGGTTATCTTTTCGTAACGGTTTTACAATGATGAGAATTCTCTTCACGATAAATCTCTTGCGGTGATATCTCACTTAAGACCCTGTGTAGCAATGGTTTTTCATTTTCGACCGTTAATTTTCTACTTGAATGGTTGAATATTTTGTGTAATTTCAATGCAGAACATTCAAAATTATACGTTCATTTTTGGATCAAAATAATCAAGGCTGTGTATGTGGTTGCGTAAGGTACCTATTCATATACATACATTCACGGTTGGATAAAAAATAAACAATGCATTGAACGCGGTGGCGTAGGTTCATATTCAAATACAAACATTCACAATTGGATCAAAAATATTCAATGCTGTGTCTTTGGTTAAGTAAGGTCCTTGTTCAAATACATACACTCACAGTTGGATCAAAAATAAACAATGCACTGAACGCGGTGGCGTAGGTTCCTAATCAAATACATACAAAAATCCGTCTGATGGAACCATTGATTATAGATATCGTAACTTGACGAAAAGATCCAAATCCCATTTTCGACAGTTAATTATCTGCTTAAAGTTTGAATATTTCGATTAATTTAAAAGAAGAATTTTCAAACAAACGGAAATTCAATATAGATTTCGTAATTTGACGAAAAGATCAATAGCCCATGATGAATTTACACGGGAATAACACACTCTTAAGTTTTCATTCCGTAAAAATGAAAAATATTATAACTTCAACGATTGCCGGCCACTCCGAGAATCGATCCCGCCGCCCCGCGATGCTGACCTTTAAGCCCGCGACGCTTCCGTCCCGGCCACTTTCGCTATAGATAAAAGTAGGAATTATGCTCTATATAAAGGTTTTATAGCACTGGGATGATTTCCGTCCTTCGATTTCCAGAATATCGTCAATTCTGTCAAGCGATCGATCGAAATCGGTTACTCGTTCATATTTCTCGCAATTTTTCTTGACGATTTCGAGATTTTCGACTGATTCCGTTCGAAATTCAAATTCGATTTGACATTTCGCGCCGCTCGTTCGGACCAAAACAGTCGACCTTGCAGGAACCGCGCTAAAATTCAGCACAGAAATACGTGAAACGTCAGAATGTTTTCAATTTTCGCAAAAAGTCACATTTTCTTATCGTTCTTACGGGAAAACGAATGAAAAGATCGAAAGCAGATATAGCCTATCCGGTAATTTCGAATCTCTTCTTCGCTTTCCCGCGGACTCGTCGTTTCTAACATCGCCGTTCGTTCGATCTCGTTTCCTTCATTTTGCACCTTTGCCAAAATTTGCGTTTTTTCGCATTTTCGTGAATTTTTTAAAAATACACCCCCATCCTTTCTCTTCAAAAACGCGAAACTCTACGAAACTTCCGTGTTTTCTCTCGCTAAACCCCCTCAAGATTCCCCCCCAATCCCCCTCCTAACGACCAAAAAAACACCACGTTTACAACGACCTTCTCAAAAAGTTTCCCTTGATCTACTTCGATGGTCCAAGTCTTCACTTTAGTATATGTATTGATTCGATCTCGTTTCCTTCATTTTGCACCTTTGCCAAAATTTGCGTTTTTTCGCATTTTCGTGAATTTTTTAAAAATACACCCCCATCCTTTCTCTTCAAAAACGCGAAACTCTACGAAACTTCCGTGTTTTCTCTCGCTAAACCCCCTCAAGATTCCCCCCCAATCCCCCTCCTAACGACCAAAAAAACACCACGTTTACAACGACCTTCTCAAAAAGTTTCCCTTGATCTACTTCGATGGTCCAAGTCTTCACTTTAGTATATGTATTGATGATGATGACTATCTCATGACACTGCAGAATTCTTTTGTAGGGTGATCAATTTTTCGGCAGATATTTTTCTATGTTTTCAATGTCAGACTCTTGTATTTTAACTTCACACTCTTAATGGAATCTACCATGGTAAATTCAATTAAGAGAGTGTCCAAGATAGGAGAACGAAAAATAGAATTCACCATGGTAAATTCGATTAAGAGTGTCCAATACAGGAGGATGGATAATAGAACATACGCGGAAAAGCTCCTGACTTCACGTCAGTGCTTGAACCAATTTTTCTCTTTCGGACATAACCAGAATATTTTTAATTTTTCCTTCCTTTTTTCTTTTATAATAGCCCTCGTTCTTTACGTTTTTCTTCTTCGTATAATTCAGGATCATTTTTTCGGGCTTCACGAAGTGGTCAGTATTAACTGCGCATCAACCGATATTCCAGGCGGTCCACGATGACGATAGCGTCATCTTGCGATTAAAGAGTCAAATTACAATGTCGCTTCACGGAGGTGATAGATAATGCAGGAACATCGACTAATATAAGTATAATTCGAACACCGATAATTTTTTTATTGAGATTTTATCATGTCAACATTATTTAGTTAATTGTGGATAATGGAACTAGAAATACGCTGTACCAGAATTCCATTATGCTATAATTTTAAGTTTAGGACAATGCGATAACTAAGAGGAACAGTCACGGAGGTGAGGTTTTCAATTCTTCTGGAAAAAAAAACTAGCGTTGAAAATTAAAATTTTTGAAATTTTGCTATTTTTTATTCTCTATAGTGTTAGTAGTTTTATGTAGCAGAAAACTGCCATGAACACCAAAGTGGAACATTCCGTGAGAACTACCCTATTGTGTCGGAGTAACGAAAAAAAAATTTTTTTTTAAGTAACAAATTTCAAATTCAATTTTTATTTAAGATGCACTTTCACCATAAAAATCCATTGATATCATTTTCAACTCCAACAAGCTAATACTTTCGGAGATATGATTTTTCGAAATTTCAATAATGAATCGTACTTCTATGTTTTCACAGAATGCTATAATTATTCTATCTAAGCTTTATTATATGATCTGTGTTCATACTCTTACATGTCATCCTGTTCTATAAGAGAGAGTCAAGTTCATTTCTGCTATTTTAATTTGTTTTCTTCCATGGTGCAGTTCTCATTCTCAGATTGCTCATTTAATCATGATAAATAAAGTATTATTTGAATTGAATTTCTTTTATGATGCAGTTCTATCATAAGAATACATTGATATAATTCCCAACTATGAGAAACCAATACGGAGATATAATTTGTCTGTTTGAACAAGAGCGCCAGAAAGCTCCTGTCCACAGGGCTTGACCTAATTTTTATTATCGAAATTGATATTCTTTATACAGGGTTATAGGGTAAGGGTAAGTGGTACTGAATATTGAACGACGTTATTATTCAGGTAATTTCGGATGAATTTGGTCTTATAATATATTCTCCGAAATTTCCAAAACCGTTTGGCCGTTATGCCATTTGACAAACTCAAATGTCACATTCGGATGCGCAACCTACCCTTAAAATTGCAAGTCGCTATCTCTTTCCGTTCTCAAGTTATCGTGAGATAAATAATATTCTTTAATAAATTTTTTGGTGACACGATCCTCGTATCATATCGGTATTCTTCAACTAGTTACCAAGTTTCAATTTGATCGGATATATATTTGGTTGAAAACAAAATTTGTACTCGGAAACCGTTGGGTCAATTATGCCCATTAACGAACTTTTCCGTCACATTTGGACGCGCCACCTACCCTGAACAAAAATCTTACCTTGAATTAATCATCAGTGAGTCGAACCTAATCGGTTTAGACCATTTTCGGCAAAAGGTTACAAACATTTGGGCAAAATGATAGAACGCTGTCCCCCAGA
Organism: Halyzia sedecimguttata; assembly: GCA_937662695.2. NCBI lineage: Eukaryota > Metazoa > Arthropoda > Insecta > Coleoptera > Coccinellidae > Halyzia > Halyzia sedecimguttata. Next base: position 59,420,070 of record OW569413.2, read on the forward strand.
ACATGCGCGCAAAAACGGGAGAAAGAATCTATAGAATCGAAATTAGCAGGGTAGCTCTGACGAGTTTGATGGTATGAGAAGGCTGTTAAGTTGGTGAATAGGCAAAATTCGCCGAACGGTTTTGGAGATAAAGCCAAGAGAAATTTCACTTTCCCAAAATTTTCAAAACTATGGATCCGATAGTGCTGAAATTTGAAACATTTGTAAAATAATAGTTAACTGCTGCATTACTCGTTAATGCAGGTCAACACGTGTCGATAGGCCAGATGAAAATCCATGCTGCTGTTCGGATATCAGATGGTGAGTTGAGGCAAAGTCAACAGTTATTCGAAAAAGAAATTTAAACTCTCTCACGTGACGTCAGTAGCTATTTCGCGCTCGCTTATGAAACTGATCAATATATCTCACTGATTTGTAATATCGTACACCACAGAACTTAATTCATATTAGTGATCCATTATAATAGATAGATAGACTTTTAGTTATTCCAAGGGCGTAGCCAGGAATTAATTTCGTGGGGGGTTTTGAAATAGGAATTAATTTCGGGGGGGGTTTTGGGGGTGTAAGGGTCACTTTCTGCAGCAAAATTTGTTTTTTTCAAGAGAAAAATAATATTTCGGGGGGGGTTTGAACCCCCAAAACCCCCCCCCTGGCTACGCCCTTGAGTTATTCCAATAATTGAAGTCATCACATATTACAAAATGAAACATTCAGCTAACCACAACATTTTAAAAATTCTCCTATATCCCACGGTTCACAATTCAATATGAATTTATATATTTCGTTTCTGAATATCTTATAATCCTGAATTATTTGCAATTTCCTCGCTAATATATTGTTTACCTTTATGGCCATATATAAAGGAGTTTTCCCAAAACAAGTTGAAGTGTGACCAGGGAAGAATCAAGGACATACGACGTGTATTGTGGTAATTTTTGTGACTTGAATAATAGGCATTATGTTTTTGAAACACCAACATTAAACGATATATTATGTAGGCATAGGCCTGGAATTGGTAAATTTGGTTCTTCTTAAACATATTTCTAGAACTTTCTCGATATTTCATTCCATATATTATTCTAATTGCCCATTTCTGTTTCAAGAAAATTATGTTCATTACTGACGAACTACCGCAGAATATGATGCCATAAGAAGTTAATGATTGAAAACTGCCAAATTATACAGTCCTCAGCACATCACCGTCAACTTGTCTTTTTAGTATATTAATGGTGAGTTTCACGAAGCTTCGATTAGCTTAATTGTGGATTCAATTCGGTAGTTGCATCAAAAACTTGGAATTGACATAGAATCACACTGATTTGGCAATTAAGAGCTGTCAAACCTTTGATGCACAGTTGAATTCATTTATGCGAATCATCACTGGAACTATTAGATCTACACCTATTCATTGGTTGCCAGTTCTTTCAAACATTGTCCCGCCCCACATTCGCAGGCAGACTGCTGTTTCAAATTCTTGGAATAAATTTCATTCTTTTCCGAATTCATTTCCGATTATCTCCTACATTCCAGACAATAAGATTCCCAGATTGAAGTCACGAAACCCTTTATGGTCCAACTGTTTTCTTAATTCGAATAAAAGTGACAAGGAAGTTTGGCGGTCTGAATGGATTTCTTGCAATTTATTCTTCAAAGATTTAATTTCTGATCCTTCAAATAGAGTTCCGGGGTTTGATCTTCCAAGGAGAATATGGTCTATTCTGAATCGTCTAAGAACCGGTCATAGTCGTTGCAACATCATGCTTTTCAGGTGGAACTCGGTTGAGAGCCCTACTTGTGAATGCGGGGAAGCAGAGGAAACCATAGATCATTTAGTTAATAATTGTCGCATATATAGATTCAAAGATGGTTTTAGGGCTATTCATAATGTTTCTGAATCTTTTTTAGAATGGGTAGCGAGTTTCAAATCTATTTAATAAAATATAGAATATTCCATTTTTAATTTGTTCGTTTTCTCCCTTTGTCTTTTCCTTTTCCAGATTGGGTTTCGGGTACCTTGGAGAAACTTCTCTGCTTGTTGAAGGAAGAAGCGATAATGAAGAAAAAGATGCCTTCAATATTTAATATTTCAGCATATTTTGTTAACAATTTCAATTTTCATAAATCACAACACTAACGGGGAGATAGGGTTTTTTTGCTGAGGTTTTTTCCCTAAGCTCTAGTATCATATATCAAATTATATGGTACCCCGTTATACTAACCTCTGCTAACACTCTTTTCATACACATGCTTTATTGTTAGATGAAAAACCAATTGTAATGCTCAAGTTCAAAAGAATATATATATATATAGAGCCGTAAGAAAATCTTGTGTAGATCAATCCGCGCTAAAATAGTGTCTTCATCATATTTAAAACTATGTAGTTTGTTTTCACAACACCAGTTACGTATATCACTGATATAGTACTGAACTAGTGAACTGATTAAATCAACTTGGTGTTTGAAGATTTTTATACCTTGCCAAGATGTTTGTATCATCAGCAAAATTTATGAGGTCACAATGTTCAGGTATTATCAGTCCCAGGTTGTTAACATAATAATTATATTAGAAAAAGCGGAGGTCCCAGTATGATGCCTTTCGGTGCCCATGGATAAATCGACGCCCTCTGAGATATTATACTTCTCGCCATTACTAGAAATCCCCATTCTCTGTTTCCCATACTTATTGCTTCTTATTAGGTTAAGCTGTTTGTCCCTAAAATCAGACCCTTCCAGCTTGTTCAACTGCAGTTGGTAGTTAACGCAGTCAAAAGCTTTTGAGAGATCGAGAAATAGTCCTAAGGCCACATATCCTCCTTCCAATGAATCTTAAATAGCCAATGTTAGTTCATAAATAGCAGTCTCTGAATTTCTATTTTTCACATAGCCAATATAGGCATACTGGCAGTTTGAGATGACATTTAATTTCTGGAAGAACTTTATTATTTTCGTTACCATAACCTTTTCAATGATCTTCGAAAAGGAACTCAGTATAGGCTTATAGATGTATAGACCTATAATTTCCGAATTACTCTTCCTTTCCTTTCTTAAATACATATAGGTCGTACCATAGCTACCTTCGGAGCATATATGGAAAGATTCCTTCTTCAAGAACACAATTTACAATACAGGTTAATGAAGACGTTATATTATGCGATATACAAGTCTTTAATAAGCTCATTGGGATGTCGTCATAACCACATGCCTTAGTGTTTTTTAATTTCTTTGAGATCACTTCTTGCTCTGCTTTTGTTGATGTTGCTATTATTTTGACTGTATGTGCACGTTTAGCTGCTAAGATTTCTGTGTCATATTTTTTGGCGCTCTAGTTCCTCGGAGCTGAGTGCATATCAATTTGCCCAAATGTCTGTAATTTTCGAATTTTTCGATGAAAATAGTCTTAAACGATTTGGTTCGGCTCACTGATCAAGAATCCGTGGTCGAAATTCATTCTGTCCGGCTGGTCCGGCCGGCCGTAGGCACGATAACTCTCGAACGGAATGAGCTAGAGAGTTGAAATTTTCAGAGTAGGTTTGGTAGATAAATATATCGGCTGAGTTCGTTATTGGGCAAAATCAGACAGATGGTTTCGGAGTAACAGAAAAAAAAATTTTTTTTTACTTAACAAATTCCGAATTAAATTTTTTTCAATAAGGAGTTTTACCATAAGAATCCAATGATTTCATTTTTAACTCTAACAAGCTAACACTTTTGGAGATATGATTTTTCAAAATTTCAATAATAAATCGTATTTGTACGTTTTCACAGAATTATATAATTATTCTATGTATGAATTGTCATAATGTCAACTTATTAAACCTGAGACATGACAGTTTTCTGGCCTGAAAGTTGACGAAAAGCGAATATAAGGGTAAAAAACAGTCAAATAAACCCCCATGTGGCGATCTTATGTCGAAAAGTGAAAATTAAGAATATATATCCCAGGTAAGTACCGACGTTTTATTCCAATACCGGAGATCGATGACATCGTTCGAGGAGCCCGATGGCCGGTCTGACCGGTCGGGTTTCGGAACGAGTCTAGGCGGGCTCAAATCCCGGAAAGGGAATTACACTTTTTGGCGCTCTAGTGCATATGAATTTTTATTTAAGATGCAGTTTCACCATTAAATTCCATCGATATCATTTTCAACTCCAACAAGCTAATACTTTCGGAGATATGATTTTTCAAAATTTCAATAATGAATCGTACTTACTTCTTAGTTTTCACAGAATGCTATAATTATTCTATCTAAGCTTTATTATACGATCTCTGTTCATACTCGTATATTTCATCCTGTTCTATAAGAAAGACTCAAATTCATTTCAGCTATTTTAATTTGATTTCTTCCATGGTGCAGTTCTCATTCTCAGATTGCTCATTTAATCTTGATAAATAAACTGTTATTTGATATGAATTTCCTTCATGATGCAGTTCTATCATAAGAATCCATTGATTTAATTCCCAACTCTGAGAAACCAATACTTTCGGAGATATAATTTTTCTGTTTGAACTAGAGCGCCAGAAAGCTCCTGTCCACAGGGCTTGAACCCATTTTTCTTCATAATTTTGTAACACCTTTACAGTTCCTGTTTGGTTGTCGGATGCAGTACGTAAAAAGTCCAAAATGTTTTTCATTATTCTTAAATCAGGTGTTTCGAGATGGAGACAAATATGAATTTAAGGAAACGAATTCGGCTTGATTTAGCGATGAAAGAAGAGGAACGGAAATTTTGTAGTTTAGAGTTATATGTTGTACCCATTTTTATTTCATGATCCAAAGTTAAATTTATCCATTTTAAATGAGAAGGTACCTACTGTTCGAAACACGATTATTCCATCAATGCTATTTTGGTAGAAATTAAGAATTTTTTTTTCAAGGGTAATTCCTTTATATACATTCAATAGTAGGTAAAGGTATACACTTGTTCTGTTGCGGCAATAGTGAAATAATTATGCTTCGATGAATACTTTTATATAATTTTGGCCATGAGTCTTTTATATAATTTTGGCTTTGAGTCTTTGTTTCTGTTTCATACCTATGGCTTATTGCTATTGAAATTAGATTACGTAGTGAACGACTGTTGTTGACAGCTTTATATCACCCTCCGGGTGTTCTTGAACCCGTTTTCTTGGATTGTGTCGGTGAGTTTTTGGAGGAGTATTCAACGTACCGGGGAGAGTTTGTTTGTGTTGGTGATTTCAACTTGGATTTCAAGAAGAATTCCTTCTACACTGAAAAATGTAAGTCATTGATTGATCAGTCAGGCTTCAATCAAATTGTAAACGATTATACAAGAATTACCAAGGACAGCTCGACTCTCATTGATTACATTGTAACTAATAACAAATATCTGAATCACACTGTTCACTTAACTCCAAAATTGTCTGATCACTCAATGATATCTGTTGATTTGGGTAATTTTGATGCCTTCCATGTAAACACCCCTTATGCCAAACGGTTATTTCATAAATATAATCCCGATAAATTCCAGGATGAATTCATGAAATGTAATTGGGATAACTCCTCAACTGATGTAAATGTATTGGCAAATAATTTTGTTGGTTCTTTACAGCAGATAGTTTATAGTATGTGTCCTTATGTCGAGGTAGTCGAAGAGAACCGTAAACAATTGCCCTGGTTAAATGAATAAATCAAACAACTTATGAAACATCGTGATGTACAATATAAAAGGGCAGTGCTTACACGATGTAACAGTCAATGGGAAATTTATAAAAAGTTAAGGAATAATGTAACAGCTAGGATGAGAAGCGCTGAAAAAAAATAAAATTATGATAAAATAAAGGATTGCTCTAATCAAAATATTTGGAAAAACATAAAAATCATGTTTCCTAATAAAGTTAACGGTGCTGTTTCTAACGTTAAATTCGAAAATAAAATTTTAACAGATGCTTCTGAGATTTCAGAAGAATTCAATAAGTGTTTTTGTTGATAGTATTGATGACATTATATCCCATGGCATGAAAATAGATGAAAAAACTGAATTTTCTACGTTTACTAAGATCACAATGAGACAAATCAAAGATTATATTAAAAAAGTTAAAAATACTTGTGGCCCGGATGATATCACAACAAACATTTTTAGCGATGCATTCGATGTGGCGGGAAATCGTTTTCTCGATGTGGTTAATGAGTCACTTGGGGGTGGTACTTTCCCCGAGGCGTGGAAGGTATCTACGGTTGTGCCAATTGAAAAAGTGTCCAATGCTATTGACTGTGGAGAATTTAGAGGCATTCATACAATGCCAGTCTATGAAAAAGTCCTCGAATTGGTAGTTAAACATCAACTGTTGGAATATTTGAATACAAATTATCTTCTTATAGATGATCAATCGGGTTTTAGAGCCAAACATTCTCTTGAAACTGCCATAGTTGATATTTGTGATGGATGGTTAAGGAGCTAGACAAAAACAATATTGTACTAGCAGCGTTTATTGATTTTAAAAGAGCATTTGAGACGATTGATAGGAACCTGTTATTAAAAAAGTTGAATAAAATTGGAATTAAAGGTACTGTATTGGCATGGTTCACTTCATATTTAACAGATAGATCACAAAAAGTGGAATTTAGGTATAAAGTGTCTTCTAGTAAAGAAACTATACATGGTGTACCACAGGGAACAACGCTGGGGCCTATATTGTTTTTAATTTACTTGAATGATATGAAAAAAATCTCAGAAATTGTAAATTGAGACTTTTCGCTGATGATACTATGATTTACATTGTTGGAAGTAATATCGATGTTATGTGTTCGTTATTAAATGAAGATTTTGAATTGTTGAATGATTGGTTAGTCAATAATCAGTTGAAAATTAATGTCAATAAATCAGGTTATATGATTTTCGGTAAAGATTGTGCATTGAAATCCTTGAACGAAATTATAGTCAAAGTTGATAACCACGTTTTACAGAAACTTCATTCGATCAAATATCTAGGAGTTATACTTGATGAATATCTAAATTTTAAACTTTATGCCGATCACTTGACAAAAAAAATTGCACAAAGAATCCAATACATCTCAAGGATAAGTAATAAATTGGACATGAAAACAAGATATCTTTTATTCAGATCAATTGTTCTGCCACATTTAGATTATTGTACCTCTCTCTTATTTGGTTTGAAATCGAATCTCATCAGTAGACTACAAATAGTTCTGAATAGAGGCATGAGAATGGTTTTAAACTGTAATAGAAGAACACCAATTAAGTCAATGTTGGAGACACTAAATTTGATGACTGTCAGACAGAGAATCTATTTCAAAACATTGGATCTAATATACATGTATAAAATTGAACATAAAATGTTACCAGATTATTTATCTGAGAGGATTAAATACGTTTCTGGGATTCATCGGTACGATACCAGGAATCAGAATAGTTTTTATGTCGACACATTCAAGACCGAGTTAACAATGTGTTCTACTTTGATTGGAGGTATGATATGCTATAATAGATTGCCGAATATGTTAAAGAAATGTAACAGATATTTAAACTTCAGGAAGATGTTGATATTATATGTTAAGGAGCACTATTTTTGAGAAATAATTTTTGATTTTATTGTTATTACTAGTAATTTCTACTAAATAAAGGATATTATTATTATTATTATTATTATTGAACACAGATGTATAAAAGCTCGCGACGTAACATTTCTTATTATTTCATTTTCATACGAAAAAAAAAATTAAGTATTTACTATATCATTAGGTTGATGCTCTATTTGTATTACCGGAATAGTCATGTTTGGCGAGATTAGTTTACTATTCTTTGGAAGGAATTGTCGGCTGTCGTGAAAATCTAGTCTAGTAGTACCATTGAAGATCAATGCTATTACGATGTCACTCACAGTCACGGAGAAATTACTCCGGTAGATGCATCTCCGCTCGAAGCTAGTTCCTAATTGAATAATATTGAAGCAATATTATTGTCCCGTGTGACTGTGAGGGCTACTGCTTTTCGTCAAATATTGAGTCAATTATATTCCTTCAATAATATTGACCGAGTTAGGTGTACTTTAGACTGAAATACTCTGCAATAGAAAGAAATTCACAGGTTTCTGGTGTTATTATATAAAGTATGTCGATGTTGAAGTCTCCCATAATCAAAATCTCCGCTCTTTCCCGTGTACATTTCTGGAGAATAGTTATTATTTTCTCGAAGAATATGTCAACATCACCTTGAGGAGATATGTAGATACACACCGCTATGATTCCAGTTGATCCCAAGACCAAGGCCGCTCGTACACCAGCACGACGAGACCGCAACGCGACCGCGACTTCGTGTCGCTTCGAAGTCGCGGTACGTGGTTAGTCATAAAAGCGCCCAAACCAAAGATACGGCGATGCGACGCAAATCCCTCGTTGAAAAGTATCGTCGCTGTCGCGTTGCGGTCTCGTCGTGCTGGTATATGAGCGGCCTAAGGCTGCTCGAATACCAGCAGCAGCACTACGAGACCGCAACGCGACCTCGACTTCGTGTCGCTTAGGCCGTTCGTATACCAGCACGACAAGACCGCAACGCGACCGCGACGATACTTTTTAACGAGGAATTTGCATCGCATAGTCGTATCTTTGGTGTGGGCGCTTCTATGACTAACCTGCACGTACCGCGACTTCTAGGCGACGCGAAATCGCGGTCGCGTTGCGGTCTCGTAGTGCCTTTATACAAGCAGCCTTAGAAGTCACGGTACGTGGTTAGTTATAGAAGCGCTCACACAAAAGATACGGCGATGCGACGCAAACCCCTCGTTAAAAAGTATCGTTGCGGTCTCGTCGTGCTGGTATACGAGCAGCCTAACGTATAGGGCACATCCTCTGGTTTACCTTTCTCTCTACTAAAGCTTGAAGCCAATTTATATTCCTCGAAATGTAATGCTCTAAGTACATTTGTATCTTGCCAATGTTCCGTGATTGCGACTATACTCCATTCACTTTTATAAAGTCTCCCGGTTGGCCATGATTTAGGTCTATCACGTTTTTGTAACTAAAACAAAGGCAGGTTGGCGCTTCTGAAATATCGTCAAGGTCAAAACAATTCTCTGAGACGTTGCCAATGTCTACTCTAAACAATCAACATAATGTTCCTTCTTAGACAAGATATTATCACAGATCATTATCTTCGAATAATCTGCAATAGGAAAACTCCATTCTTTCTTAGGACTCTCCAATGAAATTACTTATTATTAATGTAGGCTTATATATTGACAATTGCGAAAAGTGGGGAACTCCATAGGTACGTCTGTTCGTTTAGAAGTTTTCCTGCCGGGTTATTCAGGTACTTTTATTCTTTTTCCAAATGAACTATCACGAAGTAACGGACTACTGTATCCATTATTTTCCATTATAATTTCAACACTTGATTCTTGATTTCCGTAAAAGAAAATAGCATAACTGAGTATTCAAATCAGTTTATATACGTGAAATATTGCCATAGTAACAGATGAAAAAATTTCTTCAACAGTCGCCAGGTCTTTTGGAATTGTGTAATTCACTAATATCTTCTCAATTTAATTATTTTTCCCATGAAAATTCACATTGTGAAAAATTCGTAATTACTACGACTTCTATGTAGGAAGGACAACGTTGCATAGCTATCTGACAGGAAAATGAGCATAACCTAACATTTTCAAAATATACACTGTGAAATGTGTCAAAATTTCATGGCCAACCGGGAGACTTTATAAATGTGAATGCAGTATAGATTAGGTTTTTGTTTATTTATCACTAAATAAAATGTATTGAAAGCTGTACCTAAGGCTTGTACAATTTGTTGGATTATATAGAAATATTTGAATAGTGCATCACTTGCCTGACCATCATTGGTTTTTTCTATTTGACCAAAACATTTTTTATGAAAATTCTCTCAGAATTTCTCATATATCATTCACTATTCCCCTCAAAAAATTTCAACCAATCATATTTACGCATATAATACAAATCATTCTGCAACGAACCAATATTTTTGACTATCAATGCCGCCTGAAAATATCCGGCAACACCTCCTACACTGAAGGCCAGTCAGTCATCAAAATCAATATGGCCGCCAACGTGGATGGAAAAAAGGCGGTAAATTCAAAAGTTGAATTATAAGATTTTTCTCATATTCAAACCAATTGCTGAATTATACAAGCTATACAATAATGCGATGATTTTATTTAATAGCATACCTATATTTTATTAGGGGTCCACTATTGGATCATTTTGAATCTTAACATAAATAGCAGAATCTTCATGATACTCAAGTGATGCCCTAGGACCAAGTTCAATAAGTGCTACCACTGTGGTATGATTAAAAATTTGTAGCACTAGTTTCACATTCTACTTTTCAATTGATGTTGGATATCACCACCAGTTATGTCTTATATATTTCAAAAGATGAACTTAGTTGACATAAAAAAGGGGTCTTTATTATCAAAAGGATGTTTATTTAAAATAAAACAATAATGTCATTTCTAGCATCTCATTCGCCACAAACTTCTATTATTCCAATCTCAGTTATCCAAACCTCTCCTGTCCATCGCTTCCTGAACTCCATCCCTTCACGTTCTTCTGGGTCTTCCTCTTCTTCTTTGCTCAGGAACCCAATTGAGGACTTTAAATGGCCTTCTCTCGTCACTCATTCTTGACATTTGCCCGAACTATTGTAGCGTCTCTAATATCTGCATCAACACCCACTTCAGCTCTTATCTCCTCATTCCTGACTCGATCCTGTAGCGTTAGTCTAGAGCAGCGCCTCCAATATCCCATCTCCATCGCTTTAATTTTATTCTTGAGTTGCGTTATCAATTCCCATACCTCGGCTCCATATTAGATACTCCATATTCTCTATTAAGGTTTTATTTAATATAATTTCTTATTTGTGAACTCCATTCAGTTGTTTAGTAATTGATCTTCATTGGGCGATCCTTTCCTTCATTTCCCTTTCGCTGGATCCGATTGCTGTGGGGTGTCACTCCTAGATAGGCATATTCATCAACTTCGTATTTATATGGTCATACCTCACTCTATATATGCCTCATCTAATTTCCTCAACATATAATAAATATCTTCCTCATCTTCGGCCATGATGATTTGGTCGTCAGCAAAGTGTAGAATGAACAGTATATCTATTCCTATGGGAATTCTCATATTTCGACATTTTCTTCACCACTTTTTCAGAGTCGAGGCAAGGTATAGCTTAAACAGAGTCGGGGCACTGGACAGCCCTGTCGGACACCTTTTGAGATACGAAACTACTTAGACAGTTTGGTTCCCACTTTCACCCTTGCTGAGATATCCATGTGGAGCTCCATCACTGCCCAAATAGATATCTGGCTTAGGCCATTTTCTTCCAAGGTCTTCCACAATCTTGTGAGCGGTACACTATCATAAGCCTTCAGCAAGTCTACAAAAATCAAGTTTCCTTCTGTTCTTTTTTTTCCGCAAGCTGCTTCAGGCAAAACATGTTGTCAACGCATGATCTTCCTGCCTTGAACCCTTTCTGCTCTTCTATGACATGTATTTTATCTTTTATTTTTCTACCATATAATCTGTACAATTGCTGCGTTTGTTTAATCACATCAGATACATCTTGAGATGTCTCCGATTTTTTGATTACGTCTCGCAGATGTGATCATAGAATATTTTAAACAAACGCTCATGACAGTTATTAGATGTAAACAAAAACTCATATCAAAAAAATAATAATGACTTGTGAATAGCCGGTAGTTTTCAAATGTACTTATTTATCTGGGGTTTCTTCCACTTCAACTTTGTTCTCATTCTTTTTTAATTCGAAATACATTTTCAAGAAATATTTCGTTCAAACTAGTCTTCAGAGGTTTATTTGTTTATCAACACAGAATACAATTATATTTGTTCTTATATCTTCCCTTATCAAAGTATTTATCAATACCAAAACCCAAAACGCCACTCAATTACCACAAATGAATTATTTCATATGACTTTGACAATTCAACTGGTTACAGCGGTTACATCTCATTTCGAATCTAGATGTGAAAAATGTAATCTGAATATAATAACAAACGCTATTTCAGATGTAAAAGATGCGAAAAATGCGGCTAAACAAACGCTTGAAACGCAGCACATGAGTTGGTAACACTGAGTCCTCGGTAATTTGGACATAAAAATAGTACGAATCTCCACTTGAGATCAAATTTTCAACGGTGATTTAAGCATTCACTATTGACAAACAAAACAGCTGTCAATTGAATTTTCATCCACTTTCGCCGCCATATTGTAAAAAGAGATGGGAGTTGATTGGCCTTCCTTTTAGGAGGTGTTGTATCCGGGTATTTGCACGTGGGCTTTAGGTAAATATTTTTGTGACGTTTTAAATAATCGAAAACATACGGGATGATTGTCAAAGAGATTTTGTTTATTTAAATAACAGTTAGTATTATTTCTGTCCTACAATTAAAATTGAGTGAAATTTTTTTCGGGAAATAGTCCTTCACACACCCCTCGTGCTTGCCAAATTATCGAATATTTTCCTGTCTTCACTTAGTGCAGTCGGGAAAATATTCGAGTATTTGGCAAGCACTCGGGATATAACTACTGAATATTCAACTATCTATATGAATACCTACCCAATAGTTATATCAACAAATCAATATTTCTTATGAGCATATTCGGGAAATTGTTTGAAATATGCTATTGAATAAATCCATGGAATATTGATGTAATTTTTCGACGCAAATCTATAGATTTGCATAAAAATATCAATATTCCATGCAAATCTATAGATTTGCGTCGAAAAATTACATCAATATTCCATGGATTTATTCAATTATATAGATTTAATACATTACATAGTGATATTTTACCTAATTTCTACTTGATCAGATATGAGGTTTTGGAAGTATTGGGAATACAAAATTTCAAATGGGTATATCTCCAAAACAATTGAGCGATTTTCGCCCATTCACAGAATGGACACGAAAGCAATAGAGTATCATGTAAATTTAAAGTTCGAAAATTACATTTCGGTAAAATAAAATATTTTTTGTAATTTCACAGCCCTCACAGGAACACGAAAAAAACTTACTTCCTGGTGGAGGTAATGCAGTTTGCCATTCTCTTGGCATGAGTTGCTGGCAATTCCGCCGCAGATTTACTAGGCAGGTAATACGGCGGATAGATACCATCACTTCAAGATGGAAATGCTAGATCATACTGTCATAACTTCAACGCCTTCGCTATTGCTATTGCGGTCACTGGACCACGCGAAATTGCAGCCTATTCCGCAGCAGAAAGGGCGATAAGATGAAGCAAAGAAGGGGTTATACGGCCGGGTTGTCTCTCTGAATTCATACTCTCAATTCATATTATTACCTAATCAAGAAAGTACCTACGTAATTGCATTATATTCATCTATTCTCCTCACACGTCCTGATTTTTTATTAGTATTAATTTTTCAGATCAATCTTTATGAATGATATTGACGAGCTTTATGAGGAGTTTTTGGCTAAACTGATCAATCTGGAAACTTTTGTTGTTGTCATGTCACCTATTTTCAGTTTTAATTCCTTCTTTTCCTTGGTTGCCCTGTTCTGAACAAGCCAATTAGCAGAAACACGTGTAGGCAGGTACTAGCAGAATAATTTTTCTTCGCTCTTGTTGCGGAATTACCAACTAAATCTTCCCGTTTAAATATACTTCACACTATCCATATTTTGATATTTCATATCCTCAGGTTGAAGTCGCATCGTACAGGCTGCTTACGCTTCCTGGGTGCCGATGCCATAGTTTTCCTCCGAATTGGAGATCCTAGAGCTGAAGGCACAAATTGGCTGCTCGCTCCTGTTGTGGTGTCACCTATTTTCGGTTTTATTTCCATCTTTTCCTCGGTTTCCTGGTTGGCCTGTCCTGAAGACACCAATTAGCAGAATCGGCAGGTATCAGCAGAATGATTTTTCTCGGCTCCTTTTGCAGAATTACCCATTAAATCTTCCCATTTAAATATACTTCTCGGCACTATCCATATTTTGATGTTGTGGAAAAGGTAAGATTAATACAATTAGTTATTAAAATGAAGTAAAACATAGCATTATTGTTGTGTACCATCAGAAAATTACAAATTTGCTGTGACTCATTATTGATTTTGTTTTAGGTGAAACATTCGCAGATCCTTGGAGAAAAACCTTTGAATGTATGCTTAGTTCATCTCAAAAACAGCGACATCTCCGCCATTGCAACTCTATGGGTGTGGTTGAAGTAGATTACACAACCATATTATTTTACCTGGTGTCGCCCCTTAGATGTACTGTCCCTTTTACAAAAATTCACCATGGTAAATTCGATTAAGAGTGTCCAATACAGGAGAATGGACAATAGAACATACACGCAAAAGTTCCTGACTTCACGTCAGTGCTTGAACCATTTTTTTTCATAATTTTTAAAAAATATTTCAGGGGTACGGTTCTAATAAAATTTCAAACACGTCTTTATGTCGATATTCTACAACTAGTTACCAAGCTTCAATTCGATCGAGTCTATTTTATTTGAGTTATCGAGGAAATAATATTCTAGGTGAGTATAACTCTGCAACCATTGGACCGATTATGCCCGCAATCGAACTCGTAACTCTCCCATTCGGATACGCAACATAACCTGAAAATTGCAAGTCCCTATCTAATTTCGTTCAAAAGTTATCCAGGCAACGGTCACCCATCCATATACTGAGCTCACACAAGGCTGCTCGCATCTCCAACAATATATATCCGATCGTGATCAAACTTGGAACTTGGCAGTAGAGTTAGGTTTTGAAGGCTCTCGCAAAATTTCAGCGATGTCGGACGAATAGTTAGTACTGATATAAAGATTTTTTTTTAATAATTTCCAATGATTTTTCGAAAATGTTGTAGTGATACGATCCTCACGAAATTTTGTAAGAATTTTCGCGTTGGCATTATACAACTAATGACTATGTTTGAATTCAATCGGTTTTGTATTTTTCGAGTTATTGAGGAAATAACAACCAAATTTCAGATGGTTATACATAACCCCAAAACGTTTTGACCGATTATGCCTATAGACAAACTCAAATGTCGCATTCAGATGCATAACTTAACCTGAAAACTTCAAGTCGTTATCTCTTTCCGTCCTCAGGTTATCGTGACATAACTAATATTTTTTTTAAACTTTTCTAGTGATGCGATTCTCGCAAAATTTCACAAACTTGCTTAGGTTCATATTCTACAACTATTCACCAAGTTTCAATTCGATCGAATTTATAATGGTTGAAAATAAAATTATTACTCGGAAACCATTGGGCCGATTATGCCCATTAACGAACTTGTCCGTCGTATTGGGATGCGCCACCTACCTTGAAAATTTTAAGTCAATATCTCATTCCGTTCTCAAGTTATCGTGGCAACGGATGGCCGCCTGGCCGGACAGAATCAAATTTGTCCTCGAATTCTTCATCAGGTTGTCGAACTCAATAGTTCGAGACCATTTTACGCAAAAAAATCGAAAATTACAGATATTTGGGCAAAATGATAACGCAATGTTCCCCAGAACATACGCGCAAAAATGTCGACATGATGAGAATTAAGGATATGGAATGAGGGAAAAATACTGACCCCAATAAAGGCAACGGATTTGACTGATGATAAATTACATGAGATGCTTGAAAGCTTCAAGATTTTAGGCTACTCTACTGCAATTGCTGGCGTAAAAGAACCTTTTGCGATTCTTTAGTTTATATATACAGAGAATAAGGCCTGATCTCAAATTAGTGATACTTTGTGATATTATGTATTATGACATTTCATTTTAGCAGTTAGCGAAGTATTTTCTCGTTACAGAATTTGAAATCACTGAATAGATGTTTCGAATCATCTTCAGTTAGTTCTGTATGTGTAGAAATATTTGGATTATAAGTTGTGAAACACCCTTCCGTAGGGTCATCTTCTAATATCCTATCATGTTTCAATTTTGCGACCACACTACGTCTTGACGTGGAAGAAGCTGAAATAGTTTTAATCTGTTTCGCTAAATAATTTCATCTCACTAAAAAAACTGCAGAGCAAATTAATAGAATAAAATAAATTGCATCAAAATAAGTTTATGAGTCCGAACTTGTGATCCTTCTTGGCACAATTACATTATATTATACCACCCTTCTATCTTGGGCGGGAATCAAGATCGTATTAGTCCTCTATTTTGGCAGGTTCTCCTTCAAATAAATGAACTATATTCGAATATTTTTCTGTTTTCTTGTTCCTCGGAACAGAGTGCTTATTAATTTGCCCAGAAAATCCCCTTAAGCCTTGTTTAAATGTGGCATTATTCAACCATATCTGTATGTCACACAAAAAAATTGGCAGAAAGAAGTAGTAGCCCCAAATTGAGACTCATCGGGAGCGTTCATAGTAATCTCAACTTGTAACTGAACTATAGCGTGAATATATCAGGAATCCATACATTGACATTCACGTAATTGATATTGATATAATTATACTGAAACTCCTAGGTCCTTCGAAAAGATCACATGGGTATAATATCTGAGTCTCGTTTCGATCGTTCGGAGTTTGACTCCAATTGGAGATCCATATTTTGAATTTCTCTCCCGCCTCTAACTCCTTATGATGTTCGATGGGGTTTAAATGCAGCTCAATTTCATTACATGTCGAAGATAATATCCAGTTGGTGAGATTCAGTTGAGTGTGATATTGTTTGGTTAATTTGAATTTGAATTTCAGCTTTCTCAAGAATTTATTCACCTGCCTTCACGAATGATATCGAACCAATAAAGAACAATTTAATGCATCATTCAATATAATTGTGTAACATGAGTACATCTTTAGATACTTTTAGTATAACTGAACGAAATTTCGTTCATATATCAGACCGAACGCTACAACGTAGATCTAATAACCTACTTTCATCCTTGTCTATTGAGTGTTGATCATCATTGTACCCTCTTTCTCCGTACTTGAAGAAGAAATCATATATAAGTATTCACAAATTTCTCTCTACCATTCAGCAAATTGTGTTCATTGTGTGATCTTCCTTGGTTTCAATTAGGCATCATGCACGTACAGGTGAGATACAAGCTTATAAGAGAATATCCTTTTAGTTTTATCGTCTAGTCACTAAAACAAATATTTTTCGTTCTCTACTAAAAAAAAGTTAATAATATTCAAGAAAATATTTCATGTACCTACCTATTTTAAATTGAATTATCTCATTTCAATGGTCAATAATTTCATTTCCAATCCATTGCTATCAGTGCCACGGACTGAACTTATGTGTTGCTCGAAGTATTTTTTATATAACATTATAAAGTATTCAATATTGATTTTGATTTTCTGATAACCACATACATCCTTGAATTTTATATTAAAAAAATTGGTACATTTAGTTGAAGTCAATCATTGCGGTGAAAGTTTAACCTCTTGTGATAAGTCAATAGTTTTCGAAAGAGAAAATGTGTGATGCATGCGTTGAAAAGTTTTCTCGTTTTTCCTCAAAAATATAGCATCCAAACGCCTTTTTCTGGAAAAACTAATTTGTACATACCTATTCACTATTCAGACGCAATTTAATGAAATAAATAGTACATAATTTTGTGGCAATATCAACAAATTTGTGCACGAACGTAGTTTCCTAGATACAGTCTGACCATTCACCCAGTATAAAGGATGTCAATATGATGATATGAATTAGATTATATAAGTGCTGATGTCATGAAAAAAATTAGGGCTTCACACGACAGTGAGATTTTTCTCGTCTTGGAAAAGCGAGACGAGACGTTTTGAAAAATATTAGGGGCGATACCGAGACCACATATACAGCGTAACCCTCGCAACTCTCGTTTTTATTCGAAAAATTAGAAAAGGTCTACATAGAGAACAATATATTTTACAAAATATCAAATCTGGTGACTAATTGTGAAATATTTCATTCTAAATCAAAAAAAAAAATCAATAACCGTGTACGATTTTTCCATATTTCTATTTCAACTTGTTAACTGTTCTTATAGAACGTATCGCTTATAATAAATATTCATCCTTGATTAAGCGAGACGAGACCAGAAAACTGATAACGAGACGAGACCGAGATTTATTTTTTTGGAAATTGGCGAGACCGAGACGTTATTTTTCATACTCTCATCTCGTGTGAAGCCTTTTATCACGATCCATTCCGGAGCTTTAATATCACTATTGTGGTCACTATTTTGCATATTATTTTCACGCGTCTTGGATTCCATATTTCATCGAAAATCACGTAATATTTTTATTTCTTACATAATTATATCAAAACGAATCCTATTATGAATAATAAATAGTCTAGAATGGGCATTTTTGATTTATTAATTCTTCATGATCATTGAAAAAATTATATCTCTCCCTGTAGTGAGCTGCATGCTTATCAATTGCGAAACTTCGGTTTGCTCCTATAATCTAAAATAATTAGAATAATGAAACATGAATATGAAATAGGAACATATCAAGAAGAAATGTGAAAAGTTTTTTCTCAAATGAAGATATTGCTGCCGTTCGTCGCAAATAAATTTATAATTTATTTCTTCAAGTTTTTTTCGCTTGTTCTGCCACCAGAAACAGCATGCTGTCATTTTGTCCAGAAGTCTGTATTTTTGGAATTTCTGGCCGAAAACTCTCTCAAGCGATTAGGTTTGACTTCCTGATGAATTATTAGGAGTCAAATTCACACGGTAACTTTCGAACAGAAATTGATAGTGACTTGAAATTTTCTAGGTAGGTTGCGTTCTAATTACTGAAGAATAATCCTATTCTGTCCGGCCATAAGCACCAAAACTATCGAACAAAATGATTTAGAAAATTGAAATTTTCAGTTGGTTTTTTCTGAATATTTCCGAAACTATTCATTCGATCTTTCTGAAATGTATCACTTGACTTGAATAATGAGAGAATCATCTAAGATCACAAAATTTCTAATTCTGACAAATGTATTCTAAAGGAATTCAAATTAATTAAATATCCAATAATGAACGAAAAAATTTCAGCATACGATGTTCACGAAATAACGCGAAAATTAACGCGTGGGCATTCTTCAAGCAATTACCATTCGGCATTCTTCAAGTAATTTTTACATTTTGAGTTATAGAAAAAATAACAACAAAATTTCAGATGGTATAGCTTATTTGGACGTTAATCCCTATTAACGAACTCAAATGTCGCAAATGTGCAACTTACCCTGAAAATTGCAAGTCGCTATCTCTTTCCTTTCGAAAATTATCGTGGCAACGGTCAGCCTCTCAGCTACTGAACACTCCCAACGCTGCTCATATCTCCAGCAATAAGATAGAGTTGAAACTTGAAAATTGGCTGTAAAGTTTGGTTCTGAAGGATCTCGCATAATTTCAACAATTTTGGCCAGATAGTTTCTGAGATTTTTTTCAATGATTTTCAATAATTTTTTTGAAATTTTCTAGTTATACGCTCCTCAAGAGATTTTTAAAAAAATTGCCTGTTGGAATTTTACAACTAACTACCATGCTTGAATTGGATAGGATTCGTATTTTTTGAGTTATTGTGGAAATAAAGACAAAATTTTGGATAGGTATCACTCCGAAACCGTTTGGCAGATTATAGCTATTAACAAAATCAAATGTCGCATTCGGATGCGCTACCTACCCTAAAAATTACTAAAAAGTTCAATATCTCTACCGTTCTCAAGTTATCGTGAGATAGATAATAACTTTCATTAAGAACGCCCCAATTTGATTTGTAAATAAAACACATTGTTTATTTGAAAATTACCAAAATTTGTGTTTCATTATAAAGTAAAATGGATACTATTACTTATGAAACAAAACATCATTTAAATGTCCACCACGGAAATTGAACCCCATTTTCCATGACTATCACACGCAAATCTGGTCGCTTGTTAGCAATCACTCGTTCAATATTGATCTGTAAATCGTCTAAATTTTCTGGATCATTTTTGTAAACCAATGACTAAATGTAACCCCAAAGTCCAATGGAGTTAAATCGCAAGAAGGAGGCGGATAATTTATCGGTACATTTCTTGAAATAATTGAATCACCGAATTTTGTTTTCAATAAATTCATTGTGTCATTGGCAGTTTGACAAGTGGCACCGTCCTATTGAAACCACATGTTCTGCAAATCAAGACGAACCAATTCAGGTCATACAAAATCAGTAGTTCTTGCAATATTCTCTCCACTTCTTGCATTTCTTTGTCTCACTGGCGCTGTGACTTCATGAAGTGTAAAATTGTTTCAAACTTCTTCATTAAAGGTTCAATTGTTCCTATATCCGGACGATTATAACGAACAGAAATTGATGTTAAAGCACGTAAATTTATAGTAAGAGATCGCGATTTTTCATTATAAATTTGGATTATTTGTAAACGTTGTTGAAGCATGTACCTTTTCATGATTAAATAGACATTGAAAAATACAACTGTCAATGTCACAAATAAAAGTGGTTGCCGTGCGTGAGTAATGTCAATTCGAAAATGTGACGTTCCCATTGGAAGATCCGTCATTTTTTAATATCTTTGGCGCTCTTGTTTCTCGGAACAGAGTGCTTATCAATTTGCCCAAATGTCTGTAATTTTCGAATTTTTGGTCTCAAACGATTTGGTTCGACTCACGGATCAATAATCCGTGGTCGAAATCAATTCTGTCCGGCCGATCCGTCCGTACGGACGATAACTATCGAACAAAAGGAGTAAGAGGATTGAAATTTGCAGGGTAGGTTTGGAGCGAAAATATCTCAGACGAGTTCGTTAACGGGTGAAATCCACCAAGCGGTTTCGGAGTTATGGCCGTTTTTAGTAAAAACATTATTTATGAATATTTCCGAAACCGATCACTCGATCTATCTGAAATTTAGCATCAAATTGTAAAATAATGACATTTATTTGCATGCGAAGTTTTGTATTGATAGGATTGCCGTAAAGTGTCAAAAAGAAATTTAAAAAAATTCTAAATGTTGTTTCTACAATAACTCTCGAAGATAATGAGCTAGGCAGTTGAAATTTTCCGAGTAGGTTTGGGAGATAAATATCTCGGTTAAGTTCGTTATTGAGAAAATCGGCCTGATGGATTCGGAGTACAAATTTCAAATTAATTTTTTTTTAAGATGCAGTTTACCATAAAAATCCGTTGATATCATTTTCAACTCTGAAAAGCTAATACCTTCGGAGATATGATTTTTCGAAATTTCAAAAATGAATCGTACGTCTATGTTTTCACAGAATGCTGTACTTATTATATAATTATTTTATCTATGAATTATTATATGATCTGTGTTCTTGCATGTCATCTTATTTTCCTGTGAAAGATAAATGTCAAAATAATTTCTGGTTCGTTATTCTTGATATAAAACACACCTCCTGTTCTAGAAAACAAAGTATGATTGAATGCAAAATGACCAATGAAATCACCTCAGCTATCGTACAATTATGAGGATGATATGAAATTATACTTTTAACGTGATAATATAATGCCCCTGGATAATCCATATGATGATGGAAATATATCATTCTTTGGTAAGATACCTAATCAAATTGGGTTCAGAATATCTCCAATATTCTCCAATGTCTCCAACAAAACTGCAATATCGTCTGAGTTGTAATTGATATAATATAATTTTCAGAATAGATTTGATGAATGAATATCTCGGATGAGTTCGTTATTGAGGAGAATCGGTCTGTTTGAATTCAATTTCTTTAATGATGCAGTTCTATCGTAAGAATCTATTTATATCATTCCCAGAGACCAATAATTTTGAAAGTTTGAAAAAGAGCGCCAGAGCTCCTGTCCACAGGGCTTGTTTGGTGATACGATCCCCACAACATTTTCACACGTCTTTATGTCGGTATTCTACAACTAGTTACCAAGCTGCAATTTCATCGGATCTGCATTGGTCAAAAACAAAATTTGTACTTGGAAACCGTTGGGTCGATTATACCCTTTAACGAACTTCTCGATCACATTTGTACGTGCAACCTACTCTAAATCGCTATCTCTTTCCGTTCTCAAGTTATCGTGGCGCACAATTTCTGGGGAACAGCGTGCTATCATTTTGCCCAAATGTCTGTGACTTTCGGAGATTTTGCGGAATATGGACTCAAACGATTAGATTCTACTCACTGATGAATAATCCGAAGTCAAATTTGATTCTGTCTGGACGGCCAGCTGGCCGTCACCACGATAAGTTTCGAACGAAAAGTGATAGTGACTTGAAATTTTCAAGGTAAGTAGCGCGTCCAAATACGACGGACAAGTTCATTAATGGGCATAATCGGAACAACGGTTTCCGAGTACTAATTTTGTCTTCAACCAATACAGATCCGATCGTGTTGAAACTTGGTAACTGGTGTAGAATACGACATAAAGACGTATGTATTCAAGCTAATCGTCTCAAAATTGCCTTCCTCAGAATTCTACCGAACCTTCTCCGTCTTACGCGTATCCCTAATCATGACATTACCCCCGAAAGCCGATAGGTACCTTCGTTGTGCCTAGTAGTACCTACTCTCTTCACACTACTCTCTTTACTTAAAGAACTCAGATGTTGCATCCCGATGCTCAACCTACCCTGAGAATTGCAAAACACTATCTGTTTCCGTTCTCAAGTTATCATGAGGTTGATAATATGTTTTAATAATTTTTTGAAAATTTCTAGTGATACGATTCTCACAAAATTGGATATACGTCTTCAAGTCTGTATTCTACAACTACTCGCCAAGTTTCAATCGGATCTGTATTGGTTGAAAACAAAACTATTACTGGGATAACCATTGTGCCGATTATGTCCAATAACGAACTTGTCCGTCATATTGGGACGTGCCACCTACCCTGAAAATTTCAAGTCTCTATCTCTTTTGCGTTCTCAAGTGATCGGACGGCCGGTCGAACAAAATCAAATGTGACATTTGGGCGAAATGATAGCGCGATGTTCCCCAGAACATGAGCGCAAAATGAGAATTGACCTAGATTTTAAGTGAAAATAAATAAGTTTCAACATATATGTGTCTTTTCACTCAAGAATCAAATCTGATCGCAGTTTAACAGATTAGCGAATTCTTTATATTTGGAATCACATAATCGCCAATTTCATGCATGTGCAACTCCCGTTCTCAGGAAATCTAGTTCAATTTATTCATGGGATAGAAGATACGTTCGACCAGCTTTCGGATTTCTATACCTAATTACTTCCTATACATGTTACGAATTACAAGTTCTATTATGATTTCATCATAAGAATACAGGTAAGACTATTCTATAAAGCTAGACAATAGAATAATTAGTTCACATTATCTGATCTGGATGAATCGGATTGAACGTTAGGTACTTCCTCATTATTATTGATTAGACAACTGGGAAAGCTCCGTGGACCTTTGGCACGCTGTTCAAATTTATGGCCAGAGTTGTTTAGGCCCTGTGGACAGGAGCTCTGGCGCTCTTGTTCAAACTTTGACAAATTATATGTCCCAAAGTTTCGGTTTCTCATAGTTGGGATTGATATCAATATATATATATATATTCTTTTGACTGAGAGCTGTATATGTGTTAGCAGAGGTTGGTGTAACGGGGTACCATACAATTCGACGTATGATACAAGAGCTTAGGGAAAAACCTCAGCAAAAAAACCCTGTCTCCCCGTGAGTGTCGTGATTTGTAACTATTGTTCACAAAATTTACTGCAATTTAAAAATATTGATAGGCATTTATTTCTTCAATATGGAATCCTTCGTCAAAAAACGGAGAGGTTTCTCCAAGGTACCCGAAACTCCTGAAAAATGAAAAGACAAGAGGAGAAGAACGAACAAATTATAAATACTACATAACCTTTCAAAAGTCTCCTCTCACAAATATAATTCTCTGTAGGCGCATGGGTTCTCTTGGAGAAGAATCACCTCCGCTAGTTTTCAAAAATATTCCTTCTTGTTCAGAAATATCTTCAATATTTGAATTCGAAAAGGAAAATGTTGCTCGTAAGGCCAGGAGGGTCTCTTTCAAAACCAGGTCTGACAGTCCAAGCGATGATTATTCAGAACTTCAGATGTTCGAAGACCGCTACAGGGCCCTTATTTAGGGCTATCATCTCCCATAGATAGATGTTTTACTTTGTATCGTATAAAATAATGGAAAAATGAGCCGGAAAAATTTACGATGATAGAACTGCATCATAAAATAAAATGAATTAAATAAGAATCCATTGATATCATTCTATCTATGATGAGATGAGTCTATGACTCATCTCATGTTGGATTTATATACATCAGGAAATTATAATTAGAGTATTCTATGAAATCATATAGAATTGAGAAATTTTGAAAAATCATATCTCCGAAAGTATTGGTTTGCTAGAGTTGAGAATGAAATCAATGGATTCTTATGATGAAACTGCATCTTAAAAAAAATTATTTGAAATTTGTAATGTAAAAATTTTTTAGTTACTCCGAAACCACCTGGCCGATTTTGCCCGATAACGAAATTAACCGAGATATTTATCTCCTAAGCCTACTCTGAAAATTTCAACTGTCTAGCTCATTCCGTTCGAGATTTACCGATATATTATTTTGACTCCAATCCTACCCTGGAAATTTCAACTCTCAAACTCATTGCGTTCGAGTGTAATCGTGCTAACGGCCGGCCGGACATAATCGATTTTGACGTTGGATTCTTCATCAGTGAGTCGAAACTAATCGTTTAAGACCATTCTCGTCCAAATATTCGAAAATTACAGACGAATTGATAGGCACTCTGATCAGGTGAACAGAGCGCCAAAAATAGTAGTTCGTGATGTTTTGTTGGAAAAAAGTGGGAAAGTTATGTGGACAGGAGCTTTGGCACTCATGTTCAAACTTTGACAAATCATATCTCTGAAATATTGGTTTCTCAGAGTTGGGAATGACATCAATGGATTCTTATGACAGAACTGCATCATAAAGGAAATTAAATTTAAATAACAGTTTAATTATCAAGATTAAATGAGCAATCTGCACTGCTTCAATGCTTTAATGCTTCATAAATTGTCATTAAAAAAAATGAGCAATCTGCCATGCTACAATGCTTTTATGATCCAAAAACTTTCAAAAAAAAGTGCCAAAAATTATTAATCCGAATCCACCAGACCAGATTCTTATGATAGAACTGCATCATAAAATAAATTAAATTTAAACAAGAGTGCCTAACATTAATCTGAAACCACCAGACCGATTCTACCCAATAACGAACTTATCCGAGATATTCATTCCTTAAATCTACTCTGCAAATTATATTATATCAATTGAAACTTAGTCAATATTCCCGTTTTGTTTTTACTGGAGATATTCTGAACCCAATTTTATTAACTTACAAAGTATATATTTCCATCATCATATGGATTATCCAACAGCTATCCATGATAACTGAGGTTGTTTCAGTGTTCATTTTGCATTCAATCATACTTTGTTTTCTAGAACAGGAGGTATTTTATATCAAGAATTTTGAATAGAACTAGAAATAAATATGACATCATACTCAGTTTGAATTATCTCTTTTCTGCAGACAGACACAATACCTTCTATTTTTCTATGCAACACCTCCTAAAAGGATGTGTAAGAGGTATAGGAGGTGTTGCTCTATGAGATGACATTCACAGAACACTACTATATGACAATGACGACACACAGAATATACCTTACGGAGAGTATATTCTGTGTGATATGTATGAACACGGATTCTCAAATTCATAATATTTACGATTTAAAGTTTAAATTTTGAAAATCATATCTCCGGAAGTATTAGCTTTTTAGAGTTGAAAATGGTATCAATGGATTCTTATGATGAAACTGCATCTTAAAAAAAATTGAACTTGATGAATTTTTTTTTCGTTACTCCGAAACCATCTGACCGATATTGCCTGATAACAAACTTAACCGAGATATTTATCTCCCAAACCTACTCTAAAAATTTCAACTGCCCAGCTCATTCCGTTCGAAAGTTATCGGACGGCCGGACGGACGGCCGTCCGGACAGAATCTATTTCGACCACGGATTCTTGATCAGTGAGTCGAACCAAATCGTTTAATAACATTTTCAGCCAAAAATTCGAAAATTACAGACATTTGGTCAAATTGATAAGCACTCTGTTCGGAGGAACAAGGGTCCAAAAAGTGAGATATTGTCTAGCGTTTTACAATATCAACAAATGGCTACTTATAGGCAGACCTGAGCCAAAGCATTGTGCTTGTGAAAGCGCTTGAAGCCTTTCTGTGCTCTCGAGTCTTGTGCTCCCAAGCAATTTTTGAAATCAGTGCTTAGTGCTTACTGCTTCGTAATTCAAGAACTTCATGAGAAGGCTTAGTGCTTAGTAATCCTTTCAGTGCTCCCGAGCACTTCCAAGGATTACTATTTACTAACTACCTATCGCAGGGGTGGCCAACTTGATGAGATCCAAGATCTACTATTTACTGACGAAACTCTGCGCGATCTACCAATACAGTGCGCGTCAAAATTATGGAACAAATTCATTTTCTCAGAAAAAAAATATTTGGCAACAAAATCCTAAAACAGGTCAATTTTTGTTTCACTTTTACCAAATTTGTATTCATTTTTGAAGGATTTTTGTTACACCCTGTGCCATCCCTATCAACCCTCTAAATTTTTTGAATAGGGAGAGTGGGCCATGTGGTACTTTTTTGTCAAGGTCTTTGTATCTTCTTTACAGGCGTGCAGAAATTTTCAAGAAAAAATTTTCTTTTTTGAAAAGTTAGTTCAAAGAGGTAGAATAACTCCAGAAACTCTCCAGAGGGTACAGGAAGAATGTGTCAAGCGCTTTGATTATTGCATCCAGAACGATGGTCGTCATTCTGAATATTTAATTCAACGTATCTTGTAATGCACAAGATTCTTCGGATGGTACTTCAATGCCGAAATAAATTACCAATGTCACTCCATTTTCTTTCTCCATTAACGGGTTCGCAGGGGTTGAAAGTTGTGCATGAACAAAACTGTAATGGTCGACTTTCATTCGGTGACAAATTTCATCAGGTACCATCGTCTCAAAGTCAATGACCCATTACAAAGTGCACATACTGAAAACCTCTTTGAACTAACTATTTTTCAAAAAAGAGAATTTTTTCTTTAAAATCTCTGCACGATAGAAGAAGATACAAAGAGCTTGCCAAAAAAGTACCACATGACCCACTTTCCCTATTCAAAAAATTTAGTGGATTGATGGGGATAGCACAGGGTGCAACAAAAATCCTTCAAAAATTCATAAAAATTTGGTAAAAGTGAAACAAAAACTGACCTGTTTCAGGATTTTGTTGCCAAATATTTTCCTTCTGAGCAAATGAATTTGTTCCATAATTTTGACGCGCACTGTATAGATCTATAATTGCAGAAATTTTAAATGACATTCGATGCTGTCTGTCTCGCCACGATCGGCTGGACCTATAGCTACGATCACAGAATATACCTTAGATAGGGTATATTCTGTGGCTACGATCGACCAGTCGATCGCGATCGACCGGTCTTATCCCCCTGACTTATCGTAATACGAATAGACGCTTACGCGCTGTCGCTGTGGTCGGAGGAGTTGATGTGTACCAGGGTGATCAATTCAGGCATGAACAGAACTTGTAATTATTATCAGTTGTTGGTTATTGATTCATATAATGGTCCGTGGATATGTGAATATTGAAATCTCCTGAAAATTATTCAGTATCAAAGTATTTTTAAGTGGATCGTCTATCAAGAAGATACAGGGTGTCCCGGATAAGAGGGGAAACATTTTAGTGGGAGACAGAAAACAACTAGAGGATCCCGAAAACCCCCCATATGTAGATCTAGGAGTTCTAGATTCTGATTTACAGGGTGTTTTTTGCGCGTATGTTCTGGGGAACATCGCGTTATCATTTTGCCCAAATGTCTGTTATTTTCGAATTTTTTGCCGAAAATGGTCTCAAACAATTGGGTTGGACTCCCCGATGATGAATTCGAGGTCAATTTTAAGCACGTTTGTGAAATTTTTTGAGCATCGTATCGCTAGTAAATGTAAAAAAAATTAGGTATTAAAAAATATTTTTTGTCACGATAACCTGAGAACGGAAAGAGATAGCGATTTGAAATATTCAGGTTAGGTTGCGCATCTGAATGCAATATTTGAGTTCGTTTATAAGTATAATCGGCCAAACGGTTTTGGAGTTATACCCATCTGAAATTTCGAAGTTATTTCCTCAATAACTCGAAAAATTCAAAACCGATCCCATTCAAACATATATATTAGTTGTAGAATGCCAACGCGAAAATTCTTGCAAAAATTTCGTGAGGACGATCCTCACGAAATCCTCAGAAATTTTTTCAAAAATTATTGAAAATCATTAAAAAAAAATCCATATATCAGAAACTATTCATCCGACATGGCTGAAATTTCGCGAGAGCCTTCAGAACCTATCTCTACTACCAAAGTTCCAAGTTTGAACACGATCGGATCTATAATCGTCAAACTGTTTCGGAGTTATACCCATCTGGAATATTATTTCCTCGATTACTCAAAAAATGTAGACTCGATCGAATTGAAGCTTGCTAACTAGTTGTAGAATATCGACATAAACACGTGTGTAAAATTTTGTGAGAACCGAACCGCTAAAAAATTTTGAAAAATCACGACAAGAAAATTGGCTCAAGCACTGACGTGAAGTCAGGAGCTTTTGCACGTATGTTCTATTGTCCATTCTCCTGTATGGGACACTCTCAATCGAATTTACCATGGTGAATTCTATTGCCCGTTCGCCTGTATTGGACACACTTAGTCGAATTTACCATAGTAAATTCGAAGAATGTACATTAGAACATACGCGCAAAAGCTCCTGACCTCCTGACCTCACGTCAGTGCTTGAACCAATTTTTTTAAATTTGAATGGAAATTAAAACCACTAAATCTCCTTAACGGAACCACCGATTTATCTGAAGTTTGAAATAAAGATAGCTTTCATGAGGTTCCAGAAAATTGCAATCGAATATCATTCAATTTGTAGGACCGTATCCCATAAATTTGAACAGTTCTAAAAAGTGCGCGAAATCACCCTGTACAATGAATTTCATGATTTCTTCGATATCTGCGTAAACTGTAACATTCATGTATTCAATTCACCAAATAATATTGTATGGCACCATCCAGGTAGCCGAGGGCTGTTTTTTTTCTTGATAGTGATAATATTTTTTTCCCTCGTGTCGATATTAATCATCCTATTCATCTCGTAACTAGATGAACTTTGAATCTTTATGAATTTAATCAATTTAATATACATCATTGAATGTTAATTTCAGTTTTCATTTGATAGAATACATAAGTTTTTTGAAGCGTAAAAACCGATTCAGATGCCCTGATTTACAAGTCCCTATCTCTTTCCATTCGAAAGTTACCATGACAACGGTCATCCATCCAGCTACTGAACTCATCCAAGGCTGCTCGGATATCCAACAATATAGATCCGATCGTGTTCAAACTTGGAACTTGGCTGTAGAGGTCACAAGTCTCTGCCAAAATTTAAGCGAAGTCGGACGAATACTTTCTGATATACAGTGCGCGTCAAACTTATGGAACAAATTCATTTTCTCAGAAGAAAAATATTTGACAACAAAATCCTGAAACAGGTCAATTTTTGTTTCACTTTTACCAAATTTTTATGCATTTTTGAAGGATTTTTGTTGCACCCTGTGCCATCTCCATCAACCCTCTAAATTTTTTGAATAGGGAAAGTGGGTCATGTGGTACTTTTTTGGCAAGGACTTTGTATCTTCTTCACAGGCGTGCAGAAATTTCCAAGAAAAAAATTTTCTTTTTTGAAAAATAGTTAGTTCAAAGAGGTTTTCAGTATGTGCACTTTGTCATGGCTCATTTACTTTGAGACGATGGTACCTGATGAAATTTGTCACCAAATGAAAGTAGACCATTACTGTTTTGTTCATGCACAACTTTCAACCCCCTCACGTGAAAAATTAGAATGTGAGGGGGTTGAAAGTTGTGCACGAACAAAACTGTAATGGTCGACTTTCATTCGGTGAAAAGTAAATGAGCCATGACAAAGTGCACATACTGAAAACCTCTTTGAACTAACTATTTTTCAAAAAAGAGAATTTTTTCTTCTCTACGAATTGCAAGTCGCTATC
Source organism: Halyzia sedecimguttata (assembly GCA_937662695.2). Classification (NCBI taxonomy): domain Eukaryota; kingdom Metazoa; phylum Arthropoda; class Insecta; order Coleoptera; family Coccinellidae; genus Halyzia; species Halyzia sedecimguttata. Next base: position 59,450,213 of record OW569413.2, read on the forward strand.
TCCTTCCGTTCCCAAGTTATCGTGGTATAAATAAAATTTTTGATCATTTTTTAATTTTCTACTTATGCGATTCTCACAAAATTTCACAAACGTTTTGTCGTCGTGTTAATATTCTACATTTTGCTACCAAATTTCAATTCGATCGGATCTGTATTGGTTGAAGAAAAAATTAGTACTCGAAAAACGTTGGGCCTATTATGCCCATTCACGAACTGGAATGTGCCACCTTCCCTGGAAATTTCAAGTCGCTATCTCTTTCCGTTCTCAAGTTATCGTGGCAACGGCCGAATGGACTGAATCAAATTTGACCTCGAATTCTTCATCAGTGAGTCGAGAGACCGTTTCGGCAAAAAAATCGAAAGTTACAGACATTAGAGCAAAATAATAGGACGCTGTCCCGCAGAACATGCGCGTAAAAATGACACCGTGAAATCAGTTTTGATTCCGGGGTATAAAACAGGATATGGTCCATTCACAAATACACAAGTCCACTTAGAAATATGCCACGTATCTACGTAGCTATGAATATATAGAATTGTAAAAAAATATTTACTGGTTTGATTTCTTACAGATTCTGATTCTTTTCTGCCTTGTTGCTATTTCTTCAACTCATCCGATTGCTGTGTATCCCCAGTACGAACATTCTGGCCATGAAGAAATTCAGTATGTACAGCATGTTCCAGAACATCAGAGTCTCCAGGAGGAAGTACATGAAAATCAGATAGCGTCACATCAATATGAACCTGCTCACTACGAGCCTGAACAGGAACATAAGAAAGATATTGATTATTACGTAAGTCCCGACATAATGCCCACAGAAAAGTATTTCGAAATATAAACCAACAATAGCGCAAAAATATTGTTGAGTTCGTGAATTATGGAAATCGAATTTATTCAAATATTTTTATTTTTCTTGATGAGTAATTAAAGCGAATGATTCATCGCAATAGTCAACATACAAAGTGAAGCACAGGAATATAATAATTATTGTTCGTTCTTTTATCATCTCTATATGAAAGAATATTTCATTTTTGGCGCTCTCGTTCCGCGGAACAGAGTGCTTATTAATTTGCCCAAATGTCTGTAATTTTCGAATTTTTGGCTGAAAATGGTCTTAAGCGATTTGGTTCGACTCACTGATCAAGACTCCGTGGTCGAAATCGATTCTGTCCGTCCAGCCGTTAACACGATAACTCTCGAACGGAATGAGCTAGACAGTTGAAATTTTCAGAGTCGTCATGTTACGAACATGATAATTGTTTCAGAATTGGGAAGATACAAAATGGAAAACAAAACAATTCTTGTCACTCTGAATAAACTCAGTACCAGATGGAATACTCTTCAAAACAGAAAGTTTTTGAAACGACCAAAATTAATTATAACAGAAGCTATGTCCACTGCAACATACCAACTACACAAGAGGGCTAAGGAAAGGTTTGGAAGTGGAAATGTATGGTTTTTTGGAAGAAATATAAATGTGAAGATCAATGAAGTCAAATAAAAGATCACATGTCCTGAAGACATGGATAATATAACCCAATAATGGCTTTGCGCAGTCGTGACTTTATTTGAGTTTGTGAAGGACACTCTGTGGTTCGGTATTTTTGTTTTGATCTTTTTTTTGTAGCGGGGTAACAAAACATTATTCGGAAGAGGTTTCGTGTTTTTGCTTTAAACTTAATATTAATTTTTTTTAGACGGTAATCCCTTCCTTTTTTTTCTTTTTTTTTGGTGGTTCAAATTTTTTTGTTGTTCTTTTTTATAAGCAGATGAATAATTTGAATGAAGCGTTCACTATATTCGAGGATTATGAGAATATAAGAAATGTAGAATGTTACGATATATCAGATTTTCATGAATGTTTGGGGATAAGATATGGTATGATAAATGTAACAATACTACATTATAATATCCGTAGTGTACTTGCTAATTCTGATGAATTTTGTGTACATTTAGAGAAGCTGAATGAGAGAGGTACTGTTGGTATTATTGTGCTGTCGGAGATATGGATGCTAAACGATATCAATGATTTGGAAATTGAAGGATTCTCTGTTCTGTTCATTATAACGGTGCCTCATTTAATAAGTGCGACGGAGTTATTGTTTATGTTAGAGAGGATATATGTATCTACCACAGCCCCCTATATCTACTAGCCTGGAAGATGATAAAATGGCAACACCGCTCTGAGTCGTACGCCAGGCGATTCAGTCGAACGTTGTTATTGTAAATGGACGATTACTTCTGATTGTGGAGTTAACCATTATTGTTTTTCGCGGGCAATTCGTGGTATTTTTGTGTATCACGGTGTCAAATGTGAATTAATGCAATGCAGTGATAAATATGGTCGGATATTTGATATTTATATGTTCTGTGATTAAACTGCAGTGTGTAAATAGTGAAATTTCCTTTGGATTATTTCTACTTCGAGTACATTTCAGTTTACACTATGGACAACAAGATGGACTAGAAATATGAGTGAATTTTTGAACAAAAATTGATACATCTGGATGGGAGATCAAGAAGCTCAAATAATCTATTTATTTTTCTGTATGTATTCAATTTCCAAAAGTCTGCATCTGTAGATGCTTCGGTTGAAAACAATAAGGACCTTATTCATATTAAATTATTCATTAACAATGTTCAGATTTCCTGCAGTGATTTGAAATCGATTCTTCCTTTCGATCTTACCCCAAGCTGATGGTCTCAACTTACTAATCTGATTTCCCGCTACAGAAATATAATTAATGGGGATTCAGATTCGGAATTAATCAATTTATTTTATCAACATTTTTACACAGTTCAGATCAAAATAGTTATTTTTGTATCTAGTGCGCGAAATGCTACTTTGGTGATCGAGAACTGATTTTTTTTAACGAGGCGCAGCCGAGTTAAAAAAAAGTCGAGATCACCAAAGTATTTCGCGCATGAGATGCAAACAAAATTTTTTCTACAAACTTCAAAAATATTGTTCTAAAATAAGTAAGATGCTTAGCTTAATATGAAAAATAGTATGGAACTGGCTTAAACTGTGTTTACAAATCAAGTAATTACTGTAACTATGGAAATAAAATGGCATTTGTTGACCATTATTTCAAAGTGACAGTTCTTGATAATTATTTTGGAGTGACTTTTTATTCGCGTCAATTTCGTGCGTGATATTTATAACTGTGAAATAATGGAAATTTCGAGCGACGATGATGTAAGCAGTACCTCACCTAACTCGGCAGATGCGGCCAATTCTGTAATTTTAAATCTTTCACCGGAGAAATCGAGGAACATAAAGGTTAAAATATAAAAATTCCATATTGTTTGCATGCAGTGTGCGAAGTAGGTATTTCGCACACTACTTCGCGCACGGTGTCATGGTAACGAAGGAAAATGAAAAAAAGGGTCACTTCGCATATTGTTGTCAATGCGCGAACCTTGTCATTTTTTGACGTTTGTAGAAAAAATTATTTTATGTGAATTTACTCTTTATAATTATAGCATTGAATTGATATTCTGAATTCACAGTGACTTGTAGTTGTGCTTTACATTCGTAAATCATTCTAAATTCACTTTGTTCTGTTTTCGCAAATTTACTTTTGAAAAATTTTGTAGAAAATATGAATTACAATGTTATTGTCCACCGAATGGAAAATAAACAGAAACATTTGTAGATAGCAGAAACTCACCATTATATTAAGAACCAAAACAAGGCAAACTCTAAGATGATTATCACAATTTTCATTAGCCTATCTAACTATTATATAATAGTTATGTTTGGGAATATATTTTTATTTTGAGAATTTCATTCAAGTTTATAATTTTTTTGCCAATAGTTAACCCTACACCTTTTCGTGGTTCTTGCGGAACAATGAATTGAATAACAACTACCTAGGTTTCTATTTCAACTTGATCTCAATAATATTGCAGAATGAATTGTAGTTATTCAATTTATTGAAAAAGTAGGGTCTCAAATTGTTTATTCATCCAGGGATTCCAAGCAAGAAAACCTATTCAATGAGTTCACTAGAGTTTTAAATACGAAATATACGATATCTAGCGCTACCGCATTGAAGAAGTATGCCTCTCTAAGAGACTATAAATTGCGGCGTTATCAGACTGTGTTCCAGGCTATCTCTATAGTGGGCTGTGTATCTACCAACGTTGAAAAAGTAACACTATCAGAAGTGGGTATGTTCGAATGCAGATTGGAGTTCTATCAGGATAAAATTAATCTATTGGCACTTTATCGTCCGGGTACCAAAAATAAGCGAGATTTTGTCGATAATATAAATGACTTTTTGAACACCTTTCCTAAAGGTGACATTACTATTTCTATTGGTAATATAAATATCGAGATTTTTGAGAAAAACACGCCCATACTAGAATCTATAGCATATTTGAACATGATCGAAAAAAATGGTTTCATCTCGCAAATTAACGTACCTACTAGAGTCGATAGTTATCTGCTACTACTCTTGATCACATTTTTGTTTGTCCATCCAAAAAAATCGGCAATAAAATGAAAGTTGGCACGGTAGTCCTGAATAACAACCTGACGGACCATTATCCCGTAATGTGTAATATACAATTCCAAACGGAGAAAACGGTAGGAAAAGTTCACGGTACCAAGGAGATCAAGAGAATCGATAAGAGTGTCATCTTCGAGAAAATTAAACTTATGAATTGGAATATCTTAGCTTTGATAGTCAGGATTCGCAAGAATGCACCAATATATTCTATAAAATGTTCAGCAAGTGTTTGGAAAATTCTTCTTCGATAAAACGAGATTGCAACAAATCTCTTAAAATCAAACCATGGATGACGAGTGGGATTTTAACTTCTACAAGAAAAAGAGATCATTTGAGAAGGAAGGTACTAACGAATAGCTAGATCGCCAGATTTGACACCCAAGATTACTCCTTGTGGGGGTACTTAAAAAGCAACGTATACGTTACTGGACCGGCGAGTTTAGAAGAATTACAAGCAAGAATTCTTCAGGAGATACATCGTATACCTCCTGAAGTTATTGACCATGTTCAGCAAGAATTTATTAATCGCCTTGGTTACTGTCAGGTAGCCAACGGTGCACAGATTCAACATCTATTTAATCATTATCTTTAAATTTAGTAAAATTTCAAATATTGGTTTTTTCATTTATGTATCCAACCAACATACTCTAATAATATAATTTTTGATGATTTTCATGTAAAATGACACGTTCTTTCAATTGGCATGGTCGAAATTGGGTGTTGCCATTAAAAAACATTGTCTATGACGTCATGTCTAGAATAACGATTACGTCACAAATATGGGTCGTATGTCAAAAAGTGCATTTGTTTAAGACAAAATCGAGGTCTCAGAGGATTTTTTCGAAGAATCCTCACAAAGCTGTTGGACTCATTTGGAACTTTATTTTCCCAATTTTTCAAAAACTACAGAACCGAAATTTGTATTCAGGTGTATGTAGTAGAAAAGTAATAGTAGTATATGTGTAGATTTCAAGGTTCCTGCAATATTTTATGAGAATTGTATCAGTAGAAGCGAAAAAGATTGTTTCGAGTCAAATTCAATATCTCAGGAACTGATCGCTAGAATTCGCGGAATATTCTTATGTATTCTGTTTTGTATACGTAAATATATACAAGGCAACGATAAATCTGAAATACCACATTATCCAGAATCACGCCTAGGTAATTGGATACTTGTTTCAATTTAATGTTCTGTTTGTTGATTATTATTATATTAGTATTCATGGTCTACTTTTACCGTTCTGGTTGCTTCACTCTACACGGTTTCTTTCTTTTTCTTGTTCTGTTTGTTTCTTCATCGTTGCTTATATTCCACAATTTTGTTCACGTCGATCTGGAACGATACACCGGATTTAATATTTCTTGTTGTTGATTTTATGCCTGGTATAATATTGAATTATTATGAATTTCTATCTGGTAGGTATACAGGAATTTTACTGTTGCCTGGAAAAAGAATAATTAGCTTCATGAACTTGGTAAAACGTTGCTTCATTTTTTAGAAAAGGTGCTGTATCTTGGAGAAGGCGTTTAACATGTCATAGGAATACGGCTCCAGTGAGTGTAGACAGATAGTTCTTCATTGATGTCCTCTGTTATGTATTCTAAATAATTATTTAACAGAGTTGAGTGTTCTTTTTGAAATCCGATCTTTTGATCTCGTAGAATTTTTTTATTTGTAAGAAAATTTGGCGTGTCTCTTATATATGCTGACTGACAAAGAAACTGCAACACCCAGAAGGAGCTGTTTAAATTTTAATTTTTTTTGGTAAAACATAGATAGTATAGCAAGTAGTAAATGATTGAAACTTGAAGAAAGAAAACGAAGGGTTCACAAATTTTTTTAATAAATTTGATAATAATGTGTTTGTCCACCGCGATTATCTAATACACTCCCCAACACGTCTTGGCATTGATTCAATAAGATGGTCTATTTAATCTCGAGGGATACTATCCTAAGCTACCTGTAGTTCATGTATCAGAGCCGCCAGTCCGTGAGTGCTGGGGTAAATTTCCAAGCCTTCTACCCATGATGTCTCAAACATGCTCTATGGGCGGAAGATCGGGGTATCTGGGCGGCCATGGCAAAAGATTCAGATGGGTCACTTCAAAAAAGTTTAAACTAACTCTGGCAACATGAGGTCGAGCATTATCTTGCTGAAATATTGAATTCTCGAGCCGGTTAAGGTAAGGGAGAACATATGACTCCACTATTTCTTGAAGGTAACGCAGCGCTGTCATGTTACCTCGAATAAAGACTAAAGGTGACCTACTTGCACGTGCAATATCACCCCATACCATAACGCCTCCTGTCCGGTGTACATGACGCTCAATATCAAACTGAGGTTCACGTCTTTCTCCCTGACGTCGCCTAACCCTTCTTCGGCCATCATGTGCACCCAAGGAGAATCGAGATTCATCAGAGAAGACGGCGTGATGCCCTTCCACATTCCAATGTTGACGTTCTCTGCACCACTGTAATCATTGCCGGCGATGCTCAACCGTCAGAGGTAACATAAGATGGGGTCGATAATGCTGCAATCCAAAAGACCTTATTCTGGCCGTAAACCGTTCGGACAGTTACAGAATGGCCTTGTTCTCCTAACCACCCATCAGCCAAAGATCGAGTTGTCACAAATCGATCTCTAATAGCCATAAGTCCTAGACGTCGTTCTTGAACTTCATTTGTGCCCCTTCGACGTCCGGTGCCTACTCTTCTTCGATTTTGGGCATTATCAAGCCACGCTTGACAACATCTCATAACAGTAGTTGGATTTCTGTTCGTAAGGTTGGCGATTTCTAGAAATGACAGCCCCGCCTCCCGAAGACCAATAATTCGACCTTCGACCTCTTTCAAATTCTCTTAGCTGGCGATAAATTCCGCGTACTCGTGCTCTAGGCATTTTAACAGCAACTAAACATCGACTTTGGATCTCCTCGAACAGTTGGTTTGTTGTAAAATTTAAAAAAATTGCGAAAAACAACTACAATATGTAAGTAACAAAAAATGTTTACATGAAAAATGCTTCACGATTTTTTTCTCCAAATTTTAATCATTTACTCCTTGCTTTACTATCTATGTTTCACCTGAAGAATTTGAAATTTAAACAGCTCCTTCTGGGTATTGCAGTTTCTTTGTCAGTTAGTATATTACTTTCTCTATTACCCTATTAAGCTTAGCGCCATGAAAGAAATTGCATATTTCTCGTCTTTTCCCCGTTTATACATATATTTAAAAGAGTAGAGTCGCACACACAGTATCTCAGAATACAGTAATAGTCGAGGTAAAATTGTTATTTTTCCTACGAGCGTCCGGAAAAATGCCTTCGGAAATAGCAGCATATTTAAATGTGGAAAATTCTGAGAATTACATTGGTCATAGTTTCAGACGTTCGTCGGCTAATATATAGGCCAATTCTGGGGAAGGAATATCCAATGTTAATCTCACACTGTCGCCGAGAGTTACATCGACGAGTCAACTAATCAAAAAGCCAATATCTAATAAGATATTGTGTACAGATAACTCTACTTTAAATAATCATCCATACAGCTGCCCTACAGAGAATCATCAATCTGCGAACGACTGTCCTTCAACTTCAACGAAAGAGAATATTAGGTACTTGCCCTTTTGCGCCGCATCAGTGTTCATGGAGAATGAACGGATAGGATCAGCAATCAATTTGCAATAAATGTAAATAATTGTTTTTTCGTAATAAATATTTCGAACATATATTTTGATATCTCTTCTTTTTTTGCGCGTATGCTCTGGGGAACATCGCGTTATCATTTTGCCCAAATGTCTGTAACTTTGGAATTTTTATTGAAATTGGTCTCAAACGATTCGGTTCGACTCCCAAATGAAGAAATCGAGGTCAAATTTGATTCTGTCCGGTCGGCCGTCCGGCCGTTGCCACGATAACTTGAGAACGGAAAGAGCTAGCGACTTGAAATTTTAAGGGTAGGTGGCGCATCTCGATACGACGGACAAGTTCGTTAATGGGCATAATCGGCCTAATGGTTTCCGAGTAATAGTTTTGTTTTCAACCAATATAGATCCAATCGAATTGGAACTTGGTGAATAGTTGTAGAATATAAACCTAAGTACGTTTGTGAAATTTTGTGAGAATCGTAACGCTAAAAAATACGAATACAAAATATCCTAAATTCAAAATTTATTCCAGGCACCACCAAAATACACATTCAGATATGGAGTACAGGACTACCACACCGGAGATATAAAATCACAGCATGAAACCAGAGATGGCGACGTTGTGAAGGGACAGTACACACTAGTTGAACCTGATGGTTCCATCAGAACTGTTTCATACACAGCTGACAAACATAACGGATTTAATGCAGTGGTCAAGAAAACGGCACCAGTGGCACATGAAGAACCAGAGGTCCACTATGAGTCCGGAGCTGATTATCAACCAGAAACTCACTACCAACCAGAAACTCACCACCAACCAGAAACTCACTATCAATCAGAAGCACTACAGCAAGAAGAAGCTCTATCTAATGAACATTACTGAATATTCAGAAAAACAATAGCGAATATATTCAGAATATTGGTTAATTATCTGAAAATTTGGTATTAGGTACCTACTTCTGAGAGATGGCTTGTTGAGTACGTATATAAGTCCTGTCCTCCTCAATACACCAACTGTGAGAAAAAGTATATGAAGAACTCTTCAAAAACCGCTGAGCTGAAATATGCTTGTATTTGTGTACTTTCCCTACTCTTTAATGCATCTAGAGGAAGACATATCTTCTGCCAATTATGCCTCCTTTCATCTAGTCTTAATTAGTAAAATTTATTGTATAGGCAAATTCCCATATTTTGTTTCAAATAATTGTCTGGATGAAATTCTGCAGCGTAATGAAGTCACATCATATTCGAAGAATTCTCATGCTGTGTATGTTTTTAATTATAGAGACATGGATATTTATTGGCCGGTATAAGGCGATAAGTTTATTTGAAATGTGTTCTATTTTGTATTATGTAGTCTGAATTGTTAATGAATTTGATTTTTGTTGATTAGTTTTATGACCAGAATATCATGTGAATATAGATCAAAGCAATTATATTTGTCTGAAATCAGAAGCTTATTTAACTTTGTTACCAAGACCACCAGTTTTCGGGAGTTGTCATGATGGAAGTCGACCTAACAGAAAGTATTGAGTGGAAATTTCTTGAACAGATACATTTCATTGTCTGGTAGCAAATGAACCCTTTTAGGCTTTGAATTAATTGATGCTAAGAAAAAAAGTGGGTAAGCCCTGTGGACTGGAGCTTTGGCGCTCTTGTTCAAACTTTGAAAAATCATATATCTCCGAAAGTGTTGGGTTCTCAGAGTTGCGAATGGATTCAATGGATTCTTATGATAGATCTGAATCATAAAATATCATAAATTCAAACGAGTGTCATTTAAAAAAGAACAAGAGTGCCAACTGCAATTATTAATCCGAAACGACCAGACCGATTATACCGAATAACGAACTTATCCCAGATATTCATTCCTCAAATCTACTCTGACAATTATATTATATCAATTGAAACTGAGCCAATATTCCAGTTTTGTTTTAACAGGAGATATTCTGAACCCAATTTGATTCCATCATCATTTATGGATTATCCAAGGCTAGTATTTTTATCACCCAAAAATTATGCTCAGGTTATTTCATTGATCATTTTGCATTTGTAACGAAGTGATTTTTCGTTGCTATCAAATTTCCTAAAATTACATTTTTCATTTTCATATTTAAAGGTAATAGTCGTCAACAAGTCGAATTAATCGAATTTATTTCGATTCGTTCGACAAAGAGCCCACCGAAGTCCTGGTAATTTAATTTATTAATTTTCCATTCAGCGCAATGAGAAATATAATTCGAATTATTTAAATTCAAACTCAAATTCAGTCCTATGTAGAAAAACACGTATGTCGACCGCAATCGCTGGTTATCTGTAACATTGCAATTTTTTTACGTGTTGACGGGTTTTTCTAACGCTCGCATCGGACACGGGACGACGAAATGAATTGCGCCGACGTTATTCCTGACCAGCACCGGAAAAGTAGTACCGATAGGGAAAATAGAGTCTGACCAATCCGCAGGCCCCTTGGGCTCCCCCCTCTAGAAAATCTCCCCAAAATCACGGCACATGACGTACTCACCGACCGAACCTATAAATGCGCTGTGCGCAGCAATTAGGGCATTCATTTTCCGAGATTCCGAGTTTCAGTAATTAAGATTAATTCATTATTCATTTTCCGAGATTCCGAGTTTCAGTAGTTGATATAGATTCATTAATTCATTTTCCGCGATTCCGAAAGTCGGATATTAATTCAGATTCATTCCGAGATTGAGTATTTTTCCGCTTGGAATTACGCTTATATTAAATTCCGAAATTTTAATTCTCCGATATATAGTTTATTATTAGTCCGCAGAAATACATTTTTTAGTTCATATTTTCCGTAGAATTTCTCTTTTTATTTTATTTCATTTTTGGGTAGAATCAGTTACAGTTTGTGCAAGTGCAAGTACCTGGTGAGTACGCTGTGGTAGGTTTGAATATTCGTTAATTCGGCGATCTGTGTTCCGATCCGAATTTATTCCTTTCCCCGCTACACAATAATTATTGTGTAGTTACCACCGGGGGTGTCGCTTACATTTCGTTCTTGATTGCCTTCTCCGTTGAGGAATCCTCGCTTTGTAGGCCTTTGAGACGAAATAAAAGACACAACCGAGAACCCCTCAGATCATTTGGTTGAGGCGAGCATTAGGTCAGTTACTGGCCCGGTGTTCCTTGACCCGGTGCCTGAGTTATACCATCCCGATTCCTGAAAGGAAATCCCACCGTTATTACCTCCGACGTATTTTCCGACCGAGAACACTAGCCGATTTCGTATGTTCGACCGATCATAATTTGATTATTCCATATTCGTCTGCAAACGCTTTGTGTGCTCTCGCCTATCTGCTTAGCTTGCTCTATTCGTTCCAACCGCTCTATTAATAAATCTTATTCATTTGCTTGCATAGAAATTAATCAAATTCATCATTTGCTATTTCATTCGTAGTCAATTCTTACTATCACCTATTAGCGAGTTGCTCTTCACATTTCCAGGTCCCGCTTTGTATATCATATTTCTGTACATTTGATTTGGATGAAACTTTTAATTTAAATTGATATACAGGGTGGGCCTTATCTAACTGTTGATTACTGACATAGCTTGTTTTAAATTACATTTCCAGGAACTATTCTGTATATCATATTTCGCCTCGGTCAATTTATACCGAAACATTTAATTGACATCGATATACAGGGTGGTCCTTGTTTTATTTTGATTCTTCACATTGCTTATTTTGAATTGCAACTGCCGTAACTACTCTGTATAACCTATTTTAACTCGGTCAATTTATACCGAGACATTCAATTGACGTGGATATACAGGGTGGTCCTTGTTTTACTGTTGATTCTCGATTTTACTTATTTCGAATTGCAACCGCCGTGACTACTCTGTATAACCTATTTTAACTCGGTCAATTTATACCGAGACATTCAATTGACGTGGATATACAGGGTGGTCCTTGTTTTATTTTGATTCTTCACATTGCTTATTTTGAATTGCAACTGCCGTAACTACTCTGTATATCTCATTTTGACTCGGTCAATTTATACCGAAACATTTAATTGACATCGATATACATTACTTATTCTGAATTGCAACTGCCGTAACTACTCTGTGTATCATATTTTGACTCGGTCAATTTATACCGAAACTTAATTGACATCAATATACAGGGTGGTCCTTGTTTTATTGTTTATTCTTCATATTACCTATCATTGAATTTCTTTTGCCGTAACTGCTTTGATATCATATTTGAACTCGGTCAATTTATACCGAAACTTAATTGACGTCGATATGCAGGGTGGTCCTTGTTTTATTATTTATTCTTCATATTACCTATCATTGAATTTCTTTTGCCGTAACTGCTTTGTATATCATATTTGAACTCGGTCAATTTATACCGAAACTTAATTGACGTCGATATACAGGGTGGTCCTTGTTTTATTATTTATTCTTCATATTACCTATCATTGAATTTCTTTCGCCGTAACTGCTTTGTATATCATATTAGAACTCGGTCAATTTATACCGAAATACTTAATTGACATTGATATACAGGGTGATCCTTGTTTAACTACCGATTCTTGACATTACATATTTTGCTTTGCATTTGCCGTGACTGCTTTGTGTATCACAGTTCATTGGTGTCACATTTAACTGACACGTTCCATTCATAGTGGTATACAGGGTGGATCATATATCCGAAGTCAGCCCCACCGGTGTCCATTATTGAGTAACTGCATTTCTGGTCAGCCGTCTGCCGTTTGATTTCATTCTTGGACACTACGCTGTAAATCGCTTTCTTATATTGATTTTCATTTCGACCGATATATAGGGTGCGAGTTCTACTTCTGGACACTGGTGAACTCGAATCGGTTTTCATCTGACAAGTTGTTTTTTTTTTACTGTTTTGCTTTTCTCCTCTTACCTCTCTGCTCTGACACTGTATATAACTGATTATACTGATTTGGAATTTGTGTGAATATATTGTAAATAAAGTTGTACATAATCCTTTGGCGTTTTATTGATTATTATTACACAGTGTCAGAGTCCTTTTTCAGTGAAAGAATATATAACATTGCATCGCTAATATCTTAGATCAAACAGAGCCCTTCTCCAACTGTTTAAAGGTTACCCAGGGAATATTATTTTCAGTGATCGATTCTGTCAAGGAGTTGCAACCTTGCAAAACCCATTGCAACTGGCGCCCGAGTAAGTTTTGGATAGTAAGTTTCACCGCTCCGGAGAAAAGGTCGTCACACATTCAATCATACTTTGTTTTCCAGAATAGGAGGTGAGTAACAAATTTTGAATAGAACCAGAAACAAATATGCCGACTTCTTATCGGTAGATAAGATGACATGTATCAACACAGATAATACATATATATATTCATAGATAAAAATCCGGACGTTAATTTTCGATTACATAATTCTGTAAAATCATAGAGATTTACGATTTAATATTGAAATTTTGAACAATCATATCTCTGAAGGTATTAGCTTGTAAGAGTTGAAAATTATATCAATGGATTCTTATGACGAAACTCAAACTTAAAAAAATTGAATTTGAAATTTCTAATGTAAAAAAAAAAACAAGTCCAGAGCGTTCCTGCCAATCGGGTCCTTCATAAATGGCTTCGTATAATTAATATACTTATGCCTATATTTCACAATTCAAATAGACCCCAGAGGGATCATTGATTTGCCGAGAACGCAAGAACAGACGCGTTTCTGGCTTCTTGGCCTTCATCAGTACTCTGCAGCTTCTCAAGAAATTCAACTAAACTGACCCGGGTTAAGCCTCTCAGAGCCGGCTTGGTCGATCATACCTGTTTAGCGTTTTCAAAAATAATAATGAAAAATGGCGATACCGCTGTTAATAAATCAACAAGCCCAGAGCGTTCCTGCCAATCGGGTCCTTCATAAATGGCTTCGTATAATTAATATACTTATGCATATATTTCACAAGGCGTGGGCGATTAGGTATGATCGACCAAGCCGGCTCTGAGAGGCTTAACCCGGGTCAGTTTAGTTGAATATGTTGAGAAGCTACGTAGTACTGATGAAGGCCAAGAAGCCATGAAACGCGTCTGCTCTTGCTTTCTCGGCAAATCAATGAACCCCCTGGGGTCTATTTGACTTGTGAAATATATGCATAAGTGTATTAATTATACGAAGCCATTTATGAAGGACCCGATTGGCAGGAACGCTCTGGACTTGTTGATTTATTAACAACGGTGTCGCCATTTTTCATTATTATAAAAAAATTGTTTTTTCGTTACTCCGAAACCATATTATGCCGATTTTGCCCTATAATGAACTTAACATGCAAAGATATTTATCTCCCAAACTTACTCTGAAAATTCTTGATCAGTGAGTCGGACCAAATCGTTTAAGGCCATTTTCATCCAAAAATTCGAAAATTACAGACATTTGGGCAAATTGATAAGCCCTCTGATCCGAGGAACAAGAGCGCCAAAAACGTTTCAAATTTTACACAATCAATTCTACTTTTGAAATTAATCAAATTGCTTCATTTCTGAAACCCTTCCTCTTTGTCAGTTGAGCCAGTAGATGAGTAATTTATTATATATATTCCATCTCAGATATATTGGAATAAAAACCCAACGTCTTCACCTTCACGTCTTCAAATAAGTTTAGGACAATGACCAATATGCAGTTCTATAGTTAATAATCAATAGCGCAGGTCTGGACTGAGAAAACTGTATTTTTGCTGTTAAATCTGTAAAACATCAATACATCAATTTTTTCAACAAAAAAAATTACGCTTACGAACTATATTGAGTCCTCTATCAAACCATTGTTATTGGAAATACTGCCTCGCACTTCCTATTCACGTTTTATATAGCATTACATATCTAGTATCTACACTTCAAATGATTAATATGTACATATCTATGGAAAATCCCGAAACACGTCAAATTTAAATTTGTCATTCTTTTTCGTAATAATGCGAACCGTCTTCAACTTCAGCCCCCTTCGAAACACAGGTACAACCCCCAATTTTCCAAATAGGAAGTATGGGCTTGTGATACATCGCTTGAAAGGTCGCGTCCATTCTCTGGTCAGAAATGTTAGATATCACTTTTGTGCTTATTGTAGAACTCAAAAAAAAAAAAATTTAATTATATGATTACCGATCGGTAATCATATAATTTAATTTTTTTTTAAATGCATATCGATATGCATTATAATATTCCCTAATCTTATTGCAATAATACTAAACTGATTTGCCTTCAAGATATGTTAGAAAGAAAATGGAAAAAACAACCATAACATGTGTTTTCCAGATGGTACCATGAAAACTACGTAAAACTCTTTCTGTGGCAATGTAAGTTTCTTTAGAACGCCTTCGCAAATGTTTTTGTGCTGATAAGTTGTAGTTTATAAACCGCCGTATTCACTAAGCATTGTTAAGTGTTTCAATCTCCGTTAAGTCCTAACTGAAGTCCTCAGTTAAGGACAAATCTGAATAGCAACCCTCAATTAAAGAATTTAACGGTGGTTAAACAGGCTTGTTTCACCTTAATTTTCACGTTAATTGAGGTTGCGATTCTTATTTATGCTTAACTGAGGACCTCAGTTAGAACTTAACGGAGATTGAAAGCTTTGTGAATACGGCGGTATGTGTATTTGAATTTCATTAACTATGAATAAAGGGTCAATTAACGGAAATGCACAAAAATAACAATTTTACAAATGATTGGTTACGGAGATAACACCCGAACACAAAAAGAAGTAAGTCGCTTGTTTCAAGAGATATTTTCGAATTTGTCGCCTATATAACACAAGGGACAATAAGTAAATTAGAGAAGCAGTTTCATGAGTTTCGGCATAATACACTATATGGGAGGATGTGAAATTAGATTTGATGCTTGACTTTGAAGAAAATCCACATAAATCGCGTAGAGGCCTCCACAACATTC
Organism: Halyzia sedecimguttata; assembly: GCA_937662695.2. Lineage (NCBI taxonomy): Eukaryota > Metazoa > Arthropoda > Insecta > Coleoptera > Coccinellidae > Halyzia > Halyzia sedecimguttata. Next base: position 59,466,304 of record OW569413.2, read on the forward strand.
AATGTCAGCCATACATCGATTCTAAACATACTAAAACAAAATAAAATGCATCCCTATAAAATGATACCTACCCTTTGCAGGAGCTCTTGGAAGACGATTTTGATAGGAGACCTTATTTTTGTGAGCAATTGATGGGCAAGTTGGGTAACAACACTTATTATCCAATATTATAGTAGACGTATTGTTTTCTGATGAGGGCACTTTTTCTCTCAACGGCCATGCTAATCATCAAAATTTTCGCTACTGGTCTACCGAAATTCCTCACTGGATGAGAGAGGGACACACGCAATTCCCTCAAAAGGTTAATGTTTGGACATGAAATGTTCGTAACCATATCAAAGGTCCCTTGTGCATTGAGGGCAATTTCAATGGCGATTAATATTTAGCACTACTTCAAAATGATGTCGTTCCAACCTTGCCAAATTTACTTATATCCTGATTAAGGAAATCCTCAAGTCCACGGAATATACGATATGGTTGCAACAGGATGGAACACCACTACATTACCAACGCAATGTCTGGCAGTACCTCGACGCAATATTTCCAAATCGGTGGATAGGAAGGCGAGGAACGATTGAATGGCCAGCGCGAATAGAGCGATCCACTGATCTTAACCCATTAGATTTCTTTTTATGGGGATGATATGTGAAGAGCATTGTGTACAAAACTAAACCCCTAGAGATTGGCCTAAAAGATAGAATAATACTTGCGATTAGGTCGATCCCCCCAGAAATGTTTAATTATGTTGGAAAACATTTTATTTAAGGTTAGGATGTTGCCAATGAGTTCGCGGTGAACACTTTGAACATCTACTTCATTAACATTCATAAGTTTTTTGCTACATTTCATTTTTTTATATTATGGTACCAAATTTCGCTAATCATATTTGATTTTATTCGAATTTGATTTTTGCAATAAACATGAATAAAGCAATAAAGTGTTAACATTTCTGAATAGAAAATGACGAGACCTTTCAAATGATGTATCGCACGCCCATTCATAGAAAATAAATTTATTTAGTAACTATTTCTATCATGCGCAGTATCATTGAGCGAAATATTTGGAGAATCTTAAGTAATCCAATCTTAATTAAAAATTTTATATGAAAATTAAGTCTTACCTTCGAATGTACTTTTTAATTGGCTCAAACTATTTTCGAACAAAAATGTCTGGAATTCAACCATGTTGTTCTCTTACCTGCTATATCACGTAAATATAGTTACGCACCAAAGCACTATTTTAACATGAATATAGACCAATTACATACGATTATTACTAAATGTCACATTTACTAATAATCGTATGATCTTTGTATTACAAAGATTTCAGATTCGAATTTCGGTATGATATGGTCATTCTTGGTATCGCTTCAAAACAAGGATCCAAGCTAGAACTACCAAAAAATTGTCAGTTATAGCTTTTATAACGTTATATCTTTCGTTTAGTATATTTGGTTGTTCAATATATGCCTCACTGGTATAGTCGACGCCATATTATCTAATTCACATCCATCAATAGGTCTCTTGCATGTAACACGAAATCCCATATGTTTATGTTTTCTGAATTTCTGAACATAACTTATAAAATTTGAATATTTCGGTATTGAAAATCGGTAGATCGAGAAGTAAATTCAAATGAGGTGAAACGCTTCTGAATCATTGCTATGACGGATGACGTAATCAAAATGTACCAATGATTGTTACAGCCAATGCCGACAACGAGCCCTTCATAGGGTACTGTGTTGCACTAGAATAAAGAGTGAAACGGACACGAGAAGAGAGTGAGAGTAGATATGACGGTTTACGTCACTCGGAGGCGCCAAGTTTGGATCGTTTGAACAGGCATTATGCGCAACCAAATTTGAATGATCGTTTTCTCGTTGAAAATTTAAATTTTTGACGGCGGTTGAACTTTTTCAGTATTCTCATGGATATAATAATCGATACCAATAATAAAAAAAATTCATGCAAGAGACCTATTAGATAGAGTGCAAGGTAAATTTTTGAGGTGTATGGCATTTAAAATGGATCTAAAACATGGTGAATCCGATTATATACGGGTTATGCAAAGTTTGAATATGTTGCCACCATGGAGCTGGAGCTGACTTGGTTATCCTCTATAAGAATCAGAAGAGTTTCATTTAGAACCAGTGTAGAAAGATTGATAGTAAGTGTAAGTGTAGTATTTGTTTTATATAAGGGGATAACCAGTGGATGATAATAAATAATTAAATAAATACATTCTCATTCATCCTCCATTCAGTGAAGATATGCTGGGTAATTCCAACCCTGAAACAATTTAGAACCGTTAAATTTTCTTAGGTTACAATAATAGGACACTGATCAATGGTTAGGTGTAAAAGCAACCCTAGGTTAAATATTGTTGGGTGTCGCCAACTTATATCAAATATAGATGATTATTATTAACAGAATGGTTTCAATGTCTGTTATATTATATATACATATATCACAAACTTAATTAATATATAACATATATCAGTTATATCTCGACAGCTGAATTTTATGGGGCATGAAGCTTTAATATTATTTAACCAATCTTATTGTACTTATATGAACCATCCTGTATACAGAGACAAATCATGCTATATTCGCTATACTGCACCGAGGGAACAGTTTATTGAGATATAATAAAGTTAATTCATAATATGGTGGTCCCCTTATTCATATAACAATAGGTACATGATAAATTTATTGCCAACAATTTTTTACATGAAACATTCAGCACCATGTTACTATTTTTAGATCAAGATACTATGCAAGTCCCATCTTCACTCCCAAAGCTTTCAGCAAGAGAACCTCCTTTTAATAATGTATTCACTACAGCTCGAGCCAAATAGCGAGTTGATTGAGGATATGAAATATCCAACAGATAATTATTATCGTTGTCTCTTAGATGATTGTCCTGGAACAAGAACAGTTTGTATAGAATACATCATATATGAGTAAAATCAGGACAGGAACATGTTTGAATTGGATTGGTTTAATATTTTTTCAGTTAAGGAGGAAATAAAAACAAAATTTCAGATAGGTATAATTCCAGAACTGTTTGGCCGATTATGCCTATTAACGAACTCAAATGTTGCATTTGGATGCTCAATCTACCCTGAAAATTGGATGTCGCTATCTCATTCAGTTCTCAAGTTATCGCAAGGGCGTAGCCAGGAATTAATTTCGGGGGGGGGGGGGGGGTTTGAAATAGGAATTAATTTCGGAGGGGGGTTTAAGAGCTTATATCTTGAAAACAGTTAGGAATTTTGAAATAATGTATGAAATCGAAATTGTAGAGAATTTTGGCGGCTTCAATTTTGAATAAGTTTTAATTCTACTTAAGACGCACTGTTTTCGAGATATGAGGCGTCAAAGAAGGTCAGGAAGTATGTTTACTATTTAATCACCCAAAACAAGTTCCTGAAGTGACTTTATGCCTTAGCTTTCTACCTTCTTCCTAAAAAAAGTGGGAAAGCTCTGTGGACAGGAGCTCTGGCGCTCTTGCTACTACTGCTACTACTAGCGAGTAATTATTCTAACATTGACAAAAAATCCTATCTCCGAAAGTATTGGTATATTGTTTTCACAGAGTTGGGAATGATATCAATATGATTAAACTGCATCCTTAAATAAGATCTATAACACTCCCGTTCTGCAGGAAATTCGTAGCAACGCAGTGGGTATTATTCAGGCGCTAGTATTGCTGCTGATCTGTTGGAATTTTGAAAAATTATATCTCCGGAAGTATCAGCTTGTTAGAGTTGAAAATGATATCAATGGATGCTTATGATGAAACTGCATCTTGAAAAAATTAAATTTGAAATTTGTAAAAAAAAATTTTTCGTTACTCCGAAACCATTTTGGCCAATAACGAACTTAACAGGAAATTTATCTCCCAAACCTACTCTGAAAATTTCAACTGTCTAGCATATTCCGTTCGAGAGTTATCGTGTTAACGGCGGGCCGATCGGACAGAATAGATTTTGGCCACGGATTCTAGATCAGTGAGTCGAACCAAATCGTTTAAGATTTTCAACCAAAAATTCGACAATTTAGACATGTGGCCGAATTGATAAGCACTCTGTTCCGAGTAACAAGAGCGCCAAAAAACTATAATACGGAACACTATGTAAGAAATATTTTTTCATTGTACTAATACTAACCTGAGCATACATATGATTTGCATCGTTTACCAATTGTTCTAAATCCAAAATTTGATTGAATACTAGTTCTGGATTTCTTGATAAAATCGTGGATACTATAGTTAACAGTTCCACCACAATTTGACGGTAATTAGCCACTTGGATATAGTTTAACATCTGAAATTGAAGGAATCAACCAGGCTCAAAAAAATTTATAACATAACAACTTACTTCCTCCACTAAGAGAGAAAAACTTAGCTCGGATTTTGTCATATCAGAAAGTGTCGGTTGTTGATGCAACATTTTTTCCATGAACTTGATACCCCGAGGCGTTTTCGTTAAGACATCCCAAACCTGTTTGTAGAAATGCTTCGGTACTCTACACAGGCACCCCTCTAATTGTCTTTGCTGTTGATAGGTCAACCTAAAAATATGAATAGATAATAAAAAATTCAATTTTTATTTGTGATGCAAATACATATCAGGAGCAACATAAGTGTAACAAATATGCATGTAGGTATGCAATACTCCCATATTGGTAATCCTCATCTGCAAAGGGACGATTTCGTCTATGACGATATGACTATTCAACTCAAATTGTGTATTACATAATATGGGCAATGGACATATATTATGCGACTCCTATAAATCAGAATTCTGATTTCATAATAGTGATAGGTTCAGTTCATATGAATCAAGATAGGTGCCGCTCAAGCGATTATACTACGAACTGTTGAAGTGCGTATACATTAGCGCGCTGCGCAGCGAACGCCCGTTTTCTGCTCGCTGCATTTGTTGTTTCAACAAAACTCCCACGATCCATATGAAACCCGCAAACGCGCATTCAGTTCAGTCATGTCTCTGGCGGGCGAGCAGAACTACGCACTTTTAGTGATGAGTAGTGCAGCTATGTTATTGGCAAGCTTTGAAAGGAAGAGAAAAAAAAACGGCGTTGGTGGCTTACCGACCTTTTCGAAAAAAAAAATGGCACGGAGCTAATGCTGGATTTGAAGTCCCAAGAAATTAGAGAAATACATCTGTTTATAATTATTGAGATTACATTCTGAAACAACGGAATCTTTTTTGGAAACCATAAACTTTCTGGGTGAGTAGTGTGATTATTTCATTGAGCAAGGAATCAAGCGCGCTGCTGCAACGAATGGTTTGCATTGAAATGCCCGAACGGGTAACATGAATTTCAGAATTGACCCCAGGGCCACGGTACCGATACTCCAACTCGGAAACAACGCTATTTTCTCGATACTGACTTGTCCGTGCACAGAATTGCATGCATTTTCTTTTAAATCCTCACAATATCGGCACTACACCAGACCCATGATCGATAATCCAAGATCACTCCCAACTTACTCATACAACCCAAAAACAGGCACTTCTCCTCTGCGCAAGCGAGATTCACTCGCGGCTGAAAGTCCTCTCAAAATCACACACCACACACAAAACTCCGGTTCTCCAAGACTAGTGCTTTAGGAGATATCACATCTTGAATCCACACACTCGAGAGGAGATTCTATGGAGAAATATCATCCTCCACCCCAATCAGGCGATAACTCGTGTGGTACCAATACATCGAGCTTCTTCTTGAGTCTAGCCTTATTCAAATGGTTTCAAACGGTTTTTTGTGCAATCTTTAGCTCTTGGGCAAACGAAACAGTGCTTACATGACGCTTAGACTTGACTATGTCCATGATTTTATCGACATCTTCGACAATTGGCCTTCCGGTGCGTGGTGCATCTTTGACATCGAAATTACCGGAACAGAATCGACGAAACCAAAATTACGCGTAATTGGTTGTTACAGTATCAGGACCATGAAGACTATTTACATTTGCAGCCGCCAGCCTTGCATTTTCGCCTTCATCGAAGAAAAACTGTAATATATTGCTTATTTTCCCTTTGCTAGTGTACATCTATGACGCACGCTCAAACTAAACTGATTCAACTGAGCATAAAACTGTCCAGAAAGTTTTTGTAGTACCAAATCTCATCTTTCTAACGCCATTCAGTGTAACCCAATCGGACTTACACAACGCGAGATACATATAACTAAAGCCATCTATTGTAAAAAAAATTGATTTCTTTTTACTACACCTTATATCAAGGAATAAATCTCAACTTACATTGAGTATTAAAGGCTCACAAAAGAGGAAAATTAAGTATCCTATAGAAAATTGATTGATTGAAGATTGTTTCTTCTGACTGGCATCGACAATGACTATACAGGATGATGATCCATTATTTATACACTTCAACCAAAAATTATAAGGGTAATAATGAACAAAACATGTAAAAGCAAACGAGTGATATCCTCGTTGTTTCGCAAATATCGGAAGAAACCAAAGAATATAATATTATGGGGGAAGTTAATTACTCAACCGTGATTTGCGCCACAGTTGCCTGAGCAACCTTCGAACCATGGAAGTATATTGTTGATTGTTGCCAATTCAATATAACACTTGATGAGTATGTCTCTATATAAATCAGACAATCTAGTGAAAATGAAATGAAAACAATATATTATACCAAACTATACTTCATTTCTTGATTTTTATCGAAGCTGTTATCTTGTAAAGCCTCTATTATTAGGAGCAATATTTGAAATGGCGATTCAATTATTTTGACCATCGTCATGTTTGTGCACTCTACATTTCGCAAGTGCGAAATCGTAGATTAGTGGTCGCTCCGCCGTGGAGGACTCTGATGCGCCTAGTGGGCGGGGCTTATACCCGAGTTCAATGAAAAATTATATACGATTTACACTTATTTATTCAATATTGTGACGCGTTTCGTCGACACAGCGACTTCATCAGACTACATCATACTAAATTCTTAACAAGTTATTATCTCCCTATACCTAGATGACATGGACACAGAATCATTTAAAACTAATTACATGAGAAACTTATTTAAAACAAATTACATAATAGACTTATGTATTATGTAATTTGTTTTAAATAAGTTTCTCATGTAATTAGTTTTAAATGATTCTGTGTCCATGTCATCTAGGTATAGGGAGATAATAACTTGTTAAGAATTTAGTATGATGTAGTCTGATGAAGTCGCTGTGTCGACGAAACGCGTCACAATATTGAATAAATAAGTGTAAATCGTATATAATTTTTCATTGAGTTAATATGGATTTGCATCAAGTAAAAGCCACAAGCATTAAATTTTTTATACCCGAGTTATTATCAGGTTGGCCAATTCCTATCTATTAATTATCCGTTAGTTTTCCTTTTGCTGTTTAATGTAACGATTTTTTCGTAGGGCCCAGTCGGCTACTGGACTTAGATTCTTCAATAGACCGTTTTGTTGTAGGTACCCTTCTTCAGTGCATGGAATCCGGTATACACCCGAAGAGCTGTATCTTTCCTGTCCTCGGAATATTTGAGATGGTCCTTGACCTCCCTAGATGGTTCAGAAATGGTTCTCTTGTTGTCTTTCCAGAATCTGGTCAATCCCATCTGATATTAGAAGAACATACGCCCAAATCATTCTTGTGGTAATTTCTTGGCAACTCAATACATCGTTGTTTTCATGTCTGGGCCGCTGTATACATCAATCGAGGTCCTTCTGGGTTTTCTGATTCACATAATTATCTTGGCCTCTTCTAGTAGTTACATTATTCCCTCTCGTTAGCAAGAATGTTAAAAATGCCGGTTCAAAGTGTTATGCGAGTAACGGCCTGTATGTGTAAGTCTTCTGTATAAAGTGTGTCCTAGCTTGCCTTACTTCCTTGTAACCAGTACATCGAGAGAAGCCAAGTTTCTGTCTTCTACCATTTCCCTGGTGAATGGTGTACTTGGGTGTATGTCGTTGATATGTATGACTAATTCGTTAAGCCATGTTTCCAAATCCCGAATGTGTAATCCACATATATCGAAACCAAACTGAAGGTCTCAGATGTGGCATCCTGGGCCTTCTTTTCTTGTTTTTCCATAAAGAAGTCAGTCCCCACTGGGCATAAAAAGTTATCCACTGAGACCCCGTGTATCTTTTCATGTATCTCAGATCAACCAGATAACAACTCGGATATGGTCCTGCCCATCAGGTACATCAGAGTATTCTAGTTTGAGCTCAATGTGGACAGATTATGAACACTACAAATGTTACTAACTACACCTTGTCTACTACAAAATTTGTCGTCTAACATTTGTTTCGGAAACGATGTTTCCATCTTCAAAGACGAAGCATTACTAAAGCATGCTATCAATTTCTACGCTCAAGTATGGGTTGACGTTATACTCTAAGTCATAGACCGATTAGTGAGAATGATGAGTTATTAATAGGGGTTAGATCATTATTGAGTAAAATATCTTTTCACTTATACATTTCAATCTCTCTAAGTGTTCCTACGTACAGTTTATTGGAATTCTTCAACAATTTGATTTAATTTGCTGAAATTGAGTGGCCAGTTGTTAAAACGTGATTTGCAACAGCAGATTTATCGATATTGTTGTTCCGAATGTGTCCCGTATGCTCCTTCCACCGTGTGAGAATGAAGTTGTTTGCGCGACGTAGCACTTGTTGCAATCTAACATTTAATTTCATATATATCCGATTTTAACATGTCCAGAGTTTTATCGAATGTATTTCCTAGAAAGCCAGTTTAATATCTTTTTGAAAATATTCTAGAGTTTGTTATTTGTTAGAATAACAAAATATTCTGGAGTTTGTTGTTTGTGTTTCGGAACACTTGAAGGGGATCACAAAATTCATAGTTTGCTTTCAGGTGTAATTCGTATGGAGCCGACAAGGTCATAAAAAAATTTGCATCTCATTAATCATTTTTTTGGCTAAGTAAGAATGAGATTCAATTTGTATAGGATACTTTTAAAGGAGGAAAGTGTGATATATGACGTCACTGAGATCTGTATTCGAGTCAATTAAGAGGTAATCTCATATGTATACGCTTTGAAAAGATTCGTCTCCGACAGTGGCGGCCGGTGGCCATTTTGTTCAGGGGGGCGCTGATTCAAGAATACCAAAAAAGTATGTACATTTTGAATAGGTACTTACAAATGCCTACTTCTTAAAATGAAACTCCATCCTTCTGTTTTTGTCGTAGATGAACTTCTCAATTACCTTTTCGTTGAAGTCAGGAATGTCGTTAACTAAATTTTGTTCGATGGACAACATTACTGTCAGTTTTTCTTCTGACATTGCATTCCATAGACACGTCTTAAGCAACCGGTCAATTTTTTTTTTGCTATTAATCTAGTCTTCCGACTCGTTATGAACACGTAGTGCAATATTGCATTTGCCGACAAATATGGACAATTTTTGACAGGACGTAACGGTTTTTTGATACCATTTCGTTGTGATCACGAATGTTTTCGACATCATATGCACTACTTAATCCAGAAGCGATATTAGTTGTGCCCAATGGAAGCTTTCAATATTGCTCATATGTTTGGCCGATTTTTCGTGTTTTTTTGCGCGTATGTTCTGGGGAACATCGCGTTATAATTTTGCCCAAATGTGAAATTTAATTCTATGGTGCCGTCCGGCCGTTGCCTCGATAACTTGAGAACGGAAAGAGCTAGCGGATTGAAATTTTCAGGGTAGGTGACGCATCCCAATACGACGGACAAGTTCGTTAATGGGTATAATCGGCCCAATGGTTTCCGAGTAATAATTTTGTTTTCAGCCAAAATAAATCCGATCGAGTTTAAACTTGGTGAATATTTGTAGAATATAAACCTAAGCACGTTTGTGAAATTTTGTGAGAATCGAGACACTAGAAAATTAAAAAAAAATTATTAAAAAATATTATTTATGACACGATAACCTGAGAACGGAAGGAGATAGCGGCTTGAAATTTTCAGGTTAGGTTGTGCATCTGAATGCGACATTTGAATTTGTCTATAGGTATAATCGGCCAAACGGTTTTGGAATTTGTCACGCTTCAAAATCGTCGACAAAAATTCGTTGATGCTTGGACCAAATATTTGTGCCACCACTGGTAGTACGCTGTCCAGTATCGTATCTCAATGTAGTTGGACTAGCACATATTGCTACACGTCATGCGTTGTTGAGTGCGTCGGAACGGACTCGGGAAACGCCGATTTTCAGTCTTATGTGAGATTTTCTTTGACGCCAAGAGGTAGAAAGAATTGGTTTCGACTGTCCTTTGAATATACGCAATATACGCAAATATCGATTAATTTCGGAGTAATCGAAGGATTGTTAGCTGGTAAAAATTATTGAAGCTGATGATTTTGGTTTTGGATTTGAAGATTTTGGAATATTGGCTCAATAAGATCGATCTTTTTCGGATTAACCAGGAGGCCATTTTTTCTGCGTAAGTCATGGAAATTTTGCATAGGCATTATCCTAATTTGTATTTCATTCAGCTCCTTGTGTAGGTTCCTTGTTTAGGCTCCGTATTTGAGTTCGATTCAGACACCTTTTCGAGCGTGATTGACGATCGATTATTTCTTTACTTCGTCATATCTAGAAATTGGAGGTTGGGAAATTTATCACGTGCATTCAGCGGGACGAATTTCTTCGAGACTGGACAACATCGCTGGAATAACATCTTTTTACATTCAGGTTTGATACAATTACGGGAATATTACTGTGGACAAAATTTGGTATCAAGGACAATGTAAGGTCAGTGCATTTATTAATTTCGAACATCTGAAAATTCAACGCTATAATAGTGCCTGACATTTGAACATAGAAAACAGTAATTTTGAGGTTGGATGAAACCATAGAGACTCTATTGTGCCGTTGACATCTGAGCATTGTAGTTTTCATTTTGTTGTATTTCATTGTTATTATTTGACGATTTTTAATCTGATACTGCTATTTGAATTATATGAGTGTTTATTGATTAATATCATTATTTAAGAATTTATGTGAACAGATATCTGGGAACTATATTTCATTGTGAATTGTATTTGACATCTTAGGGTTGATCAGAACTTATCACTGCCACTTATTTCTGAAAGATTTATTGATTGATACCTTGTGTGAATATATTTAACATAACCTTATCAGCGATAGTGAACTTATTCTGGATAACACACTTTACCATCCCCTTTTGATGTGCATACAGCTTGTTTTGTGATTATATTTCTAGTTAATATATGTTCATTATTTGATCGGCTTGTTTCCTTCTTTATTTCTAAAACTCCCACGCCCTGAGTTTCTGTATCATTTTTAATAACTCATTAAAAGAAGGTGGCGCCCTAATAGAATCAGAGCTAGTCGGTGATACAGGAAAGCCAAAGCTGTATGTGACATTAATTGGCACCCTAAACGTGAGGCCCCGAAATTACTACCCTCTCATTTAAATTTTCTTTTAAATTTAAATTTTGTAATTTGTGCTCCAGTGCCCTGCGTGAGTCACTGGATTATTTTTTTGATTTCTTTATTAATAAGTTGCGATTTTTTTTTTATTATTGAAGTATCCAGAGTGTGTTGGCTGTCGCTGATTTTTTTTTTCTTTTTACTTTTTGAACAACCAGAAAAATTTTGAGTCAGTTGTTGTTCAGATCTCTGATTTGTCGCAAGAATTTGTCCGCTGAGTGCTCGTGCATTTCGTGTTATATTACCAATATTTATCAATTTCATATGTAAGTTGGGATTTGGGTTTTTTTTTTTTTGATATAAGTTGATTACGTTCGGAGTTTGTTAGGAATTATTTAAAGATGGCTCGTCCCAAATTCAATATGAACCTTTTGCTTAAAGACGAATTAGTTTATGAGTTAAATGTAAGAGGTCTTCAGGCTTTGTCGAACCAAACCGTTAAAGATTTGCGTACTTTATTAAGACCATTGTTGAAGTTAGAAAAAGCTAATAGGTCAGTTACTTATCCAGAGTTTAAGTTGAGTGATTCATCGGCTGAGATCGCTGTTATTGAGGAAAAGGTGAAAGAATTAGGTAAACTTGTCCAGAGGGGAGAATTTCATATTGTGTGTACTAGGTTGACCCATTTGTCTAATAGGTGCGAGCATTTGTCATCTGTAGAGCTTAGTGATGCTTTGCAGGGTAGGTTGGATCGGGCTAGGACCAGGATAGTAGACATGTTTGGCGAGGTGGAGTTGGCTTATTCTAAGGGTGAGATGTTTCAAATGATGTCCAGTTTAGGAGTGAACGAATCAAGTAGTGAATCGGAAGTTTAGGTAGAACAACCCAGTTTGGTTAGGTCTAGTACAAGAATGTCGTTATCAGGTATGCATTCATCGTCTTCACGTAACCTTCAGAAGTGGAATGTGCAATTTTCGAGAGACCTTAGGGAAATGTCAGTTCATAATTTCTTAGAACGAGTGGAAGAGCTTCGCAGAGCTAGAGGAGTTACCGAGAAGGATTTGTTTGATTCAGCAGTAGACTTGTTTGTTGGTAGAGCATTGCTTTGGTTTAGGTCGAATAGGAACAGGTTCAACAATTGGAAAGAGTTAACACAGCTTTTAACAAAACATTATGAGCCACCAGACTATCGTGGACGTTTATTTCAGGATATTTTGAGTAGGACTCAAGATCCATCTGAGTCTATTGTAGATTATTTGACCTGTATCAATTCAATGTTCCGTCGCTATGGCCAGGTCAATGAGGAAGTAAAGCTGAACATAGTTGTACGTAACTTAGCACCTTTTTATTCCACCCAGTTACCGGCAGTTGCTGACATGAGTGAGCTTGAGGATGCTTGTATGCAGTTAGAACGTAAGAAATTTCGTGCAGAACATTATGTACCACCTAGTAGACGTCGTCAAGCTTACGTTGACCCAGACTTTGCATATATATCTGCTGGTCATTCTTCGGGTGCAGAGAATGTTTTGACCTTTGGGTCTAATAATCCTCTTCCCGGGAATCGTCAACAACCTGTCTCATCAGCACAATCTAGGTCACCTCCTGCTGGTTCAGTTTTTCAGAATAATCAACCCGTGGGTTCTTCTGGAGCTTGTTGGAATTGTCAACGTTTGGGACACACTGTCAGAAATTGTACGATGCCTAGGCAACTATTATGTTATCGTTGTGGCAAACATGGCTTCACGAGTAGGAATTGCCCTCAGTGTTCGTTAAACTAGAACCGGGACAATTGAGTGGTCGTGATATTGCCCCGGATAGAGCTCCTCGACCGATTTGCAACAACTTTAGGAATGCCAACGACAAGGTTCAGGATGATCACGTCCGCATTAAAGCTAGTGATAAGATTTGTGACCATAAGAATGGTATTGGTGATAACACATTTGCTATTTTAGATTACATAGTTGCTCACGCTCCCAATGATCAACGACCTTACCTAGACGTTACTATTTTAGGGTATAATTTCAAGGGTTTACTGGACACTGGCGCTTCGCGTACTATAGTGGGTAGTTCAGGTTACCACAGCTTAGTGAAGTTAGGTTTTAGGTTAAATTCAGCTCGCGTCCGTTGTACGGTGGCGAATGGTCAGACATGTGATTCTTTGGGTGAAGTTAGGGTTCCTATGTCTTTGGAGGGCAAGGTTAAATGGATGAATGTTTTGGTAGTTTTGGAACTTTCACATACCCTCATTCTCGGTATTGACTTCTGGAAAGCTATGGAGATTGTTCCTAATCTTAACAGGGACGTATGGCATTTTGCTGAACAAGAACCCGAAGTTGAAATCAATAGCTTGCATGATTCCAGTTCATTAGATGGGGAACAACAGTTTAGGTTAGATAATTTGATTGGTTCTCAGTTTGAACGAACGGGTGACGAGTTGGGAAAGAGTTTAGTGGGCGAACACCTCATTGAAATAGAGTCAGGCGTCAGACCCATCAAGCAGAGGTATTATCCGGTCTCTCCAATAAAACAAAAAATTATTGACGAACATCTAGAGAAAATGTTAATGGATGATATTATAGAACCGTCGAGAAGTGGTTGGTCGTCTCCTATTTGTTTGGTTAAGAAAAAGGACGATTCATACAGGTTTTGTGTGGATTACCGCCGTCTTAACGCTGTCACGAAAAAAGATGCTTATCCCATGCGCAATATTTCCACCATTTTAGATCTTCTTCGGGATGCAAAGTATATAAGTTCTATGGATATTAAAAGCGCTTTCTTCCAAATTGAAGCAGCACCAAACTCTCGTGAATACACCGCATTTTCAATACCTGGTTGGGGTTTGTTTCAATTTAAGCGTATGCCCTTTGGTCTAACAAATAGTCCTGCGACGTTTCAGCGCGTGATTGACTCTATTTTGGGCGCAGATTTGGAACCATATGTCTTGGTATATATGGATGACATTATAATTGTAACCCCTGATTTCGAGACTCATATGAAAATCTTGAAAATTGTTTTTGATCGTTTGATTTCTGCTGGTTTAGTTATTAGCAGAGAGAAAAGTCAATTTTGTCGGTCCGAACTTAAATATCTCGGCTATGTTGTAGACTCGTATGGTTTGAGACCAGATCCAGCTAAGGTTGAGGCCATTTTGAACATTACACCTCCCAAGGGAGTGACGGAGATACGCCGTTTTGTGTGGACAGCTTCGTGGTACCGTCGGTTTGTGCCTAATTTTTCCACGTTAATCGCACATCTGACCGCGCTTACTAGAAAACACGCAAAGTGGGAGTGGACTGAGGAGTGCGAATCGTCTTTTTGTAAACTTAGGGAGAGCTTGGCAACCGCACGTATTTTATCATGTCCTGATTTTAGCAAGACCTTCATCTTGCAGACCGACGCAAGTGCATATGGACTTGGTGCTGTTTTATGTCAGCAAGCGGAAAATGGAGAGCAAGTTATCGCATACCTTTCAAGGACTCTCAGTCGAACAGAGAGGAATTACTCTACCACCGAACGGGAATGCTTGGCAGTCATTTGGGCAATCGAGAAGTTAAGGCACTACTTAGAGGGTAATCATTTCGTTGTGATAACTGATCACCACTCTTTGCTTTGGCTCAACAATCTCAAAGACCCTCAGGGCAGGTTATCTCGTTGGAGTTTACGGCTGATGCCGTACGACTTCGAAATCGTACATCGTAAGGGCAAAGATAACATCGTACCTGATATGCTCTCTCGATCTGTTCCGAATGGGGACGAGAATTTCAAGGTTTCAGAGATATATATATATATTCTTTTGATAGCTAATATCGATGGTGGGTCAGAAGCGTTTGACGATGGTGATTTTGTCCAGACAACCGACAAATGGTATATCAAGATGCGAGAGAATCTAGAAAAATTCCCGGCAAAATATTCCAATTGGAGGCTAGAAAATGGACTGCTTCTGAAATACGTCAATGATGGGATTCCTGAGCTTTCTGGAGAATCGGAAAAATGGTTGTTAGTCGTACCCAAAGAGTTTAGATCAGCAATTTTGAAGCGCAACCACGATTCCATAACGTCTGGTCACTTTAGCATTTACAAAACATTTTGGAAAATTCGCCGTCGTTACTGCTGGCCTAAAATGCACGCTGATGTCGTCCGCTATGTAAACAGATGTAGTATCTGTAAGTCTTGTAAGCCAGACTTAAAAGCTCCAGCAGGCTTGATGGGAAATCGACCGGAAATCGTGGAACCATGGCAGACCATCAGCCTAGATTTCGTAGGACCTCTACCCGCGTCAACTCAGGGTTATAAATATCTTTTGGTGGTTACTGACTATTTTAGTAAGTTTGTTTTGTTTACGCCTTTACGTACAGCCACTTCCAAGGCTTTAGCCAAATTTGTAGAAGAGCAAGTCTTTTTGGTCTTTGGAGTTCCTCAAACTCTTATATGTGATAATGGAACTCAGATGCGCGGCAAGGAGTTTGTATCAATTTGCAACAAATATAACACCAAAATCCTGTATACTCCATTCTATCATCCGTGTGCAGATCCTACCGAAAGATCCAATGAAACCATAAAGACCTTGATCCGATATTACTTGTCTGATAGTCACCGGAAATGGGCAGATAATCTGGCTGCTTTGGGGTGCGCCATGCACTCGGCTAGAAATGAAACCACCGGACATAGTCCCTATTTTGTCAATTTTGGTCGAGAACCTCGCCTAGATGCGTCGGAATACGAATATCCTATACCTACCGTGAGTCCTGATTTGGGTCTGAGACGATTAGGTTTCGAAAAATTGTTTATGGAAGTTCGGAATAGACTTTGTAAGGCTCAGGAGCGCAATAAACAGCGGTACAACTTGCGCCGACGTCCAGTTTCATATAATGTGGATGATAAGGTGTGGTTAAGGAATAAATCCCTCTCCAATGCATTGGAGTTTTATAACGCAAAACTTGCGCCAAAGTATGTGGGACCTTACACTATCGGTAAAAAGTTGGGCCACTGGACTTATGAATTGATTGACGACTCAGGCAAAAGTAAAGGTGTATGGCACGTAGAAGACTTTAAATCAGAATGCTCCCCCAGGGATTCTTAATGATTTATTGCTACGGAAGTCGATGGTTCGGATGTGTTAGGTTGTCCGCCCAAACCATGGTGATGTTGGTTGTTAGTTTTGAGACTGTCATGTTTGTTTAGCTAGAATTGTTTTGGTTTGTTTTGGTATTTGGTCACCTTCAGTGACCCGATATCTTTTAGTTGCGTAGGTTGATGGAGTCAGATGTTGGTCGTCGGTGATCTGAGATAACCTCCTGTGGAAGGAAGAGGGGGATGTCACGCTTCAAAATCGTCGACAATAATTCGTTGATGCTTGGACCAAATATTTGTGCCACCACTGGTAGTACGCTGTCCAGTATCGTATCTCAATGTAGTTGGACTAGCACATATTGCTACACGTCATGCGTTGTTGAGTGCGTCGGAACGGACTCGGGAAACGCCGATTTTCAGTCTTATGTGAGATTTTCTTTGACGCCAAGAGGTAGAAAGAATTGGTTTCGACTGTCCTATGAATATACGCAAATATCGATTAATTTCGGAGTAATCGAAGGATTGTTAGCTGGTAAAAATTATTGAAGCTGATGATTTTGGTTTTGGATTTGAAGATTTTGGAATATTGGCTCAATAAGATCGATCTTTTTCGGATTAACCAGGAGGCCATTTTTTCTGCGTAAGTCATGGAAATTTTGCATAGGCATTATCCTAATTTGTATTTCTTTCAGCTCCTTGTGTAGGTTCCTTGTTTAGGTTCCTTATTTAGGCTCCGTATTTGAGTTCGATTCAGACACCTTTTCGAGCGTGATTGACGATCGTGTGGATTATTTCTTTACTTCGTCATATCTAGAAATTGGAGGTTGGGAAATTTATCACGTGCATTCAGCGGGACGAATTTCTTCGAGACTGGACAACATCGCTGGAATAACATCTTTTTACATTCAGGTTTGATACAATTACGGGAATATTACTGTGGACAAAATTTGGTATCAAGGACAATGTGAGGTCAGTGCATTTATTAATTTCGAACATCTGAAAATTCAACGCTATAATAGTGCCTGACATTTGAACATAGAAAACAGTAATTTTGAGGTTGGATGAAACCATAGAGACTCTATTGTGCCGTTGAAATCTGAGCATTGTAGTTTTCATTTTGTTGTATTTCATTGTTATTATTTGACGATTTTTAATCTGATACTGCTATTTGAATTATATGAGTGTTTATTGATTAATATCATTATTTAAGAATTTATGTGAACAGATATCTGGGAACTATATTTCATTGTGAATTGTATTTGACATCTTAGGGTTGATCAGAACTTATCACTGCCACTTATTTCTGAAAGATATAGGCTGGTTTTCCTGTCACGCTGACGGTCGGCGCTGACGGTCAGCGCTGATCGGTCAGCTCGGATCACATCGCGCTGATCACATGGAGAAATAGAAGGATGCTATTGTCTCTGGCTCACTGAATGTGGAGGCTTGTCGGTGCCAGCTAGTCAGCGGCACCGGCGCGTACGTGCGCGTATATAGCTCAGCGCTGACGGCCGTCAGCTCTGCGTGACTCGAAAACGCTACCTATAGTTACATACATATTGACCCATCAGCGCCGACCGTCAGCGTGACAGGAAAACCAGCCTTATTGATTGATACCTTGTGAGAATATATTTAACATAACCTTATCAGCGATAGTGAACTTATTCTGGATAACACACTTTACCATCTCCTTTTGATGTGCATACAGCTTGTTTTGTGATTATATTTCTAGTTAATATATGTTCATTATTTGATCGGCTTGTTTCCTTCTTTATTTCTAAAACTCCCACGCCCTGAGTTTCTGTATCATTTTTAATAACTCATTAAAAGAAGGTGGCGCCCTAATAGAATCAGAGCTAGTCGGTGATACAGGAAAGCCAAAGCTGTATGTGACAAATTATACCCATCCTGTAAGGGGAACCGTCATAATATTGAAAAATTTTACGTAGAACTAATGGTCCTCAAGTTTCCTGCTCCAGTCAATATCTATGATGTGTTGTTTTGAACCAAAACAGAGGTAATGAATTTACTGTTGAATTTTGTTAGTTGCTCTAAGTTAGATCTTTTCGCATGAGTTTAGTTTCACTTTGAGAATAACTGATTAGCATGTAATTTTTGTCCTTTTCCCAATGTCCTTTCAGAAAGTTGTCCACTGTCTGTCTAAGTGTGAAACCTGTGTTTTCCACCGGAACAACTAAACAAAAGAAATAGCCAGATCGCAAAAGCCAGAGATTAAGCACAGCGCAGTCTGATATAGACTGGATCTAGACTCCTAGACTAGAAAATTTCTAAAAAATTATTGAAAATAATTGAAAAACATTCTATATATCATATATTGTTGGTGAACCGAGCAGCCTTTTGTGAGTTCGGTAGCTGGATGCGAATCGTGGTATTTTTGCGAGAACCTTCCATAGACAATATCATAGACAACATATCATGGAACCTTCAAAACCATGATTGTCATGATGACATATTTTTGCACGTATGTTCTTGGGAAAATCGTGTTATTTCATCACAAATCAATGGGAGATGATCGCCCTACATTAGCGGTCAGACCTGGTTTTGAAAGAGATCCTCCTTAGGAAGAGGGAACTAAATATTGAAGGGATTTCTATGAACAAGAGTGAATATCTTTGAGAAATAGAGAAGGCGATTCTTCTTCAAGGCATCCATGTGCCTTCAGAGGATTATATTTGTGAGAGGGGAATTTTGAAAGGTTATGTATTATTTTTAATATGATATCGCTGAAATTTTGCTGACGGCTTCAAAACTTAACTTTAAATTAACCACACTTCCTGATCTTGTTAGGTGAGAGGCTCATTTGTCGATATTAAATCTCGTGATCGGTAGAGAGGAAATTTAGGCCAGTTTTTCTATCACTAATGGGAATATATCTTCATGTTTCACCTCAACACCTTTAGATCTATCAATGGGCATTTATTGGTTAAGAATAAGTAATTGAATATTACTGGAATTCAATTGAATTTCATTCAATATGTTAGTAACTAAACTTATAATTTTCTTTACTTTGATTAATTAAATATGACATTAATTCCAGTAATATTTTTCTAGAATAATTATGTATTCTTCTCCTAAAGAAGAATTGAAGGTAGACAATAATGTGTTAATTTTTTCATCATTGCTTTCTATCCTTATTTCACGAAAAAAAAAATTGGTTCAAGCACTGACGCGAAGTCAGGAGCTTTTGCGCGTATGTTCTATTGTCCATTCTCCTGTATTGGACACTTTCAATCGAATCTACCATGGTGAATTCTATTGTCTATTCTCCTGTATTGGACACTTTTAATCGAATTCACCATGGTAAATTCGATTAAGAGTGTTCAATACAGGAGAATGGACAATAGAACATACTCGCAAAAGCTCCTGACTTCACAAAAAAAAAATTGGTTCAAGCACTGACGTGAAGTCAGGAGCTTTTGCGCGTATGTTCTATTGTCCATTCTCCTGTATTGAACACTCTTAATCGAATTTACATGGTTAATTCTATTGTCTGTTCTCCTGTATTGGACAATAGACAATAGAATTCACCATGGTAAATTCGATTAAAAGTGTCCAATACAGGAGAATGGACAATAGAACATACGCGCAAAAGCTCCTGACTTCACATCAGTGCTTGAACCAATTTTTATCTTTTGATCTAGATGTTTCAAATCACGTACACCTTCTTTTGTCCAGTTATCGTCTCCACCAAACAGTAAGCAAACAAAAAACGCATTTTTTTTCTTCACATCCGCACATCCATAAAGTATTTACGTAAACATTTGTATCAAACTTCCCCGTAAAACCCCGCTCGATTCTTATAGCCGGGTTGCACTTGACTTAAATTCAATACGGGCATAGGTCGTTCATTGTTTTTAATATTTACCTTGTCCACCAAACTCGAAGAACTAAAGTTTAATTTCGTTACACCCTCATTGTCAGTTCTTAAATCCTCAACGCAACTTTATAGCACGTAACAATTAGCACTATTATTTATTCGGTTTATTCCTCTCTGGGCTATTTCCGCGCCCAATTCGTCACTGAAAACTGCGTGGAACTAGCGGACTATCCTGATCTCTGATTGGCCACGTTTACCGTTTCCATGGTAACCAGCGTTTACGCTTTGGACTTTCGAGATTCCGTTCCCCCAGCATAGTGCGGAGGATCGTCGCTCATAGTATACCTTGTCTATGCGCAAGCTTAACGCAAATGTTATTTTTGTGAAGTATAGATGGTGGCTAGGTAAAAATGTATTAATTTCAATTGAAACCAGTTTGAAGACAATAGCACGAATATGAAATATACAAATAGATTGTTTTTTTATGTATGTACGTCATTTTTCTAGGGAGGGCGGCCCCCCGCAGCCCTCCCTCACCAGCCACCCCTGGTCTCCGAAATTAATAAAGTCGAAAAATGTGGAAGGACCTGTGGACAGGAGCTTTGGCGATGGGAAATCATATCTTCGAAAGTATTGGTTTCTCAGAGTTGGGAATGATATCAATGGATTCTTATGATAGAACTGCATCATAAAAGAAAATAAATTCAAAAAATAATAAAATTACGACTAATTATTAAAATTTTGAAAAATCACACCTCCCAAAGTATTAGTTGTGAGAGGTGAGAATGATATCAATGGATTTTAAATTGGAACTGCATCTTAAAAAAAAATTTTATTCAAAATTTGTAATGTAAAAAAATGTGTTCCCGTTACTCCGAAACCACCCAATAACGAACTTAACCGAGATATCTCTCAAATCTACTCTGAAAATTTCAACTGTTTAGCTCATTCCGTTCGATAGTTATCGTGGTTACGGCTGGACGGACGGCCGGCCGATTTAGTCCACGGATTCTTGATCAGTGGGTCGAACTAAAACATTTAAGACCATTTTAGTCCATCGAAAATAACAGACATTTGGGCAAATTGATAAGCACTCTGTTCCGTGGCTACATGAACTGAATAAAGTACGATTATTGGAAGAATTATATCTGTTAAAAGTAGACTTTGATGATAGTGAATCTGTAGAGGTTTTACCTAAAATGTTGACCTTGATTAGTGGATGGTTATTTCGCAACCCTAGGAATACCTCAATAATAACTGTAAAACTCACTGTTCTGAACCATCCCAATTCTGAATAGAAAGAACTTGATGCAACAATTTTCTAACCTCAAAGGGACTATGCTCCTCCAGATTCTTTGAATAGTTGAATGCTTTCAAATATATCTTCATTGCTTCTAATACCCAACCAATCCTTATCTTCAGAATGCCCCTAAATAACTCCGGGTTTGTAGAAATTAATCTTCCACAGTATAAGGTTATTTCTTGTTGTAGCACTGCCTGTACAATATCATAAGGTTGAATTGTTTCGTATACTATGGTTTGTATTTCGGCTGGAGTTAATGGTTTATCAAAAATTGTTTCCTTTTGACCGATTACTCCTACAGTGAGCTGCAAATAAATTGGAATGTAACAGGAAAATATGTTAAACAAGATATATGTATCGCTAAAAGGTGCAAAATTTGCAGTTCAACAGAAAATACACACTGGGCGATTGAAGATAGAAGACAATATCCGCTAATTTCTAAATAGTATTTTATTGAATGAGCTTAGATTGAGGTTACACGGTCAATCTGCCTTCAATCAATTGATCACGATGAGACTGATGTGGATTGATGGAGTGACGAAACACATTAATATGCATTAATCCGGACCATCAATCCATCAGTTTCTCGTCAATCTGATATCAATCCATGATTGATGTGATGCGAGACTGATACCAGATTGACCGTGTAACCTCCGTCTTACAAGACGAGCCGGCTACGAATAATTTTTAAATAATGTCAATTTTTCATATCGAATGCTCCCGGATATGACATTCCACCTAAAAAATAATTCATGCTGTATCTCTGACTTGTATATCTTCTTTTAGACGACAATCAATTATTTATTGCTATTTATTTATATCTATCTGTTTTGGGAGACGAAACGGGTTTAAAAAAATCCACCATATATTGGAAAAAAAAACAATATTGTTTGAGCTGAACTCTAGAGCGAAGATGTATGTAACCATTGAATCTAATTGCGAAGTCGTTCCATCTCATCTGGACATTACAGTCTATTTATAAAATTGGTTAAAAGATCTAAATCAGCGCCACACCTGACATTGAATATACGCAGCTTACGATTGCATCATTGCAATAACATGTGTATATTCTCGTTCGAAAGAAATACGATTTTTAATTCATTATTGAAATATGGTGTTCGGATGATTCCTCCCTAGCTAAAATTGACCTTCATGAGGTGTATCTCTCTAGATTTCTAAAATAGTACATGCGTAATTATTAAAAGAACAATAATCAATGAAATTGATTAAAATGAGAATGTCGGAGACTGGAAGTTCCTTTGATTCAGTCCATAAAGGCGATGTCTGGAATATCGTCTCATTTCTACGAAGATTCGTTTTTGGGAGGAATTCTCATGGGAAGAACGATGAATTTCTCTTCATAAATTACGGTAGTGGAAGAAATTTTCATTTTGCTCACCGACAATCTTACTCTTTGGAGAATGGAAGGAACGAAATAGTATTTTGTTTGTCGAAGGCATATTTCCATAATTTTTCGATTTTCCATGGAAATGATATTCCCATGTTAAGTTTAGTATCTGGTTGATTTTTCAAAATGCTCAC
The DNA here is from genome assembly GCA_937662695.2 of Halyzia sedecimguttata. Taxonomy (NCBI): domain Eukaryota; kingdom Metazoa; phylum Arthropoda; class Insecta; order Coleoptera; family Coccinellidae; genus Halyzia; species Halyzia sedecimguttata. Next base: position 59,489,482 of record OW569413.2, read on the forward strand.
CATAAATTCAGGGGCTTCCACCAGGAAGTTCTGATTGCCTAGGGTTTAAGTTTCCTAGAGCTCATAAGTTTATGATTCAGTGCCTGAGTTGTGCTAATGATTGCTGACAAACATGAAACCGGTACGTATCTGCCCTGAATGACACTTTCCTCTTTGGGGTGACACTGCAAGTAATGAGGTAGCAAGCACAGATCAAATATTTGTTGATGGTTATAATAGATTAATATTTCGCCGGGTGGCTTTTAGTTATTAGTTAGCTACTGTCACCTTCTTCTATTCGGGTGGTCCACGAGTAACTGTACATAGTTTCATGGCGAATAGATAGTACCCAGGGGAGCAAGAAAACAACAATTAAATATGGTCTAATGCAATTTGTTTCTGAGATACAGGGTAATTTATCGATTTTAGCTGAACATTTCGTAAGCTATAACTCACAAACTGTTCAACGAATTAGTTTCATATTTGGCTGTTATATTCCTCTCAGGCCAACAAACTCTGCATATGAACCATACGAAGAAAGTACAGAGCAGAACTCAAAGATTTTGATTTTTGCGTTACGGTCTAATAAAACACCCTGTACATGAAATATCAATTATTCCTTAATATCATCTGATTTTCCATAGATTTGTCCTTCGAATAAAGATTTTCATTAGAACGGCACCGTTCATTTATTTTTTTTTTAAGTGATTAACGCTTTACATTTTAAGGGCCATTTCTGCCCTGAATATTGTGTAGAAAACCTTCTAAAATCGAACTGGTCTACCAAGAGTAATTAAAGAAGTTTTTCTTATTTTTAAAATTCGAACTCACGATATGCATCTTCACCCTACCATCAATTGAATATTCACTGAATGGTAAATCAAATGATGGGAGGTGCTGGTAACAAAATATAATTCAGTTTCAAAAAATTGGTTTAAGCACTGACGTGAAGTCAGAAGCTCTTGCGCGTATGTTCTATTGTCCATTCTTCTGTATTGGACACCCTGCAACGTATTGCACGCCTATGCTATACAATCTCTCAGACTTGCACTTTCTTTCAAATCATTATATGCTCCTTTTTCTGCTTTCAATAATTGGAACCTTTGCCATTTCTGTTACTTTTCATTATCTTTGCTTAAATTATTGGAATTATGAACCCCGAATTTTTGAAGTCTTATGAACTCGCATGTGAGGTTGCTATACGTTTAGGAAGGGATGATAAGAATACCGTTGAACAGAATCGTAAGATTTTGAGAGGTCTCTTAGCACAGGAGAAAGGAGACCGAAGTTTTTCTGAAATTCATGATAGTTTTACGACAGAAGAGAACTTTGCAGAACTCTCACAATCAATTTCAGACTTGTCCTCAAAAATATCTAAATTAACATCAAAGTCCACTACTTCTGATTTTAAGAGACTTGAAAATAGATTATGTCATTGTTCTGGGAGATTAAAGCGTATTTCAATTGAAGAAGAGACTGACGAAAAACGGAAGCGTGATATTATGTTTCAGATCATCAATATAGAGGCAGAACTTGAATAGCGTAAGTCTGCTCTTAAAACGGTTACTTCTTTCCCATCACCCACCGATATTCTTACAACGCAGCCTCACTGCAGTAAAGTGCCTGTTTATAAGTGGAACCTTAAAAAATTTTCTGGAAGAGAACCTCTTATGCCGTTTCTCGAATTGTTGGATACCTTGAAGATCTCTCGTGGCTGCTCTGATGCAGATTTATTTGATTCCGCCGCTGATATATTTGAGGCAGACGCTTGGACTTGGTGGCACAACCACTTTGTCAGAAAATCTTTCAGTAGGTGGTCAGAATTGGTGGATGCGCTTAAGGAATCCTTTTTGCATTCGAATCATGATCAGGTTATGCTTGATGTAATTAAGTCAAGGAAGCAGCGGTCAGGAGAATCTGCTAGTATTTTCATATCTTCATTAGAGGCACAATTTCACCGCTTAAATACAAAACTCAACGATAAAGAAATTGTCAACATCATTCGTGCGAATTTACAGCCAGAATATCTAAAGGCGTTAGTTCTAAGAGATATTGACACTATATCTGACTTAACTTCCCTGTGTAAGAGAGTAGAGGACACTTTAGGGTTGAACAATGCAAAATCTCATGCGGTCTCTCAAGTTAATCTGATTACCGGTCACAAGCATTCTGTGTGTAGGCAACCCAGAAGGAACTTATTTTGTTACGGTTGTGGAGCAAGCGGCGTGGTAAAATCGAAGTGCTCGAACTGTACAAAAAACGGGAATGCTGGTCACGTTATGGCAGACAGCGTGAATCGGCGTTCAAGACCTGCCACAATCTCGATACAAACCACCCCACTGTAAATGAATTTGATCGTGAGGACTTTGACAACTGGTTAGAGACGATAAAGATCTTTTTTCGCCGTGATAAAAAGCCTCATTATTCGCAGCAGACTCTCAAAAATTCTACTCATTCTGTTTGCCCTTTGCTGGAGAGAATTAACGATGACAATAGACCTTATCTTAGAGTCAAAGTATCTACGGAAAGTGTTTTGGCATTGCTAGACAGCGGTAGTAATGTGTCAATTCTTGGTTCTCCTTCCTTGTTTATGCTGAAGAAATTTAACATTCCTTTAAATTATGATGTTTCATTGCATCTCACCACGGCTGACGGAACCTTGCAGAGTACCTTGGGTTATGTAAACCTAAATATCGAATTGAGTGGTCTCTCAAAGACTCTCAGATTCTTGGTAGTTCCTTCTATTTCGCAAGCAATGATTCTAGGAATGGATTTTGTTAAAGCATTTAACATCAGGTTGGATTTCACAGACTCCTCCTATAATTCATCTCTTCTCAATTCAGCTGCTATTCACATGATCAAGCCGGCTGATGACTTGACATCCATGCAGAAGGACATTTTGGACGAGGTCATCAAATTGTATGGGACCATAGGACCCAAGGATAGGATTGGTAGAACGCATCTTCTCACGTACTCTATCAACACTGAAGGCCCTCCGATACGTCAAAGACAGTATCCTCTTTCACCTGCCATGCAATCTGTTCTCAATGAACAAATAGATGAAATGCTGGAACTTGGCATCATTATGCCTGTGACGACAGTTTCGCCTTGGTTGTCTCCTCTTTGGCTGGTTGCTAAGAAGGATGGATCATATAGGGTTTGCTTTGACGGTAGGAAGTTGAACTCTGTGACTCTGCCTGATTCATATCCTATGCCTTTGATAGATTCAATAATAGGTAAGGTTCGCAACGCCTCATTCTTGTCGTCTATAGATTTGAAATCTGCCTTTTTCCAAATTCCCCTTGATGAGGGATCTAGGTTGAAAACCACATTTGCTGTTCACGGTCGTGGTTTATTTTGTTTCAATGTCCTTCCCTTTGGTTTAAATAACGCATCTCAAGCTATGTGCCGTCTCATGGATATTGTAATAGGCTCATCTCTTGAACCTTTTGTCTTTTATTATTTGGATGATGTCATTATAGCAACTCCCGACTTCGAGACTCATGTCTGGGTACTGAGAGAACTCTTCACGCGCCTTCAGGAGGCAAACTTGACTGTCAACTTTGAGAAATGTCATTTCTGTCGTCCCTCACTCAAATTTTTAGGATTTTTGGTGGATGAACAGGGTCTCAGAACAGATCCTGATAAAATTAAATCAATCGTGGAGTATCCAGTTCCTACCAATGCTACACAAATTAGAAGATTGATTGGTCTTGTAGGATATTACAGACGTTTTCTGAAGAACTTCTCAACAGTATGTGCTCCTATTTCAGATTTGTTGAAGGGCCGCAAAAAGGGCCAACCAATACAGTGGACGGACAGGGCTGATGCTGCATTCAGAGCGGTAAAGCAGATGCTGACCTCGACTCCCATTCTAGCTAGCCCTGATTTCTCCAAGCCTTTCTTACTTGCCTGTGATGCTTCTGATGTGGGCGTGGGTAGTGTTCTTTTTCAGGAAAACGACGGTGTTGAACATCCTATTGCATATTTCAGTAAGACTCTGACTAAGTGTCAGCGAAACTACACAACAACCGAGAAGGAGCTTCTTTCTATTCTTTTGTCTATCGACCGATTTCGTCCCTACATTGAAGGAACAGAGTTTACGGTGATAACAGACCACTCATCGCTGCAGTGGCTTCACTCAATGAAGAACCCCTCTCCTAGGATTGCAAGGTGGATTGTTCGATTGTCCTGTCATCGCTTCAAGATAGTTCATCGCAGTGGTTCTCTGAACACTGTGGCCGATTCCCTATCCCGAATTCCTGAGACAGCTGTCCTTGATCTGAATAAGTTGAAACCGGATCGTTGGTACCGAACCATGTCTGACAGGGTTACTAGGAACCCTGAGTCCTTCCCTGATTTCAAGATTTCCGGAAATGTTTTATATAAACACATCATGAGTAGACCCTCGGGTGAATCTACAGACTGGAAAGTTGTAGTCCCTACAGAGAATAGATTGGAACTTCTAAACAAATATCATGACGACCCTTTGGCTGGACATTTCGGTGTCTTTAAAACTCTTTCTAGACTCTCTCGATTATACTATTGGCCGAAAATGAGAAATTCGGTGAAGTTACACATTCGTAAATGTAAGGTGTGTGCCTCATGCAAGTCGGACAATTTGCCGCAAGCTGGTTTAACTGGTAATTATCGTAATATAAATTTTCCTTTCCAGTTAATATCTGCCGACTTTTTGGGACCATACCCCAGATCGAAAAGTGGTAACCAGTACGTCTTAGTGGTTACAGATTGGTTTACCAAGTTTGTCTTAGTACATCCCATGGCTAAAGCTACCGCAAAGGGTGTTGTCAAGTTTATTGAGAATCAGGTTTTCCTTATGTTTGGTGTTCCGCAGATTATTGTCGTAGATAATGGAGTTCAATTTACTTCCAATGAGTTCAAGAATCTAGCTAAGAAATATAATGTACAGAAGATCTGGTACAATGCAAGGTACTTTCCACAAATAAACCCTACTGAACGAGTCAATAAAACAATAACGACCGCTATAAGATCTTTCATCAATGGACAACATAATACCTGGGATCAGAATCTCTATCAAATAGCACAAGCAATCAGGTTGGCAAAGCATGAAGTTACGGGCCATTCTCCATCTTATTTATGCTTTGGTAGAAACGTTCCCACTGACGGTGCTTTCTTTGGTTTGATTTCAGATAATGCTAGTAATTGCTTCGATGTGGAAAATAAGTTATTGGACCCATCTCTGCAGGTTAGGAACCTTCCGGATCTTTACAAGATTGTTCAGCGTAGACTCTTTGAGGCATATAAGAAGAATGCAAATCGATACAATTTGAGGAAGCGTGACGTTCGTTATGCTGTAGGTGATAGGGTTTGGAGAAAGAACTTTGTCATCTCAGATGCATCGAACAAGTTTTCTGCCAAGTTAGCTCCAAAGTACATTCCTTGTATAATCGATGAAGTTGTCTCCCCATTGGTCTATGCCCTGAAGGATCTAGATGGACACAAACTGGGTAGCTTTCACGTTAAACACCTTAAGCCTGATCTGACTCATGATGTAACCACTGACTTTGACGAAACTAAATCTCAACATTAAGTTTAATTTTAATTCCTTCCGGTGCCCAGGACATTTTACTTGATTGGCTATTGTATCTTTTATTATCGTATTTGTCTATGTGACAATCTCTTTAACTTTATTTGAATTGCCGTTAATCTGTTTGAAATGCATTGCGGATATGCAGTTATGACCTTTCGGTTTTGGTGTATCCGATGGTGTATTTTGAGATTTTCCGAATTTTGCGTCATGGATGCAGTCATTTTTCCTGTGTACCGGATTGGATTTTTTTTTTCTCTCTCTATCTTTGTCTTTGCAAGCTTACACTTGCTGGCGCCCAACAAAATTTTGCACTTGTCTTTCTTTCACTTCATGGAGAGGTTGGGTTGGGAAGTGATTTCAAGATCCTTTTGTTGAGTCACATTAACTGTTCACTTTTAACATCTTGAGTGAAACAAGCTGCAAAATTCACCAATCTTGTCTTTCTTTCACTTCATGGAGAGGTTGGGTTGGGAAGTGATTTCAAGATCCTTTTGTTGAGTCACATTAACTGTTCACTTTTAACATCTTGAGTGAAACAAGCTGCAAAATTCACCAATCTTGTCTTTCTTTCACTTCATGGAGAGGTTGGGTTGGGAAGTGATTTCAAGTTCCTTTTGTTGAGTCACATTAACTGTTCACTTTTAACATCTTGAGTGAAACAAGCTGCAAAATTCACCAATCTTGTCTTTCTTTCACTTCATGGAGAGGTTGGGTTGGGAAGTGATTTCAAGATCCTTTTGTTGAGTCACATTAACTGTTCACTTTTAACATCTTGAGTGAAACAAGCTGCAAAATTCACCAATCTTGTCTTTCTTTCACTTCATGGAGAGGTTGGGTTGGGAAGTGATCTCAAGAACCTTTTGTTGAGTCATTTCGACTGTTCACGTTTAACATCTTGAGTGAAATGAGCTGTAAGATTTAACCAATTTTGTCTTTCCCTTCCTTCCCTTCCTTAAATTGCCCAGATGCACAGACTCTTTATTTTGTTTTAGATAAATTCTTTAGCGTATTATCGTTATGGCATGGCTACGATGGATTATCGTTGTAGCATGGCTATAGTATCGTTGTAGCATGGCTACATTATCGTTGTGGCATGGCTGCAATTATCGTTTGTAGCATGGCTACTTCTGTGGTTTATTGTTGTAGCAGGGCTACTTTATCGAATTTACCGTATCGTTGTAGTGAGACTACATATTTTTTTTTCTTTTCTTTCGCTAAGAATTTGTCATTAATCAGGCCGAAGTGTATTTCAGATATGCAGATCGAATTTATTTTGGTGTAACTGATCATACATTTTAGGTATTGTTAGATTTTTGGATCTGAAGATTCAAGTTTTATTTTCTGTGCTCTGGTGCAAAATCCTGTTTCCTAATCTTTCCTTCAATTTTCCTTTACCTTTTTCCTTTTCTTAATTACCGAATTTGACTTTATATTGATTGTGACATTCCCTTTTCATTTTTTGATTACCGGATTTGACATCGTCCTGTGCGAATAGCACAGAGTGATGGAGTCATTTTTGAAAATTTTGGACTGAAACTAAAAACCTTCCATGCCTCCCCCTTTCTGGTCCACCTTCGTCTCGGGTGCCAGGAAGGATTTCTTGTTAAAGTGCGACGGCACAAACCTAGTCAATTTTTTTTAGTTGAGACGGATTATTATTTTCTTATTTCTATCGTAGTAGCACTGGCTATTATAGTACCAGTGTCTACTACTTAAATTGATTGATTTATGATGAAGTTTTTTGGGCATGACTTCCCAGACTCGGTAGGATGACGGTGTTTCATAGCCTGATGGTATGAAACATCCTCATCCCTCTTTCGCTTTTTAGAGAGAGGCCTTCAGCGACCGGTGTCTGTTTCACCTTTTCTACTCTAGTTTGAGTTTCTATTAAGTGTCGTATCGGGCATCCTTACCTTACCCCTCTTTCGTTTTTTTTTTGAGAGAGGCTTTCAATCAACTGACGGTTGTTCCACCATTTCCATCTTTTCCATCTTTCCAATGTTTCCTAGTGCTCAGGTCGTTCCTAGTTTAAAAAAAAAATTTTCTTTTGCAAATTTTTTTTTTCCCTGGTGAGAGGTGTGTGCAACGTATTGCACGCCTATGCTATTCCCTTCCTTTTGAAACGCCACTGGTTTCATAGAATGCACGTTGACGGACTGTCACCTTATGTCAGGTTACTTCTCTTCTATGATCTTCGTGTCTGCGTAATGTGGAAAGCAGATTGACGTTCTTTTCTTCCGGTCTTTCTCTGAACGAGAAATCATTTTTCGATATATGATTGAGATTTTTGATCTGAAGTCATCGAGTATCCCAGTGAATTTTCTGAGTTTTAGTTTGCGAGATAAATGATATTTATTCTCGGTAAGTTTCATAATTCCTTTAGTTTGAGCAGAGATTTGGATTTTAGGGGAATATTTTGCTGGCTTCTGAGTTGTTGCATGGCCTTCCTTCATTTTGTTTTACAGCACATGCACTGTTTTCCACTTTTCATTTCCCCAGGGCAGAATTCCTTCTCAGGTTCACTAATAATTATCGACATAATGTAAATGCCTAATATTTCTTTTCTTGAGAAGCGAGAAGGAGTTCTGTTGAATTTTTGTGCACATATTCATTTACATTAATTTCATATAGCTCCTTGGTTGGGACCATACGAGTTAGATTACAATCCTTGGTTGGGACCACACGAGTTAGACTACACTCCTTGGTTGGCACCATATTTGCTACAATCGTTGGTTGAGTCACCGTTGTTTGCACCGAGATAGAAGCATTTGCTGAGGCCTGACTTGCACAGAAGCTCAATCATTAGCTGAAGCTTGAGTTGAACTGGAGTACGATAAGTAGCTGGAAGCTGTAGAAACTTTGGCTGTTGCGTTTGCCTGTGCCCACATTTGCTTGGAAGTTGATTTATGGTGGAGGAGCTGAAGGTACACCTGAAGTACAATTCGAGGCTGACTGGGGGACATATTCCATTACCGATAGGATCATCTGACACCAGAGAAAGAAATTGCATTGAAAGTGGAACCACGATTTGAACAGTTTCCCTTAAGATAAGTAGTTATAAGATTGTGTAATTTGAGAGATTAATTCGAACTGTAAATTAAGATTTGTACACCTTGTCCTTTTTATAATATATTGTTAAAAACCTGACTAGGAATCTTGTTGCTGGGGTAATCAAACCTCCCTTGAGAAATCAGTACTAGAATTTCATGCTCAAACACCCCTAGGGTAAAATGTGATGTTACAACCCTTAATCGAATTTACCATGGTAAATTATGTTGTCCATTCTCCTGTATTGGAAAATCGTAATTCGAATTTACCATGGTAAATTCGAATTAATAATAATAATAATAACATAACTTTATTTACCCAACAGGAATAATCCCAATTATAGGGTAACATATATAGGTACATTCTCAAACTATGCCAAAGAATAAAAATACCAAAAATAATATCAGTTTTCTTAAAAAATATACAACAATATCACTAACTAAAAGAACATGTTCATTCTGAGTGCATTCGCACTCCCTACACATACGATACACTGGTGCACGCACCAACAAGTTTGTACGAGGTGTTGGCAGACGAAAAACAGGGGCAGACTTAGAGACCATCCTTGGAATTGTAATGTTCATTCGCGACAACAAGTAGGGCGTGTCGAGGTGACCCATCAGTAGCCTCCGTGCGAATTTAGCACATTGGTTTCCATGTCTTTCGGCCAACGATGATATTCGCATATCACTCATAATTGAGGAAAGATTAGCTCCACGTTCAGGGTATATACCCGTTTGTCGAAATGAGACGTACTTAAAAAACCTCCTATGGATTCGCTCGAGCACACTTAGATGACAGTATTATATTGGAAACCAAATGAGGCTACCATACTCCAATTTGCTGATAACGAGTGTGAAGTAAAGATTTCTCAATACCTCCAGATCGCCGAACTCCTTAGAGTACCTGAAGACAAAGCCTAGCATCTTACAGCGGAGGCACTGAGTTCTTCAATGTGCGGTATGAAACTCAATTCAGCGTTTCAAAATGCCGAGATCACGTATTTGATCCACACGGGTAAGGGAACGGTCACCAATGAAGTAATTGCGAACAAAAGGTTGCACTCTTCTCGTGAAAGTCATCTGAAAGCACTTTTCCAAGTTCAACGTTAGTCCATTCCTCAAACACCAATCCCAGACGAATTGCAAACTAGACTGAAGCAGCTCCAAATCTTCCACACAACGTATCCTCCAGAACAGCTTCAAATCATCAGCATACGCCAAGGCCATGCACCCCAGGAAATTCAACAGATCGATTATAAACACTACGAACAGTAATGGACCAAGATTAGATCCCTGAGGAACTCCAGATTCCAAAACATATTCAAATGACTCAAAACCATTGTAAAACACATAATTGACTCTATCACTCAAGTAGGAACCAATTAACTTCAAGTATGCAGGGCTGAAACCGAACGAAGAGAGTTTGCGCAACAGAATCCCATGAACAACAGTATCGAACGCTCTTGAAAAATCAGTGTATATCACATCGACCTGACCACCATCATCCAGAGACTCCGTAATAAATTGTGATAAAGTAGCCAAGTTGGTGATTGTTGACCTACCCCGCACAAAGCCATGCTGACCTGTAAACAAATGGGGGCGAACACCATTAAGTGTATTGGACACTCTTAATTCGAATTTACCATGGTAAATTCGAATTAAGTGTCCAATACAGGAGAATGGACAACATAATTTACCACGGTAAATTCGATTAAGGGTGTCCAATACAGAAGAATGGACAATAGAACATACGCGCAAAAGCTTCTGACTTCACGTCAGTGCTTGAACCAATTTTTTTTTCGTGATTTTTTTGAAATTTTCTAGGGGTACTGTTCTTAAAATTTTTTTTCGTCATTTTTTTCAAATTTTCTAGGGGTACGGTTCTTAGAAAATTTTAAACACGTCTTTATGTTGATTTTCTACTACTAGTTACCAAGCTTCAATTCGATCGATTATTAATTTTATGAGTTATCAAGGAAATAATATTCCAGGTGGGTATAACTCGGAAACCGTTTGACCGATTATGCCCAAAAACGAACTCAACTCTCCCTTTCGAATACGCAACCTACCCTGAAAATTGCAAGTCCCTATCCCCTTTCGTTCGAAAGTTATCGAGGCAACGGTCACCCATCTACTGAACTCACACAAGGCTGCTCGAATCTCCAACAATATTTAACCGATCGTGTTAAAACTTGAATCTTGGCAGTAGAGTTAGTTTATGAAGGCTCTTGCAAAATTTCAGCAATTTCAAACGAATGGTTACTGATATATAGTTTTTTTTTTCAACTTTCAATGATTTTTTAAAAATTTTGTACAAATACTATCCTCACGAAATTTTGCAAGAATTTTCACGTTGGCATTCTACAACTAATAACCATGTTTGAATTCAATCGGTTCAGTATTTTTCGAGTTAATGAGGAACAAAAAACAACCAAATTTCTGATGGCTATAACTCTAAAACCGTTTGGCCGATTATGCTCATAAACAAACTGAAATGTCGCGATCTGATGCACATCCTAACCTGAAAACTTTTTTATATAATTTTTCAATAATTTTCTAGCCATACGATTCGCACAAAATTTCACAAACGTGCTTAGGTTCATATTCTACAACTACTCACCAAGTTTCAATTCGATCGGATTTATATTGGTTGAAAACAAAATTATTACTCGGAACTGGGCCGATTATGCCCATTAACGAACTTGTCCGTCGTATTGGGATGCGCCACCCACCCTGAAAATTTCAAGTCGCTAGCTCTTTTCGTTCTCAAGTTATCGTGGCAACGGCCGGACGACCGGCCGGACAGAATCAAATTTGACCTCGAATTCTTCATTGGGGAGTCGAACTAAATCGTTTGAGACCATTTTCTTCAAAAAATTCGAAAGTTACAGACATTTGGGCAAAATGATAACGCGATGTTACCCAGAACATACGCGCAAAAATGTTCTAAAACTCCTGAAAACTAAAAAAAATGCAAACAAATATTGAAAACATTTGAGTATTCTCATGGACAAAAATTGGGTCAGATTTTGTTTTCAAAGATCCCGCATCTTTCCTCAATTAATTTTCTTGCTCTGAGTCCTAATTGATTGACAGCTTTTCTGATCATATTGGGATCATTCCTCATCTCATTAAACTCTGTTCTATTCTTTCAATCAGATGTTCTCTACTGTGTACTTCCCCCGCATAGACTTTCTGCTTCAAGGCAGCCCCAAGAAAAAGAATCCATAAATGTTAAGTCTGGGACCGCAGCGGCCAATTATGAGGTCCTCCTCTGCCAAACCAATGGAACTGGTACCCATTATTCAAATGCTGAATAATGACATACTTCTGGTAGACAACAGTCTCGCAATTTCCTCTGCTGGTTCTAAAGTTTGAACCTTTCTCAAATGGTACGTATGGAAGTTTTCTTTATGTAGGAGACGAATAATTTTTGTTTTTGGTATATTCAACATCAGGATACCTCACCTGATATTCTCTCACCGTCGCACGTCTATTCGAATTGCAATAACCATAAACAAGTATCATATCAACTCATGGTCGAAAACGAGGCATATTTAAGGAGACAAATTTCTAGAATGCAACAACCTGCCTGGTTGTTAAATTGTAATGAATACGAAACCAGTCAAATATAATATTTATGTGGTATGCATCTGTGACTCAAGCATGAACAAAATATTAATATGAGTATGCTGATTAGTGTAGCTAATAATGTTTATTCAAAGAAATTCCTACATATTCAATATTCCATTTTACAATTTAGAAGTTTTATCCCCAAATAAACTGATATGTCTCGCAAAAGTCAGAGACTTGTGCGCGAGAATCCCAATATTGCCCGTCAAGCATACCTACAAAACTGAGTAACACAACATTAATTTGTAAAAATGAAAAACTATTCTTAAAATCTCAAATAAAATTTCGCCTATTGTGGAAATGACTCCAAAACTGAAGAGGTTGTTCTCCTATGCATAATTTGACCTGTCTAAAGTATGAAGATCGCGGTACTGCTTCTTTTATGTGCGCTGGCAATTTGTTGTACAGTAGGGGTGCAAGGTAAGTGCAATTTCTCAGTCCTATTGTTTTTTTCATCATTGGTAACGCCATCGTTATATTTCTTGTCTTATAACATCTTGTCTTATAACAACAAGTAATGCAAAAGTGGATTTTAAAAATTATATATGGAAAGGAAATCACATTCCAATCCATATATAATTTTTAAAATCCACTTTTGCATTACTTCAACTGGATTATAATAACAATCCGACATTCCTCCCCACCCAAGTATACCGTAATGCAGATGAGGTTCCACCAATGCATGATATGCTATATTTAGTTCCTTTATCTCACATATGTCTCTGAGCATTCTGAATTTCGGCAGTAACATACAGATCTTTCTTACAGTGTAGTCTGCATGACAGTTCCACCTTAGATGACTATCTATCATAACCCCCAAATATTTAATCGTGTCGACTTTCTTTATTTCCAGATCTAATTTCATATGCAGTCTGTCAAACTTGGGTAAATTGTTTTTGTTGCTGGTAAACATCACAAAATTAGTTTTTTCATAATTTACTAATAATTAGTTTTTCATGGAAAAGTACTCTACAACCTTTGTGATTCCATCCTCTGCGGCTTCCTTCAACAGCTGCCACGTTGGAGCACTGAAAAAGAGTGCGGTATCATCTGCAAAGGCCAGAACATCACCACTAATACTCAACTGGAATAAACTGTTTATGTAAATTAAGAATAGTATGGGCCCCAAAACAGTACCCTGAGGCACGCCACATGTTACAGTTAACTTATCACTAATTTTTCCATAAATCCTCACAACTTGGCTTCTCTCCTTTAGATAGCTTTCAAAGAGGCTATGGGTACCTCCTCTACATCCCAGATCTTCCAGTGTATTTAAGAGAATATCATGATCTACAGTGTCAAAGGCTTTTTTCAAATCCACAAAAATACATATTGCCGGTATGTCCTTGTCAATTGCATCAGATATTGTGGATACCAATGCAGCTATAGCATCTTGAGCAGACCTCCCTGCTTGAAAACCGAATTGTTTTGAAGAAAATGGCGTGTATTTGTTGACGAAACTAAGTAAACGATTTTTAAGTATTTTCTCAAATATCTGCGACAGTGAAGACGTCAACGATATTAGTCTGTAATTACTTAGGTCTTTTTTGCTCGAAGATTTATGAACTGGAACAATGATAGCTGTTTTCAATATGTCAGGAAATACACCACAGTTGATGCTCTTATTTATATTGTATGTCAATGGCTTAACGATGTGTGATGCAATCCTACTCAATGTTTCTGATTTAATTCCATCCAGACCGGGGGATGTATTACCCTTGAGTGATTTTATTGTAGTCAGTATTTCAGCTTCATCAGTTTCAAACAATACCATCGAGCTCAAATTTACCTTTCTATGTTCATTTGCCATACCTCTATTATACATCAGTGCTGTCTCGTTCAGTTGCTTTCCTATTCGCGAGAAATACTGGTTGAACTCATTTGCAATATCCTCACTAACCTTTACCACCGCATCGCCCTCCATATTCACGACTTCATTAATTTTCTTTCCATGTCTTTTAGTTTGATTTATAATCCTCCATAATCCCTTCGAGTTTTGGCCGTTTTCTTCTATAATGGTTCGGTAATACCTCTTTTTTGCCTCTCTTATTAAACAACTTAGCAAGTTTTTGTATCGTTTGAAATAGACCACTAAATCCATATTATTTGGGTTGTTTGCCTTTTTTTTATATAATTTGTTTTTCACATGCGTTGCCTTTACCAGACCTTTCGTGATCCACTGTGTCCTTTTTCTATAAGTATGTTTTATTTTGATCTGCTTTGTACTGCTGTTTATTCCATTTTTCAGAACTTCCATGAACCTTTGCCAAGAACAGTTGACATCTTCGTCATATATACTATCCCAATCTACGTTGTTCAGGGTATCATCTAGCTTCTTGTAGTCGATGTAACCTCTAGTCTGCACTGTTTAATCTCGTTCCACTGTTTTCTGAATCGTATATTGTGCGAAAACCGAATAATGATCTGTTAGGGTGGTGTGCACAACAGCGGCCTTCATAATTCCAGTGTTATCCTTACTTTTCAGGAAAATGTGATCGATGCAGGACTTAGAGTGTTGAGTCACTCTTGTGTATGAATTGACCAGTGACATGAAATCATTTTCGCTCATTATGTTGAGATAATTAGCACACTCTCTAGATTTTGTTGAAATATCAATGTTAATATCACCCATGAAAAACACATAATCATTATTACCTTTTCTGTTGCAGGCACGGAGAAGCCCTTCGAGGTTGATATTGAAATCTGTAATGGCCAAACTTGGAGATCTATAAGATGCAATGATTTTTACATGTTTTCCTGATTTAATCATGTCCACCATCAACACTTTTGTTTGTCCAATTTCAATTATCTCAACAGTATGTTGTAAGTTTTTACTAATATAGACCATAACACCATCATTTTGATTTATTTCGCTACAATTATGGTATTCACTATACCCTTCCATCCTGTACAAGCTTAGATCACTGATTATCCATGTCTCCGACAGTATTATAGCGTCTATGTCGAGGCATATATCCGTCATTAAAATTTTGAACTCATCCAAATTTAAGGCAATACTTCTAATATTATTGTGAAGCAACCTAATTACCCCACAACTTTCATCTACTGAGAACTTATTTTTCAAGTCATTAATATTTTCCACTTCTAATGTCCTGAAAGATTCAGGATTATAGTCTCTTACAAACGGATTCATAATGAGGGGATTATTAGCACATGTACCACGCAACAATATAGGTTTATTATTTCAGTTATACTAGTTAAGTGTTTTCAGCTGTTCTACTTGATTGGTGTCTTTTATCTGTATTATCCTAGTATTCTCACTCTTCCTGCACAATACCTTGCATTCTTTGGTCCACACATATTTATACCCCAAACTCCTAAGTTCTTTTGCCTTATTAAATAGATCCCGTACCTCCCTAGGTATGTCCTCATTGATAAATATCCTTCTCATGACTCCTCCCAATTTCATATTATCCGTGTTTAAGGATCCGAAATTTTTACTCTTTTGCAGCACAAGATCTTTATATTTTTCATCCTCAAAAGAGACCAATATTGGTTTTATACTACTTTGTGAAGGCAATTGCCTTGCATGCATTTTATCCTCCGACAAATCAACATCCAATTTATTGAACACCCTAATTACATCCTCCTTGTCTTTCAGTCCCATGATTATAAGATTTTTCTTCCTAATCTTAGCTTCAGCTGTTGCAGCATTCAGTGCCGCTTGCTCCCTCATTTTATTCAGCTCTCTTCTCATATCCTCCATATCCTGCTTTATCCTGTCCTGTTCCTTTCTTAAATGCTTATTTTCCTTCTTCACCCCTTCCATAACTTTCCTCATACCATCAAGTATATCACTATTGAATGATACAGCCTCCTCAAGGGTTTCGACCTTTCTCAATATTTTCTTGAGCATTTCCCCAACAGCAAAACTTTCCTCTGGTTGTCCTTGTTTCTCTATGCTCTTCCTCTTTTGGATCTTTTCAGTCAGCTCTTCTAAACTATCTTCCATCAGGTGACTGAACTTGATATTTTCAAATTTTAAAACCTTCAGAGCAATGAATTCGATTTAAGGAAGGTCTCATCACAATATTCAGGGCCGTATTGGCTCTCAAAAATTCGAGTCGTTAATTAATTTTTAGGAAAAAAAATGAATGGTTTGTGTCGTTCTAGTGAAAAAGATGAAGAAATCTATGTGGAATCAACTGATATTAACGACTAACTGATATTTCATGTACAAATCTAAATATCTGAGTCCTTGTCTCCAATTCTTTAGTATGGTTCTAATGCAGGGTTTATTGGCCTGAAATGTCAATACATCCAAATTTGAGAATAATTCGAACGGTTCAGGAGTTATAGGTAACCAAAAATTTCGCTCAAATGGATAAATCACCCTGTATCTCAGAAACGACAAGCCTTAGCCCATTTTAATTGTTGTTTTCTGGCTCCCCTGAGTATCATCTATTTCCCATGAAACTATGTACAGTTACTCGTGGACTAGCCTGTATAAGTCCTCTTCTACTGGATGGCATGGTTTTTTCGACCATTACTTTATTTTTGTGAGGGCAAATATGGATCAGTATAACGAAGGGTTAAATTGTTTTGAGGCAAATTGTATACTCGGTATAAATCATAGATTTTGCGCGCATGTTCTAGATAACACCGTGCTATCATCTTGCCCAAATGTCTGTAATTTTCACTCTGTTCCGGTGAACAGCGAAACCAAAAATGGAAGATATTTACCCGAACTTCGTTAATGATTTCAGGAAAGGTAATGGATTGTACTATCAATATCCATTTTAATTGAAGATAGGCTGAATAAATGTTGATTGTGGCTTACGTCATAATATTGTTCGAATTAAAAAAAAAATTCTCAGAGAGCTGAAGTGCAATCTTGAGCATGTGTGGAAGATTTCGTTTTAATGGCCAACTTAAGGTAGGGACAAACATAGCCCACGTACGCAACGTATGCAACGCATTTCGAGTTCTAGATTCTTGAACTTGCATCAAAATAGACGACTTAGAAACATAGGTACTTCAGTACACTTGTTGTACCCATCGTATCATCTGTTTGAATGCAAATACGTCATAATGCGTTGCATACGTGGGGTACGTGGACTCAGTTTGTCCTTGCCATAATTCACATCTGTAGCGATGTAAGAACATAATACCTTTTCGTTGAAGTCAGGAATGTCGTTAACTAAATTTTGTTTGATGGACAACATTGCGAGTGCCGTCAGTTTTTCTTTCGACATTCTTTTCTTTAGAAACGTCTTGATCAATTATAAGGGAGAGAAACATCTGTCAGTTTCTGCGGATGTCATTGGCATCGATATTAAAATAACCTAAACTTTACATATTTCACAAAACGTTGAATCCAAACCTTACGACACTGTATTAAATTTAAAGTACGTAAGCAACCGGTCACGTTCTCGTTTTCTTGTGTTATTAATCGAGTCTTCCGACTCGTTATGACCACTTAGTGCAAGATTGCATTTGCCGCTCAACAATATCGATAATTTTTTAAAGGACGTAACGGTTTTTTACACCATTTCGTTGTGATTACCAATGTTTTCGACATATGCACTACTTAATCCAGAAGCGTTATTAGTTGTGTCCAATGGCTGGAAGCTTACAATATTGTTTATATATGTTTGGCCAATTTTTCGTGTTTTTTTATCTTTTGACCCAGATGTTTCAAATCACGTAGGTACACCTTCTTTTGTCCAGTTATCGTCTCCACCAAACAGTAAGAAAACGAAACAAAAAAACGCATTTTTTTCTTCACATCCGCACATCCATGAAGTCTTTTCGTAAGCATTTGTGTTGAACTTCCGCGTAAACCCCGCTCGATTCTTATAGCCGGGATGCACTTGACTTAAATTCAATACAGGCATAGGTCGTTCAGTGTTTTTAATATTTACCTTGTCCACCAAACTCAAAGAACTAAAGTTTAATTTCGTTAGATCACACACCCTCATTGCCAGCCCTGAAACCCTCAACGCAACTTTATAATACATAACAATTGGCACTATTATTTATTCGGTTTATTCCTCTCTGGGCTCCTATTTCCGCGGCCAAATGTCACTGAAAACTGCTTGGAATCAGTCACGTTTGCCGTTTCCATGGTAATTGGCGTTTACTCTTTGGGCTTTCGAGATTCCGCCCAGCATAGTATGGAGTGCGGACGCGTGTCGCTCATAGTATACCTTGTCTATGCGCAGGCTTAACGCAAATGTTATAATCGTGAAATATAGATGGTGGCTAGGTAAAAATGTATTAATTTTAATTGAATCTTGAGTCCAGTTTGAATGCAAAAGCACGAATATGAAATATACAAATTAATTGTTTATTTATGTACGACATTTTTCTAGGGAGGGTGGCGCTCCGCAGCCCTCCCTCATCAGTCACCCCTGGTCATAAGCAATCGATTCATTAGCTGCAAAATTCACTCCCCACATTCTAATCGATGTCATAAGAGACTACTTACTACACGAGGAGTGAAAATATAATTTTACCTCAATTAAGTCCGGAACATATCTTAATTTTACATTGCTGATTATTTGGAAAGCTCATAATTTTTATATTTTAAACAAGGTGCTCCTAAATATAACATATACGAACGAAAAGACAGATATCTTCGACTTGTTGCTCAACTCTTTCCATTCCTACATGTTACATACCAATTTCTTAGGCTGTATTTACCTGTTTTCCATGAACAAGCAGAGCTGTAATGAAAGGACTAATAGAATCGACGGTGTGATGCAGCAAACTGCTAGTATATCTCACGGCTGCCCAATGCCTGTAGCAGCCGGCTTGATGATATAAATTGAGTAAATGATCTTCCACTGTATTTTCTTGTACCTTATACATTTTTCCTTCCCTCTTCAGGAGAAACCCAAAAAGCTTGGCTTTACCATAGAAGCTCTCTTCATATTTCACGGCCTCTAAAATTTCTGTAGTTGATTTGTTAGCGAAATCCTAAAAGATCAGATTAAATAATTAAATCATTTTTAGTTGAGTCTTTTCGATTCAGATTTCAAATCTCGTCATTATAGGCTATTCTGGGCTACTTACAGAATAATCATTATCTTGATCTGAATAATGCAACACTCTGGGGACATCTGTTAAGCTCTGATATCCAATATAATCATGTTCCAATTGCTGGAAGTGTCTGAAGGAAGTATCCAGAGGTATCTCAAGGACATTCATAAAGTCCAGATGTTCTGAGAAATATAATAAATTGCTTGTTACATCATAATTAGAAGAATTCTCCTAAATACATATTTAGCTCCCAAATATGAGTAAAGAGAACAGCAGATGGAGTTCATCATGTTCAATGTTTACATATAATCGTGTGTTAGTTGCATCAGTGTGTACAGATAGGAATTTCAATTTGTTGCATTCTAGTTAAATAAAAGTCTGATATCCAATTATGCAACAAATTGAAACCAGTATTTAAATTTTGGGGTGCCTAGCTTGAATAATTCCTTTTTTGCCGCGCTGTTTAGGTGAACCGAGTGCCTATCAATTCGTCCAAATATCAGTAATTTTCGATTTTTTGGCCGAGAATGATCTCAAACAATTAGCATCGATTGATGAATAATCTGACGCTAAAATTGATTCTGTCCGGCCGGCTAAGTTCATTAATGGGCAAAATTCAAACATTTTTGTGAGGATCGCATAACTGAAAAATTAAAAGGAAATATTGAAAAAAATTTGTATCTCAGAAACTATCTGTCAGATATCATTGAAATTCTGCGAGAGTCTTCAGTACCTTGTTGTACAATAAAGTTCTAGATTTGAACTCGATTGGATCTATATTGGTGACGATATTGCCGAAATATCGAAATATTTCAACGATCGAGATGTACTTGTCAATTTTTTTACATTCGACAAACGAAGTTGTCGACAGTTCAATTTTCGACGTGCCTCGAGAAAATCTCAAGAATTATGGCGTGTTTGCGTACATCACGAAACATGCCGATTCGGACCGTTTAGGAAAGGGAAAAAAACATGATGATAATTTCATGAAATTAGAAAAATTGTGAAAACATATTGAAAATGATTAATGACGTTCGTTCGAGTCCCTGCTTTCACTGTAAATCTGTACACGGCATTTATAGCGCCAAGGATAGAGCTCTGCCTTCAGAAATCGAAGGTACTGGGATCGATTCCCATAGCCAAAATTGCTCTTTTTCTTTTTTTTCCCATTTAT
This sequence comes from Halyzia sedecimguttata, assembly GCA_937662695.2. NCBI lineage: Eukaryota > Metazoa > Arthropoda > Insecta > Coleoptera > Coccinellidae > Halyzia > Halyzia sedecimguttata. Next base: position 59,509,895 of record OW569413.2, read on the forward strand.
ATTGAAATAATAACTTTGATTAATAGAATATCTACAGAATTGAAGTGGATCTCTCAATAAAATTATGTGAAACTTGAATAATTTCCCATATTATTAGTTATTTTACGAACTTGCAGGCTTCTTTTTATCTCATGGCACAATAGTTTGATTGAACTGATTTGTGTCCATACACCACCACAAACAAAGCACTGTTTATTTTCGACCAAACAGTAAATGTTTGTATGGGTTCTTACTCCACCACAGACCACTGTTTATTTTCGACTCACATATGTATTATATTCATGATTAGTTCCGACTCAAATATCGGATAACTGGACGCTTGTTTTTACAGTCGGATGTATATTCTTGAAAATATTGGGAATATTATTTCCTGGAGTTAAGCAGCTTTGGGCCAGTTCAGTACCTGGATAGACAACCTCTCTGGCTATAAACTTGAACAAGCGCGCCAAAGCTCCTGGCCACAGTGATTTTCCAAATTTCATAGATATCTTTCTTAAATTTTGGACTTCCCAGGGTTGATTCTAATTCTTCTTATTAAATTGTAATTTTGTTTTGAATAACAATGATAATAATCACTCGAATATATGAATTCGCATATAGAATAATTCAATATAATGCTCGAAACATAGGTAATTCAGTTACTTTTAGTTTACCTCCAACCCTTATAATACCATTTCCATCATGAAATCTTGTCAATGAAGGCAACCGGTGTTTTGATTCTAAATATTTTCTGCCTTTCTCAATTTTAACCTCTGAAGGAAAACTTTCCAACTGAAATAAGCTGAACAATACAATATTCACGTATTCCAATTTTCTATTGAAAGAGTCCTAATCTTTTAATTTTATCGACTTGAATATTATTTGTGAATCGAAAACATTGTGCTGTAACGCGATGTAATTAATTCCGATCGAAGAATCCATAAAATAGAGACAGCCCTTCATCAATATTATAATAGTAAATCGTAGAAACCTTTTTGAGCTCAGGTAATTCATGCTTTGGCAAATGAACAGTTTTGATATACCACTGTTCATTACAAAGATTTCATGAACTCTGGGAAATTCCACCACAGTTTATTTCTCAGCAGTTTTTCGGGCATTGCAACCCTTGAAGCAATGTCTTGGCTCAGTAGGAATCCAAGATAAGGCAACTTTCGAATCTGACCACATCAAAAAATTTTACACCCAACACGCAGTCGCATAATTCAAGTTTTGGAATGGTGACAGAAATACCGGAGTGAAGAGAGCGGATAAAGATAGCAGATAAAATCTCCGGAAACAACCGAACGCCGGAACCAGTGGCGCACTGTTCTATTCAGTCATAATAATTATATAGATACTTTCATCAAATATAATCTTCCTAACGATTGATATTTAAATAATTGCGTATTACAATTTGGAATTTAAAATTAAGATTACAAATACTTTTTGGCGCTCTTGTTCCTCGGAACAGAGTGCTTATCAATTTGCCCAAATGTCTGTAATTTTCGAATTTCTGTCTGAAAATAGCCTTAAACGATTTGGTTCGACTCACCGATCAAGAATCCGTGGTCGGAATCGGTTCTGCCCGGCCGTCCGTCCGGCCGTTAACAAGATAACTCTCGGACGGAATGAGCTAGACAATTGAAATTTTCAGACTAGGTTTGGGACATAAATATCTCGGTTAAGTTCGTTATTGGGCAACATCGGTCAGATGCTTTCAGTGTAACAGAAAAAAATAATTTCTTTACATTACAAATCTCAAAATAAGTTTTCACCATAGTCATTGATGTCATTTTTAACTCTAACAAGCTAATACTTTCGGAGATATGATTTTTCAAAATTTCAATAGTAAATCGTACTTCTGTGTTTTCACAGAATGCGATAATTATTCTATCTATGAATTATTATAATATGATCTGTGTTGATACATGTCATCTTATTTTCCTGAGACATGATATGTCAAATTTTGATATTTAATGCCCATTGTTAATCCATATGATGATGGGAATGGTAATTGTAAGTTAATAATATTGAGTTCAGAATATCTCCAGTAAAAACAAAACTGAAATATTGGCTAAAGTTTAAATTGATATAATATAATTTTCAGTGTGGATTTGAGGAAAAAATATATCGTTCTCCATAGAATTGAGGAACGAATATCTGGGATGAGTTCGTTGTTGGGTAGAATTGGTCTATTGGTTTTGATTAATAATTTTTCCCACCCTTGTTGAATTTAAATTCTTTTATGATGTTTGAATTTAATTTCTGCTATTATGAAGTTCTATCATAAGAATACATTGATATAATTCCCAACTCTTACCAATACTTTCGAAGATATAATTTGTCAAAGTTTGAACAAGAGCGCCAAAGCTCCTGCCAACAGAGCTTGAACCAATTTTTTTTGAACATTGATCATACTTAAATTTTTAAAACAATTTAAACATACTATTATAATACTCTTCAATCAAAGTTCTTAAACGTTCCATGCTTTTTAATACTGAATATATGAAAATTCATAACAGTACCTACTCATGTACATACACACGTGATGTTGAACCGTTTCGTCGTAATACAGGAGTATATTCATTTCATGTAAACATAGCACTTACCAACACAAGAGCTTGAAATGAGATTTTGCAATCTGCCTATTCTTACTTTCACTCCATCGCAATGACCTTTCTTCAACATAGCCAAAAGGTCTAACATCTTCTTGAACTGGGGATCACGCATATGTTCTTCCCTGATGAGGAGACAAACAGTCGGCCTTCCTGACAACCTCCAATACTTTCCAACAAATTGCAGCTCAGTTTTGATATCATCGATGAGAAGTGCCATATCTCGGTACAGATAAAAATCTGACACTTCAAAAATCAATGGATAGCAAAGTACTGTCGATCCACCTACCCTATAAACCTAAAAATAGTATGTTTCAATGACGTGGCCCATGCAATACTAGATCATGTCAAAATATAATACTGAATGGGAAAATTGATCTGTATTATACATACAATATTGGGTAGAATAGCGTCAAATGTTACCAAAGAATTATGCGTCGTGAACAACTTGTCACATTGGATAATATATATACTGACTGACAAAGAAACTACTACACCCACAAGGAGCTGTTTAAATTTTAATTTTTTTTTTTGTAAAACATAGATAGTATAGCAAGGAGTAAATTATTGAAATTTGAAGAAGGGTTTAAATTTTTTCTATAAATTTGTTAATAATGTGTTTGTCCACCGCTATTATCTATACACTCCCCAACACGTCTTGGCATTGATGCAATAAGATGGTCTATTTGTTCTTGAGGAATACTATCCCAAGCTACCTGTAGTTCATGTATCAGAGCCGCCAAAGTCCTTGGGGGCTGGGGTAAATTTCTAAGCCTTCTACCCATGATGTCACAAACATGCTCTATGAGACAAAGATCGGGGGATCTGGGCGGCCATGACGAAAGATTCACATGGGGCGCTTCAAAAAAGTTAACTCTGGCAACATGAGGTCGAGCATTATCTTGCTGAAATATTGGATTCTCGAGCCGGTTAAGGTAAGGGAGAACATATGGCTCCACTATTTCTTGAAGGTAACGCAGCGCTGTCATGTTACCTCGAATAAAGACTAAAGGTGACCTACTTGTATGTGCAATAGCACCCCATACCATAACGCCTACTGTCCGGTGTACATGACGCTTAATATCAAACTGAGGTTCACGTCTTTCTCCCATACGTCGTGTAACCCTTCTTCGGTCATCACGTGCACCCAAGGAGAATCTAGATTCATCAGAAAATACGATCTGACGTCATTCCAAATTCCAATGATGACGTTCTCCGCACCATTGTAATCGTTGCCGGCGATGCTCAACCGTCAGAGGTAGCACAAGACGGGGTCGATAATGGTGCAGTCCAAATGATCTTATCCGGCGGTAAACCGTTCGGACAGTTACAGGATGGCCTTGTTCTCCTAACCACTCATCAGCCAAAGATCGAGTTGTCGCAAATCGGTCTCTAATAGCCATAAGTCTTAGACGTCGATCTTGAACTTCATTTGTGTCCCTTCGACGTCCGGTGCCTACTCTTCATCGATTTTGGACATTATCCAACCACGCTTGACAACATCTCAACAGTAGTTGGATTTCTGTTCGTACGGCTAGTGATTTCTCGAAATGACAACCCCGCCTCCCGTAGACCAATAATTCGATCTCTTTTAAATTCACTAAGCTGGCGATAAATTCAGCGTACACGTACTCTAGGCATTTTAACAACAACTTAACATCGACTTTGGATCTCCTTGAACAGCTGGTTTGTTGTAATATTTAAAAAAAATTCCAAAAAAGGACTACAATATGCAAGTAACAAAAAATGTTTACATGAAAAAACCTTTTTCTCCAAATTTTGATTTAATCCTTGCTATACTATCTATGTTTTACCAAAAATAAATTAAAATTTAAACAGCTCCTTCTGGGTGTTGCAGTTTCTTTGTCAGTTAGTATAAATCTTGAAAACAATATGAAAAGCCAACATCTGTGCCACATTCCCATCCTGAGATACATTATATTCAAGAAAATATCAAATAATCAGGTGTCCCCTAGACCATTTTGATGTGTGTATTTTCCCAATATTTCCAATAATATAGATCCGATCAATCTTAAATCTGCGATAATCTGGCTGCAAAATTTTGGTTTGAAAGCTCTTGCAAAATTTCAGCAATAGGTATCTAACGGATACTTTCAGAGATACCAACAGAACTTTTTTCAAATTTTCTAGTGATGCAATCCTCACATTAGTGTTCGTGCCGGCATTTTTCAACTAACTGCCCAGTTTCAATTCGATCAATTGAGATGGGTGTAACTTTGAAATCACTCGAGGAACCTGGGGGGATCTGCCCCTGTCGACGGTAGTTTCACTTGCGTGGGACTCATATGGACCAAACGAAAGACAAATGGGCCACCAGCCCAAATGTGCCACAAAGAAAGGATGCAAAACATCGATCAGCCAATGGAACAGGGCGAAAATCCTTACATAAAGGCTGTGGAAATGCTGCTGAAAAGCAGCGATGATGAGGTCATCAAAGATCACAAAGAAATGAATCTAATTAGAGTCAGAAGCCAGAAAGATGATGGAATTCCTCAATAAGAAGGGAATAGCACCAGAGGGAGCCATAATAGGGGCTTCCAAACCCATTGGCCCAAGGCCTACCTCACCAAAATGCCAAATGGCAAAGAGAAACAGGTCAGACGGCGGTACTCCTAAAGGCAAAGGGCCCAAACGTATTGAAAAAGAGGCTCCATAAGCCTCACTGCCCTCAGCAGCAAGAACTCATGGAGCCTGGCTATAGCCAGATAACAGCTGGTGGTGCTCCTTGGAATGGACCAGATTAAAGTAATCGAGAGAGCAGTTCTGGAATTCATGTTAGATTAATGTGTTCTGACATTCAATTACTCAGTCGCAATTGTTCGTCCGCATCCGATCAATTGCACAGAAGCGTACGAATAATTCGAGGTCAAATTCTGCTATCTCATTCGACTGTTTTCACTTCAGTTAAAATTTAACGTCCTTAGGTGTGCATTAAATTATTAAAAGGATCTTACCTTGCTAGTGCCTAAGCTTCCAATTGGCCTTACAGGGCGACCTTTCAAATTCAGTTTAGTATTAACCCCCAAGTTCTCATACACCTTCACTAACTGAGTAGAAGACCATATTTGTACTGGTTCTACTTCATGGGGAGTCTGAGTTTGGATACCGTAAGTCGCCATCATAGCTTGAAGTCTCATTGATTCGGCAATGAGAACTATCTGGACTACTAAATCTGTCGCTGTTCCCTGAAAATAATTTCATCTTATATGAGACAGAAAATTTAAAAAAAATATGCATGCTTTAGGGGATCCGGAATTTGGATACAATGATATACATGTGCAATGTCAATGTGCAATGTCAATGTATAATACTCAACATTTATGACACTCTGAAAAACGAGAGTAATGATAAAATTATATAACAAGGAGGATATGTGAATTAACAAAAATGAGTTATGCGATAAAACAGTGAAGTTCGAAGGACCAGTAAAAACTATCAAGAGGAGAAATGGAAAAGTTGTGTTCACTGATAGCAGCCATACATCGAATGATTCTGTTGTTATCGGAGCCGTTTTTTGTCACGGTAGCTTGTGGGGACCGATTTGATAAATGAGCCGACCAGAGGAAAAGTGGTATAACTCACAAATTTCGAATTTTTGAGTTATACCGATATTTTGGTACGTAAGATTGTATTTCATTCTCTGAATGAATGGTATAAGTCGAAACAATTTTGTAACCGACTTAGAGCCTGTTGATGTTTTACCTCTCAACGAAATTCCTTGATTTTTTAATCCGTTGAAAGGTAAAACCTTAATTTCCCAACAAATCACTTAAATGAAGTTATACCACTGTTCCTCTGAGTGGCTCAAATAATAAACCACCTAGGCTTCTTAGACTTTCCTATGAAATGAAGCTTAAATTTTTTCCGATCCGTCCATGTTCTCTGTAAGAACAAGTTTGAAGAGCACTGTGGCCAGGAGCGTGGGCGTACTGTCCGAATTTATAGCCAGGGTAATCACCCATACAGATATTGAACTCTCCTAAAGCTGTTTAGCTCCAGGAAAAAATAATATTCCCAAGAATATAAGTCCGATAGTAAACACAAACGTCAAAAAAAAACTGGTCCACTGTTTGGCCGAGAATGGTAACAAACGATAAGTTTCGACTCGAATACATACCATTCACCTTATTTAAAAGTCAACTCGATCGGATCTATATTGTTGGAAGTATTGTGAAAATATGATAAATTTAAAGTTTGATATTTTTGAGGTTATGTGTACTCAGAACGTTTTGATATACGAGCGCTATTTGTGTTATTAACTCAACTAACAGTAACTCAAAATATTGATCTCAGCCAAAAAATGGAATAAAATCGTGAACATTTTCGTGCGATTATTTTTTACAATTTTCGACGTGGATTAACTCAGCAACAGTGCATCGATGAACTTAAATCATTTTTTTGCGATTAAGGACCAGTGTTTATAGATGGTATGGTGAATTCAATCGAGGTCGTAGTTCGCTCCAAGACGAATTTCGTCGTCCAAAATCAGTTGTTTTTCCGGAAACCATTGATGCTGGGCGCGAACTGATATTGAAAGATCGTCATGTGAGCTATCGTGAGATTGAGACAACCTTAGGCATTTGTGGGACCAGCATATATTCTAAATTGCATGAACATAACTGTGCAAAGAATTTGTTCGCGTTTGATCCCACACAATTTAAAATCGTTCAAAAAAATACGATCGCGGAGCCTCGCAACACACATCATGGATTTACGCGTACGAGGCCGAAAGTAAACAGCAGTCAGCTGTATGGGTGTTTCAGGATGAGCCAAATCCAACAAAAGTTGTTCGCGTACGAAGCTCCCAAGCAAATGGTCGCCTGTTTTTTTCGGGAGAACTGGACATGTCGCAACCGTACCACTAGATTCTAGAACAACGCAGAACAGTCAATTGTGAGTGGTACATAACCATTTGTTTGCCAGTTGTCTTCCAAGAAATGAGGAAAACCAACCGCCGAAGACGGATCATTCTTCACCACGATAAAGCAACCTCTCACACATCGGCTCAAACAACTAAATTTTTAAGCACTCAAAACGTCGATGTGATGAGTTACCCGCCGTATAGTCCTGACTTGGCACTGAATTACTACTTTTTATTCACGTACGTAAAAAATAAACCGAGAGGTCAACATTTTCGACACCTGAAGAAGCGGTTGATGCGGTCAGAATGCATGTTCTGGAGATATCTCAAAGTGGCAAACGTGGATCTTCATGAGGAATATTTTGAAAAACAATAAAGCTATTTTCGATGATTGATATTTGTTTTTGTTCTCTTATCCCGAAATATGAAAGGCAATTCCCACGTACATACAGGGTGCACACCAATCAAAAACATAGGAGAATAATAATAATATGGACCTTAAGTACCGGGAGAACATAATATTAACTATTTCAGTTCTCATATGATATAGTGAGCACACAATATTCCCTAACGAATAAAACTGAAGACATATAACTACAGCTCCTTTACCGTTGTGGCAGAGAATTCCTCGCAATTTCGATGAACCCCAATCTTCTCCCAAATTTCTACATAAATATCATAATAATTCTGGAATATATCATTCATTGGAATTAGATTACTCACTGGATGTGATATCAAAATTTAAAAGCTGGGAGGTCGCCAAGAGCCTCAACATCTCAGATTTACCACATGGAAAATACATCAGACTGCTCAACCTGGGCAATACTGAGGGAAGATCGCTGCGATATGGATCTATAATCTATATGTCCCCCAAATATGCTCTACACTTGTGGCGCCTGATTCGACTCGGCTTATCAACGATGAGTTTTTTCTTCCTGGTACGGCGTAGACGATTGCGTCATCTACCGATGGAAACGAGAAGTGTGTAGGGATGCAGTAGATTCCTACAACAGCCGCCATAATTTCATATTCTTGTTGAATTTGCGATGACGTAAGGAGCTCGCAATAGGAATGTTTTATTCTGGTTACATATGCAATATCTTGAGGAACTCCGCAATAGGAATTTCTTATTCTCGTTTTAATTGCGATGACCTGAGGAGCTTGCAATAGGAATGTTTTATTCTGGTTACATATGCAATATCTTGGGGAACTCCATAATAGGAATTTCTTATTCTCGTTATACTTGCGATTACTTGAGGAGCTCGCAATAGGAATGTTTTATTCTGGTTATCTGTGTGATATCTTGAGGATCTCGCAATGGGCATGTCTTATTCTGGTTAGATGTGTGATATTCTGAGGAACTCCACAGTAGGAATTTCCTATTCTCGATACACTTGCAATATCTTGAGGATCTCACAATAGGAGTTCGCAATACATGCTCATTGTAACATCCCAAAGATCTCTATGCGAGGTCAGTGTTACCTCTGGATATGACAAACTGGTTTGTAGATATTAATATAATGAATTTTAGAAAAATACATAAAAAACATACCTGGAAAGCTGAATATCTCCCTGCTTTTCTAGGTCGGTTATAGGAGGGTAAATATCTTCGGATGGGATCTAATTCATTAATATGCAGTAGTTCGGCTGTTAATAATTGTGCAAGAACGAACATAGCTTGTCCCCAGAGAAATAATCCTGGCTCTGAACAAGGTTTGCGTTCTGTTGAATAAGGATGAGCCTTTTCCTCTTCAATGTTCTCTTTGGGTACGAAGAAGTACATTGGGATGATAGGATCTTGAAAAAATTCATATGTATCAATAATTAGAAACCTCATAGTGCAATATAATAATATAATGATATTTTCGGCAGAAATTATTTTGGACACTCCGGGTATTCATTAATGGAGTTAATATTAGCGTACTTCTGGCTATTGAATGCGCCAATATAGAGAGTGTTAGTGAATAAATGTAACAAACTTTAAGTGGTGAATAATGACAGTTTTGTCAGCAAATGATCCGTTTTCTGAGATACGGGATGTTAAAGTTATTCTTAAAAATTGGTTCAAGCCCTGTGGACAGGAGCTTTCTGGCTCTCTAGTTCAAACAGACAAATTATATCTCCAAAAGTATTGGTTTCTCAGAGTTGAGAATTATATCAATGTATTCTTATGATAGAACTGCATCATAAAGGAAATTCAATTCAAATAATAGTTTATTTATCAAGATTAAATGAGCAATCTGAGAATGAGAACTGCACCATGGAAGAAACCAAATTAAAATAGCTGAAATGAATTTGACTCTCTCTTATAGAACAGGATGAAAAGTACGAGTATGAACACAGATCATATAATAAAGCTTAGATAGAATATTTATAGCATTCTGTGAAAACATAGAAGTACGATTCATTATTGAAATATAGAACTTCATCTTAGCAGAAATTGAATTCAAACATCATAGAAGAATTTAAATTCAACAAGAATGCCAAAAATTATCAATCCGAAACCAATAGACGAATTCTACCCAACAACGAACTCATCCGAGATATTCATTCCTCAATTCTATGATGAACGATAATATATATCTTTCCTAAAATCTACTCCAATACACCAATATTCCAGTTTTGTTTTTAGTGGAGATATTCTGAACTCAATATTATTAACTTACCATTACCATTCCCATCATCATATGGATTGACCAACGGCATGAAAATATCAACCAACAAAAAGTATGATATTAAATTAGAATTATTATATTTATAGGGTTCTGTTCGAAAATTAACTCCGTAGAGTAATATTTACTCCATTGCGTTCGAAAACTGAAAGGTTGAGTAAATTTTACTCTGTGACTGCCGTCCGAAAAGTCGGAGTATTCGACTCGGAGTTCATTTTACTCCTGTCAAAATTGACATAACTCATGGGAAGGAAAATCTAGTATCTTTGTCTAACTGTTTTATGAATGTTTCGTGATGTAATTTAATAGTTTTTATACTGCTCACAATATATATTTATGATTAGAGTTACATATATGTGAAGAAAACAATAATAATATGATCTTTCTTAAAGCAACATAACCTATTTTCCGATATTGGCACCTTCTGTCACTGTCAGTGTCAGTGTCAGAGTAACTCTAGAGTAAATCTGTCAAACCTTTAAAACTCTACTCTTCTCCGTGGAGTTAATTTTCGAACACAACTCTGGATTGCTGGAATGAATGACAATGAGACAACGTCATGTCTCACGAAATAATTTGACATTATAACAATTCATAGAATACCCACAGAATAATTCTATCATTGTGTGAAAACGTAGAAATACGATTTACATTGAAATTTTAAAAATCATATCTCCGAAAGTATTAGCTTGTTAGAGTTAAAAATAATATGAATGGATTCTTATGGTAAAACTGCTTATTGAAAAAAATTAAATTTGGAATTTATTTTGTAAAAAATATTTTTTTTTTTGTTACTCCGAAACCATCTGTCCGATTTTGCCCAATAACGAACTTAGCCGAGATATTTATCCCCCAAACCTACTCTGAAAATTTCAACTGTCTAGCTCATTCCGTTCGAGAGTTATCGTGCCTACGGCCGGCCGGACGGCCGGACAGAATGAATTTCGACTACGGATTCTTGATCAGTGAGTCGAACCAAATCGTTTAAGACCATTTTCATCGAAAAATTCGAAAATTACAGACATTTGGGCAAATTGATAAGCACTCAGTTCCGAGGAACTAGAGCGCCAAAAACTGACTATTTTTTATTGCTCAGAAACCGGTTGAGATAGATATACAAAAGAAATTTGGTCTAATTCGCCTAATAGTGTCGCTACTACATGATTTATTACAGAAATGAAAAATATGCGCTAAGATGTTTTAATTTTTTGCATACAAAACGGAATTCAAAAATGATTTTCGGTTTGAAATATCTCAGTGGCATACTTTTTTTTTTCATTCAAAAAATTGAGATCACCCGTATGCACGCCAATGATGAACATAACATTCCGAATTGCATGTCAATAAAATTGGTTTAAGCACTGACGTCAAGCCAGAAGCTTTTGTGCGTATGTTCCCTTGTCCATTCTCCTTCATTGGACACTCTTAATCGAATTTACCATGGTGAATTCTATTGTCTGTTCTCCTGTATTGGACACTCCAAATTTACCATGGTAAATTCGATTAAGAGTGTCCAATACAGGACACTCCAAATTTACCATGGTAAATTCGATTAAGAGTGTCCAATACAGGAGAACAGACAATAGAATTCACCATGGTAAATTCGATTAAGAGTGTCCAATACAGGAGAATGGACAATAGAACACACGCGTCAAAAGCTCCTGACTTTAGGTCAGTGCTTGAACCAATTTTTTTTTTCAATGATTTTTTAAAAATTTTCTAGTGCTACGATCCTCACGAAATTTTGCGAGAATTTTCGCGTTGGTATTCTACAACTAATAACCATATTTGAATTGGATAGGATTTGTATTTTTTAAGTTATTGAGGAAATAACAATCAAATTTCAGAATGATATAACTCCAAAACCATTTGGCTGATTATGCTAGTTGACGAACTTAAATGTATTCAGATGCGTAATCTACCCTGAAAACTGCAAGTTGCTATTTCTTTCCGTTCTCAAGGAATCATGAGATAGGTACATAATATTTGTTCGTAATTTTTTTTTAAATATTCTAGTGGTACGGTCCTCACAAAATTTTACACACGTCTTCATGTCGATATTCTACAACTAGGTACCAAGCTTCAATTCGATCGAGTCTATATTTTTTGAGTTATCGAGATTCCAGATGGGTATAACTCCGAAACCGTTGGGCCGATTATGGCCAACCGCGAACTTAAGTCTCCCATTCAGATGTGCAACCTATCCTGAAAATTGCAAGTCCCTATCTTCTTTCGTTCGAGAGTTGCGAGGCAACGCCCACCCATCCAGCAACTGAACTCACACAAGGCTGCTCTGATCTCCAACAATATAGATCCCATCATGTTCAAACTTGGAACTTGGTAGTATAGTTAGGTTCTGAAGGCTCTCGCAAAATTTCAGCGATATCTGACGAATAGTTTCTGATATATAGAATTTTTTTCAATAATTTTGTATGATTTTTGAAAAATTTTCTAGTCATACGACCTCACAAATTTTGCGAGAATTTTCGCGTTGCCATTCTACAACTAATATCCATGTTTGAGTTGGATCGGTTTTGTATCTTTCGAGTTATTGAGGAAATAACCAAATTTCAGATGGGTATAACTCCAAAACCGTTTTGCCGATTATGCTTATAAACAAACTCAAATGGCGCATACAGATTCTCAACCCAACCTGAAAATTACAAGTCGTCCGTTCTTAGGTTATCGTGACGTAAATAATACTTTTTAATAATTTTTTGAAAATTTTCTAGCGATACGATGTTCACAAAATTTCACGAACGTCCTTAGTTTTATATTCTATAACTACTCACCAAGTTTCTATTCGATCGGATTAGTATTGGTTGTAGACAAAATTATTACTCGGAAACCATTGGGCCGATTATGCCCATTAACGAACTTGTCCGTCATATTGGGATGCGCCACCTACCCTGAAAATTTCAAGTCGCTATCTCTTTCCGTTCTCAAGTTATCGTGGCAACGGCCGGCCGGACGAACAGAATCAAATATGACCCCGAATTCTTGATCAGGGAGTCGAACCCAATCGTTTGAGACCATTTTCGGCGAAAAATTCGAAAATTACAGACATTTGGGCAAAATGATAACGCGATGTTCCCCAGAACATACGCGCAAAAATGCGTAATAACAGGTAATAACGAAAATAGAAAGAAGGATTCAAATGGAACAGTTGTTCGAATACCCTGAAAAACTTCTTGGACAATTGCTCTTTCAAACGATGTATCAAAAGTCATGTTACATATATTTTTTTTATTAAATAATATATGTACACTCCATCATTCAATTCAAATTAGCCAACGTGAACAAGCGCGCCAAAGAGTACTGACTTCACGTCAGCTTTTCTCAATTCATACGGGTAGGTATTATTACGTTTCTTACTTAAGATGTTTTAATTGACGTTTCTTATAGAAATCCAATAATGCGTAATATTCGATTTGGCAAAACAACGGCAAAACAAATGAGTATTGGATTAACGAGAGCCTACTGTAATAAAATGAAGTTGGATATTTCATATAAAATGAAATATCGTAACACGTTCGAAAGCAAATTTTCTGCAAAATTTATACTTTGTAACATCTGACACTGTTTCAGTAACATATCGAAAAAGTATTATTGAATGTTATATTCACCAACAATAACTATTTCGAATAGGTAATCAAAAATTATATACCTCCATTGGAGTCTAACTGAATCTTAGATTTCAGTAGTTCTTGGTATTCCATTATTTGATCAGGAAGAGATTTGAAAACACCATCTATGATCATAAATATGTAAAAAAGTGGCCATTCACATTCTATATTTTCAAAGTTCTTCAGTTCTCCTTCTTTGTAATATCTAGAAATAAAAGAAAGAAAATTAGTATTTATTGATCTTTCTATCCTCATATAGCATTACCCATATATCTCATTATGTAATATGAAATTAAAAATTCTTAATATTAATTTATGGATTCTGACGCAGGAGGTATTGATTCAGCCTCAAAATATACTGACTTGACAACAATATAATACCCAAAATACAGACGACCAATCACTATTTAATTTTCTATACTTCTCTGTTCGCCCTCTCATAAGAAATGATAGCAATTATGCATTACTCAGACAGATCCAAAAAATACAAAAACATAGTGAGTAGGTATAGTACAAATAATGTATATTTTAAAAATAATGTTCAAAAGGAATAAAAGGTATACACTTAAGTCTGCACTTATATTCATGGCCACAAATATAGCAAAAGATCACAGATACTCCACACGGGCAAACAAACATAACAACATTCAAATTCCTGTGAGTAATAACAGTTGTTAATAGATACCTATCTGAAAATTCGAATTCACCACCAAACAAAAAAAAATTCCCAAGAGGCACAGAAGGAGGCTGTAAGAAGTTTCCTTACAAAATCATCAGAAGATAACCTGGAAAAAACCATTGAATGATGATTGTACCTCCCGAAGAATCCCTTAATGATTAACCTATACAGCGTTATAAATACTCGAAAACAAACCACAACGAAAACTTCAGGAATATGTTCCACTAGCCACAATCAATGCTAAGTACGTTGAGTCGTTCCACATATCGACCACAGTCGTTGTGGGCGTGCTGAAACCGTCAGTAATGACTTAATGACAGTTTCCTCAACCGCCCGAGCTCTCGGCGACCCATGTATTTGGGGATCTTTCGATGGAATTTAATCCGTTCCAGTTGGTAGGATAACTGAAATCCTCATACACTAGTACGAAGTCAAGTACAGCAACCCTGAGCGCAAGACTTGTGTGTGTCTAGTAGAGTGGAGTGCTTACCTTCTGTTAGGATCTTCATTTACAGTTTTATAACCATCTCTAATAAATCTCTTGAAACCATATTTCCCTTTCAATTTTCTCAGTACTCGACTCTTTGTTTCATTATACAGATGATCCTCATGTGTCGCAAAGGCCGGAAATGATATAGTTGCTAAGAGAGCGGCATCTACATCCTGTGAAATTCATAAGAGGAAATTAAAAATTTATTGAAAAAGTTACTAAAGTATTATACCTTCGACGATGATTCTCTTGGTAACATTGTTTCAAAGATGCTTCTGTTTCTATTATGTGCATCAATATCAACATAAACAACACTCCAAGATGCCCCCTTCTCTCCGAATAAATTACATCCATTAATAGCTTCAAGAGCTGCTTTAGCAAAGCCGATAGAACTTGCATGAATATCTGGACTGCCATCATTATATTTAGTTCCTCTTTCCCACATGCCATATTCAGGTGTGCGATATGCTCTTTCTACATAATACACCAGATTCTGAATAAAAGTAACTTCATCCTAAATCAAAAATATGATTTCAATATTTGCCTCAAATAAAAAGTGGAAAAGCCCTGTGGACAGGAGCTTTGGCGCTCTTGGCGCTGTGAATGCTTGGTTTAGTGAGAGTCTTTTGGTTCTAAACCCACTTAAGACTGTCTTCATGACTTTCAGTGCGTCATTAGCAGACCAGCCATCAATTTCTGGCTTAAAAATTCACGATCAGCTGTGTCACCATATAAATGATAATGTAGTATGTAATTGTCCCCAAATATTAAGGGTTGATAAGGTGAAATACTTGGGAGTGATGGTTGATAGGCACCTTAAATGGGATGCACATATTACTTTTCTGAATAAGAAAATTAGAAATACTTTGTATAAATTTTATTTATTAAGGGATATTCTGAATAAAAAATTACTTAACATTCTCTATTCCTCATTAGTAGAGTCTAATCTCAGGTATTGTATAGTTGTATGGGGGGGTGCTTACAACAGTACATTCAAAACAATCATGACATGTCATAATTTAATTTTGAAGATCATGTATAGAAGACCTTTCAGATACTTGACGGTTGAACTTTATAAAAATTGTAATGTCTTGGAGGTGCGTAATTTGTATATACATTGTGTGATCTCATATGTTTCGAAAATATAGACAACAAAATAAAGGTGACATATTGTATAACACTAGGGACGCCGAACAGAACTATCTGCCTGTGCCATTTATGCCAACAGTAGTATGTCAAAGATTTATATCATTTCTCGGGGCAAGAATATATAATAGATTACCAAAAACTGTCAAAGGTTCTTTTTCTTCAGGAGATGTTAGAGTCATTACAAAACTATTTCTGCTTCAAAACCAAAATTATTTAGACGATATTTTTTGAATTTTTTGCCTAATTGACTGAATTTAAACCTTTTTCTCGCTGCTGCTGGTTATGCTCCTTTATAAGTTCTATAAATTCATATATGCTCTTTATGGGTACTCTGGTCAGCACTCAAGCTTTGCTTAGGCAAATCTTAGGCTGATGGAGTTCCCTAGAAATCACAGATCATACTGAAACTATTATGTACTGTTATATGGATATCAACTTTACTGTAACAAAATTACACTCATTCTGCAGTTGGAAATAAAATTTATGTTTATCTTGTTCAAACTTTGACAAATCATATCTCCTAAAGTATTGATTTCTTAGAGTTGGGAATGATATCAATGGATTCTTATGATGAAACTGCATCTTAAAAAAAATAAAATTTGTAATGCAAAAAAATTTTTTTCTTTACTCCGAAACCTCCAATATTTTTGCCCAATAACGAACATAACCGAGATATTTATGTCCCGAACCTACCCAAAAAATTACAACTGTCTAGCTCATTCCGTTCGGGAGTTATCGTGTTAACGGACGGCCGGCTGCAGGACGGAATCGATTTTGACCACAGGTTCTTGATTAGTTAGTCGAACCAAAACGTTTGAGACCGTTTTAACTTGGTACCATAACGACCATACCAAAAATTACAGAAATTTGGGCAAACTGATGAGCACACTGTTCCGAGGAAAAAGGGCGCCAAAAAGTGTTATAATATAATTCTGTGATAATTTTCAAGTGCTATTTGGGCCAAAAAGTATAAATAAGTTCGTTTTACTGAGAATAAGAAATAATTATTGTTAAGAACGCCATACTTGCCTGAGTATAAATTATCTGCAATCCTGAAGAAATCATCTGAACCAAAAATAGTAGATAAACAGATATAACGTCTATTTGTAAATGATTGTAAGATTCATTGTCGTATACTTCATTTCCAGTGATAAGATGAAACTTAACATGCAAGGCATGGTTTTTGCATTGGTGTTTTTTGAAGAGTTCTATCTTTTTAGACTGTTTGATCCAGCATTCAAGTATTCCCCGCATACATTTCACAGCTGACTGACCTAATTCGTAGGATTTGCCGCGATCATCATCTATCCTCCTGAAAATATCATTAGTAGTGAATATCGACCGATCGATCGAGTTGAAAACTGGTATTTAGTTGTAGAGTATCGATTTCAATGTTCATGCATAATTTCTTGAGAATAGTATCACTAAATAAGAAGAGAAATATTTTGAAAAAAATTCAATTTCTGAGAATCTTATCGCCAGAATTCGCTGTAGGAAAAGGGCAACGCTAAAATGATTTATATGAAATGTCAGCTTTCTAGCTATTCTACATGAAAATAAATTAAAGGTTTCCTGATTCTATGTTGTCATCCGACCCACCTACACCACTAAAGGACATCAAGAAACATTTTGAGGACGGAGAGGTTGGAAGCTAGGTAGGAGAAATGGAAACATTCGGGAATAAAGCAAAATGATAAAATTTCCGTTTGTTTTCAATGTTTATCGTGGTAATATGCGAAGTCTATATCTAAAAATTGGTTCAAGCACTGACGTGAAGTCAGAAGCTTTTGCGCGTATGTTCTATTGTCCATTCTTCTGTATTGGACACCCTTAATCGAATTTAACATGGTAAATTATGTTGTCCATTCTCCTGTATTGGACACTCTTAATTTGAATTTACCATGGTAAATTCGAATTAAGTGTCCAATACAGGAGAATGGACAACATAATTTACCATGTTAAATTCGATTAAGGGTGTCCAATACAGAAGAATGGACAATAGAACATACGCGCAATAGCTTCTGACTTCACGTCAGTGCTTGAACCAATTTTTTTTTCGTGATTTTTTTTAAATTTTCTAGGGGTGCGGTTCTTAAAAAATTTTTTTTCGTAATTTTTTTCGTCATTTTTTTCAAATTTTCTAGTGGTACGGTTCTTACAAAATTTTAAACACGTCTTTATGTTGATTTTCTACTACTAGTTAAGCTGCATTCAGAATCACTTCGCGGGCGAAGTGCGAATTCAACACGGAAGTCGGCACGAAATTTACCATTCGTAATCAAATTTGACAGATCAAATTGACAATATTGACATGATTTTGACATTACATTATTAATAATAAAGTCAGCATTGTTAAAAGCATAAACGGAGTTTCATCTTCTGTAGCCATTACTTCTATAATTCGTTCACAAAATCTAAACGAAAATGTTTGCGTCGTGCTTAATAGCAGTATATTATTTCCTATCAACAGTATCAACCTTCTATCAAGCAACATGAAATAATAAATGGCCATAGCCTAAACTTGTCATTCTTGTTTGTCAAATTCCAATATCAAAATAACAACAAACGCAATGCGCATGTCGCGTGGCCGGCACGAAGTGCGAGTCGAATTGCAAGCTTGCAGCTTGCAAGAAATCGTGCCGACTTCAACTTGCGTGCTGGCACGATTTTCATTGTGAATGACAGCGTTGACATCCATATGTCTAGCACGCGTGGCCAAGTCGCACTTCGCCCGCGAAGTGATTGTGAATGCAGCTTTACCAAGCTTCAATTCAATCGAATATTTATTTTTTGAGTTATCAAGGAAATAATATTCCAGGTGGATATAACTCGGAAACCGTTAGACCGATTATGCCCAAAACTCTCCCTTTCGGATACGCAACCTACCCTGAAAATTACAAGTCCCTATCTCCTTTCGTTCGATAGTTATCGAGGCAACGGTCACCCATCTACTGAACTCACACAAGAATGCTCGAATCTCCAACAATATTCAACCGATCGTGTTAAAACTTGAAACTTGGCAAAAGAGTTAGGTTATGAACGCTCTTGCAAAATTTCAGCAATTTCAAACAAATAGTTACTGATATATAGAATTTTTTTTTTATTTTCAATGATTTATTAAAAATTTTCTATAAATGCTATCCTCACCAAATTTTGGAAAAATTTTCGCGTTGGCATTCTACAACTAATAACCATGTTTGAATTCAATCGGTTCGGTATTTTTCGAGTTAATGAGGAACAAAAAACCACCAAATTTCAGAAAATTTCAGATCGCTATAACTCTAAAACCGTTTGGCCGATTATGCTCATAAGCAAACTCAAATGTCGCATTCAGATGCACAACCTAACCTGAAATTTTCAAGCCGCTATCTCTTACCGTTCTCAGGTTATCGTGACAACAAAAATATTTTTTAATAATTTTTTTAAAATTTTCTAGCCATACGATTCGACCAAAATTTCACAAACGTGCTAAGGTTCATATTCTACATCTACTCACCAAGTTTCAGTTCGATCGGATTTATATTGGTTGAAAACAAAATTATTACTCGGAAACCACAGGGCCGATTATGCCCATTAAAGAACTTGTCCGTCGTATTGCGATGCGCAACCCACCCTAAAAATTTCAAGTCGCTAGCTCTTTTCGTTCTCAAGTTATCGTGGCAACGGACGGCCGGACAGAATCAAATTTGACCTCGAATTCTTCATTGGGGAGTCGAACTGAATCGTTTGAGACCAATTTCGTCAAAAAATTCGAAAGTTACAGACATTTGGGCAAAACTATAACGCGATGTTCCCCAGAACATACGCGCAAAAAAATCGTACATTTCACGAAAAACATATATTTGTCCAGTCAACAAGTGCTTTTTAGGTCAAAACATTTGCGTATTCTCCGAAAATTATAATTGAGGTGTCATTCGATTCGGAATGGCATCTAGATAGTTTTTGAGAAAATGCTAAGGCCGATCGCAAAATAGCAATAGTTATATACAATCAAGTGAAAAAAAAATGGGTTCAAGCCCAGTGGACAGGAGCTTTCTGGCGCTCTAGTTCAAACAGACAAATTATATCTCCGAAAGTATTGGTTTCTCAGAGTTGGGAATTATATCAATGTATTCATATGATAGAACTGCATCATAAAGGATATTAAATTTAAATAATAGTTTATTTATCAAGATTAAATGAGTAATCTGAGAATGAGAACTGCACCATGGAAGAAATCAAATTAAAATAGCTGAACTGAATTTGACTATCTCTTATAGAACAGGATGAAATGTACGAGTATGAACACAGATCATATAATAAAGCTAAGATAGAATAATTATAGCATTTTTTGAAAACATAGAAGTACGATTCATTATTGAAATTTAGAAAAATCATATCTCCGAAAGTATTAGCTTGTTGGAGTTGAAAATGATATCGATGGATTTTAATGGTGAAACTGCTTCTTAAATAAAAATTAAATTTTAAATTTGTTGGTTAAAAAAAAAACTTTCTACCACTTGTTATGAAAATCAAGGAACCATTTTCTTTAAATCATTATTTATCTTGGTCTTTGATATTAAAAAAAAAAGATTATTATTTAAATACGATTAAATACGATTACGATTAAAATTCCTATGTGGTTCACTGGTTCAGGATACTCCGTGTAAACTAAGAAGCCGGGAAATGGCCGAAAATTATTGGGTTTGGACTTCCTGTGGGTCCCTAGGACCACGCATTCTGGCAGCGATAAGATTAAAAATTGCAAATTATAAAGCTTTCTGAGAATTGTTGGTCGGGTCAAAAAGCCTGAGAAATTATTTTGGCTTGAGAATGAGCAAACTGCATGGGTGACAGCCAAACCGCTGGAAGTAGAGGGGCTAAGAAAAATGTCAACTTAGGGAAAAAAGGGTTAAGGGAAAGGGTAATGCTCCACATTCGTTGTTGGGAGCGAAAAAATTAGTTAGTTACGGTCGGGAACTCGAGGTAATTACTTTTGAGGTATCGGGGCGGACAGTTCCTCGGAATAGAGGTAGCTGGTGGTACGGGTAAATTTTTATTGAAGTCCGGAGTTAGAGACAAGTTAGAAAAGCTTGTGGAAGAATTCGATGTAAAGTTAAGATAGTTGTCGTAACTAGATTTTTGTTAGAATTTCGTTTTATTCGGTCGTACCTTTTTGTAGTAGATTACGCCGAGGTCTTGTAGCAAACGTTAATTAAAACCGGAAGTTTAGTGGCGAGCGTAAGTAAATTCAGTGAAAGGCAGAAGTATGTGCGTGGGTAAAAATCGCATTTAGGCAAATTCAGGGATTAGCTGCCTCCATAAGGTTTTGATCATGAGATTAACCCCTTTTTGAATAGTTTGATGTTTTGCATGGTATTCCCAGAAAATTACTGACATATCTCGACTAGAGAACTGATTTGGTAAGTTTTATTTTGAATAATTGGAATATGGTCATATTTTGGAGTTTATCTGGAGTAATTGAAATATTGTTATATTTCGACAGTTTATTTTGATGTAAATGTTATACTATTTTAGTTACAAACGGTAACTTGCCAAGTTCTTACAGAGCACCCTTCTCGGGTGATCCTGTGTTATACTACCTGCCCAATGCGTTCATGGACCTGCGTCTGCTAAGGTTTCTACCTGATGGGGGATAGTTATTCTCCCTGTTTCCGATACTGGGAATTTTTCTGTCACTAGAAAAAGTTGATAGGATACCGGGAATTAGAAAGTTGAGGGTCGAGTTCACGAATCCAATGTTACAAATGTGTTGATATGTGTGATGAAAAACCCGGTTCGACCCAGGTACTATGACGTATCGACCCAGTCATACAGATGTAATAGTGAAAAAAATACATCCCATCAATCAAAAATTACTGAAATTCCAGTTGAAGAAGATGTATCGGTTTCAGTGGGGACAGATGACGGTTCAATTATGCAAGAAGATTCATCACTACAAGATTCCAGCTACCATCCTGAAGATACCATTCGCAGTGAAGAAGACAGAACGCCAATCATAAGAAGATCAAATAGGGAAAGAAAACCGAAAGTTTTTGAAGACTTTGTCACATACTCATGCCAAGCCAGTGAAAATCCAGATGACCTACCAACGACTGAAGCAGAAGCACTTTCCAGATCTGATAGCCAGAATTGGATTGCTGCAAAGTTGACTTCTTTCGAGGTAAATGATGCATGAGAATTGGCGCAGAAGCCAGACAGTGGAAGCGTCGTGCAGTGCAAATGGATTTTTAAACGAAAATTTGATTTAGTGGGGGTGTTGGAGAAATAAATCTTATTTCATATTACTCCAACCCCATCTATGAAGTGCCACTGCAAGTAACTACTATCTTCTTCTTCGCCCATCCTTTGTGAGGGCACTTTTGGTGCCCTCTTGCTAAAATATGAGTAAGTTAGTTCTGAGTTTGTTTCTTTCCAATCCTCGCCATCTTTCCTTATGTTATCAAGAAACCACAAAATTTAATAAATAACTTCTAACAACAAAACCACAATGAGAGCAATATGAATAATATAATTATAATTAGTTGTAGACCCGATGTACGTGTTTCTTTCATTTTATATTCGCCACATCGGATATTCCATAAGCTTTCCTGCTCTCTATATAGTATGACATGCTTGAAAGTATCATCTTCTTTAAATTTCCAAAAGAGTTTATCGAATTAACACGGACCATATTCATTGATAAACGTTCGTAATTCGTATGTTTGCCAGGAACTGGAGCCCATTGTTCAGACAATGCTTCAAACACCAGATCGGGTGTTCAGGATACAGAGTTGGAAGCTACTGGTACGAAAAGTAGACAAATAGACTATTCGCTCCAGTGCTGGACTAGCACAAAAAAGTATTTGCACAGAGCCAGGGAGACAGGTGCTAGCTTCTGGATATATGTAAATCATCTTTTAAAGCTAATTTATTACACAATTCACATTTTAAATTGCGCCCCGATCAAGGTTAACTAAAATGGCACAATGACACTAATACAGTGAATTCACCAGAAGAAATAGAATGAGACCGGTACAAGATATATTTTAAGGAAAGTATTAAGAATTAGTGTCCAGATAGGTGTTTTCATAATACATTTGACTTTGTGACTTGAGCACTGTAAGTTTATTGAGATTATTTTTAGTAATTATAGCTTATGTTTATGCACATACTTTCTTCTATACATAGTTGTGAATGATGGTATTATCACATGGAGCTCTGCCTGTAAACCTGTTCTTGTTACAACTAATGATAGCCCAAAAGAGAATTTCAAAGATAGTATTATTTAAAAATAGAGGATTATGCACCGAAAAACTGGTTGATGAAGCTAGAGTTCTGGAACTTGAACAGTAGCACTTAAAAAATGTTTGTAGATTAACTTTTAGGAGTAGCGCGCACACATTCTTTCGAGAATATTGTCTGCTACATGTTACCATCATTAAAATGTAAATGCTATATGTGTGTTTTTCTCTGTCTGCAATTTCTTCGTTATAATTTTATATTTTATCTGTGGAAGTAAAGGATCTATCTATATATATGCTTAGTTGTTGATGTGATGGACTAGGAACCAAAAGGTCACAAGTTCAATAGAGTCTGAGTAGGATAGAAATTTACTAGCCAGATGGTATCAATCAGCATTCACTGTTGGGTCGAAAATTAGTGTTGTGCAGTTGTATAAGGTCCCAGTAAGTGAGCATATCTAGGATTCAATTCATTGTTCTAACTCGGAGGAGTTAGAACAAAGTTTCAGTACAATCCTGTCACATTAAAATCATCAAACCTGTATGCCTGATATATCCCCCACACTGCAGCTGCACAATATACACTATCCCTTATACTTCCAACCTCAGTATCTATGGAAAACACAGGAAATAGACCAGTAATGGGGCATTGGTATCTCAGAAGTTGTCTTTTAACTGCAAATAGAAAATATTCTTAAAAAAAGTTAACTTTAAAAAAGTTTCCTCACCTATTCCATAATATACATCTAGTTGTTTTACAGTACTTTCATAATTTGATATTTTCAGGAATCGTTCTATATTAATACTTTCATCCATAGTGATACTAATTTCAAAATCAAAACAAAAAGAGGTAAAAACTCTATTTTGCAAGATTGAATTTGAAATTATTTAAGAGAAATAGCCACTGTGAACTATAACAAATCAGCTCATTAGTCAGCAATAGTGATAGAGAATTTGAGAAATCAAAACCATTATTTTCTAATTATAAAATCCCAATTACACAACTAATGTTGTTGTTGATTGTTGTGACTTGTGACCTTAACCTTAGTTAAAGTCAAGATGCATAGATAGATGCATAGGGCATTTCCAGTCAGCTGTTTTTGACAACATCAAAACACTTGCTGAGGGGCAACCATCGAGGTTCCGAGTGTGTTTGCGCTAAGAGCTCTGTGTTTTTCCTAAATCTTGTGAATTGAATTGTGGTGTGAATTTACCTAACTTTCCCTTAATTTTGGTATTGTGTGGTGAGTCACCCTTCCCTTATTAGAACCAACATTGCTTTTGCTTTCTATTTTATTTTCTTTAATTTAACTCTGAAGAACAATTGAAAGATCAGTCTGAGAGGTTAAGGGCCGGTTTCTCAATTGCGAGTTAACCCGAGGTTGCGGGTAACCCGAGTGTTACGCATTCATGAATATCGCTGAATACATGCGTCAACTCGCAACCTCGAGTTAACTCGCAATTGAGAAACCGGCCCTCAGATGTCAAACTCAAGCCCGGGTACTTGTGCCTTGTGCCCGGGCACAAATACTTAGTTATCTGTGGTGCCCGGGTCCATGCGAAATTAACACCTCATTCTCAGAAAGCCTTGTTATCTGAAATTAATTCTAACGCAAATAATGTAATCCTATTTAATGAACTTTCTGTTTTACGTACGCAGGCAAACCTTAATAATGATACGGATTTGCTTGAAGAGATAATGGCGTTGGAAAAAACTATAAAAAAAAATATGACAAATAAACCAGAACGAGTTTCCTATCTTTATTCTGCCAATGATCGTGGTCCTTTTACTGTTATTATTAGCAGTAGGAACCAGAATATTGGTAACTTGAATCCGTTATCTGTTGGGAAGATGTTTTTTACTGATAAGCAATTTTCTTTGAATATTAAAAAAATATCCAGGAAAGGTAGAAAACGTGTTGGGGTTGAATTTGCTACTGGGGAGGAGGCCAACTCCTTTGTATCTAATAATAATTTCGATAAAGAGGAATATGAAATTTTTATTCCGGCGGCTATGGTAACAATTATGGGTTTTGTGTCTGATGTCGACTTTGATATTACTGAGGATGATATTCTATCATATGCATCTTCTAATGCTAAAATTCTTAAATTTAAACGTCTCAAAAGATGAGACACTTCCGGAGGAGAAGTTATGTTTAAAGATACCAAAGCCTGTGTCCTAACCTTCCAGGGGAGGATCCTCCCCCCTTATATTTCTTTGTTTCATACTTTCTTAGAAGTAACCCAATATGTATCACCTGTTATACAGTGCTACCAATGCCTGAGATACGGTCATACCATCAAGCTATGCAATGGCAAGAAGAGATGTCAAAAATGTGGCGATAACCACGATAAGGCTGATTGTACAGCTTCAACAGAATTTTGTGTACACTGCGAAGGCGAACACAAGTCAGTCGACCGTACCTGCCCCGAATATGAGCGACAGAGGAGAATTCGAGAAGCCATGGCTTTTCACAATTATTCTTACTACGAAGCTAATAAAATCCTATCGAATAAGGCCCCCCGCATAATGTCACAACCTAATGAATTTCCACAGCTCCCCACCCAAAAGCTCTCTAATGAAGGCCCATTCCTTCAGTCCGATAAATTCCAGAAACGGCATACATATGCTCAAATGCTCTCTCAGGAACCTGTTCAAAAGACTTCCACTGCTTTTCCTGCCTCAACGCCTCGACCGGCTATGTCCTCTTTGAATAATCTGAATAAGGCTGCTCGGAATAGAACCCGATCCCCTCCCTCAGTGTCCCACTCTCCCACAAAGCGCCTGAGCTGTGGATATGATAGAGAAGCACATAAAAAGGCGTTATTCAATTATAGACCAAGTTTTTCTGGGCTAAGCACCCCATCCCAAGTGTCCGTAGACAACAGGTCTTATGCAGATAAGACTAGAGAGCTCCCAAGATCTCAACCGTCCCTGGGTGCACTTTCACCCAGAGGCTTGATAAGTGATGAAACTCCTGGTAATTGCTCGGTATCAATGAATGAAATAGTTTATGAACAAATGGACCTTTCAGGTTCCCATAACTGTCAAACAATTAACGAATCCATGAATAGTGTAATAGCCATGCCTCTGCCAAATATTGGCGAGGATGGTTTTAAAAAAAAAGAAAAAATAAAGTAGAATAAAAATAGTTATAATTATAAATTTAAAAAAGAAAATTTGATTTTTCCTATGTAAATTTTTTTGTTTTTTTTTGGTATTTATTTGTTTTATATCTTGTATAGGTGATAATAATTCTATCGATATAACGTTTATTAAAGTAGTACTGGAAAAGAAAAATAGGTAATACACAATTTATCCTTTTTTCTCTCGTCTGTCTTTGGCTTTTTCTTTTGCGTACAGGTACTTATTGATTGGTTTCCCTCTCCCTTCTTTTATATTTTCTTGTGCAGATTTTATGCGAATTCTGCAGTGGAATATCCGATCAGCTACAGCTAACTACTACGACTTGCTGATTAATATAGATCTACATAGGCCTGACGTAATTGCCCTCTCAGAGACCTTCTTGAAGACTAACAGGACTTTTGCGGTGAGGGGTTACAATGTGTTCAGAGACGATAGAGTGGACGGATTCGGGGGACTGGCCTTCCTGATTAAGAGTAATCTGCCTGCTAGGGTAGGCTCTGAGAGCGGTTTGGTGACATCAGCGAGATTTCAGGTCTCCTTGGTCACTATAGGTAGACTTAAGCTAATTAGCATCTACAACCCGCCTGATATTAGGCTAGATGAAAAGATACTAAGTGACCTGGCCGCCCTGTTCAAGGTTGATACACTGATGTTTGGTGACCTTAATGCACAGAATCCCATGTGGGGGTCCGGTGTGATAAACGTCAATGGCGTTGTGGTTCAAAGGTTTCTAGAATCTTGTGACATGGTTCTCTTGAATGACGGCTCGCCGACAAGAATAACCTCCCCTTCTCAGATGCCAAGCGCCCCTGACCTGACCTTTTGTTCGGCCAACCTGGCCCTGATCACCTCCTGGAGCACCATGCCGGATCCCGGTTTCAGTGATCACCGACCTATTATAATAGATATTGATGATGGTTCCTTGGACATAGTTCCTTATAGAGTGTTTTCCTCTACCAAGAAGTTTGACGTGTCTAAGGGTAAATGGGATGTTTATGCGGAGAACGAGACGGAGCTGTTGAACTCTTCAACAGAGCCTGTTGACCTAAATGGTTTCAGTGCCTTGCTGGTTGCTGCAGCGGAGAAGACTTTCCCTTTGAAACCAAAGCCTGGTGCCCCTAGGTATCGTTTACCCTGGTGGGATGATGAGCTTGCGAGGCTAATTGAGGATCGACGTTCGGCCTCCAGGAGTTATATGCTTCAACCTACGTGGGAGAACTATGTGGAGGCAAGGAGAAGTGGAGCTGCTGCCAGGAGGCAGATCAGGTTGAAAAGGAAAAATCCTTCCAGAGTTTCTGTGAGGGAATCGATCTCTCCTCTAATCCCAATGTGTGGAAGTCAATCAAGCGGTTCAATGGATCTTCCCCATCTGGCATTGGCAACTTGCCTTCAAATCAGGTTATCTGTGAGGTTATGGACAGGTTGACCCCTGTTCAGGTACCCCCTAACATCGTTCAGGCTCATTCGGGAGTGGTAATGGAGCCCTTCACCATGGAGGAGCTGAGAGAAAATCTAAGGACGAAAAAAGATACAGCCCCTGGACTGGATTCTCTAACCTATTCCTTCTACAAACACTTACCAGATGTGGCTGTTTCTAAGCTACTCTCGCTATACAATAGTATGCTTATGGAACCTTCATTGAGTAGGGAGCAGAATGATATTTTAGTTTTGCCCATCCAGAAGAAGGGAAAACCACCTCACCAGGCATCCAGTTATCGTCCGATTTCACTCATTTCCTGCGGGGTGAAAATTTTGGAAGGTTTGATCAAGGAACGTTTGGAACCCCTTTTTGAGGCGAAGCTTCCCTCCTCAAAAATTATATTTGGTTTTCGTAGAGGTAGATCGGTGCAGGATTGCTTGACACTTCTTACATTGTCGCTATATAAAGATATTGCCCTGGGGAATTTCTCAGTTGTTGTGTTTGTGGACATTAAAAGTGCATATGATAATGTGAATTATGAGATTCTAGGTAATGACCTGTGTGCCCTAGGGGTACCTGACCAAACGATTGCGCTCATACTAGCCCTGAACAGGGGCAGACGACTTTTCGCCCAGAGTGGCGAGTTTTCAGAGCTGTTGGGACCGTGGATACCACAGTCTGGTGTTGGACAGGGATCGAAGCTGAGCCCCGTTCTGTTTAACATCTATCTGTCGAAGATATCGGATGGACTTCCGGGGGATGTTGAGATTGGGCAGTATGTTGATGATCTGTACCTTAGGGTATCTGGGCGAGATTTGGTCGTTGTAACAGAGAGGGTCAATCTGGCACTTGATCTCCTGTATGATAATTTGCGGGAAAGATTCCTGCCTGTAGCGGTGGAAAAAACGGTGGCGATGGTGGTCGGCAGACGCATGTTACCCCCCTCTCTTCCTGAGCTGTATCTCGCTGGGACCCGGATTCCCTGGGTTAAAAATGTTAAATATTTGGGAGTTACATTGGATTCCAGAATGCTTTGGCGGGACCATGTTGAAACTTTGTGTGGTAGGGCATTGATGAATATTAATGTCATGAGGGCCCTCTGCGGGACTTGGTGGGGTTCACACCCTTCCGTTCTTTTATCCTTATATAAAGCACTTGTTAGACCTCATCTGGAGTATCCCAGATAGCACACACACGTTATATGGATGTTCTTAGAAGATACCTCCAGAATGTTCAAATATTCATAGAATATCCTCACAACAGACCCCACACATTCTTAGAACATTCCATGCACTATTAAGTGAGAGAGGAACTCTGGTTCTATACAGGTTCTATGAATGTACTCCCGAATATTCTAGAACCTTTTAGGAATGTTCTTGACAATATTTCAGGCATATTCTTGAGAATATTCCAGGTACGTTTCAAAAAATCTCCTATTAATATTACTCCAAATATTCTATGGAGATTCCCACTCATTCTAGAAATATTCCCAGAATATACTTTAATTCCGAGAATATTTGGTTGAATTTATAAATTCATTGGTATTATTAATTCCTGCCGCATTCCCTGCGGGAATTAATAATACCGAACTCCAACTGAAAAACTAAAAAAAAAATTGTGTTCAATGATAAATTAACGGTATTGAATGCTTTTTTGTTATAATTCAATTTAAAATTAAAATGTTTTGTAAATTTAGTTAAACTTTGAGATTTCATAGACTCATCACATTGAATGGTTATGAAATTCTTATTTATTTTTCGTAATCCCATAAAAAATCATCAGAATGCTGATTCTGAGCATAAGCCTAGTTTTTTCACAAATAATATAATAATATTATTCGAGGTCGAACAACACTAATCCATTTTATAATAATACATAATTCAAGTCATCAGTTTTATTTTTAGGAAGACATTTCCTGAAATAAATTCAAAAGAATAATAACAAAATATTTTGTTTATAAAAAAAATAATATTCGCGAGATTATCTTCTCCATCATTTTTGGCTACCAACCAGCCTTTTGGTTTCAAAATCAGAGATTCTGGAAGAGAAGAAATGAAATATTACTAGGCACCTTGAATAATTTAATAGTTTTCAGTGTAAACCCAGATCAGAATGAAATACAAGGCAACAAACCAAATTAGAGCTAGTAGAATAATCAAAAAATATTGCTTCATGGTATGAATGATATTGAGTACAACTAATATTCCTACCTTAACTAGATTATAGTTTTGAGGTCTAATTTCTGGAACTTTTCCTCCTTCTGTTTCGCCTTAACCAACCAGTCCTTAATTACCAATTCCACATCAGACTCTGTAATCTTTCGATGAATGTTCATCACAGATTCTGTAAAATATGAGAGATAATTCCAATATGTATTAATGTATTTTAGTTATCGCAATAATTCCAAGTAAAGCGATTTCGGTAAAATATCTTGACTAGTTATTCCATCAAACATTGCTTCTTCATAGAAATATATTTCTTATCTTATCTATCTTATAGAACATAGTAAATTCTTCGAAAATTCTTACCTTTCACTATTTCGGAAAAAATCAATGCCGAAAAATTATCCTTCTTCTTAAATCCTAACCAGCTAGAGTTCATAGCAAGAGCATTTGTCATCAACCTTTCCTTTTGTTATCACTTTGTGTTTAGGCCCCCAATTTTTGACAACTCGTAAACCTAAAACAACAACCGAAATGTAACATAAATAATAATATGTATGCTGTGGACTTATCTAATCCTATATGTTAGATAGGAGTATACATTATTAATTTCCAGGAGAATTTCATACAATAATTTCGAGGATTTTTATATGTGAACAAATTTGATATCCAGTAATGTGGTAGTATCAATGAATTTTCTAGAGAACAAAAATCTATTTAAATGTAACATTTGGATACATCACACAAATCAAAATCTTGAAACTTACCACTTTTGTTTTAATTTCCTCAAGGTCTAAATTACTATTTCTCCAATTTTTGTAATACGTTGTAATATTTAATAGGAAAATCAAACTTTTCTTCAAAATTGATTGATTCTTCAGTTGGTTCATGATCATTATTATTAAGATCATTTCTCGATAATCTGCAGCAACCTCTACAGATGTGAAATATTTCGCCATCAGCCCTGGCATAATAACTTCTGAATGAAATTTCTTAGCAGTTCTTTTCCCATATTTCCAGATCTTATAGGATTCGTACTTCGAAACAACTATTTGGAAATCATATAACGAAATCACAATAATGCGACTGTGAGGTGAATAATTGAATTTGTATTTTTTGGTAGTAATAACTGTTTGTTTTCAAAGTAATTATCCCAGCATTGTGCTATTAGATATGAACTCTTTATTAGCAAAAATGCATGAATGTCTTGTAAGTTGTGGTATATAATAATCCAAATATGTTGCAATATCCATATATGTGATTGGAGGAACACCATCGATTGAATTATCCACTATCCAGATCAGAAACATTCAATGTTGAAGGATCTAAGCCGTTAATTAATCCCAACTTTATTATATGTATATCTGTAATAAAATCAAATGTAAACACATGATGAAGGTACTTTTTTTCAGCATACATTAATTCTTGGCAAGCACCCTCCAATCCCGAAGAAGCTGCTCGTGCTCATGCGCCACGCGTGTTTACAAATATCTTGGACGAAATTTGAATAGACTGTTCAGTCAAATTTCGATTTTGACAGGACCGAAGATATTATTTGTAAATTCTCGTGAAATATGGATTAGTTGGATGTGAGATCTTACTGTTATGGACGGCTGTAAGCAGTATTTTGTGCACTTGAATAACTTTTCCTTCAAAATTCAGTGCATAATTTTTAAGGGAAAAATCAATATCAACATTACCTTTTGCGTAAGTTTTATTTCCACGATGAACAATTCCTATCAAATTGCGACAATAAGCATACAGTTCATTGTATTAAGATGTTGTAGAAGGCTCATCCATTGAAAAGAAACCGATTAGTGTATTGTATGCTAACAACTATACGACATATGATTATTCTGGAAATCATATAGCTAATCTAGGGACACAAATATAAGCTATTTACCATTTGGGAAACAAATAATTAGATTTACCATAATCAGGTTTGAATATTGCTTTCATCCTCAATAGCTGAATTATTGCTTATTCATATATCATCCATATATATTAGCCACCGAACAGATGATTTGATCCTGCATATATTATTATAAGAATTTCTCTAGGTATGGAATATGGTAATAATGTTATATTGTAACAAATCATTTGATAAATAATGATTTCTTATAGTTAGATATCATTTTCATTTTGTAATTATTTTAGGTCAACTCATTTGATATCTGCAATTATGTATTAACTCAGAATATTGAAAGTTTACAGACATTTCCACTTATTAATTTGTATTCCAAGAATATGAATATATGTTAAATGCATGAAAAAATTGGTTTTCATAGGTAACGGAAACAAAGTAATTGTAAAAATGAAAATCATTTATTTAGATACCAATATACATATATTTTATACTTTCTACCAAGTGAATAAAAAAATTGTATACCACTCAAGTAGTAATTCAAACACAGGAAATACTTTCAAATAAAACTATATATTAACATCATTCTTAACTTCAAGAGCGATCAAGAATACCATTTATTTTGAAATTTACATTACATGCATCAAGCATTAGTACATCAAGCAGCATGCAATAATATTTTTTTTTGTGTTTGGCCCACCATACCACCCCACCATATAATCATGGACGGTTCCTGAAACACTACACAGACGATAAACATATGGATCATAATTGAAACATGATTACTAACTTTTTCCATTGAAAAAAAGTCTTATATACTACTTCTTCGTTGGAAAATATGCTTCTTGGTTTTTCCTCCATAGTCCTAGGTATATCATCATTTTAAAAGTTATTGTTGAATTATCATGCCATTCTAGTAGGTATAATATTAGTAACATCGGGGCCTTCATGCATATTTATATTGTTAAGCGTACTAAGCAACAAGCATTGGAAATTTAAGAAACATGTACCTGAAACTCTATGGGAAAACAACAAATACATACAAACATGTTATATTACTACGTGACCTTTTACTCCCATATTTTGAAATATTCTGCTACTGGAAAAATGGAAATTTGTTGTTAAAAACTCCTATTATATAATACATGCTGTCATCCAAACACCCCATGTTAAAGCATAGCTATCACCTACATGCATTGTTTAATTACTAAAAGATTGGCCAATCACCTCTCTGGGTCCCTAGAACTTTTCAAAACTATACATAAATGCATAAAAAATTACCAAAAGATTATTTACTTTCCACGTTTGCATTAACTCTACTTTTTGCATGGATAATATAATTGCTTATCAATTTTCCTTTTTCTACATCCAACATTTTCTGCACTTTTCTGATGTTCATAGAAAGCATTGTAAAATTTAGAGAAACTTGCAAAATCTACTAATTTGAGATCTTCACATAATTTTTTATGCATAATCTATAAATATACAAGCTATTGGAAATACTACCAAACTTCCTACTCAATAACAACTTGGGTACCTCACGTTTACTACTTTCATCATTAGGAACATTTAAATTAACTTTTTTTTCATTTTCCTCCAAGAAACGATCAACTTCGGATTGGTATTGGACCTTACTAGTAGAAGGTTCATCTATACATAAGTTGAAGTCATCAGAATCTCCACCTGAAACAGACTCGCTTCTCTTTTCGATCAAAGCAACTGCATGTATATGTTTGCACAAAGCTGTTTTCACAGCGTATTCTGAACACTCACATTTGAATCTGTGTATGCAGATTTTACACTTCTCACAGTACGAAGCTCTACATCCCTCATCGCAAAGTTCACTATATGAAATTATGTAATATTTGTCTCCTGTTGAACTTGATTCAACTTTGAATTCTCCTGAATCTAACCGAGTTACCATATGCTGGACAACATTTTCAGCTCGATCATGTGCTTCTAGATTGACTCTATGTTGATACGAATTAGCAGATGGTCTTTCAGTTTCGATTATTTTTTTCCACATTTTGTCATTTACCAATTCTTCCAATATATCCAGCAACTTTTCCACTCTGAAAGTTCAACATACACTTTTAGTAATTATTATTAAACAATTTCACCACTCACCGAATATTCTGTTTTGCTTTCAGTTTATTATATTTTAAAACTTTATTCAAACTTTCGATTGCCATGTTTGTATTAATTCCACAATTCTTCCTATAGCAATGAGCCCACATGTGTATCCTTTCGTCGCTCTGAAAATAATATCTGAAAAAAATCATTTATCAAAATGACGATGTAGATGTAGTCCCAACATTGTTACTCACCTCTGTAAATAGTTGAGAAATGCAGTTTCCCCTTCTTCTTCCAAGTGCTTGAAATATTTTATTTTCAACTCCCTAAATGTTGACTCGTCCATCTCAGTCAAGATTCTTCTCATTTCCTTCTTCATAGCTTTCTTATTTTCAATTTTTTTTAATTTATTCCTTCCTTGTTGGTTCCAGTTTTTTATTATATGCCATGTGCATAATAATCTTCTGGGTTTATTTTCTGTAGTCATCACTTGGGTCCATGCATTGTAATATTTCACATCATCATCTGACATGATGTATTTAGCTTCAATATTTCCTCCTACTCTGGTTTTTAGTGCATGGAAAAAAGTTTGTTGGATCTTCTGATCCCTTCTATTGGAGAGTAAGAAAGCGACAGGAAATCCTATGTTCCTTTCATCTTTAACTAGCACTATGGTTAAATCCCAGTTTTTCCTGTTAGTCCCATGAGTTCCGTCTATGCAAATGATTCTACTGAACTCTTTGAGCTTCTTCTCCATGAGATTATTCATGAAGCCCAGAGCAAAATCTTGGTTTTCCAACTCAGGGTGGTTTTCACCTAAACACATGATGAATAAAATACTAATCACACATATTTGAGAACCACTCACCAATTTGTTTGAATAGAAACACCTGATTTTCTTCTTGGATATTCCACTCTTGAACTTTCAAAATTGTAGCGATCATGTCATCTTCATGTCGCCTTTTATCAACATTAAATTTCCTCATGAGATATGCTAAATCTCCACGAGTTAGTATATTTAATCTACTCAGTTCTGTATTCCTTGTAATTTTTGCATCTCTGAGGATTCTATCTGTAGTAACTCCATCATTCAATTTGTTGACGAGCATTTCTTGCTCACTTTTCGTCAACCGTTTAGATCTTAATTCATTCTCATGCCCCACATGTGTTTCAGTAAAGCATATGATCACTCCTAAAAATAAATAATGAGCCTTGGATAAGTAAAATAATTCAAATAACTACCAGTACTGCTGATTTTAGCTTCAATTCTTGAGGGACAGATTCCAGATATTTTGATGCTGCCTCCCCTTTTCATTCTTCTTTCAGAACAATTGCTGACAAATCCTAAATAGAATAGAAATTAATATATCATTTAGAACACATTAATAAGTAACCAACCTGTGGTATTACTACGATTACAATTATAGTGCCGTTGTTCTCCATAATTAGTCTTGCAATTTTTTTCACAAACATAATCAATATTTCTATTATCTAGATTCCTCCAAGCTTCAAACTCTTCAATTGTCTTGAAATCCAAGGTAGTCTCTACTATATTCAACGTATGGTATTGCTTCAAATGGTGGATCAATTCTTTTCGAAATTGAAATGGTTTTTTATTATTTTCGCAGCATATTGGGCACTTAATATGTTTTCGTAAGGTATTGGTAATAATATTGTGGAATTCTTTTAAATGCCGAGTCTTTGACGATACTCTGCCAAAATTTTTACCACACACTTGACAACTGAGTTTGTTATCGCTGAAAAGTAAATATACTTATAATTCCTTTCTATTAATTAAAAAGCAACTTACTTTTGCTCCTCCATATTCCTGGGTTTAATTATTTCACTGAAATACAACCAATCGATTCACAACCTATAATAAATATAAATCCAACGAAACGATTGAAATACAATCGATGTCAACAGGATAGTTAGTATTAGTAATAACTTGTATATTAAGGAATTACTCTGAATAAGACAACTCGTTGTCGATTGACAATAGCTGAATGGCATCAGAAATCGTATTCCAGCCAATTTCGCGGTAAAATATCTCCAACACAAGGAGAGCGGAGCGCATGAGCAGGAGCAGCTTCAACGGGATTGGAGAGTGCTCGCCAAGAATTAATGTATGCTCTTTTTTTCGAACCTACCGTTCAGCAAAGTCTCCGTTGTTCAACAATAGTCTTTTCAGATATTCATTCTCCATTTCAATATAGTTTAAACAGCAGAAAAAATCCGGAATAAGTCAATGAACACTATAAAATAACCAACGACCTCAACACGTAACTTATTTGTTGTTTATGTACAAAGAATGAAAGAACAAAGAACCGCCATATATTGGTTCACGTCACGTGATGATTCCAGGATGCGAATTGTGAAATTAATAAATATCTGTAGGCTGGGCTGGTAACAAGAGCCAGGAGCGTGTTCTGATTGCCGAAGTAATCGGTCAGGGTTGGAAGATTAGGGAAAAATATTCGGCTTGAAAAGCTGTTCATCTATTTGAATCAGAACTTTACTGATTAACTTTCACTAGTGAAAATATACCGAGCCAACACCTCCTAAAAGGATGTAGGAGGTGTTGACCGAGCTTATGAACAATAGATATAAAAATTTCTATAGCATCGAAAAGCCTCTGAGGTGAAGTAGTAAAGTCAAATGTTACACTACACTATTAAATTAACCATAAATCTCAAAATGATCCCACGCGACGCAATGATCAAAGAACATTCTGAGGAGGTTCTTATTATATTCCACAAGGATCTTACCAAATACTGAAATAAACTACAACTCCTATGAATATTCTCTAAAGGATATTCTAGTAATGTTCTTCATATCATATGATATGGATATCATTTTTGAAATGTGATCAGAACGTTTACTGAAGGACATTCCTTGAATATTCTAGATGTTATACGACGATGCATGGAACGTTCTATTAGAATATTCTAAAGTATGAACGTTCAGAAGCTAGATATCACATTCTCAGAATGTTGTGTGCTATCTGGGATGGCTCTTTCTTGATTGGTAGATGTTCAAGGGCATTACTGCTCAAGCTTGATCGGATGCAGTACTTAGCTATTCGTGTAGCGCTGGGACTAGTGATGTGAAATACTCGAGTTTTTAAGTTAAGGACAAATATCCTGGAAAAATGTCCGAAACTTTCCCCCAAGGTCGAGCATTTTGAGTATTTAAGTATTTACGGACATTGTGGAAAAATCGGGAAAAATATGACAATTGTCACATGTTAAGTTAAAATATCAGGACAATTTGAGGCATATTAAGAAATTTTTCATGGTCAATTGGAAATAACAAATAACTTATCATTGAATGAGTTATTATCGTGTTATTTTATTGACTATCAGTGATAAAGGACCGGAGCCAGGTTCTGAATTAAGAATTAGTATTAGAAAAATCGATTTAATTAGACTGTTAAATAATAAAAATAAACTTGTTTAAAAAAAACTTTGTATAATTTTCCAATTGGTTCACAGATCGTTAAGAACCTTCGATCCAAGTAGAAAAGAATAAGCTGCTTAAGAAAAAACTCTGTATAATGGCAACACAAATCGTTAAGCATCGTCGATCCAAGTATAAAAAAATTAACTTTTTAAAAATTTTTGTAAAATTGGCATCTCAGATCGTTGAGCATCTTCGATCCAAGCAGAAAAGAAGAATAAATATCGGACAAAATGAAAATTTTCAAAAAATGTTTAAGTAGAAAAGAAATTTATGATATTTATCCAGACATTTTCGATAATTTCCATAAATACTAAAAAACTCTAAATGTCGACTGTTTTTAGAAGTAATGATAATTTTCAGATATTTTTCAGTATTTATCAGAGGAGTATTTAAGACATTTTCCACACTCACAACACTAGCTGGGACTAATGAGGTCAACACCGACTAATGTTTTATTGAATGAGGGAGGTGAGGTCTCGCTTGCGACTAGACGGGTCTGGCTGGCAGGTAAGTTTCTGTCTAGGGCTTACCGAATAATGGATAATCCCATAGTGGATATTGTGCGGGAGGTAGCTGGTTTTGATAGATTTTGGTCCAGAGGAGTGCTTCCTGCGGTTATTGTTGCGCATATGAAGATACAGCCAGTGGCTGTTCACATCTGGAGGGACAGAGTCCTCCCCTGTTTTTTGATATCATCGATGGTACATGCGGATCGACCGGTTGCGGTACACTCTGGACTCCGTAAGGGAGCCCCTGACACCGGTGAGCAATTTTTGAGTCTTTGCTCTGATAAATATGGTGGTTATAGGGCTATCTATACGGATGCCTCTGTTGATGTGGAGAGTGAAACGGTCGGGATTGGAATATTCTCAGATGATTTTGGTCTGTCCTTTAAGAGGCGGTTCCCCAATCACTGGAGTGTTTACATGGCGGAGATGGCGGCGGTTGGATATGCACTGTATTACATCCTCTCCAAGGATGTCGCTGATGTTCTGGTGGTTACGGACTCGCTAAGTGTGCTGCAGAAGCTGAAGCATTGGAGGAATGGGGCTAGTCTTGATGTTTTGTCAGTTCATGTAAAGGAGATGTTGTACAGGGCTAAGCAGCGAAATCTGAACCCTGTTCTGTTGTGTGTTGATACCTAGTCATTCTGGTATAAGTCAAATGATGCGGATGATCGGCTGGCGAATGAGGGAAGACAACTGAACCGGGCCAGGGCATACAGGGGTATGACCCCCGTTTACTTTGGCCCAAGTTTCGTAGAGAACTATATGCTGAGTGGAACTGCGAATGGAAGATTATTGGTCAGACCAAGGGCATAACCTACACTCAGTTTGTGCAGGGCGAAAGTAGATCGGAGCCTTATTGGCTAGTAAGAGAGACAACGGTGCCTAGACGTATGATCACATCCATGAGCAGACTTCGAGCGGGACACTGCTGTGTGCCTGTACATCTGCACAGGTTGGGAGTTTTTCAGCATTCGGAATGCCAATGTGGAGAAGTTGGCTCGATAACCCATATTTTTTTCGAATGCAATACTAACATACGTAATTGTAATAAATTTTACCGAGATTTGAGTGTGTTAACTTCGTCTGCCCCCCTTTCCGTTAATGATTTTATTTATAGCTCCTCTCAGAAGATCCTTCAGTTGACATTTGAGTTCATAACCGCTTCTCAGCTGAAATTATAGCTGCCTCCCTTGGAGGAACAGTTGGTTCTTCATATGTTTTAATTATGTGTCCCTCCTCCTGCTTTGTGATACCTTAAATGTGCCTACTTTTGTGTTACCCTCCTTCCTCTCCTGCTCTAATGGTGCATGAGCCCTCGGCTTTGCTTCTTTTGGAAACAGTTAATGCGAGACTGAAGTTTTAACTAATAAAAGTCAATTTGCCCCTCAGCAGTAGCTTGGTATGAGCCACGCTCAGATTCTTGCTGTCTCCGGGAACCAAGCTGCTAAATGGATATGGAATATTGAATTTGAGTGCATAGCAGTGAATGCTGAGCTCATGATTGCTGTCTAGGGTTGTCAAGAGACAGTTGGTGACCTAGCAGACAGCTTTTGAGAAGAAGAAGAAGAAGAAGCGGCAACCATACTTCATTTTCCCTTTGCCAATGCACATATAAGTTGTGCTGTAAAGGTTTTTATGTGATTTTTGTTGATTATTTCTGGAAGAATGTCTTTTAGGGATATTATGAATCACTCAGCAGTGATGGGAATAAGCGGTATCTACAAAAAATGGCAGTTATTGATGATATTGACCCGTACACCATGAAAGACTGCGATCTCTCAAAAAACGTCTACAAGCCTACAAAGTACAAATTTAATGAATCTGGTATTGTGCAGGAGGTTTTGGCTGAACTGATCAATCTGGTGCTTTTGTTGCTTTGGGAAAGGTAAGATTAATACCACTAGTTTTCAAAATGAAGTGTAACAGAGCATTATTGTTGTATTCCATCAGAACAATACATATTTGCAGTGATTCATTATTAATTTTGTTTTAGGAGAAACATTCCCTGAAACTTCTAGTATAACCAATGAATTTATGCTTAGTTGTTTTCAAAAACAATGACATCTGTGCCCATTGCGTCCGTATGGCTCATAGACCTAATATCCCATGGACAGAGCATCAGCTGACTTTTAAACGGAATCATTTGAAATGTACATAAGAGAGAGAGGGAAGATCCAAAGCAGGGTGATAAAGGATGGAGCTAGGGTAGGAATAGAATCAGAATCGTGTGCAATATTGGACATATTGAGAGAATAAATTAATATTGTCGGTTATGAGACAGTGATGTTTTCGCGCTTCTGAGAGTGTAGAATTCATTAATAACATTTGCTGAGAGCTTCGTAATTGAGCACTTCTATTTTTTGCCAATATGATTCCAGGTATTCCATACCTACATTAGCTCCATCTCTCTCACATGTAACTTTCAATCCTCTCTTTCTAACGCCCCGTCCATGGGATATTAGGTCTATGGTATGGCTGGTTCGCGAGTACGGTATGCAGCCACATAGCAGCTATATTATTCTACCTGGTGTTTCGTCCCTAAGATGTACTGTCCCTTCTATATATAAAATGTCGAAATGTTGAAAATCAAGGATATATATATGAAAAACACTGACACAGGCAACGGAATTGACCGATAAATAATTACACGATATGCAGCAATTGCTCGTTCAATAGAGCCATTTGTTCTGCTGGCTATTCTTCTATAACTTACAAAGAAGACGCATTGAAAGTTTCCTACAAACAAATACCAGAAGCTTGCGAAGCCATTGAAATTCACAATGATATTGTTGCAAATGACCAATTGGTGAATAGCTTATATGATCCAATTACAGATGTGGAAGAATCTCCTCTTCAAAATTTGAAGGATCATATTGAAAAAACATCGAGAAGCTTCCATTAACACTCCTAAAAAGTAATTGCTATCCACGAAAGATGGTACGGATACCTTGGAGGGGTGAATTTATCATTCAAATGTAATTTATTACAATTAAGGTATTTATTAATTGTAAATGTCTGAAAATTTAATAACAATTATTACTGTTTCAATCTTGTTTTCTTTATTTTATATTGAATGTCTGATAATTAGTTGTGGAACACCTTTCCATTGGGTCATCTTCCCTATTTGTGGCCACGTTACTACTTGATGTATCACATCTTAACACTCTTATAACCAAGGATTTGGGTTGGAATCCAATCAAGATCGTTTTCATCCTGCAATATGGAAGATTCGCCTTCAAATATAAAACAAATTTGAGCTTCTTTCCAGACAACTTTCCTCTTTTCAAGCTTCCTATTCACCATTCCCATCGAAGACTTGACAATCGATTTACATCATCTTCTCTATTTTTTAACTCCGCCGGAATTCTAAAAAATTTAGCCTGGTACCTTTCTGCTCACATAGAGCAGCCCACAAGTCAACAAATCGAAGGCATCTTATCAAAAACTTGCAATAAAATGAGCAAGGGCGTAGCCAGGAATTAATTTCGGGGGGGGTTTT
Source organism: Halyzia sedecimguttata (assembly GCA_937662695.2). NCBI lineage: Eukaryota > Metazoa > Arthropoda > Insecta > Coleoptera > Coccinellidae > Halyzia > Halyzia sedecimguttata. Next base: position 59,551,347 of record OW569413.2, read on the forward strand.
GAAATAGGAATTCATTTCGGGGGGGGTTTTGGGGGTGTAAGGGTCACTTTCTGCAGCAAAAATTTGTTTTTTTAAGAGAAAAATAACATTTCGGGGGGGGTTTGAACCCCCAAAACCCCCCCCTGGCTACGCCCTTGAAAATGAGTATAAACTCCATGTAAACAAATAGCGACTAACGTTTATGTGCCCCTCAGCTGTGACAGCTGTGACGTCACTTGGAAATGGCCTATGTTAAAGTCAAAAACCAGTCTATGGTTAACACAGAATATATTCTGTGGTGCCTTATAGACCACTAGTGATGTGAAATACTCGAGTTTTTAAGTAATGGACAAATACCCTGGAAAAATGTCCGAAACTTTCCCCCAAGGTCGAGCATTTTGAGTATTTAATTATTTACGGACATTACGGAAAAATATGACAATCGTCACATGTTAAGTTGAAATATCAGGACAATTTGAGGCATTTTAACAAATTTTTCATGGTAAATTGGAAATAACAAATAACTTATCATTGAATGAGTTATTATCATGTTATTTTATCGAGTATCAGAGCTAAAGGACAGGAGCCGGGTTCTGAATTAAGAATTAATATTAGAAAAATTGATTTAATTAGACTGTTAAATAATAAAAATAAACTTGTTTAGAAAAAACTTTGTATATTTTCCCAATTGGTTCACAGATCGTTAAGAATCTTGATCCAAGTAGAAAAGAATAAACTGCTTAAAAAAAAATCTGTTTAATGGCATCACAAATCGTTAAGCATCTTCGATCCAAGTAGAAAGAAATAAACTTCTTGAAAATTTTTTGTATAATTGGCATCTCAGATCGTTAAGCATTTTCGATCCAAGTAGCAAAGAAGAATAAATATCGGACTAAAATGAAAATTGTGAAACAATTTTCAAGTAGAAAAGAAATTTATGATATTTATCCAGACATTTTTGATAATGTCGATAAATACTAAAAAACTATAAATGTCGACTGTTTCAAGAAGTAATGATAAAATTCGGACATTTTTCAGTATTTATCAGAGGAGTATTTAGGACATTTTCCACACTCACAACACTATAGACCACATAAGGTTTGTGCTGATGGGCCTTAACCTAGCACATGATAAACTCAGAATAAAGAACCATTTTTATTTTATATTCTATGATGATAAAGGATTGAAGAAGAAGAATATTAGTTAGGTTAGGCGGGAAATTTGAATTACGATCCATCCGTGGATCCCAGAGACATAGAGGGATAGAGAACGGCTGACAACCTGCGCGAAGTGGCTAAAAAGTGGGTCCGCCATATTCTACTCTTTGACGAGGGTTGAACAAAAAGATATTAGCTTAGTTACAGGGTCCAGCAGAAAAATAGGGAACTAAATCATAATGAAAACGATGCATTTCTACTGAAAAACAAACTATCAAGTAGGATAGATAGCTGATAGATATTACGATATTGTATGCAAATAATTAGGTTAATAATGATCAAAAAACCGAAGATAATACAATAAAAGTGCATTTTATCATTTACTTATTGATAGTTCTCCACATTAATGGGCCATCAATTTTATGTGGTACTGAATTAAGGGCACTACTTTGTAAACATAAAGAACAAATGTCTATAAAACTGGGACCACAATTTGTTTTGTCACACACGATTACATGATCTACATTTAGAGCCTCTTCTCCTTCTTCAAGGACTCTAGAATTAGAAGTTGAAGCTCCTATGTACTCCAGAAATTCTAATCAACTGAGTCCCTTCTTAATCCTTCGCAAATAGTAACTGAAAGAACTTTTAAATATAATGTAAGTTTGACAAACATATATGAATATACTTACTGGTTGTAGTCTTTATATCAATCAAGTGCCATAAAATTAGTTATATAATGATCAATATTTGAATATATATCACAAATTAATCCAACAATGATCTCAAGTCAATTATAATTTAAATTTTCCATGAAAATTTCGGTCAAACTTCGTCGACTGACCTGTCCAACACGAGATTGTTTACATTTATTACTAGCGTGGTTAGTTGCCGAATCCCGCCACCAGAGTTTTGGAAGTTCCCAATTGAAGGCCAGTTAAGGCGAGTTAACTCGAGGTTGCGAGCTACGCATGTATTTAGCGATATTCATCAAGGCGTAACACTCGGGTTACCCGCAACCTCGAGTTAACTCGCAATTGAGAAACCGGCCCTATAAGGGAATAAAGGGATTGCTCTTAACTAGTGATCAGAAATACTCGAGTTTTTAAGTAAGGGATAAATATCCTGGAAAAATGTCCGAAACTTTCCCCCAAGGTCGAGCATTTTGAGTATTTGAGTATTTACGGACATTGCGGAAAAATATGACAATCGTCACATGTTAAGTTAAAATATCAGGACAATTTGAGGCATTTAAAGAAATTTTTCATGGTCAATTGGAAATAACAAATAACTTATCATTGAATGAGTTATTATCGTGTTATTTTATTGAGTATCAGAGATAAAGGACAGGAGCCAGGTTCTGAATTAAGAAATCATTAAATAATAAAAATAAACTTGTTCAAAAAAACATTGTATAATTTCCCAATTGGTTCACAGATCGTTAAGAATCTTCGATCCAAGTAGAAAAAAATGAACTTCTTTAAAAATGTTTGTATAATTGGCATCTCTGATCGTTAAGCCAAGTAGAAAAGAAGAATACATATCGGACAAAAAAGAAAATTGTCAAACAATTCTTTAGTAGAAAAGAAATTTATGATATTTATCCAGACATTTATATAATGTCGATAAATACTAAAAAACTCTAAATGTCGACTGTTTTTAGATGTAATGATAATTTTCGGACATTTTTCAGTATTTATCATAGGAGTATTTAAGACATTTTCCACACTCACAACACTACTCTCAACTACTCTATTCTGGTTACTCGCTTAAATTTGACTATAATCGGTGGTAAAGCGGTTGAGAAACTAGTTAGGGTGTCGGAGGTCGCGGGTTCGAATCCCGCTTAGGGCATGGATGCTGTTATTGCTTATTAGTGTTTTGTGGGTATGGTGTTGGTGTATAATTTTAAACAGTCTTCGGAAAATAGAGAACTGTGTAGATGGCCCCAGTTGACAGGCACAATAAAGGAATAAAATATATAAGAAATGTTAACTAATCGCTGGAAACAATTCAGCGACCATGGGTACTGGGGATATTATTAATGTGCGTGACTTTCGGACCGGGGTTAGTGACTATATTCCCATACACCAATATGAATATAGTCACTGTACAGTTATAAAATACATGTGCGCCCCCTTTTCAGACACTCTTGAGCGCAAATATAGAAAAGTAGTGTCTCTGTCTGTAGGATAGAGGGCATGTCCCAGGGAAACAGAGATCCTCACTTTCGAACCATATACACAAATACCTGCAACCTTATCAGATTCTGATCCATCAGTATAATGGATGACTTTTCGTCCAATCAATTAACGAGGTCCACCACCAGTCTCTTAGAACCGTTTTAGAGCTCGTTTTGAAAAAATATGGTAGGCATTACATCTGAGGGCTTTGCCAAGAGGTTTGAGTCACCTTACCTTATATGTCCTACCCAGTTACCACAAACTACTATGAACTATTCACCTCAATTTCTTTGAACACCATTTAACTGGACTAATTAGCCAGTTTCCTTCTGAATAATGATTATCAGGGAATCGATATATGTTTGAAATCAGACTCACAAGATATCTTCTTACAATATTTCTGTATTGTACAGTAACATTTGGCAGTTGAGGTAATACAATTTTTTGTCAATTTATAAATATCACATAATTTGGTCAATGACATGAGTAAAGAGCATAAACAAATGATCAGCAAAAAGTAATGTTTATAAAATACGTCTTTTAACACGTTGACTGACAAGGTACTTTTCAGAATTCCAAATAAGAATCCCTTTGGAACATAATCATATTATATTATCAAAAACCTTCATAACAATCATAAAAAACTTTATAGAATGTGTTCTTTTAGAAAAAAAATCATACAAATCTTCTCGTGGTATTTTCAAAGATATAATCTCGTAGTTTCTTTCTTGAAAAGACCACTGAATGAAAAAGAACTTGAGTACAACGCTATAAGGTTCATTTATACCAAAACTTATTCTGTTCTTTTCCCTGAAGCCATGTAGCAAGCAGACTACGAGATAACTTGTAGTTGGCATTCTAGACAAGAACGCAAACAACGAGTTATCTCGTAGTTGGGAGACAACATGTTAATATTAATCACCAAGATATTAGGAATAACAATATTTCCTTAGATTGAAAACTAAATGGTTAATGTATTTAATGGCAAGTGTGAAGTATATAAATTCTTAAATATCATCAGTGATGTAACAATGCCTTCCTAACTGCAGTAACGTGAGATTTTCAGGAGTGAAAAAAAACCTATTATTAGGGGGCTATCTGCCGTAATTTAAGATGAATATCAATTTCATTTTGTAGTAAATACCTTACAAATTAATGTTTAAACCACATAACCCAGAATTTTGAAATTGATTTATTATAATGTACTCGAATACAGTAATTGTATTCATGCATAAGTGTAGATGGGAGGTATTGTCGCATTACTGACAATATGTTGTTATTGATATACAATTTATGAAAATATTATGTCATCACGGATCATTCGATTGCCAATAAAGGAATAATGACAATACAATTAGTGTCATTTAATTGTACTAGTTCTCACCAATACAATAAAATTGATGCTACTTACACTAAAATGGCCTGAACCTTAAGCGTGAGACAACAAATATTTATTGCGAGTTTTGATAATTGAATAATGTCAAAAAGAATATGCAATTAGTTACATTCACACATGAAATCTTCGATGTAATGTGTAAATAATCTAGCCCTTATCAGCCTTGCCAGTTTATGTAGTATAAATAGCTTTTTCCATATTTGTACACATTATTAACAACAGCTTTTAGTATCAATTTCCCAATTTACTTAAAAGCCATTCTTCTGTTAATTCTTCTAATTCTCTTATTTCAAATGTTTTAGTCAGATCAGCAGTTCTTTGTAGAGATATTTTAGAGGCAGCATACAACAATTGTAATTCAGCATGACTGTCCCTAGGAGTGAAGTATATGAAACATAAAGGAAATGAGACTCGACCATCAGCATGCTCTTGGCGGTATGAAAGAACAATATAACGTGGCTGGTGACTCTGCAAAGTTTCCTGTAACTCCTCAACTGTAATATTTTCCAACTTTTCATCGATAATGACGAGTTGTTTTTCTCTATCCACTTTTACTGTAAAAAAAATGAAAAATATAAGAACTCTACTCTTTTTTAAGTGTAGATCTATCAACAATTTCAACATACATATAAGGGCAGATGTGTCTTGATCTTTCCTAAATCTGAATTCTTTCAATGCTTGACGGGCTTCCTCTGTTATTCTGCATATATTCACATTTCCAGACTAAAACAGATAATTATATTGAACGTTATTATGACCAATATTGAATGGCTATCTTTACCATATTGAATATATCACAACCAAAATATTATATATATTTCAACTTCTATACTATCATTCAGCTCATCAGCTCTGAAATACCTTTACAAAAAGGAAATGCAAAGAACTGTACTTCTTATCTTATGGAGAAATGAGTAATGCCAATAATAATGCCATATCAGTTCAGTAATGACTAATGAAATGAAATGACAGTAATCTAATATCAGTAATCACAGATTCACAGAATAAAAATGGTAACACCCACTAATCACAGATTACTGAGTAATAGACACGGAAGTAATCGCTGGAAACGGGGGTATTACTAATGTGGCGTGACGGGTGCTGCGCTAGCGACATCAGTGATTAGAATTGGAAAAACGTTTTTCCTATAGCGGGAACATTTGAACATAGCCTCCTCTATCTAACCTTAAGGTTAGATATAGGAGGCTATGATTTGAAATATAATATTCAATTTATGTTTTGTTTATGGATGGTACAGCGCTTCCCAATTTTTGTTTCAAGATGCAATTTCAAGAAAATTCCAACTTGAAATTTCTAATCGAAATGCATTTCATACCCTAAAATTCATTTCTTTGCTTGTCAATTTATTTCTTCATTTAATATACATACGTACCTTAGACTATTAGTACTGATATTACTTATAGTGTATTACATATAATATATAACTTGAGTATAGTATGTGAGAAATCTGATGGAAAAATATCAGTAGGACCAAACCAAAAGGAGTCTCCCTATCATGAGATACTTGATACTTATTGATGCGCGTATATTCTGGGCAACATCGCGTTATCATTTTGCCCAAATGTCTGTAATTTTCGAATTTTTCTCCGAAAAAGTTCTTGAAAGATTAGGTTTGACTCCCTGATGAAGAATTCGAGGTCAAATTTGATTCTGTCCGGCCGGCCGGCCGTTGCCACGATAACTTGAGAACGGAAAGAGATAGCGACTTGAAATTTTCAGGGTAGGTGGAGCATCCCAATACGACGGACAAGTTTGTTAATGGGCATAATCGGTCCAACGGTTTCCGAGTAATAATTTTGTATACAACCGATACTAATCCGATCAAATTGAAACTTGGTGAGTAGTTGTAGAATATAAACCTAAAATGAGGTTGGTGAAATTTTGTGAGAATCGCATCGCTAGAAAATTTAAAAAAAATATTATTTACGTCACGATAACCTAAGAACGGAAAGAGATAGTGACTTGAAATTTTCAGGTTAGGTTGAGAATCTGCATGCGCCATTTGAGTATATTTATAGGCATAATCGGCAAAACTGTTTTGGAGTTATACCCCTCTCTGAAATTTGGTTGTTATTTCCAATATAACTCGAAAAATACCAAACCGATTCAATTCAAACATGGTTATTAGTGTAAAATGGTAACGCAAAAATTTTTGCATTATTTCGTGATGATCGTATTACTAGAAATTTTTTAAAAAATCATAGAAAATTATTGAAAAAAATGTTATATATCAGAAACTATTCGTCCGACTTTTGCGAGAGCCTTCAGAACCTAACTGTACTACCAAGTTCCAAGTTTGAGCATGATCGGATCTACATTCTTGGAGATCCGAGCAGCCTTGTGTGAGATCACTAGCTGGATGGGTGACCGTTGCCTCGATAACTCTCGAAAGAAAGGAGATAGGGACTTGTAATTATCAGGATAGGTTGCACATCTGAATAGGGGAGTTAAGTTCGTTGTTGGCCATATTCGTCCCAACGGTTTCGGAGTTATACCCATCTGGAATATTATTTCCCCTTTATATTTCAGGTTATTCGAATTTTTGAAAAGTTCATCAAGGAACTTTTTTCACTGATTTGTACGCAAAGTTAGTCATAATATTTTCGAGAAATACACAATTTTTTCATGAAAATTTAATGAGAAAAACAATTGATACCACTTCACACCCTTTATTTTTCAGGTTATTCGAATTTTTGGTGAATGATTTTTTTCTGGTAAGTGGTAATGATCCTCATATTCTCAGTTTTCAAAAAACCTTACTTATTCCGTGATGAGTAGTTTCCACAAAATTAATTGTTTTCGATGATAAGTAGAAATATCTTCAAAAAGTTGAAATATCAATATACCTCAGTATATTAGGGGTAGTGTCCGACCGAAACTGGTATTTCAGCCGAAACCGAAACCGAAACCGAACTTTCGGCCAGGGCCTCAGTTTCGGCCGAAACCGATACCGAAACCGAAACTTTATATTTCATACTGAAATCTACTGTATTTTTGGCGCTCTAGTTCCTCGGAACTGAGTGCTTATCAATTTGCCCAAATGTCTGTAATTTTCGAATATTTCGATGAAAATGGTCTTAAACGATTTGGTTCGACTCACTGATCAAGAATTCGTGGTCGAAATTCATTCTGTCCGGCCGGTCCGGCCGGTCCGGCCGGCCGTAGGCACGATAACTCTCGAACGGAATGAGCTAGAGAGTTGAAATTTTCAGAGTAGGTTTGGGGGATAAATATCTCGGCTAAGTTCGTTATTGGGCAAAATCGGACAGATGGTTTCGGAGTAACAAAAAAAAATTTTTTTTTTTACGAAACAAATTCCAAATTAAATTTTTTTTAATGAGAGGATTTATCATAAGAATCCATTCATATCATTTTTAACTCTAACAAGCTAATACTTTCGGAGATATGATTTTTCAAAATTTCAATAATAAATCGTATTTCAACGTTGTCACAGAATGATATTATTCTATGTATGAATATGAATTGTCATAATGTCAAATGATGTTCCTGACAGATTATCTAATCAATCGAAGAATTGTGAGCGAAGTGAGAAAAATCTCAGTTGTTTGCTCCGAAATTAGTTTTTCTCAGAAAATTCTTACATTTCGGAACTGAACATGAAGTAAGAGATCTGAGAGTAGTGAGACTGCTTTTCATCCATAGACATAGATATAACTCTCGAACGGAATGAGGTAGGTAGTTGAAATTTTCAGAGTAGTTTAGGGAGATGAATATCTCGGTTAAGTTCGTTATTGGGCAAAATTGGCCAGATTTAATTTGATTTCTTCCATGGTGCTTTTCTCATTCTCATGATTGCTCATTTAATCTTGATAAATAAACTATTATTTGAATTGAATTTCCTTTAGGATGCAGTTCTATCATATGAATACATTGATATAATTCCCAACTCTGAGAAACCGATACTTTCGGAGATATAATTTGTCTGTTTGAACTAGAGCGCCAGAAAGCTCCTGTCCACAGGGCTTGTTATTAATCACAGTAGTCACGATTTAAGTATTCTATTGTTAAATTTTTATTACACTTATAACTCTCAGCAATATTGATTACTAGTTGTAAATAAAAGTACGAAGTAATTCTTTTTGCGCGTATGTTCTGGGGAACATCGCGTTATAGTTTTGCCCAAATGTCTGTAACTTTCGAATTTTTTGAAAAAAATGGTCTCAAACGATTAAGTTCGACTCCCCAATGAAGAATTCGAGGTCAAATTTGATTCTGTCCGGCCGTCCGTCCGTCCGTCCGTCCGTCCGTCCGTCCGTCCGTCCGTCCGTCCGGCCGTTGCCACGATAACTTGAGAATAACGATATCGGCCCAGCGGTTTCCGAGTAATAATTTTGTTTTCAACCAATATAAATCCGATCAAATTGAAACTTGGTGAGTAGTTGTAGAATATGAACCTAAGCAAGTTCGTGAAATTTTGTGCGAATCGTATGGCTAGAAAATTATTAAAAAATTATTAAAAAAATGGGTTCAAGCCCTGTGGACAGGAGCTTTCTGGCGCTCTAGTTCAAACAGACAAATTATATCTCCGAAAGTATCGGTTTCTCAGAGTTGGGAATTATATCAATGTATTCATATGATAGAACTGCATCCTAAAGGAAATTCAATTCAAATAATAGTTTATTTATCAAGATTAAATGAGCAATCATGAGAATGAGAAAAGCACCATGGAAGAAATCAAATTAAATCTGGCCAATTTTGCCCAATAACGAACTTAACCGAGATATTCATCTCCCTAAACTACTCTGAAAATTTCAACTACCTACCTCATTCCGTTCGAGAGTTATATCTATGTCTATGGATGAAAAACAGTCTCACTACTCTCAGATCTCTTACTTCATGTTCAGTTCCGAAATGTAAGAATTTTCTGAGAAAAACTAATTTCGGAGCAAACAACTGAGCTCATTCCGTTCGAGAGTTATCGTGCCTACGGCCGGCCGGACCGGCCGGACAGAATGAATTTCGACCACGAATTCTTGATCAGTGAGTCGAACCAAATCGTTTAAGACCATTTTCATCGAAATATTCGAAAATTACAGACATTTGGGCAAATTGATAAGCACTCAGTTCCGAGGAACTAGAGCGCCAAAAATATTTTTGTTTTCATGATAACTTGAGAACGGAAAGAGATAGCGGCTTCAGTTTGATTATGAGCCTAATCGGCCAAACGGTTTTAGAGTTATAGCCATCTAAAATTTTCTGAAATTTAGTGGTTTTTTGTTCCTCATTAACTCGAAAAATACTGAACCGATTGAATTCAAACATGGTTATTAGTTGTAGAATGCCAACGCGGAAATGTTTGCAAAATTTGGTAAGGATAGCATTTGTAGAATATTTTGAATAAATCATTGAAAATAAAAAAATTGGTTCAAGCACTGACGTGAAGTCAGAAGCTTTTGCGCGTATGTTCTATTGTCCATGCTTCTGTATTGGACACCCTTAATCGAATTTACCATGGTTAATTATGTCGTCCATTCTCCTGTATTGGACACTCCTACTTCGAATTTACCACGGTAAATTCGTCGGCCGGACGGACAGAATCAAATTTGACCTCGGATTCTTCATCGGGGAGTCAAACTTGATCGTTTGAGACCAATTTCGTCAAAAAATTCGAAAGTTACAGACATTTGGGCAAAACTATAACGCGATGTTCCCCAGAACATACGCGCAAAAAATAATTCTATATATCAGTAACTGATCGTTTGAAATTGCTGAAATTTTGCAAGAGCCTTCATAACCTAACTCTACTACCAACTTTCAAGTTTTAATACGATCGGTTAAATATTGTTGGAGATTCGAGCAATCTTGAGATGGGTGACCGTTGCCTCGATAACTTTCGAACGAAAGGAGATAGGGACTTGCAATTTTCAGGGTAGGTTGCGTATCCGAAAGGGAGAGTTGAGTTCGATTTTGGGCATAATCGGTCTAACGGTTTCCGAGTTATACTCACCTGGAATATTATTTCCTTGATAACTCAAAAAATAAATATTCGATCGAATTGAAGTTTGGTAACTAGGAGTAGAAAATCAACATAAAGACGTGTTTAAAATTTTGTAAGAACCGTAACCCTAAAAAATTTGAAAAAAATGACGAAAAAAAAATTTTAAGAACCGTAAACCCTAGAAAATTTCAAAAAAATCACGAAAAAAAAAATTGGTTCAAGCACTGACGTGAAGTCAGAAGCTTTTGCGCGTATGTTCTATTGTTCATTCTTCTGTATTGGACACCCTTAATCGAATTTACCATGGTAAATTATGTTGTCCATTCTCCTGTATTGGACACTTAATTCGAATTTACCATGGTAAAAGCTTTTGCGCGTATGTTCTATTGTTCATTCTTCTGTATTGGACACCCTTAATCGAATTTACCATGGTAAATTATGTTGTCCATTCTCCTGTATTGGACACTTAATTCGAATTTACCATGGTAAATTCGAATTAAGTGTGTCCAATACAGGACACACTTTTGCGCGTATGTTCTATTGTTCATTCTTCTGTATTGGACACCCTTAATCGAATTTACCATGGTAAATTCGATTAAGGGTGTCCAATACAGAAGAATGGACAATAGAACATACGCGCAAAAGCTTCTGACTTCACGTCAGTGCTTGAACCAATTTTTTTCTTTTTACAATAACAATCCAACGCGTTTACGTAAGAAACCCACATTTTGAAAAATTTCAAGTGAGATTGGGGGATGGGGGAGGGGGTTGAATAAAATCTCCCGACATCTCACCAGGGGGGGAGGGAGGTATAGAAAATTGAAATAAACACCTCACGTAATTTATGGACGCCCCCATATATGTTCTGTGTCAGTACCTAACCTTAGACTTTTGGACCATGGTTCACTGGACTCAAATCGTTGCAAATGATGTCTAGTATAACTCTGTTAAAGGATCAGGTCGAATTACCAAACATCCTGTATAGGGAAGACCGAGGCGAATCGGATCAATGGGTGAATCGGATCGAAATAAGAAATCCCGTGATATTTTGAATAACGAGTTGCCACTCCAGCGAATAGCATCTCGCTTCTCGCAACCCTCTACCACCCTGTACCCCTCCGCATCGGTAGTGTTTTGATTCGGCTAATAAATCAGGGTCTTATCAGTATACTTAGTTATCTGTGATCAGGACCAGCGAGTGAGGAGTTTGTGTGGGTTACAATTTTGGCGCTATTCTAAGGTGAGTACTTGACAATTCTTTGTGCCATTCTGAGAAATGGTGTTAAATCTTTCAACTATTTGGCTTAGATTGATTGGGAAGGGGTGTTTTTGCTCGTATGTTCTGGGGAACATCGCATTATCATTTTGCCCAAATGTCTGTAATTTTCGAATTTTCCGCTGAAAATGGTCTCAAACGATTGTGTTCGACTCCCTGATTAAGAATTCGAGGTCAAATTTGATTCTGTCCGGCCGTTGCCACGATAACTTGAGAACGGAGAGAGCTAGCGACTTGAAATGTTCAGGGTAGGTGGTGCATACCAGTGCGGTGAACGTATTCGTTAATGGGCAAAATTGGCCCAATGGTTTCTGAGTAATAATTTTGTTTTCAAGCAATATAAATCCAATCGAATTGAAACTTGGTGAATAGTTGTAGAATATAAACATTAGCATGTTCGTGAAATTTGGTAAGAATCGTATCATTAGAAAATTTTAAAAAAATTATTAAAAAATATTTTTTATGTTACGATAACCTGAGAACGGAAAGAGATAGCGACTTGAAATTTTCAGGAAAGGTTGTGCATCTGAATGCGACATTCGAGTTTGCTTATGAGCATAATCGGCCAAACGGTTTTGGAGTTATACCAATATGAAATTTGGCTGTTATTTCCCCAATACTCGACAAATACAAAACCGATCCAATTTTAATATGATTATTAGTTGAAGAATGCCAACGCGAAAATTCTTGCAAAATTTTGTGAGGATCGTATCGCTAGAAATGTTTTTAAAAATCATCGAAAAAAATTCTATAAATCAGAAAATATTCATCCGACATTGCTGACATTTTGCGAGAACCTTCAAAACCTAACTCTACTACCAAGTTCCAAGTTTGAACACGATCGGATCTATATTGTTGGAGATCTGAGCAACCTTATGTGAGTTCATTAGGTGGATGGCTCGATAACTCCCGAACGAAAGGAGATAGGGACTTGCAATTTTCAGGGTAGGTTGCTCATCTGAATGGGAGAGTTAAGTTCACTGTTAGCCATAATCGGCCCAACGGTTTCGGAGTTATACCCATCTGGAATATTATTTACTCGATGACTCAAAAAATATAGACTCTATAGAATTGAAGCTTGCTTACTAGTTGTAGAATATCGACATAAAGACGTGTGTAAAATGTTGTGAGACCGGACCCTTAGAAAATCAAAAAAGAATTAGGAAAAAAAATTGTTTCAAGCACTGACGTGAAGTCAGGAGCTTTTGCGCGTAGGTTCTATTGACCATTCTCCTGTATTGGACAATACCTTAATCGAATTTGATAAATTTGATTAAGAGTGTCCAATTCAGGAGAACGGACAATAGAATTCACCATGGTAAATTCGGTTAAGATTGTCCAATACAGGAGAATGGTCAATAGAACATACGCGCAAAAGCTCCTGACTTCACGTCAGTGCTTGAACCAATTTTTTAGAAAACATCTCAGCAGAACGTCAAAATGTTGAACACAATTTTAATAGAGAAGTAGGAATAGCTGGTCAGGACTGATTTCATCGCTTTATGAAAAGAAATAAGAAGATAACTATTCAGAAACCAGTAGAATTGTCAAAAGCAAGGATTGAAGCTATGAAAAGGGAAAAGTAGCTGAATTCTTCAAGACTTTGGAAACAGTTGTAGACAAGACCAATTCAAGAGGAAGACCTGAATGCGTGTATACATAAGCCATTGTTTATATTTTGTTAATAATTCAATAGCTTAAAGTGTGAAAAAACTTTTAAATTTGTTATATTTTTTGTAAGATCCCATTCGCCTCGAGAACTGGGGTGATTAGGATATTTCTGTCTTCCAGGTATTCACTTAGTATTTTGCAGAATTTTTGAAAAATTTCAGTTTTGAAATATTTGTTGTGTAACTCAATTGTTACTTATTATTATTTTGTCAATAAAAATTACAAATATTATGCTCTAGTATGATTTTCTTATGCTCAAACATAAATTGATCCGATTCGCCTCGGTCTACCCTATACATCATACATCAAATAGAAGTATGATTCTTTAATTTCGTTCAGATAATTAAACATGCATTTGCTATTCTCAAATTAGCAAATTTGTACCAATATTCCATGATTATTTTTCCTTATCTATATCCACCTTCACTAACAACATCATTTTTATTGAATTTAATATATAAGGTGCTGATAAGAACTGCAATATCTTCTGTCTGCGTCTGGTGGTCTTGACTTTGTTCTAATTTTGCAGCTTCCTGCAAAAGAATTTCAATAGAATAACTATAAGTTTAGGCTCAAGTTTCAAAGAAACGATAAATATAAGAGGAATATAATATAATGGTACCTATATAAGTGAATTTATAGAATATTGAATTTTTCAATCTTCACACAAATTTTTCAAATAAATGCATTCTTTGTTTAGCAATGACTTGATATTACATAATTTAAATGAAAGTCTTGAAAATTCTTTACATGGGTTCTAACTCGGGAGGCAAATCAGAATTGTGTAGGTATGTAGCCCAATTTAAGTCCATTTTGGGAGAAGAATATTCAATCAAAAGGTTTGAATAATCATATTGTAACAATTAGTTGTCCGTTGCCACAAGAACACATTGGTTTGTATCTAATATATGAATTTAAATATAAGACTGTTTGATACCAAAATTAATATTGACTTTTTGCATATTGTTTAATTTATATGCAAATATAATGTTTCAGAAGATTTAGAATTGGATCATTATATTGATGTAGTTTATGAAGGGAATAGGAAAGTAGAACAACATAATGGAATCATCAAAAGAAATTACTGACTGTTCGTTGACAAGAATATAAAATACATATTTAATCTTTCAAACAATGGACAATCTGCTATGATTGTCTCCACTCTCCAGCCTTGTTCTAGACATTTCGATGATACTTTCCTTAGGTATTTCGAGTTGTGAAAACTATGCACCGAGTGTAAGTTGCAACAATCCATTCCACGAGGTTAAATCCATGCAGATTGCTTATTTAATCTTGATAAACAAACTATTATTTGAATTTAATTTCTTTTAAGGTGCAGTTCTATTATAAAAATCCATTGATATCATTCCCAACTCAGAGAAACTATAATACTTTCGGAGATATGGTTTGTCAAAAAAGGACAAGAGCACCAAAGCTCCTGCCACAGGGCTTTCTCCCTTTTTTCTACTTTGCTTCAACAAAGTGAGCACTTTTAACTATACAGCTCTCTATAATGTAATTTCCTGCAGCATCAAATAACTTTTTGGCGCTCTAGTTCCTCGGAACTGAGTGCTTATCAATTTGCCCAAATGTCTGTAATTTTCGAATTTTTCGATGAAAATGGTCTTAAACGATTTGGTTCGGCTCACTGATCAAGAATCCGTGGTCGAAATTCATTCTGTCCGGCCGGTCCGGCCGGCCGGCCGTAGGCACGATAACTCTCGAACGGAATGAGATAGAGAGTTGAAATTTTCAGAATAGGTTTGCAGATAAATATCTCGGCTAAGTTCGTTATTGGGCCAAATCGGACAGATGGTTTCGGAGTAACAAAAAAAAATTTTTTTTTACATAACAAATTCCAAATTAAATTTTCTTCAATAAGCAGTTTTATCATAAGAATCCAATGATATCGTTTTTAATTCTAACAAGCTAATACTTTCGGAGATATGATTTTTAAAATTTCAATAAAAAATCGTATTTTTACGTTTTCACAGAATTATATAATTATTCTATGTATGAATTGTCATAATGTCAACTTATTTTCCTGAGATATGACAATGTCTAATTCCTTGCTAATAGTTGGTTCGAGAAACGTCAAAATCGACTAAGAGAGACAAGGGTAAAAAACCGTCAAATAAACCCCCATGTGGCGATTTTATGTCGAAAAGTGAAAATTAAGAATATACCTATATCCCAGGTAAGTACCGACGTTTTATTCTAATACCGGAGATCAACAAGATCGTACGAGGAGCCCGATGTTCATACTCCTACATTTCATCCTGTTCTATAAGAAGGAGTCAAATTCATTTCAGCTATTTTAATTTGATTTCTTCCATGGTGCAGTTCTCAATCTCAGATTGCTCATTTCAAGGGCGTAGCCAGGAACTCTGAGAAACCAATACTTTCGGAGATATAATTTGTCTGTTTGAACTAGAGCGCCAGAAAGCTCCTGTCCACAGGGCTTCAACCAATTTTTCTACAATAGATATCCAAAGTAGGTATTTGCGCTCGTATTAGACAACGCAAACGTCATCTTTTTCGAGAAATGTCACTTTAAATTATTAACCTTTAAATGATTAACCTGAAACCACCAGACCAATTTTAGCCAATAACGAACCTATCCAAGACATTCATTCCTTCTACCATGAAAATAATTATATTATATCTATTGAAACTTCGCCAATATCCCAGTTTTGTTTTTACTGGAGATATTCTGAACCCAATTTGATTAACTTACCAAAGTATATATTTCCATCATCATATGGATTATCCAAGAGATATATACGATAGCTGAGGTTATTTCATTTGCATTCAATCATACTTTGTTTGACATGTCTCTTATCTGTAGATGAGATGACAATGATGACATCATGTATGAACAGAGATCATGAATTTGAACAATCATATCTCCGAAAGTATTAATTTGTTGGGGTCGAAACTGACATCAATGGATTCTTATGATGAAACTGAATCTTAAAAAAAATTTAATTTGAAACTTGTAATCTATCCTTAAGTTACTCCGAGATCATTACATTCTCCTATATTGGACACTCTTAATAGAATTCCCATAGTTCGAGAGGAAATAATATTCCAGGTGGATATAAATCCGAAACCGTTGGGCCGATTATGCCCAAAAACGAAAATTGCAAGTCTCTATCTACTTTCGTTCTGAGGTGACCGAGGCAACAGTTACCCATCCGGCTACTGAACTCACACAAGGCTGCTCGGATCTCCAACAATATAAATCCGATCGTGTTCAAACTTGGAACTTGGCAGTAGAGTTAAGCTCTGAAGGCGAACGAATAGTATCTGATGTATAGAATATTTTTCAATGTTTTACTAAAATTTTCTAGTGATACGATCCCAAGAATTTTCGAGTTGGCATTCTACGACTAATAACCACGTTTGAATTAGATCGGTTTGGTATTTTTCGAGTTATTGAGGAAATAACAACCAAAAATTCAGATGGGTATAACTCCAAAACTGTTTCGCTGATTATCCCTATAAACGAAGTCAAATGGCGCATCTATGCACAATCTAACCCGAAAATTCCAAGTCGCTATCTCTTTCCGTTCTCAGGTCATCGAATTCTTCATTAGAAAGGCGAACGCGATGATGCCCAGAAAATGCGCGTAAAAGTACACTATTTTTTGCGTAGCTTCATTGGTAAAGGAGGGGATATCATTTTGAAAGGAACTGTAAATGATAAATCTTGAGAATTAATTATTTTTCTATATTACAAGAGATCACATTCAATGTCAGAAGAATAGAAGCATTTAATTATTTTTGGCGCTCTAGTTCCTCGGAACTGAGTGCTTATCAATTTGCCCAAATGTCTGTAATTTTGGAATATTTCGATGAAAATGGTCTTAAACGATTTGGTTCGACTCACTGATCAAGAATCCGTGGTCGGAATTCATTCTGTCCGGCCGGTCCGGCCGGCCGTAAGCACGATAACTCTCGAACGGAATGAGCTAGAGAGTTGAAATTTTCAGAGTAGGTTTGGGGGATGAATATCTCGGCTAAGTTCGTTATTGGGCAAAATCGGACAGATGGTTTCGGAGTAACAAAAAAAAAATTTTTTTTTACGAAACAAATTCCAAATCAAATTTTTTTTAATAAGCAGTTTTATCATAAGAATCCATTCATATCATTTTCAACTCTAACAAGCCAATACTTTCGGAGATATGATTTTTCAAAATTTCAATAATAAATCGTATTTCAACGTTGTCACAGAATGATATTATTCTATGTATGAATATGAATTGTCATAATGTCAAATGATGTTCCTGAGACATTATCTAATCAGTCGAAGAATTGTGAGCGAAGTGAGAAAAATCTCAGTTGTTTGCTCCCAAATTAGTTTTTCTCAGAAAATTCTTACATTTCGGAACTGAACATGAAGTAAGAGATCTGAGAGTAGTGAGACTGCTTTTCATCCATAGACATAGATATAACTCTCGAACGGAATGAGGTAGGTAGTTGAAATTTTCAGAGTAGTTTAGGGAGATGAATATCTCGGTTAAGTTCGTTATTGGGCAAAATTGGCCAGATTTAATTTGATTTCTTCCATGGTGCTTTTCTCATTCTCATGATTGCTCATTTAATCTTGATAAATAAACTATTATTTGAATTGAATTTCCTTTAGGATGCAGTTCTATTATATGAATACATTGATATAATTCCCAACTCTGAGAAACCAATACTTTCGGAGATATAATTTGTCTGTTTGAACTAGAGCGCCAGAAAGCTCCTGTCCACAGGGCTTGAACCCATTTTTTAAATACATTGACTAATATACAGAATTTTCTGTAATACCTCTACATAATATCTTTCAATATTATATTATTATTATTCAAATGCATAAATTCCCTTTATCACGTAAGTCTAAATTAAATTGGGCATTCAATTTATTATTTTCGATGTCAAAAATTCATCAAAACATTCTAATGAAGATGTACATCATTTTTTCAAACTTATCCAATTCTGGTTGAAAACTGGATATCTTCTCAATGATAAAGGAGATGATGATAAGTAATCATTAAAGGATACTGGGAGGCAGGGGCGGATCCCGCATTTGTGGGGCCCTGGGCTAATACTACTTAGGGGCCCTCAAAAAACTGTATTCTTGAGTGATGTAGGTGCACTGTATAGGAAGAAAATAGCCCAATAAAATATTTTATTTATTTAATATGACTTGTGTACGCCAATAGCAACTGTATTGTAAAAGAAATTAACAGGTTATGTTATGTCATGTAAATTATAATAAGAATTCGAGGTCAAATTTGATTCTGTCCGGCCGGCCGTTGCCACGATAACTTGAGAACGGAAAAAAGGTAGTAGGTAACTTGAAATTGTCAGGATAGGTAGCGCGTCCCAATACGACAGACGAGTTCGTTAATGGGCATAATCGGCCCAACGGTTTCCGAGTAATAATTTTGTTTTCAACCATTACTAATCTGATCCAATTGCAACTTGATGAGTGGTTGAAGAATACAAACCTAAGGATGTTTGTGAAATTTTGAGCTTTCAGAACTTAACTCTACTACCAAGGTTCAAATTTTGAACATGATCGGATCTATATTGTTGGATATCCGAGTAGCCTTGTGTGAGTTCAGTATCTGGATGGGTGACCGTTGCCTCGATAACTCTCGAACGAAAGGAGATAGGAACTTGTATTTTCAGGGTAGGTTGCGCATTTGAATGGGAGAGTTAAGTTCGCTATTCTCTATAATCGGTCCAACGGTTTTGGAGTTATACCCATCTGGAATATTATTTACTCGATAACTCAAAAAATATAGACTCGATAGAATTGAAGCTTGCTAACTAGTTGTAGAATATCGATTTGTCCGTTCTCCTGAGAACGGACAATAGAATCGTAAATTCGATTACCAGTGTCCAATAGAGGAGAATGGACAATAGAACATACGCGCAAAAGCTCCTGACTTCACGTCAGTGCTTGTTTGATTTTCATTAACTAAATTAAATCTCTACAAAATATCTTCCTGAAAAATAATTAGAATTGCACTTTCTCCTTTTCGCTGAAAATGTCATCATAATTATTTTTTATCGATTTGACGGCATCATAGTGACAAGACCATCCGGCCTGACTTTTTACGATTTTTTACGATTCTTACAAAATTTCACATGCATCTTTGAGTTTGTATTCTACAACTACACACTAAGTATCAATTCGATCGGAACTGTATTGGTAGAAAACAAAATTATTACTCATTACATATTGGGCCGATTATGCCCATTAACGAACTTGTCCTTCGTACATATTGGGACCTACCCTGGAAAATTCATGTCGCTATCCCTTTCCGTTCTCAGGTTACCGTGCCAACAGCCGGCCGGCCAGACAGAATCAAATTTGATCTCGAATTCTTCATGAATCATTTGAGACAATTTTCGGCAAAAATATCGAAAATTAAAGATATTTGGATAAAATGATAACAATGACGCTGTCAGCGTGTTACTTCGGCGATAAGAAGTCTCCCTATAGGTAGTAATAGACGCATAGACAAGAAAACAAGCAACGGGGAATTCCCTGTTCTGTTTGATAGACGCACACACATATATTTCAGATTTGCCAACCTTGTGATTACAATTTATTTTTAATTTTAGATATATTCTTTAAAATTTGATTTCTATTTTTTTCAATATGGCTGGTGGGCCCTTTGTATCCACGGGGCCCTGGGCAGGAGCCCATAATGCCCATACGTAAGTCCGCCCCTGCTGGGAGGTATATTCATTATTAAATGGTTCCTTTAGGGGTTTTCTCTCCCAAACCCAAGAAGCACAAGATATTATCAGAAGTCAAAAGCAATCTATCGTCTATCGAACAATGTTGCCTAACAAACAATAACGAAACAACATCAACGATAAAACAACTATTTCGTAACGATTTGAAGTCTATGTCAGACTCCTTCGTCAGACACTAAACGAAAATAGAAAGGAACCATTTAATAGATGATGATACAATTCAAAATATATTTTATCCCATTTTGACGTTTAAAGACGACAATATTCAACCCATGGTAACAAGGGTAAGTTGACGTTTATCCACTGAGTGAATTAAAATTTTTTTAATTCACTAGTGAAATAAAATGTTCACCACTCACTTTCTGGAAATTATTATTTCCACACACAATGCACCTAAAACTCATTTTAATGTACGTTTATTAAAATTTATCAAAAATTCTACATTAACAGTCATTTCTATCATTAAAGTAAAAATTATAATTATTAAGATTTTGAAAATGGAACTGGAAACCTGCTCCTCCTCCAAAGGAAACACGTTCAGTCGTTATAGCACATGTGTTTGAGGACTTCTCAGGCCCTGCTGGAATATCCATTTCTGCATCAGGAACTCCGGTTTTTGTGACCCCACTAAAAAGTATTCAAACTCCTCTCTTGTGAATACCTTCGACTTCTTTACTACTTATCCCCTGGAATGTTGCTTCAAAAAGGCGGTGACTTGGTGAAATCTGCCGATGTCTATTTTTTCTTTCAGAGCCAACATTTTCTTAAGTTGCAAATAGTAGGACCATAAAGACGACGACTTAACTTTCTTGGATTGTTCGGAAATATACGCCAAAATTATTTTTTCGTTGACACCTTTGGCTTTTTCATTATTTCTCCAGGAACAAAATGACGTATATTGCTTTTCGTACAATATTTTTGATTTTAATGGAATTACTGCTTCTGCTGCCTCATTTGCTTCTTGTATAATGCACTCAGGAACTACAACCTCGTCGTCACCGCTCAACATTTTTTCGAAATGAAAATTCTTTGACGGTTCTATAATTTTCATTGACACTTGCAAACAATTAATTACATAGTGCCCTAGCAACCATCGATCGAAGGGAAATCTCGTTATGAATTACAATTACCTATACCTAATATTTCCTCTAAAAAGTATTCATTATTTAAAATTTCATCAAAATGGGATAAAATTTTGTATACGACACGTGAGTTAAAAATGTTTATTCACTCGAAGAAATTAACCCACTCGCCCTACGGGCTCGTGGGTTAAACTTTCTTCTCATGAATAAACATTCATTTAACTCACTTGTTGTATAAATAACTATGATTTGATTATTCAGATCTAGGTTTATTGATGAAATAACAAAAATGATTCATTCAATTGCCTAGAAAGTATCCGGAACAAACAAAGCTCAATTGTAATTATGTAGTATATATTTTTAATTCTTGAATTATAAAATTATAACAAATTATTCATCTAATTTACCTATACAACCTCCATTTAAGTGTAAACACTTGACTAAACGTCGAGGTACACCCGAAACTAGATCACCTCCATAATTTTCGGTCATGATAGTTGATAATAGTCCAGGACTGTAAAACTGACTGAATTAAATCATCTTTATTTCGTGGCGCTGCTCGTTCAACTTCAATCTTTATTACTTATTAGTCCCCAATGGGGACTAATAAGTAATTGAAAACAGATGGGGACTCCCCATCTGTTTTCAATGGGACTGGTGATGCTGCTGGCCATGGAATTGTTGTCACTTTGTGTTGCATCCAAGCTTGAGTATAGGCCCAAGTATGGCATCTTGCATTATTCTCAAGGACGTCTTAATCTATGCTAGGGCCCTTGGGCACACAATAATTTGGGGCCCTTTTGGAAAGTGAAGAAAGCGAATTATTCATTTTTCTACCATGATAACTCTTGAACGGAATGAGCTAGCCAATTGTCAGAAAAGGTTTTTTGATATATATATATATCTCAGTTCAGTTTGTTATTGGGCAAAATGGTGGTTTCGGAGTAACGAAAAAAAAAAGTTATTTTTACACTACAAATATCAAATTAATTTTTTTAAGATGCAGATTCATTATAAGAACCCACTAATTTCATTCTCATCCCTAACAAACTAATACTTTCGGAGATAGTACTTTGACAAGAACGCCAAAGCCCCTGTCCAAAGAGCTTTCCTACTTTTTGCGCGTATGTTCTGGGGAATATCGCGTTATCTTTTTGCCCAAATGTCTGTAATTTTCGATTTTTTTTGCCGAAAATGGTCTCAAACGATTGGGTTCGACTCCCTGATGAAAAATTCTAGGTCAAATTTGATTCTGTCCGGCCGGCCGTTGTCACGATAACTTGAGAACGGAAAGAGATAGCGACTTGAAATTTTCAGGGTTGGAGGCGCATCTGAGTACGACGGTTAGTCAATGGGCATAATCGGCCCAATGGTTTCCGAGTATAATTTTGTTTTCAGCCAATACTAATCTGATCGAATTGAAACCTGATGAGGGGTTAACGAATACAAGCCTGAGGACGGTTGTGAAATTCTGTGCGAATCGTATCACTAGAAAATTAAAAAAAAATTATTAAAAAATATTATTTATGTCACGATAACCTGAGAACAGAAAAATATAGCGACTTGAGATTTTCAGGTTAGGTTGTGCATCTGATCTGAATGTAACATTTGAGTTTGTTTATAGGCATAATCTGCCAAATGGTTTTGGAGTTATACCCATCTGAAATTTGGTTGTCATTTCCTAAATAACTCGAAAAATACAAAATCAATCCAATTCAAACATGGTTATTGGTTGTAGAGTGCCAACGCAAAAATTCTTGTGAAATTTCGTGAGGATCGTATTACTAGATCATTGAAAAAAATTTTATATATCCGATACTATTAGTCCGACAGCGCTGAAATGTTGCGAGAGCCTTCAAAACCTAACTCTACTGCCAAGTTCCAAGTTTGAACACGATCGGATCCATATTGTTGGAGATCCCAGCAGCCTTGTGCTAGTTCAGTAGCTCGTTGGGTGACCGTTGCCTCGATAACTTTCGAACGAAAGGAGATAGGGACAATTTTCAGGGTAGGAAGCGAATGGGAGGGATAATATAGTTTTGAGCATAAACGGTCCAACGGTTTCGAAGTTATACCCACCTGGAATATTATTTCATCGATTACTCAAAAAGTATAGACCGGATCGAATTTAAGCTTGGTAACTAGTTGTAGAATATCCACATAAAGTCGTGTGTAAAATTTTGTGAGAACCGTACCCCTAGAAAATTTTAAAAAAATTACGAAGAAAAAAATTGAATCAAGCTCCTGACTTCACGTCAGGGCTTGGACAATTTTTTTTTACTTATATATATTAAGCCTAATACAAGCCAACTTTAGTCTTATATGACTTTTTTTTCTTGAATCGATCCTAAGTTAGCTGATTTAGACAAAATCAAGTCAAATGATAACCTTTTGTACTTCAAAAAAAAAAAAAATAGGCAAAGTTTGACTTGATTTCGTTTTAATTTGGTTAAATAAACATAACTTTAATTCAAAACTTAAGACAAAAGTAAATTTTATTTTCGATTCGGGTGCTTACTGTTACTGTGCCCGACAAAAATGTTTTTAGAATAAATGTGAGAGAAATTGTCTGTCCTTCGGGGCCCCCCTAAGGATGGAGGCCCTGGGAACAGGCCCCGTGTGCCCTTATGGTAAAGATGGTATTGATTATCCTGCTGAAAACGCCACCCCTCTGGATATAAAACATGCGCCGTTTTAAGGAGAAACTCGTTTAGAATACCACAATACTTTTAATGGTACCATCAACTATACAGAGAGGCGTAGCACCACGCTGAGATATTGCTCCCCATACCATTATTTTGGTGCTAAATTTGGAAATTTGAATGGTAACAGGTTGTTTTGATAGGATTGTTAAGTGATTTCCATCAAGTTGGAAGCAAGTTTCATCAGATGTAAAGACATTATCAAAATTTTCTTTTTGAAAACGTTGACAAAATTTTATATTTTGTTCCTTTTGTAATGGTGTCATTATAGGAATTTATTTTGTCTTCCTTGATGTGTAGCCTTGTCTCTTCAGTGACATACGGTTTCTGGACATACCTTTATATTTCTTCGATTTCCAAATCTGCCAATTTGCGAATCCCTAGGCGCGGATTATTGTTTCGTCCTAAGGCCGATAAAACGTTTCAATTGTTTTCTTTGAACTTAAGTGGTCTTCCTGAAACTGGTATATGCCCTTTTTATCCTCTTTATTGTCTCATATACTGCAATTTTTCCGAGTTCAGTCAATTGCACTAATTTTTTAACGTTTGGAAAACCTTTTCTATATAAATATTCTACCTGTTTTCTTTTTTCTAGTTGCGACATAGTCGGACATAGCCGACTATCTGACAACCTATTTTAGACATTACCCTTGTCATATGTTACAAAAATGAAATATATTAAAATTATGAAGAATAATTCATTCCGGAAACGGACTATATGAATATACTAGCTGGCCCGGCAGACTTCGTACTGCCTCCTCAACGCCTGCCCAACGCCAACGCCAACTCCAAATCCAAATCCAAATCCAACTCTAACTCCAACTCCATCTCCAACTACGACTCCGACTCCTACTCCGACTCCGACTCCGACTACGACTCCGACTCCGAATCCGACTCCGACTCCGACTCCGACTCCGACTCCGACTCCGACTCCGACTCCGACTCCGACTCCGACTCCGACGACTCCGACTCCGACGACTCCGACTCCGACTCCGACGACTCCGAATCCGACTCCGACGACTCCGAATCCGACTCCGACGACTCCGAATCCGACTCCGACTCCGACTCCGACTCCGACTCCGACTCCGACTCCGACTCCGACTCCGACTCCGACTCCGACTCCGACACCGACTCCGACTCCGACTCCGACTCCGACTCCATTTCCACCTCCATCTCCAC
Source organism: Halyzia sedecimguttata (assembly GCA_937662695.2). Taxonomy (NCBI): domain Eukaryota; kingdom Metazoa; phylum Arthropoda; class Insecta; order Coleoptera; family Coccinellidae; genus Halyzia; species Halyzia sedecimguttata. The sequence goes on from OW569413.2 coordinate 59,576,717, forward strand.
CTCCAACTCCAACTCCAATCCAACTACAACTTCAATCCAACTACAACTACTACAACTCCAACTACAACGCCAACTCCATAACCAATGCCAACCACAATACCTACTCCAACTTCAACTCCAACCCCAACGCCAACTTCAAACGCCAACTCAAACTCCAACGCCAAAAACATTTTCCAGTAGACCAAATTGTAAATCTAAACCATTCTCGAATCTCCACGAACACACACAAAAAATTTCATCAAAATCGGTCCAGTCGTTTAGGAGGAGTTCAGTCACATACACACGCACACAAGAAATATATATATTAAGATATATTTTCAGTAGAACAATGTTCCAATCGCTGTAAATGTTATGTTAGGCGCTTACGAAAAATGAGATATTAGAAAATTATGTTTCTGTGGTAATTAAGATAATGCTCTGCTATTGTGCTCTGTCTGTACTGTTGTTTATTCTTGTATAATACTTCCCATACCTATCTTTCTCCAACGGTTCTCGAGCAGTTAATGGTTTTCATATTTTTTGTGTATAATATGGATTCAAAAAAATATTTATCGCATCGCCTGAGTATTCGAAATCATAGAGGGCTGAAATGTTTGGCGTTGTTCAACATTATCCCATGTCTAAGCGAATTCATTCTCCATTACACAAGGGCCGCTCAAACTTGTGATTTTACTCTTATATACAGCAATTATGGAGAGTGCATTTTTCATAATAGAATGGCACTATTATCAAATAACCTAGAAGTCAATTAGATTTTTTTCGAATATTGAATATTTATCAAGTTTGACATGAAAATAATTAACATAGAAGGCAATAATTATGCAATAGGATAACACTAATTTGGCAATCTAGTGCAATCAAAGTTTCGTGAAATGCACTATTATTATTTGAGAAAAAACTAAACCTTGAGTGTATTGCGAGCTTGCATCAGATAGGTGGGTAAATATTCATACGAAACATATATTCCATAATTTATTTTATGAAGTGAAATTAGTACAACATACTTTCACACCTGAAAAAATATAATTATAATAAAATGAAATTCAAAGACACCATTTTTTTACGCGCCGCTAGAAAAACTTTGAATTATAAAAATCAACAGAAAACTTTCATAAAATAATTCCATTCAAATTCCCAATAGAATCTGGGTACAAAAATATTAAAAATTAACAGTTTATCTTTGAGTAAACTACATTTCTATAAGTGAGAAAAAGATAATATATAATGGTAACTTAATCTATCATACAATACCATAAATAAGAAACTGGCATTCATTGGCAGATTTCATAAATCATTGGAGCATTGCGATTAGTTTCTAGTATTCAACTTATGTTATTCTGAGTGTGCAAAAATTCTGGTAATCATTCTCAGTCTATTTGAACCCTTAAAAAAATTGATGAAATATATAATTTTAGTTAAGGACCTCATTCTCCTAAACCATGTTTCCATGGGCGTACCTAGCAGTTGCATGGAGCCGAACAGTATGGTAGAATGCAGTTGTTTATATCCATTATTCCCCCTTAAAAAACTCCCTAGCTATGCTAATGTGCGTTTTCTGCTTGAACTGAATGAATTATATTTTATAGGAGAGGATATTTAATCGGTTTCAACCTTCAGTACATGATAATTTCTAGTGATTTATCGATATCCCGCCATTCAACCTCGTCCTTCTGGACTATCGTGGCTCATAGTTATACAATGATCATAATATCTTGAGGAGATCTAGCCTCGACTCCGGTTACAGAGATATATGTTGAAAAATTGTGATGAAAATATTTCATTTAGAATATAAACTGACATATCTGCTAAGGATCAAATATTTAATTCTCGAAGATGAATTTTGAATGATTGCTGATATGACATTTAAAAACATGCATGGAGAAGAAATTTGATACGAGTGTTCGCATTTTATAAGATCTGTTCATTAGGAAAGATCATAATAATTGCTCAGTAATTCAAAAATAAAATGAAATCAAACTTTGCCATTTATTCTAGCTGTGGTGAAGTAGAATACATGAAAACCATTTTTACAAATCTCAACATCTCACATGAAATCGAAGAAAAGTCCAACAATGTTCGAATAAAGCAGGTGACATCTATATTAATATTGTGAGTGAAATAGGAAAATCATTATCCCGATTATCGGCAAAATAATTTTGCTATTTTTAAATGATATGTTGCCTTGTTACTATTAACTGCATAAGAACCTATTCATACATGAAGAATTGATATTGCTGTTTAAGTAGGTTCCTTTCCATATATTTCGCAATATCATTGATCTTTCTTCTAATTAAAAACTTCTGAATTCATTCAAATGGTCGAATAGATATATTTGATTATACTCATAAATTTATTATCGAACCATGACTATCGTTCCAAAAATATCTACCCTCCCTATAAAGACCATCTACATTTATAATAGGTTTATGTATATTCTGGTTTGAGTTCTCTTTGGATTTATGATGTACCTATGTTCAACTCATTCCAATAAACAACATAATGTTTGAATAATATGCGCAATATAAATGTAGGTGAAACATTTTAGGAACATTCTGGATAAATTATATATTTCATTTAGGAAAAATCAAAGGAACTCCACAGAAAAATACGCATGCAGGATTATGAGCGAATATTAAATTAGAAGAAATGGAAATTTAAGCACGTTAAATGTTAGAAGAGTTGGATATTTCAGTCAAATCTAGTGTCGACTAATGATAACATTCAATTCTAAATTCTTCTACATATGATCGAAATGAGTATAAAATCAAATAGAAAAACAAGGAAGTTCTATTCAAATGAGAACAAGGAAAATAGGACGGAATTATAAAAAAAATAAGAGTATTAGTTTCGTAGCTAGCCAGTTAATTGCCAGAAATATCCTCATTGCAGAAGTAATGTGAGTACCAAAAGTGAGTTGGCAAACAAAGAAGTAGATGATTTTCGTCCCTTCACAAATTTAGTTAGTCAGGAGCTAATTTGTACGAGTCTACCAAATAGACTTGATATTCTCGGACGGCGTAACATAACGATATCGACTATATCCTTACTGAATTTTGAGAATTTATACATGTACATGGAATAGGTCGTGGACCTATAGAAACGTTTTATTATAAAAAATTATCATTCTCAGCGTTTTGAACTGATATTTTCATTTCCTCACAGTACAGAAACAAATATTGCCCTACAGATATTGTTCTTTGCATAGCAAAAAATATATGAGAGAGCCTCGGAGAGAAAATTGCGGCAGATATCATTATTTCTTGTGGTGAATTTGGATCGAAATATTGAGAAAACTTAAGATTACTAGTATTCAGATTGTTATGAGATTATCGAGGTAATGTAGGTACCTATACTGTTTCTGATGAAAATTCCAGAAGTAGAATGGATTAAAATGTGTAATTGAGATAGGGATGTTTCGTGTCTAAATTCTAGGGGTATTCTCCTAAATAGCCGAATGTCACAGAAAATTGGATTTCTTTAATTCAGACAGTCAGTTTTGTCCATCTCTGCTTTCCATGGTTACATCTATACCTCATACTCACAAATATGATGCAGACTGACTACATGAAATTTTTAATTCTGGAAAGACGAAATCCTCACTTTTTTTCGCCTATCTGATGAACCCATGGCGCACCAATAAACCAATACCTTTCACAAGTTCCTATACCTAAGTTGTATTTTTACCCCAAATTAATTACAATTAGACAGAATAGTGTGCAAGATTTAGGTAAATTTTGTTAGCAAAGTTTACACAGCATAATACCAAATATTCTTTATTTTGTATATAATAATAATTATATTCTTTATTTGATCAAATATCAACAGATGTAGATCACGTCAATATATATGTAAGGGAATAAGATATATAAGGGCGCATCTTTTTTTTGTGGAATATCAATGTAGTAATAGAAAGCATTACAACACACTTAATGTGAATTCAAATAAGTCCATCTCTTTCAGTACAATCATTATTGGCAAGGCAGTTTTCATGACTATAAAGAAATTATTAGACCATACTGTCGCAGACGGCATTGGTAATATTCATATTTCATTTTCAGAAACGATGTAGACAAGAATGGATATGGAAAAATCACGAACTAAACAGTGAACGATAAGTCAATAACTAATTTCATAAAAAATGACTCTGTTTGAATTCCTTCGGTTATAATAATAATAATATAACAATTGACAACGTTTCCATGGACAGCGTCAATCAGTATGTATATCTCGGCCACACCATCAAAATCGGCAATGAAAATCAAGTAGCCGAGGTGAAACGAAGGATTCAACTATCGTGGGCAGCTTTTGGGAAACTCAGCTTTATACTGAAGAACAAGGAGATACCAATTAGTCTCAAGCGTAAGGTATATGATAGTTTCATACTGCCAGTGAGTACATATGTGTTAGGAACGATGGTCTTGACAGTGAAAACCACAGAGCAACTGAGGGTAACTCGAAGAGCGATGGAGCGGGCCATGCTAGGAATCACACTAAGAGACAAAATGCGAAACAGTACTTTTCGGAGTAGAACAAAAGTAACAGACGTCATGAGTCATGTGACGAGGCTTAAATGGCGAAGGGTCGGTCATGTTGCAAGATATAACTCAGAAAAATGGACACAAAGAATAACAAACTGGAGACCCAGAGAAACAAAAATAAGTGTAGGGAGACTGCAGAAGGGGTGGATCGACGATGTGAAGAATGCAGCCGGAAAACGATGGGCGAGAGTTGCACAAGGCCGAAATACATGGAAACGTTTGGAAGAGGCCTATTTCCAGCAGTGGACGAATACAGGCTGAGAAAAAAAGAAGGAAAAATGATCAAGAATTATGTGTAATTTCTCAAGATCCATAAATGTTTTAATTATGAAGAATATCAGATAAATCAATTCCAATCAAAGTATTTAGTATAAATATGTTAGGATCAATGATTGACGTTAATATTAGACTATTCCTCTGGACATGAGTACCACAACATTCTCGTCAAAATGTAAAATTTTTGAACCATGTAGGAAGTTTCACACATCATAATACAGAGAATGTTGGAGTCAATGGATGCTAGATTTTTAGCATGAGCCAATTAGTCCATGTTTATGTATTTTACACGTTAATGGCAAGTAATGGCGTCGTCTTGTTGAAATCACATCTAGTGCGGATCAACTATAAAGTCCGATGTAGTCTTTACAATGCAGAATGTACCTATGACGATGTAGTTTTCTGGATTTAATTTAGTCTGTAGTGTTCCTCATGAATGTATATTACTCTGTAAGAGGCAATTCAACTTATCAACACACCAGTTGGTCAAAAAATTACTATCATCCCTGAGCATATTTGTGGATAAAAAATCAGGTTAGCCACGATTTCCCTAAATTGTTTAATTCTCCAAATGAAACAAAAATTTACTGGAATTTAGGGTTTGGTATTATTTCAGTTAAATATTCGAGGTTTCATTGGGTTTAAAAAATAATTATTTAAGGTATAATAAAGATGCAGTAAAGCCATCAACTGCTGTTCGGTCTTCGATAGTTTTTGGATGTCTTGGATTGCATTATTTTGAGTTATGCATTCTCTTGAGTACTTTTTTCCTTGACAAACGAGGTATATATATAATAATCTCAGATCAAATTTCTGTCAAATTTTATTCTTTCTTCAATGTGTATATTTTTTAGATGGTTGCTCACCAGATGGTTCATTATTTAGGAAGATGGGATGAGCTTAAATTGCTTTCTAATATTGAAGCGATTGAAACCTGTTTATTTCGCCTTTTATTGAAATACAGGTTGGTCCACATTTTGTAGAATAACTTTAACAGCTCAGTTTCAAGAAAATGTCCTGTGAACATAGTTCCACAAACGCTTTATATCGAAGCTACGATATTCTTTCGTTATTTCTGGTTAATTCTTGTAATTTCCGTTATATTTAAATCAATCAATGAGGATGAGCTAGTATTTGGTGATCAAATGTTATCATATTCAGAGTTGTTGTGAGAATCTCCAAAGTGATACTTGTTTCAAGGTTTGTCTCCATTACACTATTAACGTACGCCACTGAGCATTTTCCATAGTATCTTTCAAATTTCCGTCAAAAACATTTCTGCATCTTAATTATACTTGGGACTATTCACAAGCAAACATCGAAAAGAGGATTACGGTATGCATCGGAAATATTCAGGAAATTTTAGAATACAGAATTATTTCATTATTTACATATCCCAAGAAATCATTAATCTGAAAATAGAAATATCTCGGAGACTAGAGTTTTCAAGATAAAAAAATCATTTGCGGATGCTATGTTTATACGACATTTTCGTCATGAAATTGTACATTCTATCTATTGTTAAAGTTATTCTACAAAAAAATGAACCACCCTGTATAGTATATCAGAACTGGGAATATCATTCGACTGTAAAAAATAAGATATTGAATTTATACCAGCAGTTCTTGACTGAAAGAACTATTCTCTCTATAATTGGTTGCGGACATTATGAATATAGTGTTTCCATCTTGTTATTTAAACTTTAAGTAGGTAACTTCATCACGGATTGTGAAATCCATTAATCAATAACAAAATATATCTTCATAAAAAATTCAAATAAAATTATATCCGTTATATACAGTGCCTTGACTAGGAATTTTATAGCAATTTTTATTAATAAATATATATATATTTTACACTGAGTGTGCAATATAGTAGGTACTGGTAACATTTAGAAAAATTATAAACTCAGTTTTTGTATAGACAACAATCTTAAATTTACATATATCACTTTTCAAATAGTAAACTAAGTTTCTGCACCTACAATTATTATCAACAGATTCTCTCCCTGTATTTCCTTCCTTGTTTCTCGCAGTCCTTTATACTTAAACTTAACATGAAAATAATGTTACCTCTAGTCCATAGAAATCGTATCAAAATAGAGGTGTTGCCTTATATCCAATGAGATTTTTTAGTATGTTGTAAGTGATGGAGTGCTAATCTATAATAATAATATAAATAAAAATGAATCGCAAAATGTGTTGGTAAGTGCATAACTCAACAACGCCTGGACGAATTTTGCCAATTCTTTTTTTAAATGTTCGTTGAAGTCCAAGGATGTTTTTACGGCGAATAATTGCCGGGAAAACTCTAAAAACAGCCACTTTTTCCCATACAAACGTTTTCTAACTAAAATGTAGAGTCAATTTGAACTTGATTGCTATTCAATAAAGTCTGGCGCATATAAAAATGATTTGCTGTTCGTTAGTCTCGGTAAAACTCGAAATCGGCTGGACCGATTTGGCTAATTTTGGTCTTGAATCATTCGTGGATGTTCAGAGGAGGTTTAAAAGGTGAATTACTTGGATTACCGCTTCACAATGTGCAGTTTAAGTAGGATCAGTTGTCATCATGCTGAGTAACATTATTTAACCTCGCATTGTCGTTAAGGTTTGCGTTGGTTATGGAGTTGGAGTTGTAGGTGGAGGTGAAGTTGGAGGTGGAGTTGGCGTTGGAGTAGGAGTTGGAGTAGGAGTTGGAGTAGGAGTTGGAGTTGGAGTTAGAGTTGTAGTAGTTAGAGTTGGAGTTGGGGTTGGAGTTGGCGTTGGGGTAGTTATTGGGGGTTGGAGTTGGCGTTGGGGTAGGCGTTGGGGTTTGCATTAGCGTTGGATTTGGCGTTGGAGTTGGAGTTGTAGTTGGCGTTGTAGTTGGCGTTGGTTTTGGAGTTGGAGTTGACATTGGATTTGGCATAGTACGAAGTCTACCGGGTCAACTAGTATTATATAAAGACTAATCTTAGTTTTCGACCTCGGTAGCATTTCGGGTCCATTCTGAATACTTGATAAACCCCTATATTTTCGAACTTTTATTAGATTTTGTCAAAGTCATCAGGTATACTTTTGATGAACACACAATTTGCCACTACATGAGATTCAATTGATTTCTATGAACGAAACAGTTTCCAAGGTACAGTCTTTCAAAGGTTCACGAAATTTTTAAGAAAAGGAAATTTTAGAGATGTTGTTTGTTTCTTTTCCAACTCATTTTACGTCGAACCTTACTTGGTACATGAAATGGAACGGAATTGCATCAAAACGAGGTATATTGCGGTTGAAAGTTGATGGGATATATTATGTGTAATCTTACTTGAAGAAGTCAATTAAAGACAGTTACAGCTTCTACCTTAAAATTTGATAGCTTGGCAATATATTCACGCGTTAACATGAATGATATTTTGAAATTCTAGTTTTCTGCAACTGCAGCAAAGCTAGTACCAACAGTTTGTAGTTGAGGAAAGCAGGACTCAAAAATTCGGCTATTTTTAAACAAATGCAGCGTCAAATCAAGTTTTCTCCAAACGCTCTGCCACAGATTAAGAGGTCCATCAAAGATTGTCAAACACAAATAAAAAATTCGCCCGCATTACCTACACATTAAGTAGAGTTGTTTCAACATATTTCCTTCCACAATTCTTAAATCTTGAGCACATGAAATTCCGATTATAGAATTCATTCATGGTGATATTCATAAAAAATAAGAACGATATTTTATGATCGATGCAGCTCGATCTACTCCACTAGATACCACATAGTATTTTTGCTACAATGTATCTACTATAATGCATTTTCAAAATAATTATAATTATCATGTGGTATCACATCAAATTTCAACCGCACTATTGCAGGAACTCTTAAATATACAGCGGCCTTATTAGTCTCGTTTTGTTGGAAATTTAGCCTAATAGTCTATTTACTCGATATTGAATCTAGTGAGATCCTTAGGGGTCGAAATTGACAAAAACCAAAGAACGACTGTGAAATTCCAATTTCTTTATTCATTTTGCGAAACTTTGAACTGTATCTTGAGAACTCTCTGACTAATTATGACCGAATTAATTTAATTTAGTAGTGTACTTCTGCTTCAAAAGTGCCCATAATGACTTTTATAATCAGATAGGTCTTCAGGGGCCTAAATAGGAACAAACCGAAAATATCTATTATTAGAAGTTTTTTTTTCTGGGTTTTCTCTACAAAGTATCCTTTAATGATTACTTTTCCAAATATCTCTTCAAAAATGAGACGGTAGGCTTCCGAGGTCGAAATCTTGGATGCGTCATTAGCACTTCGTCACATACAACATATCAAAAAATTACTAGATACCTACCTCATTTGATATAAGTTAAAATGTACGAATTCCATGGACTACTCTTGAAAAGGGTCAAACCATACGGCGTAAACAATTGGAATAAAGCTGATTATTTTGCGAAGAAGATCAGGGAGGGATTGAAGAATAATTCAAGTTAAACATTTCCTACAATATCTATTATACTTATGGAGCGAGTGATTGGTAAATCATCTCAGCATGGTTATGAATTCAGAATTATATAGATGCACGATGATCTGAAAATATTCAGTGAAATTTAACTATTTCTTTCGAAATTATTATAACTCTAATCATCTATGTACTTAGAATTTTCACATCCGAAAAATCTGGAAATGGTGAATTATATATCGAATATTATTTCTGAATAATTTTCATGTCCTGTTAAAATACAGCGAAAACATTTAAAGACATCTATTTTCAATTCCACACATAGAATTTTGAAAGACATCTATCTATATACAATTCAGGAGGGTACATGTGATATTATTACTTAATACGCTGGTAACCTTTGTACAATACCTACTGTTCTTGTGGTGAAAACACAAGTTCACATTTCTTCAAAATCAATGGGTAGGTAATTTTATTCAAATTGAAGCGTATATTACGCTCAAGATTGTTGAATTATCAGTAAAGTAAAATACCAACTTAAAATCTCTGGGACATATAAAGTATTTCATCATATAATAATAATAATAATATAATATAATAATTAGGATCGATACACCAAATGCATTTTAGGGTGTCACGTAGTCATAGCAAAGTTCGAAGTAGATTTACCTTCAATTTGTATGTCATTTTTCTGCATATCTATCTTGAGACTCGTCAATTGGAGTAATAGTAATTTTTTTTCATGAAATTGTGTTTCCTAGTATCACAAAAACCATTAATATTGTCGAACAGTTTCAAGGTTTTCTAATAAATTGTTCGTATCATCGCATTTCGAACAAGACCTGATGGGGTGTGATCTGACGGGAAATGGATTACAAAGCGACACTTCCTAAAAAATTGGGATTGTTCCTATTCTGATAAGTTTTTTAGTTGGAGTGGAAGAATGCCGGTTGGGATTAATAAGCTGAGACGGCTGTTACCAGGTCATCGAACTCCAACAATCACTCGTAAATAATATTCGATATATCTTGGTTGAACCATGATAATGAAATCATAAATTGATTAGTTGTTAAGCCTCTTCCAATATCTCAGAAGGGTAAACTTGCCGCAAACATTTTCTCTATGAGAGACGGTGCTGGTACCAAATCTTCCAGTTTGAGATAAAATATTCTCTGCAATCCTTGAACGCTCAAAGACCTCAGCTCGGGAAGCTTACCAAGAAGTCTGCTGAAATAATGGGATTTCCTCTGCGCCTCCGCGTTGTATGTGACGTGATCGCGGAGTGAAGAGATGATTTTCATCTGAAGGTGTTCGATTCGCTGAGGTTCCCGAAGACCGTGGCGATCTGAAAGAGAAAAAAGATAATAGCAATCATTCAGTAATTATTAATATGAAAGAAAAACTCTCGAACTATTGATCGCAGAATATTGAAGGTGAAAAAAATTGTATTCAGTATGACCATAACTAGTGTATATTCCTTATTTATTGTCGGTCTTGAGATATTGATCCTGAAGAATTGATTTTTATAGTATTCCTCCTCCAATGAATCGTGATGATAATTTAAGAAGATCAATTATATCGTAAACGATTTGAAGCCTTCCGCAAAATTTCAGCGATATCAGACGGATAGTTTCTGAGATATAGAATTGTTTTTAAAGATTTTCAGTGATTTTTTTAAAATGTTCATATTCAAGAAAGAAATGCCAATCAATATTTTAAATTTCCGCTAATTTTGTAAACAAATTCAATATTTACAAATCACAAAACTCACAGGAGACAGTTTTTTTGCTGATGTTTTTCCCTATAAGCTCGTGTATCATGCGTCGAATCGTATGGTACCCCGTTATACTAACCTATGTTAACACTTATAAAGCTCTCAATCCATTTTGAAGGGTGGAAAATCCAGGAGACGCTAGAGAATCGAAAAGTAATATGAATTTCCTCAATGAACTATATTCGGGAAATGCTTCGTTTACATAGTACAGGGCGTTCAAATTTGATTGGAAAAAATTAATTGTATTAATTGTTGTCATACGGCGGCAGATATTTGAATGAAATTTTCTAGGCCTCAATTTAAAGCATGCTAGCAAGTTTTTTGATGGAAAATATTTTTTTTTTCATACCAGTGGCGTCCGTACTAGCACGTGATTGGACATTTTTGAAAAAAAATATTACGCCACTACTTTTCTTGAAACTACATAAGAAGAGAGAAATAAGCTCTCTTTAATTCTTTTTCAAGTCAGCCCTTTCTTGCGTAAAGAGTGTAAATTCGAAATGATTAATGATTTAATGATACTATGAAAAAAATAAACACTCTACAACTACTACAACAACCAATGGAGAGAAATTACATTTTTCGAAAGGCCATCCACCAAACTCAATGCATTTTCGGCAACTCCGAATATGATTATATTGCAGCTGGTACTTAGATCGGATTTTGCCGCATGTCATCGCAACTTCATAAATGCTTAGAAAAAAATCATCTCTTCCTTATATTGGAGTAGCGTGTACTTTATCTTTTAAAGGTATTTCCTCAGATGTAGAAATTCAGAGGATTTAGATCAAGTGACCTAGGTGGCCAAAACACTAGTCCAATTCCACTAACATGTTGTTATTGATGTAATCCAGTTCGTACCAGATATTATTATTATAATTGATGACTTCTTCATAGCAGTTAAATCACTGAAACAATACATTCAGAAGAAGTTCCCATTCAAAAAATAATATTCAACATCTTTACTACTTCTTCGCGATCCTTCATGTACCTATTTCCATATTATCAGTATCAAATTAACGATGAATGAAATGATTCATTAGTTTGCAACAACCTATAACTATACGGCTTCAAAAGATCTGATGGTAGTGGTAGCCCGTTTGTATATTTTAACATTCTGCGGAATCAATCCAGTCGAAGCCTTTAAATACAATATCCAACTGAAATAATTCGCAAGGGCGTAGATTGAACCTAGGAACGTTCAATTTCATACAGATGGGCTTTGTAAAACACTGAGAATATACTGGGTTTCTGATCGGTAGTGAAACATATTTTCGAACGTTTAAGATATCTACACCCCCCTCATAGTCCCCCATACCTGGGCTTCGAGTGGCCGGAGATTTGTGTCAGGCTTGGATAGATAGCCATATGCGTATATTCATTAGTGTCCGACCGAAACTGGTTTTTCAGCCGAAACCGAAACCGAAATTTCGTCACCGGGCTCTCAGTTTTGGCCGAAACCGAAACTGAAACTTTATATTTTATTTATACAGAAATCTACTGTATTTTTAAAAATTTTATTTGCATATACATAAAAACAGTTAAGACGTGTTAAATAAAATAGAAAAACAATTTTTTTGAGATTTTCATTTATTATTTTGGTGTTACCAAGTGAAGAAAATAATCAATCGAAGTAAACAGGGTGATTCCAAATAAGACGTGAACCTTGGAGGAGGTGTTATTATGGATCATTTGCTGTGGTTTGAGCCATTTTTATTGATAACCGAAAATCAACAGTTTCCGAGATATTTGAGTTCTGGTTCTGTTGAAAAAGAATTAGTATGATTTGAAAGGGGATATAAGAACCAAAGAAAGGTAACTAGGGAATTCAATATTTTTTTGTTGCAAATAAGCTCGAAATTTCATTAGGAAATGTATTCATAAATTATGTTCGAGATGACCTCCACCACTCCATAGGCAAGCACGTGCCCTCTTTCTAATTTTTTCAGTGGTTATTTTCCGACTGAAATTTACTCACGCTGCTTTTTGATTACACATTTACTATTTTATATGCCGGACATTCAAAAGGTTGCTTATACAAAATCTCCTGAAACAAAACTAGTTTAGCATTCTAACTAAATTTTTTAGAGAATGTAGAAGGAATTTGGGAGGAGTTTTTAAAATAATTTTGGTATGCATAAATTGTGAAATTCGAAAGTTGCAGACAAATTGAAATTAGAAATTGATTTTTCATTTATTCATATGCCACATTTCAAATCATACTAATTCTTGTTCAACCTCTTGTACAGCATAGTTTTGCTTTTTTCGTACATATCATATCCTTTCCTGATAAAAATAAATCAAAATTATCATCAAAGTTGGTGAAAGTAGAAAAAATTAATTGATGAAATATGAACAAAGATCAGAAATCTTTTAAAAATCACCTGAATTCCAATAACTGTTGGTTCTCGGTTATCAATGAATATGGATCAAACAGCAGCTAATGAGTCATACTTACTCCTCCTCCAAGGTTCACGTCTAATTTGGAATCATCCTATATAATCTAATTTATAATCACTAAAGTAAATTATCAGTCTTAACAAAGATAGATTACAATAACTTGTACGACAATTAAGTATACCTACGTATAACTCAGTTGGCCAAACGACCGGGATAATTCAAGAACAGTCAAGTTTCGGCGCGGCCGAAAGCTTCGGCCATTTTTTGGCCGAAACCGAAACTAAGGCCGAAACTAGATTTATGGCCGAAACCGGAACCGAACTTGCGGTCGGTCACTAATATTTATATATATATATAACATATAACAGTGGAATATATTGATCATTGCATTAACGAACCTACTAAGGTTCCAGACCAGTTTTCAGTGCTTTTATAATTTTCCTTCTGTTTGTATTTTCAACATTCTATAACACTAGCAGTAACAAAATCTAATCAATTTATTGACCTGCCGGTGTCGAAAGCTGCCCCTAGATATAAATTTTAAATGACTAAATGTATGGCCAACAGATGGGAAAACAATATTGCGGAGGTAGATTGGATGAGTTGAATTGATAGTTGCGTGATTCAATTTCAAAGCGAATACATATTCGATTAAGTAGCCAATTGACTACATCTAAAGTGACTCCAGGTCCCATGAAATATTCAGATACGAATGCCATACATGGGTACTTCAGACAGGTAGAAGAGTGGTTAATTCAATTGGGGTAGAGATATTAGTCATTTTCTCAAGTTTATCCAAATAAAGAGTGTTTTGAAAGAGCTGGAGAACTACTCCAGCTGCCAATTTTGTCAGTAGTCGTTATATGAGGAGTAATATTGTGATTATGATAAATGAAAAACGCTGCATTTTTTGGCGCGTATGTTCTGGGGAACATCGCGTTATCATTTTGCCCAAATGTCTGTAATTCTCGAATTTTTTGACGGAAATGGTCTTAAACGATTGGATTCGACTCCCTGATGAAGAATTGGAGGTCAAATTTGATTCTGCCGGCCTGCGTCCGTTGCCACGATAACTTGAGAACGTAAAGAGATAGCGACTTGAAATTTTCAGGGTACGTGGCGCATCCCAATACGACGGACAAGTTCGTTAATGGGCATAATTTGCCCAATGGTTTCCGAGTAATACAAAATAAATGATCCAGAACATCCAAGACAAAATCTAGTTATTCGTTATAACAATATCTATTGCGACTGGATAAAAAGCATCAGATTCTTATTTTTTGTCACTTTCTTTCCCATTTTTTCAACTTTTCTTTCAAAGTCCAAGAAAACGTTTCATAAGATAAATTTCGAGGGGGAAGCTTCCGAAAATAACGTCGGTGTTTGAGGTTTCCTTCCACTGGTTGAAGTATCCAAAGATGAAACCAAAATACACCCATTTCTATATTTTATTGAGTAAAATTTCATATAATATTTTCCTCTATAATTATTCCAGAATGGTGACGGTGAAAGAATTCCAAGAACAGCTGTTTCCCGCAGAAAATTGCTGATTTTGGTCGTTAATGATTTTCTGTTTTATAGAATTTATTTTAAATTTCATTTTGAAGTTATTAATTGAAAGTTTATTTTTGTTGACTTTTTGTTTTTGCGCGCGTGTTCCGCAAGGAACAGCTTGCTATCATTTCGTCACAATGTCTGTATTTTTCGAATTTTTTGACGAAATTGGTTTCTAACGATTGAGTTCGACTCAATGATGAATAATCCGATCGAATGGAAAATTGGTGAGCAGTTGTTGAACATAAATCTAAGGGCGTTTGTGAACTTTTGTCAGAATCCTATCACTAGGAAAAAAAAAAAATTATTGAAAAATATTATGTCATGATAACCTGAAAACGGAAAGAGATAGCGACTTGAAATTTTCAGGTTAGGTTGTGCAACTGAATGCGACATTTAAGTTTGCCCATATGCATACTCGGCCAAACAGTTTTGGAGTTATACCCATCTGAAATTTGGTTGTTATTTCCTTGATAACCCGAGAAATACAACACCGATCCAATTCAAACGTGGTTATCAGTTGTAGAATGCTAACGCAAAAATTCTTGCGAAATTTCGTGACGATCTTTTTACTGCAATAGTTCTAAAAAATCCTTGAAAAAAATTCTATATATAAGAAACTATTAGTCCGACATTACTGAAATTTTGCGAGAGCCTTCAGAACCTAAGTCTACAGCCAAGTTCCAAGTTTGAACATGATCGGATCTATATTGTTGGAGATCCGAGCAGCCTTTTGAGAGTTCAGTAGCTGGATGGGTGACCGTTGCCTCGATAACTTTCGAGCAAAAGGAAATAGGGACTTGCAATTTTCAGTGTAGGTTGCACATCCGAATGGGAGAATTAAGTTCGTTTTTGGGCATAATCGGTCCACCGGTTTCGGAGTTATACCCACCTGGAATATTATTTCCTCGATAACTCAAAAAAGGAGGAAAGTCCTGTGGCTGGAGCTTTGGCGCACTTGTCCAATCTTTGACAAATGATATTTTCGAAACTATTGGTTTCTCAGAGTTGGGAATGATATCAATGGATTTATTGATAGAACTACATCCTGAAAGAAATCTGAAAGAAATCCCTCTGCATCTTATCTTTATATGACTGTCCAATTTTGGCTACAAGTGTTTCAAAACTATCAGGAGTCATTCTGAAAAATTGAGTAAATGAAATAGCCAATTTTATTTATGAAACAAATCTAATGTAATCAGTCCAGGGTGAACTTAAACCAGAATACTTATGTGGGAAATCTTAAATACTGTTACTTAGGAATAACTACCTGTACATTAGTTGGAAATCCCGTTCTAAATCTTCCAATTAGAGAAAAACTCGTTAATTATACTCGAGCCTTGCATCATTCATTTTCGATTCACTCACCAAAAAACTGTGCCTATGAACTTAGCGATCCAAATTTCAAATTGTTAACATGCTTACATCAACCAAACCCTCCAGGAACACTTTCAGTTTCGTTTGACATTAATGAGGTTTATCTTTCAAACTGGACCTACCGCAAACAGATAGAATTCGCATTCTGTGAAAACATAGAAGTACGATGTATTATTGAAATTTTGAGAAATCATATCTCCGAAAGTATTAGCTTCTTAAAGTTCAGAATAATATCAATGGATTCTTATGATATTAAAAAAAATTGAATTCAAAATTTCTAATGTAAAAAATTTTTTTTTTTGTTTATCCGACACCATCCGGCCGATCTTACCCAATAACTAATTTAACTGAGATATTTAGGTCCCAAACCTACTTTGAAAATTTCAACTGTCTAGCTCATTCCCTACGATTGTTATCGTGTTAACGGACGGTCGGACAGAATCGATTTCGAACACGGATTCTTAATCAGTGAGTCGAACCGAATCGTTTAAGACCATTTTCAGCCAGAAATTTGAAAATTACAGACATTGGGGCCGTTGAACAATAACGCGAAAAATATAGACTCGATCGAATTGAAACTTGGTAACTATTTGTAGAATATCGACATAAAGACGTGTGTAAAATTTTGTGAGAACCGTACCCCTAGGAAAATTTTAAAAAATTATGAAACAAAAAAATTGGTTCAAGCACTGACGTGAAGTCAGGAGCTTTTGCGTGCAATTTTTTGCATATCGGTTTATAACTTCCATTCGAAATATTCACTTCTTGAGAAACGAGTTACATTAAATTACGCAGGAACCTTGTAGAGGTTATGTTATGTTGATCAGATCTCTAGTTTTCAATAAATAGAGCAAAGACAATTTGAAATGTGTATATCTCCGAAATCATCAGGCGGATTTTGAGAAGAGAAATTTAGAAGAATGCATATTAGAACCGAAAGAAGTTTCGCTTAAATAATTTAATTCGATATATTATTGATGCTAATTGTGATTATTTGACTGACCTGTAATAAGGGTAAGTGCGCACAGACACGCGAAGGCAGATATATCTATCTCCATTTGATGAAGACTATTACAGAATTCGATGATCGCGTGTAACCAGTCCCCAAACGATCTATAGCACTGCTGTTTGTTGAGAACAACACCATTACAGAAGGTCAGCTTAGTATCCTTAGGGTGTATTCTATAAGCAAGACGTAAAACGAAGAGCTCTAATGAAGCTGATTGGAAGAGCAGGTCTCTATCTTCTGGGCAGATCTCTTGGAATCTGAAACAAATCAATATTTTATGATTTATTGTGGGCGTTACGCAGTAATAATAGAGGGTACATAGTCTCCGGTGAGTAAGTGCACATGGTGTAACTCTGAATAGAACAAGCCATGGTGACTTCGAATACAAAATTCAATTGGGCCCTTCGCTTTTGCTATTCAACGTGTTTTATGAGTATTGGCAAAAAATTGTCTGACCCATATCTACCGATTTGATTTGTTTCAAACTATTTATTTATTTATTTGTTCATACGGACATGCCATTTTACATTATAATAAGAAAAAACATAGTTGAAAACATGATATCAAAAATAAACATAAATTTCTTAGAACTCCAATAAACGAATTCTCATCTATTAATCAAATCTTGAGATTCGAAATATCTCTTTAGTGCAAAGATTGATGCAGAGAATATATCCAAGTCACAACTATTCGCTGAACGAAGTGCTCTATCGACTGGACCATTCATTGTGTAGTTGGTAGGATTGAATCTCAAGTGAAACGTTTCTCTGGATCTCAATGGTGTTGGCTTACAATTTAGTCCTATTCGATTCAATAGGTATTCACTATCGACAAAATTGTTCAGGAGTTTGTACACAAACATTATGTCAAAGTTTTCTCGTCTCACTTCAAGTGATCTTAAATTCAGTTTCTTTTGGACTATTTCGTAATTCTCCGTTGTTAACGGGAGATCCAGCTTGAAGGCTATCCATTTCAGAAATTTTCTCTGAACCCATTCCATACTCTGTTTATGTACGGCATACGCCGGCGACCAAACGATGGTGGAATATTCAAGAATACTCCTGACGTTGCTGCAGTAAACTGTCTTTAGAGCATCTAAATTGTTGAAATGTTTCATAGTTCTTTTTAAGAATCCGAGCATTTTGAACGCTCTGTTCGTTACGTATTGTATTTGATGTATGAAGTTCATCTTCGAATCAAAATAAACCCCAAGATCTCTAACGGTCTCTATGTATCAGAGATCTCCATATAAAGTCAAAATAAAAAGCAAACAAAAAAATTCCAGATATAAGGACAGTACTGGAAAAATAAAGATTTATCCAATTTGGGTATGGCCCCTACATGATTATCACGTTCGAAGCAGGAAAGCCAAAGATTTGTTTCTTCAGATTCATGATATTGTCGCATTTGTTTCCATAACGCACAGAGTGATTGAGAATTTTATCATAAAAATTCAAAATGTTCTATAACTTGTAGGTAAAAAATTATTAGATCTATTCATTTCGAACCAGGTAACAAAGATTCCTTGTTCTTGTCAGAATAATGGTAAACGGTAAATTGCACAATATCAACACCCTGTACCCAGCTGATTAACATGGCAATCCCACATTAATGTCAGATCCAGATGAACACCCAAAAATTGTATAAATCCAATATTACCAACATTTTCAACAGGTTTTATAGAAAAAAGCATTTCATTAGATTTGTTCACATTGAGATCTAGACAATTTGATTCAAACCAGTGAGAAGCAATCGATCGTGCTACCTTACCCCAACCAAACCAGAACTTTCAGCTGTGAGATCCGTCTTTTCGAATGGAGATATTATAGAATGGATGTCTGAAGTTAAATATCTCGGGGTAACACTAGATAGTAAAGTTCTGTGGAAGAAGCATGTTGAAATCACTGCTAGCAAAGCAATAAAGGCTTTAAAGGCGTACAGAAATCTATCCAGTAAGCCAGAATAGTACGAGGAAAACCCACGACAAAGTACAAAGGCTTGCCTGTGTGTGTATCACTGGAGATAAAGGAACCTGTCCTACAAGGGCACTTGAGATTATCACAAATTTCACACCACTTCATCTAGTGATAGAGAAAATGGCTAATGAATCCACTATCAGAATATCTAGGGAAGGAATAGGTAATGAGAATATTAAAAACCAGAAAGCCTAGTCCTCTCTTACCAGGTACATTCCATCAGCCAATCCTCCAAGTGACGAAATGATTAAGAAAGTAAGCATCGAAAAGAACTTCACTACGATGCTTGGTAGGAAGAATAACTGGGACACGGAATCCACCACCCAAGTTTAAAAAAAAATGCCATTATGCATGGTACACAGACGGTTCAAAAACCAATACAGGAGCCGGCACTGGAGTATTTGGGGCAGGCACCAAATGCCCACTATCGCTGGGCTCCTATCCGAGCGTCTTTGAGGCAGAAATACTTGCAATAGAAAGATGCGTGGAAATGAACCTAGAAAGAAACTATCAGAGTTGTGATATAGTAATTCACTCTGACAGTCAAGCTGCTATTAAAGCTCTGAGTTCCCATGTTATCAAGTGTAAGCTAATATGGGAGTGCCGAAGTAAACTTAATAAAGAAGGCAAGAACAACAGGGTATCCTTGGTTGGGCTGTAGGTCACGCGGAAATTAAAGGAAATGGGCAGGCCAACACACTTGCCAAAAAAGAAACACAAACCCCTTTTATTGGCACGGAACCCTACTGTGGGTGTAAAGTGAATTTCCGATGAAAGAAGAAACTGAAGGAGGTATGTATACTCCGGAGATCTCTCCCAGGAATGTATCAATCCAAAAAGTTCCTGCGGAACCTTGACCAAGAAATTCAAGATCCAAGAAATATATGGACCTCACTCAAAACACGTTACACCTCCTCACTGGTTTCTTCATAGGGCACTGCTGTCTTAGGAAGCATATGATGAGTGATGTCATCAAGAAAGAGAAGATTGTTCGCTATATTCATCACAAAAAGGAATGACAATTATAAATATCAGATAGATCTGCGGTCCCAATATAGACCCCTGAGATACAGGGGGTACTATTTGATATCTACCTGACAGAGGGGAATTTAATAACATTTATACTGGGACTAGTAAAACGATAATAATTCAACTTTCTTAGCAGAATGGAATCACTCAATCAAACGCCTTGGTGAGATCCAAAATAGTTGAGAACGTCGTGCTACCATCCTCCCAACATTTAAGGGTACAGTTGACAAATCTCATTATAGCCTTTATTGTGCTCAATCCTGTCATGAATCCAAACTGGTCTTCACTGAAGATTCTGTTATCTTCAAAATATTGCGCTATTTGGACAGCCAATACTTTTTCAATAATCTTTGAGAATATAGGGATCAATGAAATAAGTCTACAATTCTTTGGTAAATCTTTGTTCCCTCTTTTGTGCACTGGAATAACCTCTGATATTTTCAGATAATCAGGCAACATATTTTCATGAATGCATCGGTTCAAAATATTCGTCCGAGGAGTACTAATGCAATCTAAATTTCTTTTCAGAAGAGCGGCACACAAACCATAAAATTCTTCAGATTTAGTATTCTTAAGTGACTTTAGCGCATTCTGTACCGCTACTTCCACTCACTGAAAACTGAAGAAGATTAATGGAGATATCCTGTTTCCTCTGGGAGGCGTTCAACAAGATCAGTTTTATCTGAGTTTGGAATTGTCGTCAGTATTTTGCCTGCTATAGAAGTGCAATATTAATTAAATGAATCAGGATGTATCTGAGAACCCTGTCCCCACTAAATCCCAACAGGACTTATTTAGATTATTATAATTGTGTGGCTCGTTCTATATTCATTCAGTTTGACTAATGACTTATTCTTTCTTCAAGATGACACCTATCGATAATTTCCACTTTATAAACCTCCTCCTTCAAATAAAGCCCACAAAAAATAATCAAGGCATGTTGAAGGAGACCAAGCCGGCCTTAGTGATGAGGTTCACCTCTACCAATCCAGTGATTTGGATACATTGTATTCAAATGTTCCACAATGGCATTGGTGAAATGAACTGCTGCTCCACCATGCTGAAAATACATTCATTTTACATCATAATAACCTCAGGCAATTCATCTCTTAAAAAATTGGTTCAAGCCCTGTGGACAGGAGCTATTGGGCGCATGTTCATCTTCCTTGTGGCCCTTACTGACCAGTAAAGAAAAAAAGCAGTATCATGTTGAATACCTTAATATTATTCTGGAACACAAATTTTCCATTACAATAATCTTCATCTAGCTTCTATTTAGTATCAATTCCTGTAGAACGTGATCATAATAAGTGTTTTCCATATAATAAAATGTGTTTGAACTTGGTATGTAGGAAATCTGACATCAATTATTGGAATTAATTGATTTGACAAACAGCCGTCAAATGAGGTAAATAGATTTTTGTGACGATTTTCTGTGACCATAGAACGTCAAAACACGCTGGAATGTGAATTTTAAGCAATATCTTCTGGAATTGAGATCGTATCGAACTGAAATTTTGCACACTCGTGTAGAATGCTTGATTTAACGTCGGTACAAATTTTTTTATTAAAAAATTTTCCAACTGCCCGATCCCAACAATACTTAGATAATATTATATCCATAAATTAAGCATTTCATTATTGCATTTCTTGAAATAGGTACCTTTTCAAGTCGATCAACATCGTCCTTCTTTCGACGTCTAAACTATGACTTGATTCTTTATGTTTATGTCTTTGAATTTGTTTTCGGTGGAATTCAAAGAGTTCATAGAATAATCGATGAAAATACTGAGAGAGACCCAGGAAATTTGACACATTTTGTCTTATATCTCCAGAAATTGGAATCGTATAGAGCCAAAATTTTGCACAATGTTGCAAAATACTACAATTGACGTTAGTACAAGTTTTTGTTGCAATCTGATGAATAGTTCACGAAAAAAAAATTTTTTTTTCGAAAAAATTAAAAGAAATATTTTTTTAAAAATTACCAACATTTCGATCATAACAGAATTTTGCCAAAAGTTGCGCGTTTATATCCTCGAACTGACTACCAAGTTTCGATTCAACATCTTCTTTAGTTCCTGAAATATCAGGGAAATAACCTCAAAATTTTAAATGTCTATAACTCCTAAACCGTCCGGCCGATTTTGCCCGTTAACGAACTTAACCGTCGCATTTTGATCAGAAACCTACCCTGAAAGTTTGAAGTCGATAGGACCTTCGGTGCTCCTGTTATCGTGCCTACGGCCGGAAGTACGGCCGGAAGTACGGCCGGCCGGCCGGACGGCACCCAAAAATCTGACACCGGATTCGTGATCAGGGATTCCGAATTAGTCTATTAGCCAATTTTCAGCTCGAAATTCGAAAATTACAGACATTTGGACGAAATGATAGGACGATGTTCCCCTAGAACATGCGCCCAAAAAATCAAGTAGGAATTTTCGATGAGACCCAACAATTTTTTGATATATTCCAGAGTTTGAACAGGTTGTAAGTGATATGGATAGAATCTCTCTTGTTTTCTTACAACTAACGTTCCCGATACTTCAGAGTCCACCCGAATTCCGCACATAAAAGTTACGGATGCCGAAACTTCTAACGGCCCTACGAATACAACAAGAAAACATAACAAACAAAACAATGGAAACACTTCTGTTCCAACGGAGGACAATCAAGATAATGCAGTTACATATTCTTCTGTAGATCAACCTAATAACACTTGATTATTATCAGTTTCATTCAACAGACAAAGTGACGAATGGAATGATGTTTCGCACAAACGATCAACTCGAAGACGTAATACGGCATTGGTCTTCGGCAGCTTTTCAGAATTAGATGCGGAGCAGGTTCGCCGTGTAGAAGATCTCAGTTATCACACTCCCACTCCTCCCACTTCCGCCAGGCAAAGTACTGATAACACACACCTGATGACCTGATTCTAGGCGATATCGGAACACATCGAATTAGCGTTATAGTGCATTCCGCAGGAACCCGAACACTGCATGCCTGGGCAGTGGGCATGCTTCGAAAACTATGCTCCACAAATTTTATGTTGTTTTTGGAGATTCATCATAAAAGATTCTCTATATGTGAACCCACAAAAAAATCTGGTTTGGTTAGATCCAGTGATCTAGCAGGCCACCATATAATTCCCCTTCTACCAATCCATCTATCAGGAAACTAGCTATCCAGCTATTCTCTAACAGGACGAGAATCATCTTAACCAAATGTCTGTAACTTTAGAATTTTCTGCCGAAAATGGTCTCAAACAATTCTGTTCGACTCACTGATGACGAATTCGAGGCCAAATTTGATTCTGTCCGACCGGCGGGCCGTTGCCACGATAACATGACAACGGAAAGAGATAGAGATTTAAAACTTTCAGGGTAGGTGGTGCGTCCAAATAAGACTGACAGGTTCGTTATTGGGCAAAATCAGTCCAACGATTACCGAGTAATAATTGTGTTATCAACCAAATAAAATCGATTGAATTGAAACTTGGTAACTAGTTGTAAAATACTGACACGAATGACACGAAGACATTTGTGAAATTTTGTTAGAATCGGATCCCTAGAAAATTAAAAAAAAAGTTATTAAAACATATTATTTATTTAACAGTAACCTGAGGACAGAAATAGGTAGCGACTTGCAATTTTTAGGGTAAGTTGTGCATCTGAATGCGCCATCTGATTTTGTTAATAGGCATAATCGGCCAAACGGTTTTGGAATTAAACCCATCTGAAATTTGGTTGTTATTTCCTCTGTAACTCGACAAATACGGATCCGATCCAATTCGAACATGGTTATTAGTTGTAGAATGCCGATGCAAACATTCTTGCAGAATTTCGTGAGGATCACATCAGTAGAAAATTTAAGAAAAAAATTCTATATATCAGAAACTATTAGTCCGCCATCGCTGAAATTTTGCGATTCAATCCGTTTTAAAGGGTCTTACTCTACTGCCAAGTTCCAAGTTTGAAGACCATCGGATCTATATTGCTGGAGATCCGAGCAGCCTTGGATGAGTTCAGTAGCTGGATGGGTGACCGTTGCCTCGATAACTTTCTAACGAAAAGAGATTGGGACTTACAATTTTCAGGAAAGGTTGTGCTTCCGTATGCGAGAGTTAAGTTCGTTCTTGGGCATAATCGGCCCAACGGTTTCGGAGTTATATCCATCTGGAATTTTATTCTCTCGATAACTCAAAAAATACAGACCTGATCGTCAGCTTGGTAAGTGTAGAATATCGACATAAGCACGTGTGTGAAATTGTGTGTATCTCACGACAACTCGAGAATGGAGAGAGTTAGCGGCTTGCAATTTTCAGGGTAGGTTGCGCATCCAAATGCTACTTAAAAGTTCGTTAATGGGTATAATGGGCTAACTGGTTTTGGAGTCATACTCATCCGAAATTTTGGGGTTATTTCCTCTATAACTCAAAATATACAAATCTGATCCAATTAAAACTAGGTGATTACTTGGAGAATGCCGACCAACTAACATTCGCGGAATTTCGTATATATCTTATCCTGGAGTTACTTGAGCCATAAGTTTTTTCGTTCTGGGGAACATTGCGATATCATATCTCCCAAATGTCTGCCATTTTCAATTTTTTTGTCGAAAATGGTTTCACACGATTGGGTTCGACTCCCTGATGAAGGATTCGAGGTCAAATTTGATTCTGTCCGGCCGACCGTCCGTTGCCACGAAAACTTGAGAACGGAAAGAGATAGCGACTTGAAATTTTCAGGGTGGGTGGCGTATCCCAATACGACGGACAAGTTCGTTAATGGGCATAATCGGCCCAATGGTTTCAAGTAATATCTTTGTTTTCAACCAGTACCAATCCGATCGAATTGAAACTTGGTGAGTAGTTTTAGAATACAATCCTAAGGACGTTTGTGAAATTTTGAGAGAATCGTATCTCTAGAAAATGTTAAAAAAATTATTAAGAAATATTATTTATGTCACGATAACCTGAGAACGGTGTAAGTTCAGTAGCTGGATGGGTGACCGTTGCCTCGATAACTTTCGAACGAAAAGAGATAGGGACTTGCAATGTTCAGGGTAGATTGCCCATCTGAACGTGAGAGATAAGTTCGTTTTTGGGCATAATCGGTCCAACGGTTTCGGAGTTACACCTACCTGGAATATTATTTCCTCGATAACTAAAAAATATAGACTCGATCGAATTGAAGGTTGGTAACTAGCTGTAGAATATCGACATAAAGACGTATGTAAGATATTTTTAGAACCGAACTCATAGAATTTTTTTTTTAAATTACAAAAGAAAAATTCGTTAAAGCACTGACGCGAAGTCAGGAGCTTTTGCGCGTATATTCTATTGTTCATTCTCCTGTATTGGACAATAGAACATACCCGCAAAAGCTCCTGACTTCGCGTCAGTGGTTGTTCAATTTTGTTGATTTATGTTTGCTAATTCTTGTCAGAACACAAAATTTCAGATACCTAGACCTTCGGAACATACCACAGTATTATTAGATCGTTATACAGACTTGAACCCCCCTTAATGGAGGTTGGAGCGTTACAGATTTTTTAAATTTCCTGTTGTCTCATGCCTGTCTGCATTCAGTATTACAGCTTTCTAGGACTTCGGATAGTATCCTAGATGTTTTGATGATCAGTCTGTCAGTGTTAAAGTCGACGTATTTCAGGTATTAAAGGCTAAATTATAAAAGCTAGGCAAATAAGTGTGTCGCGAGTATACTAACTACATCTTATCCTGAGAATTTGGTTTCCCTAGGTTGGTATAGTGCCATGCACATTTTGGCTGGTCTTGGCGATTTATCCCGCACTTTCATAACACAAACATGAAATCAACCATTTCAGTTTTAATGAAATTCATATTGATCTGAAAGTGATCGATTAAAATTCAATTCTTAGAATTTCAGAAAAAAACAAAGCTGTTTCTGTAATCAATGTCTATTTATAATGCGTGGAATACGCATAAACTATTCTTACAAAAAATCGAGAAATCCTCCACATTTGACACTCAATGTTGGACCAATGTACAGGGTATAAATTGCAGATGAATCATATTCAAGTTATATTGCCGTATTCACAAAGCATTCAATCTTTAAATCGGAAGTTAGACGGAGATTACACGGTCAGTCTGATATCAGTCCTGCATCAGTATTACCATCAATCCGGAGCATCAGTCCATCAATCTACGAATATAGAACCAATTTCCGTCAATCTCCCTCAATCCACGATTGATGTGATGCGAGACTGATACCAGACTGACCGTGTAACTTCCGTCTAACACTGAGTCACACAACGTTAACTGAGGTTGCGATTCAAATTTATCCATAACTAAGGACCTTAGTTAGTACTTAACGGAGATTGAATGCTTTTTGAATACGGCGAATAGTCTTCCCAAACTGTTATTAAAAAAAAATTGGTGCTTTTCATGTTATGGCTCTTCTTAGCATTTGTTTGTTGACTTTTCACGGAGCGGTGCGCAAACGATTTATCAGGTTCTTTTTTAAATTTTTTCCAGAGCACTCACGCAATCAGAGTAATACTAATTTTTGTGAAAGAAAATTCTGAAGGCTATCGGAAATATGCAAAAATATTCCGTCCGAAAAAGCTTTCATACGTCAAATTTTCAATTCCAAGAACACTTGAAACCCGCATTCGAACGACACTCCTAAGAGCTACTAGAGAAGCCCGACGTACAGTCCCGCAAATGAAAATTTATACTATTGCAGCAGTAAAATTTAAGCCTTCCAAAATTCAATATAAACCAATAGAGAGAAACGAATTACGTATAAAAATCATTCATCAACCAGAGATAGTCCAGGAAACCTACGAACAGGATCGATACAGTGTAGGGTGGACAGACAATTGGTAATAAAATTTTGAATATAAGATTTGCCTAAAAAGAAATATCGACGGATTAACGGATCTAAGAATGTATAGAATAGAGAGAATGTAATGATTACATTTTGATGAGCAATGAATCTTTTTGTAGAAAATTTAGACACATGATGTACTTTATACTAGAATTCATATACAGTGTGTAAATGCCAAATAGAATAAATTAATTATCTTGGTAACTGTACATATTTATGAAAAATCCCGAACCTCATCAAATTAAAATTTCAAATTGTCATTCTTTCGTAGAAATACGAACCCTACCTTCAACACCCTTCGACAGGTACAACCCACAATTTTTCAAATAGGAAGTAGGGGCTTGTACATCGTTTGAAAGGTCTCTTCATTTTCTATTCAGAAATGTTATCATTTTCTTGATAACTGCAAAAATCAAATTAGAAAACAACTAGTGGGCCCGCAGATCTACCTAGCCAGTAGATCTACATTTTTCCGGTAGATCCACATTTTTTCGGTAGATCTACATTTTTCCGGTAGATCTATATTTTCCGGTAGATCTACATTTTTCCAGTAGATCTACATTTTTCCGGTAGATCTACATTTTTCCAGTAGATCTTCATTTTTCCGGTAGATCTGCATTTTTAATGGTAGATCAATATAATCGGTAGATCAATCAAACCCGTAGTTCAACGCAATCTAACGTGTCCTGTTGTGTGAAAGTCCTATCGAAATATGTCGAGGCGTTTTTGAGTTCCTAGAAACCAAATGTAGCGATACCTACCATATCGTATCGTGAACCTTAGGCATTCCGAAACACGATCACAAAGTTTCATGAAAATCGGTATAGCCATTTTCTAGTTAATGTGAACCGATCATAGCGCCACCTACGGAGGGTATATCGTGGATCTGAGACCTCCTCAGACACACAGAAAGTTTAATCGAAATCGCTCCGGTCGTTCTTGAGTTTATAAAAGCCGAACACGGCGCCATCTACCGGGTTCCTATTGTGACTCTGAGACCCACTCAAGTACGCACACAAAGTTTCATCGAAATCGGTGGAGCCGTTTTCGAGCTTCTATAGATAAATCGAGGCGCCCCCTACAGGATGCTATTGTGAATCAGAGACACGCCGATACAAAGTCACAAAGTTTCATCAAAATCGGCGTTTTCGAGTTGCTATACATCGATCGTAACGTCACCTACAGGGTCTAAAAAACACGAAAAAGTGTGATTCCCTCTCCGGGATTCGACCCCGCCTTCTCTCGGTCTGACACCGAGAGTTCGATCGTCAGACGCATGCGCCACCGGCTTCAACGTAGATTTTGACCGATCTCCGGTATTCGAATAATTAGTCGGTTCCCACCGGGGATAGATATTCTTAATTTTCACTTTTCGAAATAAAATCGCCACTTAGCGGTTTATTGAAGGGTTTTTCACCCTAATCTTCGCTTTTCGTCATCTTTCAGGCCCGAAAACGACCTAGAAGGGCCGTTAGTCCGTCTCTCGTGTTAATTTTGACGTTTCTCGGAATGTGTTCTAGCAAGGAAAATTCCCGCGGTCGCAACCTCCAGAACTTGTATCGATTTAGTATGTTTAGACTTATCGTAGGTAAAAGTTGAGCTGGTTTTTGTCGAACCGATACTTCTTCGGTCGTATTTTCGAAGCATTATGCGAAATAAAGTCGGTCTCGCTTTTTCGCCGGGCGAAGGATAAAAAATACATTTTCGTTCGTTACGGGAAAACCGCGATAGATATCGACTTAGGGTCTTCGTATCTACCCTTTCCCCCTCCCTAAGATTCGATATCCACCCCCTTCGAACCTCGATCCGTCCTCTAGATTTTTAAAACAATTCCCAAAATTGCCGATTTACTTAGGAAAATCGGTAGTAATCTGTTGCCATGACTCAATTTCAATTAGTATATATGGAATAAAATCAAGTGATTAGCGAAATTTGGTACAATATCAAAAACTAAAACGTAATAAAAAATGCAATAAAAAAATTATGAATGTAATGGCGATTTCCATTGACACGCTCGGAGCACTTGAAATCGATCTCATCTGTCATGCATCTGTCCAATTGAACCGAAAATATCTGTCAAATATGTCAGTGTGACAGCTCCGAGTGATCCGAGCGTGTCAATGGAAATCGCCATTAATGAAGTAGATGTGCTCACCGCGAATGCCTTGGCAACATCCTAACCTCAAATACCAATTTCTTCCAACATTATTCAACATCTCATTTGTGATCGGCCCATATACGTATTAGATTTTGGTATTAGGTATATGGATCGGCCTAATCGCGTTATTCGATCTTTTAGGTCATTCAAATCAAGGCGATTAGTTTTGTACACGATGCTCTTCACATATCTATGGAGATATGTGAAGAGCCTATATGTTGACCAACAAAAAACTCACTGAATTAACATACCCAGGGATACGGTCAGCAAAATTTCTGATGACATCTACGGATGTTGTGAGGAGAGTATAAAACTGATGAATTTTCTCGGCCTCGGACATGATAGGTTCGATGGTGGTAGGTTCCAAATAATGTGAGTAATCCAAGTTAGCTAGGTCTGGAGTGGTATCCACGTGAGCTCTGACAAGTGCTGTGATGAGAGAAACAGGAGGACTTGGAGGTGATTCCTGTGGAGATTTGGGTTTAGAGGGTAGACGACCCCTTCGTCCTTTGAGAGAATCTGTCCTCACGACTTCCTTGACCATGCCAACCATAAGACACTTCTGGAATCGACAGAACTGGCACCTGTTTCGTCTCCTTTTATCGACCGGACAAGCTTTGTCTGCTAAACAAACGTATTTCGATCCCTTTTGAACTGTTCTCTTGAAAAAACCTTTGCAACCTGAAATAGAATAATTTTTTATTTTATAGATATTTTTCAGAGCTTGGGAGAGAAAACTCAGAAATGATCCATTTAATTATGAATATACCTCCCAAAGTATACTATAATGTTTACTTAAGCAAAGAATAATGGATGTTCTGTAAAAAGTGACCTCAGTCTATCAATAATTGTAGGGCATGCCTTGGGTGATGGAACGACTATCTTAGGTCACGTTGGAATTCTGGTCGATGTTAGATCGATATACAGGATGTTTCAGAATAAGGTACCGTAAATTCAGGATATTAATCCTCTAATGATTTTGAGATATAAAGTTCCTATGGACTATGGGTCACTGACTCATTGTTTCTGAGATAAGGGGTGTTGAAATTAAAAAAAAAATGGGTTTTCGAATTTATTTCCGGCACTTTCCCTTTTTTGCGTTTTGGTAGGTTATGAGTACGCATTAAAACACATTTTTCCGATACAAAATGATGTTTAATTTTCCAGTGGCGTCCGTATAGACTTCAGACCGAATAAATTCCGTGAAAAAATTGGTACTCGAATGATTTTTTCCAAATTTGAAATTATTTTATTTTTTTCTCAGGTGCAGGAAAAAACTCAAGGTAAACATTATCACGGTGAATTAGGTGATGATTACGAAAATTTTAAATTCGAAAAAAATCATTGGCGTACCAATTTTTTTACCGAATATATTCGGAAAAAAGTCTGTACGGACGTCACTGGTGAAAATTAAACATCATTTTGAATCGGAAAAAGTGTGTCTCAAAGCGTACTAATAACCTACGAAAATGCAAAAGAACGTGTAGGTATGGTGTCGAAAATAAATTCGAAGAACCATTTTTTTTTTAAATTTCAACAACCCATACATGGGTTGTTCTTAAAAACTGACATGAAATTGAGAATTTTATGTTCATTATTGGCGTGTATACGGGTAATGATCTCAATTTTTTGAATGAAAAACAGGTATGCCACTGAGATATTTCAAACTAAAAATCATTTTTGAATTCCTTGCTCAATTTGTGACAAAAGATCTTTCCTACCTTTTTTCGTATGGCAAAAAAATATAACATCTTAACGCATATTTTTCATGTTTTTAATAAATCATCTAATAGCAACGCTAGTCAACTTTCTGATAGATACGAATATTTCAACCAAATGGAACAAATTTCATTTGTATATCTCAACCGGTTTCAGAGCAATAAATAAATAGTCAGTTTTTAAGAATAACGAAATATTTCCGGACAAAAGTTATAAGCTAACGGTCACTATTTTGTCAAGCAGAATCACTCCTTAAAATTTGTCGCACTTACCTATTCACTAACACCCTGTATAAACAGGGATTCCTGAATATGGAAACAAATACAGGGTGTTTCTGTATAAGGCTAACTTTATTTAACTGTATAACTTTAAGGGGTGATTTTATGATGAAAATTAGGTGGGTTTGGTATAAAATTTTATGGCTGAAAATGGTATCAAACAATTTGGTTCGACTCATTGATCAAGAATCCGTGGTCGAAATCGATTCTGTCCGGCCGGCCGGCCGTTCGTTAACACGATAACTCTTGAACAAGAGGAGTTAGAGGATTTAAATTTGCAGGTTAGGTTAAGAGCGTAAATATCTCGGCCGAGTTCGTTAACGGGCAAAATCCATCAAGCGGTTTCGGAGTTATGGCCGTTTTTGGTAAAAACATTTTTTATGAATATTTCCGAAACCGATCCCTCGATCTATCTGAAATTTAGCATCAAATTGTAGAATGATGATCTTTAAACGCGTGTGGTATTTGTATTGATCGTGTTACCGTAAAGTGTAAAAAATTTTTGAAAATTTTTAAATTTTGTTCCTACAATAACTCTCGAACGGAATGAGCTAGGCAGTTGAAATTTTCAGAGTAGGTTAGGGAGATAAATATCTCGGTTAAGTTCACTATTGAACAAAATAGGCCACATGGTTTCGGAGTAACGAAAACATTTTTTTTTAACTTACCAATTTCAAAATAATTTTTTTTTGAGAAGCAGTTTCACCATAAAAATCCATTGATATCATTTTCAACTCTAACAAGCTAATACTTTCGGAGATATGATTTTTCGAAATTTCAATAATGAATCGTACATCTATGTTTTCACAGAATGCTATCATTATTGTATCTATGATTCATTATATGATCTGTGTTCATACTCATACATGTCATCCTGTTCTATAAGAGAGAGTCAAATTCATTTCAGCTATTTTAATTTGATTTCTTCCATGGTGCTGTTCTCATTATCAGATTGCTCATTTAATCTTGATAAATAAACTATTATTTGAATTGAATTTCCTTTCTGATGCAGTTCTATCATAAGAATACATTGATATAATTCTCAACTCTGAGAAACCAATACATTCGGAGATATAATTTGACTGTTTGAACAAGGGCGCAAGAAAGTTCCTGTCCACAGGCATGAACCAATTTTTTGTTGAAGATATCGGTAGAATTTCTCCATTTATGTATTTTATCATTAATTGTGTTAAAAAAGGTAAACAAGTGCAACATCGAAAACATGCACCGTACTGCATTACAAAATGCATTCCCGTACATTAAATGCATATCCCCGTTTTCTACTGTAGTGAAATTATTCGTAATAATGTTTTGTTATACAAAATTAGAATAAATTCGAATGAATGTATTTTGTCAATGGAAGTTTCAGATTAATGAACAATCATAGAAAGAGAAGTTTTAGTAACCATAGCAACAATGAACAGCTTGCAATATTCATGAAAAAATATTTTGATATTAAATAATAAAAATTGGTTCAAGCACTGACGTGAAGTCAGAAGCTTTTGCGCGTATGTTCTATTGTCCATTCTTCTGTATTGGACACCCTTAATCGAATTTACCATGGTAAATTATGTTGTCCATTATCCTGTATTGGACACTCTTAATTCAAATTTACCATGGTAAATTAGATTAAGGGTGTCCAATACAGAAGAATGGACAATAGAACATACGCGCAAAAGCTTCTGACTTCACGTCAGTGCTTGAACCAATTTTTTTTTCGTGATTTTTTTTTAATTTTCTGGAGGCGCGGTTCTTAAAATTTTTTTTTTTCGTCATTTTTTTCAAATTTTCTAGGAGTACGGTTCTTACAGAATTTTAAACACGTCTTTGTGTTGATTTTCTACTACTAGTTACCAAGCTTCAATTCTATCGAATATTTATTTATTGAGTTATCAAGGAAACAATATTCCAGGTGGATATAACTCGGAAACCGTTAAACCGATTATGCCCAAAAACGGACTCAACTCTCCCTTTCGGATACGCAACCTACCCTGAAAATTGCAAGTCCCTATCTCCTTTGGTTCGAAAGTTATCGAGGCAACGGTCACCCATCTACTGAACTCACACAAGAATGCTCGAATCTCCAACAATATTCAACCGATCGTGTTAAAACTTGAAACTTGGCAGTAGAGTTAGGTAATGAACGCTCCTGCAAAATTTCAGCAATTTCAAACGTATAGTTACTGATATATAGAATTTTTTTTTTATTTTCAATGATTTATTAAAAATTTTCTACAAATGCTATCCTCACCAAATTTCGCAAACATTTTCGCGTTGGCATTCTACAACTAATAACCATGTTTGAATTCAATCGGTTCAGTATTTTTCGAGTTAATGAGGAACAAAAAACCACCAAATTTCAGATGGCTATAACTCTGAAACCGTTTGGTCGATTATGCTCATAAACAAACTCAAATGTGGCATTCATATGCACAACATAACCTGAAATTTTCAAGCCGCTATCTCTTTCCGTTCTCAGGTTATCGTGACAAGAAAAATATTTTTTAATAATTTTTTTAAAATTTTCTAGCCATACGATTCGCACAAAATTTCACAAACGTGCTTAGGTTCATATTCTACAACTACTCACCAAGTTTCAATTCGATCGGATTTATATTGATTGAAAACAAAATTATTACTCGGAAACCACTGGGCCGATTATGCCCATTAACGAACTTGTCCGTCGTATTGCGATGCGCCACCCACCCTGAAAATTTCAAGTCGCTTGCTCTTTTCGTTCTCAAATTATCGTGGCAACGGACGGCCGGACGGACAGAATCAAATTTGACCTCGAATTCTTCATCGGGGAGTCGAACTAAATCGTTTGAGACCAATTTCGTC
Source organism: Halyzia sedecimguttata (assembly GCA_937662695.2). NCBI lineage: Eukaryota > Metazoa > Arthropoda > Insecta > Coleoptera > Coccinellidae > Halyzia > Halyzia sedecimguttata. The sequence continues at coordinate 59,610,952 of OW569413.2, forward strand.
AAAAAATTCGAAAGTTACAGACATTTGGGCAAAACTATTACGCGATGTTCCCCAGAACATACGCGCAAAAATGCTTGTAACTCGTGCATTTTTGCGCGTATGTTCTGGGAAACATCGCGTTATAGTTTTGCTCAAACGTCTGTAACTTTCGAATTTTTTGACGAAAGTGGTCTCAAACGATTTAGTTCGACTCCCCAATGAAGAATTCTAGGTCAAATTTGATTCTGTCCGGCCGGCCGTCCGGCCGTTGCCACGATAACTTGAGAACGAAAAGAGCTAGCGACTTGAAATTTTCAGGGTGGGTGGCGCATCCCAATACGACGGTCAAGTTCGTTAATGGGCATAATCGGTCTAGTGGTTTCCGAGTAATAATTTTGTTTTCAACCAATATGAATCCGATCGAATTGAAACTTGGTGAATTGTCGTAGAATATATACCTAAGCACGTTTGTGAAATTTTGTGCGAATCTTTTCCCTAGAAAATTTTAAAAAAATTATTAAAAAATATTTTTGTTGTCACGATAACTTGAGAACGGAAAGAGATAGCGGCTTGTTTTCAGGTTAGGATGTACACCAGAATGCGACATTTCAGTTTGATATTGAGCATAATCGGCCAAACGGTTTTAGAGTTATAGCCATCTGAAATTTGGTTGTTTTTTGTTCCTCATTAACTCGAAAAATACTAAACCGATTGAATTCAAACATGGTAATTAGTTGTAAAAAGCCAACGCGAAAATTCTTGCAAAATTTCGTGGGGATAGTATTCATAAAAATTTTTAAAAAATCATTGAAAATTGAAAAAAAAAATTATATATATCAGTAACTATTCGTTTGAAATTGCTGAAATTTTGCAAGAGCCTTCATAATCTAACTCTACTGCCAAGTTTCAAGTATTAACACGATCGGTTGAATATTGTTGGAGATTCGAGCATTCTTGTGTGAGTTCAGTAGATGGGTGACCGATGCCTCGATAACTTTCGAACGAAAGTAGATAGGTACTTGCAATTTTCAGGGTAGGTTGCGTATCCGAAAGGGAGAGTTGAGTTCGTTTTTGGGCATAATCGGTCAAACAGTTTCCGAGTTATACCCACCTGGAATATTATTTCCTTGATAACTCAAAAAATAAATATTCGATCGAAATGAAGCTTGGGAACTAGTAGTAGAAAATCATCATAAAGACGTGTTTAAAATTATGTAAGAACCGTACCTCTAGAATATTTGAAAAAAATCACGAAAAAAAAATTGGTTCAAGCACTGACGTGAAGTCAGAAACTTTTGCGCGTATGTTCTATTGTCCATTCTTCTGTATTGGACACCCTTAATCGAATTTACCATGGTAAATTATGTTGTCCATTCTCCTGTATTGGACACTTAATTCGAATTTACCATGGTAAATTCGATTAAGGGTGTCCAATACAGAAGAATGGACAATAGAACAGACGCGCAAAAGCTTCTGACTTCACGTCAGTGCTTGAACCAATTTTTTCAATGTCGCACCGGTTTACCTTTTTCTTGCAGAATTAATGATAAAATACATAAATGGAGATATTTTGCCGATTTCTTCAATCGAAAAAAGTTTCTGACCATTAAGTGGTATGGTCAGTCCGCCCCTGGCGGTCTTGAAGACTTAAGCTGGCCGTCCACTAGGTCGGAAACGCGGCGCGGCGCGGGGCGGAAATGTAGATCTCCGTCCACTGTGGGGCGGTCGGTCAGGTCGGAAAAATTTTCAGGACAGTTCTCACTTGGCAGTCGATATATGCGTATCACATGAGGTATGTCTTCTGACGACGAGGACTTGTTCGTGTTTGCTGCTGCATTGGAAGCTGAAGAAGAGGAAGCAGTGAGGAGAAAGTGGAAAAGGATATGGGTTCATGAAATTAATACTAAAATATAGGAGCTTGGAGAATTTCATCATCTATTTGATGATCTCCTGAGGGACGAAAATAAATTCTTCAGGATGTCGCCAGAAATGTTCTTCAAATTGCTGCAACTTTTGAGGCCAGAGATTGAAAGGCAAAATACTCAATTTCGGGAAGCCATTTCTCCTGAAGAAAGACTGGCGACGTGCCAGGTACCGTCGATATCATATTTCACTAAAATATTGTTTTTACGCGTATGTTCTGGGGAACGTCGCGTTATCATTTTGCCCAAATGTCTGTAATTTTTTGCCGAAAATGGACTCAAACGATTAGGTTCGCCTCCCTGATGAAGAATCTGGGGTCAAATTTGATTCTGTCCGCTGACCGGCCACCGTTGCCACGATAACTTGAGAACGGAACGAAATATCGAATTGAAATATTTTGGGTATCAATTCAAAGAATTGGCACCAGAATGAAATGGCTTTGGAGCGAAAATAAGAAAAATTGCCAAAAAGCCATGGTAAGACCAAATTTTCAATTATGTGAATTGGTTTCTAATCTTTCTTGGACGTCATTTTATTTGCTTTTGTGTATATTCTTGTGTATGTATGATGATTTCATGAAATAGGTATTCTGTTGTATTGTAGAGGGTTTTATGGGGTGAACTCTTGCCCAACAAAATAATTGACAAGAAAAATATCCAAAATATTTATATGCATTTTCAGGATCTTATGATTTTTTCTCTAGAACAATAAAGAGGGTTGAATTTTGTTAGTATAAGTATTGAGATGCAGTCTAAATAGCAGATGTTCACATGAAGAAAAACCCGATATATACAGGGCTTTCCTCAAAGAGATGCTAATATTTAAGGGATGATTTTTCTACTTATTAAGAAAATAACTTCCTATGAACCTATGTCCTAAAAGTCTTTTGAGATACGTGCAACAAAAAAATCAGTTTTATAATAATAACTGACATAATATTGTAGAAATTTTTATAAAATTTGGTGAATATCTTCTAAGCATCAAGGTGCATTTTGTGATGTACTAAAATTTTCATTTACCTCAACCAGTGGCATCCAACGAATTCTGCATTGAATATTTCTGGGAAGAAAATTATACGTCATTTTTGAGCCAATTGGATTTCATGGGTTTTCTTAGTCCGACGCACGGTTTCAGCTTAAAAAATAAAAATCGTTTTACTTGATGATCAAGTCCTCATAAATCTGATGCGATGTGGAAATGTATATGCATCGACAGAAACCAAATTAAGAGATCAGATTTAATCCAATATGAATGAGAATCCAAAAAATATATTTTTTTGCCAGATGCTCTGTTCTTGATTAAAATAATTAAATTAAAATTGCTTCAAATCACAGTAAAAAAAATTTATCACCATGTATCCAAAAGTTCTTGTTTAAAATAATTAAATTAAACTTGCTTCAAATCGCAATACAAAAATGTTATCACCCATATCTCAAAAGTTAAGACTTTTAGACATACGTTCATAGGAAGTTTTTTTCTTAAAATGAGTCACAAAATCACCCCCTTAAATATTAGCATGTCTTTAAGGAACACCCTGTATATGCATTTTAAAAACAATATTTTGCTCGACGTCAATAGAGGGGGTCGGGGGGTGAATTCATGCCCGACAAAATCAGAGGTTATATAGGTTTTCTAAAGCAGTCTTCGCAGCATATTGTCACTAGAAAAAAAATCCGAAATATATGCATTTTCAGGAACTTTTTTCTCGAGGATAATATTGGGGGTTGTAGGGAGTGAATGCCCGAAAACATCAGGGGTTAATATCTCGGTCTTTTTTTCTGGCCGTACCACCATTGGTATCTCGAAAACGGTCAATGGTACGAAGTTGGTTAAATTAGATAAAAGTTGTCAATTTTAGTGAAGAGTAAAATAATTTTTCTAAATCGGAAATATCACAAACCGTTTTTAAAATATAGGAGAAAAATCGATATGTCCAGTTTCCTGTCCTTTAAGCTGGCGCCTCTTTATTTAGGAGTATGGAAGGTTGTTCAGGGAACTTTTTTCTCTGTTCTCCTGGCTCCAGCGATAATGAATATTCCTGTTGAACCATCCATTATTCGTAAATCGACTTTCGTTGAGTCATAAAATTCCATTACAAAATTCCTCATTTTGCCGAAAATGCCTCAGGAGTCATCTGCTAAACAATGCCCTTTTATCAATTGTATTCTGTTAAATGCAAATGTTGTACTTTTTCACTCTGTAGGGCATGAATTTATATTTTTTCAAAATTGAAGTTGATGCAATCTCCCTAAGAGAAACTTCCTCAATTTGATTTGATCCTGATTCAAATCATCCTTTTACTACGTGTAACATGAAACTGTAAAAAACTTACCCAAAGCGTCGATTTTATTATCAGCAGGTCCAGTAATATGGCAACTTTTATGTTCTCGTAAACTTCTTCAATACGTTGAAAAACTCTGTTAATTGGCTGACGAAGTTCGGGAAAGATTTATTCGTACATAGCCAGAGATCTGGTGCTATTGCTCAAATATCTCGATTACACAAACAACATATTATCCACTTTCTAATCATTAGAAAACTCCGTATAGTGTTCAACGTGTAGATATTACACCCTCCAGATTTGGATTCATAAATTTGCAATTTGACATTCACATTTGCAATTTGACATTCTAGGGCTCACTATACATATGCTGCGTTTGTTTAATCACATCAGATACATCTTGAAATGTCTCCGATTTTTTGGTTACGTCTCGCAGATGTGATCATAGAATATTTTAAACAAACGCTCATGACAGTTATTAGATGTAAACAAAAACTCATATCAAAATAAATATTAATTAACAAGCCCTGTGGACAGGAGCTTTTGGGCGCATGTTCCTTGTGGCCCGTACTGACCAGTAAAGAAAAAAAGCAGTATCATGTTGAATACCTTAATATTATTGATTATTATATAATAATCGATGAAAATACTGAGAGAGACCCAGGAAATTTGACACATTTTGTCTTATATCTCCAGAACTTGAAATCGTATAGAGTCAAAATTTTGCACAATGTTGCAAAATACTACAATTGACGTTAGTACAAGTTTTTGTTGCAATCTGATGAATAGTTCACGAAAAAAAAATTTTTTTTTCGAAAAAATTAAAAGAAATATTTTTTTTAAAATTACCAACATTTCGATCATAACAGAATTTTGCCAAAAGTTGCGCGTTTATATCCTCGAACTGACTACCAAGTTTTGATTCAACATCTTCTTTAGTTCCTGAAATATCAGGGAAATAACCTCAAAATTTTAAATGTCTATAACTCCTAAACCGTCCGGCCGATTTTGCCCGTTAACGAACTTAACCGTCGCATTTTGATCAGAAACCTACCCTGAAAGTTTGAAGTCGATAGGACCTTCGGTGCTCCTGTTATCGTGCTTACGGCCGGCCGGCCGGCCGGCCGGCCGGCCGGCCGGACGGCACCCAAGAATCTGACACCGGATTCGTGATCAGGGAGTCCGAATTAGTCTATTAGCCAATTTTCAGCTCGAAATTCGAAAATTACAGACATTTGGACGAAATGATAGGACGATGTTCCCCTAGAACATGCGCCCAAAAATAATAATGACTTGTGACTAGCCGGTAGTTTTCAAATGTACTTATTTATCTGGGGTTTCTTCCACTTCAACTTTGTTCTCATTCTTTTTTAATGCGAAATACATTTTCAAGAAATATTTCGTTCAAACTAGTCTTCAGAGGTTTATTTGTTTATCAACACAGAATACAAATATATTTGTTCTTATATCTTCCCTTATCAAAGTATTTATCAATACCAAAACCCAAAACGCCACTCAATTACCACAAATGAATTATTTCATATGACAACTTTGACAATTCAACTGGTTACAGCGGTTATATCTCATTTCGAATCTAGATGTGAAAAATGTAATCTGAATCTAATAACAAACGCTATTTCAGATGTAAAAGATGCGAAAAATGCGACTAAACAAACGCTTGAAATGTAAAAGATGCATCTGATGTGGGTAAACAAACGCAGCAATACTTCATGAAGTTTGCAACTTTCTGTTTCCATTTGAAACAGCTCCGTTTGGGACAAGATTCATAGACTAATAAGGTGTCAACCAGACAAAGGCTATCTTCTCCAATCAAAGGTGTCAACACTCCCTACTAAAATACCTTAAAATTTTCGGAAAAACGGAACAAGAATTTTTCTCAACCTTAATGAGAACCGAAGTTCTCATCTGAGTATCTTCACGTTTGACCCACCATTCAGATCGCTGCTGCTGCCAACGACTCAATCTATTGAGCGGAATCACGGACCGGCAGACAGGAAAGTTAGAGGGTTAGAAAATGACCTGGAATTAAGGCATTCATGTCTTCAGGATCAGAGCTTACAGCGTTAAGAGGCCGAGAATTTAATAAGGTCTCAACTAAACATAATATAGTGATAAATTCCTCATTTTAATGACTGTTGTCCCAAAGCATGTTTCGAATGGGATTTCACGGATTACATCCACGATTTCCACAGCCTCTCCATGTAAGGGGCAGCGGGAGGATTGAAATTCCACTTAATTCGCTCTGAAACAGCAGCATCGCGCATGAAACTATTTATGACTATTGGCACCAACAGAATTTTAGCCACAATCACTGTTTATGTGATTGCAACAATAATTCGTCCGAAGCCAATTCAGGATGAAGAACAGTGCTGCAACAAATGAACAGACATATAGACTATCGTTGTTCTTATTCCCCGATTTCGAGTCATAACTAAAGAATATGGAGCAGCATAATCCACACATACATGGGAGAGCGCTTTCAACTGAGATACCCGTAACTTGGACAGATAATCCATGAACGGTTGAAAATAAATGGGATTGGAGCGAAAACATGTGATTAACTTTGATAATACCTACAGATTCATAGTGCGTTTTTCCAATAAAATCCAGGAAAGTTGAGCAATGAGGAAACTTGCGGTTCTAGGACCAGCGTGGAGACTCTTCAATGCTAGAAATTAATACTCGTAACAAGGGATGTGAGGGGGCTTTTGCGTCGTAATAAAATAGGTTTTGTTGCGTCCTAATTTAGATTATAATGCCTGATATGGTCTCCCACCTGTACAATGTCGGCATCATCCACAAAGGTGACAATTTTCGAATTTCAGAATAGATATCGACATAAAATAATTCTGAAGATTTTCGGTTGGTGTCTGACGAAGTAGTCTGATCTAGTCTCCGAAACGTCACGAAATAGTTGTTGATTCGTTATTGCTTGTTAGGCAACATTGTTCTATATATTGCTAATTTATTATTTTATAGATATTTTGCAGAGTTTGGGAGAGAAAACCCAGAAAGGAACTTTCATAATGAATATAAATACCTCCCAAAGTATCCTTTAATGATTACTGTAAGGCATTGAGTTTGTGCAATGGTTTCGAGAAACTGTTTTTTTTTACAGCACCAGCAAGGATTCTGGCAAATCGACCGAGGACAACCATTCACATCTTCTCAATGAGCGAGTTTGCATCAATTTATAGGTACTTGAATATTAGTACAAATCCAAGTATGCGCAATAACACAGACAATGAGGCATACCTTTCGGACATAAGGTACACTTCATCTTCCACAAGTTATACAGAGAAGAGTTACTACCGAGAAGAGTTAAATAATTCTCATCATCTTTGATAGGCGAATAGGTCGCAAAAGAAATGAATTTTGAATTTTTGGAATACAAACATTGGGGTCCTTTGAACCACATACGATTCTCGTAATAACTGGGAATACGAGAACTTAATTTCAAGTTAAGAATATAAATTGTATGAATAGCCGCCAGATAAGTATTTCGTTCAAAAGAATGAGACCTCATTGACCTCATACATTGTATCCAATGTATCGTGAGGCAATTAGAATTCAATCTATATTGATTACTTACAAGGGGATTATTGCTTTGAACTATGTTCTCTGTTAGTCCCTTCATCTCTCATATACTGATTACGATTGAGAAACGCGGTGATAACAAGAGTTTAATGGCAATTGCCTTCCTGTAATCCACACGACAGTGCATATTGGTAACAACAGAATGTTTAGATTTGTCTGGCCATTTGAGCCTTGAAACGATGCCCGCCTGGGTAGTCTTGTTGAGAGGCCTGGGAAAAAATTGGCATGCTGAGTATTAAATACGTAGGCGTCATTTAAGACGTTGAAGTCAGAGGGACTAAAACAAAATATCAACTTAGGGGGAAAGTAAGTGAAGGGGGAGGGCCCCGAATTCGAGTATGGGAGCGGAAAAAGTTGGCAGTCGTTGTTTAGCACTCGGTAAAAGTAGCTCGGGGTTTTCGAGATATCGGGTAGGGTAAGGAACTCGGTTATAAAGTCCGAGTTAGGGACATGTTGGAAAAGCTCTTGTTAATTCTAGGTACCGAGTAGGGTACGAAACTTAGAGGTTCGGTTATAAAGTCCGAGTTGGGGACAGGTTGGAAAAGCTCGTGGTTTTTCTAGGTACTGAGTAGGGTACGAAACTAATACGTTGGGTTGTAAAGTCCACGTTAGAGACAAGTTAGAAAAGCTCGAAGTAGAATTTTGTCGTAATGTCATGGTAACTTTTGTAACAAGAGTCTTTTTAATCTTTTTTAATCTCGCCTATTTTGGTCGTACTATTTATTAGTAAATTACGCCGATGTCGTTTCGTGAATGACCAGTAGAACCAGGAAGTGAATTAGGAATACCGGTTCAGGAAACCAGTTTTAGTGGCGAGAGTAAAGTCAGTGAAAAGCAGAAGTATGTGTAGTGTATGAAAATTTAAATTCAAGGATTAGCTGTCGACTTAAATAAATAAATTAACATCTATAGTAAAGTCTAATGTGTTGTATGGTATTCCCAGAAATAATCGACAAATCTCGACCAGAATACTGATTTGATGATTGATTTTGGGTCATTGAAATGTTGATATATTTGTGTAGATGGATACGGGCTCTTCGTGGAATGGTTGAATTGCATTGTTAGAGTTTAAGACGTGACAGGGTTGTACCAAAGTTTCTTTAGTTATAGTTAGTAAGTATTTCATTAATTTTTTTACTTTGTTTTCCTTCCTTTCCTGATAACCGAAAAAAAACTATAACAAAAGACTTGATCTTCGTGCAATGGAGCATGAATCCGAATTCCTTTCGGATAAGCCTTATTATTTCTGGTGACAGTGCTTCGCGGATGACCATGAATCCAGTGCAAGATAATCCGGAAATCAGACCTGCCATAAATTTTACTCCAGGAAATATGCGCTGGAAACATTTTCAAAACATACGCGAAAAGGTTTGCCATCAAAGTAGCCGCACACAATTCCATTCAGGGTATCGTAATTATAATAATCGTATATTTGCGAAACGTTTGGATTACCAGAGTTACCTAACATTTGTTATTTCTACCACGAAACTCTTCATTCCTTTTATCACAGTTGTTTATGATATCTCAAGGAAGTGAAATATCAACTTATAAAAAGTGGGAAAGCCCTGTGGACAGGAGGTTTGGCGCTCTTGTTCAAACTTTGACAAATCATATCTCCGAAAGTATTGGTGTCTCAGAGTTGGGAATGATCAATGAGTTCTTATAATAGAACTACATCATAAAAAGAACTAAATTCAAACAAAAGCTCCAAAATGTGACTATTAAAAAATAACTTCGAAAGTATTGGTTTCAAAAAGTTGGGAATGATATCAATGAATTATTGTTTAATTTATTTTATTTTATGATGCAGTTCAATCATAAGAATCCATTGGGATAATTTACAACTCTGAGAAACCAATACTTTCGGAGATATGATTTGTCAAAGTTTGAACAAGAGCGCCAAAGCTCCTGTCCAAAGGATTTTCCCCCTTTTTCTATTATATTTTCTGACACTGGGCATCACTTTTTGCGATTTTCGTGGCATTCTCCACCTTGAAATGACAATTCAAAGGTACCCGATGTACCAAAATTCAAATTGCGGGTAACATTGAACAATTAAAAGTTACCCGATATTAATACGTTTTCCAAGTATGTAGTTTAGAAATTAAGAATAATGATAAAAGATTTATGTTTAAGAATTAATATTTCAAAATGAAACTGGAGACGACCACACAAAAGGCAAGGAAAACCAATAACTCACCTGCTCCAAACCGCCTTTGTATATTTAATTTTGAATTATTAGGAAGCAACCAACTCCCGCTGAAAAACGCACTCAGAAATGGCACGTAACGTAAAAGAATATTTGACAGATGAGTAGTTCCCTTTAATGTGGCAAACTTCACATTGGTATGTTGTCCAATACCAAACCATACGTAAAAGTTAGACGCAAGTCCAAGATGACATGTGCGAACACAGATCATACGATAATTCATAGATAAAATACGTAGAGCATTCTGTGAAAACATAGAAGTAAGATGTATTATTGAAATTTTGAAAAATCATATCTCCGACACTATCAGCTTGTTAGAGTTGAAAATGATATCAGTGGATTCTTATGGTGAAACTGCATCTTGAAAAAATTGAATTCGAAATTTGTAATGTAAAAAAAATGTCCGATTTTGCCCTATAACCATTTTGACCGAGATATCTATCTCCTTAACCTACTCTGAAAATTTCAACTGGCTAGCTCATTCTGTTCGAGAGTTATCGTGTTAACGGAGGGCCAGCCGGACAGAATCGATTTTGACCACGGATTCTTGATCAGTGAGTCGAACCAAATCGTTCAAGACCATTTTCATCCAAAAAATCGAAAATTACAGACATTTGGGCAAATTGATGGGCACTCTGTTCCGAGGAACTAGATCACCACAAATAATGTTTTCGTGGGATATGTTGAAAGTTATCGTGGGAAAATATGTCAATATCCCGAATGTTCATTGAAATTGAAAGCGTGGAATTAAAGAAAAACATGGATATTTCAACATCATTCTTTTCACTATACTTACCTTCGCACGTTCGCACACCATAGTGCTGACAGGCCGCTGTATCTCCACATACTGCGCAAAGCTGTGAGGGAGACGGTGAAGTGGGACCTTTTGTTTCATTAGCTCCGCCAGGAGAGCTAGCGGCGGAGGAACAGGCTGAAGGAGTTGGTCCGGTCTGCCTCAATTTTGGACTTTCACTACTACTGGTAGATTCAGACCTTTGCAGAGGCAAGGAAGCCCTTCGTTGTTTCGGACTAAGAGTTGTGCTGATATGAAGTTCGGATGTAGTGCTGGTCTGATAAGCGGGAAGGGAGTAGCTTTCTTGACTCATTAGGGCTTCAAAGCTGGATGTGCAGGTCTGAGGAGAAGCATAATATGGACTGCTACCTGAAATTATGAAGAACTGTTAATGTGACATCGGGAAAAATGGCAAAGTAGTAATATTTTGACAACAGGAATAGGTGGCGCGCACAAGTTATAAGTATACCTATTCAGCCTTGGGGATATCTGCTTATTTTATCAAACATTCAACTCCTTTTGCATGGAATTCAGTGATAATACACAGATTGTTATTGGCACTTTATAAATCACAAATTTTAAATAATGTTTTTGATTCCAAAATATCAAAATTTTCTTGATATTATACAGATTTATTGAAATATCTTGATATTCCACAGATAGAAGACATGAAATCTTTCTTGGGACGTTATTATTTTGAGGATATTCACTGAATTTTGAGAGACCACGTTCCGAAATTAAAGTACCAAAGTTCATAAAAAAATGCATTTTTTATGAAATAATTCAAGATTTTTTTCTATAACATGATCCTTCATGATAATTATGATTTGAAAAAATCCAGTTCTAAAAAAAAATTGTTATTGCTTAAAAACGCATTTGTTAAATAACAATTTTTTTTTACCACTTGTTACGAAAATTAAGGAGCTATTTCTTTTTAAATCTTTATTTATCTTGGTCTTTGGTATTAAAAAAAATCGAGTATTATTTAAATTTTCATTGTTTATGAAATATACAATTTGTTATAAACAAATAAATTGTCTCTTTATATTGTTTTCTTTTTTGGCGCTCTTGTTCCTCGGAACAGAGTGCTTATCAAATTGCCCAAATGTCTGTAATTTTCGAATTTTTTGATGAAAATTGTCTTGAACGATTTGGTTCGACTCACTGATCAAGAATCCGTGGTCAAAATCGATTCTGTCCGACCGGTCCGGCCGGCCCTCCTTTAACACGATAACTCTCTTCTTTACATTACAAATTTCGAAATAATTTTTTTTTGAGATGCAGTTTAATCTTAAGAATCCATCGGTATCATTTTCAACTCTACCAAGCAAATACTTTCGGAGATATGATGTTTCCAAATTTTAAATATACATGTATTCACAGAATGTGAACAAAAATCTTTCTGTATTCACTGTTCATAAATGTCATAAATGTCTGTTGGAAAACAAGTATATGATTCTTGAATTAGTGAATATATACAAGACTGTTTTGAAACCGAAAATCATTATGACTGATTACATATTGAATAATTTATGTAAAAATATTGGGGATGATGTTTCAGAAGATTTAGAATTGGATCATTTTAACGACCTGTTCGTTGACCACATATGTTAATATTACCTTTTACTTCCTTAAGTTGTGAGACATGTTCCTATATACAGTATTTTCATAATGTTGCTAGCAAAAAAATGCTGAAATATGGATCGACATTTGTGTATCAAATATTTTTTCTTGAGTTCAGGTCCATAATACAAAAAATAATGTGTAAACTATTAAATTTTAAATTATGAAAAGAGGATAGTATTTTATCAATATATTTTGAACTATTGAAATAATTTGTTCGTCAGCCTCTACCTACTCAAATACCAGGAATAAATGGACAATCTGCTTTGATTGTCTCCAGCCTTGCTCTAGACATTTCGATGGTATTTCGAGTTGTGAAAACTATGCACCGAGTGTAAGTTGCCCCGTTACACCCGTTACACGAGGTGGAATCATTGCAGATTGCTCTTTTTCTAAATTCAATTTCCTTCATGATGCAGTTCTATCATAAGAATCCATTGATATAATTCCCAACTCTGAAAAACCAATACTTTCGGAGATATAATTTGTCTGTTTGAACAAGAGCACCAGAAAGCTTATTAAAAAAAAAACAACCATGTATTATTTATTGTTAAAAAAAATAATTTATATTTTTTATTGAATAATTTATTCAATAATTTTTTGTATTATATAACATGGTTGTTTTTGTTTTTTTAAATAGAAAGAGAAAGAAAAATACAAGGAGATAATCCATTTCTTTATAACAAATTGTTAATTAAATAAACAATGAAAATTTAAATAATAAGCGATTTTTTTTTAGTATCAAAGACCAAGATAAATGAAGATTTAGAGGAAAATGGTTCCTTAATTTTCATAACAAGTGGTAAAAAAAATTGTTATTTAACAAATGCGTTTGCAATAAAGAATTATTTTAAGAAACTTTTATTTTTATACTCATAATTATCATCAAGGATTATGCTATCAAAAAACATTTTTAAATTATCTCATAAACAACGCTTTTGTTTAAACCTATTTTTCAAACAATAGGAGATATAAATTATTAAAAATCATTTTTAAGTAGCTTCTGGTCATAAGAATGCGGATCAATAGTAATATTATAAAAAAAGTTTTTTTCAATGTTTGATGAAGCTTTATAATTTTTCACTTAAGTGAATTGTTAATAACAAAACGAAAATTGACCATTTTATAATTTTTCCAAAGGAATTTATTCTGAGACCTTTTTAAAATAGTAGTTTAACAATTATCGCACTTGCAATGTTAATGTTCGTGCTACAAAAATTGTTATTTAACTAATGGATAACTAATTGAAAAATCGCGATAAACATTTTAAGACCACGGATTATTGTTCACTGATCTATCTTGCAGGTGCTTTAATTTTTTCAATTTCTTATATTCATATTTAATAAGTTTAAATAATATTTATTCATTAAAGGCCCGAAGGGGCGGAGACTTGCGCGAGCCGGAGTACCCGTTTTCGGGCGTATTCACACCTCTCTGGGAAAATTATACATATTGGGCCTACAGTTCCGGGAGTTGAGGCCTTTATTAGGAAATTTCCTCCTCTTTTTGAATCTTTCTTCCAATTTGAATATCTGGAATAATTTTTGAGATATTGGCGAAAAACTTAACCCCTTTTTATGTTTTCACTCAATTGCTTATAACTATTGCAACTTTTTGCGAGCGGCCTTAGCATTTTCTCAAAAACTATCTACATGCCATTCCGAATCGAATGACACCTCAATCATAATTTTCGGAGAACACGCAAAAATGTTGACCTAGAAAGCACTTGCTTCAGCCAAGAAGTCTAATCTTACAGACATTTGGGTAAATTGATATAGGAATTCTGTTCAGGGAAACAAGCGAAAAAAATGGAGAGCGTGGAAACGATTGTATCAATCTTGAACAAATCTATCAATTCCCTGCAATCAACATTCCTGCTCATATCGCCGTAATATAGAATAAAGAAATTACAGTTGAACATTTCGAAAAGAAACTGACTGTTAACTTTACGGTCCATCATGCTCACCTGTAAACTGTAATTGTTGATAGTCGTATGGATGTGTGACCACCTGATGTGGAGGTGGATGATGGTACGAAACGTTGTAACATTCTTCCTCCATTTTGTACGACGAGCTTGGAGTAGGTTGGCCGTACTTAACGGAATAGGTCTCCTGGAAACTGGGCAAGGGGGCAGGAGAGGATGGTTGTGAATGAAGTTGAACTTCAGAAAATGGGTTTAGATCTTCTGATGATAACACTGTACTCGGTTCGTCCGAAAATGAACCCGTCAGTAGTTCCGCGAAGCTGCTCGTGCCAAATGGTATCTGAAAATAAATAGCGTGTCATGATTTGAGAGGAAGGAAGTATAGTGTTTAATTATCAGAAGGAAATTAATATAATAAGGAACTTTTGAGTCACAATGAATTTGAATTTGAATGACATTACTACTTTCATATTTCGAAATTGTTAGGAATATTTCATTAAATTAACAAATACACTACCAAAGAAATTATTGTGTTACCTACTTAAAATAATCTCCAATTCATTACTTGCGAAATAGTTCATTTAGAAGATTTCGGCTCCATTTAAAAGACACTTTAGGAGCCACTTTTTTTAATTGTAAAATGTAAAGCAAGTGGCACATTGACAATAAGAATTCGGATCAATCAAATTACATAACACTTTTTCAATACGCCGAAAGAAAATAATAGTACCTACATAATGATGGTCCAACGAAAACTTAACACCTCGATTCTGCGACTTAAAAATGAAAATGTGGAAAATCGCTCGGACCGGTCAATTACTGATTCGAGGGTGAGAACCTTTACACTTTTTTCATTCCCGTAACTTCAATCCCCTAACGGGGGTGAGCACGACCCCTTGATTTTGAATAGGGATGAGGGGTGTTGCTATAACTGATTTTGAAGATCGTATCGAGTAATATCTGACCCTAAAATTTCACTTCAAAATATCCATCTATAATAAAATAACAGCGAAAATAGTGAAAGAGGCAATGTGGAATTTATCTAGAGCATATTATTTGTATTCGACACATTTCAAAGGTATGTAGTAGTTATGTTATTAAGTTTTTGTCCAAAAAAGTATTAATTTCTTATCCAACATTTAGACGGACCATGTTTTTGATTTACCTTAGTCTATCGTGAATTTTTGAGAACGTTACAAGTGTGTTAAAGCGATTGTAAATTTGTAGTAGAATTAAAATTATGTATTCCGTAGAAGAAATGGTAGAAATGATAAAATTATCTTTTAGGAATAACGTCTCTGCGCGAACAACAACGGCATTATTTAAGGAACGACATCCTGGAAAAATGTATCCAATGCTTACGTTGTGCAACTGGCAAATGTGACGATACTGGTTCAGTCGGAAACAAAAAGAGGGTGCATGAAAGAGACGAAGCAAGGGACGTGGCTGGCTTAGGTCAATTAGCAATGGATCCAACCTTGAGTACTAGGAAATTGTGCGATGTATCTGGTGTTTCACGCACAACAATCATGAGAATCCTGAAACAACATAAATTCCATCCTTATAAGATACGATTGGTTCAGGATCCCGATCGCCGACCTCAGTTCAGTGGTCAGTGAAATGATTAACGGTAATCAAAACTAATCGTTCGATATCTGTTTATCGGACGAGTGTTCGTTTTACTTTAACGGCATTGTAAACCAGCATAACTGTCGGTATTGGTCAGATGAAAATCCAAGATTATTTCGTGAGGTGCATACTCAACGTCCCCAAAAATTAAATGTTTGGGCGGGTATTTATGGAAATAACATAATCGAGACTTTTTTATACCCAGTAATATCACTGACCAAATTCATTCAGATCTATTGGAGAACGCTATTAATCTAGTCCTCGTGCAAGTATTGGGGAATGCAGAAGACTATCAAAGGATCATTTTCCATCAACATGGTGCACCACTTCATTTCATTCAATCGGAGCGCCATTCTTGAATGAAAATTGTTCTCACGCCTGGATTGGAAGAAGAGGACATATTGAGTGGCCACCTAGATCACCTGATCTGGCTCCACAGGACTTTTATCTATGGGGTCACCTGAAATCCAAGATTTACGCTACCCATCCTGAGTCACTGGATTGTCTGCGAACTCGGATCCTAATGAATGCCGTCAAATTACACCAGAAATCTTATATTACTGCATGGAAGTAAATGGTGCCCATTTCCAGCATTTAATAAACTAATTACATTCCACTATTTTACCTGTCATTTCGTTATCGATGGAAATTTTGAAGCGAAATTTCAGGATCAGATACTAATCGATAAGATCTTCAGAATGAGGTATCGTAGAAAATAATAATTTTTTATTTCATAGATTTCAGTTTAGAAGAGAACACCCAGAAAGAAACCATTTATTGATGAATATATTTCCCAAAGTATCGAGATTACTTGAATAATTACTCGCTAGTAGTTTAACAAAGCCCCTGTCCACTCATCACGGAAAGAGGGCCGAAGTTTAAATAATGCTCCAACCCCCATCCATAATTCTGAGGAAATTTGACTTCATTTCTTTGGTTAGAACGAAATATTAGGTAATTTTTTCAATCCTTTATTATGGCAGGCAATTGAGACAATCTAAACAGTTCCCCATTTTTACCGAAGACGCTATCAAATTTTTCAAGACATACACCACCCTAATACCACATCCATGCCCAGAGCGGTCACACATCCATGGATATATCTCCGAAACCACTCGACGGATTTAACCCATCACCAAACTCAACCAGGATATCTATTTCTCAAATATACTGCAAATTTCAACTCTCTACTCCATTTCCGTTGGTAGTTATCATTCTTGCAGCCGGCCAGACGGAATCAAGTTTTACTCCGGATTCTTCATCGGTAAGTCGAAACTAAACTTTTTTCGTTTGGTCAATAATTCGAAAATTACAGCCATTTGGGAAAATTATCCGTTCAGGGGAACAAGCCCGCCAAAAACAAGAATGGAATACGTACGGACATGGCAGATACATTTAGTCACGTGTTTTAGAAACATAAATTTACTTTTTGCGCGCATGTTCAGGGGAACATCGCCAGAATTCAATCATGGTAATTAGTTGTAGAATGGCGACGCACAAAATTTTACGAAATTTCGTGGGAATCGTATCACTTGAAAATTTCGAAAAAAATCATTGAAAATCTTTGAAAAAAATCGATATCTCAGAAAATTTACAGCCAATTTCCAAATAAGAGCACGACCGGATCTATATTGTTGTAGATCTGAGCAGCATTGAGTGAGTTCAGCAGCTGGATAGGTGACCGTTGCCACGATAACTTTCGAATGGAAAGCAATTTTTAGAGTAGGTATAACTCAAAAAATATAGACGTAAAGAACTTTGTAAACTTTGTGAAGATCGTATTACTAAAAAATTAAAAAAAAAATTATAAAAAAATATTATGTATCTCATGATTACTTGAGAACGAAAAGACATAGCTACTTACAATTTTTAGGGTAAGTTGTGCATCCCAATGCGACAATTGAATTTGTTAAAAGTCATAATTGGTCAAACGGCTTTGGAGTTATATCAAACTGGAATTTGGTTGTTATTTCCCCAATAACTCAAAAAAATCGATGCTGATTCAATTCAAACATGGTGATTTAGGTTCAGAAAGCCGACACAAAATATTTCGCAAAATTTCATGAAGATCGTAGAAAATTTTAAAAAAATCATTGAAAGAAATTCTATATTTCAGAAAGAATTCGTCCCAAATCGCTGAAATTCTGCGAGAACCTTCAAAACCTACAAACCAGTTGCAATTCTGAAGAAAATCGGATCTGTTTTGTTGGAGATCCGAGCAGACTTGGCTGAGTTCCGATATTTTAAAGGGAATTTAAATCTAATACTCAGTTGAATGAATACGGCAATGGGATTTATGCACTTTTTTTTTCATATATTATTAGACATTTGATGAATTTCAATTCCGATAGAATGCATAGGTCAGAATTGAAAATTCTTTGATCTTAGACGATTCCCTCACTACTCAAGTCTTCAAAATGACACGAAATGTATTAATATCCTATAAAAGCTGAGAAAACGGTCTATATCGATGGTAAATTCGTTTAAGTGTATCCAATAGAGGTGAATGGACAATAGAACATACGCGCAAAAGCTCCTGACTTCTCGACAGTGCTTGTTGTATTGATGAAGCCATTGAAATTCCTTTTGAAAACTCTTCGTTTAATATGATGGTTGTCTATGAAATGAATATTTTCTCTTCTAAAGACATAATTGAAAATATATCTAAGACCATGATTGTGCCAGAAGACATTGCACTAGTGTGTACTGCTGAATATTTATTTTGTTCGCGCAACAACAGACTTTTCATTCATTATATTTTCATTGAAAATTGAGGAGCTCAGAGCAAAAGCGGCTGAAGCCGAAAATATTCATCATAGAGAAAATAGACAAATAAAATTTCGCACATGTTTGAACCTTGATCACCTTATCATTACAGGCGATTTTATAAGTTTTTTAATTTATTTGGTATCACGTGACTCTTAGGTTATTGTACATGGCACAATGCAGAAGTGGGTTGGGCCAGTCTTGCTTCAGCAAATTCCAACCGACTATTTGTGCAAAAGTGGATTTATGTGCGACATCTTGTGCTGAATGGTCGAAATAGGCTTGGGTTCAATTCGATTATGTGACTATAGCGTAACGATGGTTGAAATTCATTGTTTCAAATTAGAATTTATTCAGCAACAGGTGGATTGTGTACTTGCAACTAGTCATGCATTCCCAGAGAAACTTCATTTTGAGCTGATTTTAGAATAATGCTTCGGAGCTCTTGATTGACAATTCTACAATTTCAGATTATTAATTCTTCTGGTGACATATTCCCACAAAATGTTGTACTAGTGTCCTTATTTCACATCGAACTATTTGATTTCCAATCGATGATATTCGAAGCTAGATCTGTATAATTTCAGATATTAAGTATAGGTAGCAAAAGTTTTAAATGAGCAGATCTCTCATATGTCTATCGGAATTCAATGGGACACAATATTTGATCTGAAAGTCTACCCTAGAAAAGGTTATTTTTCGCAATTTACCCCACTCACAGACGGCCGGAAATAATTTCACTAAAAAATCTCCATGAGTGGGTCTGAACATGTTAGACTTTTCCAGTCTCAAAGTTCTCATAATACAAACATTCGAACGAAATAAAGGCGCCGGTGGAAGAGCAACAAAAATAAAATCAATACTCACAGGAATATCATATCACTGACTGTACAAACTGAGAGATGTTATGAGGGTTGTAGTGGCGGAAGTTTGAGGTAAAAATTTTAATTCGGTACTAGACGTATTGATCAAATGATTATGCGATGAACTGGTGTTGAGTTCGTACGATTTTAGAACAATGTCTTATTTATAGATACAATTGACGAATGGTACAACTTCAGTGTCAAATATCGAATGTCACAACGATCCTGAATTAGTTGGCCGGAGATAGCCGGCGGAGACTCCTTTTTAAGCACCCCCTTGTGAATCAACAGAAAGGTATTCCTGAGCTGGTAGAAGGCGCTGATTTATTTCAATGCCAATGGTATTGGACTGAACCTCATGCATTATCCTCCCAAGATTTCCCATCAATGCTCATATTATTATAGATCAGTTGTACCACTGAAATGACGTGGGAAATGAGTTTTGCGAGAGATGGTTTAGAAAAAATTATTATCTACTATGAAAATAATTATATTATTATCAATTTAAACTTAGCCAATATTCCACTTTTGTTTTTACTAGAGATATTCTGAACCCAATTTGATTAACTTACCAAAGTATATATTTCCATAATCATATGGATTATCCAAGAGCTATCTACAATAGTTGAGGTTATTTCACTGGTCACTTTGCTTTCAATCATACTTTGTTTGACATGTCTCTTAGCTGTAGATGAGATGAAAATGATGACATGTATGAACACAGATCAAGAAATTCATAGATACGGAAGTAAATGTTCGATTAAAGCATTCTTTGAAATTATAGAGTTACGATTCAATTTTGAAAAATCATATCTCCGAAAGTTTGAATTTGATAGAGCTGAAAATGATATCAATGGATTCTTATGATATAACTGCATCTTAAAAAAAATTGAATTTGAAATGTAAAAAAATTTTTTTTTCGTTACTCCGAAACCATCATGACCGATTTTAACCAATAACGAACTTAACCGAGATGCTTACCTCCCAAACCTACATAGAAAATTTCAACTGACTAACTCATTCCATTCGAGAGTAATCGTGTCTACTGCCGGCCGGACAGTATCGATTTTGACCACGGATTCTTGATCAGTGAGTAGAACCAAAAAGTTTGAGACCATTTTCAGCAAGTATTCGGAAATTACAGACATTTGGGCAAATTGTAGCACTCAGTTCCGAGGAACAAGTCCGCCAAATATGAGGACAAAGACAATTTGTCAGGCAATAACCGAAATGAAATTTATACTCTGTTATAGCAAACATTAAAATCTTGGTTGTGAGATGACTTAATAGTATATTATTCAGTTGTTGATTGGTTACTCACTAACAAACCTCTCGCACGTTCCTTGAAGTAGTTCTTTGTCCTGCCCTTACAGCGTCCCTTAACAAAAGAGATGAGCTGCAAGCGGCCTCCACAGATGATGCGACCTGATGACTCGAAGTGATCCGTGCAAAACCGCCTTCTGTATTCAGTGCGATAAATCCTCGGCCAGGGATTTGCAGGCCGGAATAATCTTCAATTCAGTCACGTAGTTAGCTCTCATTTCACCTAGGCACCCTATGATTGGTACGACAAACCTAACTTTATGCCTTGGATACAGGCTCCCCAGTTCGAACATACCCTTGCATTTTTCTACGGGGGAGGAAAATTCGACGACGAACAATTCCTTGAGTTATTTGTCCAGCAAGAGTATACCTGGCTTTATGGCGTGTTCCAGTAGATGCGAGCTCTGTCATTTTCAACAACTGCTGCAATCTCCAGAGGTACATATGATAGCACTGGTTCGTTGTCTATACTATAAACCTCTCTCAGATGGAAGTAGAGAATTCCGAGTGCCGAATGGTGTCTTTCCTCATATCCTGATGGAGCATGGACTCTACAAGCAGACAGAATGTGCATAACAGTTTCCTGCTGATTATGGCATGCTCTGCTAGTTTGTTGGGGTATCCCCTTTCATGATGTTCTTTTTATACCATCTGGTATTTATCGCCATCACATCACATCTTGACCATCCATAAGAAATCTCTCTGTTTCCGACTTGAGCCCACCTGACTTCAAAAAGGCGAAGGATAGTTCTTCCGACAGGCCCTGATCTTTTAAACTCCTGAAATATATGGAGTGCAGGTGTTTACTCATGTGATCATTTAGTAGTGTCTTCAGTTGTGCCTGTCATAACTCTCTGCTAATTCTTCTCTGGTCTGTTGGCGTGATAGGTGTCCCTGCTGTCAAATTAACTACCTTGAAAGAGTAGGTAGTCACCTACTAGTCCCGATAGTCCCGATAGTCATCGGGACTGTCAAGCTGTTCGTAGCAGACACTTTATTTTTCCCTGACAGCTGTGATTTCCATATATGAGAGTTTATCTATAATATTATTATGACCGTCATTATTCAAGAGGGTGAAGTTCACGATATCAGTCGAAAGAGAGTTTCGCAAATCGCCCGAAATATCACATCAGGTATAATTTAATACAGATCGTTACCATGGAGATGATACACTACGGAATTATGTTTTATTGGTGATTAATGAATGCCATCATACTTGAGTAAATATACGTGTTATGAACACATTATAAAACAGTCGTGGATTAAGAATATTCCTCCATTAGATAATTGAAGGAATATGAGAGAGGCTTCATGGGTCAAGAACGTCAATGTATTGATACAGAGAGAATTGTGAATAATAGGAAAGCACTAACGTGGGATCTGTTAAGTTTCATAGCCGACCTCGGATTTATTCATCAGTGAGTCAAAACTAACCGGTTGAGACCAATACCGGCCAAAAATTCGAAAATTCGCTTGTTCCAGTGAACAAGCGCGTCATTAACAGAAGCCCATAGTTAGAGAAGATTCGAAATGTATACAGTAGCGATGTTATGAGGATCAATGACTTATTTTAGCGATTGGAATACAGAATACACACACACAAAATTTCATAAAGATCAGATAATTATTTGATAAAGGTTCTTGTCCTGAAAGTAAGGAATTTAACCTTTCTGTTCGCACACCTTAACCCTCACGGTCCGAGTCGAAACCTCTTAGCATTGGAATTATTGAAAGATAGTGCTCATTGTTCCAAAATCGAACGATTTTTAGCCGGAATACTTGACAGTTGGACCATATCTAAACGCAAAACCTTCATTGGTAATTTATACGTTTGACCGTTGTTTTTTTACATTATAAATGTCAAATTATTTTTTTTAAGATGCAGTTCCATCATGAGAATCCATTGACATCATTTCTAACTCTGACAAGCTAATATATGATATGATTTTTCCAAATTTCAATAATACATCGTACTTATATGTTTTCACAGAATGCGAATTCTATCTGTCTGTGTTCTATCTGTGTTCACTGTTCATACTTGTCATCTTATCTACCTACATAATCACCAATTATAGGAAATTATCATTTTTGGGTGATATACCCCTACCCTATATGCCCTTGAATGATCCATGTGATGGAAATATATACTTTGGTAAGTTAATCAAATTAGGTTCAGAATATCTCCAGTGAAAATAAAACTGGAATATTGGCTAAGTTTCAATTGATATAATAAAATTTTCAGAGTAGATTTGAGGAATGAATATATCGGAAAAGTTCGTTATTAAATTTTAATTTAGTTTCTTTAATGATGCAGTTCTATTATAAAAATCCATTGTCCCATATACAGATTCCAGGATGGTTTTAGGGCTATTCATATTGTTTCCGAATCCTTTTTAGAATGGGTAGCGTATTTCAAATCTGCTTGATAAAATAGAGAATATTCCATTTTTAAAATTAAATTAAGATTTATTTCTTTTCGTTTTTTCATAGTGCGATATTTTCTGGACGATTATTCGAAAATTTTCTTTAGTACTAACCTGACAATAACGAACTTGTAGTGTATGAATTATCCAATTTGGTGGAGTCGTTCAGAAATAAAGTCGGTAGATACGGTGTGGAAAAGCCAAATGAATAAATTCATTATCTTGGTTACTGTAAATATTTATGGAAAATCCCGAAAAAAGTCAGATTTCAATTTTAAATTGTCATTATTCTTCGTAAAAATGCGATCCCTACCTTCAACCCCCTTCGAAGGACAGGTATCTACAGGGTGGGCCAAATTGGACACTTTTGAAGGGAAAGTCCTATTTCTGTACTAGATAGACGAAAACTGATGGCGATGTCGATGATTTTCATGAGAAACTCATAGGTGAAAACTGTGAGTCGTTATCTATCACCGTTACCTACATAGTTACAGGATGTTTTTCGATAATGTGCATTTTCTAAGTATTGCTGTAACGTTTCTTCTGTTCAAAATTTTCTATTTCTGTCAAAAACATTATTGTAGCTACTTTTTACGCAGAATTCAATGAGGATAATTAAATTTTCTGGAAACTGTTATTTTATCTCATCTCGGCATGAAAATATTTTTTTCAAATGGGACACCCCATGCATATATTTATTTCATTGCGGATTCGAAAGTTGAA
The DNA here is from genome assembly GCA_937662695.2 of Halyzia sedecimguttata. Taxonomy (NCBI): domain Eukaryota; kingdom Metazoa; phylum Arthropoda; class Insecta; order Coleoptera; family Coccinellidae; genus Halyzia; species Halyzia sedecimguttata. Next base: position 59,635,029 of record OW569413.2, read on the forward strand.
CAGAAGTTATGAAGCATATAGAGCTTTTACTGTTTGAAAAAACGTTTCACTATAATTTGCATTATTCAATTATTAATGTCATCCTCCAATACCTACTTATCTAAAGGTTGAAATTTGATTTCTTCAGAAAAATCTCATGTGTGATATATTTTTGAAATGGATATTTCAAGCTCTCTCGAAATATGCAATAATATACGGGGTGTCCCATTAAAAAAAAAATCCATACCGATATCTGATCAAATATCGGTTTGCGGAAAATTTAATTACCGTCATTGAATTCTATGTCAAAATTAGCTACTAGAATATTAGCTACATACGATACAGGAAAATGCACATTGTCGAAAAACACCCGGTAACTATGTAACGGTGACAGATATCCACATGCTCTTATAGTCAATGAGTTTCTCATTCCTCAGACACCGATATCAGTTTTCGTCTATCTGGTGCAGAAATAGGACTTCTACTTCAAAAGTGTCCAATTTGGCCCATCCTGTACAACCCCAATTTTTAACGCATATGATACAAATCACTTAGCAACGAACCAAAATTTTTGAATATCAATGCAGCGTGAAAATATCCGGGTATTTGCACGTGTGCATTAGTTGAATATTTTTGTGACGTTTTAAACCATGGAAAACATTCGGGATGACTGTCAAAAAGATTTTATTTATTTCAAATACAGTTATATTATTTATGTCCTGCAGTTTGAACTAAGTGAAATTATTTTCGGGAAATAGTCCTTCATACACCCCACGTGCTTGCCAAATTATGGAAGACTTTCTCTACTGTACTTTGTGCAGTCGGGAAAATATTCGAGTATTTGGCAAGCACTCGGGATATAACTACTGAATACTATTCTATATCCTGAATATTATTTTTCCACAACTATTTGGTGACTTATTTATGCTGTTCAATTTAAATGAAAATATTAGTTTGAAAATGATTTCATCCAATAAGTGATATATTAGAATTTAAAATGTGCCTGAAATATGCTCGTCTGAATCAAAAACATAATAGCTATTTAAGAAAAAGCATAAGCAACTACCTTATAACACTGTTTCCGAATGGTCTAACACAATTCACAACATTCTATGAGTAAACTTTTTCCATCGGTCAACCTTGCGCACACGGCATGGTAGGTATATTACATAAGTCAAATAACGTATCATATAATTAGTTTCCTTTTTACAGTAATGATATTTGAACTGGATTCCCCTGTGCTCTGGTTATCGCTCCAGCAATCCCATGCCAGAGAGAGGCGTGACCTATGGAAACTTCTTCCATTGGAAGGAGATAACGCAAGCGGAAACAGTATGTGTTAGGGCGCCGCGGCGTCCAATATGGTTGACGGCTTACGACACAAAAGGGGGGGTGCAGACCTCCCACTAATACCGGAGTATAAACGATTAAACCTTCACGTATCACAATATTAATAAGTAGTAGCTGTGTTTTCATCTATTGCATTATTTATAAGAAGGTTTCAAGGAAGAAGGTGTTTTTGACGCCTTTAGAAAGTAAATTGAATTTGATCTAGTTCCGTTATCACTGGATAGGTATATTCATATTCCCTATAATGAACGTACAATATTTTCAAAATACAGTAATACAGCACACAGACCTCACATGTTGAATGACATGTTAATTTCATATATGAAATTATTTACCTTTATCGTTTCATTGAAGATGACAGCCGAGTCACCCGCAATGTCCGAGACGTTGTTAAATCGCTAATTATCGAGTTAGGTACATTCAAAGCCTTATCGTATCATTGACAGCGGCGATGCGAAAATAAAAGCAACAAGATAAGATTCAAAACCTCCTACATACAATAAGGCCAGTCATCAAAAACAATATGGCCGCCATATGATGGAGAAAAGGCGGAAAATTCAGAAGTAGAATTATAGAATTTTTGTCATATTCAAACAAATTGATGAATTATACATGCCATGCAATAATTAGATGACTTTATTTAATAGCGCACGTATATATTGTCCATTGGTCATCTATTGGATGATTTCGAATCTTAACAAAAATAGCATAATCTTCCTGATACTCAAGTGATGCCTAGGACCAAGTTACATAATGTGGTTTGATCAAAAATTTTTAGCACTAGTTTCACATTCTGCTTTTCAATTGATGTTGGATATAAGGATATGGTAGGTCTACCAGTTATTCCTAATATTTTTCAAAAGATGAACGGAGTAGACAGCATAAAAAGAGGGTATTTTATGATCAGAAGTATGTTTATATAAAATATCCTTGGGCTATCCTTTTCTTCATTTCCCCTCTCCAATGGATCCGACTGCTGTGAGGGCCACTCCGAGATAGGCATATTCATCTACTCTCTGTATTAATTCATCTCGCAGGATAAGATCACTCCTGCCATTATTCACAACAATATATTTAGTTTTTGAGGTGTTTATGTCAGGTCATCAGCGAAGTGTAGAGCGAAAAGTATATCTTATTTCCTATTGGAATTTCCATATTCCGACATTTTCTTCGCCAATGTTTCAGAATCGAGGCACGATAGACCTTAAACAGCGTCGGTGCTATCGGACAGTCCCGTCGGAGACCTTTTGAGATACGAAACTCCTTAGACAGTTTGGTTCCCACCTTCACCCTTGCTGAAATATCCCTTAAGATCTCCTTCACTCCCCTAATTGTATATCTGGCTTACGCAATTTTCTTCCATGGTCTTCCACAATTTAGCGAGGGGTACACTATCATAAGCCTTCTGCAAGTAAAAAAAATCGAGTTCTTCTCTGTTCTTTATTCCACAAGCTGCTTCAGGCAAAACATTTTGTCAACGCATGATTTTCCTGCCTGAACCCTTTATACTCTTCTATGACAAGTATTTCATCTTCTGTTCTTCCTTTTATTATTCTTCCATATAATCTGGACAATGAATTGGTAACAGTGAGTCCACGGTAATTTGGACATAAAAATATTACGAATCTCCACTTGAAATCAAATTTTCAATATTGATTTGAACATTCACTATTGACAAACAAAACAGCTGTTGTTGAATTTTCATCAACTATCGCCGCCATAGTGTAAAAAGTGATGGGAGTTGATTGGCCTTCCTTTTAGTAGGTGTTGTAAGATTTTATATCAATCAATCATCAGTCATTAATCAATCTTCTGAGTTGCGTTCGAAAATTAACTCTGTAGAGTAATATTTACTCCATTGCGTTCGAAAACTGAAAGGTTGAGTAAATTTTACTCTGTGTCAGTCGTCCGAAAAGTCGGAGTATTCGACTCGGAGTTCATTTTACTCCTGTCAAAATTGACATACCTCATGGGAAGGAAAATCTAGTATCTTTGTCTAACTGTTTTATGAATGTTTTGTGAGGTAATTTAATAGTTTTTATACTGCTCACAATATCTATTTATGATTAGAGTTACATATATGTGAAGAAAACAATAATAATAGGATATTTCTTAAACCAACATAACCTATTTTCCGATATTGGCACCTTCTGTCACTGTCAGTGTCAGAGTAACTCTAGAGTAAATCTGTCAAACCTTCAAAAACTCTACTCTACTCCGTGGAGTTAATTTTCGAACACAACTCTGAAGATATACCTATGATCGTGGACGTTAAAGGCAAAGGAGTATCCATCCAATTTGAAAACTGTCAAAATATTGTTTTACATGCTTATGACAACTAGTTCTAATATTATTTGGTATCTAACGCTAACGTATTATGCTTTCGTAACTAACGTATTAAATTATGGTAAGTGATGTATTATGAGTAACTAAGGCTTTATGTAGGTTTTGATACGTTTATGATGTTTATCGTATCATTGAAGATTAAGACATTTTTGTATGAAATCTTTATTAATAATTCTTAACAATATAAAAGTACCAGAACCTATAGTTACTGATAATACATTAGTAATATGTTAGTTACGAAAGCATAATACGTTAGATACCAAATAATATTGGAACTAGTTGTCATAAGCATGCAAAACAATATTATCAGTTTCCAAATTTGATGGATACACCTTTGCCTCCATAGATATCATAGGTATATTAACTGAAGATTGATTAATGACCGAGCAAGCACACCTTTCGATTTCGTACGGTTCCCCAGTGCATAATGCTTTATGTATGGTTTTAGTACGTTCATAATGTTGATAATTATTAATAAAGATATCATATAAAAATGTCTGATGATGATGATGATACGATAAACATCATAAACGTACCAAAACGTACATAAAACTTTAGTAACTCATAATAAATTAGAAACCATTATTTAATACGTTAGTTACGAAAGCATAATACGTGGTCATTTTCGCTAATTCATTGGTTCGACAGGCTCTTCCAATTCCAATTAAAAAACCCCTCTTCTGGGGCAGAACGCACAAATACTTTGAATTGTTCTCTTGTAAATACTTTTGATTTTTATGAACTATATTCAAAGTTTATCTTCTTGATGGAACGTATTGAGGCGCCGTATTTGTCCCTTTTTCCTCTTTCCTTCAGTTCTAAAGTCGCTCGTAACATGGAATATTTCGGCCATAAGGATGAAGCAGAATTGTACCCAGAAAGCTTTGCGAAATACGCCAGTGTTTCATCTGAACCTTGAACATGTAATTTATTTCGCCACTCACAAAACTGCCGATTATCTTTTTCATAATGGATTTTAGATTTGTCCGGAAGCAAGTTCAACCTTATAGTGTTGGCTGCAGCTAATATATCTTCAGGAATATCAAAATGTTGCATGACTTTAATGATGACTTAAGATGCCAAAATGAAATGACATAAAACCTTGTTGCTTTCATTTTCACATCACCGTTGTCAATGATACGATAAAGCTTTGTCTGTAACTCGATTGTTAGCGATTCAACACCGTGTCTGAAATTGCGGGTGACTCGGCTGTCGCCTCGTAAGCTAGCAATATCCTCGATTATTATAAGTCGCATAATAATCTCGATATATTAATAGCTAGTAGATTATGATAATATTATATGATTATATTGACACTCCGAAAAAATTCCTCATAAGCTCTCAAGAGCTTGTGCGAGCAATGAGAATCAATTGTATTCTGTGCAGACTTTGTTACTTTGTAATTATGCCACCTTAGACACAGCACTGTGTTACATTTCCACCCAACTGTGAATGGTGACCGCTACCGTCCTTATATGAAATTCCTTTGCTAGTCCCTCTCAAGAGCGTCGGCAAATGCGTAGACTATTTTTCGATTCTTGAATTTCTTCATTCAGAATAAAAATTAATTTTGGATTCGACATATCGTACAGGGTGAGAAAATGAATCATTCATAGGAAAAGGTTTTTTTCCCACTGAACGACGGCAAATGCATTCAATTCTACAATTCTCTTATTCAGCATATCGCACAGTGAGAGAAAATACATCCTTCACAGGAAAATATTTTTTTTCTGAATCATGGGGATTGTAGAATCGGAAAATACTAGAAGCATATGTCGTCTTTAAGTGAAAAGAAAATATTTTCCTATAAAGGATTTATTTTCTCATGCTGTACGATACATCGACCAAATATTCACTTTTAATCTGAATGAGGTTCATCATAGGAATTCAAGAATCGAAAAATACTCATTGCATTTATTTGCTGCAGTTCAGTGAGAAACTCTCAAGAATGACAAGTTCAAAAATATTATATCATGATACAGTTGTATATAAGTGACCTTCAAAGCATACGCAAGAAGTTTGATGGTACGAAGTGGAGCGGAATGCTCTCAACGTTGCAATAAGTGCTACAAAGGAACTTACCCACTTGTATCATACGCTTTTTGAGCGCATATTCTGGGGAACAGCGTGCTATCATTTTGCCGAAATTTATGTAATTTTCGAAATTTTTGCCAAAAGTAATCTCAGACGATTAGGTTCAGCTCATTCATGAAGAATTCGGGGTCAAATTTGATTCTGTCCTGCCGACCTGACCTGTTGCCACGATAACTCTCGAACGGAAGACTATATCGACTTGAAACTTTCAGGGTAGATGGTGCGACGCGACCTATTCCGACGGACAGGTTCGTTAATGGGCATAATCAGACCAACGGTTTCCGAGTAATCATTTTGTTTTCAACCAATACAGATCCGATCGACTTGACATTTCGTAAATAGTTTTAGAATACCAACACAAAGATGTGTGAAATTTTATGAGCATTGTATGATTAGAAAATTAAAAAAAAATATTAAGAAATATTATTCATCTCACGATATTTTGAGAAACAGAATACATAGAGGAGATAGCGACTTGCAATTTTTAGGGTAGGTTGCGCATCTGAATGCGACATTTGAGTTTGTTAATCGGCATAATCGGTTTTGGAGTTATATACATCTGAAATGTTGTTGTTATTTCCTCAATAACTCATGAAATACAAATCCGATCCAAATTAACCATTGTAATTAATTGTATAATGCCGACGCGCAAATTTTTGCGGTATCCCGTGAAGATCATATCACTAGGAAATTTTTTTCACGTCAAAAATTTTATATTTCAGAAACTATGCGACAGAATCAGCTGAAATTCCCCACATAACTCTGAGCCACCATTTTACAAACGAGTACCGAATTTCAGCTCGATCGACTTTGTATGAGGCGTGAATAGAAAATGGAACATGATAATAAGTTTATTCAAAGTAGGTAAGTAAGCACCTAAATGAGTAAATGAGTAAGTTATGCTCAGACAAAGTAAGGAATTATTTAACAATTTCAAATGTAGATTTATGGAGTAGAAAGATAGTACTACATTCTGGTAAAAGATACTTCCGAACAATCAAGTCCCCACTAAGGGCGAGATACTCATACCAAAGTATTGACAATCATTAGGAAGAGACCCGTCAAAATCTTATTCGAGAATACGCATAATATGTGGGAAAGCCCTGTAGAAAGGAACCTTGGCACTCTTGTTCGAACTTTGATGAATCATATCTCCGAAAGTATTGGTTTCTCACAGTTGGGAATGATATCAATGGATTCTTATGTTATAACTGCATCATAAAGGAAACTGAATTAAAATTAAATAACGAAATTGCCGAGATATATTCATTCCTCAAATTGACTCTGATAACTATATTATATCAATTGAAACTTAGCAAATTTTCCAGTTTTGTTTTCACTGGAAATATTCTGAACTCAATTTTATTAACATCATATGAATTATCCGAGGGCATATACAGTAGGGGTGTACCACCCAAAAATTATAATATTCTATAATTGTTTGCATTCAGCCATACTTTGTTTTCTAGTACAGAAATAAATTTGACATGTCTCTTATAGGTAGATAAGATGACATGTATGAACAGTGAACACATCAGGTAGAACACAGACAGATAAAATTCGCATTATGTGAATTATTATGAGTACGATGTATTATTGAAATTTTAAAAATCCTATCTCCGAAATTATCAGCTTGTTACAATTGAAAATATCATCAATGGATTATTATGGTCGAACTAAATCTTAAAAAAAAAATTGTTAAATTAATTATTTAATTAATTTGAAATTTCTAATGTAAAAGAAATTTTTTTTTGCGTTCTACTCCTAAACCATGCCGATTTTACCCAATAACGAACTCAACTGAGATATTTATCTCCTAAACCTACTCTGAAAAACTGTCTAGCTCATTCCATTCGAGAGTTATCGTGTTAACGGAGGGCCGGCCGGACCGCCGAATGGAATTGATTTTGACCACGGATTCTTGATCAGTGAGTCGAACCAAATCGCTTAAGACCATTTTCATCCGATAATTCGAAAATCACAGTCATTTGGGCTAATTGATAAGCGCACTCTGTTCCAAGGAACAAGAGCGCCAAAAATTGTTGAAAATCCACTAAAACAAATATAATATAATAAAACTGTACTAAATATAACAAAGACAGGCTAAATAGGACATATGTACATATAAACATTGAAACATAAATATAACAACGAAGACAACGATAAAAAATGATAAATAGGTCCAACAGACACTAAAATATTTCAACACTTGAACAACAAGTGGATTACCACACGTTCTAAGGAAAGAACATACAAGCGCGCAATATCTCCTGACTTCAGTCAGTGCTTTTCTCAAATGATCGAATTTACCATTTGGCCAATTATGCCAAATAAGAAACTCAAATGTCGCATTCGGATAGGCAACCTACCCTAAGAATTGCAAGTCGCTATCTCATTCCGTTCTCAAGGTAATCGTGACATTCATAATATTTTTTCGTAATTTTTTTAATATTTTCTAATTGTACGGTCCTGACAAAATTTTACACACGTCTTTATGTCGATATTTTACAACTAGCTACCAAGTTTCAATTCGATCGGGTCTGTATTTTTTGAGTCATTGAGAAAAATAATATTCCAGAGAGGTTATAACTCCGAAACCGTTGGGCCGATTATGCCTATTAACAAACTCAAATGTCGCATTGAGATGCACAATTGAGCTACCCTAAAAATTGCAGGTCCCTATCTCTTTCCGTTCTCAGGTTATCGTGACAGAAATAATATTTTATATAAATTTTCTAGTTAGAAGATTCTCACAAAATTTCACAAATGTCTTTGTGTCAGTATTCTACAACCACTACCAAGTTTCAATTCGATCGAATCTGTATTGGTTGATGACAAAATTATTACTCGGAAACCGTTGGGCCGATTACTCCCATTAATGAACTAGGGCATCGTATTTAGACGGTCCACTTAACCTCAATTTCAATTTGCTATGTTCAACCGTTCTCAAGTTATCACGGCAACAGCCGGCAAGGCAGAATCAAATTTGACTTCGAATTCCCCATCAGTGAGTCGAACCTAATCGTTTGAGACCATATTCGGCCAAAAATTCCAACATTACAGATGTTTGGGTAAAATGATAACGGGATGTTCCCCAGAACATGCGCGTAAAAAATAGTTGATGTTTATCGTTCACTAGAAGATATTGCCAACATAAAGTTGTAATCTCTCTTCAATCGAATATCATGTTTGAAGTACGGATATGAACTCACCTGTGGCTGAAGCAGAAGCATGCTTGATTGAGGACTAGATGGAGCGGAAGGCTGAGCACTCGCCGCCACCAGAGGGGCACTAGAGAGGTCGCCTTGTACCAAGAGTGTACCTGAAACAAATTCTCAATTCAAACCTACTAGAGTAATATGGAAAATTAATCAGACAAAAATGTATGGCTCTAATTACAGTCTGCAACTCCGCATGTTGTTTACCTTGATCGATTTGAAAATTATTAATGTTGGGAATAAGCTGTTCTGATTTTACTATAATGTTACAAATTAAGGAGAAAATCCTATTGAAAAATAATGTTTGCAAATGATAGAGGATTGTACAAGAACTCATAATTTAATCCTTTAAGAAGGCAAATACGTTGCTAGCTCTATTTCACTCATATCAAAATCTGACCAACCGTCTTTGAATTATGATTGGTCTTACAACTTTGGTGTTTTCAACAACTCAACCATGGATACGGACTGTTTGACAAATGTTAAATATAAATTACATACGTCAACATGAGTCATTTTGTTCGTGAAATTGTCTAATGAAATATCACTGGTGACTGGACTTATCTCATGAGTCTGTCTTTTATTTCTTTACTCAACTGAGTTGCTTAGAGAAAACACTACTCGTATTTAGGTTAAGAAATAAGTCGACAGACATATCGCGAAAATTCAATCACTTGTGATATTACTGATGATAATCAATTTAGCATTTCCCTCAGCATCAGTTCATTCATTTAAAGAATAGTTAATACAGAAAAATGTATTGCTTGAGCGAAAGTTAGATATTGGGAATGTGCAAATTGAAAATATCATAACAAAATATCTCGATACGGCTAATAGTTCAAAAATAGTAATTTACGTAACAAGTCCGGAAAATAGGGTTTTTTTTGGACGAATAGACAAAATTCTAGGACGAGCGTAAGCGAGTCCTAGAAGTCTATGAGTCCAAAAAAACCTTTTTCGGGCGTGTTGCGTACAATATTTTTTCGGCAACCGTGTAGAATAACAAATCAATGAGACGACACATTTCTTTTTTATATATTTTGATTCTTATTCAAATTAAACAGAACAGAAAATATAACATGTTAACTATTTTATATGAACTGTCAGCCATTTTCTCAGTGCTATGGTAACTTCATTTATCAAAAATATACCTACCAAGATTTTCATATTTACAATGACCATAACGACGTGATTCTTCCGGCCTAGTCCGGGAAGTACGTACTTCCCGGACTAGGCCGGGAAATGCTTCTTTCTCAAAGAAAAAGCGTCCGGGAAGTGGGCACTTCCCGGACGGTTGCCGAAAAAAATTATTTTCTCTATTTCAGTATCGTAATGAGTTAATTCCAGCACTAAAAACAGTGCTGGAATGAACTCATTACCGCATTGTTTCTAGTTATATTTTTCGTTTTGTGGTAGTCAGCACTGACATTTGTTCCTATCAAATTTCAACACACGTCAATTATCAATGTATATAATCTGGATTTAGTGAAATAATTGGGAGGGAAAATATTTATTTTCATTGAAAAATAAGGTACTAGAGATTTCCTTCTTGCTAATTTTGAATAATTCATGCTATTAGGAAACTGTTTTAAATCTTATCTCCATGCCATAGGTATGATTCAAATTCAAATTCCGTAATCTGTCAACTTTCGTAACAGTCACACCAACTGCCAAGATACAATACAAAAGTCACTAGGATGTTTAATCCGGATTTTTCATTAAATTTCAACAGTATTTTACAAAACTTGCCTGAAATGGAGAAAATATCGTCTAATACTCGTTGCAGAAGGCTATTCCAACACTCATTCGTTCGAAAACTCGCTCCTTTGTCGCTCGTTTTCGAATTTCGCATTCGTGTTTGAATAGGAGCCCATTCTGCAACTTGTATTAGAATATACTATTCTCTATTTCAGTATCGTAATGAGTCCATTCCAGCACTAAAAACAGTGCTGGAATTAACACATTCCCGCATTGTTTCTAGTGATATTTTTCGTTTTGTGGTAGTCAGCACTGACATTCGATCCTATCAAATTTCAACATTTTCAATAGTATTCTACAAAACTGGCCTGAAATAAAGAAAATATCGTCTAATACTCGTTGCTGAAGGCAATTCTAACACTCATGCGTTCAAAAACTCGCTCCTTCGTCGCTCGTTTTCGAATTTCGCATTCGTGTTTTAATAGGAGCCCATTCTGCAACTTGTTTTAGAATATACTACTATAGTCTTCAAAATACATTTAGTAAGTATGTTTAGCATTTGAAACAACCCAATATAATGATGCATAATAGTTTTTTATGTAATCAGTTACGAAATGCCTAACTTTAACGCGTGAGCTCACAAGATGATCTCAAGAGGATCGTATAACTAGAAAAAGAATAAAAAAATGCCTTCTTCAAAAGTTTAATATTTCAGAAACTATTCGGCAAATATTCATTGGGCATTGTGATTGGAGGATGTGGAATAGAATGGAAGTTTTATTATGTTTAAGTATTTATTATATTATTTCTGATAATATTATTGACTATTCCTCTGAAAGAGGATGAATTATCCAACTGCATCAAAATTTTTCCCAACTTCTTAGAAATTTCTCCAACTGCTTTGAAATTTTCCAACTTCTTCGGAATTTTTCCAATTGTTTCGAAATTTTTCCAACTGATTCAAAATTTTTACAACTTCTTCGAAATGTTTCCAACTGCTTTGAACTTTTTCCAACTGCTTCGAAATTTTTTAAACTGCATTAAATTTTTTTCCTCTGCTTTGAAACATTAAGTCAACATTAGGACCTTAAGGCCCGTTCCTGAACATAAAAACTCGTTTTCCGAAATGTTTTCAACTGTATCGAAATTTTTCCAACTGCTTTGAAATTTTTCCAACTGCTTCGAAATTTTTCCAACTGCTTCGAAATTTATCCAATCCTTTGAAATTTTTTCAACTGCTTTGGAAATTTGCTAACCCCGGTCAACATTAGGACCCTTAGGCCCGTTCCTGAACATCAAAACTCGTTTTCTGAAATTCAAACTTATCTATTTTTATTATTGATAGAATGGAGAAAACTGCGTACTTACATGTTTACGTTGCTAAATGCAATAGAAATAAAAGCTTTTTAAAATGGATCATCCCCCACCTTAGGCCCGTGCCTGACTGCATGAAGTTGATTATAAATAAAGTGAATGTCAGCACTTGAAGAAATGCATTGGGCATCAACTGAATTTAAATTTCAAAATTAAATAATTCCAAAATTACAAAGCATAGCTTCCGGCAATCTAATGTAAAATGGCGGCTTGAAGGTTAGTGCAGAAATTCAGCGTAATCTGACAAAAAATTTCTACAACTAATTACCAAGTTTCAGTTCGACCGGATACGTAATTTTTGAGTTACTGAGGAACTATCAACAAAAATACAGATGGGTATAACTCCGAAATTGTTTGGTCGATTATGCCCATTAACGAACTTAAGCGTCGCATTTGGAGGCGCAACCTACCCCGAAAATTGCAAGATACTTTTTCCGTTCGAACGTTGTCGTGGCAAGAACTACCGGGCAGAATCGAATTTCACCTAGAATTCTTCATCAGTGAGTCGAACTCAACGTCTGAGACTATTTTCTGCAAAAAATTTCAAAAATACAGACATTTGGACAAAATGTTACGCTATCCCCATGAAGATGTGTGCAAAAATGAAAATAATAAAAATAAATCCGGACATGGTATCAAGAGTTTTATTGCGCTCGTTAATTTCACCCACTCAGTTTTGCATAACAAATTGCCTTAATTTATTACGAAGAAGCAACAGAATATCATTAATAGTTTGATTTTATCGTAGTATTTACTGGATTGTACGCTGGGTTATTCATTACCTAATACCCGGTAGAAAAAAATATTATATAATTACGGAACAGAATATGTGCCTTCTGCTCCACCATCCAAAACTTTCATTACAATTTCAAAATTGTTTTTTTGGATAAATACACAAATTGTTTGAATTATAGCTTAAAATTTACAATATTTTCTCATATCTGTGTTAGGATATCTATACAATAATAAGTCCGTTCCTCATAGTAGGGGAGCCCACGTAGCTAATTCGGGATTTACTCGAGCGTCATAGAGAGCTATTGGGTTGTCAAGCTTAGATGATAAGAAGAAAAAAATGTTATATAATATATACCCGTTCATTAGTGGGGTGAGCGGATATAAATTTTCAAAAATGTAAAAAAAAACCGTTACGTGGACATACTCGAGCGCGTCAGATATTGTTAGCATATGTGTCCTACGTATTTTAAAAAATGTATAGATGTTAATCTGATCGTTTCCATGATGGAGGTGATCATACGTAAGGGTTGAAAATGAAAAAAATTTTTTTTTATCGAACTCGATAGACTTTCTAAGGGGGTGTTAAGTGAACCTTAAAAGATGCTCTTGTATAATAATCTGACGATTGGGATGTAACGCAAACTCGTGGTCATTATTAGAATATGCAAAAAAAATCGCCATTTAGAAATACTCAAGCGCGTCAGATTAAGATATATATGGTTCATCAATATGGCCTAGACGTGCTGTCTTCTAATCTGACGATTGTCTGGAGGGATTCGCTGAATCTGACAATAAAATTTATTTTTTTTTTATTTTTTTAAATCATTGCACTTAATTAATTGAAAAGCTCAGGAAATAGCGTGCAAATGAAAAAGCTTATGTTGTTTTGAGGAGAATATTTATAAAAATAATAATTATACAAAATTTAATTTTTAAGGGTATTTTTTTTTAATCATCTTCATCTGTAGAATCCTCTTCCGGAGTGGGACGGAGTGAGAGAGCAATAGAGAGAAAGAGTGAGAGGAGAATAGAAACACGGAGAGGGGAATATAGGCATGGCATAGCTGCACGCATTCAACTTTATCAATTAATTTTTATTACTTCGGCTTGTGAAAATCGTCAGATTATATATTTTTCGTAATTCTTGCATTATTCCCTTCAATATAAAAAAAAAATTTACCACGCTCGAGAATGTCAAGATATCGTTTTTTTTTACAACTTTGTAGCCCTCCCCCTTCTTTACGTCACTCTCAAATTGTCAGATTAATGGAATATACACTTTTTAGCATGTAACTAACTCGCCCTACCTTAATCTGACGCGCTCGAGAATTTCCGATGATCAACTTTTTTTTACTAATCTGATGCTTCATCCTTGACGGGCGGCCATATATATATGGCTCATATTTGGTGGAAAAACTTAACCAGGTACAAGGTATCCCCCCATATATTAATCTGCCGCGCTTCAGTAAATCCCAAAATCCCCGCTTGGGCTCCCCTACTATCATCTCCAACAGAGTAACTTCAAGGAAACAATATAACGTACGCGCGAAAAATATGCGAATCCGTTAAACTATGAAATATCCAGGCCGATCTTGGTGGTGTAGTGGACTGGAGGCTGCTCTACAACACCAGTGGTTGCAGGTTCAAATTCTGCCGAGGGCTTGAGTGGAGTGTTTGTCTTGGAAATATTAATAGTAATTCTCATGATTACGTATGTTGGGTAATACTTCACTGATGAAAATAGAAAACGGACCATCCAGAAAGAGTCACTCTGTGTTGCTAGTCTGTAGGTATTCAATAAAATGTGTTAACTCCACCAAAAACTTCCTCTATGATAATTTTTCAGAGATCCAAGAAACAATTTATATTCAATAAAATTCATGGCACCGACAGGATGGATTGCTTACTTCAATATCCGGTATCGGGTCAAATGGTTTCCAGAGATAAGTTAATTTATTTTATAATAATGCAGCATCATAGCTGAATCACTAAATAGTGCCTTTTTGGGTTTTCTCTTATTATTATTGAATGATTTCTTTCTGGGTTTTCTCTCCCAAACTCTGAAAAATATCTCTTAAGAAAATTCTATATCAGACTCCTTCGTCAGACACTCGACGAAATCTTCAGAATTATTTTTTGTTGATAGCTATTCTAAAATGCGAGAGAATTGTCACATTGACAGTATTTGAAAATCATATAGTAACATAGTTTTACTTTGCATAGAAATTTTCAAGTTCCAACTCCTTTTTCAATCCATCCAGCGAAATATGGTCCATACCAATTGAGTAATTTGCAAAATTGCATTGTCTGTTCAACAAAATACAAGTTGACTACTTGATTTTCCTTTTGATGTAATCAGATTCTGTCATCAGAATCTTTGTATTACTCCAATCCATCATGTATTGTGATCTCCTTCGATTGTACATACATGTTCTACTATTTTTGATTTTTGTGTGTCTCTATTTCTCAAGTTGTTCTTATGTTCCGACTTTCCTTCTTCTAGTAGTCTTTATGTTTCTCCTGTGTACGATAAACCTTTAATACGAGGAATATTATATACACAGTTTTATGATTTTTGTTTTCCATTAATGGTCTTTGTTAATAAAGACCTAAGATCATTTTGTGTTTTGAGGACGGTTTTTATATTAAACTTAAAACCGATTCTTCTGATTTTTTCAGAAAGGCCACGAACATAAGGGATCACATTCAACAGATTATGTTGTTCTTCTTGTTGATTATTATGCTGTACTTGATTGATTTTTATTTTATTAGAAGTTCTTTTATCTAAACTCATGATTGATGTATTTATGAATTGCCTTGGATATCCATTTTCTTCAACAAATTTTTTGATGAAATCAATTTCAATATTTCGATTTTCAAGAGTAGAACAAATTTGGTTCGAATAGAAATTTAAATATCTATTTGTATGTGTCTGCTTCCTGAAGATACTAGTTTTGAAATGGTTCGGATGCTTGATTATCGAAACATCTAGTAAAGAAAGCTGATTATTTTTCTCTATTTCCAAAGTGAATTTTATTGTAGATTCCATTGAATTTGCTTAACTCTTCTCTACCATGTTGCATATCGCCACTAAGCTTTTGATTTCATCAAATATGTATCCAAGAAAGTTTCTTAAAAATTTTCCATTAATATATTACTCACAAGCTGGCCCGGCGAACTTCGCACCGCCTAAGTTAATAAACAAAAAATGCTACGAATGAAGTTCTATTATTATTTTCGATTAATTCCACATTATGTTGCTTACTCACAAAACAGAGTTTTCCTGAAATACTGGCTATTTATAAGGTTTCAATTTGTTTTTGACAGACACACACAGTTATGATACAGTATCTTAATCAATTTAAAGCTTTCTGATAAACAATATTTTTTGTTTTGTTATGTATTGTAAATAAATAAAGATGTTTTCCGACGCGCGAACACGCGACGTATAATTGTCCATGCGCCATATCCATACATCAAAGGAAAAACAAAATTTTACATTATGAGAATCCATCCAAGGTACCTATTTGGTTAATGCTTTGTTTGTCGCACAAATCACTTCAATTGTGTACAATTGTGCCGTGATATGAAGAACACGCTGTATAGTAATGGTTTATTTTCAAGGATATATGCCTCGAAAGTATATTATTTAACACAATTGAATGAAATTGTACGATTGGCATGAAAAACAGCAAGTTGCAATTGACGTTAAAAGAAAAACACCCTGGATGACAATTTCGGACAAATACATTATGACAATCCATCCAAGGTGCCTATTTAGTTAATGCTTTGTTTGTGGCACAAACCACTTCAATCGCATACAAATGTGCCGTGAGAAAAAGAACCCCCTTTATAGAAATGGTTTATTTTCAATGATGTATGCCTCGAAAGTATATTTTTTTAACTCAATTGAATTAAATTGTACGATTGGCGTGAAATACAGCAAGTTGCAATTGACGTTGAAAGAAAAACACCCTGTATGAAAATTTCGGACTAATACATTATGTGAATCCATTCAAGGTACCTATTTAGTTAATGCTTTGTTTGTGGCACAAACCACTTCAATCGCGTACAATTGTGCCATGATATATAGAACACCCTGTATGGTAATGGTTTATTTTAGATGATTTATGCCTCGAAGGTATATTTTTCAACACACTTGAGTGAAATTGTACGATTGGCGTGAAAAACAGCAAGTTGCAATTGACGTTAAAAGAAAAACACCCTGTATGCGCAATTTTTTAAATTTTTTCTGGCATAAGAACCTTCTCCCGACAATAACAAACACAACAAAAAAAATATTATTGAAATCGGTCCAGCCGTTCACGGGTGATGGCGTGACCAAGGGATATAGGGATTCATTTTTGGCGCTTTTGTTCCTCGGAACAGAGTGCTTATCAATTTGCCAAAATGTCGGTAATTTTCGAATTTTTGGCTGAAGATGGTCTCAAACGATTTGGTTCGACTCACTGATCGAGAAGTCGTGATGAAATCGATTCTGTCCGGCCGTCCGTTAACACGATAACTCTCGAACGAAAGGAGTTAGAGGATTGAAATTTGCAGGGTAGGTTTGGAGCTTAAATATCTCAGACGAGTTCGTTAAGGGGCGGAATCCACCAAGCGATTTCGGAGTTATGGCCGTTTTTAGTAATAATTTTTTTCATGAATATTTCCGAAACCGATCACTCGATCTATCTGAAATTGGGCATCAAATTGTAGAATAATGAGCTCTATACGCATGCGAAGTTTTCTATTGATCGGGTTGCTGTAAAGTGTCAAAACGAAAATTTTTTTATTTTTAAATATTGTTTCTACAATAACTCTCGAACAGAATGAGGTAGGCAGTTGAAATTTTCAGAGTAGGTTTGGGAGATGAATATCTCAGTTTAGTTCGTTATTGGGCAAAATATGGTTTCGGAGGAACGAAAGAAATATTTTTTTTTTAACCTACAAATTTCAAATTATTTAGTATGCAGTTTCACCATAAAAATCCATTGATATCATTTTCAACTCAAACAATCTAATATTTTCGGAGAAATTATTTTTCGAAATTTCAATAATGAATCGTACTTCTATGTTTTCACAGAATGCTATAATGATCTATGAATTATTATATGATCTGTGTTCATACTCGTACATGTCATCATGTTCTATAAGAGAGAGTCAAATTCATTTCAGTTATTTCAATTTGATTTCTTCCATGGTGCAGTTCTCATTCTCAGATTGCTCATTTAATCTTCATAAATAAACTATTATTTGAATTGAATTTCCTTTATGATGCAGTTCTATCATAAGAATACATTGATATCATTCCCAACTCTGAGAAACCGATACTTTTTCGGAGAAATGATGTGCCAAAGTTTGAACAAGAGCGCCAAAGCTCCTGTCCACAGGGCTTGAACCAATTTTTATATATCAAAAGATAATAGGTGATGAAGACGAACCCATTGCCATTCCAAAATTTTCATAAAAAATGTTTTTTACTAAAAACGACCATAACTCCGAAGCCGCTTGGAGGATTTCGCCCGTTTACTAACTCGACCGAGATATTTACGCTCCAAACCTACCCTGCAAATTTCAATCTTCTAACTCCATTCGTTCAAGAGTTATCGTGTTAACGGACGGACGGACGGCCGGCCGGACATAATCGATTTAGACCACGGATTCTTGATCAGTGAGTTGAACCAAATCGTTTAAGACCATTTTCAGTCATAAATTCTAAAATTACAGACATTTGGGCAAATGGATAAGCACTCTGTCCTCAAGAGCGCCAAAAATGAACTGGAGATCGACATAGATTCACACTAATGTGGCATTCAAGGAAAGTTAAAGTTTCATGCAACCCACCCCACCGCGAGATCATTTTCGGTAGAAATATTAGTAAATGGATATTTGTGTAGAATATTAACATTTTGGTACGAGTGCCCAGAAACAATGATCTTTGGTTGATGGTTTTGGACATTTGTGTGTATACGTTAATAAAATCAGACTGCAACTATGCTCCCCTTACCGGTATCCCATATTGAGTGGGCTACAGAGGGGTAACAGGATAATATCAATACAAATTTCGACTAACCATGAGAATTCGAAGCTATCATATCTCCATCACATAATTCGTGCATGTATCCCGACAAACGTTCCTTCACCACACAAATTTTGATCAAAAATGTTTACCATCACTCAACTCACTACAAATATAATATTTCTCACACCAAACTACTTATACCTATTTCTTCGATAAATAAGCCTCTTCGCCATGTAAGTATGATTTATATAGGCCGCTATTCAGTTGCACAGGCGTCATCGAAGTAAAAATCGGACACCAGGAAGACTGTAGCCATTCAGGATTTGACAGGGTATATTCCCCAGGGTACCAGAAGCACTGATATTTACAACCCTCCATAATCAGGTTTGCTGATATATGAGCCGTGTCGATACGGCTTGCGCGTTTTTCATTTATTTTATTATGTGAGCACATTAACGAAAACATATTGAAGGAGTTTTATGATTGTTCTCTGATTACTTCAGGAAATATGATATTTTGCGTTTATTAATAGCGTTTAACTTTATCTTTCATCGCCACCCTGTTGAGATATGTAGGGGACTGCGAGATATTGACGAGAGAATCATTTCATTCAGTTAGTCAATGAAATGAGCTCTTCTGGACGATCTTGTAATCTTACTATTCGATACTACAATAATCGGCCTAACGGTTTTGGAGTTATCCGCATCTGAAATTTGGTAGTTATTTCCGTAATAACTCGAAAAATACCAAACCGATCCAATTTAAATATGGTTATTAGTTGAAGAATGCCAACACTGAAATTCTTGCGAAATTTTGTGAGGATCGTATCACTAGAAATTTTTTTAAAAATCATTGAAAAAAAATCTATATCAGAAACTATTCATCCGACATGGCAGATATTTTGCGGGAGCTTTCAGAACCTATCTCTACTACCAAGTTCCAAGTTTGAACACGATCGGATCTATATTGTTGGAGATCTGAGCAGCCTTGTGTGTGTTCAGTAGCTGGATGGGTGACCGTTGCCTCGATAACTCCCGAATGAAAAAATGGGACAGTTAAGTTCGCTGTTGGAGATAATCGAACCAACGGTTTCGGAGTTATACCCATCTGGAATATTATTTCCTCGATGACTCAAAAAATATAGACCCGATCAAATTGTAGCTTGCTGACTAATTGTAGAATATCGACATAAAGACGTGTGTAAAATTTTTCGAGAACCGTACCCCTGGGAAATTAAAAAAAAATTGGTTCAAGCACTGACGTGAAGTCAGGAGCTTTTGCGCGTATGTTCTATTGTACATTCTCCTGTATTGGACACTCTTAATCAAATTTACCATGGTGAATTCTATTGTCCGTTCTCCTGTATTGGACACTCTCTTAATCGAATTTACCATGGTAAATTCGATTAATTTGAATATAAGATATATAAGAATCCATTGATATAATTCCCAACTCTTACCAATACTTTCGAAGATATGATTTGTCAAAGTTTGAACAAGAGCGCCAAAGCTACTGTCCACAGGGCTTGAACCAATTTTTCTTCCAAGAATTCGAAAATATTGAAAATAGGTAGGTCCTTTAATAAATATAGGTATACATAATCGTTTATATTTGTTAAAGGTACCTACTTTAAAATACTTAATTTCAAGGTAATTTCTAAGACTTAGTTCTGACACTAACAATTCCTTCTTTTTGTAAACAGAAAAGTGCACAAACTATTCAGCCTTGATAATAGGATTGATGCTCTTGGTTTAATTTGAAAGCTGAGGGAATTTTATTCATTTATTTATTTGTTCGTGACAAACTAGCAGATATATTGTTCCGTTTCACTTAGAAATGTGCATTCCAAGTCTGACTGACCGCAGAAAAAAATTAAAATTTAATATTTATTTAGGTGTTCGCAAGTCTTCAATTATTCGGTCATGGTAGCGGTTAACAATATGCCGGTGTTTCCCGAAAATTGATCAATTACTCCATCTTGGAAGTTTCATAAATAAAATAGTTAGTTTGTCGCCTTCGTGACTGTTTATATATTTGTTAGGAATTACGAAAAACTACCGAAAAACGGACGAAATCTTTATCAATTAAGGTTAAATTCTTCTTCTATTTTACATAGAAGTCATG
This sequence comes from Halyzia sedecimguttata, assembly GCA_937662695.2. Classification (NCBI taxonomy): domain Eukaryota; kingdom Metazoa; phylum Arthropoda; class Insecta; order Coleoptera; family Coccinellidae; genus Halyzia; species Halyzia sedecimguttata. The sequence goes on from OW569413.2 coordinate 59,655,972, forward strand.
AAATTCAGTGTTGTCTCCTCTAAAATCAATTAATTTTGACCTACTTGATAGCAATATTGCTGGGAGAAAATTGATAAGCAACATTGACGGAATTGAATTTGACCCCGAATTTTTCAAGAGTGAGACGAACCTAAAGTCTAGTCAACAAGTGCTTTGTAGGTCAAAATTTTTGCGTATTCTCCGAAAATTATGATTGAGGTGTCATTCGATTCTGAATGGCATGTAGATAGTTTTTGAGAAAACGCTGAGGCCACTCGCAAAAATTGTAATAGTTATAAACAATTAAGTGAAAAAAAGAAGGAGCTTTGGTTTTTTGCCAATATCTCAAGAACTATCTGAGATAATTCAAATTTGAAAAAAAGATTCGAGAAGGGGGGGATATTTCCTAAAAACTCTCGGAACTAGGACCAATATTTATAATTTTCCCAGAGGGTTGAAAATACTCCCGAAAACGGGTACTTCGGCTTGCGTAAGCCTCGCCCTCTTCGGACCTTTCATGAATAAATATTATTTAAACTTATTAAATATGGAAATAAAGAATTGAAAAAAATCAGACGTCTGTAGGATAGATCAATGAACTACCATCCTTGGTCCCAAATGTTTATCGCTACTTTTCAATTAGTTATCCATTAGTTAATTACAATTTGTAGCACGAACATTAACATTGCAAGTACGATAATTGTTAAACTATTGATGTGAGAATTTTTCATCTCGTGGAGCTATTTTTCAAAGGTCTTGGAATAGATTCTCGTTGGAAAATTTTAAAAATTGTTAATTTTCGTTTTGTGCTGCAAAAAATTGTTGATTAACTAATGGATAACTAATTGAAAAATCGCGATAAACATTTATGGACCTAGGATTATTGTTCATTGATCTATCCTGCGGGCGCCTGAATTTTTTCAACGAAAAATTCGGAAATAACCAAGCAAAATCATAGCAAGCTGTGTTCCTTAGAACAAGTGACCAAAAACATCATACAGCTTAAACGCAGCAAATATTTCTACATGGAGCCTTAATTTCGAATAAAATTACCTATTGTAGACGTAGGAACCTGAGAAATCTTGAATACGTCTCTGTCCGAGCATGCAACGACAGTTTAAAACTTGAAATAGAAAGTGTTCTCACGATAGGAAGAATAATCTATCGGGTTCGCGAATCCAAGCATTCTAGATAAATAACCTGAACAATTACTCTAACAATAAACACGCCTACATTGTTTTGCATGCTGATATTTCTCTTTGCGGCTCTTCCGACGGCTATGAAGTTCTTGTCCGCAATTGAATAAAATTTAACTGGTAGGGAATCAGGTTAAAATTTAATTCCTGGATTGGATTCAAATTCAGTCTCGATTAAACCTGTATAACTCCAGAATAGCTCAAATTGATTAGAAAAATTAGTCTGATTTTGTCATCTAGATCAATTATGTATCAATATTTTCACATAATGTAATGTACACTTTAGTGTATCAATACAACACAACCCGATCAATACAAAACATCGTATGCATAAACAGGTCATTATTCTACAATTTGATGCTAAATTCAAGATAGATTGAGTGATTGGTTTCGGAAATATTCATAAAAAATGTTTTTACTAAAAATGGCCATGACTCGAAACCGCTTGGTGAATTTCGCTCGTTACGAACTCGTCCGAGATATTTACGCTCCAAACCTACCCTGCAAATTTCAATCCTCTAACTCCTTTAGTTCGAGAGTTATCGTGTTAACGGACGGCCGGACAGAATCGATTTCGACCATGGATTCTTGATCAGTGAGTCGAACCAAATCGTTTAAGACCATTTTCAGCCAAAAATTCGAGAATTACAGACATTTGGGCAAATTGATAAAGACTTCCGAGGAACAAGAGCGCCAAAAACGAAAAAGCCATTTCGGGTTCTGGGACTTGATCTCGGTACCTTCCTGTCGATGATTTCTAAATTATGATTTCTATACAGGGTATTCCTTGAAGACATGCTAATATTTAAGCTGGTGATTTTTTGACTCATTTTAAGAAAAAACTTCCTATGAACGTATGTCCTAAAAGTCTTAACTTTTGAGATACGGGGTGAAAAAATTTTGAAGAAATATCCGTTTTTTAATAATAACTGAGATAATATTGCAGGCATCTTCATATAATTTGGTACATGTATTCTATGCATCAAGGTGGATTATGTGATGTACGTAAAATTTCATGTTCTCTACCAGTGGCGTAGATACGGGTTTTGCATTGAATAATTTTGGAGAAAAAAATACTACGCTACTGCTTTCTTTTGAAATAAAAATTGGTTGAAGCCATGTGGACAGGAGCTTTCTGGCGCTCTAGTTCAAACAGACAAATTATATCTCCGAAAGTATTGGTTTCTCAGAGTTGAGAATTATATAAATGTATTCTTATGATAGAACTGCATCATAAAGGAAATTCAATTGAAATAATAGTTTATTTATCAAGATTAAATGAGCAATCTGAGAATGAGAACTGCACCATGGAAGAAATCAAATTAAAATAGCTGAAATGAACTCTCTCTTATAGAACAGGATGACATGTACGAGTATAAACACAGAGCATATAATAAAGCATAGATAGAATAATTATAGCATCCTGTGAAAACATAGAAGTACGATTCATTATTGAAATTTAGAAAAACTATATCTCCGAAAGTATTAGCTTGTTGGAGTTAAAAATGATATCAATGGATTTTTATGGTGAAACTGCATCTCAAATAAAAATTGAATTTGAAATTTGTTACTTAACAAAGAAAATTTTTTTTCGTTACTCCGAAACCATCTGGCCTATTTTGCCCAATGACGAATTTAACCGAGATATTCATCTCCCTAACCTACTCTGAAACTTTCAACTGCCTAGCTCATTCCGTTCGAGAGTTATCGTAGAATTTTTTTTTGAAATTTTCAAATTTTTTTTTGACACTTTGCGGTAACCTGGTCAATACAAAACTTCACATGCGTATAAAGGTTGTGATTCTACAATTTGGTGCTAAATTTCAGATAGATCGAGTGATCGGTTTCGGAAATATTCATAAAAAATGTGTTTACTAAAATTGGCCATAACTCTGAAACCGCTTGATGGATTTCGCCCATTAACAAACTTGTACGAGATATTTACGCTCCAAACCCACTTTGCAAATTTCAATCCTCTAACTCCTTTTGTTCGAGAGTTATCGTGCCTACGGCCGGCCGGACAGATTCGATTTCGACCTCGGGTTCTTGATCAGTGAGTCGAACCAAATCGTTTGAGATCATTTTCAGGCAAAAATTCGAAAATTACAGACATTTGGGCAAATTGATAAGCACTCTGTTCCGAGGAACTAGAGCGCCAAAAATTAGTTTTAAGATCCTCATTCATTTTTGAGCAAATTTGGTTACATGGGTGACGCACGGTTTCCGCCTAAAAAAATAAAAATCGTTTTACTTCAGGATCAATTCCTCAAAAATCTGATGCGGTATAGAAATGTTTGTGCATCGACTGATGAAAGCAAATTGAGAGATCAGGTTTGTGTTCTGATTAAAATAATTAAATTAAAATTGCTTCATATCGCAGCACAAAATTTTATCACCCTGTGTCTCAAAAGTTAAGACTTTTAGGACATACGGTCATAGGAAGTTTTTTCTTAAAATGAGTTAAAGGATCGTCATTTTAAATATTAGCATGTCTTTGAGGAAGATCCTGTATAAGCCCGATGCTACAACCGTAAGAGCTATACTAGGTCGGTTCGGATCTGCGGTGTTTGCGATTTTTCTGTATTTCCCTAATATCTTCAACAATATAGATCCGATCGAGTTCTATTCATTAGAATACGTCCAATATACAGGGCTGTCCCAAGTTCGAGTGCCTATTAGACGTTTCTGGAGAACTGTACAAATTTGAAATCTGAAAATTGGGATTATGATATTGTTTGAAATTCTCTACAGAGCTAAAATATTTTCGAAGCCCAAGCACTTCCGGTTATACAGGGAGTAAAAATAAATTCGATGAAAACATTTTTTTTTCAAATTTTGCATTCCTGGTATGATCAAGTATTCAATGCTGAATACATTCCATTTAAAACCATTGTATTCATTCGAATAGTTTTCAAAATATCGAAAGAAACTGGAAAAAGGTCGAATATGTTTAGTCAGTATTATGTTCATTATTCTTATTTTAAACATCCTGTACATGAATCGTTTTTACAACACCGAAGAGAAAGAATGTGGAAAGGTCATGCATCTTTTGAATTTCAGAAATATCATCATAGGGTGTTTCAAATTTTGTGTCGAAAATTGGCCATAACTTCTGTTTTTCAAATTAGAACCCAATTTTTTTATGATTGTGTTGGATTTTGGGGTGAAAAATAATGATAGTTTTCTAACATGATTATGCTCCTAAATTCAATAATTTCTGAGTTAATTTTTATTGAATTTAGGAGCATAAGCAAGTTAGAAAACTATCATTATTTTTCACCGCAGAATCCAACGCAATAAAAAAATAAGGCTCTAATTTGAAAAACAGAAGCTATGACCAATTATTGATCACAATTTTCGACACGAAATTTGAAACACCCTGTGATGATATTTCTGGAATTCAAAAGATGCATGACCTTTCCACATTCTTCCTCTTCGATATGTTGTAAAAACGGTTTACTTTCAGGATGTTTAAAATAAGAATAATGCACATAATACTGACTGAACTTATTTGACTTTTTTCCGGTTTTTTTCGATATTCTGGACACTATTCGAATGAATACAATGGTTTTAATAGAAATGTATTCAGCATTGAATAGTTGATCATACTAGGAATGCAAAACTTGAAAGAAAAAAAATGTTTTTCATCGAATTTACTTTCACTCCCTGTACAACCAGAGGTGCTTGGGCTTCGAAAATGTTTTAGCTCTGTAGAGAATTTCAAGCAATATCATAATCCCAATTCTCAGATTTCAAATATGTCCAGTTCTCCTGAAACGTCTGATAGGCACTCGAACTTGGGACACCCTCTATATACTCTATTTTACACAATTCGCGACAGTATTGCGTTTAGATATCGATTTCAAATCAATTTCACAAATGTAACCTTTATTCAGTAGAAAACAAACAGGATATCTAATCTGAAAATATCTGTTTCAAACCATCAAAATACGTCCAATATACTATTAGCCCAGTAATATTAGATAAAAAAAAGGGGTTAACCTCGGAATGAAATATATTGAGCTGTAAATTGGTATAAACCTTTGTTTGGTTTCTTAATGTTGTCTCAAAAGTCACATATGCTATCGTGTCTAGGTCTTAAGGTATTGAAGGTAGTTACTTATTTTAATTAAATATAAATAATTAATAGTCAGTAGGTACATAAATAATAGGCATTGCTTAATAATTATAATTTTTCAGTAAATATAAATAACGCTTGACCTTGCATTAGGCCATGTATGATTATACGCTGCGCACTATTTGCACTCTACCCCAAGAACAGTTTATCGTATGAAAAAAAAGTTACACAAAAATTGTAGAGAATTTTATACTCTACAACTTTCATAATAGGTGCAAATCTCATTTAAGCAATAGGAAGCAAGATTTTTGTGATCTTTGACCTTCAATATTTCAAGACTCGGACACGATAGCATATAGGTATGTGACTTTTGAGACAACATGTATAACGACAAAACAAAGGTTTACACCAATTTACAGCTTATTATCTTCAATTCCGGGGTGAAACCCCTAATATGACTGGGATACATATTCGATTCTCTTTGACCAACGAATGATTTTAAATATCGATAAAAATGGATATAAATAACTGTTTTACAACTGTCACTCCTAACTGACAATGATTTTTTCGTATCGAAAAAAATTGTGATAATCTGGAAAATTATAGTTACGTAAGCTTTTCCATAGTTTGTTGTTTTACATTATAGTACAAGTATTAAATATCCATTCAAAATCATCTTTTAAACAAATTTCACTCCCTTGATAAAATTGACATGACCGGAGACACACATGACATTTTAATATATCATCCTAAAAATTCATTCGACTTCACTTCAAATATCAAAAACCGTCGACAACTTTGTTGTTCGAGTGTTATCAACTGGACCAATATACTCCATGGAGTATATTGGTCCAGAATAAATATTACCCTGCAAATTTCAACTATCTATCATTAGGTCCAAGATTTATAGTGTTTACGGACGACTGAACGGCCGGATGGACATACATAATTTGATTTGACCCCGGATTATTCATGAGTGAGTTGAAGCCAATCGTTTGAGAATAAAAATTCCAAAAATACAAATGGGCATATGAGTCATAATCAATTTATTCAACAATAAAATTTATTCATCACCCTGTATTATAGTGCTAAGCCGCATCTTGTTGATCTGATCTCATCTCTTTATATACGTACCATTAATTTTACTGTGCAACCTAAACCACAAAATCGATATAAGTCAAGCAGTTAACGAGTTAAAATCCGTTAGAAAATATGAAAAATGCCTGATATTCATACAGAAATATCCACATCATTTCATTCACAGTAATAAGAAATAAACGTATCCGAATCAAGTTGGTGAACGGTACTTAGGAGTGAGTTTCTCGCTTCCTCAGATGTTGGAGTCTCCGTAGCTTGGCGGGGTTTTCGCTTTATGGAGTATCCAAATCTCTATGTAAGTTACTTGTGATGCTGGGGCCACGCTATCGCGATTCTGCGAATCTTCGCGTTTTCGCTGCATGCAAGTGTGGCCGGGTACTTCGTCGAATCGCTGGCGAAGACGAATATACTTCGCCGGGCTGTCGGTAAACTGGCACGATTCAAAGGGTTTTTTATGATGCAATATTCGACTTCGGTGTTCAGTTCAGGGCCACACTTGCAGGCGAACATTTATGGTATTTGTAGATACGATAGTCAACACATAAGGATATACAAATTAGTTCAAGCACTGACGTGAAGTCAGGAGCTTTTGCGCGTATGTTCTATTGTCCTTTCTCCTGCATTGGACACTCTCTTAATCGAAATTTACCATGGTAAATTCGATTAAGAGTGTCCAATACAGGTGAACGGACAATGGAATTCACCATGGTAAATTCGATTGAGAGTGTCCAATGCAGCAGAAACCAATTTTTTTTCGTAACTTATAAATTTTCTAGCGGTACGGTTCTCACAAAATTTTACACACGTCTTTATGTCGATATTCTACAACTAGTTAGCAAGGTTCAATTTGATCGAGTCAATATTTTTTGAGTTATCAAGGAAATAATATTCCAGATGGATATAACTCCGAAACCGTTGGGCCGATTATGGTCAACCGCATATTAACTCTTCCATTCAGATGCGTAACCTACCCTGAAAATTGCAAATTCCTATCTCCTTCCGTTCGAGAGTTATCGAGGCAATGGTCACCTATCTAGCTACTGAACTCACACAAGCCTGCTCGGATTTCCAAAAATATTTCATTTCAATATATAATTTCAAACTTGGAACTATGTATTAGAGTTAGGTTCGGAAGGCTCTCGCAAAATTTCAGCCATTTCGGATGAATAGATTCTCATCAATCATTTTCAATGATTTTTTAAAAAATTTCTAGCGATACGATCCTCACGAAATTTTGCAAGAACTTACGCATTGACATTTTACAACTAATAACCATGTTTGAATTGAATCGGTTTTATATTTGTTGAGTTATTGAGGGAATAAGAGCCAATTTTCAGATGGGTATAACTCCAAAACCGTTCGGCCGATTATTCTCATAAACACACTCGAATGTCGCATTCAGATGCACAAACTAACCTGGAAATTTCAATCTGCTATCTCTTCCTGTTCTCAGGTTATCGTGACATAAACAACTGAAAACAAAATTATTACTCGAAAACCATTGGGCCGATTATGCCCATTAACGAACTTGTGCGTCGTACTTGGATGCGCCACATGATAACGCGATGTTCCCCAGAACACACGCGCAAAAATATGAGAATTGTTGAAGTTGGTTTTTAGTTTCAAATTATACGTTGACATGACGGTTTTCCGACGCCGGACACGCGACGTATAATTGTCCATGCGCCATGTCCACACATCAAAGGAAAAACAAAATTGTTAAATTATGAGAATCCATCCAAGGTACCTATTTAGTTAATGCTTCGTTTGTGGTACAAATCACTTCAATCACGTACAATTGTGCCGTGAGAAAAAGAGCACCCCGTATAGTAATGGTTTATTTTCAATTATGTATGCCTCGAAAGTATATTCTTCAACTCAATTGCAAATCACAAAATAATTAATTTTTATTTTATAGATATTTTTCAGAGTTTGGGAGAGAAAACACAGAAAAAAACCGTTGAATAAAAGAAAAACACCCTGTATGAAAATTTCGGATAAATACATTAAGAGAATCCATCCAAGGTACCTACTTTGTTAATGCTTTGTTTGTGGCACAAATCACTTCAATCGCGTACAATTGTGCAGTGAGAAAAAGAACACTCTGTATAATAATGGTTTATTTTCAATGATGTATGTCTCGAAAGTATATTTTTGAACACTATTGAATGAAATTGTACGACTATGGCGTGAAAAAGAGCAAGTTGCCACTGACGTTAAAAGAAAAACACCCTGTAGACATTTTAATATTTATTCACCCTTTCAAACCTTCCCTGGACTTCCGCAAATAATTCAAGACCAAAATTAGCCAAATCGGTCCAGCCGTTCTCGAGTTTTAGCGAGACTAACGAACAGCAATTCATTTTTGCGCGTATGTTCAGGGGAACATCGCGTTATCATTTTGTCCAAATGTCTGTAACTTTCGAATTTTTTGACGAAAATGGTCTAAAACGATTTAGTTCGACTCTCCAATGAAGAATTCGAGGTCAAATTTGATTCTGTCCGGCCGTCCGGCCGTTGCCACGATAACTTGAGAACGGAAAGAGCTAGTGACTTGACATTTTCAGGGTAGGTGGCGCATCCCAATATGACGGACACGTTCATTAATGGGCATAATCGGCCCAATGGTTTCCGAGTAATAATTATGTTTTCAACCAATATAAATCCGATCGAATTGAAACTTGGTGAGTAGTTGTAGAATATGAACCTAAGCACGTTTGTGAAATTTTGTGCGAATCGTATGGCTAAACAATTATTAAAAAATTATTAAAAAATGTTTTTGTTGTCACGATAACTTGAGAACGGAAAGAGATAGCGGCTTGAAGTTTTCAGGTTAGGATGTGCATCAGAACGCAACATTTGAGTTTATCTATAAGCGTAATCGGCCAAACGGTTTTAGAGTTATAGCCATCTGAAATTTGGTTGGTTTTTTCTCCTCATTAACTCGAAAAATACTAAACCGATTGAATTTAAACAGGGTTATTAGTTGTAGAATGCCAACGCGAACATTTTTGCAAAATTTCGTGAGGATAGTATTTATAGAAAATTTTTAAGGAATCATCGAAAATAAAAAAAAAAATTCTATATATCAGTAACTATTCGTCTGAAATTGCTGAAATTTCGTAAGAGCCTTTAGAACCCAACTCTACTGCCAAGTTTTAAGTTTTAACACGATCGGTTAAATATTGTTGGAGATTCGAGCAGCCTTGTGTGAGTTCAGTGACCGTTGACTCGATAACTTTCGAACGAAAGGAGTTAGGGACTTGCAATTTTCAGGGTAGGTTGCGTATCCGAATGGGAGAGTTAAGTTCGTTTTTGGGCATAATCGGTTTAACGGTTTCCGAGTTATACCCACCTGGAATATTATTTCCTCGATAAATCAAAAAATTAAGATTCGGTCGATTCGAAGCTTGGTAACTATTAGTAGAAAATCAACATAAAGAAGTGTTTGAATTTTTTTTAAAACCGTACCCCTAGAAAATTTGATTAAAATGACGAAAAAAAAAATTTGTAAGAATCGTACCCCTAGAAAATTTCAAAAAAATTACGAAAAAAAAAATTGGTTCAAGTACTGACTTGAAGTCAGGAGCTTTTGCGCGTACCCAATATAGGAGAATGGACAACATAATTTACCATGGTAAATTCGATTAAGGGTGTCCAATGCAGGAGAATGGACAATAGAACATACGCACAAAAGCTCCTGACTTTACGTCAGTGCTTGTTTCATAGTTTATATATATAGATAGAAGATTTCGTGAAGTGAAGTGAAGTAGTAACAGTTTCCAACATAACACTTGTTTGTTCAAGCTAAACAGGGATCACTATAACTATACAGGGTGTCCCTACTTTAGTGACTCTTTCTCAGGTATAAATAAAGTATATAAAGGCGAGTCATGAATGCTTTAATTTTGTTTCCTTCGACGCCCCTTGCGAAGATACATATGTGCCTCTTAATAGTGCTCCAATAATTCAGTTTTTTTGTGAGAACCGAATGACTCAAGCGATGCTGGTAATTTTTTGAATTTAAATCAATACAAAGATTAGCAATAATTTGTTTCCAACACCTTACCCATAAGTCTTCAAGTCCGTCAGGGATGGACTGACCCTAACACTTAATGATTAGAAATTTCTTGTTTTGGTCGTAGTTACTGGCGAAATTCCTCCATTTATGTATTTTATCATTAATTCTGCAAAAAAAGGTATCCTGGTGCACCGTTTTCGAGTTACCGGCATTTTTATGATTGAATTGCAAAATATTTTTTCATGAATATTGCAAGCTGTTTATTGTTGATATGATTACTAAAACTTCTCTTATTGTTCATTTATCTGAAACTTCCATTGACAAAAAGAAACCAAAGAATATGTGAATATGCATTCAATGTACCTACAGGTTTACATTTTGTAATCTAGTTAGGACAACGGAGTTTTACTCGGAGCACCTCATAAACTGAAATTTGTCAGGTAAAAATAGATTCAAAGCTGGTGACCAAATACTTGGAAAAACTGGTAAATGATTCCATAATGGAAATATTGAGCTCAGTCGACAATTTGCTGAATCCTGCTATATTCTATTCAAAACATCTTCTTCCAAGTCTGCTGTCCTGATATGTCTTCCACCTCCTTCAACTCCTCTTTTTGGTAAAAAGACTCTAGATATAAAATAGTAAATCCTAAAACAAGTTGCAGAATGGGCTCCTGTTCAAACACGAATGCAAACTTCGAAAACGAGCGACGAACGCATGAGTGTTAGCTTCTATAACGAGTATAAGACGATATTTTCTCCATTTCAGTCAAGTTTTGTAAAATATTGTTGAAATTTAATGGAAAATTCGGATTAAACATCCTTGAGACTTTTGTATTGTATCTTGGCAGTTGGTGTGACTGTCACGAAAGTTGACAGATTACGGAATTCGAATCGTACGAAGGGCATGGAGATCAATTTTAAACAGTTTCCTAATAGCAGGAATGATTCAAAATTAGCAAGAAGGAAAAAAAAATGAAGCATTTACTATAACATCAGGTTTAAACATATTTTGATGCACTATATATATTAGCGGAATAGTCGTGTTTTGATAAGATCAGTTTACTATTCTTTAGAATGAATAGTCGTGAAAATATAGTATTGGGAAAGTATAGACGGATAGAATAATTGTCATTAAATCAAATTAAAGACTCGTATAATTGAGTGAACGCTTTTGAAACGTACCTCCTCAAATATTATCTCATATTTTATTTTTGTATCTGTGCAGTTGTACTAGTCCCTACTAGTTACGTGGAAAGTCAAGTCAGTGGAATAGGGACAAAAAGTACAAGCAATGGAACAATTCCTGAAGGTTAATAAGGAGAAATATCCTTAGGGTTCCACGATGGACGAAGTGAAAAACAAGTTCAATTTTCTGCAGAAGAAATTAAAAAAAAATTAAAGATTCAAAATTAAATCTCTAGCACGAACGGACGATGTGTATGAAACCAACAAACCTAATGATTCAATTAATGCCATTGAAGATCAATGCAATTACGATGTCACTCGCAATCACGGAGATATTACTCCGGTAGATGCATCTCCGTTCAAAGCTAGTTCCTAACTGAAAATTGGGATAGCCCTGTGGACAGGAGCTTTGGCGCTCCTGTTCAAACTTTGACAAATCATATCTCCGAAAGTATTGGTTTCTCAGAGTTGGGTATCATATCAATGGATTCTTATGATATAAGTTCATCATAAAAGAGATTGAATTCAAAAATCATTAAATAATTTAAATTATAGTGGGTTCAAGCTTTGTGGACAGGAGCTTTGGCGCTCTTGTTCAAACTTTGACATATATCTCCGAAAGTATTGGTTTCTCAGAGTTGGGAATGATATCAATGTATTCTCATGATAGAACTGCATCATAAAGCAAATTCAATTCAAATAATAGTTTATTTATCAAGATTAAATGAGCAATCTGAGAATGAGAACCATGAATGGAAGATATCAAATTAAAATAGCTGAAATGAATTTGACTCTCTCTTATAGAACAGGATGACATGTACGAGTATGAACACAGATCATATAATAATTCATAGATAGAATAATTATAGCGAATTTAATTTGAAATTTGTAAGTTAAAAAGATTTTTTTTTCGTCACTCTGAAACCATCTGGCCTATTTTGCCCAATAACGAATTTAACCGAGATATTTATCTCCCAAACCTACTCTGAAAATTTCAGCTGCCTAGGTCATTTTGTTCGAGAGTTGTTGTAGAAACAACATTTAAAAATAAAACAAAAAAATTTTTGACACTTTACGACAACCCGATCAATACAAAACTTCACATGTGTATAAAGGTCATTAATTAAGCTACAATAATGTTTTTACAGAAATGGAAAATTTTCAACATAAGAAAAGTTATAGCAATATTTCGAAAATGCACTATTTCGAAAAACATCCTGTAACTATGTAACGGTTATAGATAACGACATGCGTTTTTCACCTATGAGTTTCTCATGAAATTTGGCGCTCAGACACCGACATCAGTTTTCATCTATCTAGTACAGAAATAGGACTTTCTCTTCAAAAGTGTCCAATTTGGCCCCACAGTCCCACAAACCGTACATCTCGGTCAAAAAGTATGGCTTAGCTGTTTCGCAGCCTTCGCACGACACTCCCTTGTACTTGGTAACAAGGTAAGAAATTGAGGTTGTGTCATGCAATAGTTCTATGAAATAGCCAAGCTGTACTTTTTAAACAAGATGTAGTTTTTATGGCAAATGAAATTAATGAAATAATAATGAAATAATGGTTGAATGATCAAAGCTTGATAACACTGCACTCGTTACAAAAGTCAAAACACAATTGGTCGTTTTTCATAAAAATTTGTCGAATCCAAACAGCTTTCATGAGGATGAAAGAATGAGGTTTCATCAGATTATCACATAGTAGTAAGTTTCAAACCGAATGCATATGTATTGCTCGAAGATTAGTAACATCATGGTGATCCACGTTGAAGATAAGCACCTAAACTTGCATTGAGGTAGGTAGTACATGTTGTTTTGTGTTAATACAAGAAATCTTCCATCGTCGTGTTGAATCCGTGCATTCATGATACGAGAAATCACCTTGATTTGTTGCCTTGTTTCTTGCGTAGGATCAAAATATATTGAATATTGGCATTTATAAAGAAGTTGGTTTTCTCCTCGATAACAATAAAGAAACATGTCGGGAATACTAATTCCTACGAATATAAGTCTGAATAGTAAAGAGATCATTCTGGATTCGATTCAACTTTGTCAAATTATTCTAAGAATAATCCTGAGAGCCTCGTTTTTGGTCTCTTTAATTTTTTTTTCGAAAAATTAGAAAAGGTATACATAGAGCAAAATATTTTACATAATATCAAATCTGTTGACTATCTATGAAATATTTTATTGTAAGTTAAAAAACAACTCAATAACCAATATGAGTTCTTTAAACGAGACGAGACCGAGACTTAAACGGGACTTAATTTTTAGGGAATTGGTAAGACCGAGACGAGATTCTTTATACTCTCGCCTACTCTCGTTTCGTGTGAAGCACGATATATTGTATATTGATGTAGGGGGTAACGTTGACTGCAACCTTAAGGTCTATTGTACCCCCTCGTCAGAGCTGTCGATTTCATCACCATCTACAGCTCGCCTTCCAGTTCCAGAGTTCTGATGAACTCCAGTATCTGGGATGGCTTCAAGGAGGCTACGTCTTCGCTCCTGCATATTTCTTGCCCAAAGCATTTCTTGTGGTGGTTTGAGATGTCGAGACATTCCGTTATCCGGTGTTTCATCCTCCTCCCAACAGAATCTGAACTCGTCAGTTTCTGCTAAACCTTATCTCATTATATGCGTCCTAAGGCCGCAGTGCCCAGGAAACCAGTGAGGAGGTGCAGCGTGTTCTTACTGAGGTCCACATATTTTTTGGATCCCTTCCTGGGAGAGATCTCCAGAAAATTACTCTTTCAGTTTCTTCTTTCATCCGAAATTCACTTTTGTAGGTGTATCTATCAACCCCACAGTAGGGTTCCGGGCCAATAAAGGGGGTTTGTGCTCCTTTTTTGGCAAATGTGTTGGCCTCCTAAGTTCCTTTAATTCCCGCGTGACCAGGAATCCAGTCCAAGGAGACCCTGTTCTTCTTGCCTGTTTTCTTGGGCACTCCCATATTAGCTTGTACTCGATAACATGGGAGCTCAGAGCTTTAATAGAAGCTTGACTGTCAGAGTGGATTGCTATATATCATATCTCCGATTTCTTACTAGGTTAATTTCCACGCATATTTCGATTGCAAGTACTTCTGTATGAAAGACGCTCAGATAGGAGCCTAGCGATAGTGAGCATTTGGTTCCTGGCCCATATACTCCAGCGCAAGATCCTGTAGTGGTTTTTGAACTATCTGTGTACCATTTAATGGCATTTCTTTTAAGAACATTGGTGGTGAATTCCATGTCCCAGTCTTTTTCCTACCGAGCATCGTAGTGAAGTTCTTTTCGATGCTTAACTTCTTAATCATTTCGTTACTAGGAAGATTGGCTGATGAAATGTACCTGGTAAGAGAGGACCAGGCTTTCTGATTTTAATACTCTCAGTACCTGTTCCTTTCCTAGATATTATGAGAATGGCTCCATGGGCCATTTTGTCTATCACTAGATCAAGTGGTGACACTCTCAATCGAATTCACCATGGTAAATTCGATTAAGAGTGTCCAATACAGGAGAATGGACAATAGAATTCACCATGGTAAATTCGATTGAGAGAGTCCAATACAGGAGAATGGACAATAGAACATACACGCAAAAGCCCCTGAATTCACGTCAGTGCTTGAACCAATTTTTTTTTCGTGAAGTCAGGAGCTTTTGTGAGTATGTTCTATTGTCCATTCTCTTGTATTGGACACTCTTAATCAAATTTACGATGGTGAATTATATTGTCTGTTCTCCTGTATTGGACACTGGTAATCGAAATTACCATGGTGAATTCGATTAAGAGTGACCAATACAGGAGAATAGACAATATAATTCACCATGGTAAATTCGATTAAGAGTGTCAAATACAGAAGAATGGACAATAGATCATACGCGTAAAAGCTCCTGACTTCACGTCAGTGTTCGAACCAATTTTTTTTTCGTCATGTCAGGATAGAATGAAATGATGAAAAAATTAACACATTGTCTACCTTCAATTCTTCTTCGGGAGAAGAATACATAATTATTCTAGGAAAATATTACTGTAATTAATGTCAGTTTTAAATAACCAAAGTAAAGAAAATTATAAGTTTAGTTACTAACATATTGAATGAAATCCAATTGAATTCCAGTAATATTCAATTACTTATTCTCAACCAATAAATGCCCATTGATAGATCTAAAGGTGTTGAGGTGAAACATAAAGATATATTTTCATTAGTGATAGAAAAGCTGGACTAAAATGCCTCTCTACCCATCACGAGATTTAGTATCGACAAATAGCTTCTCACCTCATAAGATCAGAAAGTGTGGTTAATTTAAAGTTAAGTTTTGAAGTTTCAGCAAAATTACATCGATATCATATTAATAATAATACATAACCTTTCAAAAGTCCCCTCTCACAAATATACTCCGCGCATGGATCTCTTGAAGAAAAATTGCCTTCTCTATTTTTCAAAGATATTCACTCTTGTTCATAGAAATCCCTTCAATATTTAGTTGCGTCCTCCTAATGAGGATCTCTTTCAAAACCAGGTCTGACCGCTACAGGACCCTAATGTAGGGCTATCATCTCCCATAGATTTGTGATGAAAAAATATGTCATCGTGACATTAATGGTTTTGAAGGTTCTCGCAAAAACACAACGATTCCCATCCAGCTACCGAAATCACAAAAGGCTGCTCGGTTCTCCAACAATATGGATCCGATCGTGTTCAAACTTGGAACTTAGCAGTAGAGTTAGGTTCTGAAGGCTCTTGCAAAATTTCAGCGATGCCAGATGAATAGTTTATGATATATAAAATTTTTTCAATTATTTTCAATAATGTTTTCGAAATTTTCTAGTTATACCACCCTCACGAAATTCCTTAAGAATTTTCGCGTTGGCATTCTACGACTAATAACCATGTTTGAATTATATCGGTTCTGAATTTTTCGAGTTATTGAGGAAATAACAACCAAATTTCAGATGGGTATAACTCCAAAACCGTTTGGCCGATTATACCTATAGACAAATTCAAATGTCGCATTCAGATGCACAACCGAACCTGAAAGCCACTATCTCTTTCCGTTCTCAGGTTATCGTGTCATAAATAATTCTTTTTTTCTAGTGATACGATTCTCACAAAATTTCACAAACGTGCTTAGGTTTATATTCTAGAACTATTCACCAAGTTTCAATCGATCGGATTTATATTGGTTGAAAACAAAATTATTACTCGGAAATCATTGAGCCGATTATGCCCATTAACGAACTTGTCCGTCGTATTGAGATGCGCCACCTACCTTGAAAATTTCAAGTCGCTAGCACTTTCCGTTCTGAAGTTATCAAGGCAACGGCCGGCCGGCCTGCCGGCCGGACGGACAGAATCAAATTTAACCTTGAATTATTCATCAGGGAGTCGAACCCAATCGTTTGAGACCATTTTCGGCGAAAAATTCGAAAATTACAGACATTTGGGCAAAATGATAACGCGATGTTCCCCAGAACATACGCGCAAAAAATACACATATGTTTATACAGCCTAATACGTGAACCTACAACAAAGGGGTTTATTATGAGCTAGGTTCTTCAAATTTTACTCCAGGGACGGCATAGGGAAAAAAGTGGGAAAGCCCTGTGGACAGGAGCTTTGGCGTTCTTGTTCAAATATTGACAAATCATATCTCCGAAATTATTGATCTCTGGAAATGATATAAATGGATTCTTACGATAGAACTGCATCATAAAAGAAATTAAGTTCGAACAGACCGATTCTCCCCAATAGCGAAATTATCCGAGATATTCATTCCTCAAATATATTCTGAAAATTATATTATATCAATTAACAATATTGCAGTTCTGTTTTTACTGAAGATATTCTGAACCCAATTTGATTAGGTATCTTACCAAAGAATATATTTCCATATTCATATGGATTATCCACGGGCATTATATTATCACCTTAAAAGTATAATATCATATATCATATTCATAATTCTGCGATAGCTGAGGTTATTTCATTGGTCATTTTGCATTCAATCATACTTTGTTTTCTAGAACAGAAGGTGTATTTTATAGCAAGAAAAACGAACCAGTAATAATTTTGACATGTATTTTTCATAGAAATAAGATGACATGTAAGAACACAGATCAAATAATAATTCATAGATAGAATAATTTAGTCCAGCATTCTGTGAAAACATAGAAGTACGAACCGGCGTGAAGTTGGCAGCCACTTATTAGCGCGATAGCTGTCGTTTCACCAGTGGCGTCGGTGTAAATACATTATATGGCGCAACAATTTCCTTTTTGAATTCAATATTGAAGGGATGTATTATTTTTTATTTGTTCGTTCTTCTCCTCTTGTCTTTTCATTTTTCAGGTTGAGTTTTGGGTACCTTGGAGAAACCTCTCCGTTTTTTGACGAAGGAGTCCATATTGAAGAAATAAATGCCTATCAATATTTCTAAATTTCAGCAAATTTTGTGAACAATAGTTACAAATCACAACACTTACGGGGAGACAGGGTTTTTTGCTGAGGTTTTTCCCTAAGCTCTTGTATCATACGCAGAATTGTATGGTACCCCGTTACACCAACCTCTGCTAACATATAAAACTCTCAGTCAAAAGAATATATATATATATATATATGGCGTAACTTCCGTTTGAAAGATGGCTGGTATTTAAAATTTGCAGGAAATGTTTATTGTGGACCAATGAAATAGTTGTATTAATCGTATCCACTTCAGATGGGTCTAAGGGGTGGAAATTGGAACCGCCCCCTGAATAGATATTTACAAACTTTCATAACTCGTTGAAAAAAATATCCTCTACAGATGAAAATCACATAGAACGTTTATTTTGGACCAATGAAGAATTCATATAAATTTTATTGACTTCGGATGGGTGCGAGGGGTGGAAATGATAACCACCCCCTAATTTTCATATACCTTAATAACACATTGAAAAAAATATCCTCTACAAATGAAACTTACAGAAAATGTTTAATGTGAACTCAAGAACAATACTTATTAATGGGTGCGAGGGGTGGAAATGATAACCACCCCTACTTTTCATATACCTTAATAACACATTGAAAAAAATATCCTCTACAAATGAAACTTACAGAAAATGTTTAATGTGAACTCAAGAACAATACTTATTAATTTTATCGCCTTCGGGGGGGTCTGAGGAGTGGAAATGGGAACCGCCCCCTAATTGATGTCTACCTCCATAACACGTCGAAAAAAATGGCCTCTACAGATGAAACTCACAGGAAATGTTTATTGTGAACTCATGAACAATACTTATTAATTTTATCGCCTTCGGGGGGGTCTGAGGGGTGGAAATGGGAACCGCCCCCCAATTGATGTCTACCTTCATAACACGTCGAAAAAAATGGCTTCTACAGATGAAACTCACAGGAAACGTATATTGTGATTTCGTGAACAATACTTATTAATTTAATCGCCTTCGGAAGGGTCTGAGGGGTGGAAATGGTAACCACCCCCCAATTGATGTCTACCTTCATAACACGTCGAAAAAAATTGCCTCTACAGATGAAACTCACAGGAAATGTTAATTGTGAACTCATGAACAATACTTATTAATTTTATCGCCTTCGGGGGGGTGTGAGGGGTGGAAATGGGAACCGCCCCCCAATTGATGTCTACCTACATAACACGTCGAAAAAAATGGCCTCTACAGATGAAACTCACAGGAAATGTTCATTGTGAACTCATGAACAATACTTATTAGTTTTATCGCCTTCGGGGGGGTCCGAGCGGTGGAAATGGTAACCGCCCCCCAATTGATGTCTACCTTCATAACACATCGAAAAAAATGGCCGCTACAGATGAAATTTACTGGAAACGTTTATTGTGAACTCATGAACAATTCTTATTAATTTTATCGCCTTCGGGGGGGTCTGAGGGGTGGAAATGGGAACCGCCCCCCAATTGATGTCTACCTCCATAACACGTCGAAAAGAATGGCCTCTACAGATGAAATTCACAGGAAACGTTTATTGTGAACTCATGAACAATACTTATTAATTTTATCGCCTTCGGAGGGGTCCGAGGGGTGGAAATGGGAACCGCCCCCCAATTGATGTCTACCTTCATAACACGTCGAAAAAAATGGCCTCTACAGATAAAACTCACAGGAAATGTTCATTGTGAACTCATGAACAATACTTATTAATTTTATCGCCTTTGGAGGGGTCCGAGGGGTGGAAATGGTAACCGCCCCCCAATTGATGTCTACCTTCATAACACGTCGAAAAAAATGGCCTCTACAGATGAAATTCACAGGAAACGTTTATTGTGAACTCATGAACAATACTTATTAATTTTATCGCCTTCGGAGGGGTCCGAGGGGTGGAAATGGTAACCGCCCCCCAACTGATGTCTACCTTCATAACACGTCGAAAAAAATGGCCTCTACAGATGAAATTCACAGGAAACGTTTATTGTGATTTCATGAACAATACATATTAATTTTATCGCCTTCGGAGGGGTCCGAGGGGTGGAAATGGTAACCGTCCCCCAATTGATGTCTACCTTCATAACACGTCGAAAAAAATAGCCTCTACAGATGAAATTCACAGGAAACGTTTATTGTGATTTCATGAACAATACTTATTAATTTTATCGCCTTCGGAGGGGTATGAGGGGTGGAAATGGTAACCGCCCCCCAATTGATGTCTACCTTCATAACACGTCGAAAAAAATATCCTCTACAAATGAAACTCACAGGAAACATTTTTGTGGACTATTGAACAAGTCCTACCAATTTTGTCGACTTCGGACGGGCCTGAGGGGTGGAAATGGGAACCGCCCCCAGAATGCTTTCTATATACCTCCATAACTCGTCGAAAAAAATGGCCTCTACAGATGAAACTCACAGGAAACGTTTACCTACTGTGAACTCATGAATAATACTTATTAATTTTATCGCCTTCGGAGGGGTCTGAGGGGTGGAAATGGTAACCGCCCCCCAATTGATGTCTACCTTAATTAGAGTTTTCATCTGTAGAGGCCATTTTTTTCGACGTGTAATGAAGGTAGACATCAATTGGGGGGCCCCTCGGATCCCTCCGAAGGCGATAAAATTAATAAGTATTGTTCATGAGTTCACAATAAACGTTTCCTGTGAATTTCATCTGTAGAGGCCATTTTTTTCGACGGGTTATGAAGGTAGACATCAATTGGGGGGCGGTTACTATTTCCACCCCTCAGACCCCTCCGAAGGCGATAAAATTAATAAGTATTGTTCATGAGATCACAATAAACGTTTCCTGTGAATGTCATCTGTAGAGGCCATTCTTTTCGACGTGTTATGAAGGTAGACATCAATTATGGGGCGGTTCCCATTTCCACCCCTCAGACCCCCCCGAAGGCGATAAAATTAATAAGTATTGTTCATGAGTTCACAATAAACGTTTCCAGTGAATTTCATCTGTAAAAGCCATTTTTTTCGACGTGTTATGAAGGTAGACATCAATTGGGGGGCGGTTCCCATTTCCACCCCTCAGACCCCTCCGAAGGCGATAAAATTAATAAGTATTATTCATGAGTTCACAATAAACATTTCCAGTGAGTTTCATCTGTAGAGGCCATTTTTTTCGACGTGTTATGAAGGTAGACATCAATAGGGGGGCGGTTACCATTTCCACCCCTCATACCCCTCCGAAGGCGATAAAATTAATAAGTATTGTTCATGAGTTCACAATAAACGTTTCCTGTGAATTTCATCTGTAGAGGCCATTTTTTTCGACGTGTTATGAAGGTAGACATCAATTGGGGGGCGGTTACTATTTCCACCCCTCAGACCCCTCCGAAGGCGATTAAATTAATAAGTATTGTTCATGAGATCACAATGAACGTTTCCTGTGAATTTCATCTGTAGAGGCCATTCTTTTCGACGTGTTATGAAGGTAGACATCAATTGGGGGCGGTTCCCATTTCCATCCCTCAGACCCCCCAAAAGGCGATAAAATTAATAAGTATTGTTCTTGAGTTCACATCAAACATTTTCTGTAAGTTTCATTTGTAGAGGATATTTTTTTCAATGTGTTATGAAGGTATATGAAAAGTAGGGGGTGGTTATCATTTCCACCCCTCGGACCCATCCGAAGTCAATAAAATTCATATGAATTCTTCATTGGTCCAAAATAAACGTTTTATGTGATTTTCATCTGTAGAGGATATTTTTTTCAACGAGTTATGAAAGTATGTAAATATCTATTCAGGGGGCGGTTCCAATTTCCACCCCTTAGACCCATCTGAAGTGGATGCGATTAATACAACTATTTCATTGGTCCACAATAAACATTTCCTGCAAATTTTAAATACCAGCCATGTTTCAAATGGTTAAAAAGTTACGCCATATAATGTATTTACACCGACGCCACTGGTGAAACGACAGCTATCGCGCTAATAAGTGGCTGCCAACTTCACGCCGGTGAAGTACGATACATTATTGAAATTTCGAAAAATCATATCTCCGAAAGCTTGATAGAGTTGAAAATGATATCAACGGATTTTTATGGTGAATTTGCATCCTAAAAAAAATTTAAATTTAAATTTGTAATCTAAACAAAACCTTTTTTGTAGTCACCCTGAAACCATCAGGATGATTTTGCCCAATAACGAACTTAACCGAGATATTTATGTCCCAAATCTACTCTGAAAATTTCATCTGCGTAGCTCATTCTGTTCGGGAGTTCTTGTAGAAACAAAATTTAAAAATTGAAAACAAAAATTTTTTATACCTTACGGCAACCCGATCAATACAAAACTTCACATGCATATAGAGGTCATCATTCTACAATTTGATACTAAATTTCACATAGATCAAGTGATCGGTTTCGGAAATATTCATAAAAAATGTTTTTACTAAAAATAGCCATAACTCCGAAACCACTTGGTGGATTTCGCCCGTTAACGAACTCGTCCCAGATATTTACGCTACAAACCTACTCTTCAAATTTCAATCTTTCTAACTCCTTTCGTTCGAGAGTTATCGTGCCTATGGCCGGCCGGACTTGACCGGCCGGACAGAATTGATTTCGACCACGGATTCTTGATCGGTGAGTCGAACCAAATCGTTTAAGAGCATTTTCAGCCAAAAATTCGAAAATTACAGACATTTGGGTGAATTGATAAGCACTCTGTTCCGAGGAACAAGAGTTCCAAAAATCTATAAATCTGCTGCTCATTGTCTAGAAATATACCACAGTCTTACAGTGGCGAGCGATTACTCTGGTATTCTATGCATCATCTTCCATGATACTGGTTATACTCTTCTCATTCCTTGCCTTTCGATATTCCAATTTTTATAATTATTCCATTTACATTCCGAAGTCTTGAAATCCTCCGTTTTATATTCAGTGAAACAACAATTATGCTGTAAGCATTTGAATACATTTCTAAGTCTACAATCCGATGGAAAAGTCTTCGGGATGCTGCGGTGTTTTGAACCAAACTGCACGGCACAACCTTGAATTAGAATACCGTCCAGCAATATAGAAATATATCGGTAATATTATTCGAATGACCATAAATATTGCGGACAAGTTTGAACCGAACCCGATAAAATCAAATGAATAAAAGAGAAAATTTATTTATATATCTGGCATTTCTCGTTTTTGTCTGCATATGGCATCCACAGGGTGGTCCAAGAATAACTGTACACAGTTTAATGATGAATAGATGGTACCTAGGGAAGCCAGAAAACAACAATTATACCGGGTGTCCCAGTATACATGTTCCAATTGATTATCTCAGCCATTTAAAAAGATGAAAATTTCAAAATTTTAAGATTTTCAATTCGATTAAGGAACCTTCAACTGAGAAAAACAAAAATGGAAAGTCACTTTCGGTTTGACCGGAAGTGACTCTGTCTTTCTATCTCAAATAGCACTCTATATATTTGTGGCAATTTTTTTTATTCTACACAAAATTACCTTTCCAACGATGTATCACACTTTGTATTTTACATTTGATTTGAGGGAGGAAACGTCGATTGAAATTTCAAATTGAAAGAATTGCAGTAGGCTACGATATTTTGTGTAATCTTTATTTTGACTTATAATACCTGCGTGCCGATCCATCTATCTTCAAATGGACCGATCAGATGGCCTACAAGATCTCCAGATTAAACACCGCTTGATTTCTTCCTTTGGGATATTTGAGTGATCGTTTGTACCAGACTCCTATTGATTAGGAAGATCTAAAAAACAAAATGAGGTATGCATATAGAGCCCTTAATGCTGAGGTGTGGAGAGTGTTATTTCGCGTGAACTAGTCCACCGAGCTAAAAGATGTGTAGAAGCAGATGGTCAACATTTCGAACATATGCTTTAGTTATTATAGGTATTTTTTTTGCCCCCTTTTTTGTAATTTTTTGTTTCTTTTACTATTCATTCTTTGTTCAACGTTCGGTAAAATACATAATTGATTTCAAATTGAGGATGGTTTTTGTATTGATCTGGATTATTGAAGTCAAAATCAAAGTCAAGATTACACAAAATATCGTAGCCTACTGCAATTCTTCCAATTTGAAATATCAATTGATGTTTTCTCCATTAAATCAAATGTCAAATACAAAGTGTGATACATCGTTGGAAAGGTAATTTTGAGTATAATTAGAAAATTGCAAAAATTATACAGGGTGCTATTTGAGATAAAAAAGTTAGAGTCACTTCCGGTCAAATCGAAAGCGACTTGAAGGTTCCTTCAAATTCGAATTGAAAATCATGAAATTTCCAAATTTTTATATTTTGAAATGGCTGGGATAATCCATTGGAACATGTATACTGGGACACCCGATATATGAGCTTCGTTTCTGAGATTTATTGATTTTGTCTGAACATTTGGTCAACCATAACTACTGAACCGTCGACAATTTTTTTTTCAAATTTGGCACGTATTATTACCTCTAGCCATCAAAACGTCCGAATAAAATATACCGAAAAAGTGCAGTCCAGGACTAAGAAATTTGGATTTTTACTTTCAGGTCAAATGAATCACCCTATACAGGGTGAGTCTTTGACCACTGCATTAATTTTAACCAAAGATTCCTCTCATCAAATGAAACACTTTTTTCATTTAAAATTTTTCCAAATTCAGCTCAGGTAAAAAGATACAGGCTGTTGAAATTTTGAAAAAAAAACAGTTTTTATTTTGTAGCTTTGACATCCTTTCTTCGAATAAAATGACTGTTGGCGTAAAGTTTCCTATAACTATGATACATATTTTCCAAATATTAGTTATTTTCTACTTCTACTGGTTTTCTAGTTATGGACTCGTGGATTCATTAAACTAAACGAAATTAGCATAAAGAAAGCATATAAAGTTTTTCTTGACTCATTTCAAGAATATTCCATCGTTGTAGAACATTATATTATTCTTCATCATTTCTCCTTAAACGCACCGTTTTCGAGATATTCTTCATTGAATGTTTTAAAATGGAAAACTCCAGAAATTTCACTACTTTTATGGATCCGGCCCTGAGCGTTGGAATCCCGAATCAAGCTGTAAACCTCATTACCATGCCTTATTCTCGTCCGCCAACAATGTCATAGATAATTTATATGCGGAAGTGTATTAGCACATTGTGAAAACTTTAAACGCTTGTAACTTTTTACCTGAGCCGAATCTGGAAAAATGGTAAATGAAAAAAGTGTTTCATTTGATGAGAGGAATCTTTGGTTAAAATTAATGCAGTGGTCAAAGACCCACCCTGTATATGAAATATCATTCCGTCTTAAATATCATCTGATTTTGCATAGATTCACCCTTCGAATACCGTTTTACATTAGAACGGCATAAAACCCGTTAATATTTTTCAAATTTATCTACGAGTATTACCCTCAAAAATATTCAAGCAATCATATTAACGGATACCATACAAATCACTCAGCAGGGAACCAATATTTTTTAATATCAATGCAGCGTGAAAATATCCGGGTATTTGCACATGTGCTTTAGATGAATATTTTTGGGACGTTTTAAACCATCGAAATCATTCGGGATGATTTTATTCATTCAAATTACAGTCAGTATTATTTCTGCCCTACAATTAAAGTTTTTTCGGGAAATAGTCCTTCATACACCACCCCTCGTGCTTGCCAAATTATCGAAAATATTCGAGTAGTTGGCAAGCACTCGGGATATAACTACTGAATATAATTTTTGAGTACCACTACGGCCCTGAATATTGTTGAAGTTTAGACGATTTCAAATATTTTCGTCAGTAAAAACAATATGTTGTGATGAGATCTTTCTGAAATTGAACTAATGAACAACTCTAGAACTTGGCATTGAAATTATGTTTCGAACTCTCTTGCAAAATTTCAGCAATATCTGATGAATAAGTAATCATTAAAGGATACTTTGGGGGGTGAATACATCACTAAATGTTTCGTTTCTGGGTTTTCTCTCCCAAACTCTGAAAAATATCTATAAATAAAAAATTTAAAATTTTGAAATTGCTTCTGCGTTAGAAGAAACACAGGATGTTAGTTAGAACAATGTTGCCTAACAAATAGTATACAAACAACATCAACTATAAAACAACTGCTTTGTAACACAAAAATTTCTAAAATCTTCGGTTGTTGTCCGAAGAAGGAGTCTGATTTAGTCTCCGAAACATTACAAAATAGTTGTTTTATAGTTGATGTTGTTTCGTTACTGTTTGTTAGGCAACTTTTTTCTATATTGCTTCTGACACATATCTTGTGGTTTTAACGCAGAAGGAATTTAGAAATTATAATTTTGTTTTTATTTTATAGATATTTTTTGTGAGTTTGGGAGAGAAACCCTAGAAAGGAAGAGAAGTCGCTATCTCGTACCGTTTGAAAGTTATCTTGGCAACGATCACCAAACCAGCTACTGGACTCCAAACTTGGAACTTGGCTGTATATCTAAGTTTAGAAGGCTCTCGCAAAATTTCAGCGATTTCGGATGGAGGGTTTCGGAGATATACATTTTCATCTACATCAAATATAATATGATTTTCAATAATTTTTTCAAAATTTTCTAGTGAAACGAATTGCGGTTTAGCGTTCTACAACTAATTATTAACTTGAATTGGATAGGATCAGTATTTTCTGAGTCCGATACTGTTTGGCCGATTGTGCCTATTAACGAACTCAAATGTCGCATTCGGATGCGTAGCGTAGACACCCAACCAGCTACTGGACTCCAAACTTGGAACTTGGGTGTTGATCTAAGTTTAGATGGCTCTCGCAAAATTTCAGCGATTTCGGATGGAGGGTTTCGGAGATATACATTTTCATCTACATCAAATATAATATGATTTTCAATAATTTTTTCAAAATTTTCTAGTGAAACGAATTGCGGTTTAGCGTTCTACAACAATACTACAATTTTCTGAGTCCGATACTGTTTGGCCGATTGTGCCTATTAACGAACTCAAATGTCGCATTCGGATGCATAGCGTAGACACCCAAAAGATTGCAAGTCGCTATCTCTTTCCATTCTCAAGTTATCGTGACCACGGCCCACCGGACAGAATCAAATTTGACCTCGAATTATTCATCAGATAGTCGAACCTAATCGTTTGAGACCATTTTCGGCAAAACATTCGAAAGTTACAGACATTTGTGCAAAATGATAGCACGCTGTTCCCTAGAGTAGGCGCGCAAAAATACTGACCTGAAGACTGATCTATATTGCTGCATGGAAATATATTTTTTTCTTCTAGGTATTTCTTGGGCGATATCAATACTAGTATAGTTGACCTCTCTGGTCATGAATTTGAATAAGTGCGCCAATGCAAACTGACCTCATCTCACTTTTCGAGTTTTACGAACTTTTTTTGAAAAAAATAATATTTCTCATTATTCGCTGAACCCAAAATCGACAACTAAGGATACAAATACAAGTTTTTTATACCTATCATGTTGTGAGGTGATGTATTATTAATTATTTGAAGAATGGGCGAGGCTTATATTGAGAATAACTTTTACCTTCGTCGAGTTCTGTCTTGACCCTGGCTGGGGACAACGTGAAATACTTAAATGAGTACATATAAAGGGTGTTTTAATAAGAATGCAAGATTTTAATTGCATGCCATTCCAGCTTACATTATTTAAAAGGTAAGTAATTGCCAGTGGTTGACAGGGGACGAATGGGATCAATTCGGAAAAAAATTGGTTCAAGCACTGACGTGAAGTCAGAAGCTTTTGCGCGTATGTTCTATTGTCCATTCTTCTGTATTGGACACCCTTAATCGAATTCACCATGGTAAATTATTTAGTCCATTCTCCTGTATTGGACACTCTATATTCGAATTTACCATGGTAAATTCGAATTAAGTGTCCAATACAGGAGAATGGACAACATAATTTACCATGGTAAATTCGATTAAGGGTGTCCAATACAGAAGAATGGACAATAGAACATACGCGCAAAAGCTTCTGACTTCACGTCAGTGCTTGAACCAATTTTGTTTTCGTGATTTTTTTAAAATTTTCTAGGGGTGCGGTTCCTAAAAATTTTTTTTTTCGTCATTTTTTTCAAATTTTCTAGGGGTACGGTTCTTAAAAAATTTTAAACACGTCTTTATGATGATTTTCTACTACTAGTTACCAAGCTTCAATTCGATCGAATATTCATTTTTTGAGTTATCAAGGAAATAATACTCCAGGTGGGTATAACTCGGAAACCGTTAGACCGATTATGCCCAGAAACGAACTCAACTCTCCCTTTCGGATACGCAACCTCCCCTGAAAATTGCAAGTCCCTATCTCCTTTCGTTCGAAAGTTATCGAGGCAACGGTCACCCATCTGCTGAACTCACACAAGAATGCTCGAATCTCCAACAATATTCAACTGATCGTGTTAAAACTTGAAACTTGGCAGTAGAGTTAGGTTATGAAGGCTCTTGCAAAATTTCAGCAATTTCAAACGAATAGTTACTGATATATAGATTTTTTTTTCAATTTTCAATGAATTTTTTAAATTTTTTTACAAATACCATCTTCACGAAATTTTGCAAGAGTTTTCGCGTTGGCATTCTACAACTAATTCCCATGTTTGAATTCAATCGGTTTAGTATTTTTCGAGTTAATGAGGAACAAAAAGCAACCTAATTTCAGATGGCTATAACTCTAAAACCGTTCGGCCGATTATGCTCATAAACAAACTGAAATGTCGCGTCCTGGTGCAAATCCTAACCTGAAAACTTCAAGCCGCTATCTCTTTCCGTTCTCAAGTTATCGTGACAACAAAAAGATTTTTTAATGATTTTTTTTTAATTTTCTAGCCTTACGATTCGCACAAAATTTCACAAACGTGCTTAGGTTCACATTCTACAACTACTCATCAAGTTTCAATTCGATCGGATTTATATTTGTTGAAAACAAAATTATTACTCGGAAACCATTGGGCCGATTATGCCCATTAACGAACTTGTCCGTCGTATTGAGATGCGCCATCCACCCTGAAAATTTCAAGTCGCTAGCTCTTTTTGTTCTCAAGTTATCGTGGCAACGGCGGGACGGCCGGCCGGACAGAATCAAATTTGACCTCGAATTCTTCATTGGGGAGTCGAACTTAATCGTTTAAGACCATTTTCGTCAAAACATTCGAAAGTTACAGACATTTGGGCAAAACTATAACGCGATATTCCCCAGAACATACGCGCAAAAACTATGTTTGAAAGGCATTCCAAAATAATATGAAAATAATTGTGCCCGCAAGTTCCGTAGTCTATTCACGCCTCATATGAAGTCGATCGAGCTGAAATTCAGTACTCGATTGTGAAATGGTGGCTCGAAGCCTACGTGCACATATTTCAGCAAATTCTCACGCGAATTTTATGAAATATAACATTTTTGAGAGAATTTCTTTTTATTTTGGCGCATTTGTTCTCGGGAACATCGCGTTATCTTTTTTCCCAAATGTCTGTAATTTTCGAATTTTTTGCCGAAAAAACAATTGGGTTCGACTCCCTGATGAAGAATTCGAGTTCAAATTTGATTCCGTCCTGCCAATCGTTGTCACGATAACTGGAATGGAAAGAGATAGCGAATTGAAGTTTTCGGGGTAGGTGGCGCCTTCCAATATGAAACTTGGTGAGTAGTTGTAGAATGCAAACTCAAAGACGTTTGTGAAATTTTTTGACAATCGTATATCTGAAAATTGGTTCAAGCACTGACCTGAAGTCAGGAGCTTTTGCGCGTATGTTCTATATTGTCCCTTCTCCTGTATTGGACAATATAGAACATACGCGCAAAAGCTCCTGACTTCACGTCAGTGCTTGAACCATTTTTTTTTTCGTTTTTTTTATATGAAATTTTCTAGGGATACGGTTCTTACAAAAAAATTTTTTTCGTAATTTTTTTGAAATTTTCTAGGGGTACGGTTCTTACAAAATTTCAAACACGTCTTTATATCGATACTCTACAACTAGTTACCTAGCTTCAATTCGATCGAGTTCATATTTTTTGAGTTATCGAGACGAAAATACTCCAGGTGGGTATAACTCCGGAACCGTTGGACCGATTATGCCCGTAAACGAACTTAACTCTCCCATTCGGATACGCAACATGCCCTACCTCCTTCCGTTCGAAAGTTATCGAGTCACCCATCCATCTACTGAACTCACACAAGGCTGCTCAAATCTCCAACAATATAAATATCCGATCCTGTTCAAATTTAGAACTTGGTAGTCGAATTAGGTTTTGAAGGCTCTCGCAAAATTTCAGCGATATCGGATGATTAGTTTTTGATTTATAGAATTTTTTTCAATAATTTTCAATGAAATTTAAAAATTTTCTAGTGATACGATCCTCTCAAAATTTTGCAAGAATTTTCACGTTGGCATTCTACATCTAACAACCATGTTTGAATTAGATCGGTTTTATATTTTTCGAGTTATTGAGGAAATAACAACCAAATTTCAGATGGGTAATAAGTCCAAATCCGTTTTGCCGATTATACTTATAAACAAAGTCAAATTTCGCATTCAGATGTACAACCTAACAAATCGCTTTCTCCTTCCGTTCTCCGGTTATCGGGACATGAAAAATATTTTTTAATGATTTTTTTTTAATTTTCTAGCGATACGATTCTCACAATATTCCATAAACATGCTTATGTTCATATTCTACAACTATTCACCAAGTTTCAATTCGATCGGATTCATATTGGTTGAACACAAAATTATTACTCGGAAACCATTGGGCCGATTATGCTCATTAACGAACTTGTCCGTCGTATTCGGATGCGCCAACTACCCTGAAAATTTCAAGTTGCTAGCTCTTTCCGTTCTCAAGTTATCGTGGCAACGGCCGGCCGGACAGAATCAAATTTTACCTCGAATTCTGCATCAGGGACTCGAACCCAATCGTTTGAGACCATTTTCGGCGAAAAATTCGAAAGTTACAGACATTTGGGCAAAATGATAACGCGATGTTCCCCA
Source organism: Halyzia sedecimguttata (assembly GCA_937662695.2). NCBI lineage: Eukaryota > Metazoa > Arthropoda > Insecta > Coleoptera > Coccinellidae > Halyzia > Halyzia sedecimguttata. Next base: position 59,686,947 of record OW569413.2, read on the forward strand.
GAACATACGCGCAAAAAATGGAAAAAAATAATATTAAAAAATATGTTTCATGTCATGATATGCTGGGAACGGCAAGAGATAGCGACTTGGAATTTTTAGGGTAGGTTGGGTATCCGAATGCGACATTTGAGTTTGTTAATAGGCATAATCGGTCAAACGTATTTGGAGTTATACCCATCTGAAATGTGGTTGTTTTTTCCTCAATAACTCGAAAATACGAAACCGATCCAATTCGAACATGGTTATTAGTTATAGAATGTCGACGCGAAAAACGTCAGCATTGGGTATTATAATCGGCTCAACGGTTTCGGACTTATACTCAACCGGAATATTATTTTATTGATAACTCAAAAAATACAGAGCCGATCGAATTGAAGCTTGGTAACTAGTTGTAGAATATCGACATACAGATGTGTGTGAAATTCTGTGGACCGTACTACTAGAACATTTGAAAAAATTACGAAAAAAAATTATGTACCTCACAATAACTTGAGAATGGAAAGAGATAACATCCTGAAATTTTCAGGGTATGTTGGTTATCCGAATGCGACGAGTTACACTCATCTGAAATGCTGTCGTTATTTCCTCTAGAACTCAAAATATACAAATCTGATCCAATTGAAACTTGGTGACTACTGATTTTCGCGGAATTTCGTGAATATCATATCCCGGAGTTACTTGAGGCGTAAGTTTTCTCGTTTTTCAATTCCAATAGAATACATTCTGTGATCATAGACTAAAGTCTGTCATTAAAATGGTATGAATTGTATTCATATATTATAAAAGTTGAGAAAACGGTACAAATCGATGCTAAATTCGTAGATAGAGGTGAGTAGACAATAGAACATGCGCGCAAAAGCTTCTGAGTTCACATCAGTGCTTGAACCAATTTTTGGCGCTCTAGTTCCTCGGAACTGAGTGCTTATCAATTTGCCCAAATGTCTGTAATTTTAGAATTTTTCGATGAAAATGGTCTTAAACGATTTGGTTCGACTCACTGATCAAGAATTCGTGGTCGAAATCCATTCTGTCCGGCCGTCCGGTCCGGCCGGCCGTAGGCACGATAACTCTCGAACGGAATGAGCTAGAGAGTTGAAATTTTGAGAGTAGGTTTGGGGGATAAATATCTCGGCTGAGTTCGTTATTGGGCAAAATCGGACTGATGGTTTCGGAGTAACAAAACAAAATTTTTTTTTTTACAAAACAAATTCCAAATTAAATTTTTTTAATAAGAAGTTTTATCATAAGAATCCATTCATATCATTTTTATCTCTAACAAGCTAATACTTTCGGAGATGTGATTTTTCAAAATTTCAATGTGAATCGTATTTCTACGTTTTCACAGAATGATAGGATAATTATGTGGGTATTCTATGAATTGTTATAATGTCAACTTATTCTGTTTGAACTAGAGCGCCAGAAAGCTCCTGTCCACAGGGCTTGAACCCATTTTTTTTAATTGATACGAAATTGACGAAATTTCGCGAAAATAATATCGTCAGCATTCTACAATAACTACCAAGTTTTCATTGGATCGGATTTGTATGTTTTCAGTTATAGATTAAATAGCTAAATTTCAGATGGGTATAACTCCAAAACAGTTTGGCCGATAATGCCTATTAACGAACATAAAAGTTGCATTCGGATCCACAAACCTGTCCTGAAAATTGCAATGTTTTGCGTCGGTATTCTACAACTAGTTATCAAGTTTCAATTCTACAGGATTTGTATTTTTTGAGTTACCGAGAAAACAATAGTCCATATGGGAATATAATATAACTCCGAAACCGTTTGGCCGATTATGCCCAAACAAACTGTCCTTCCCATTTGGATACGCAACCTCCCTGAAAATTGCAAGTCGCTATCTCTTTCCGTTCGATAGTTATCGTGGCAAGAGTCACCCATCCAACTCACACAAGGTTACTCAGTTCTCCGATTATATACATCCGATCGTGTTCAAACTTGGAACTTAGCTGCGGAGTTAGGTTTTGAATTATCTCGCATAATTTCAGCGGTATCCGACGGATAGTTTCTGAGATATACCTAGAATTTTTTTTAAATTTTCTATACGATCCTCACGAAATTTCGCTAAAATTTGCACGTCGGCATTCTACAACTACCATGCTCGAATTGGATCGGAATCGTATTTTTTGAATTATTGAGGAAATAACAACAAAATTTCAGATGAGTATAACTCTAAAACCGTTTGGCTGATTATGCCTTTTAACAAACTCAAAAGTCGCATTTGGATGCACATCTTATCCTAAAAATTGCAAGTTCATAATGAATTCTTTAAAATTCTTTCGTGATACGATCCTCCCAAAATTTCACACACGTCGTTAATTCGATCAGATCTGTATTAGTTGAAAAAGAAATAGTACTCGGAAAGCCTCGAACTGATTATGCACGTAAACAAACTTGTCCTTTACTTTTGGACGGGCTACCTACTCTAAAAATTTCAAGTTGCTACATCTTTCCGTTCGAAAGTTGTCGGCAGGCCGGACAGGATCAAATTTTACCTCGAATTCTTCATCAGTGAGTCGAACCACAAATTGAATTTTTTTCGTCAAAAGCTCTCACGTGATATCAGGAGCTTGAGTTCACTTGATAATTCAGTAACCAATATATTTCATAGAATTGTAACCGGTACACCAATAAAACTTATGTTTATTAGAGGTCCGTTATATCAAAGAAATTGAAATTTCAAATGGGCATATTCTGGAAATTGATTGATTAAATATGAATTCCATTATACTGAATACTCAAGGAAAATATCGATGCAGATTTATATATTGCGCGTATGTTCTGGGGAACATCGCGTTATAGTTTTGCCCAAATGTCTGTAACTTTCGAATTTTTTGACGAAAATGGTCTCAAACGATTGAGTTCGACTCCCCAATGAAGAATTCGAGGTCAAATTTGATTCTGTCCGTCCAGCCGTCCGGCCGTTGCCACGATAACTTGAGAACGAAAAGAGCTAGCGACTTGAAGTTTTCAGGGTAGGTGGCGCATCCCAATACGACGGACAAGTTCGTTAATGGGCATAATCGGCCCAGTGGTTTCCGAGTAATAATTTTGTTTTCAACCAATATAAATCCGATCGAATTGAAACTTGGTGGGTAGTTGTAGAATATGAACCTAAGCACGTTTGTGAAATTTTGTACGAATCGTAAGGCTAGAAAATTCTAAAAAAATTAAAAAAAAATATTTTTGTTGTCACGATAACTTGAGAACGGAATGAGATAGCGGCTTGAAATTTTCTGGTTAGGATGTGCACCAGAACGCGACATTTCAGTTAGTTTACGAGCATAATCGGCCAAACGGTTTTAGAGTTATAGCCATCTGAAATTTTCTGAAATTTGGTGGTTTTTTGTTCCTCATTAACTCGAAAAATACTGAACCGATTGAATTCAAGCATGGTTATTAGTTGTAGAATGCCAACGCGAAAATGTTTGCAAAATTTGGTGAGGATAGCATTTGTAGAAAATTTTTAATAAATCATTGAAAATAAAAAGAAAAAATTCTATATATCAGTAACTATTCGTTTGAAATTGCTGAAATTTTGCAAGAGTCTTCATAACCTAACTGTACTGCCAAGTTTCAAGTTTTAATACGATCGGTTAAATATTGTTGGAGATTCGAGCATTCTTGTGCGAGTTCAGTAGATGGGTGACCGTTGCCTCGATAACTTTCGAACGAAAGGAGATAGGGTAGGTTGCGTATCCAAAAGGCAGAATTGATTTCATTTTTGGGCATAATCGGTCTAACGGTTTCCGAGTTATACCCACCTGGAATATATTTCCTCGATAACTTAAAAAATATAGACTCGATCGAATTGAAGCTTGCCACTTAGTTGTAGAATATCGACTTGAAGACGTGTGTAGAATTTTGTGTGAACCGTATCACTAGAAAATTAAAAAAAATTTACCATGGTAAATTCGATTAAGGGTGTCCAATACAGAAGGATGGACAATAGAACATACGCGCAAAAGCTTCTGACTTCACGTCAGTGCTTGAACCAATTTTTTTTTCGTGATTTTTTTTGAAATTTTCTCTGGGTACGGTTATTAAAATTTTTTTTTTTTCGTCATTTTTTTCGAATTTTCTAGTGGTACGGTTCTTACAAAATTTTGAACACGTCTTTATGTTGATTTTCTACTACTAGTTACCAAGCTTCAATTCGATCGAATATTTATTTTTTCAGTTATTAAGAAAATAATATTCCAGGTGGGTATAACTCGGAAACCGTTAGACCGATTATGCCCAAAAACGAACTCAACTCTCCCTCAACTCTCTTAATTCGAATTTACCATGGTAAATTCGAATTAAGTGTCCAATACAGGAGAATGGACAACATAATTTACCATGGTAAATTCGATAAAGGGTGTCCAATACAGAAGAATGGACAATAGAACATACGCGCAAAAGCTTCTGACTTCACGTCAGTGCTTGAACCAATTTTTTTTCATTCATTTCAGTGAATCTGTCAAAGCAACGTTCAGAGAAACAAATAGTATATTCTAAAACAAGTTGCAGAATGGGATCCTATTAAAACACGAATGCGAAATTCGAAAACGAGCGACGAAGGAGCGAGTCTGCCTTCTGCAACGAGTTTTGCCTTCTGCAACGAGTTTTGCCTTCTGCAACGAGTATTAGACGATATTTTCTCAATTTCAGTCAAGTTTTGTAAAATACTGTTGAAATTCAATGAAAAACTCGGATTATACATCCTAGTGACTTTTGTATTGTATTTTGGCAGTTGGTGTGACTGTTACGAAAGTTGACAGATTACGGAATTTGAATTTGAATCGTATGTATGGCACGGAGATCAGATTTAAAACAGTTTCCTAATACTATGAATGACTCAAAATTAGCAATAAGCAACTCTAGTAGGTATCTTATTTTTTAATGAAAATAAAACTTTTCCTCTCAAAAATTATTTCACTATATCCAGATTATATTATATATATTGAAAATTGACGTGTGTTGAAATTTGATAGGATCGAATATCAGTGCTGACTACCACAAAGCGAAAAATATAACTAGAAACAATACCGAATGAGTTAATTCCAGCACTGTTTTTAGTGCTGGAATGGACTCATTACGATACTGAAATAGAGACATAATATTAAAGATCAATCAAAATCATAGCAATGAAGGAATCGGTTACTTAGATACCATCACTGAGTTATGTAGTTTCCAGAAAATTTTATTTTCTGTCATGATGAAACAGCTATATAGCTGATTTTTCGAATAACTTATTTTACTGTTGCTAGATTCTCATGATATTTGGCGCGAACGTTGAAGTCAATATTTTATACCTAAAATCCGAATTTCAACTGGATCGGATCTGTAGTTTTGGAAATATTGGAAAATAAAATTTCTAATGGGTATATCAACGAAACCATTTTGCGTATTCTGCCTATACTCACGAGCAGCATCGGCGAATTCATGTCTCAAACCTTATTTCTAATGATATCGTGCTTATGGATTAACAGACATAATCGAGCCTGACAACGGTTTCTTCATCAACAGGTCAAATTGAATAATTATTTGAGAAAATTTTCGGCTCAAAAGTCTGAAATTACAGATATGTGGGTCTAATTTTAGTACCCTGGTATGAGTGTACAATAAGAAAACAAAAGTGTTATTTCAAGAATATCTCTCAAATGTCTTTAATACAAATGAATTATATGTACGGTAGGATATAAAAAAAATCAAATCATGAAATCTTTGTTGATTGGCCATCCTAGTCACTGAGCAACCATCCATCAAAATCTCACCAACCCAAAGCTGTAAATTAATTGATGAAATTATATTTACCAAATGAAAACACAGGACAATAGTTATGATACTATGCATAATTCGAAAAATTTACATAAGTATATGCATATATATATATATATATATATATTATTGCAGGATATAATATCTGCATCATATTCAAACCACACTGTGTTCGATCGTACCAGGATAAAGTAGGCCATGAGTTTAATATGCAACAATAAATATCCAACTGACAACAGGAGCAATAATTTTCAGATACGGATTTGGAGGCATACATTAAGACTGAATTCACATAATTCGAAGGACTTCCTGATTTCATCTCTAATGTGATTCTGTCTAATGGTTTATCGCAGTTGGCTTACAGCACGCCTACGGTTGGTTTAAAAAGTAGTGTGACTGATGCGCGTTATGAGGTTTTAGCTCCACGTTATCCAATAACTGTTAAGCATCTTTTGCGAAAAATCCATTGACGTGCTTATTCCAAATGAGAAATTCCTTATAATCATTAAAGGACACTGTGAGAGTTATATTCATTATTAAATGGTTTCTTTCTAGGTTTTCTCTCCCAAACTCTGAAAAAGCTATAAAATGAAAAAAACATTATTTTGTGAATTGCTTCTGCGTAAGAAATACAATATATTTGTCAGAAGCAATCAATCGAACAATGTTGCCTAAAAAACAATAACGAAAACAACATCAACGATGGAACAAGAATTTCGTAACTTCTCGGACTCTATCAGACTCCTTCGTCGGACATTTAACGAAAATCTTCAGAATTATTTTCTGTTGATAGCTATTCTGAAATTCGAGAATTGTCACATTGACTGTATTTGAAAATCATAGTAGGTAGCATAGTTTCACTTCGCATAGAAATTTCCAAGTTCCAACTCCTTTTTTAATGAATTCAGCCAAATGTGGTCAATACCAATTGAGCAATTTGCAAATTTGCATTCTCTGTTCAACAAAATACAAGTTGACTCCTTAAGTTTTCTTTTAAAGTAATCAGATTCTGTCTTCAGAATCTTCGTATTACTCCAATCCATCATGTGATCTCCTTGGATTGTACATACATGTTCTGCTATTTTTGATTTCTTTATGTCTCTATTTCTCAAGTTGTTCTCATGTTCCGGCTTTCCTACTTCTAGTGCTCTTGATGTTTCCCCTGTGTACGATTTACCACAAATACAAGGAATATTATACACACAGTTTTTTGATTTTTGTTTTTCATTAATGAAAATGTGTTTAATGTGATCCCTTATGTTTGTGACTTTTATGAAAAAATCAGAAGAATAGGTTCTAAGTTCAATGTAAGAACCGTCTTCAAGACAAAATGATCTTAGGTCTTCATTAACAAAGGCAAAACCCATCAATGAAAACCAAAATTAAAAACTATCTATAAAATATTCCTTGAGCTTGTGGTAAATCCTTCACAAGAAAAACATCAAGACCACTAGAAGTAAGAAAGTCGGATCATGAGAACAACTTGAGACATAGAGACATAGAGAGTTCACATGATCGATTGGAGTAATACAAAGATTCTGATGAGAGAATCTGATTATATTAAAAGGAAACTTAAAGAGTCAACTTTTATTTTGTTGGATAGAGAATGCCATTTTGCAATTTGCTCAATTGGTATTGATCATATTTGGCTGAATTTATTAAAAAGGAGTTGACACTTGGAAATTTCTATGCAAAGTAAAACTATGTTACTATACTCCATTCACTTTTATAAAGTCTCCCGGTTGGCCATGAAAATTTGACACATTTCACCATGTATATTTTGAAAATGTTAGGTTATAGTCATTTTCCTGTCAGATAACTACGCAACGTTGTCCTCTCTACAAAGAAGTCGTAATAACTACGTATTTTCACGATGTGAATTTACTTCGGAAAAATAATGAATTTGAGAAGATATTATGTCAATTCGATAATTCCACAGTCCTGGCGAATGTAGCAGAACATCTTTCCTCTGTTGTTACTGGAAATATTTCACGTATATGAACTGGTTGGAAGGTTCAATTATGCTATTTTCTTCTGTGGAAATCAAGTGTTGGAATTTTATTGAAAAATCGTGGATAGAGTAGTCCGTTACTTTGTGATAGTTCATTTGAAAAAAGAATAAAAGTACCTGAATAACCCGGCTGGAAAACTTCTAAACGAACAGACGTACCTATGAAATTCCCCACTTTTCTCAAGAAGACATTGAAATACCTTGTTGCAAAACATGAAATACTCCAGTTTCAAAATGTAGTAATACTACGAAACCTTAGTTATTCTCACCTCAATAAAATATAATGATAGGAAACTAAGTAATTTCATTCGAGAGTTCAACATGTCAGAATTTTCCTTGAAGTTTGCAGATTTCGGTTCTGTATAGCACTTCTGCTTCTTCAAAACTATACTTTCGGCATTTTCAATTTCAAAGCGAAGAATTCTTTATTATTCGAAGATTGGATATTATGTTGAGAATAGAAATTGGCAACGTCTCCACGAATTGTTACGACCTTGACTATATTTCAGCAGTGCCAACTTGCCTGTGTTTTAGTTACAAAAACGTGATAGACCTAATTCATGGCCAACCAGGAGACTTTATAAAAGTGAATGGAGTATATGATTTTCAAATACTGTCAATGTGAGAATTATCGAATTTCAGAATAACTATCAACAAAAAATAATTCGGAATATTTTCGTTAAGTTTCTGACGAAGGAGTCTGATATATACTCCGAAACGTTCCGAAATAGTTGTTTCATCGTTGATGTTGTTTTCGTTATTGTATGTTAGACAACATTGTTGGACTGATTACTTCTGACAAAATAAATATCTTGTGTTTCTTACACAGAAGCAATTCTCAAAATAATAATTTTTTAATTTTATAGATATTTTTCAGAGTTCGGGAGAGAAAACCTAGAAATAAACCCTTTATTAATGGTAAACTCCTTTTAGTGAAACTTGAATAGATATAAATGTTCTGAAATAACTTTCCTTTCATTAATTCAAACAAAATATTATCATTAAATATTTCTTGTAAAAGGCCTCATATTTTTTAGAAAATTTCAACTTTAAACTATATTCATTGATTTTTTGGTGAATCTAACCAAACTTTTTAGAACGCGCCTATTTTATATCGCATAATTTCAATGGATTCGAATAATCTTCGAAAATTCATATCAATAAATGTCTTTTTATTTCTAAATCATAAACCAAATGTCATCAGTCATCAATTTTGACTACTAATGATATGATAGTCAGTAGTTTTATCCCGAGTGCTTGCCAAATACTCGAATATTTTATAATATATATTATATTATATAATTTGGCAAACACGATGGGTGTTTGAAGGACTATTTCCCGAAAACAATTTCACTCAATTTTAATTGTTGGGCAGAAATAATATTAACAGTAATATAAATAATTAAAATCTATTTGACAATCATCCCGAATGTTTTCGATGGCTTAAAACGTCACAAAAATATTCACGCTGCACTGATATTCAGTAGTTATATCCAAAGTGCTTGCCAAATACTCGAATATTTTCCCGACTACGTGACGTGTAGGACGGAAAGTATTCGATAATTTGGCAAGCACGAGGGGTGTATGAAGGACTATATAATTTGTAATAATTTAAATTGTAATTTAAATAAATAAAATGTTTTTGACAATCATCCAGAAAATTTTTTGTATGGTTTAAAACGTCACAAAAATATTCACCTAAAGCACACGTTCAAATACCCGGATGTTTTAACGCTGCAATTCGATATTTTGTTGTCGGGTCACTATTTATGAAACTCCTTAGCTGCTTCTTTCACGATTATCGGCCTGTCCTTTAAACCATGTGATGTCTTTAAGGATGAAATAAATTATTATTATTATAAAAATATCTGATTCAGAATACTGGGAAATGAGGTACGGGATACATTATGAAATATTCTTGTTGGGCTGAAGCTTACAATCGCTTCTCAAGGACCATTTATTTAACAACTTAATACTACGGTGGAAAGGAGTAAATTTGAATTTATGTGTCCTATGCTTTGGTAATAACAGAGTATTGAGATTCGTTATTCCATAGTTTTGATGATACGATTTTTTCGAGCATTTCCCCTCATTTTGCTAAGCCTGTAGCAGACATTCAAAATGTATATTATGCAATTGGAAGGTGATGATTGGATAACCAGTGGGAGTAGATTTTTGAGTTTTTTATTCTGCAGCCGTTCATGAGCAGATCCTAGAAATACTTTCGCATTAACTGAAGAGCCAGACATAAGATACGTGGTTATACGGAGTGGTCCTAGTTATTCGTGGTTCATCACCATAGCCAGTACGACCAGATATTTGGGTGTTTTCTTGTGTAACCATGTATAGAAAGTTTATTAGCCCATTCTTGAAATATTTTTGCTTCTACATTGTGTTTAATTTCAGAGGAATATATCGAACTTTATGTTGAAAATTTTCAAAATGTGTTCAAGGGGAAGTTGTCTCAAATGACTACGTTAAACTCACTGATGAAGAATTTGAGGTCAAATTTGATTTTGTCCGGCCGACCGGCCGTCCTTTGCAACGATAACGGGAGAACGGAAAGAGATAGCGACTTGAAATTTTCAGGGTAGGTAGCGCATCCCAATAAGACGGAAGATTTCGTTAACGGGCATAATCGGCCCAACGGTTTGCGAGTAATAATTTTTTTTTCAACAATTACTAATCTGATTGAATTGAAACTTGGTGAGTAGCTATAGAATATAAACCTAAGGAAGTTTGTGAAATTTTGTGAAATTTTGTGAGAAACGTATTGCTAGAAAATTTAAAGAAAAGCATTAAAAAATATTATTTATGTCACGATGACCTGAGAACGGAAAGAGATAATGACTTCAAATTTTAGGGTTAGGTTGTGCATCTGAATGTGACATTCGAGTTTGTTTATAGGCATAATCGGCCAAACGGTTCTGGAGTTATATATCCATCTGAAATTTGGTTGTTATTTCCTCAATAACTCGAAAAATTCGAAACCAATCCAATTCAAACATGGTTATTAGTTGTAGAAATATTGAAAAAAATTCTATATCTCAGAAACTATTCGTCCTTTGTCACTGTAATTTTGCGAGAGCCTTCAGTACCTAACTCTACTATCAAGTTCCAAGTTTGACTCGATCGGATCTATATATTTGGAGATCTGAGCAGCCTTGTGTGAGTTCAGTAGTTGGATGGGTGACCGTTGCCTCGATATCTTTTGAACGAAAGGAGATAAGGACTTGCAATTTTCAGGGTAGGTTGCGCATCCGAATGGGAGGGTTAAGTTCGTTTTTGAGCATAATCGGCCTAACGGTTTGGGAATTATATCCACCTGGAATATTATTTCCTCGATAGATCAAAAAAAATAGACTCGATCATATTGAAGCATGGTAACTAGTTGAAGAATATCGACATGAAGACGTCTGTAAAATTTTGTGAGGACCGTACCACGAGAAAATTTTAAAAAAATTACGAAAAGAAAATTGGTTCAAGCACTGACGTGAAGTCAGGAGCTTTTGCGCGTATGTTCTATTGTCCATTCTCCTGTATTGGACATTCTTAATCGAATTTACCATGGTGAATTCTATTGTCTGTACGAATCGAATTTACCATGGTAAATTCGATTAAGAGTGTACAATACAGGAGTATGGACAATAGAACATATGCGCAAAAGCTCCTGACTTTACGTCAGCGCTTGAACCAATTTTTTATTCAATTTTCATATTGTCCTTTATGTTGAAAAATAGTATAGCGTGGAAAATATTATCAAATTAGGATTTTTTTTCTTTAGACATTCAATTTGCAGGTCATTTTGAAATACTTTTTTCAGAACAATTTCTGAATTGAGTACAACAAAATACTGATAACTGACCACACTCAACAGATTAATATTGCTCATAAATTACAATGAACACCCTTTATCTCGCTTATGATTCGAAAATGGGCTATGTATGTCAAGAGGAAAAATGATTCTCGCGATTTCATCTACACGCTAAATTCGTTTGTCCAGTTTATGATGAGACACCCTGCATACATAAATTAGGATAATGTGATTATTTTCATGAATGGAAAAGGTTAAGGGGATTTCCGCAATATTGGCACTAAGGGTAAGACAACCAAGAAAAACATGGACATGATGGAAAGATAATGAACACATAAGTGACACCATAATAGGAGCGAGCAATCAATATCTTCCTAGAGCTCCAGTATCTCCAGGAGGAATGACCACACAATAAACTCGTGTTTCTTGCATCAGGTTAATAGTTCTTGCACCATGGCAATGTACTACGTTGATAAGAAGACAAATTAGGAAGTTTCATATATTTATGTACAGTACCGTCACTGTTGGATTCTGGTTAAATTTCACACATCCATCGAACTAGATCCATAACCAAGGAGATCGAAATTTTGTGAAACCCATCTACTTTATAAGAAATAATTGATGAAACTCAGAAGATGACCTGGCCAACAACACCCTTGGGATACATGAGTGTACAAGAATGAATCCTTCAAGATCATAACCATAAAAAAATATTACTTTTTCAGCTACAACGAATTAGCTGTTATTATGACGAAGAGGATGGCGTCGCTGAATGAGTCTTAAAATTTCTAAATTTCGAGAGTGGATATTATAATTAGTCTTCATATTATAATATGTGCAATTGCATAACTATTGTGGCATTTATCGATCAAATAATTGGTTAGTTCTTTACAACTCAATATTGCTAACTTTCTTGGATCAATTATATCGAATGTGGAAGAACTTTTATATGTTCTCATATTACAATTGAGTTCATGAAATGACGATTCTCAAAATAGATATAGCTATCCCGATAAAGAAACTTACCTAGACTGACTAATTATCTATAAAAACTAAATTAAACTCATAAATTGATAAATCTTATCCTCATACCCATATAATTCAGTACATAATGAACTCGTTGCAGCACAAGCGGAATGATTATTCTATAATAGTGAGTATCCAATAAGAACTTTCGCAACATAATGTGAAAATAGGAATAACGTTACCTGTGGCACGACTTCAATACTGAGAGTGGTCTTTCATAGACATTATCAAGCGAACCCAGGATCATCGTCGTACAGTTATGCACATAAAACATGAATCTTTTGATCATGAACAAATGTTTATGAGCGTTCGAATTATCGATTTGACTTATCATCAATTTTCAGTTGTCTCGATTAAAGTCTTTCCAGGGATTAGCTGCTAGGCGTAACTTGAAATATTGTTCATAAAATTATAAAATGTGTGAAAGCCCTGTGGAGAGGGGGTTGGCACTTTTGTCAAATTACTAGCGAGTAATTATTCAAACTATGATAAGTCATATCTCCGAAAGTATTGGTTTCTCAGAGTTGGGAATTTATTTCAAAGTGTCTGTTGTGAGAAAATCTATCCTTTCACTGTCAGGAATAGATCCTGATAGTTGTAGAAATTCCAGGATATCCTAGTTTTTGAAAAAAAAATTTAGAGGTCTTTTCTCAAATTACCTCGTTTTGGGATAACTTGATAAATTATCCTTTTCGTACGTAAGATATTAATCACCTAGAATCGACCACAAATTCAAATTCTGGGTCTTCTAACGTTTCTGTTCAGAATGGTAACAGGACAGGAATACAGAATTATTATGACAGTTCCTTCAAACTGACCAGTCTGTCTTCCCTGCATAATCGTACAGCCTCATGAACAGCAAATGTTTGAGGGAACAGCGTGCTATCATTTTGCCCAAACGCCAACCATCCGTTGCCAAGATCACTTTCGGAAGGAAAGAGATATCGTGTTGCAATTTTCAGGATGCGCATCCGATGGCACGGTTGAGTTCGTTAATTCGTATAATCGGCCAAACGGTTTCGGAGTTATACCCATCTGGAATTCTGCTATTTTTTCACAATAGCTCGAAAAATCCGATCGAATTGAAACTTAGTAATTAATTGTAGAATGCCAACGCGAAACCAAGGAAAATGCACGCAAAAGGTCCTGACTTCACGTCAGTGGTTTTCAAGATTTTTTTTATAGGATCGCACCATTTTTCAAGTTACCCCTGAAAACCCAACAAAAAATAAATTGATAAGCCTCTGCAATCAAAAACTTTTTCAATAATTGAGTCTAAGTTCATAACAACTTAATATGCAAATTCCCAAATAAATATAATAAACAAAAATATTGACATTGTTGTCCATCGAAAGACTCTTCTACAAATTCAAAAGTATTCACACTTAAAAATTCTTCATTTTCTTTCCCTAATTTAATGAATTTGTGCAGCACAAACTAGCCTTTCATCAACTCATACTGTTAAAGAAGGATGATGTATAATAACACCATGTATGTAACCCAGCGAATATTTTGGTTCTACCACTATTATAGCTAGATGTCAGTACAGTTTAACATAACATGGCATATGATTTTATCAAGTTGCCTAGGGACTTTAAGCAACCCCGTTTTACGGTATTAGTTTGTCAGAGTTGAGAATGATATCAATGGTTTGTTATGATGAAACTGCATCATCATATCTCCGAAAGAATTAGCTTGTTAGAGTTAAAAATGATATCAATGGATTCTTATGGTAAAACTGCATATTTAAAAAAAAATTAATTTGGAATTTGTTACTCCGAAACCATCTATTAGATTTCGCCCAATAACGAACTCAGCCGAGATATTTATCTCCCAAACCTACTCTGAAAATTTCAACTGTCTAGCTCATTCCGTTCGAGATTAATCGTGCCTACAGAATGACAGAATGAATTTCGACCACGGATTCTTGATCAGTGAGTCGAACCAAATCGTTTAAGACCATTTTCATCGAAAAATTCGAAAACTACAGACATTTGGGCAAATTGATAAGCACTCAGTTCCGAGGAACTAGAGCGCCAAAAACTTGATAGACCTAAATCATGACCAACCAGGAAAATTTATAAAAGTGAATGGTGTATACTAGTTCCTAAACATCGAACAGTTTCGAACGATCTACATTATATCAAAGCATAAGATATTTTAATCATTTGTCCTCACATTTGAAATCTTTGAACAAACCAATATTCAAGACAGAAATTTAGTAGTTGTTAATTCAAAAGTGCTTGCTTCTATTCAGCTAAAGACTTTACTTCTGAATCCTTGATTACTAGGACGAATAATAATTTAGTTGTTATATTGTTATATTGTAATATTTATCCTGACTTTTCCTAATATATTGTTGTGTCCCGAAAGATCAATAAAGTATTATTATTATTATAGAGTGAAATGATAAAAAGATTGCTCTTCGAAGCGACCAGCTGTTGTGCTAGACTACCTTAGAACATAGAACTTATCTATGGAACTGTTCTAGAAGTTCAACTAATTAATTACCATATTTCATATACATACATCCGCTGTTGGTTCAAAATTAACCAATGCGAAAATGGTAATCAGTTGTAAAATGCCGACATGTACAATTTTACGAAATTTCGTGAGGATCGCATCACTAGAAAATAAAAAAAATTCATTGAAAATCTTTGAAAAAAATTCGATATCATAGAAACTATCCTGATATCGCTGAAATGAATGCTACAAAACCTAACTTAACCTCAGTTCCAAATTTGAATACGATCGGATCTATATTGTTGGAGATCCGACCAGAATTGAGTGAGTTCAGTAGCTGGATGAGTGACCGTTGCCACGATAATTTTCGAACTGAAAAAGATAGCGACTTACAATTGTTAGGGTAGGTTGTGTATCCTAATGCGACATCTGAGTTCGATGAAAGGCATAATCGGCTAAACGGTTTTGGAGTATCAATCTGAAATTTGGTTATTACCTCATAACTCAAAAAATGCGATGCCGATTCAATTCAAACATGGAAATTGGTTCTAGAATGTTGGCGCAAAAATGTTTGCGAAATCTTATAAATATCGTAGATCGTATAACTAGAAAATTAAAAAAAAAATGGGTTCAAGCCCTGTGGACAGGAGCTATTGGGCGCATGTTCCTTGTGGCCCGTACTGACCAGTAAAGAAAAAAAGCAGTATCATGTTGAATACCTTAATATTATTCTGGAACACAAATTTTCCATTACAATAATCTTCATCTAGCTTCTATTTAGTATCAATTCCTGTAGAACGTGATCATAATAAGTGTTTTCCATATAATAAAATGTGTTTGAACTTGGTATGTAGGAAATCTGACATCAATTATTGGAATTAATTGATTTGACAAACAGCCGTCAAATGAGGTAAATAGATTTTTGTGACGATTTTCTGTGACCATAGAACGTCAAAACACGCTGGAATGTGAATTTTAAGCAATATCTTCTGGAATTGAGATCGTATCGAACTGAAATTTTGCACACTCGTGTAGAATGCTTGATTTAACGTCGGTACAAATTTTTTTATTAAAAAATTTTCCAACTGCCCGATCCCAACAATACTTAGATAATATTATATCCATAAATTAAGCATTTCATTATTGCATGTCTTGAAATAGGTACCTTTTCAAGTCGATCAACATCGTCCTTCTTTCGACGTCTAAACTATGACTTGATTCTTTATGTTTATGTCTTTGAATTTGTTTTCGGTGGAATTCAAAGAGTTCATAGAATAATCGATGAAAATACTGAGAGAGACCCAGGAAATTTGACACATTTTGTCTTATATCTCCAGAAATTGAAATCGTATAGAGCCAAAATTTTGCACAATGTTGCAAAATACTACAATTGACGTTAGTACAAGTTTTTGTTGCAATCTGATGAATAGTTCACGAAAAAAAAATTTTTTTTTCGAAAAAATTAAAAGAAATATTTTTTTAAAAATTACCAACATTTCGATCATAACAGAATTTTGCCAAAAGTTGCGCGTTTATATCCTCGAACTGACTACCAAGTTTCGATTCAACATCTTCTTTAGTTCCTGAAATATCAGGGAAATAACCTCAAAATTTTAAATGTCTATAACTCCTAAACCGTCCGGCCGATTTTGCCCGTTAACGAACTTAACCGTCGCATTTTGATCAGAAACCTACCCTGAAAGTTTGAAGTCGATAGGACCTTCGGTGCTCCTGTTATCGTGCCTACGGCCGGCCGGACGGCCGGACGGCACCCAAAAATCTGACACCGGATTCGTGATCAGGGAGTCCGAATTAGTCTATTAGCCAAATTTCAGCTCGAAATTCGAAAATTACAGACATTTGGACGAAATGATAGGACGATGTTCCCCTAGAACATGCGCCCAAAAAATCATTGAAAAAGATTCTATATATCAGAAAGTATTCGCCCGACATCGCTGAAATTTTGCGAGAACCCGCAAAACCTAACTCTACAACCAAGTTGCAAGTATGAATACGATCAGATCTCTATATTGTTGGATATCCAAGCAGACTTGGGTGAGTTCCGATATTTTAAAAGGAATAAATACGGCAAGAGGATTCATGCAGTTTTTTTCAATTCCGATAGAATAAATATGTCCGAATTAGAAATTATTTGATCTTAGACAATTCTCTCATTACTCAAGTCCTTAAAATGCTACGAAATGTATTCATATCTTATAAAAGCTGATAAAACGGTCTATCGATGGCAAATTCGATAAAGAGTGTTCAATGGAGGTGAATAGATAATAGGACATGCGCGCAGAAGCTCCTGACTTTCCGTCTGTGCTTGAACCAATTTTTTTCACACCACTCGCATTCCCCCACAATTCTTGCAAGCAGCACGCACATGTGTGACCCGTCGGGGTGAGTTGAGCCAGTGTCACACGAGTACACGACTGCAGTAAATACTACAGTCAGGTCACCAACTTTCACTGTGTAACCAGGCCTTAACAGAAGTGTGACTTTAGGCATGGTTACACAGTGAGAATTGTTCACCTCACGGTGGGCAGCTCTACTACACCTGTGTACTCGCATGACAGACGCTCTACTCACCTCACCTGGCCACTCCAGTGCGAGCTCTTAACAGGAAAGTAGACTGAGTCGCAGGTAAGAAGTACTTTGCAGCGTGGTGGAGCAATTCGAAATAAATAATATCATAGTAACCCGGATAAGAGTTCCTAACCTACTAGCACATGACAGTTACTCTTATGATACGGTCACACGGTGCTAGTAGCTGCACTGCAGTAACAGATTAGGCCAGCTCGGGTGCTAGCTCACATTGTGTAACCAGGCCACTACAGAGTACACGAACACCAAATAACAGTACGCAAAGCTGAATCATCCTGAGCTGTCTTCAAACATCATGCCGATACATGTTTCAAAACTTCACTTTGCTAACTGCAGAACTCTCGCAACAGAGAAAATTCCAACTAGTCGCATTATTTGCGAAGCCCTTGAAATTCTAATGCCTTAACAAAGGCGACGACAATCTGAGATGACCTCATACTCTATTCCTCGCCTCCCTGCCCCTTCGGCCACCACGGCCTCAACCAGTACCCCCCCTCCCCCACTCTCACCCCAACCACCACACGTATAAATAAACGATCTCGATCTTCATCAGTCTTCTAACAGTAGTAGAAATAGAGTGCTCTCAAAGACTACTTTTACATCTCATTCTTGATAATAGCCCTAAAATCAGACCAAAAGACATTAAACACTACGCGCTGTCCAACCCGGAACCTTCATATTCCTAATATAAATATATTACCTATTATATACAATACCTTACTGCAATCGTATCGAGAGAAAATTGGAGATTAGTATTCACATAATATGTATATATTTTTCCATAGATAATCTCCATGAATATTATTTATGGAATGTCATAAATTATTCATATTGAATGCAGAACGCTAGCGAAAATAAGGTTTGAACCAAACATTGGACAAATATCTTGTTGAAGGTATTTATCAGAAGGCAGTGGAAGGAGCAATTAACCAAATATGTCCTAAGGATTTTTCGAAACGCGCGAGTAAAAATTGATAGACTTAAATGTCAAATTAATATGCTTCAAGCAATATTGAATATTACCGAGGTTTCGTTCAATGGAGGATGAAGCAACTATGATGTTAAAAAGTTAGAATTGGTCAAATTGGTTTACCCGCAATGTGAAAACTACTACGTAGGTATGCATTATATCGTTTAAATTTGTATGAAAACGTACATGAACTGTTTCCAAATATTCGTATTAAAAATTATCGTCCATTCATGGATCCCTGTATATTGGTAGATCACGCGTTGAAGAGTCATCCGAATTCCCAATATTCGCCAATCTTTCTTCAACGGACGCCATTCTAATTCAATGCATATTATACTATACTATACTCTAGTGCAATACAAAATTTCGATCTTCCGAATATAGTTATCTCTAAATTCGTCCCAAAAAAAATGGACACAAAAGACTCATATGCAGGTTCAGCGCCAGACCCCCATGATCACTCAACGGAATTTAATTCCATTCAAGCACAAATAACACCATAAAAAGCCAACTCCCTTATGCGCATGCACAGTTCACTCATCACACTCCAACTCGAAAATAACACTATTTACCTGAAACTGACTCGTCCACGCACATAATTGCCATAAATTATCATTTAAAACCACCCAATATCGGCTCAGTGTCAGACCTATGACCGTTATACCCTTATTACACTATGCCTTTTTCGTGCCTATTTGTCAGCCTGACTGACTACGCCTGAAATTTTGAAGAAATATGCATGCGCCCGGGACTATTTTGTAGACTGTTTGAAGCTTGAAAATAAATAGAACTGGTTCTATTTGTTCCCCTTGAATCGTGGGGATTTCAAGCCATTTTGTCAAAATGTCATGTCTACCAACACAATATTTATCTGTCTGACTTGACGTCTTAACATAACCTAGTTTATTGTTCTATCCTTTGAATCGCAGCCTTCGTAAGTTCAATAACAAAGTTATGTTTATTACTCTGAGGACGTGAACTAACTAAACTTACGAAGGCCAGATAATCTGTGATGGCTATCCCCGAGTGATATGAAGTTTTCACCAGTAGCCTGGTATCGCAAAGTAATTATAAATTTCGTTTTTGAAGAAATGCTTTCTGGAATTACAGTATCTTTTTTCTGTATTTGGATTTGCACTCTGTGTAGTAGCACGTTTCTTCAGACATTCTCAAAATACTATGGTATTGTTTTGAAAATATACGAACAAAACAAGAATTGAGGTGAATATGTCAGTTTCTTCAATGTTTGCAGCTCTGAAATTACTGCCTGAAACAAGCGCGAAAAAAGCACGGTGTAATAGTGCCACTCATTTGGGGGGAAATTCAAGCAACAAATAGCCATGAAAATAGGTGCAAATATAGACTCGAAAGGAGATTCTATGAAGGAATAGCATCCTCCACTTCAAAACCACAATCTTCTCAGACGAAAACTCCAGCAGTTAAATCAATTCTCGTTAGCTCATGCGTATAATGCCCGAAAGGGGCAGCATGATTTTCAGAATTGGCCCAAGGATCGGAGTCTCCACCTCAGACACTTTCTCGATACTGGCTTGCACACTCGGAGAATTGGCATGAGACCAGCCGCTTTCAGACGAATTTTGATGAAGATAATTCAAAATTTCACATATCGTTCATCCACTTATTCAATCGGTACCGTAATTACACGTCCATATTTAAATTAGTTGCTTTTGTACATATGCTGGCGATTGCAATAATCAGATAAAACACGTGTACGAACTACGAATCGAATTCGAAAGTAAACAGATATGATTCTCGTGGAAAACAACTTTAATAATGTGTCCAATTTTAGAACTTCTTTATTGTTACATTTTTTTGAGGCTAGTTTTCGATGAAATCAGATCAGTATTTTTCGAGTTATTGTGAAAACAGAATTTTTGAAATTTTTTTTCCAGTTTGTAGCTGTCTGATCAGTACCATGGCGTGGCGGGCATATAATGGCCATGATTCTACAATTTGATGCTAAATTTCAGATATATCGAGTGATTAGTTTCGAAAATATATACAGTGTTTCCCAGCAACTCCGCACCAAGAGGTACTTCTCCTTTATATTAATATTTCCAGATTTCATTTTTTACAAAAACTGGGTGCATCAAAAATGATAAAAAATGATATAAAACTCGGCCTACTGGGACTTCCGATTTGAGCGAAAATCGCCATTTTTTAACAAAAATGTTAACTATCTCAGAAAATTCGAACTTTTTGTATGAAACGCTCTAAGTAAGCTTGTCTGAAATTACAATTTATGTGATGTATGTGCAAAAATTCAGGTCAGAAATCTTTTAAGAGTTGGATAATTACCGAACCGAATTCTTTTTTTTTTGTGACTAGACAATATTATTGTCAGCATGAAAAGCATAGACAATTTTGTGTGGACTCAGTTTTTCGACATTTGTTCGAATTTTCACAAATCTGTTAAACTAATTAATTGACGTTGAAATTGAACGACGGATATTCATGACAAAATTGAATTTCTATCAAAAATCTAGCTCTACATCGGCAATTTGCAGGAAGATTTGCATTCTTGGGATTCTCAGATGTGCATTGAATGTGAAATTTAAAGATTTTAATGGCGATAATACGAATAGGAGCAACTTTGCACCAGAGTGAAACGACTTTTCAGGGAAAAGACGAACAAATGTCGAAACACCAAGTTCAAACAAAATTTACCAGTTACAAACATTTTCATTCGGAACTAATGTCGTCTAGTAACCCAAAAAAAATCCGTTAGGTAATTATTCAATTTTTAAAAGATTCATGGGCAAGAAAAAAAATCTTTTTCATGGATTTCCGACCTGCAATTTGACACATGAATCTGTAATTCTAAACAAGTTTACTTGAAGCACTTCACAGAATTCGAATTTCCCGAAATAATGATAATTTTTGTTTGAAAATGAAAATTTCCGCTCAAACCAGAAGACTAAGTTGGGCGACTTTTATAACATTTTTGATGCACTAACTTTTTGTAATCAATATTATTCGGAAATATTAATGGAGAAGAAAAGTTCCTCTTGGTGCGGAGTTGTCGAGAAGCATTGTATAAAAAATGCTTCAATTAATAAAAAAGTGGAAAAGACCTGTGGACAGAAGCTCATATTATGATAGAACTGCATCATGAAAGAAATTAAATTCCCTTTGCATCTTATCTTTATATGACGGTCCAATTTTGACTACAAGTGTTTCAAAACTATCAGGAGTCATTCTGAAAAATTGAGTAAATGAAATAGCCAGTTTTGATTTATGAAACAAATCTAATGTAATCAGTCCAGATAGAACTCAAACCAGAATATTTATGTAGGAAATCTTAAATAGTGTTACTAAGGAATAACCAGCTTACTGTACATTAATTAGAAATACCGTTTAAATCTTCTATATAATTATAGAAGATTCTCTAATGAGAATGACTCGCAAATTATGATGGACTTCCTTGTACTATTCATTTTCAACTCACTAACCAAATATTCTTCGATTGTTCTAGTGAACATAAATAAATATGACGTCTCTTATGGGTAGATAAGATGAAATGAGTGCTAGAGTTGAAAATGACATCAATGGATTCTTATGATGGAACTGTAAGTTAAAAAAAAATGAATTTGAAATTTGTATTGTCGTTACTCCGAAACCATATAACCATATGCCCAATAACGAACTTAACCGAGATATCTCCCAAACCTACTCTGAAAATTCCAACTGTCTAGCTCATTCCGTTCGAGATTTATCGTGCCAACGGCCCGCCGGACAGAATCGATTTCGACCACGGATTCTTGATCGGTGAGTCGAACCAAATCGATTAAGACCAATTCCATTCAAAAATTCTAAAATTATAGACATTTGGGCAACTTGATAAGCACTTTGTTCCGAGGATTAAGAGCACCAAAAATGACCAAAACCACGAAGGAACCTGGTGAATTTCACCCATTAACGAACTTAACCGAAATATCTACGCTCCAAACGAACCCTGCAAATTTCAACTCATTTCGTTCGAGAGTTATCGTGCTTACGGTGGGCCGGACGGACTGACAGCACTGGATTTGACCCAGGATTATTCATCAGTGAGTCGAACCCAATCGTTCCAAAAATACAGACAACTGGGCCAAATTATAGCACGCTGTTCCTGGCAGAATAAGCGCACAAAAGCCGAATCTAATAAAGGAAAATTACCTCAGTACCTTTCTGTATAACGAAATTCCTCATGTGCCTACTCATTGTGGGCGGGTACGAGCAGAATCGATCAAAGGAAACCGGGCATCATCCTACGCCAACTTAATTGTATAGGTGGCTCTGCTTTTGTAGTGACGTGATTTCACCTTCACCTGTGACGTAGCTCGGAAAACTGCGAATTGTGGATCAATACTGTTCATTGATTTTGAACAGGATAGGACTTATGGCATTTTAATATTATCCGTTTAGAACGGTATAGTAACCAGGAGAACCTTGAACGTTGTTGTGATTCTCGTATCGAACAGTTTACCGCTACCTATACCTATTCATTTCCTATAATATTAAAATATAAAAAAGCACTGACGTGAAGTTAGTACTCTTTGGCGCGCGTGTTCACGTTGGCCGGTTTGAAATGAATGATGAGTGTTTCCTGCTCAGTGGGTAGAGCGAACCGGAGATCTACTCAGAGGGTAGTGGATATCATTCAGTGTCTGGTCAAAAATTAAGAATGCTTTGTCAAAGCTGACTAGAGGATAAAATAACAAAGTCGACAAAGAACACAACTCACTCTCTCTCCTTAGTCGCACAAGCTCCTAGGAGATTCTAAAGGATCTTCTTCGGGGAGACCTAGGAGGATCAGTATAATCATAATCATGCCTATAACATGCGTGCTGTAGTAGATTGACCCCACGTCAAAGCTTTTTGCGCGCGTGTTTAGCCTTTTTCTCTCATAGTGTCAATCTGCATTTACGCGCGTGCTAAAGACATGATTATGATTTTACTGACCCTCCTAGGTCTTCCCCAAGGAGATCCCTTAAAACCTCCTAGGAGCTTGTGCGACTAAGGAGAGTCAGTTGTGTTCTTTGTCGACTTCGTTACTCTATCCTTACGCCAGCCTTAACACAGCACTGTTAAGTGAGCGATATCCACTACCTATGAGTAGATCTCCAGCTCGCTCTACCCATTGAGCTTGAAACACTTATTATTCAATTCAAATCAGCCAATGTAAACACGAGCGCCAAAGAGTACTGACTCTTTTTAATTTTTTCAATTATGGCTATTAGTTTTACCGTAGGTAGAAATAGAAAAAAATGCGGTTATGGGACCCCTGTTGGGAACGCAATTACTTACGCCTATTCTTCAAATCCAAATCTAATTTAAAATAGATTTTCCGAATATAATTATTTATAAATTGGCCTCGGAGACACGGTACAGACAATTCGGCTACTTCCTCGAATGTGGCTTGTCTGTGCACAGAATTTTGATGAATTTTCTTTTAAAACCTCACAATATCGGCTCAGCACCAAATCCATGACCACTAGACGTAAACCACTCCTAGTATTAGCCATTAAACTCGAAAAGAGCCACTACACCTCTGAACATGCGTAATTTACTCGTTACTGAAATTCCTCTCAAAATAACACACCTCACACAAAACTCTGCTTCTTCAACACCAGTGGTTCAGGTGATATCACAGCTTCAATCCACACATTCCCCCCAATGTTGAACGGAGATGACAAATTTTCAAAGCAGTTGGAAAAATTTCGAAGCAGTTGGAACTCATACCTCCCCGAACCCCGTCACCATCGGTTTTTCATCAAGTTTCAGTTGTCTAACTTTCATACTTCAGCTTTCATTAATACCTGGTATACGTCGATGCTGTCACTGTCCGACTAACTGATCATCAAAACATCTTGGGTACTTCCGGAAATCATAGAAGGCTGAATTTTGGTGTCCTGAGGACTAAAATTAGCGAACAGACAACAGAATAAATCAGAAGTATGTAAATTTCATCCTCAAACCCCCATAAAGTGTGCATATCTTTGTATAAAACTATGTTACCTCCCGAGATCCTAGAATTAACAAACACCAGAAAAACTAAGAAATCTGTAACTTTCAGCCTTCAATTCTCTGCAGATCTATTTATAAATCTACGGTACTTCCCGAAGTCCTAGAATGTTGAGATTTGTTGTGTAGGCTATAAGTAGCGAAACTTTTTGGATCGTATATCTCTAGAAAATAAAAAAAAATATAAAAAAATATTATGTATCTCACGATACCTTGAGAACAGAAAGAGATAGCGACTTCCAATTTTCAGGGTAGCTTGCGCATCCAAATGCGAAATTTAGGTCCGTTAATAGGCATAATCAGCCAAACGGTTTTGGAGTAATAACCATCTGAAATTGTATTCTTATTTCCTCTATAACTCGAAATATAAATACCTGATTCAATTAAAACTCGGAAATTATTCGTAGAATGCTGATGCGCTAATTTTCACGAAATTTCTTGAATATCGTATCACGAAAAACGAAATACATTTTATTTTTCCTCAAAAATTTTATATTTCAGAAACTATGCGTCAGAATCATCTGAAATTACACACATAACTTTGAGCGACCATTTTACAATCAAATACCGAATTTCAGCTCGATCAACCTCGTATGAGGCGTGAATAGACAACGGAACATGTGCGTTTCTCAAATTTTTTTATCTGTTAATTTCGCTGTTGATTTATATAATTTTGTTTCTTCTTTATCATTATTTCCAATAGGTTGTCAAGAATGTATGCCTTCTAGCAGTACTGTTTCCGAAGATATCTGCCAATTTCTTGGAATAAGATTTGACTATCTGATTTTATTTCACGGAAGTGCCACTGCAGAGAGGAGTCAAAAAGAGCAGGCACTACCTACCTTTGCTGGAATACTTCTCGAACTTTTAGAAAGCTGAAATTTGGTATGTAGGCTAGGATGAGCGTCAAACAACAAAAATCTCTAATTTTTACCTTCTACCCCCTCATAAAGGGCGGAGGGTGTAATTCCGGGCATAACATTTCTTATGGACAGTCACTTCCATTCGTTGTGAAAGCTAGGTTAGAGCATAAATGGCTAGAAAGTGAGTGGGATATATGAGCTATGAAGAAGGAGCTGCTGGTGTTCAAGAAATACCTATTTTGCCCAGAATTTTTACCAGAATAGGAGAAACGCACAGATAGAAAATGGGCTATGAGAAAATGAGCTTCGACAAAAAATTTAATCCCACCAAAAACATTTCATGTAAAATTCGTTGGTAACTCACAATCTTTCACATTTGCAATGAAATTCGAAAATATCAAGTATGCTATATTTTTGAAATTTTAATTTCAAGTCCTCTCTTAATATGCAAAAATATATGGGGTGTCCCATCTGAGAAGTATATTTTCATTCCGATATCAGATAAAATATCAATTTACTGGAAGTGTAATACACCTCATTGAATTCTATGTAAAAAATAGCTACAATAATGTTTTTATAGAAATGGAAAATTTTAACAGAAGAAAAGTTATATTTCGAAAATGCACATTTTCGGTGCAACATGCGGTGCTCACTAATGAGTTTCTCATGAAAATTGGCCCTCAGAAACCGATATCAATTTTCGTCTATCTATTAAAGAAATAGGACTTTCCCTTCAAAAGTATCCAATTTGGCCCATCCTGTACAAGAAATTTCTCTAAAAATTATACATCTTGGTCAAAAAGTATTGCTTGGCGATATGATGAGATTGGAAGGGGGGGGGGAGAGATCGGGAAATTAATTTCTTACCAAGACACTGGAGTCTCGTGTGACAACTGGGAAACAGCCAACATAATTATTGAGGTGAACGATATATTTTGGCAGGAGCCCTTTTGTTCATTTGATATTATTCTTATGACGTTCAAGATATACAGTGTGGTCCAACGAAAACTCAACACCTCGATTGTCCTGCTTTGAAATGAATGTGGAAAATCACTCTCTCCCTAACGGGGGTGAGCATAACCCTTTGATTTTGAATAGGGAAGAGAGGCGTTGCTCATTTTGAAGATCTTATCGAGTACTATCAGATCCTGAAATTTCGCTTCAAAATTTCCATCGATATCGAAATGACAGGTAAAATATGGAAGGAGTAGTTACTTTTGTGATTAGTTTATTAAATGTTGGAAATGGGCACCATTCACTTCCATGCAGTAATATAAATTTTGCTGAAAACGTTCACGTACATTTCTCAAGATTTCTGGTGTAATTTGCATGCATTAATGATCCGAGTTGGCAAACAATCCAGTGACTCAGGCTGGGTAGCGTAAATCTTGGATTTCAGGGACCCCATAGAAAATAAGTCCAGTGGAGCCAGATCAGGTGCTCTGGGTGGCTACCCAATATGTTCCCTTCTTTCAATACGTGAGGCGTGAGGAAAATTTTCATCCAAGAACTGACGCACCGGTTGAACGAAATGAGGTGGTGCGCCATATTGTTGGAAAATGATCGTTCGGTCTTCAGCATTCTCCAATACTTGCACCAGGGCTGGATAAATAGCGTTCTCCAATAGATCTGAATAAATTTGGCCAGTGAGATTACCGGGTAAAAAAAGGGCCGATTATGTGATACCCGCCCAAACATTTCATTTTTGGGGACACTGAGTATGCACCCCACGAAATAATCTTGGACTTTCATCTGCCCAATACCGACAGTTAGGCCAGTTTACAATGCCGTTAAGGTAAAATGAACATTCATCCGAAAAACAGATATCGAACAAGTAGTTTTGATTACCGTTAATCATTTCACTGAGCACTTCACAGAACTGGAGTCAGCGACCGGGATCATCCTCATTCAGATTCTGAACCAATCTTATCTTATAAGGATGGAATTTATGTTGTTTCAGGACTCATGTTGTTTCCTGGTACTCAAGGTAGGATCCATAGCTACATGACAGCCACGTCCCTCGCTTCGTCTCTTTCATGCACCCTCATTTTGTTTCCGACTGAAGCAGTAGTGTCAAATTTGGCAACCAGTTGCACAACGTAAGCAGCGGATACATTTTTTCCAGGGTGTCGTTCGTTAAATAAAGACGCTATTGTTCGCGCAGAGTCGTTATTCTTAAAAAATAGTTTTATCATTTCCACTCTTTCTTCAACAGAATACACCATTTTAATTCTACTACAAATTTACAATCGCTTTGACACACTTCTAACGGTCTTAAAAATTCACTATAGACTAAGGTTAATCAAGAACATGGTCCATCTACTTGTTTGGACAAGAAATTTATACTTTTTTAGGCGAAAACTGAACAACATAACTACTGCATACCTTTGAAATGTGTCGGATACGAATTATATGCTCGAGATTAATTCCACATTGCCTCTTTCACTATTTTCGCTGTCATTTCATTATCGATGGATATTTCGATGCCAAATTTTAGCACCAAATATTACTCGATACGATCTTCAAAATAAGTTATCGCAATAGCCCTTATCCCTATTCAAAATCAAGGGGTTGTGCTCACCCCCGTTAGGGGGTTGAAGTTGCGGGGATGAAAAAAGCGGAAGAGTTCTTCCATCTCAAATCAGAAAGTGACAGGTCCGAGCGATTTTCCACATTTCCATTTTAAAGTCAGAAAATTCGTTTCATTTTCGTTGGACCACCCTGTATACATCATAGTATTTTAATCGAAGCAATCTCCTATATCGGGGCTCGATTTTTTAAATTAAGCCTCGCAGCTGGAGAGTAGAGTAGGTATCACATTGTCTACATTTGCTCAGAAAAAAATATCACGGAACAAAGAGGTTATTCAATTGCTCTTTTTGGCGCTCTTGTTCCACGGAACAGAGTGCTTATCAATTTACCCAAATGTCTGTAATTTTCGAATTTTTGGCTGAAAATGGTCTTGAACGATTTGGTTTGACTCACTGATCAAGAATCCGTGGTCGATATCGATTCTGTCCGGCCGGCCGTCCGTCCGGCCGTTAAGACGATAACTCTAAAACGGAATGAGCTAGACGGTTGAAATTTTCAGACTAGGTTTGAGGGATAAATATCTCGGTTGAGTTCGTTATTGGGCAAAATCGGTCTAATAGTTTCAGAGTAACGAAAAAATTTTTTTTTACATTACAACTTTTGAATTAAAATTTTTTTAAGATGCAGTTTCATCATAAGAATCTATTGTTATCATTTTCAACTCTAACAAGCTAATACTTTCGGAGATATGATGTTCCAAAGTTTCAATAATATATCGTAAGTTCTATGTATTCACAGAATGTGAACACATAATCTGTCTGTGATCACTATTCATAAATGTCATCTTTTCTAGCTATTAGAGATTGTCAATTCGTAGTTGTTATTTTCTCTTGGAAAGCATGTATTCGATTCTTGAATTTGTGAATATCCTATTATATACAAGACTGTTTTGATGTAGCTTATGGATGCAAAAGGAAAGAAGAACATAATGGAATCATCAAAAAAAATTAGTGTTCGTTGACCACTGAGGTTAATATTACCTTTTACTTCCTTAAGTAGTGAGACATGTTACTATATACAGTATTTTCAGAATGTTGGTAGCAAAAAAATACGGAAAAATGGATCTACATTTGTGTATCAATCATTTTTTCTGGAGTTAAGTTTCATAATACAGAAAAGAATGTGTTAGTGGTATGAACTATTAAATTTTAAATTATGAAAAGAGGATAGTATTGTATTAATATATTTTGAACTATTAAAATAATTTGTTCGTAATCCACTACCTACTGAAATATCAGGAATAAATGGACTGCTATGATTGTCTCCACCCTTGCTCTTGACATTTCGATGATACTTTCCTTAGGTATTTCGAGTTGTGAAAACTATGCACCGAGTGTAAGTTGCAACAACCCATTCCACGAGGTTGAATCATTGCAGAGTGCTCATTTAATCTTGATAAATAAATTTGATGACAATTTTCGAAGCATTAAGGCATTGAAGCATTGTAGATTGTTTTTTTTATAAGATAATTTCTGTAGCATTTTTTTTAACGACACTTTTTTTAAATTCAATTTCTTTCATGATGCATTTCTATCATAGGAATCCATTGATATAATTCCCAACTCTGAGAAACCAATACTTTCGGAGATATAATTTGTCTGTTTCAACAAGATCCCCAAAAAGCTCCTATCCACAGGGCTTGTTATCACTCGATCTGTCTATTATTCATTTTTTTCAGAGCAATGTGAAACAATGCAGAAGAATTACAACCGATAATAAACAGGAAAATGGAAATTGGTTGATGGCTGCCAGCTTCTCGATTATTTAACATCGAGTGGTAAGGAGGACACCATAAGAAGATATCTTCATCGAATGGATTGAATGATCAAAATGTTCGATCAAGGCTATGAGATGTTGAGTAATAAAAGGAAGAGTTCTTCACTTTCGAACAATTCTTTGTATTAGCTTTGTTCTTTCTCATTTGATTTCTAGTAACTGTATAGGAGAGACTAGATAACTTTCACCGAAAAGCGACGGGGCATATGCAATTCCAAACTCTACAACATATTTCACGATGATGAGTTATACAGTGTGAAAAATCCAAATGGAATAAATTAATTATCTTAGTTACTGTGCATGTTTATGAACAATCCCGAAACACGTCAAATTTTAAATTGTCATTCTTTTTCGTAAAAATGCAACCCCTTTCGAAAGACAGGTACAACGCCCCATTTTTCAAATAGGTACTATGGGTTTACGATATTATATCGTTTGAAAGGTTTCGTCATTCTCCATTCATAAATTTTGTCATTTTCATGTTGATTGCAAAACTCAAAATAGAAAGAAATATGATCATGTGGTTACCGGAATTCATTATAATATTCCCTCGAATATTCCCAAATCTTATTACAATTATAGTAAACTAATTTAGCTTCAAGTTGTGAGAGAAAGAACATGAAAAAAACTTATCATTGTGTTTTCCAGATGATACATTAACATTAAATGATTTCTTTCTGGGTTTTCTCTCCCGAACTCTGAAAAATATCTATGAAATAAAAAAAATATTATTTTGTGATCTGCTTCCTCGTAAGAAACAGAAGATATTTGTCAGAAGCAATCAATTGAACAATGTTGCCTAACAAACAACAACGAAACAATATCAACGAAGAAACAACTATATCGTAACGTTTCGGAGTCTATATCAGACTCCTTCGTCAGATGCTCAACGAAAATCTTCAGAATTATTTTGTTGATAGTTATTCCGAAATTCGAATTTCAGAATTCGATTGATTGCTTCTAATAAATATCTTATGTAGCAGAAGCAGATCACAAAATAATACATTTTTTATTTTATAGATATTTTTCAGAGTTTGGGAGAGAAAACCCAGAAAGAAACCATTTAATGATGAATATTCCCCCCACAGTATCCTTTAATGATTACTTTATACCATGGAAATTAGGTGAAACACTCTCTGTGGAAATGCTAGTTCCTTTGGAACGCATTCGCAAATTATGCTAATAATATTTTTGAATAATGGTTCGATCAACGGAAATCCACCGAACACAAAAAGAAGTAAGTCGCTTGTTTCATGAGAAATTTTCGAATTTGGTGCCTATAACCCAAGGGACACTAAGTAAAATAGAGAAGCAGTCTCGCAGATTAAAAAAGCAGCTGCTAATACACTGTGTGAGGATGTGAAATTAGATTTGATGCTTGACTTTGAAGAAAATCCACATGAATCGACATTCAATGTCAGCCATACATCGATTCTAAACATATTAAAACAAAATAAAATGAATCCCTATAAAATGATACCTACCCAGGAGCTCTTGGAAGACTATATTGATAGGAGAACTTATTTTGTGAACAAATGATGGACATGTTGCATAATATTGTTTTCATTTCTGATGACTGCACTTTTTCTCTCAACGGCCATTGTAATCGTCAAGATTGCCGCTACTGGTCTTCCGAAAATTCTCACTGAATGAGAGAGGAACACACGCAATTCCCCCAAAAGGTTATTGTTTGGGCAGTAAATGTTCGAAACCATATCACAGTCCCCTTTTTCATTGAGGACAATTTGAATGGCGATAATTATTTAGGACTATTTCAAAATCATGTCGTTCCAACTTTGGCAAATTTGTATTCTAATCAAGGAATTCCTCAAGTTCCACAGAATACGATATGGTTCCAACAGGATGGAGCGCCAACACATTATCAACGCAATGTCTGGCAGTACCTCGACGCAATATTCCCGAATCGGTGGATAGGAAGGCGAGGAATGATCGAATGGCTATAGCACGCTCTCCTGATCTTAACCTATTTGATTTCTTTTTATGGGGATATGTGAAGAGCATAGTGTTCAAAATTAAACCTAAAAATGAATGACCTAAAAGATCGAATAACGCTTGCGATTAGGCCAATCACTCCTGAGATGTTGAATAATGTTGCAAGAAATTTATATTTCAGGTTAGGATGTTGCCAAGGCGTTCGCGGTGAATAATTTTTACGTCTACTTCATTAAAATTCTAAATTTGGCTGCTACATTTTATATTACATTCTAGTTTTATGTTATTGTATACCAAATTTCACTCACTTGATTTTATTTTTTTCTAAGTTAACTTTTGCAATGAACATGGAAGTCATAACATTTCTGAATAGATAATGGCGAAACCTTTCAAACGATGTATCACAAGCCCATACATCCTATTTGAAAATTTAGGGGTTGTACCTGTCTTTCGGACAGGTTGAAGGTAGGGTTCGCATTTTCACGAAAAAGAATGAAAATATAAAATTTAAATTTGACTTGTCTCGAGATTTTCCATGAATAGGTACGGTATCCAAGATAATTAATTTATTCGATTTGGCTTTTCCACACTGTATATTGTAGTTGAGTAGATGGTTTTCAGGCGTTCTCTCGAATACTTCACACATTCTACAATAAAACATTAAAAGAGTTTCATGTATAGCCAACAATGATATTTAGGGGGATATATGCTGAGACAGATCACAGAAGATCTCGCGTTCACGCCCGAAGGCCAACATATCAAGTTCTCATTTTTATCCCGCTCGTGATATACCTGAATATTATAATAAGACTACGACAAAAAAAGAAAGGTCAACATTTTAAATTCATGAGAGTTGTCGATATTCAACAAAGATCCGGTCTAGTTTTAAATTCAAGAGGTAAACAGAAAAAAATAGGTTCAAGTCCTCTGGACAGGAGCTTTTTGGCGCTCTTGTTCAAACAGACAGATTATATCTCCGAAAATATTGGTTTCTCAGAGTTTGGAATTATATCAATGGATTCCTATGATAGAAATGCATCATGAAAGAAATTAAATTTGAAAAAAGTGTCATTTAAAAAAATGCTTCAAAAATTATCTTATACAAAAAGGGCAATCTACAATGCTTCAATGCCTTAATGCTTCAAAAATTTCTATTAAATTTATTTATCAAGATTAAATGAGCAATCTGCAATGATTCAATCTCGTGGAATGGGTTGTTGAAACTTAGATTCGGTGCATAGTTTTCACAACTCGAAATACCTAAGGAAAGTATCATCGAAATGTCTAGAGCAAGGCTGGAGACAATCATAGCAGATTGTCCATTTATTCCTGATATTTGAGTAGGTATAGTGCGAACAAATTATTTTAATAGTTCAAAATATATTAATATAATACTATCCTCCTTTCGTAATTTAAAATTCAATAGTCCATACCACTAACATATTCTTTTCTGTATTATGAACCTTAATGCAAGAAAAAATGATTGATACACAATTGTAGATCCATATTTCAGTATTTTTATGCTAGCAACATTATGAAAATACTGTATATAGGAACAGGTCTCACTACTTAAGGAAGTAAAAGGTGATATTAACCTCAGTGGTCAACGAACAGTAATTTCTTTTGATGATTCCATTATGTTCTTTTTTCCTATTGCCTCCATAAACTACATCAAAACAGTCTTGTGTATTCACAAATTCAAGAATCGAATACTTGCTTTCCAAGAGAAAATAACAACTATGAATTGACAATCTCTAATAGCTAGAAAAGATGACATTTATGAATAGTGATCACAGACAGATTCTGTGTTCACATTCTGTGAATACATAGAACTCACGATGTATTATTGAAACTTTGAAACATCATATCTCCGAAAGTATTAGTTTTTTAGAGTTGAAAATGATAACAATGGATTCTTATAATGAAACTGCATCTTAAAAAAATTTGAATTCAAAAATTGTAATGTAAAAAAAAATTATTTTTTTTCGTTCCTCCGAAACTATTAGACCGATTTTGCCCGATAACGAACTTAACCGAGATATTTATCCCTCAACTGTCTAGCTCATTCCGTTCGACAGTTATCGCGTTAACGGCCGGACAGAATCGAGTCCGACCACGGATTCTTGATCAGTGAGTCAAACCAAATCGTTCAAGACCATTTTCAGCCAAAAATTCGAAAATAACAGACATTTGGGCAAATTGATAAGCACTCTGTTCTTCGGAACAAGAGCGCCAAAAAGCGGGAAAGCTCTGTTGACAGGGGCTTTGGCTCTCTTGTCGAACTACTAGTGAGTAATTATTCAAACTTTGACAAATCATATCTCCGAAAGTATTGGTTTCTCATGGTGGGTTTCACGAAGCTTTCATTAGCTTAATTGTGGATTTAATTCGGTGGTTGCATCAAAAATGAACTGGAAATTGACATAGAATCACACTGACTTGGTAATTAAGACCTGTCAAAGCTTTGTGAAACCCACCGTATTTTTTGAGAATGATATTAATGGATTCTTATGATAGAACTACATCTTGAAAAGGGAAGGTAGAACCTCCCTTAACATGAGCCAAGGGTTATTTATGTCTCATTTCTTGTTTTCTTTCCTTGTAATTTCGGATTTTCGGAATCACAGAGGTGTATTGTGTTTGTGGTAGGATAGATTGTGTTGGTTATGTGAAAGTAAAATTTGATCAAGTGAAATGGAAGAATTCGCTAATTTATTTAGAAGTGAATCGGATGGTGAAAACGAAGAAATCGTCTTTAATCGTGCACCTAAAAGGTATATTCGGGGTTTCGAAAATCCTTTGGACATTCTGGAAAGTGAAGACTTTAAACGGAGGTATGAATAATTTTGATACCATCGAAAAGTTTTGTGTGGCCAACCCCCGCTAATTGCGCAATTAAATTTTATAGACGAATCTGTTAATTATCGAATCAACGTAGCTGTGTGCGACCCACCGTCTATGACTCACCTCATATGTTGAATTTACTTACATCAGCAAATTATAATTAGAGCATTTTATAAAATCATAAAATTAAGATTAATTATTGAGATTTTGAAAAATCATATCCAAAAAGTATCAGTTTGTTAGAGTTGAGAATGAAATCAAAGGATTCTTATGATGAAACTTCATCTTAAAAAAAAACTTGAAATTTGCAATGTAAAAATTTTTTTTTCACTACTCCGGCACTATCACGCCCAGTACCGAACTTAACCGAGATATTTATCTCCAAAACCTACTCCAAAAATTTCAACTGTCAAGCTCATTCCTTTGAGAGTAATCGTGTTTTCTTTCGGACTGCCGGACAGAATCGATTTTAACCAGGGGTTATTGATCAGTGAGACAAACCAAATCGTTTAAGACCATTTTCAGCCAAAAATTCGAGAATTACAGACATTTGGGCCAATTGATAAGCACTCTGTTTCGAGGAACAAGAGCGCCAAAAAATCCGTATATT
The DNA here is from genome assembly GCA_937662695.2 of Halyzia sedecimguttata. Taxonomy (NCBI): domain Eukaryota; kingdom Metazoa; phylum Arthropoda; class Insecta; order Coleoptera; family Coccinellidae; genus Halyzia; species Halyzia sedecimguttata. The sequence continues at coordinate 59,722,290 of OW569413.2, forward strand.
CTTCCATGCAACCTAGATGACATAAGCCTGATAGACTGAAAAAGTTTGATCAAATATCCATATTATATCTACTTAGTAATGCCTGCTAGCTCAGTAGTAGGGTATTGGACTAGAACCCGGTCCTCCTAACTTTATCTCTACAAGTTTTTTGGAAAATTCAAGCATTTACGAGAAAAAAATGTATTGCATTTTCGAAAAGCACTGAGGTGGAATTTCCCTAACCTAATTCATTTGTTTTGCTCCTTGAAGACTTTTAATATACAGGGAAAATAAAAAAGAAAAACAATATTTTTTGTTAATCTCCGGAGGAATGTAACTTTTCCCGTGAGAGGTTTTTCATAAAATTTTATATCAAATACCCAACTTAATTTTCATCACAGAATCACCCCTTACATTTTTTCGGTGTTTATGATTTGTATACCTGTATACCGTATACTGTATACCTGTACTTCAGGAGGTGATTCCTCACAATATTCTGATATGAATTGTCAAAATGAATATATGTCCGGAAACGCTACGTTTCCAAGATACAAGGTGTTGAAGTTTTAGTTTTATTTTTGTTTTTTTTATGGTTTTTCGAAATACTGACTTTAATTAAACGAAAATTGGAATTTGGAGGTGCTTAGAGAATGAATTTAAACGTCAAATTAATTTCCTAAGCATTCTTGTGAAAAAGGCAAAATAATAGTAGTGATACAATCTTACATTTATTCCATAGTTTGGCGAAATCTATATTTTTGGCGCTCTTGTTCCTCGGAACAGAGTGCTTATCAATTTGCCCAAATGTCTGTAATTTTCGAATTTTTCGATGAAAATGGTGTTAAACGATTTGGTTCGACTCACTGATCAAGAATCCGTGGTCGAAATTAATTCTGTGCGGCCAGTCCGGCCAGCCGTAGGCACGATAACTCTCGAACGGAATGAGCAAGACAGTTCAAATTTTCAGAGTAGGTTTGGGAGACAAAAATCTCGGCTAAGTTCGGGCGAAATGGGACAGATGGTTTCGGAGTAACAAAAAAAAAATTTTTTTTTACATAACAAATTCCAAATCAATCATAGGAATCCATTGATATCATTTTCAACTCTAACAAGCTAATACTTTCGGAGATATGATTTTTCAAAATTTCACTATAAATCGTATTTCTATGTTTTCACAGAATGATATAATTATTCTGTGTGTATTCTATGAATTGTTATAATGTCAACTTATTTTCCTGAGACATGACGTTGTCTAATTCATTCCAGCAATCGTAGAATTATGAGAATTATAATATAATATCATACTTTTTGTTGGTTTATATTTTCATGCCGATGGTCAATCCATATTATGCTGATGGGAATGGTAATGGTAAGCTAATAATATTGAGTTCAGAATATCTCCACTAAAAACAAAACTGGAATATTGGTGTATTGGAGTATTGGAGTGGATTTGAGGAAAGATAAATATTATCGTTCATCATAGAATTGAGGAATGAATATCTCGGAGTTCGTTGTTGGGTAGAATTCGTCTATTGGTTTTGGATTGATAATTTTTGGCACTCTTGTTGAATTTAAATTCTTCTATGATGTTTGAATTCAATTTCTGCTAAGATAAAGTTCTTTCATAAGAATCCATTGATATAATTGCCAACTCTGAGAAACCAATACTGTCGGAGATATAATTTGTCTCTTTGAACAAGAGCGCCAGAAAGCTACTGTCCACAGGGCTTGAACTAATTTTTTTGATATTCTCTTAGGAACGAATAATGCGATGTCAGACTGAAGAACACGGTTGAAATTTTAAACTGATTTCTGAATATTACCTTCATAAATAAATTCATCCCCATTCACCCTCGATGAATATTCTAACAAATCACCATAATTAGCCCCGTTGGAATTAAGAAATGTGAACCTCTATGCATCAATTTTTAATCTAACGAAGTCTATGACGAAACATAGTGCTGGATCATGCCATAGATGCATAGAATACATGGTGAAGACACTCTTTGACATATTTTCGGCCGAATTGCGGTCCAAATACTGTCAAAATACAAGGATTTTGTTCTACTTCAGTTTTCGCCGATAGATGCCGGCAGTAGAAATATTATGGACAAAATTATCGACATGTCAAATTAAATTTGAATCTGATTATTCTAGTTTCTTGTGGAAAGTCGTACCGTTTGCTGAAATTTGGTATTTTGAGTATTTTGTTCAACGTCCTTGTTTTCCGCGCCGAAAGTAAGCCAAATGTTTGCTGTGTGAACTCTGAACGAGTATCCAGAACCATTTTAATCAAATACTATTTTCATTTCGAAAATACTTCGTTTTTATGCGAATATAGTTTTTTTAACAATTGTTTATTCTTACCGGATCATGGGCAGATTTCTAGTATCAAGATAGGTATTAATTATAATATTAATAATTATTGAAAGATCGCTGATACCGTTAATAGTTAATAAATCAACATGAGAACGCAGACTTGTTGATTTACTATAATCTTGCCAGTTGATGAACAGAAACTGTTTTAATAGTTGAAACATTAAGGTATAACTCTATTAATTATTAATTATATTCATTATACAATTCAGTTATATATTGAGAAAGAATGAAATGATATGTTATGAAAACTAACAATATTATTTATCAACGATGAAAGGACTAACAGAGAACAAAGTTCAGAGCAACCACACAGTGTGATAATCAAATAGGTATATTTTGCAATCTAATTGCTGAGTACATAAAAAGTTGTCAAGGGGTATTGGGTGACTGAAAAAATGCTGTATACATGAGAATGTTCTGATGAAGTTTCAAATTATACATCGAAAATAATGAGTGAAATGCTCAATTTAAATGAGCCCTACATGATAAAGGTAATTAATACATTTGAATAATAATATGATATCAAAAGATATTATGGAGAGGTATTAGAGAAAAATCTGTATTGTTCAATGTATTTCAAAATACATAAATTCAATGCTTATATTCTAATGACATTGGATGTGATCTTTTGTAATGGAAAAATAATGATTTCATAGATTTCTTCATTTACAGTTCCATTCAAAATGTTCTAAAGGAACTTCTTTACTGATAAATCCCTTATTTGAACTCATTATATCTTTGCAAGATGAAATTTCTGTTCCAAACAAATGGGGTTTACATATAATGTCCGAACAGATGTCTTATTAATGAAAAAGTGAATTGCTTTTTCAATAAACTGCTTCATTATATTCTTCTAATTTGGATTTGCGAACTAGAAACGGTGGAAAGTGAACTTTGTCTCTTGTCAGTTTTCATTTATTCGCTTGTCAGAATCTTCGAAATCGACTCTAGTAGTAGGGGAGCCCACGTAGCTAATTCGGGATTTACTCGAGCGTCATAGAGAGCTATTGGGTTGTCAAGCTTAGATGATAAGAAGAAAAAAATGTTATATAATATATACCTGTTCATCGGTGGGGTGAGCAGATATAAATTTTCAAAAATGTAAAAAAAAACCGTTACGTGGACATACTCGAGCGCGTCAGATATTGATAGCATCTGTGTCCTACGTATTCTAAAAAATGTACAGATGTTAATCTGATCGTTTCCATGATAGAGGTGATCATACGTAAGGGTTGAAAATGAAAAAAAAAATTTTTTTATCGAGCTCGTCAGATTTTCTAAGGGAGTGTTGAGTGAACCTTAAAAGATGCTCTTGTATAATAATCTGACGATCAGGATGTAACGCAAACTCGTGGTCATTATTAGAATATGCAAAAAAAAATCGCCATTTAGAAATACTCAAGCGCGTCAGATTAAGATATATGTGGTTCATCAATATGGCCTAGACGTGCTGTCTCCTAATCTGACGATTGTCTGGAGGGATTCGCTAAATCTGACAATATTTATTTTTTTTTTAATTTTTTTAAATCATTGAACTCAATTAATCGAAAAGCTCAGGAAATAGCGTGCAAATGAAAAAGCTTATGTTGTTTTGAGGATAATATTTATACAAATAATAATTATAAAAAATTTAATTCTTAATTTTTTCGTGATTTTCAAAGAATCGGTTTGCTCCGACGATATTCTTAAGTGATGATACATTTTTGTAAAGTTTCTAATGAATATTTGATTGTATTCTTAAGTGATGATACATTTTTGTAAAGTTTCTAATGAATATTTGATTGTTTTTTGTAAAGTACTTTCACCACAAAATACACAATTCACATCAATATCAGTCAATCACTCATAGTAATTATTTATTAACATTAATTCACATAACTTTTATTAAAATCGCAAAATAACCTAATACGTTGGAAATACGTTGTAAACAAGATCATACCGCGAACGAGTATGCGTGACCAGCTGTTATGGCGTCATGGCAACAGAAACCGGAGTGGGACGGAGTGAGAGAGCAATAGATAGAGAAAGAGTGAGAGGAGAATAGAAACACGTAAAGGGGAATATAGGCATGGCATAGCTACACGCTTATCAATTATTTTTTATTACTTCAGCTTGTCAAAATCGTCAGATTATACATTTTCCGTAATTCTTGCATCATTCCCTTCAAAATAAAAAAAAAATTTACCACAAGATGTCGTTTTTTTTTACAACTTTGTAACCCTCCCCCTTCTTTACGTCACTCTCAAAGTGTCAGATTAATGGTATATACACTTTTTAGCATGTAACTAACTCACCCTACCTTAATCTGACGCGCTCGAGAATTTCCGATGATCAACTTTTTTTTACTAATCTGATGCTTTATCCTTGACAGGCGGCCATATAAATATGGCTCATGTTTGGTGGAAACACTTAACCAGGTACAAGGTATCCCCCTATATATTAATCTGCCGCGCTGTAGTAAATCCCAAAATCCCCGCTTGGGCTCCCCTACTATAGCGGCACCATCGTTAATAAAGTGAAGTAGTACATAAAGTACGTGATTTGACAGTTCTAGGTCCGTTTTTCGGCCGAAAATTTTAACAGGAATTAGCAGGCAGTGTCGACACCTTGTTATTCTATGCATCTTGATCATGCCCATCACATGGGAATAAAATGTCAGACGCTGGCGATATAACCTAGTTATCGATAGATGAAAATACTAGAGTCGAATTTAAGCGAATAACCGGAACAGTGCGGTTAAGACCAATCCCTTGCTAAACATAACCGATCGGTTATAATAGCAAGGGATTGGTCTTAACCGCACTGTTCCGGTTATTCGCTTAAATTCGACTAGTGTCTAATAACACATTGTTTGTATTTTTTGAAATTCCGTTCAATTGGACCATATTTAGTAAAGCAATTGATTCCGCGATTACTGTCTGCTTCTTTGTAATTTTTAGTGGGATTTTATTTTCGGAAGATGATTTTAATCCTCCTGAAGTACTTGATACTTCTCAAGAACTGGTTCTCGTTCTATAAGATAAGTTTCTAGAGTTATTTTCTTTGATCGGAATGCTCGTTTCAGGTTGTGGGACAGCAGCTGAAGAAGTATGTCTTATGTGCCATTAATCCGTGTTCGATTACTGCTCCTCCAAAGTGATCAACAACATTTTTGCATATCAAGAATGAACTTACATGCTTCTTAAACTGAAATATTAGGTTGTATTACAAAATAAGCGATAATAAAGAATTCATATAATTGTCACAGGCCCCATGGATGGTATTACAATGTAATGATATAACAACAATACAGACATAAACCTATTTAAACTCAGAAGTAGGTATTACTATTGAAACATATTTAGTTCAAGATTGTCATAACAGAAAAGATTTCCGGCACTAATTTTGGAGAAACAAACTTGTTTTTGGTACTCTTGTTCCTCGGAACAGAGTGCCTATCAATTTTTCCAAATGCCTGTAATTTTCGATTTTTTTTAATGAAAATGGTCTTAAACGATTTGGTTTGACTCACAGATCAAGAACCCGAGGTCAAAACCGATTATATCCGGCCAGCCTGTCGTTAACACGATTCCTCTGGAACGGAATGAGCTAGACAGTTGAAATTTGCAGATTACATTTGGGAGATTTATATCTTGGTTAAGTTCGTTCCGGAGCAACGAAAAAAAATTTTTTTTTCAAATTAAGAATTTCAAATTGATTTTTTGTAAAATGCAGTTTCATTATAACAATCCATTGATATCATTTTCAACTTAAGCAAGTTAATACTTTCGGAGATATGATTTTTCAAAATTTCAATATCAAATCATACGTCTACGATTTCACAGAATGCTGTTATCGAAAACTAACGTCCTTATTTGTATCTATGAATATATCTATGAATGATCTGTGTTTATATATGTCATCTTATCTACCGATGAAAGACATGTCATATTTATTTCTGGTTCTATTCTAATCGATACTCATGATATAAAATACCTCCTTTTCTAGAAAACAAAGTATGATGGAATGCAAAATGACCAATGAAATAACCTCAGTTATCGTAAAGTAGAGAGGATTATAAGACATCATAATTTTTGGGTGATAACATAATGCTCTTGGGTAATCCATATGATGATGAAAATATATACTTTGGTAAGTTAATCCAATTGGTTTCAGAACATCTCCAGTAAAAACAAAACTGGAATATTGGCTAAGTTCATACTGTAGTATGATGTAGTCTGATGAAGTCGCTGTGTCGACGAAACGCGTCACAATATTGAATAAATAAGTGTAAATCGTATGTAATTTTTTAATGAGTTTTTTAATTCAATTTCTTTGTTGATGCAGTTCTATCAAGAATCCATTGATATCATTCCCAACTCTGAGAAACTTTCGGAGATATGATTTGTGAAGCTTGAACAAGAGCGCCGAAGCTCCTGTCCACAGAGCTTTTTTTGTTTCAACCTCCTTAAACGCATTAGGTGGGTAAAAAGCACGATCCTTATCAGCAAGAACGACATATCACGAAGTAATTCGAGAAACCCCATTCTTATGATTGCATGAAGAATCTCATGTCCGAAACTATACGTTTTGGTTATTAAAGAACGAAATAAAAAGTGTTCTTACCTTAGCGTTAATATGGCAGTGACGAATAATATGTCACTGCATTTAACAGAGTGAACTTCAGAACAACTAACTCGCAATCATTAAAGGATACTGTGGGAGGTATATTCATTATTAAATGGTTTCTTACTGGGTTTTCTCTCCCAAACTCTGAAAAATATCTATAAAATAAAAAATTCATTATTTTATGATTTGCGTCTGCGTATAAAACATTTAATAACTAACTCGCAGCTTAGATAATCCGATGTTGCAAATATCAAACTAGAGGAAACGAGAATTGACCATACCGACATTGTCGCCATCTCTTGGAACATATAAGGAGCTCAGAAATGACACTCTACCGGATCAAAGTTAACATCATTGCAAGTGCCTTCGTGGCATATTCTCGAAAATAGTGATTTTCTGGTTAGGATCTTGTTACAGCAAAAAAGCGACATGTTGATTTTTTCTTCATACTTGTTCAATCGAAATAAACGACAAGTATACATTCTTCAACCATAAAAATTGTCATTGATCACAACCCACTTTAGCTCATTTAAAACCTTTGTCCTGGAATTTCAAAACCATTATTGGCACTGAAATGATGTTTCAAAAGAATGAAATCATATTTTGTCCACAAATGATTCCTGTCTGGGTTTTCTATCCCAAACTCTGAAATATATTTGAAAAATAAAATTTTATTATTTCGAAATTGTTTCTGCGTTAGAAACACTAGATATTTGTCATAAGCAATATATACAACAATGTTACCTAATAAATGAATAAAACAACAATAAGAAAACTATTCTGTAACATTTCGGAGACTAAATCAGACTCATCCATTAGACACCAAGTGAAAATCTTCAGAATTATTTTTGTTGAAAGTTATTTTAGAATTTGTCACACTGGCAGTCATTGAAAGAACGTAGTAACCAAATTTCATTTCACATAGAAATTTCCAAGTTCAAACTCTTTTTTCAACAAACTCACCAAATATGGTCAGTTCCATTTAGGAATGATTCACCACGGCAATTCAAAAATGGCAGCGAATCAAAAGCGAATGTCCAAATATGAGGACATTAGTTTCAAAACACATTTTCAATTTGTAACGATGAACGGGTAGATCGACAAAAATGTGGGAAAGCCCTGTGGACGGGGGCTTTGGCGCTCTTGAAAACTTTGACAATTCATCTCCGAAATAATTGGTTTCTCAGAGCTGGTAATGATATCAATGAATTCTTATAATAGAACTGCAACATAAAAGAAACTAAATTTAAATTAAATAACTAACTTATCCGAGATATTCATTTCTCAAATCTCTTCTGAAAATTATATTACATATATCAATTGAAATATTCTAGTTTTGTTTTCACTGAAGATATTCTGAACCAAATTTGATAAAGTTACCAAATCATATATTTCCATCATCATATGGATTATCCAAGGGCATATAGGGTAGGGGTAATTATAATATCCTATAATTGGTCATTTTGCATTCAATCATATACTTTGTTTGAACAGAAATCAGAAATATATTACATCCCATACTGATACATTATGAATAAATAAACCCTCAGTTACCGTAACTATAAACATGGTTATAACTCCCTTGGGATTATATTAAGCAGTTATAGATTGTTATACAATTGTCAAATTTTCAAACTATCAATTTTGTTTTCATTCATAATGAAATAAAATTAATTATCTATCACGTGAGCTATTGGATGTTAACAACCTCGGGCAACTTAACAATCACTCCGGGCCTCACGTCTCTCGGGATTGCAATCTGTTGCCCTCTGTAATTAACATCCTCATAACCCCCTTGATACATAAATATCTATTGACATATCTGTCATAGGTAGATAAGAATATATGTATGAACAGTGAACACAGATAGAACACAGACAGATAGAATTCGTATTCTGTGATGACATAGTACGATGTATTATTTAAATTTTGAAAAGTCATATCTCCGAAAGTATTAGCTTGTTAGAGTTGAAAATTATATCAATGGATTCTTATGATGAAACTGCATCTTAAAAACGCATGAATTCGAAATTTGTAATGTAAAAAAAAATTGTTTTCGTTACTCCGAAACCATCCAGCCAATTTTGCCCAATAACGAAATTAACCGAGATATTTGTCTCCCAAACCTACTGTGAAAATTTCAGCAGTCTAGCTGATTTCGTTCTAGAGTTATCGTGTGAACGGACGGCCGGACAGAATCGACTTCGACCACGGATTCTTGATCAGAGATAGAACCAAATCGTTTAAGAGTTTAATTCGAAAATTACAGACATTTGGCAAATTGATAAGCCATTTTTTCCAATACGAGCACCAAAAAACACATATTAGGGAATGCATATTCAATTCTGATTAATTACCCTTTCAAATAAGTGGTTCTCGCGAAACTAATATTCGTGGGGCTTATTCTTGGGTCCATCTTGAAGAAAACCTTCAAATTAATGTACCTATGGGATACAGATCTAAACTATTGCTAATATTCTAAAAAAAAATTGATAACTTTGGTATGGCCCCAGATATTCTTGTGGAACCTAGTATGCATACTTTATGTAACAAAATTGATTCAAGCCCTGTGGACAGGAGCTTTTTGGCACTCTTGTTCAAACAGACAAATTATATCCCCGAAAGTATTAGTTTCTCAGAGTTCGGAATTATATCAATGGATTCCTATGATAGAAAAGCATCATGAAAGAAATTAAATTTGAAAAAAGTATCGTTTAAAAAAATGCTTGAAAAATTATCTTATAAAAAAAAGGGCAATATACAATGCTTCAATGCCTTGATGCTTCAAAAATTGTCATTAAATTCATTTATCAAGATTAAATGAGCAATTTGCAATGATTCAACCTCGTGGAATGGGTTGTTGCAACTTAGACTCGGTGCATAGTTTTCACAACTCGAATTACCTAAGGAAAGTATCATCGAAATGTCTAGAGCAAGGCTGGAGACAATCAAAGCAGATTGTCCATTTATTCCTGATATTTGAGTAGGTAGTGGATTACGAAAAAATTATTTTAATAGTTCAAAATATATTAATAAAATACTATCCTCTTTTCATAATTTAAAATTCAATAGTCCATACCACTAACACATTCTTTTCTGTATTATGAACCTTAACTCAAGAAAAAATGATTGATACACAAATGTAGATCCATATTTCAGTATTTTTTTACTAGCAACATTATGAATATACTGTATATAGGAACATGTCTCACTACTTAAGGATGTAAAAGGTGATATTAACCTCAGTGGTCAACGAACAGTAATTTCTTTTGATGATTCCATTATATTCTTCTTTCCTATTGCCTCCATAAACTACATCAAAACAGTCTTGTATATATTCAAAAATTCAAGAATCGAATACTTGCTTTCAAAGAGAAAATAACAACTATGAATTGACAATCTCTAATAGCTAGAAAAGATGACATTTATGAATAGTGATCACAGACAGATTCTGTGTTCACATTCTGTGAATACATAGAACTTACGATGTATTATTTAAACATCATATCTCCGAAAGTATTAGCTTGTTAGAGTTGAAAATGATAACAATGGATTCTTATGATGAGACTACATCTTGAAAAAATTTTAATTCAAAAGTTGTAATGTAAAAAGAAATATTTTTTTTCGTGACTCCAAAACTATTAGACCGATTTTTCCCAATAACGAACTTAACTGAGATAGTTATCCCTCAAACGTACTCTGAAAATTTCAACTGTCTAGCTCATTCTGTTCGAGAGTTATCATGTTAAAGGCCGGACAGAATCGATTTCGACCACGGATTCTTGATCAGTGAGTCACACCAAATCGTTCAAGACCATTTTCAGCCAAAAATTCTAAAATAACAGACATTTGGGCAAATTGATAAGCACTCTGCTCCGAGGAACAAGAGCGCCAAAAAGGAAGTCTGCTGTAAATCATGATTCATTATACATGCCAGTGGCGTTCGGGCAGAACTCGCAGTAAATAATTTTGGAGAGAAAGGTGATACACCACTCATGTTTCTTAAAGTACAAATAATTTTAGAAATCCTCAATTCTTTCTGAGCAACACTGGACCCCTGATTTTTTTTGATTGTATGGTTTTCGCATAAAAAAGTGGGAAAGCTATGTGGATAGGGGCTTTGGCGCTCTTGTCAAACTACTAGCGAGTAATTATTCAAACTTTGACAAATCATATCTCCGAGGGTATTGGTTTTTCAGAGTTGGGAATTATATCCGTGGATTCTTATGATATCATAAAACATTAAATTCAAAACATAGGTCTACGACTTACCTCATACGTTAGATTTACATACATCAATAAACTATAATTAGGCGGAGGTTACACGGTCAATCTGGTATTAATCTGGCATCAATCCGGACCATCAGTCCATCAGTCTACGCGTATACAATCAGTTTCCCTCAATCTGACATCAATCCATGATGGATGTCAGATTGACCGTGTAACCTACGTCATAGAGCATTCTATGAAATCATAAAATGAGGATTAATTATTGAAATTTTGAACAATCATATCTCCGAAAGTATTAGTTTGTTAGAGTTGAAAATGATATCGATGGATTCTCATGATGAAACCGCATTTTTTTGCGTTACTCCGAAACCACCAGGCCCAATAATAAATAAACCAAGATATTCATCTCCCCAACCCAACTTCAACTGTCTAGCTCATTCCGTTCGATAGTTATTGTGTCAACGGCCAGACGGAATCGATTTCGACCACGAATTCTTGATCAGTGAATTGAACCAAAACGTTTGAGACCATTTTTAGCCAAAAATTCGAAAATTACAGACATTCGAGCCAATTGATAAGCACTGTACCGAGGAACAAGAGAAGAAACATTAAATAAAATTGAAATATCCTTTTTAATTATTAACCTGCTATTAAAAATCACCCAGTCGCTGTGGAGATAATTTGATGCCCCGAAGGATTATTTCAGTAACCTAACAATGGTGTCTAGATGACAAATCTGGGAGTTGTTCTGTATGAACGAATCACTTACACATTCCAAAATATGAATTAGTTGCGTGGGTGGACATCAATATCGGACAGTGTTCATACTGCAGTGAAATATACCTGTTAGTGATTATGATTAATCAACGAGACGGCGATATTCCTGTTTATGTGAATTATTATTGCACAATGGTGGGCACAGTTTGAATATATCCATAGCCTCCAGGTTCGCTATTCCAATAGTCAAAGATTAAAATTTATACTAATACATAATTCTAGTCCAGAATAGTCGAATTTACGAATCCTTCGTATGCAATTACGAGCCTTATCAGAGACGTTCGTAACAGCTTTCTTGTTTTCAATGACAAAATATTGAAAACATGAATAGAGAATGACGCGACCTTTCAAACGACGTATCACAAACCCATACTTCCTATTTGAAAAATTGCGGGTTGTTCCTGTCGAAGGGAGTTGAAGGTAGGGTTCACATTTTTACGAAGAAGAATGACAATTTATAATTTTGTGTTTCGAGATTTTCCATAATTATGTACAGAAACCATGATAATGAATTTATTCCATTGGGCTTCTCCACACTTTAGGTGAAACAGCTGATATTGTCGAGCAGCCTACAATCTCGTCTAATATTTTAGCCTGGGTGCCTTGCTTTAACGTCCGTTGATTTCTCTTCAGCGGCAACTCGTCTGGGTTAACGCAGAACTGTACGGTGGGAGACGTCTCTCTCTGTCCTCACCAAAACCATTTCAGTCTGCTGTATTATACATATCGAAAATTAATCAAATTTGTAGATACCTAGGTACAGAACGGACGTTGAAACGAAACTGATGTAGGCGCTCCATTTAATTATTTGTTATCCGCCTTCCCCCGTCAACGCTCCATTGTGCGTACACACCGCAGCTATCTCAGTTGAAAATTTCCACTGGACCTTTATTTTGCTGCAACGCATGTGTGTAAAGCTGCGTATAAACTACGCGCGGCAATCCCTCGAACATTGCCTCGCGAGGCAGCCTCGCGCAATGTAGACGGGGTTGCCGCGCGATGCATCCCCGTATAACAAGCTCGAGGCCGCCTTGCGTATCAATGTTTGAGGATTTGCCGCGCGCAGTTTATTCGCACCCATTGCTCAAGTCATGTTCCCATTGCCCTGCGTTAACGCAACGCCCCAACGTCAGTTGGAAAATCGCAATGTGGTTCCCCAGGCTTGAGGATATATCGTGAGTTCCCGAAAATGCATAAATGTTGTTTGTTTTTCGTGCATGATCTAAGGAACATCGCGTTATTATTTTGCCCAAATGTCTATAATTTTCCAATTTTTGGCCGATAATGGTCTCAAACGATTGGGTTCGGTTGGTTGAAGAAGAATTCGAGGTTAAATCTGAATCTGTCCGTCCGGCCGTTGACCAATGGTTACCGAGTAATAATTTTGTTTTTAACCAATACAGATCCGATCGAATTGAAACTTGGTGAGTAGTTTGCAGAATATAAACCTGAAGACGTATGTCTAATTTTGTGAGAATCGTTAATCCAGAAAAATTTAAAAATTAAAAAAAAATATCATTCATCGCACGATAACTTGTCCCGGCTGTAGTGTCGTGGCTAAGGGATTGCACACAAGGTTACGATGCCAAGTGGTATCTCGAGTCAACCTCGGGACCATCTTGTTATACCAACGCTCCCTGGCTGTCTGTGGTCATGTCTCACGGGTCAGTGGAGTGGGGGGGGTCTTGGCTTAATCGCCCGGACCGAGAGGAAATAACCTCATTAAAAATTCTAAATCCAAGGTGGGAACCCAGGCCGAGGGATGCGTGGCTAGATAGAAGACTAGTCTTAACTGGATTCGACCTTGGAGCACCGGGGGGAACTCCATTGTATTCAACCCCTTACCTCTGCAAGCGGGGCTCTGCAGAGGTGGACCGTTAGGACCCTAGCTTTTCGTGGGAACAACATGGAAAAAGAAAAGGAAAAAAATGTAACCACTGGAAAGGGAGTGGAGAAACCCTCCACCTCCTCATCCGGGCACCCAGCAGAGGGGAAAAAGGTCAAGGGACCGAGGAAACACCGTCTGCCGTTCGACCTGCCCAAACTGGGTCAACCGGGCGGCAGAGATGATCCACTGAGGAAAGGACTCAGTGGAGCAGGGGTGCGGAAGTACCTGCGACTCCTCCATCAAGGTCTTGCACCTGAGGAGGCTAGGAAGCAGGCTCTTCAGCGCCCAGCCCCGACGGAAACTCCTTCGGGGAAAGCACACGGTAAGAGAGGCCCTGAGCTTATAACACCTCCTCAGCGGCCTCCGCCGAAGAAACAACGAACAGCTGCAGCAAAAACCGGGCAAGCCACTGGCTATGCAGCAGCTGTTAAAACAGGAAAGGTGACCAGGGTGGGAATTGTGCCCAAGGATTACCCTAGGGCCACCCTGGAAGCCGGGCAGCTCTCCGCCCTAGAGGATACTCTGGTGGAGGAGATATGCCAGAGCAAAGAAAGGGGGATCCACTTCACAGGAGTTCATTTCCGCTGTGGAATGATGCTTGTGGATTGTGGGTCCCAAGGATCGGCGGACTGGCTAATGAAGTCAGTGCCGAAACTCAATTCTTGGGAGGGACCCGAGTTGGTAGCGCTGAGTGGAGATGACATCCCTAAGCCTACCAATATAACGGTCTTCTTCCCAAGAAGCCTCGACATGGAGACGGAGAAAATCCTCCGACTTGTCGAGGTCCAGAATTCCAACCTCAACACTGGGGCTTGGAAAATTCTGAGCTCCAGGAAGGAGGGAAAAGGCACAGTCCTCACGATTGGGATTGATCATCAATCCGAGGAAGCTCTGAAGGCAGAGGGGGGTCGTCTGAACTTTCGCTTTGGACGTATCCCCGTCTCAGGGCTAGGAAAGAAGGATAGCTCCGCTGAGGGTCAGGGAGACGTGGAGATGCCCTCCACATCCCGAGAACCCGAAGAGCAAGGTTCGCGTGAAGGGGCGGGCCCGAGTCAGTCCGAAACCCACTCCGGCTCTGCTAGGTCGCCTCGAGAAGCGGAGACCTCCTCTGCGACCCGGGGGACTGGGCAGAGCTGCTCGGTGGCTGCGTGTCTGACTGCAGGCCAAGAGACCCCCTCGAATTCTGGAGAGAATAACTCTCCCATGGAATTAGAGGAGGGACAGGGGAAGCTGAAGGAGGGGGACATTTAGAAGCTGGATAACCAGCTTCTATCACCTCAAACAATTAGCCTTCATCTTCACGAGGGTGGCGCAAGTTAACCTGCATCATGCGAAGGGAGCTTCAGCAGTGATTGTGAGGTTATTTGCAAGGTTGCAATTGGGCATTGTTCTGATCCAGGAACCCTGGATCAACAAAGAAGGCCAAATCAAGGGTTTGGCCTGTAAGGACTCAAGTCTGATCTATGACCATAGGCAGGTATCTCCACGTGCCTGTGTGCTCATAAGAAACAACATTAAATATATTTGTGTTTCAGATTACATGTCTCGGGACCTGATTCCCATCATGGTACACCTCAATCTAGGGGGCATTGAAAGAGACATTGTCATTGCATCCGCATACTTGGCTGGAGACGGGACAATAACACCGCCAGAGAAGGTGCAGGAGTTAGTACAATACTGCAACAGCAAAGGGCTGCCAATTATAATTGGTTGTGACGCCAATGCACACAATACTGTTTGGGGAAGCACAAACAATAACGCTAGAGGTGAGTGTCTACTTGAATATCTTTTAGCTAACAACCTCGAGACTCTAAATGTAGGGACAACACCCACTTTTGTCACGAGAGCAAGAGAAGAGGTCCTGGACGTAACAATCGCTAATGTTGCTGCCAAGAAAAACATCACTTCCTGGAGAGTGATGAACGAACCATCACTCTCTGATCATAGGATCATCGAGTTCAGGGTAGAGGGAGATAGCACCTCGGTGTCCTCAATCCGAAATCCCAGGAAGACGGACTGGTTTCTTTACAGGACCCGTCTGAAGGAAAACCTAGAACAAATCGGGACAACTGGGGCAAAGCACCCTTATGACCTGGAAAAAACAGTCGAGCAGGTCAGTGAGGCAATAATGGGGGCTTTTCACTCCAGCTGCGCATTGACCAAAGCTCGACTAAGTAAGGAAGCTCCTTGGTGGAATAAGAACCTGTCAATCCTCAGAAAGGAGGTGCGTCGGCTCTTTAATAGGGCTAAACGAGACGATAATTGGCAGGGGTACACTGAGAAACTCACTGAGTACAACAAAGAGATAAGGAGGGCCAAGAGGCTTAATTTTCAAGCATTTTGTGAAAATATCACTTCCACTCACACAGCAGCCAGACTGCAGAAAGTCATGGCAAGAGGGGGAACTAACCCAACAATGTCGCTCAAGAAGCCGGATGGGTCATACACTGAAGGAGAAGAGGAGCGATCGACTCTTCTTCTCAAAACACACTTTCCAGGTAGCGAACCCGTAAGTAGTACTGAAACAGCAATGGAGCATACCAAGAACGCCCGCAAGGATGATTGGGATATTGCTAAGGAACTATTTACAAAGCAACGTCTTGAATGGGCAATAAGTACCTTTCAGCCGTACAAATCCCCAGGAGTGGATGGAATTTTTCCGGTACTCCTGCAGAAAGGGATGGAAGAAATTCTACCCCATCTGCTGAAGATTACTAGAAGCAGCTTAGCATTGGGCCACACACCTAGAAAATGGAGAAGGGCTAGAGTAACCTTCATTCCAAAAATAGGGAAAAAAGACGGGACTGACCCTCGATCATTTAGGCCCATTTGCTTAACATCATTTTTACTTAAAATGATGGAGAAAGTAGTGGATAACTACATAAGAACGGAGAGTCTGGAGAATAAACCACTTCACAAATGTCAGCATGCCTACAGGGCGGGTCGATCAACAGAGACTGCCTTGTATCAACTGACTGAAGTCATCCAGAGAACTCTGAATAATAAAGAAATCGCAATGTGTGCATTCCTGGACATATCTGGGGCCTTTGACAACACAACTCACGTGTCTGTCAGAGAAGCACTTAAAAGGCGGGGTGTCAACAATACCATAATAAAATGGATGTATGACGTGCTGACAACGAGGACAGCTGAGACATTGGGGGGAAATCAACCCATCTCTGTCAAAGCCACTCGCGGGACACCTCAAGGGGGGGTATTATCTCCCCTCCTATGGAGCCTGGTAGTAGATGAACTACTACACAGGCTAACGGAGCTTGGCTTCGAATGCGTAGGCTATGCTGACGACATAGTTCTAATAGTGAGAGGCAAATTCGAGGGCATCTTATGTGACTTACTACAGGAGGGCCTCAGAATTATTGAGCAGTGGTGCCAGTCGGTGGGGCTGAGTATTAACCCAACCAAGACCACAGTAATTCCATTCACCCGGAAAATAAATCTTCCAGCCATAAAATCCCTCTCCTTAAATGGAGAAGTGATTGACTGGAAGACTGAAGTTAAATATCTGGGAATAACTCTGGATAGAAAGCTTCTGTGGAACAAGCATGTGGATATCACTGCAAGTAAAGCAATAAGAGCTCTGATGGCGTGCAGAAATCTATCCGGTAAGACTTGGGGCTGTAGCCCTAAAATACTGCGATGGATGTACGTCATGATTGTGAGACCAATAATTACCTATGGGGCAGTAGTCTGGCATGCCAAAGCAGATCAGACAACTACTAGGAAAGCGCTTGACAAAGTGCAAAGGCTAGCTTGTGTGTGCATCACGGGAGCTATGAGAACGTGTCCAACCAGGGCACTTGAGATCATCACAGATCTCTCACCTCTGCATCTAGTGATTGAGAGGTTAGCCCATGAGGCCACCCTCAGAATATCTAAGGAAGGTACAGGAACTGAGAGGATTAAATGTCAGAGAGCCTGGACCTCTCTGACTAAGTACATCCCATCAGTGAACCTTCCTAGTGATGCAATGGTCAAAAAAGTAAGCATTGAGAAGAACTTCACCACGATGATAGGTAGAAAGGAAGAATGGGAAAGGGAGTTCACCACCCAGACTTTCAAAGAAAATACCATAAAATGGTACACAGATGGCTCAAAAACCACGACGGGAGCTGGCGCTGGGGTATATGGGACAGGCACCAAGTGCGCACTGTCGGTAGGCTCCCGTTTGAGTATCTTCCAGGCAGAATTACTCGCAATCGAAAGATGTGCAGATATTAACCTAGAAAGAAAATATCAGAAATGCGACATAGCAATCCATTCGGATAGTCAATCTGTTATCAAAGCACTGAGCTCCCATGCCATCGATTCAAAGTTGATATGGGAGTGCCGAAGAAAACTAAATGAAATTGGCAAGAATAATAAGGTCTTTTTAGTCTGGGTCCCCGGTCACTCGGGAGTCAAGGGGAACGAAGAGGCCGATACACTTGCCAGAAAGGCAGCACGAACTCCTTTTATCGGCCCAGAACCTTTCTGCGGTATAGGAAAATGCACCTACAAGAAAGAGTTTCTGGAGAAGGAGGAAACCAAAAGAGAGACACTCTGGCGGAATCTTCCAGGTTTGGTTCATTCCAAAAAGTTCCTTAGGAACTTTAAAGAAGTGAGATCCAAAAGGTATCTGGATCTCTGCAAGAATAAGTTACACCTGGTCACTGGCTTCCTCACAGGACACTGTCGCCTCAGGAAGCATTTGATGAGAATAGGTTTATCAGATACTGACGAGTGCAGATTCTGTGGGGAGGAGGAAGAAACTCCTCTTCACCTTGTTACAGAATGCCTCGCCATTGCAAGTCAGCGAAAGGAATGCTTTGGACAGGAAACTTGTAGGAGTGAAGACATAATATCCTTGAAGCCTTCCCAGATATTGAGGTTCATTTATACTCTGGAACTGGAGGGCGAGCTGTAGATGGCGTAATGGTGAGAACAGCTCTGTTGGGGGGCACAATAGATCTCAAGGTCGCGGTGCAACGTAACCCCCTTATCGATAATAATAATAATAAAACGATAACTTGAGAACGGAAAGAGATAGCGACTTGCAATTTTCAGGGTAGATTGAGAATCCGAATGCAACATGTATGTTAGTTAATAGTATGTTAAGAGGCATAATCAGCCATACCGTTCTGGAGTTATACCTAACTGAAATATTATTTTTATTTCCTCCTAAACACAAAAATGTGGAACCAATCCAATTCAAATCGTATTACTATAAAATTTTTAAGAAATCATTGAAAAAAATTCATTCCGCCGTATTCACAAAGCATTCCATCTCCGTTAAGTCCTAACTGAGGTCCTCAGTTAAGGATAAAATTGAATCGCAACCTCAGTTAACGTATTTAAAGATGGTGAAACAGACCTATTTCACGTTAACTGATGTTGCGTTTCAAATTTATCCTTAACTGAGGATCAGTTAGGACTTGACAGAGATTGAATGCTTTGTGAATACGGCGGTATATCTCAGAAATTATCCGTCTGATATCGCTAACTATACAGCGAAGTTCCAAATTTGAACAGGATCGGATCTATATTGTTGTAGATCTGACCAGCATTGAGTGAGTTCAATAACTGAACGTGAACATTGCCACGATAACTTTCGAACAGAACGAGATAGCGACTTGCAATTTTCAGGGTAGGTTGTGCATCCGAATGGGACCGTTATATTCATTGTTGGGTATAATCGCTCAAACGGTAGTAATACCCTTCTGGATTATTGTTTTATCGATAAGTCAAAAAATATAGAATTGAAACTTGGTAAGTAGTTGTAGAATACCGACGCAAAGAAGTTTGTGAAATTTTGTGAGGATCGTATCATCAATCTGAAATTTGGTTGTTACTTCCTCAATAACTCAAAAACTACGATCATTGAACAAAAGCCTATATGTATATATATGAGTGTTCGTCTGACATCACTGAAATTTTGCGAGAACCTTCAAAACCTATCTCAAGTAGCAAGCTTCATCGCGATCGGATGTCTATTGTTGGAGATCCGAGCAGACTTGAGTAAGTCCTAATATTTTGAAAGGGATTTGTGTCTAATACTCAGTTGAATAAATACGGCAGAGGATTACATATGACAGAATTGAAAATTATTGGATCTTAGACGAGTGTCAGATTACTCAAGTACTTAAAATGGTACGAAATGTCTTCTTCTTCTTCTTCCACTTTTTCTTAAGACTATTGTCTTGTTATATTCTGTTCATCCAGCCTCCTGTGATACAGATGTCCAGCTTTCATGCCATCTTTTTGGTGGTCGGCCAGGAGGGCGCCGAGTGTTGGGTTTTTCGTTCTTTGCCCACTTTGCCAATCGATCACTTCCCATTCTGTCTATGTGATCCCTCCAGTTTCGGCGTCTTGATCGTACAAATCGAACAACATCTTGAACCTTCAGTTCATCCCGTATGACGCTGCTCCTTATTTGGTCTCGCAATGTTACTCCCTTGATTGTGCGCAGGATTCTCATTTCTGTAGTTCTGAGTAGTGACTTTGTTCTTGATGTTTCGGCTCGGGTCTCAGCTGCATACGTCAAAATTGGTCTTACAACTGTCTTATAAATACGGACTTTGCTTTCTGCCGTCATATGCTTGTTCCTCCAGATCATGTCTCTCAGACATCCCGATATTCTCGAAGCCTTATTTGCTTGATCTCTTACTTCCTGGTAAATATTCTTGTGACTGGATATTTCCACTCCTAAGTATTTGCAGCACATAGTTTGTCTGATGGGTTTATCATGAACGGCCAGTTTACATCGGATAGGTTCCTTTGAAATAACCATCGATTCTGTTTTCTCGGCTGATAACATCATATTCAACTTTCCTGCTATTATCTGGAATCGGTACAGTTGTCGCTGTAGATCGTCTTCGTTTTCTGCCATTAGTATGGCGTCGTCTGCATAACATAAAATATTTACTGTCCTGTGTCCCATCTTATATCCCCCCTTGATCTCGTTAACGCCTTCGATTATTTTATCCATAATTAGATTGAAGAGGGTCGGGCTAAGGCTATCGCCTTGTCGAATTCCTGATAGTATCGACACCTCCTCAGACAATCCATGCTGCGTTTTTATACGTGTCTTGTTGTCAGTGTTGAGCTGTTCGATCACTTTTATGTATCTGGAGTCTATCCCATTCTCATGCAGAATTTTCAAAACGTCCGGCAGCTGCACTCTATCAAATGCGTTTTTCAAGTCCACCAAGCAGAGATATAGGGGCTTCCCGAATTCCACCGATTTTTCTATTATTTGTCTCAATATGAATATTGCATCAGTCGTTGATCTATTGTCTCTGAATCCTTGCTGTTCTTCGCTGATGGTTATCCTGGTTGTTATCCGTACAGTCAGTATTTTCGTGAAAAGTTTACTGACGCTGTTTAATAAGGTTATAGCTCGATAATTCGCAGGGTTGTTCTTGCTCCCTTTCTTGTAGACAGGTATTGTTATACTTCGTTTCCACTCTTTCGGAACTTTTCGGTGTGATATTATTCTTCGGAATAGCACTGATAAAGCTTCCTCCAATTCGATACCACCATATTTAAGCATTTCAGTGGTGATTTCATCGGGACCGGGTGCTTTCCTGTTTTTGATTTTCATCAATATCCTGTGAACTGTGTCCCGTGTTATCTCCTCTTCGTTCAGTATTTCTACATGTTGCTCATGAACTTCTTCTGTCTGTGTATCGCTCTTTTCCTGTCCGATATAAAGACCTGCTACAAACTCTTTCCATTCTTCCAGTGTGATATTGTTCACCTGAACCTCTTCATTAACATCTCGTTTACGGTTCCTCAATACTTTCCAGATTTTCTTCTGTCCACCATATAAGTCGTTTTCCATTTCACTTGAAAATTTCTCCCAGTATTCCTTTTTTAAGTCTCTTATGCCACCATTTACTCTGTTCCTGACCAATTTGTACTCATCATATGCTTCTCTTGTCCTTGTGTTCTTATAACGAAGAAATGCTACTTTCTTTTGCTTCGCTAGGATCTTGATATCATTCGTAAACCACGGTTTGTTCTGCTTTCTTCCGTTCAGGTTTACTCTTCGAACTCCAATTGCTTCTTTTGCGCTTTCGATTATTTTTGTCCTGATTTTGTCCCAGACTTCATCCACGTTCTCTTCATCTTCTACAGGTTCTGCTATCAGCTTGCTCTTCAGCCTGTCTCTATAAAGTTTCCTCGTGGATTCGTTCCTGAATGCCTCTATATTATATTTTTCCATGTAAACAGTGGGTTTTTTCCTTAGTGAATTGGCCTTGCAGCGATATTTACACAGTACTAAGCCATGCTCCGTTCCTACATTAGCTGATGTTAGTGTTCGTACATCCAAAATTTGGCTTGGATGAATCTCTCGATTAGAAATTATGAAATCGATGGAAGAGTTTTGATTCCTTGTATTGCCAAAGGTGAATTTTTGGCTTTGCTTGTGTTGGAAGAATGTATTATTTATGCGAAGTTCGTTTTCTGCACATGTTGTTATCAGCATCTCTCCATTATCATTTAGAACGTCTTCGTTAAATCTTTGCATCACACCAGGGATTGCCGTATTTCCTATTCTGGAGTTAAGATCACCTATAATGAAGACTTTCGATTTTTTTGGTAAGCTATCTAATACTTCCCGTAGTTCTTCAAAGAAATGGATTCTTTCTTCCTTAGGCTTGTTTATATCTGGAGCATAGACACTGACTATGTATAACACTTCTGCTCCAAGCTTTAAGGTGACATACATTATGTGACTGTTTAGATATTGGGCTTCTCCAATGTTATCCTTGAATTTCCCATGTACCAGTATTCCCACTCCGGCCTTTGCTCTCTGATCTTTTTCCACTCCACTGTAGAACAGTATGTAGTCCCGATAGTCAGTGTTTCCCTTGCCCTTTTTCCTAGTTTCCGACAATGCACATATGTCAATTTTGTGTTTGTCCAGTTCCATTATCACTTCCTGATCTCTACCATTCCATGATGTTATATTCCATGATCCAATTCGCAATTTCTGTGATCTCCATAATCGTTTTTTCCAGTTTCGTGCCGTGTCATTTTTCCGTAAGTTCCGTCCATTTTCCGAGGCTTGATTTACAGTTCTATGAGCGATTCAAGTTTTTACAATGGAAAGGATGCTAACCTCTTCCATAAACCCTCCTCCTTCATCCGGGCTTGGGACCGGCAACGAACACTGTTAGGCTACTCAATCCACCCAACAGTGAACGCAGGCGGAGGTACGAAATGTATTCATATCTTATAAAAGCTAAGAACACGGTCTATATCGATAGTAAATTCGATTAAGAGTGTCCAATAGAGGTGCATGGACTATAAAACATGCTCACAAAAGCTCCTGACTTCATGAAAGTGCTCGAACCAATTTTTATATGAATACATGCACTTAAGGTTGTATGAGATATAATCAACATTTCGACCAATTCACCCCCGCTAATTTTTTTCGAGGAATAAATCATAATAGATTTATAGCACAACGAGAATGTATGAATTGTCTTGACGTTTACACCGATCATTTATTTGGATATTATTTCCTACCAGATCACCTGAATAGTGATACATATCAATAAGTGACAGGACGCTCCGATGAAATGAACGCGCGTCATTCCAATCCGATAGTTTTCCGAAACATTTTCATAGAAATGTAAGAAACAATGAAAGGGGTGTTTTTTATAAGGACTAATTTGACCAGATAAATCTTATATTGTCTTCCGTACATTTACAGGATATATTTACATAATATATAAAATACTTAGTACATCAGTTTTTTGGAATTTGGGGGGTCTGTTGTTCTCAGTTCGCCTAGAATGAACACAGCGATTAAGAACACAATACAACATTTTTTTCGTTGAATATCACTTATGCGGAATTGCCTCAATCCGTCACTGAACCTGAAAATTGGAAACCAAAATGAACAGAGAAAATATTTTGTCGAATCAATAAATCGTCGTCCCCAAAAGTCGGCCCAAAGAAAAGGATGAAACACCGATGATGAAATCAATCGCATTCTCTCCAGATATAGAATGGGTAGGAGTACGATTAGAGGAACCATTGATAAGGAAGAAACAGAGACCCTATGACGTAGCCGAATCTCTCTAATGGCGTCATAGGCGAAAGGCATCGAATAATGACGTATTCGTGACGTACATTAGGGGTCGGGGTGGATCGCAGAATTCACTGGTCGTCAGACTGCGTTGACGTCATCGGTTCGCTGGTGTTGATTGCCCGATTCGTGCAATAGGAATTGAAATTTTCTATATGAGTTTTCATGGCATTGAAAAATCAGTAGAAGTGCGGAACCTAGTTATTTTAGTCTTTGGTGTTAATATACTTTCGGACAGGAGTAAAAAACTGGTGTAGGGGAGACCAAGGAGGGTTTGGATACTTTTTGACTTCAATTTTTGGCACGCTTTTCTATGAGCTGAGTGCCTATCAATTCGTCCAAATGTCTTAAACGATTAGTTTCGACTCACTGATCAAGAATCCGAGGTCAGAATTGATTCTGTCCGGCCGTCAGCAGGATTACGCTCGAAGCAACGCGTTGGAAGGTTGAAATTTTCGGGGTAGGTTTGGAGTCCAAATCCGCCGGCCAAGTTCGTTAATGGACAAAATCATCCAAGCGGTTTCAGACTTATAGCCATTTGAAATTTTGTTTTCCCAATAACTCGAAAAATACCAATCTGATATTATCAAAGCACGGTTATTAGTTGAAAAATAACAACACGAAGTCTTATGCAAAATTTTGTGAGGATCGCACGACTGAAAAATTTAAAAAAATATATTCAAAAATAATTCTGTATCTTAGAAACTATCCGTCAGATATCGTTGAAATTCTACGAGAGCATTCAAAACTCAAAACCTTATTTTACAGTAAAATTCTAGATTTGAACCCGTTCGGATCTATATTGGTGAAGATATTACCGAAATATTCCAAGGATGGGGGATGTACTGGCCCACTATCTTAAATTCGACCAGACAAGTTGTTCCCTATCGCGGGTCGAGATGAGTTAAATATGGTAAAAATGGACATATTTTAAAGAATAAATATTTACTTTGGCTGTATTCCAGTGAAATAGTTTAAACCAGAAAAATTAAAAAAAAAAGTAAGTTGTGATCAGGTTTAGCAGTTAAGAGAAGGGGATTTTTAAATATATTTTCTTTTCAGAAGTAACAAATAAACATACTTATCAAGGAAAATTCAATTCGTCTGAAGATTTTCAAGCACCCAACAAAAAGTCCTAGCAGATTCAAGATACCCTCCCTCTTGAATGAAAATCTGCAATCGTATCTATATTTCGTGTTGTTACTAGGCACAACGATATGGTATCATTTTTGATTGGGCCAACTTGGGTGTATCTGGGTTGATTTCGAATATAAACTCCGTAAGAGTATTATTTACTAAATTGTGTTCGAATACCGAAAATGTCTGTCGTTCGAAAATGTCATAGTATTCGATTCCGAGTTAACTCTCGTAACTCTAGAAAATAGATGGGTTTATTTTAATCCACTCAAAATTTACGTAACTCATGGCCCATGGGACGGAAAATCTCTTATCTCTGTCCCATTGTTTTATGAAGAGAAATCAGTGGCGGAATATCATGTGACACCAGAATAATTATGCTGGAAGATAGCCAGTGAAATGACCACCGGTGAGTGATGGATCCATGATCATATCCAAAAAACTTACCTGCTGGATCAGAAATCTCAGATTGTCATTATTTCCGATTCTGATCCAGCACGCATCTATATACCATTGAGTTAACCATTTTACATGTACCTCCGTCTTAGAAGGAGGTTACACGGTCAATCTCGCATCAGTTTAGTCATCTTGATCACGATGAGACTGATGCGGATTGATAGTCTGATCAAGCACATTAATATGCATTAATATTCCATCAATCCGTCAGTTTTCCGGCAATCTGATATCAACCCATGATTGATGTGATGCGAGACTGATACCAGATTGACGGTATAACCTCCACCTAAGGGTGAGAATTGTGACATTTAGTTCAATAACAAAATTGCTTTACCCAAGTAACATACAACCAGGCATGTTTTGGGTAGGATCAACACAAACTGTTCAAGCGATGACTAAAATATGGGTTCTAATATTAATTATCATTCAAAGTTTCAAAAAAAGAAAAATATGTTGTTAATGGAGATTACTCATTTTATTCATAAATAATCGCAATTAATGAATTAATGAATCGATATTAAAGATAAAAATGCCCCTCAATATTTAATATTTCAGCTTACTTGAAGTTAATAATAATAATAATAAACTATATTACTGGAAATAATGGGAAGATATTATATTTTTTCTGGAGCTAAGCAGCTCAAGGCGAGTTCAGTTCCTGGATGGTTGACAGCTCTGGCAATAAATTTGGACAGCGGGTCAAAGCTCATGTCCACAAGTCTTTCCCATTTTTTTAAATCTTTATGGCGTGCCTGTTCTCGAAGGTTAAAGTAAAAACAAACAGTATAACATTTCAATGTTGATGTAAACTGAAGGAAACAATTTTTAATCGTCGAACTATTAAGGATCTAAACACAGTTGTTTTTTGAAATGAAAGTTACTGAGCTGTCACTGTTAACCTAATATTGTCCCTATCCAAGAAATGACCTCAGTAAGATCTCTAATTATCCAATAATCCTATTAATGAATTTGGATCATTGCATTCATATTATTCTTTTATTTTAATTTCCATCATTCTTCAATACTACAACATTTACAAGATTATTCTGTGATCCTCCTTATGCGCATGTGTTGGTAATGCGCACCTTTCTTCCTTCTGTCTGTGATTTTCCAATTTTTGGATGAAAAAGGTCTAAAACGATTTGGTTCGACTCAGTGATCAAGAATCCGTGGTCAAAATCGTTTCTGTCCGGCCGGCCGGCCATTAACACGATAACTCTCGAACGGAATGAGCTAGGCAGTTGAAATTTTCAAGGTATGTCTTGGAGATAAATATCTCAGTTGAGTTCGTTATTGGGCAGAATCAATGGTTTCAGACTAACATTTTTTTTTCTTTCATTACAAATTGCGAATTAAACTTTTTTTAATATTTAGTTGCATCATGAGAAACCACTGATATAATTTTCAATTCTAACAAGCTGATACTTTCGGAGATAAGATTCATAAAAATTTCAATAATATATCCTACTTCTATGTTTTCACAGAATGCTGTAATTATTCTATTTATGAATTATTATATGAGATGTGTTCATACATTTCATAAATCTACCTATAAGAGAAATGTCAAATTTATTTCTGGTTCGTTACTCATGATATAAAATACGTACCTCCTGTTCTAGAAAACAAATTATGATTGAATGCAAAATAACCCATTGGTTTAATTTAATGCTTGTGGCTTTTACTTGATGCAAATCCATATTAACTCAATGAAAAATTATATACGATTTACACTTATTAATTCAATATTGTGACGCGTTTCGTCGACACAGCGACTTCATCAGACTACATCATACTGTTTCATTGAGTTAACCCATTGGTCATTTTGATAATATAATGTCCTTGGATAATCCATATGATGATGGAAATATATAGGTACTTTGGTGAGTTGGATCGAATTGGATTCAGAAAATCTACAGTAAAAACAAAACTGGAATATTGGCTAAGTATCTTGGATAAGTTCGACATTGGGTAGAATCGGTCTGGTTTTTTCGGATTAATAATTTTTGGCGCTCTTGTTTATTTTCAAATGACACTCTCGAATTTAATTTCTCTTATTACTCTGGGAAACCAATCATTTCGGAGATATGATTTGTCAAATTTCGAGCAAGAGCGCCGAAGCTCCTGTATACAGGGCTTTTCCACTTTTTATTATGTGATGTCATTTTTGTGAAGGGCTACTCTGCTCTTTAGCCCCTGTGAAATATGACCTATATAAGTTTCTCTACGTCCAAACATCTTATTTGGTAAACGACATCACTATGTAATCGTATAAGGATTTCATTTTTTAACCTGGAGTACAGTGATGCAACTGTTACATGTTCTTCTCTAGATTATATTTATAAGCTTTGGTATTATTTTTTTAGTATGTGGTACAGAACCATGAAGCTCTTGGTAGGTGTGTACGAATCTTCAATCAATGTTCCGTTCGATCTATCAAATGTTTCTTTCAAGATTGTCCAAGGCATATTTTTTCCAATCTATAGCTCATGCCTTTGATAACATTCTCATGTTTTATTGGTTGACAAGATTAGTAATTAACATTTATTTGAACAGGTCTGTTGCAATCAAGGAAAGCTACTGAATAATGTATAACTTCTGTGTAAATGGTCAATTGAATGTTATCATTTTGGGCATTGAGACGACTTACTAGTCAATCTTTACCTGATATTGGTGTAGCCAAAACTATGTTATCCACAAATTTTGGAATGAGTGGTAGACCGAACTATAATTTTGGAATACAGATATCTAAAACGTTATCCATAACGTAAGTGCCACTATCGGCATTCTGAGCCCATGGCACAACCAGATACTTGTTTATAAAATGTTCCATTAAAAGGGCAATTGTTGTTATCTAGCTCTCAAAGTTAATTAACTGCAAAAATTGATCTCTGTCTACACCTGTGTGATGTTCTATTTTATTTCATTACAGATGGAGGACATATAGATTAGTTGATCTTTCATAAGATTACCAAACAAATTTACAGCATCCAATGATGCAAACTCATGATGTGCAGATAATAATAAGTTCTTAATCTTATTAACAAATTAAAAAAATCTGTTATGTATAATACGTTATCAGTGTTATATGCTACAAAACTGCTAAATATTAACACAGGAGGGAAGGCATATTTCCGCCGAAGTAATTAGAGATGTCCACAACGAGTTTCAGTTCAGTTAAGGATACTGTCAACAACATTTTCAGCATTTATTGAAGAAACATATTGGAGTTAATAGTAGATAGATCAGTTGATCAGATTTCTTCATCTTCGAACTAAATAAATGTTATTTGTGATTTGGTGCGCATGTTTAATTTGATATTTTGACATACCCTTCAACAATAGTCATAAAAAAATAGTATTGCCGTTTAAAAACATTATCGATAACATTATATCCCAAATTCGGTACACGCTGTATAACATTTTCGTAGATCAAAAAGAGCGCAATTTAAAATACTAATCGACCCGTCCGGGCATATATTTACAACAAAAAACAACATTAAAACAATTTTCTGACGCAATGTTAGTTTGGCTTCGTTGAATTCGTTATAT
Source organism: Halyzia sedecimguttata (assembly GCA_937662695.2). Lineage (NCBI taxonomy): Eukaryota > Metazoa > Arthropoda > Insecta > Coleoptera > Coccinellidae > Halyzia > Halyzia sedecimguttata. The sequence continues at coordinate 59,751,391 of OW569413.2, forward strand.
TTTCGACAAATATATTACCGGCTACTATACAAGTAAATTACCATGGTTGAGACGGAGGAAATTATTTTATCTGCTTAGACGATTCCTCGCATTAGAAAAACCACCACTATCCTAGATCGCTCATCTTTCCATCCGAACCTTCTCAGAATATCTGGAATATCTCTTTGCTCACCGACACTATCTACTCATCATTTTCTAAAACGAATACCGAAAGAAATTTTCGTGTATTTCATCACAACTCCCTCAATTCTGCATTAATAATCACATGCATGCAATCAATATACGTAATGCACATGTGACAGACTTTTTGGCAGATATCTGAGTCTGTTTCTGTAATCTCGTGCTGTTATTGTTCACGTGAGAATGAATGGCCTGTCATTATTAGACGTATACTCATTCATTTGTTTGGATAGGTGACACGAAAATAATTCATCTTCAAGCAGGATTCAGTAGCGTAACCAGCACTTCCATGATTTAAGTAAATTATGTCCAAAATATCGGAGTTACCATTTGGAATTGGAAACATGAATGAGAAAAAAGGAAACTTCGTTTCAGACCGAAAATGTGTAAAATGCGGATACAGAAAATTGGATATCCACTCCAACTCGTCTTTCACATAATTATTCAAGATGTGTCAATGGATACAAGAGACGACAAATTGCGATTGGTAGGGAGAGCTGTAGCCCATGAGTTCCAACGAAAAGGACGTCAATTATGTGGATTTAAAGCTTTGAAATTTCAGTTTGATCTCGGATATTTATCGTTGTTGAAAGCAGTTGCACCTGTAGCTCGTCATTGAACAGGAATTCTCGGGATTTATAGTACGTAATTATAGCAGTTATATGAAGAAAATTGCACGAATTTCTCGATTTATCGTTATACAGGAAAAGCACATCAGAAATAATAAAGAGCGAATATTTAATGAGAACTGTAGTTATGAATAATTCTGTTGTCAATCTGGGCATACATTATTGCAATATAGGTACTACATTTGAAATAATTTCTACTGTTCAGACGCATGTTCTGGGGAACATCGCGTTATCATTTTGCGTTATCATATCTGTAATTTTTGAATTCTTTGCCGAAAATGATTGGTTTCGACTCCCTGATGAAGAATTCGTGGTCAAATTCGATTCTATCCGTCCGGCCGTTGCCACGATAAGTTGAGAACGGAAAGAGAGAGTGAACTTTTCAGGGTAGATGGCGCATGACAATACGGCGGTCATAATCAGCCCAACGGTTTCCGAGTGATAATTTTGTCATCAACCAATATAGATCCGATCGGATCGAAACTTGGAAGCTAGTTGTGGAATACTGACACAAAGACGATTGTCATGTATGATGTGAGAATCGTAACACTAGAAAATTTTAAAAAAATTATTGAAAAATATTATTTACGTCACGATTACCTGAGAACGGAAAGAGATACGGACTTGCAATTTTGAGGGTAGGTTGAGCATCTCAATACGACATTTGAGTTCGTTAATAGGCATAATCGGCCAAACGGTTTTGGAGTTATATACATCTGAAATTTGGTTGTTATTTCCTCAATAACTCGAAAAACACTAATACGATCTAATTCAAACGTGTTAATTAGTTGTAGAATGCCAGCGCGAAAAATCTTGCAAAATTTCGTGAGGTTCGTATTACTAGAGGTTTTGGAGATATAGTTTTCTGAATTTCGTTGCTATTTCCTCTATAACTCAAAATATACAAATCTGACCCAGTTAAAACTCGGTGATTACTTGTAGAATGCCGACCCACTAGTTTTCGCGAAATTTCGTGAATATCGTATCTTGGGGTTACTTGAGGCGTAAGTTTTCACGTATTTCAATGTCAATAGAATATATATGAAAGAATTGAAGATTATGTGATCATAGATTCTCTAATTTCTGAAGTATGTCATTAAAATGGTATGAAATGTATTAAATAGTATTCATATATTATAAAGCTGAGAAAACGGTATATTTCGAAGCTACATTCGATAAAGAGTGTTCAATAGAGGTGAGTAGACAATAGAACATGCGCGTAAAAGCTCCTGACTTAACGTCAGTGCTTGAACCAATTCTTTTAATATGTGGACCATTGTGGTAATGTACCTACACCTGATACATTTGTTCTGAAATACATTGCGCTGAACAGTGAATTTCAAATGCAATATTTTTTTTTCAGAAAAATCTGAAGAGTCTCCACCAAAATTGACTAACATGATAGTTCTAGAATGAACCCATTCCACTTATAACTGTAACATTGCTGAGAACATATATATGAGGCAGCCCTCCAACAATGTAATATCCATAGGGCTTCACGCGAGAGTGAGATTTTTCTCGTCTCGTCTCGTTCTCGTCTCGTAAAAGCGAGACGAGACGGATTCAAAAATATTATAGACGATACCGAGACCATATACAGCGCAACACGAGAGTCTCGTTTTTGGTCTCGATATATTTTTTGTATGAAGTTTTATATACGACTCGACTATTGCAACACCCACAGAAAACAATTGAATATGAAGAGTTTCCACTATAATTACGAATATATTTTGTCTATATTATACATCGATCGTTCTAGAAATACACGATTTTTTACAAGATTATTATTTCCTTATGACCTTGCGATAATTGAGATTACTTAAAAAAAAATAGAATTCACAACCATAAAAACGGATGCCATTATGAATTCAATACTTAACGGATAACATTTATTGCCCCTAAATTCCAATGCTTTGAAAATTTCGTCTCTATCTGAACATCTGGAGAAATTTATTCTCTTGTGCTCCTTGTATTGAAGATGTGAACAATTATTGCATACAGCTGTGGAACTACGTATAATAAAACTGGTAAAGAAATTAAGCTATCAATGTTTCGAAAAGTGTTATGAGGAATACGCCAAGAACACCCTCATCCTCAATGATCTACCCACTGGGAAGGTATTCTTCGAAAACTATACCAAATTGTTCAATCTATTAAAAAATGTATCGACATGGACAGCCTATTTAAAACATCAACAAAACTTTCGAAATATTGGAAAGCTGAGTTTGAAGAAAATTTGCTGTTAGAAAGAGCAAATAGGAATCAAAATATTTTACAGTGGTGGAGATGAAAAAGTTCTTCCTACACTTTCCAAGATGGTCGATGATATATTAATGGCTACATCCGTACCTGTTGAAAGATTATTTTCCACAGCACGTATGATCATGGCAAAAACACGTAGGTACATCATTGAAACTTGATGTGATGTAAGCGTGATTATGTTTGAATTCTTGATCATCGAGTAATTTAAATGTTGAAGTTATCAGTGTTTAAAATTAAAAATAATATGTACATGTACTAATATTTTTGTATAAGAGCGTAATAAATATAGCTTCACAAAAGTATTCATTATTGTATACCATTTCGTTTATATATTATAATATTTATTATCGTTATTCAGAATTAAGCGAGACGAGACGAGACAACTGATAACGAGACGAGAACGAGACTTAAACGAGACTTAATTTTTTGGGAATTGGCGAGAGCGAGACGAGATTTGTTATACTCTCGCCTCGTGTGAAGCCCTAAATATCCATCACTATAAAAATTTTACGTTGAATTACAAAAGTCAATTAAAAACAAAAAAGCACAAAAAGCAACGCGAAAATTGCCTGCAGCTTTCTAGACAGTATATTCCGAGATACACATAGTATAGTCAAAGACTACCTTGAAAAAAATCATGATTTCATTTATTGATATCCCCATTCCCCATACATTATGGAAATTTGTATTTATCAGAGATCCGTCATATAAAGGGAACAATTTTCCGATGGGCATTTGAGCAGAATGAAAGCACTCTGGAATCTATTCCCGGTGCACATTTGGAAGCATTTTTCGGGGCGTTTTAACGGGGAGTTCGAAGATTGACGCAAAAGAATCAGTTCTCCGGTTCATAAATTATAGATTACTATGGCAGAAGTTTAAATGCTTTGCCATACTATATTTTGCTTGGATCCGGTGTGAAACGAATATGATCCCTTCATTTTGTGGAAAAGTTCAATCCAGGATTTACGATTTTAGTGATTTCGAATAGAATAAATGTTCAATTGAGCGGAAAAAAGTTTCATCCAGGATTAACGACTTTAGTGTCATGATGATTTCGGATAGAACGGATGTCTTCACTCAGGTCTTGAATATTGCCACCCATAGGTATAATTTTTTAACTGATTCATCGATAACATTTACTCATATGTTGAATAAAAAATTGGTTCAAGCACTGACGTGAAGTCAGGAGGTTTTGTGCGTATGTTTTATTGTACATTCTCCAGTATTGGACACTCTTAATCGAATTTACCATGGTGAATTCTATTGTCTGTTCTTCTGTATTGGACACTCTTAATCGAATTTACCATGGTAAATTCGATCGTATTATGACTGTCATTATTCACGAGGTTGAAATTTACGAAACGAGCCGAACGCCTAACGAAGAATAACAGTCATGAGAAGCGAATTGAATACTATGATTCATCCACGACGATTAATTCTTTCTTAAGTTAGTTTTACACGGCGAAGAAATTCATGAATTTCTTCGCGAAGTTCTTCATGAAATGACTTCATGAGGAAATTCTCCGTGTAAAACATCAATTTGACGTGAATTTACTTCATGAAGAACTTCAAGAAATTAGAACTTGTTTTATTTTATCAACAAGTTTCGCGTGAAGTCAGGGGAACCAACATATGTTTCATGCCATAAATTATCGGAAAAGCTGTAAAACATAAACTGGTGGTCGTTAAAGATGTTGTTTGGAAGTTCTAGTTGTGTTTTGAGGTAGAAAATGAGTCAAGTTCAAAATCGAGCCACAGCTGCTTTTGTTGTCGTCTAGATATTTGCTACTTTAGAAGTTTACAGTTGGTATTACTATTATTTGACATTTATCTTCATGAATCTCTTCGCCCATGTAAAACGACACACTTAATGAAGAAATTCGTGAATAAATTCATGAAGAACTTCGCGAAGAGATTCATGAATTCATTCGCCGTGTAAAACTAACTTTAAACAATCTCAAATTGTTGGAATCCAATGCACCCCGACATGACATTTCACATAGATATCATTTCATATGGATTGTTACCATGGTGATGGGCTAGAGAGTTTCAATAATTGGTAAATTATGAATGCCATTATACACGTTACATTAGCACATTATACAACAGTCGTGATTAAACATTTTATCTGGTTTATCTCAGCTTCATTTTAATCACATATAATTCTTGTTCTTCTTTATATTTATATCATCAATATAATAATGTTGTGTTAGTGATTTGTAAGCGTTAATATTATAAGATGGGATCACTTTCGATTTTCCTGACATATTCTTCTGTTTATATCGAGATTCGAAAGATTGATCTTATTATAGATATTTAAAGTTTTCCCAAAGAATATTCTTTCAAAGCGATCCCATCTGCATGCAGAGTGCTTGAAACAGAGTTCTTGGAATTGAAGTTATATTGATTTGGGTTGAGCAACATATTGTATATGAATTGGAAATTTTCATAACGATATCTCTTTCTTGAAATAGTCAATCTAGATAGTAAATGTTATTGATTTGATTTTACTGGCACACCTAGGTCTTAGACCCTACGGTTTCTAGTCCAGCGCTCTACTACTTTGCTACCAGTGTTGATATTCCGATATTTCAAATAATTTCGGATGATGCATTCGTCTATTAGTACTAAGAAATTATTAGATGCTAAACGAGTTCAACAACTTCTCTAAAAAATGCAAAAATTCATCTTTGTAAGTATATGGACTTGGTTGATTAGAAAATGATGTTCTGTACAATTATCACTACAGGTTTCATGTGCTTCGAGAGTTATCTTCGTTATTTTATTATCCACAATACCATTTTCAACACAAGTATGAGTATTCCCAGAGGTAAGTTTCGTGATAATGAAGATAGTTTGCTATTATGGCTGAGAATCTGTTTTGAGAATTCATTAATTATATAGTTGTTACTTTAGTAATTCAAAGAATTGTGCTGGAAAATATCAATAGCGAAAATAGCATCAACATTAATTTTCTCTTAAATATACGGAAATTCGAAATACAAGTTTCTAGATAAATAGCTCATCACAACAAGAGAACACATGTTATTCTATATGAATTCGTATGATTATTATCCTACAGAAAACTATTTTACTCCATATGTCACTGTTTTGACAAAATATCCAAAAGTGTATGACGGAGGTTACACGGTCAATCTGGTATCAGTCTGGTATCAGTCTCTCATCGCATCAATCATGGATTGATGTCAGATTGACGGGAAATTGGTTCTATATGCGTAGACTGATGGACTGATGATCCGGATTGATGGTAATACTGAGATTGATGCGAGAATGATACCAGACTCATCGGATGTTACACGGAAAATCTGGTATCAGTCTCGCATCACATCAATCATGGATTGATGTCAGATAGACGGAAATTGGTTCTATATGCGTAGATTGATGGACTGATGATTCGGATTGATGGTAATACTGATGCGAGACTGATACCAGACTGACCGTGTAATCTCCGTCTTAGACTGATGTTAGATTGATGCGAGAATGATAGCAGACTGACCGCGTAACCTCCGTCTATCAATATTTAATTTTTCTATGAGCGTACGGAATAGTAAATTTCATTACAACTCCAGAAAGTATGTCCAAGCATGGAAAAGCCTTTCTGGAGGTGTAATGACCGATATTTTTCATTATACCATTCTGAAAACACTGAAAGCATTTCGATATTGTAGAACAATAATTATTCAAAACACTGACATCTACTGTCATGATGCAATTGTTGCATTGTGTTTCTAAAGCAAATAAACTATAATTCATCTCAGCCATAGACAAGCGCCACCGTAAAACTTCTTATGGTGCAGCCACACGGATAAAGGGTCAATTTCGATACTCTCGATCGACATGTTATGATAGGGTTTTCAGAGAGGTGTAATGAAAATTATATTTTCGCTCGATTTTCACATGCAATTTAGTTCGTTCATTCTCGTAATTTATGTGATATTCGGGATAATCACTATTTTCAATAAATGTGCATAATTAGAGATAAATAATGTATTATACATGAAGCCGAGCATGAATAATGATGATAGTAAGCTGAAATGAGATGATATTAAGGTGTCAGCCACTTACTTGGCTTTTTATTGTGACACGTTCGCATAATCATTTTCCCGTGAAGATGCTGTGTTTGGAACCTAGGTATACAGTAAGGTCTCAAATGAAACTCAAATTGCGAAAGAAGTAACACGAGAGAGTGAATGATGACACTTGATACTGGAAAAATTAAATAAACGAAAACAATACCAAAATAACGTTTGAGTATCTGACATCATTTCATAAAAAACTACCACCAATTATATGAGTGATGTGATATGAAATATTTATATTTTAGTTCTTCAAATAATAATTGGTTCGATTTTAATAAACTATTGCCCTTGAAAATGCCTTTTCAATTGGACCATAGAATGGTGACCCTAAATTTGCAGACGTAATTTTCCATTCATACTCATATGCTGGATGAACTGCTATTGCGTTAGAAAAAAGTGTAGGTAACTCTTCTCCTAAATATAACTATGGATACAAAAAAATCAATAGCCTCTAAAATTCTGATGAGGGAAAAAACAATTCCAAGGAAACTCCTTTCCATATATCCTATATCGGACAAGCAGAAATTTTAAAAGAATACATACACTTATTGTTCGGCAATTGACAAGAATAAACTGCTGAATTATTGTTGTTGTCGGTGATGTGTTGTGATTGTGACAGTCTATACTGCCGATGGATATCGAGGTGTTTAAATGCTGGCGGGCCTGAACGCATCTCGCAATCCGAGGAACATTTCAACTGTCTCTCATTCTAACACCCGAAACCTAAGAAAATATCCCATCAAAAAGTTCAAGTTCAAAGTTGCAACCACCGTATCGGACAACCCCATTCAGTACGTAATGAACGCGGGAAGTGCCCTAATGCGACCCGCATTACTCACTGCGTGTTCTAGGCGCGCACCATGTGAAATCAAAGTTTTAACTAACAACAAGAAAGCAACTGTAAAGCTTCGTCTGAACGGACAGCCAATATTTCAATGATTTTGTGATGTTTCAGTTCAAGTTTGGATGTGTGCATGCAACTAAGACGGCACACCTACGGACATCTATCAGACAACATCGACTACCTGGTGAACCTCCTAAGAGCAAATCGGTAGGCGATGGCGAGCGTGAGCCTTCCTTTTTTCCCAGAGAAGAATCCACGTCGAAAATTCTACAATATTTCATACGTTCAACACTAAATCCTCTTCTAAGAAATCAGAATCATAACACCAAACACTGCAGGTAACACAATAACATAATATTAGAGAAGTCAGTTAAATATCACAATAATGCAAGATAGGAATTGTCACTGGTAACTTCGATTGTACGACCGCGAATTTTGCCGTCCGCGCTTCATCTACTCCTTCGGCTTAACAGCTGATGGTGTTCTGTTACCGCGAGTAGTCGATGTCGATCCATCCGATTTTACTAAGCGGAACACGCGACTGCTTCTTTGAGCGATCGTCATATGTCTATATCCCTGCTATTCTCAATCCTCTTATTATAAAACCGTTCGTTCGCGCTTGTGTGTGACGTCACTCTGCAGTTGTGACGTCATCTGTTGGATCGATGGTTCTCCCGCATCTACCGCCAGCCCTGTATCGATTACATCATCGTTGTGACATATCGGTGCAGACAACGGTGAGGTCACGTTTGGAAAACTTTCTGGTAATTGGGAGGTCGTAACTATAGGAATCGATTTTCAGCAGGATGTGATCAATTGGGACAGGATACATTGATATGATATGATTGATATTTATGTGAATAAGGTAAATAAAAGACCTTCATTGTAGGGTGAGGAAGGATTGATGCACGCTGACCTTAATACTGGCAGTCATAATCTGGACATATGAAAACAAGGGGGGTAGGGTTGGAGTAGGGCAGTGAGTCAGTGTCAGAATTTCACGTAGAATAATAAAATCAAAGTTTCTTTCCCTTAATATAATCAAACAAGAGTGACATAACATATTTAAAAAGATTTCAAATTTGTTATTCATCGGCATCCATCCACTGAAGACCTTGAAGTAGAAGGCTGGGTTTTCTTCTTGCACCAATCATATTTTTCAGAGGATGCTACAGATTTCAAGAGTGCCTTGTTCCTCTTAATTTTTTCGTACATCTCAAGGCAGGTAATACTAGAGTTCATTTGTTGATTAACATTGCCTTCCCACACTCAATCGACAGTTGGGTTTTATCTGAACTCCAAAAGAAATTAATCAATGAAAATGCTCTTTCCAAAGAAGCATTAGTTCCTGGCAAAGAGAGCACGAACTCCGGAAATATCCTTAGTTTAGGAATATTGATTTCATCATTGAATGGTTTCTTTCTGGATTTTCTCTCCCAAACTCTGAAAAATATCTATAAAATATGTCCTTGAAAATGGTCTTTGTTCAGTTGTCTTTTTTGAATGTCCTATTCCGACAAGACACCTTCGGACAGTTGAGTGTTGAGCAAGCTTAACTAGTTGAACAGGTCATCTGGGGAAGGGGGGGGGGGGGTGAAATATCTTGAAAGATAGTCCAACTTTTCTCCAGTTCTGTCCATCTGTTCACTTTCTTCAATTCAATCCAAGACAGCAGGCTCAAGTGCTCTATATTTGATATCCGGAATTCCAGATAATCAATACAACGTACATAAATGAATTCGCTGTATTCTTAATATTCACTGGATTATTATACTCTCCATTGGTAACGTTTTCCTTTCTGTCCATTAGGTTCCTGTGCAAGATTAGGAAATCATTCACTACTTCATTTGTCGATAATTTGTTTCCCTTCATTTTCTTGAGAGTTTCATTGAATACCCCAGCTATATTGTGCAGAAACCATATATACAAAGCACCCCATTTGGATTTTCAAAAACCGACATGATTACTTCAGGGATATGGGGCTGTGGGGCAAAATATTTTTTAAGGTATTTGAAGTACACGTGCTGGTAGTCTTAGCCATCGAGTGTTTGAATAAGACATCAGGCTACGGTATTCCACATCAATATTATCACAAAGTTCTTTCAATTCTGCAAACACACACCGTATAAATATGAAAATACTTGAATAATTTAACAATAACCATCCCAGCTCCAACATTAGCAGCATTGTTAATACAGTTCTTTAATATATGAGCCATGCAGCCAATGCTTACCAAGGTCTTATTGGTACTTGATGTAATTTTACAGCACAAATTATTTGTTCCTTTTCCTTTGGCTCCTCCAAAATTACTATTTGTATTGTCTGCAGAATATATGAATTTGTCTTCTAGATCATTTCGAGTCGAAACTGAAAAGACATATTCATTCAACTGATCAGTCGTTACCACAGATAAAGTTTCGAGCTTTAAAACTTTCACGTTTACACCGCTATTCTCATGAAAATTTCTGATCACAATCGGTACTAGTTTTTGTGCACCATGGTTTGAGCTGTCTACCATTACTGTGAAACATGATTTTTCACGAAGCACTTGTTTCAATTGATCTTGAATGTGAGGAGCAAGTACGTTTATAATGATGGCTTCACTTTTTGTTCTAGCAGAATGGAATTTCTGCTCAAATAATGTTGTTATCAGCTTAGATCTACACTCCAGAGATCTGAAACTATAATTGTGATTGGCAGTGTGATATGGTGAAACAGTTTCTTCAGCCATAATCTCATTCTGTTCAGAATCATCCTTAGTAACAAATTTTGTAATTGATGATAATATAGCAACCACATTTTGTCCAGTATAATGTGTTTTTGTCTTTAAATGAAGCTTGATATCGGATAAACCACCCTGCGCAATATTTATTACGCTTGAACACCGTGTACATAAAGCAACGTGTGGATTATGTTCACGTTTTTTGAGATAAGGATATTCCATCTAAAGCTCTGTATTGAAGGAACATTTACGCTTTTTACCGGCCATACTGTCACTCATATTCACAAACCGCTAACCAGACACTCACAAATTACGACTGCGGTAGACTTCCGACGAACCATACGTGCAACACTACGTAGATGAATGGAAACTGAGTACTGAACTGAGCCAGAGCCACTGAGGCCTATTCCCGGTACCACCACCACCGCGTATTCTTGGGGTTGCAGAAAATTATCATGAGGGATGAAGACAAAATTTGTACTAGTGAATTAGCAAAATTCAATTTTGAAAAAATTTCTAGGAAATCGGGAGAGTTCTTGTATAATTCGGGACAAACCTCTAAAAATCGACTGTCCTGATTTTATCGGGACTTATGGAAACAATATATCGGTGGGGATGTAAATGATCAGGGGGTCTATTCTCGACCATTCGCAATTTTAACGATCGGTCGCATATGCTATACAGGGTCTTTCACGAGGAACCTCACCCATATTTATACGGGAAACTACTGAACGTATTTTCATGAAATTCGGCACTTATAAGTATTTCACGATGCTGATGAAATCTAAAATATTTTCAAGGCATGAGCACCTCCGGTTTTTCCGAAAATGACGTCAACTTCCGTTTTTAAAATTAGAACACCATTTTTTTATTGCAGAAATAGATTCCTTAGAAAATTTCAAGTTATTTTGATGTAACATTTTTCAGTTTTGGTTGGAAAATTCTCTCTGAGCGGGAAAATTCGAAAAAAAAATCGAAAATAGAGCTCCGCTGAAACAAGAATAACTTCGAGGTTTTTGGATGGAAAATTTTCTTTTTTGGGATTTTTCAAGATGTAAGATTGATGTATCCACTTTAAATATCGAAATCGCGATTCATGATACAGGGGGTGAAAAAATCGCTTTCAAAGTTAGGGATGACAAAATCGTGAAAAATCAATTTTTTCAAATTAGAACCTCATTTTTTTATGGCAGATATTGAATTTACGTTAAAAAATAATGTGAGTGTATGCATCACACCCTTGCCCTAAAATGGATATTTTCTGAGTTATTCACAAAAAACTGTTTTTCGTCTTGAATTTTCAGCTATTTCTTTTCCCTTCACGCCAAAAAGATGAAATTTTCAGGAACTGTTATTTGAACCATGTGTAGATTTTTCACCCCTTCTTGAAACCGACTTCAAGTTACTATTAGGAGAACCATGGCAAACTCTCGCAGTTATAACTAGAGAAGAGGCTCAAAGTTTTGACCGTTAATTTCTAGACATTTATTTATACGTCTCAGGAATGCTTCGTGCGTTGCTCTTCTTATTTCATCGGGAGGAAGAGATCTGCAAAAGTGTTTAAAAACCAAATTGAGTTTTAAAACTATGAATCTAAAAATCTAAACAAACCTGAACGCATTTCTGACTCGTTCTATGCAGTCCTCTTTATCAGTCAGGGGAGTTGAGTAGACAATATTTTTTATCCTACCCCAAACATAATAGTCTAAAGGAGTTAAATCGGGAGAACGTGGTGGCCAAAGATGTGGACCATTGGTCGCCAACCATCGATCTTCAAATAGCCTGTAGAGGATATTTGACACATTGAGTGAATTGTGTGGAGGCGCGCCATCTTGTTGATACCATAAGTCATTATGGTTCTGTACTAGCGGCTCAATTATTTGAGTCAATATGTCAGAATATCTATCTCCTAAGGGAGAACATTCTTTAAATGATGCAAACATGTGTAGTGTTCTATCTTACCAGTTAAAGTCCCATCATAAATGTGAACATCGAGAATTGCATTATTTTTGATGGCGCAAAAAACATTGAAACTCCAGGTCTCTTGAAAGTTCCATTGTCTGAAGTGGTGGTTGTTCTCTTCATCCCAATAATGACTGTTATGCCTATTGAAAGAACCATTCTTTGTGAATTTAGATTCATCTGTCCAAATTATACAGTCCAAAAAGTTTTCATTCTCTTGAAATCGAATCATCATAGCTTCGCAAAACTCTGTTCTCCTGACGAAATCAGTTTCCTTCAAATGCTGTACCCTATTGAATTTATATGGGTGCATTTTATGTTTTTTTAATATTCTCCAAACACTCGATTGAGATAATCCCAGATCAATCTCGGCATCTTTGAGAGAATTTTGAGGATTCACACGAAAATATGCAAGAACTGTAATTTCGTTGTTCTCCTCTTCTACTACACTTTTTTCTCTGTGTATAGTTTTCTTAACGAAAGATCCGACATTTCTCAAGTTGGTCATGGTTCTGTTAATGGTATCTCTCGTTGGTCTGGGTCGGTCAGGAAACCTCTCAATGAACAGTCGAATCGTTCTCTCTACAACTTTATTACATTCTCCATGAAGTAGAATGAGATTTAAATAATCTTCATTGGTAAAATTAGGCATAGTGATCGATTTTATAACTTAATACGAATTATCACCAAATTAATAGTAAACACAAAATGCTACTGAATGAAGAGGAATTTGGCAGATGTAATTAATGATATCTATCATTAAAAAAAACGAATGTAAGACATGGTAAGTTTTTGCATATGGTTCATAAGGAATTATTTATTTATCACTGGAGAGAAAACCGATGGCCGATTAGTTGAAATAAAGAGGTTTCCGATACAAATTCGAATCAAAATTCGCCATCTATTTAGGAACAACCTGTAACTTTTTTCTCTTGCATATTAGGGTAGTAAAATCTAAAACATGGTTTAAGTAACAGCTCCTGAAAATTTCATCTTTTTGGCGTGAAGGGAAAAGAAATAGCTGAAAATTCAAGACGAAAGACGATGCATACACTCACATTATTTTTTAACGTAGATTCAATATCTGCCATAAAAAAATGGGGTTCTAATTTTTAAAAATTGATTTTTCACGATTTTGTCATCCCTAACTTTGAAAGCGATTTTTTCACCCCCTGTATCATGAATCGCGATTTGGATTTTTAAAGTGGATACATCAATCTTACATCTTGAAAAGTCCCAAAAATGGAAATTTTCCATCCAAAAACCTCGAAGTTATTCTTGTTTCAGCGGAGCTCTATTTTCGATTTTTTTTTCGAATTTTCCCGCTCAGAGAGAATTTTCCAACCAAAACTGAAAAATGTTACATCAAAATAACTTGAAATTTTCTAAGGAATCTATTTCTGCAATGAATGTTCTAATTTGAAAAACGGAAGTTGACGTCATTTCCGGAAAAACCGGAGGTGCTCATGCCTTGAAAATATTTTAGATTTCATCAGCATCGTGAAGTACTTATAAGTGCTGAATTTCATGAAAATACGTTCAGTAGTTTCCCGCATAAATATGGGTGAGGTTCCTCGTGAAAGACCCTGTATATTGCTATAGAGATGCGCACGATCGTGCAAATTGCGAATGGTCGAGAATAGGTCCCCTGTCGAACAAGATGTGGACGCTCCAAATGAGCATTGTATTTTTGCGCGTATGTTCTGGGGAACATCGCGTTATCATTTTGCCCAAATGTCTGAAATTTTCGAATTTTTTGCAAAAAATTATCTCAAGCGATTGGATTCGACTCCCTTCTCTTGATGAAGAATTAGAGGTCAATTGCCATTATGTCCTTCCAGCCGGCCGTCCGTTGCCACGATATCTTGAGAACAGAAAGATACAGCGACTTGAAATTTTCAGGGTACTTGGCGCATCGCAATTTGTCGGACAAGTTCGTTAATGGGCATAATCGGCCATATGGTTACCGAGTAATAATTTTGTTTTCAACCAATACAAGTCCAATAGAATTGAAACTTGGTGAGTAGTTGTAGAAAGCAAATTTAAGGAAGTTTGTGAAACTTTGTCGGAATCGTATAACTAGAAAATTTGAAAAATATCGAAATATATTATTTATGTCACGATAACCTGAGAATGGGAAGAGATAGCGACTTGAAATTTTCGGGTAAGGTTTTGCATCTGAATGGAACATTTGAGTTTATTTATAGGCAAAATCGATCAAACGGTCGAAAAATCGAAAAATACAAAACCGATCCAATTCAAACCTGGTTATCAGTTGTAGAATGCCAATGCGAACATTCTTGCGACATTTCGTGAGGATCATGTCTCTAGAAAATTTTAAAAAAATCATTGTAAAAAATTTTATATATCAGGAACTATTAGTCCGACATCGCTGAAATTTTGAGAGAGCCTTCAAAACCTAAGTCTACAGCCAAGTACCAAAGTTTGAACACGAACAGATCTATATTGTTGGAGATCCAAGCAGCCTTGTGTGACTTCAGTATCTGGATGGGTGACCGTTGCAGCGATAACTTTCGAACGAAACGAGATAGGGACTTGCAATTTTCAGGGTAGGTTGCACATCCCAATGGAAGAGTTAAGGTTGTTTTTGGGCATATTCGATCCATCGGTTTCGGAGTTATACCCAACTGGAATATTATTTTCTCAATAACTCAAAAAAGATAGACTCGATCGAATTGAAGCTTGGTGACTAGTTATAGAATATCAACATAAAGGCGTGTGTAACCGTACCGCGTGTGAGAACCATATCCCCAGTAAATTCTGAAAAAATTTTGAAAAAAAAATTGGTTCAGGCACTGACGTGAAGTCAGGAGCTTTTGCGCATGTTCTATTTTTCATTCTTCTGTATTGGACACTCTTAATCGAATTTACCATGGTAAATTCGACTTAAGAGTGTCCAATACAGGAGAATAGACAATATAATTTACCATATGGTAAATTCAATTATGAGTGGCCAATGCAGAAGAATGGACAATGAATGAAAACCTGGAAACAGAACTATCTAAATTCTTGTTCTTTGTAGGAAAATGGAAAATATTAGGTACCCAACTATATTCATGCGGTTTTTGGAGTGCTTGATCCCCGGAACAGAGTGCTTATCCATTTGCCTCAATATCTGCATTTTTCGAAATTTTGGTCGATAATGGTCCCAAACTATTACCTCTGACTCGTCGATGAAGAATACGAGATCAAACTTAATTCTTTTCGTTGGGCCGTCTTTAGGCACGATTAATCTCGAACGAAATGAGACCTTTTTTGATCATTTTAAATCTCGGTAAAATATGATTAAAAAAATTCTGTATCTCATAAACTAACGTTAGAAATCGCTGAAATTCTGCTAGATCCTTCAAAACCAAACGTTACTTGGAAGATATTGATTTGAACACGATCGGATCTATATTGTTGACAAGTATTTTTCAGTTTATCAGTGAAATGTTTATATAACAACAACGAACAAATAATTTCCGTAATACTTCGGTAGTTTCAGCTGATAGTCGATATTGTTGAGTGTTGACAGATGTCGAATGTCGAAAACTTCAACATTGAAATTATTGTTATCGAGAAGATAATCTGTCATAATTACACTAAAGCTTTTCTCAATATGCCTTGTATTTCAAGGGATTTTACAGTTAGATCAGGTCCAAACACATTACCGAGCTCTCAAAACTTTGGGCGAACCGGTTGTTAAGTGGAACACAATAAAATTCTGATCGTGATCATCACGGAAAAATTAAATTGCTCCCTTCGTGAAAAGAATAAGGAAGAGTTCAGTAATGAATTTAAATTCCCTAAAATTGATCAAATGATTTCATTCCTAGAGCGCCGGTCTCAGTTAAAAGATACTAAATCACATCAAACGATCAATAAGCCGCCCAATATTTCACTCCTAGAACGCCGGTCTCCACTAGAAGTTAGTGAAGATACTAAATCGATCACTAAGCCGCCCCAATTGAACGAAAATAGGAGTTCATATAACCCTCACCCATATTTGCGCCAACAGTAGTATGTTACTGCTGCTAACTCTATGTCATGTCACCATTGTAAAGGTGAGCATGTGAAGGAATGTAAAAAATTCACTGCCTTATCTCTGTCAGCTCGTTATGAAGCTGCGAAAAGAGCTTCACTATGTACAGAATGTCTACGTTAAGGTCACCGTGCATCAGAATGCTTAGCCGGAAATTTTCGTGTTTTCAATGATTTTTTGCGCGTATGTTCTGGGGAACATCGCGTTATCATTTTGCCCAAATGTCTGTAACTTTCGATTTTTTTTTACGAAATGGGTCTCAAACGATTTGGTTCGACTCCCCAATGAAGAATTCGAGGTCAAATTTGATTCTGTCCGGCCGGCCGTCCGGCCGTTGCCACGATAACTTGAGAATGGAAAGAGCTAGCGACTTGAAATTTTCAGTCTAGGTGGCGCATCTCAATACGACGGACAAGTTCGTTAATGGGCATAATCGGCCCAGTGGTTTCCGAGTAATAGTTTTGTTTTCAACCAATATAGATCTGATCAAATTGAAACTTGGTGAATAGTTGTAAAATATGAACTTGAGCACGTTTGTGAAATTTTGTGAGAATCGTATCGCTAGAAAATTATTAAAAAATTATTAAAAAATATTTTTGTTGTCACGATAACCTGAGAACGGAAAGAGATAGCGGCTTGAAAATTTCAGGTTAGGTTGTGCATCTGAATGCAACATTTGAGTTTGTTTATGAGCATAATCGGCCAAACGATTTTAGAGTTATAGCCATCTGAAATTTGGTGGTTTTTTGTTCCTCATTAACTCGAAAAATACTGAACTGATTGAATTCAAACATGGTTATTAGTTGTAGAATGCCAACGCGAAAATGTTTGCAAAATTTGATGAGGATAGCATTTGTAGAAAATTTTTAATAAATCATTGAAAATAAAAAAAAAATTCTATATATCAGTAACTATTCCTTTGAAATTGCTGAAATTTTGCAAGAGCCTTCATAACCTAACTCTACTGCCAAGTTTCAAGTTTTAATACGATCGGTTAAATATTGTTGGAGATTCGAGCATTCTTGTGTGATTTCAGTAGATGGGTGACCGTTGCCTCGATAACTTTCGAACGTAAGCAGATAGGGACTTGCAATTTTCCGGGTAGGTTGCGTATCCGAAAGGGAGAGTTGAGTTCGTTTTTGGGCATAATCGGTCTAACGGTTTCCGAGTTATACCCACCTGGAATATTATTTCCATTATTGATAAGTCAAAAAATGAATATACGATCGAATTGAAGCTTGGTAACTAGTAGTAGAAAATCAACATAAAGACGTGTTTAGAATTTTGTAAGAACCGTACCCCTAGAAAATTTGAAAAAATTGACGAGAAAAAAATTTTAAGAACCGTACCCCTAGAAAATTAAAAAAAAAATCACGAAAAAAAAATTGGTTCAAGCACTGACGTGAAGTTTAAGCTTTTGCGCGTATGTTCTATTGTCCATTCTTCTGTATTGGACACCCTTAATCGAATTTACCATGGTAAATTATGTTGTCCATTCTCCTGTATTGGACACTTCATTCGAATTTACCATGGTAAATTCGAATTAGGAGTGTCCAATACAGGAGAATGGACAACATAATTTACCATGGTAAATTCGAATTAGGAGTGTCCAATACAGGAGAATGGAGAACATAATTTACCATGGTAAATTCGATTAAGGGTGTCCAATACAGAAGAATGGACAATAGAACATACGCGCAAAAGATTCTGACTTCACGTCAGTGCTTGACCCATTTTTTTAAATTTTTTAGTGGTACGCTCCTCACAAAATTTTGCAAGAATTTTCGCTCCGGAATTCAACAACTAATTAATATATCTGAATTGGATCGGATCTGTATTTTTCTAGTTATTGAGCTCGTTATTGAGGAAATAACAACCAAATTTCAGATGGGAATAATTCCAAAACCGTTTGGCCGCTTATAACTATTAACAAACTCATTTGTTGCATTGAGATGTACAACCTACCCTAAAAATTGCAAGTCGTGCTCTTCGTTCGTTCCCAGGCTTTCTTGACATAAATAATATGTTTTAATAATTGTTTTAAAATTTTTTTGTGACATGATTCTCACAAAATTTCCCAAGCGTCTTTGTATTAGTATTCTACAACTAGCTACCAAGTTTCATTGCGATCAAATTGGTTGACAAAATTATTACTCGGAAATCGTTGGGCCGCTTATGCCCGTTAAAGAACTTGTCCGTCGTATTTGGTTGCGCCACCTACCCGGAAATTATCAAGTCGCTATCTTTTTCGAGACCAAATTCAATTGATAACTTGAGAACTCAAGTTATCAATAAAATTTGACCTCGAATTCTACATCAGTGAGTTGAACCTAATCGTTTGAAACCATTTTCGAAAATGACAGACATTTGGGCAAAATGATAACGCGATGTTCTCCAGAACATCGCGTGCAAAAACCACCACGGTAAACCAATCGTTGTACGAAACACTATCATGTTGCCCTAATGTCCGTAATGTTCGTATGTTTTGCCGAAAATGGTCTCACTGATGGTTGTACTTACTGATGAAGAATTTGGTTATGTCCGTCCCGCCGTTGCCACAATAACTTTCGAACGGAAAGGGATAGCGACTTGAAATTTTCAGGGTAAGTATCGCGTGCAATTGCCTCGGACAAGTTCGTTAATGGGCATAATCGGCCCAATAGTTTCGGAGTACTAATTTTGTTTTAAACCAATACGGATCCAATCGAATTGAAACTTTGTAACCAGATGTTAAATATCGACACAAAGACCTAACTATGTGAATTTTTAGTAGGATCGTATAACTAAAAAAAATTTGAAACATTTTCAAAAAGCATTATTTACCTCACACTAATTTGTGAACGGAAATAGAGGACGAATTGCAATTTTTAGGGTAGGTTGTGCATCCAAATGCGACATTTGATTCTGCTTTAAGTCAACATCGGCCAAACGGTTTTGGAGTCATACCCATCTGGAGTTATTTCCTCAATAATTAAATAATTAGATGCCGATCCAATGCAACCAAGGTAATTTACTTGTAGAATGCCAACGCGCAAATTTTTACGAAATTTCATGAGGTTCTGATTACTAAAAAATTTAAAAAAATCTCAGAAACTATCCGTCTGATGCGGCTGAAATGATAGGTGACGGTTGCTACGATAGCTTTTGAAAAGAAAGATATACCAACTTGCAGTTTCCAGGGTAGGTTGCGCACTCCAAAGCGACATTTAATTTTTTAATAGGCATAATTGGCCAAACTGTTTTGCATTAATCCCCTGAGATGTTATTGTTATTTCCTCAATAAATCAAAATATACAAATCCGATCCAATGAAAACTCGTTAATCACTTGTAGAATGGCTACAATACTGACATGCTAATATTTGGAAAATTTCGAGAATCAGCTGAAATTCCGCACATTTCTTCGAGCTGCCATTTTACAATCGAGTACCGAATTTCAGCTCAATCGACTTCGTATGAGTCGTGCGTGATATTCTCAAATTTTTGTAGAATCGACATATTATATCAGATATACTAACCTTCACAAATATAAAGATTTTCCGTGGGGCAGAGTTGGTCATTCACTAGAATTGTAGTTTATAAGAGTATTTCTTATTCCCTCATTTCGCAAAGGCCAAGCTACCACATAAATAATTGTTGTCCTTGCAATATTATCGAGTGTATATATGAATCCCTTATCACACATTCTGACTCTTCTTACAAATTAATTGAATAGAATACCAGTAGGATTCGGAACTATTTGTTCTATGAGATGCTTATTCTTTCAATTATCAAACTGTACATAGGAATGATTTGATGTAGCCTCTTGCTTGGTCGGAATTTCCCGGAAATTAATACGCTGTTAAGTGCAAGTCATCTTAAGTCGGCAATAGGGAAATACAATGACACCTAAAATCCCGGAACTTCATATCTTCACTCTTCTGTTGAAGAACTGGAATAGAAATACTATGCATGGGTTGAAATATTCTTCTCATCCATATCATCATCGTTGTAAAAAGCAGAGTAATAGAACAAATTTATTGAAGTCGAAGCAAGCAATCATCTATTTTCCCCGCAACCTGAATAGGCACGGCAGGAGTATAATTGTTGAACATAAATCAATCTTGAATCAACGTAAATTCCCTTTAAAACTGTTTGAAGCTTGAAGAATATAAAACTACCAAATTTCGCAGAGCCCGAAAATAAATTTGAAACTTCCTCGTGATCCAATAATTCTCGTTTGGAGCACTGCAGTTGCTGGACGTATATTGTATATTTCAAATCATCTCAAAATTTCTGCGTCGATAAAATCACTAATATTGAAATGGTTCGCGATATTCTTCATTCCGATATTTCTGCGTCCTTTGATGACATCCTGTTGCCAACTCTCATATCTGTAGGATTTTCATATCAATCGCCAGATTTGTATATTTTGACTTATAGAGAAAATGAGAACGAAATTTCAGTTGAGTATAACTCCAAAACAATTTGGCCGATTATGCCAATTAACGAACTTAAATGTCACATTTGGATGCGCAACCTACCCTGAAAATTGGAAGTCGCTATCTCTTTCCGTTCTCAAGTTATCGTGAGATATATAATATTTTTTACATTGATTATTAAATGGTTACTTTCTGGGTTTTCTCTCCCAAACTCTAAAAAATATCAATAAAATAAAATAATACTTTTTTTGATGAGGATTACCTATCTACTTCAATTCAAATATTTCGTTCAACTCGATTGAATTCTTCGACAGAATTCTATCGCCGTCGATCTTGCAGAATTAAAAAATATTTTTTACATGAAAATAATGAAAAATAAACAATTTGAATTTATAATTTTTTAAAGATTTCAGTGTTTACAACAAAATCAAAAATTATAATTGACAGAATATCTGTCAGGGCACGATTCTACCTCCTTTTTGCGCGTATGTTCTTGGGAACATCGCGTTATCATTTTGCCCAAATGGCTGTAACTTTCGAATTTTTTGACGAAAATGGTATCAAACGATTTAGTTCGACTCCCCAATGAAGAATTCGAGGTCAAATTTGATTCTGTCCGGCCGGCCGTCCGGCCGTTGCCACGATAACTTGAGAACGGAAAGAGCTAGCGACTTGATATTTTCAGGGTGGGTGGCGCATCCCAATACGACGGACAAGTTCGTTAATGGGCATAATCGGCTCAGTGGTTTCCGAGAAATAATTTTGTTTTCAACCAATATAAATCCGATCGAATTGAAACTTGGTGAGTAGTTGTAGAATATAAACCTTAGCACGTTTGTGAAATTTTGTGCGAATCGTATGGCTAGAAAATTATTAAAAAATGTTTAAAGAATATTTTTGTTGTCACGATAACTTGAGAACGGAAAGATATAGCGGCTTGAAGTTTTCAGGTTAGGATGTGCATCAGAACGTGACATTTCAGTTTGTTTATGAGCATAATCGGCTAAACGGTTTTAGAGTTATAGCCATCTGAAATTTGGTTGTTTTTTGTTCCTCATTAACTCGAAAAATACTGAACCGATTGAATTCAAATATGGTTATTAGTTGTAAAATGCCAACGCGAACATTCCTGCAAAATTTCGTGAGAATAGTATTTGTGGAAAATTTTTAAAAAATCATTGAAAATTGAAAAAAAAATTCTATATATCATTAACTATTCGTTTGAAATTGCTGATATTTTGCCTTCATAACCTAACTCTACTGCCAAGTTTCAAGTTTTAACACGATCGGTTAAATATTGTTGGAGATTCGAGCAGCCTTGTGTGAGTTCAGTAGATGTGTGACCGTTACCTCGATAACTTTCGAACGAAAGGAGATAGGGACTTGCAATTTCCAGGGTAGGTTTCGTGTCCGAATGGGAGAGTTAAGTTCACTCTTAATTCGAATTTACCATGGTAAATTCGAATTAAGTGTCCAATACAGGAGAATGGACAACATAATTTACCATGGTAAATTCGATTAAGGGTGTCCAATACAGAAGAATGGACAATAGAACATACGCGCAAAAGCTTCTGACTTCACGTCAGTGCTTGAACCAATTTTGTTTTCGTGATTTTTTTGAAATTTTCTAGGGGTACGCTTCTTAAAATTTTTTTTTTCGTCATTTCTTTCAAATTTTCTAGGGGTACGGTTCTCACAAAATTTTAAACACGTCTTTATGTTGATTCTACTACTAGTTACCAAGCTTCAATTCGATCGAATATTTTTTTTTTGACTTATCAAGGAAATAATATTCCAGGTGGGTATAACTCGGAAACCCTTAGACCGATTATGCACAAAAATGAATATTGCAAGTCCCTATCTCCTTTCGTTCGAAAGTTATCGAGGCAACGGTCACCCATTTACTGAACTCACACAAGGCTGCTCGAATCTCCAACAATATTTTTGATAGAGTATATTTGAGTAAGCTCTAGGTAAACTCGAGAAGTTTCGGAACGTTTGACAAGTGTACAATGATTTGTCAGAGTAAGTTTCGGAACAGTGAGAGTAGACTCTGGGGTGGGAGAGTAAGGTTTTGGAACGCAACCTTGGTGGTCTGCTTTCAGTGAAATTTTGCACGCCCCAAGAGTTCACGGATATGTCAAAATTAGAGTCAATGCGATATTTGATTTCGGAATTTCCAGCAAAATATCCCGCAAATAGGTGAACTTTTCTTGAATCTTTTCTAGTCATGCGATCCTCACGACATTTTGCACAAGAGTTTGCCTCGGTTTTTTGCATCCAACTATCAAGATACAATATAAAACCCACTAGGATGTATAATCCGATTTTTTTATTAAATTCTCAACAGTATTTTACAAAATTTGTCTGAAACAGAGAAAATATCGTCTAATACTCGCTGCAGAAGGCAATTCCACCACTTATGCGTTCGAAATCTCGCTCACATACGTGTTTGAATAGGAGCCTATTCTGCAACTTGTTTTAGAATATACTATTAAGATTGTACACATCGCTCTCCCATTTATTTAATTGTCACCATATACATACGTCCATATTTGAATTAGTTGCCCTTGTAAATACGCTAGCGATCGCAATAATCAGATAAAACACGTCTGGGAACTGAAGTTGAATGTATACCAGATGTGATTTTCCACGTAGGAAAACGACTGAAATAATTTGCCCAGTTCTAAATTATACATTTTTTTTTGGGCTTCTAGTGTTCTGTTCTCAGTGAAATTCTGCACACCCAAGAGGTCACCGAAATGCCAAAATTAAACTCAATCCGATATTTGGTTTCGGAATTTCAAGCAAAATATTCCGCAAATAGTTGAACATTTTTGAATCTTTTCTAGTCATGCGACCCTCACGAAATTCTGCACAAGTACTTGCCTCAGTTTTTTGCATCTAACTACCCTGTGAATTCAACCAAATCAGAGTTTTCCGAGTTATTGTGTAAACAA
This sequence comes from Halyzia sedecimguttata, assembly GCA_937662695.2. NCBI lineage: Eukaryota > Metazoa > Arthropoda > Insecta > Coleoptera > Coccinellidae > Halyzia > Halyzia sedecimguttata. The sequence goes on from OW569413.2 coordinate 59,775,517, forward strand.
AATGATCTAATTTTGGAAAACATTTTTTCAAGTTTGTAGTAATCCCATCAATACAAAACTTCGCATGCATCATAAAGGTCATAATTCAACAATCGGATGCTAAATTTCAGATAGATCGAGTGATCATATTCTATTTTGAGTTCACAGTTTTTGTCGTCTGACTTGTCAGACGACAAAAACTGTAGTGGACTAGAGGGTAGTTACTTTTGTAGTGTTCGAGTGATCAGTTTAGGAAAACTAAAAATGGCCATAACTTCGAAACCGCTTGGTGATTCCACCCATGAACAAACTTATCAGAGATATTTATGATCCAAAACTACCCTGCAAATTTCAACTCTCTAACTCATTTCGTTCGAGAGTTATAAAGCTTACGGTCGGCCGGCCGGATGGCTGGACATAATTGGATTTGACCCCGAATTATTCATGAGTGAGACGAACCCAATCGTTGTTCCTGGCGCAATAAGCGCGCAAAAATAGAAAGCCGACTATCAATAAGGTAAATCCTGTTATAATGAAGTTAATTTCTGAAAATGATCGGGATGTGCTCCAAACATAAAAGTAGGTAAGTTCTAAAATTTCTGAAAAGATTTTTGTTGTCGACGATTTAGCGAAACAAAATTATAACCTACTAAATGCCTGCAAGCGGAAACTACAAAAGTAACTACACTCTTGTCCACTACAGTGTTTTCCATATGTTTCGGAAACAAAGTTTCCATGCATCTTCAAAGACGAAGCGTTACTAAAGCATGCAATCAATTTCTACACTAAAGTATGGGTTACAATTACATACACCCTTAGTCATAAAGTAATTAGTGAGAATATTGGGTTGTTAATAGGGGTTAGATCATTATTGAGTAAAATATCCTTTCTCTTATACATTTCGATACCTTCAAGTGTTCCTGAGTACACTTCATAGGAATTTTTCAACAATTTGACGGAATTTTCTGAAATTGAGTGGCCAGTTGTTAAAACGTGATTTGCAACAGCAGATTTATCGGTGTTGTTGTTCCGAATGTGTCCCGTATGTTCTTTATACCGTGTGAGAATGTTTCTGGTTGTTTGGCCGACGTAACACTTGTTGCAATCTGAACATTTAATTTCATATATACCCGATTTATCGAATGTATTTCCTAGAAGTTGTTTATACAACAAGAGTGTAGTCTTTTGTAGTGGTCATAATACACCCATTTTGAGTGAACTCAAAATAGTACTTGCAAGCGGAAGTATGGACCAGGTGTATGTTTATGTTCGTGATGGAGAATCTAACAAGTTGATGAGGTGGTCCGAGGATTTGGAAGGTGAATGTTAATCTGAAATATCGAGAACAAAAAAAAGGGAGAATGGTATACCTGTCTATTCTCGAGTGTAAGGTTCCTACGATATTTGCCAAATTTGGAGTGATATATTGGATTATTTTGGTTCCTGTATCAATTGGGAATTTTTGAATCAGTTGATAATTTTTTTTACTAAGATTGTATTGAGAAATCATTAAAGGATACTGTGGGAGGTATACTCATTATTGATAGTTTTTTTTTCTGGGTTTTCTCTCCCAAAGTCAGAAAAATATCTATAAAATAAAAATTAATTATTTTGTGATTTGCTTCTGCGTAAGAAACAGAATATTTGTCAGAAGCAATCAATTGAACAATGTTGCCTAACAAACAACAACGAAACAACATAAACGAAGAGACAACTATATCGTAACGTTTCGGAGTCTATATCAGACTCCTTCGTCAGACGTTTAATGAAAATCGGTAGAATTATTTTGTTGATAGTTATTTTGTGAAATTCAAGAATTGTCACATTGACAGTAGATAGTATAGATACATTGATAGTACCACTACTACCACTAGATGTTGTAGATGGAAGGGCTACCAGAGACCAAAGTTTTGGAGCAATCCACAGAGTGTGTATGATTTCATCAAGGTTGAATAGCTACATACCGTGATTTCATCCTTATTAGGAATCATCAGTGGAGCACAATTCAACGTTGATGATATCATTGAAATCAATACTACCAAGGAACCGGTTTAAAGAAATCCAGCAATCACTTGTGAGTAGAATTTAGACACAAGCGACACCTGGCCTTCAATCAACCAAGCTCCTCGCTGTGGCTACCCAAAACTATAGATCTCTACGTATATTCTTTACCGCTATGTGGTAATCAGCAAGTACACGGATTGGAGTCTCATGCAGTTGCCCACTGGGTCAACTGTCAATGTGACATTTCTTGAATTTCACAAAATAACTATCAACAAAATAATTCTAACGATTTTCATTAAACGTCTGACGAAGGAGTCTGATATAGACTCCGAAACGTTACGATATAGTTGTCTCTTCGTTGATGTTGTTTCGTTGTTGTTTGTTGGGCAACATTGTTCAATTGATTGCTTCTGACAAATATCCTGTGTTTCTTACGCAGAAGCAAATCACAAAATAATTAATTTTTATTTTATAGATATTTTTCAGAGAAAAAACCTATCAATAATAAGATTGTATTGTATAGTCATCCATTATTTATTTGACCATTATTGTTTGTTGTACTGGATTGCTTCCTGCAGGAATCTATAATAATTTTTTTTTTAATTTTTAGATACTATGAACTTTCAGAGTAAATTATTTTTGTATTGTAATGAAAATTTTGTGGAATTCAAATCATACATTAACCGAAATAATTTTGATTTATTTGCTCTTACGGAAACGTGGCTGGCTGGTGATCCTAATGATTCCGTTTTTATCAACGGATATAAATTGGTTAGAAGTGACCGATGTACTAGGGGAGGGGGTACGGCAGTTTATATTAGAGCATATTTGAAGTACTGCGTCCTAGAGTGGATCTGAAGCTGGAGAACAAATATGTTGCAGTAACCATTGCTGCTCATGTATTTCTTTTATGTGATTTGTATTAACCTCCAAAAATTAATGGCAAGTTGAACTTGAAACGCTCATCATTCAATTCAAATTAGCCAACGTGAACAAGCGCGCCAAAGAGTACTGACTTCATGTCAGTGCTTTATAATATTTTTTTTTAAGAGTCTTTGACAATTCTGTCTATTAATACAGTCTGGCTATTATTTGAACCGAGGTCGAAATAAAAAAAAAGATTGCAGTTTTGCCACCATATACACACGTGCCACCATATACACACGTCCATATTTGAATTAGTTGCCCTTTTACATATGCTAGCGATCGCAATAATCAGATAAAACACGTGTGGGCAATACCGTCTTCACCATAAGGGCACACGGTGCCCGTGCCCAGGGCCCCCTTCCTTAGGGGGGCCCCGAAGGACAGACAATTTCTCTCACATTTATTCTAAAAACATTTCTGTCGGTCACAGAAACAGTGAGCACCCGAGTCGAAAATGAAATTTACTTTTGTCTTAAGATTTAAATCAAAATTAGGTTTATTTAACCAAATTAAGACAAAATCAAGTCAAACTTTGCCTATTTTCTTTTTGATGTATAAATCAATAAAATGTCCTTAACATTTGACTTGATTTTGACTTAAATCAGCTTAGAAAGGATCGATTTAAGACAAAAAAGTCATATAAGACTAAACTTGGCTTGTATTTGGCTCAATATAAGTAAAAAAAATTGGTTCAAGCACTGACGTGAAGTCAGGAGCTTGAACCAATTTTTTTTTCGTAAATTTTTAAAAATATTCTAGGGGGTACGGTTCTCACAAAACTTTACACACGTCCTTATGTTGATATTCTACAACTAGTTCCAAAGCTTCAATTCGATCGAGTCTATATTTTTTGAGTTATCAAGGAAATAATATTTCAGGTGGGTATAACTTCGAAACCGTTCGACCGATTATGCTGAAAAACGATATTAACCCTCCCATTCGGATGCGCAACCTACCCTGAAAATGGCAAGTCCCTGTCTCCTTTCGTTCGAATGTTATCGAAGCAACGGTCACCTCCTCTGGAAGAGTGACCGTGCGGGCTCCTTATTCTGCTTTAACGAACCCTATAGATAGGGTGATTGTTCCTGATAGAGACCAATGGGATACAAGGAGTGATCTCCTTAAACCAGAGGGGCCCACATGGTTCACAGATGGCTCTGTAACGACTACAGGGACAGGTGCAGGCATTGTGGGACCTCGAGTGAGCATGTCCATCCCTCTCGGGAAGAACTGCTCGATAATACAGGCAGAACTATACGCTGTTCTTGTCTGCGCGCTGGAAAACATCCGACTAGGATACTCTGGCAAGTACATATATATATGTTGTGACAGTCAAGGAACGTTAAAATCCCTATCTGATGTGAAGATAAACTCCTACTTAGTAGGCGAATGCAGGAAGGCTCTGCGAAGGCTGGGCGCTGGTAACGTTGTAAAACTCATCTGGTGTCCGGCTCACTCGGAGATTTCAGGTAATGTTAAGGCAGATAAGCTGGCGAAGCAGGGGGCTCGGATACCATATATAGGTCCTGAGCCTTCACTTCCAGTATGTCGTACCTCTGTTAAAAAATTCTTCAAGAATCGTTTGGACAAGAATTTCTCCAGTGTATGGAACATGGGAGTAGGACTCAGGCAGTCAAGGCTTCTCATTAAGAAACCATCGTCAAAGTCTGAAGTAAAGAAACTTCTTTCACTCGAAAGAAGAGAGCTGAGCCTGGTGACTGGATTACTAACTGGTCACCAGTTCAACAAACATCTGAATAGGATGGGATTGGCCGATAGCGCTCTGTGTCGCTGGTGCAAGAGCATGGAAGAAACAGCTGAACATATTCTGTTCGACTGTAACAACCTTAAAGAATTGAGGGTCATACACCTAGGCAACCCAACACCTACGATTCCTATGGTGAGAGGGACTTCTCCTTTTAAACTCGCGGCATTCCTGTCAGCGTGTTCAAATTGCGCAACCTAACCTGAAAATTTCAAGTCGCTATCTTTTTCCGTTCTCAGGTTATCGTGGAATAAATAATATTTTTTAATACTTTTCTGTAAATTTTCTAGTGATACGTTTCTCACAAAATTTCACAAACGTCTTTAGGTTTGTATTCGAGAACCACTCACTAAATTTCAATTCGATCGGATTTGTATTGGCTGAAAACAAAATTATTATTCGGAAACCATTGGGCCAATTACGCCCATTAACGAACTTGTCCGTCGTATTGGGATGCGCCACCTACCCTGAAAAATTGAAGTCACTATCTCTTTTCGTTCTCAAGTTATCGTGACAACGGCTGGCCGGGCAGAATCAAATTTGACCTCGAATTTTTTATCAGGGAGTCGAACCCAATCGCTTAAGATCAATTTCGACAAAAAAAATTGAAAATTACAGACATTTGGACAAAATGAAACATACGCGCAAAAAGTGGGAAAGGAAGAGAGGGTCTTTGGACAGGGGCTTTGGCGCTCTTGTCAAAGTACTAGCGAGTAATTATTCAAACTTTGACTGCATCATAAATATTGAAAAATTTTATCTCCGAAAGTATTAGTTTGTTAGAATTGAGAATGATATTAGTGGATTCTTATGATGAATCTGCATCTTAAAATAAAATCGAATTTGAAATTTGTAATGTAAAAAAATTTGTTTCATTACTCCGAAACCACCATTTTGCCCAATTACAAACTTAACTGAGATATTTACATCCCAAAACTTCTCTGAAAATTTTCTAGCCCAATCCGTTCAAGAGTTATCATGGTAGGAACATGTATAATTCGCTTTCTTTACTTTTCAAAAGGGGCCCAAATTATTGTGTGGCTCGGGCCCCAGCATAGTTTAAGACGGCCTTGCGTGTGGGAACTGAAGTCGAATGTATACCAGATCTGATTTTCCACGTAGGAAAACAACTGAAATAATTTGCCCGGTACATTTTATAGTTTTTTTTGGGGCTTCTAGTGTTCTATTCTCAGTGAAATTCTGCGCACCCAAGAGGTCACTGAAATGCCAAAATTAAACTCAATCCGATATTTGGTTTCGGAATTTCAAGCAAAATATTCCGCAAATAGTTGAACATTTTTGAATCTTTTCTAGTCATGCGACTCTCACGAAATTCTGCACAAGTGCTTGCCTCAGTTTTTTGCATCTAACTACCGAGTGTCAATTCAATCAAATCGGTATTTTTCGAGTTATAGTGTAAACAAAATTATCAAATTTAAGAAGACATTTTTTCAAGTTTGTAGCTATCCGATCAATACAAATCTTCCCATGCATATTATAAAGGTCATGAATCAACAATTTCAGATAGATTGAGGGATCAGTTTCGGAAATATTCATAAGACATAATTCAACTCAAAATGGTTGTAGCTCCGGGACCGCTTGGTAATTTCGCCCATCAACAATCTTATCGGAGATATTTACACTCCAAAACCACCACCCTGCAAATTACAACTCTCTAACTCATTTCGTTCGATCATTTTCGGCAAACAATTCCAAAAATACAGACATCCGGGCGAAATGATAGAACGCTGTTCCATGCGGGACAAGCGGACAAAATAAAAGTCCAGAATGCGCAAGATACTCGTATATGAATACGGTACCAGAGACAACAAAGAGACGCCTAACTCCCCACCAAATTTTATCCCATGTTTTTCATCCTTGTCTTGCATGGGCAAAGGTGAAAGTAGATGGCGCTAGCGTAACTTTAAGGGTGCTTAGCGCGGGAATTTCAAATTAGTGATGGATTTACTTCCATTTATTTAGTTTTAAGGTTTTGAATACTTGTAAGCAGTTTCGCGCAACCATAAAATCGTAATGAAGTTGAATTGAAAATATGAACAAGCCTTTAAGCTATTGATATGGTTGCGCGAAAATGCTTCCATAAAAATGGGTTCAAGCCCTGTGGACAGGAGCTTTCTGGCGCTCTAGTTCAAAGAGACAAATTATATCTCCAAAAGTATTGGTTTCTCAGAGTTGGGAATTATATCAATATATTCATATGATAGAACTGCATCCTAAAGGAAATTCAATTCAAATAATAGTTTATTTATCAAGATTAAATGAGCAATCATGAGAATGAGAACTGCACCATGGAAGAAATCAAATTAAATCTGGCCAATTTTGCCCAATAACGAACTTAACCGAGATATTCATCTCCCTAAACTACTCTGAAAATTTCAACTACCTACCTCATTCCGTTCGAGAGTTATATCTATGTCTATGGATGAAAAGCAGTCTCACTACTCTCAGATCTCTTACTTCATGTTCAGTTCCGAAATGTAAGAATTTTCTGAGAAAAACTAATTTCGGAGCAAACAACTGAGATTTTTCTCACTTCACTCACAATTCTTCGATTGATTAGATTAATGTCTCAGGAACATCATTTGACATTATGACAATTCATAGAATAATATCATTCTGTGACAACGTTGAAATACGATTTATTATTGGAATTTTGAAAAATCATATCTCCGAAAGTATTAGCTTGTTAGAGTTAAAAATGATATGAATGGATTCTTATGATAAAACTTCTTATTAAAAAAAATTTAATTTGGAATTTGTTCCGTAAAAAAAAAATTTTTTTTTTGTTACTCCGAAACCATCTGTCCGATTTTGCCCAATAACGAACTTAGCCGAGATATTTATCCCCCAAACCTACTCTGAAAATTTCAACTCTCTAGCTTATTCCGTTCGAGAGTTATCGTGCCTACGGCCGGCCGGACCGGCCGGACCGGCCGGACAGAATGAATTTCGACCACGGATTCTTGATCAGTGAGTCGAACCAAATCGTTTAAGACCATTTTCATCGAAATATTCGAAAATTACAGACATTTGGGCAAATTGATAAGCACTCAGTTCCGAGGAACTAGAGCGCCAAAAATGGGTTCAAGCCCTGTGGACAGGAGCTTTCTGGCGCTCTAGTTCAAACAGACAAATTATATCCCCGAAAGTATTGGTTTCTCAGAGTTGGGAATTATATCAATGTATTCTTATAATAGAACTGCATCATAAAGGAAATTCAATTCAAATAATAGTTTATTTATCAAGATTAAATGAGCAATCTGAGAATGAGAACTGCACCATGGCAGAAACCAAATTAAAATAGCTGAAATGAATTAGACTCTCTCTTATAGAACAGGATGAAAAGTACGAGTACGAACACAGATCATATAATAAAGCTTAGATAGAATAATTATAGCATTCTGTGAAAACATAGAAGTATGATTCATTATTGAAATTTAGAACTTCATCTTAGCAGAAATTGAATTCAAACATCATAGAAGAATTCAAATTCAACAAGAGTGCCAAAAATTATCAATCCAAAACCAATAGACGAATTCTACCCAACAACGAACTCATCCGAGATATTCATTCCTCAATTCTATGATGAACGATAATATATATCTTTCCTCAAATCTAATCCAATACACCAATATTCCAGTTTTGTTTTTGGCGCTCTAGTTCCTCGGAACTGAGTGCTTATCAATTTGCCCAAATGTCTGTAATTTTCGAATATTTCGATGAAAATGGTCTTAAACGATTTGGTTCGACTCACTGATCAAGAATTCGTGGTCGAAATTCATTCTGTCCGGCCGGTCCGGCCGGCCGTAGGCACGATAACTCTCGAACGGAATGAGCTAGAGAGTTGAAATTTTCAGAGTAGGTTTGGGGGATAAATATCTCGGCTAAGTTCGTTATTGGGCAAAATCGGACAGATGGTTTCGGAGTAACAAAAAAAAATTTTTTTTTTTACGAAACAAATTCCAAATTAAATTTTTTTTAATGAGAGGATTTATCATAAGAATCCATTCATATCATTTTTAACTCTAACAAGCTAATACTTTCGGAGATATGATTTTTCAAAATTTCAATAATAAATCGTATTTCAACGTTGTCACAGAATGATATTATTCTATGTATGAATATGAATTGTCATAATGTCAAATGATGTTCCTGACAGATTATCTAATCAATCGAAGAATTGTGAGCGAAGTGAGAAAAATCTCAGTTGTTTGCTCCGAAATTAGTTTTTCTCAGAAAAATCTTACATTTCGGAACTGAACATGAAGTAAGAGATCTGAGAGTAGTGAGACTGCTTTTCATCCATAGACATAGATATAACTCTCGAACGGAATGAGGTAGGTAGTTGAAATTTTCAGAGTAGTTTAGGGAGATGAATATCTCGGTTAAGTTCGTTATTGGGCAAAATTGGCCAGATTTAATTTGATTTCTTCCATGGTGCTTTTCTCATTCTCATGATTGCTCATTTAATCTTGATAAATAAACTATTATTTGAATTGAATTTCCTTTAGGATGCAGTTCTATCATATGAATACATTGATATAATTCCCAACTCTGAGAAACCGATACTTTCGGAGATATAATTTGTCTGTTTGAACTAGAGCGCCAGAAAGCTCCTGTCCACAGGGCTTGAACCCATTTTTAGTGGAGATATTCTGAAATCAATATTATTAACTTACCATTACTATTCTCATCATCATATGGATTGACCATCGGCATGAAAATATCAACCAACAAAAAGTATGATATTATATGAGGAGTATCTTTTCAAAACGCATTATGTCCAATTTGGGCGAAATTGAGTTTGAAGCGGATTCAGAAATGTTTTCTGTTGCTCTATAGCCCTATGTAAACAAAATCTTCCAAATGGCATTATGTCCCTCTGTAATTCAAATCCAAAGTATGTAAGCCGCATCGCAATGAATTATGTTTACGTTTGCATTTTTAAAAGAAATAAAATATAACCAAAAACATGTTTTATCGATTTGCTCATGTTAATTAGGTTAAAGGCCAACACTTACTGTGCAGACTGTTTTCTCTAAATGTATAAAAAATCGCAACAAACAGCATTATTTTCAATTTCAACCACATCAAAACGCATTATATACAATGAGATGAATCAAAACGCATTAAGTCCAAACGTTTTTTACATTTTCTGTGTATATCTGATCAATATTGATTTAAATGAGATTAGTTATTACCTATAGATGTAAATTTCTATCAAACAAACTCGACATACTCAAATTATAAGCCAGGGAGGAAGAAAAATCGTTTTTCGTTGATTCCCAATAAAATGGTTTTTGGACCTAATGCGTTTTGATGAGTTGCTCCTCATATTATGATTCTCATATTGATACCATTACTGGAATGAATGACAATGAGACAACGTCAAAGTTGACATTATAACAATTCATAGAATAGCCACAGAATAATTCTATCATTGAAATTTTGAAGAATCATATCTCCGAAAGTATTAGCTTGTTAGAGTTTAAAATGATATGAATGGATTCTTATGGTAAAACTGCTTATTGAGAAAAATTTTAATTTGGAATTTGTTCTGTCAAAAGAAATTTTTTTTTGTTACTCCGAAACCATCTGTCAGATTTTGCCCAATAACGAACTTAGCCGAGATATTTATCCCCCAAACCTACTCAGAAAATTTCAACTGTCTAGCTCATTCCATTCGAGAGTTATCGTGCCTACGGCCGGACAGAATGAATTTCGAACACGAATTCTTGATCAGTGAGTCGAACCAAATCGTTTAAGACCATTTCCATCGAAAAATTCGAAAATTACAGACATTTGGGCAAATTGATAAGCACTCAGTTCCGAGGAACTAGAGCGCCAAAAATGAAAATACGACTTGTAAATGGAGATCTGTTTTAATGAAATTTTGATAGAAATGCTCATGACAACTAACATATAAACAAACAATAAGCATATGAACAACATTGTGTACAGTAGTGGTATGATTAACAATCTAAAAAATATTTCCTCATTATTCGTTCTCCAGAAGCGAACAGATACCAAGCAAACACTCAACAGAGTAAATATTACATATTTTTGATTTTTCTCATATTTTTGGCGCTCTAGTTCCTCGGAACTGAGTGCTTATCAATTAGCCCAAATGTCTGTAATTTTCGAATTTTTCGATGAAAATGGTCTTAAACGATTTGGTTCGACTCACTGATCAAGAATCCGTGGTCGGAAATCATTCTGTCCGGCCGGTCCGGCCAGCCGGTTGGCCGTAGGCACGATAACTCTCGAACGGAATGAGCTAGACAGTTGAAATTTTCAGAGTAGGTTTGGGAGATAAATATCTCGGCTAAGTTCGTTATTGGGCAAAATCGGACAGATGGTTTCGGAGTAAAAAAAAAAAAATTTTTTTTTACAAAACAAATTCAAAATTAATTTTTCTTCAATAAGCAGTTTTACCATAAGAATCCAATGATATCATATTTAACTCTAACAAGCTAATACTTTCGGAGATATGATTTTTCAAAATTTCAATAATAAATCGTATTTCAACGTTGTCACACAATGATATAATTATTCTATGTATGAATTGTCATAATGTCAAATTATTGTCCTGAGACATGTCATTATCTAATCAATCGAAGAATTGTGAGCGAAGTGAGAAAAATCTCAGTTGTTTGCTCCGAAATTAGTTTTTCTCAGAAAACTCTTACATTTCTGAACGGAACATGAGGTAAGAGATCTGAGAGTAGTGAGACTGCTTTTCATCCAAAGACATAGATATAACTCTCGAACGGAATGAGCTAGGTAGTAGTAGTAATTTTCAGAGTAGATTAGGGAGATGAATATCTCGGTTAAGTTCGTTATTGGGCAAAATTGGCCAGATTTAATTTGATTTCTTCTATGGTACAGTTCTCATTCTCATGATTGCTCATTTAATCTTGATAAATAAACTATCATTTGAATTGAACTTCCTTTATGATGCAGTTCTATCATATGAATACATTGATATTGATATAATTCCCAACTCTGAGAAACCAATACTTTCGGAGATATAATTTGTCTGTTTGAACTAAAGCGCCAGAAAGCACCTGTCCACAGGGCTTGAACCCATTTTTTTACTGCAGTTTTTCATTTCTCGTTTCTTTGAACTTCTGGTCTTCTCTTCTAATCCACCAGCCAATGCCAATACTGAATATTGATTGCAATACAATAACTTCTACCTCATTTGAATGATGCTCACATTTCAACCATTTAAAATCGATAGTATCAAGAATTTAGTGACATGACAAGGGAGGTCAGAAATATTTGATTTATCGATTGAAAAATTCTCCAGGTATACAACAAAAGTAAGTACACTCTTGTCCACTACAGTTTTTGTCGTCTGACATATGTTTCGGAAACAAAGTTTCTATCATCAAAGACAAAGAGTTACTCTACAGGGATGTTATAGCATGTGCAATACAAATTATAAAAGCTGTACTTAGATACATTGAATTATTGTTATCATCTACCCGGTCCTTGTACTAGATAAATATGTTGTGTGGATTATCTGATGATAATACAGAACAGTCTATAAAATACTCTCAAAATAAATCCGGCAACACATTCCACCAAAAAGGTTCCCGTTCTTCCATTAATCATTCGGCATTTCAAGCAAAGTATTCCGCAAAATAGTAGTAATATTTTGATTTTTTTCATGTCACGTGAACTTCACGAAATTTTGCAAAAGTGTTTGATTTGGTCTTTTGCATATAACTACTGAGTTTCAATTTAATCAGATCAGTATTATTCGAGTCATCGTGAAAACAAAATTTTAAAATTTTTGAAATTTTTTTTTCACACTTTAGGGACGTCTGATCAGTACAAAACTTTGCAGGGGTATAAAGGTCATGATTCTACAATTTGATGCCAAATTTCAGAAAGATCGAGTGATCGATTCCGGAAATATTCATAAAAAACATTTTTACTAAAAACGGCCTTAACTCCGAAACCGCTGGGTGGATTTTGCCCGTTAACGTACTTGTCCGAGATATTTACACTACAAATCTACCCTGCAAATTTCAACGCTCTAAATCGTTCCGATCGAGAGTTATTTATTATTGGGCCAATTACGCCCATTAACGAACTTGTCCGTCGTATTGGGATGCGCCACCTACCCTGAAAAATTGAAGTCACTATCTCTTTTCGTTCTCAAGTTATCGTGACAACGGCTGGCCGGGCAGAATCAAATTTGACCTCGAATTTTTTATCAGGGAGTCGAACCCAATCGCTTAAGATCAATTTCGACAAAAAAAATTGAAAATTACAGACATTTGGACCAAATGAAACATACGCGCAAAAAGTGGGAAAGGAAGAGAGGGTCTTTGGACAGGGGCTTTGGCGCTCTTGTCAAAGTACTAGCGAGTAATTATTCAAACTTTGACTGCATCATAAATATTGAAAAATTTTATCTCCGAAAGTATTAGTTTGTTAGAGTTGAGAATGATATTAGTGGATTCTTATGATGAATCTGCATCTTAAAATAAAATCGAATTTGAAATTTGTAATGTAAAAAAATTTGTTTCATTACTCCGAAACCACCATTTTGCCCAATTACAAACTTAACTGAGATATTTACATCCCAAAACTTCTCTGAAAATTTTCTAGCCCAATCCGTTCAAGAGTTATCATGGTAGGAACATGTATAATTCGCTTTCTTTACTTTTCAAAAGGGGCCCAAATTATTGTGTGGCTCGGGCCCCAGCATAGTTTAAGACGGCCTTGCGTGTGGGAACTGAAGTCGAATGTATACCAGATCTGATTTTCCACGTAGGAAAACAACTGAAATAATTTGCCCGGTACATTTTATAGTTTTTTTTTGGGGCTTCTAGTGTTCTATTCTCAGTGAAATTCTGCGCACCCAAGAGGTCACTGAAATGCCAAAATTAAACTCAATCCGATATTTGGTTTCGGAATTTCAAGCAAAATATTCCGCAAATAGTTGAACATTTTTGAATCATTTCTAGTCATGCGACTCTCACGAAATTCTGCACAAGTGCTTGCCTCAGTTTTTTGCATCTAATTACCGAGTGTCAATTCAATCAAATCGGTATTTTTTGAGTTATAGTGTAAACAAAATTATCAAATTTAAGAAGACATTTTTTCAAGTTTGTAGCTATCCGATCAATACAAATCTTCCCATGCATATTATAAAGGTCATGAATCAACAATTTCAGATAGATTGAGGGATCAGTTTCGGAAATATTCATAAGACATAATTCAACTCAAAATGGTTGTAGCTCCGGGACCGCTTGGTAATTTCGCCCATCAACAACCTTATCGGAGATATTTACACTCCAAAACCACCACCCTGCAAATTACAACTCTCTAACTCATTTCGTTCGATCATTTTCGGCAAACAATTCCAAAAATACAGACATCCGGGCGAAATGATAGAACGCTGTTCCATGCGGGACAAGCGGACAAAATAAAAGTCCAGAATGCGCAAGATACTCGTATATGAATACGGTACCAGAGACAACAAAGAGACGCCTAACTCCCCACCAAATTTTATCCCATGTTTTTCATCCTTGTCTTGCATGGGCAAAGGTGAAAGTAGATGGCGCTAGCGTAACTTTAAGGGTGCTTAGCGCGGGAATTTCAAATTAGTGATGGATTTACTTCCATTTATTTAGTTTTAAGGTTTTGAATACTTGTAAGCAGTTTCGCGCAACCATAAAATCGTAATGAAGTTGAATTGAAAATATGAACAAGCCTTTAAGCTATTGATATGGTTGCGCGAAAATGCTTCCATAAAAATGAAAATACGACTTGTAAATGGAGATCTGTTTTAATGAAATTTTGATAGAAATGCTCATGACAACTAACATATAAACAAACAATATGCATATGAACAACATTGTGTACAGTAGTGGTATGATTAACAGTCTAAAAAATATTTCCTCATTATTCGTTCTCCAGAAGCGAACAGATACCAAGCAAACACTCAACAGAGTAAATATTACATATTTTAGATTTTTCTCATATTTTTGGCGCTCTAGTTCCTCGGAACTGAGTGCTTATCAATTAGCCCAAATGTCTGTAATTTTCGAATTTTTCGATGAAAATGGTCTTAAACGATTTGGTTCGACTCACTGATCAAGAATCCGTGGTCGAAAATCATTCTGTCCGGCCGGTCCGGCCAGCCGGTTGGCCGTAGGCACGATAACTCTCGAACGGAATGAGCTAGACAGTTGAAATTTTCAGAGTAGGTTTGGGAGATAAATATCTCGGCTAAGTTCGTTATTGGGCAAAATCGGACAGATGGTTTCGGAGTAAAAAAAAAAATTTTTTTTTACAAAACAAATTCAAAATTAATTTTTCTTCAATAAGCAGTTTTACCATAAGAATCCAATGATATCATATTTAACTCTAACAAGCTAATACTTTCGGAGATATGATTTTTCAAAATTTCAATAATAAATCGTATTTCAACGTTGTCACACAATGATATAATTATTCTATGTATGAATTGTCATAATGTCAAATTATTGTCCTGAGACATGTCATTATCTAATCAATCGAAGAATTGTGAGCGAAGTGAGAAAAATCTCAGTTGTTTGCTCCGAAATTAGTTTTTCTCAGAAAAGTCTTATATTTCTGAACGGAACATGAGGTAAGAGATCTGAGAGTAGTGAGACTGCTTTTCATCCAAAGACATAGATATAACTCTCGAACGGAATGAGCTAGGTAGTAGTAGTAATTTTCAGAGTAGATTAGGGAGATGAATATCTCGGTTAAGTTCGTTATTGGGCAAAATTGGCCAGATTTAATTTGATTTCTTCTATGGTACAGTTCTCATTCTCATGATTGCTCATTTAATCTTGATAAATAAACTATCATTTGAATTGAACTTCCTTTATGATGCAGTTCTATCATATGAATACATTGATATTGATATAATTCCCAACTCTGAGAAACCAATACTTTCGGAGATATAATTTGTCTGTTTGAACTAAAGCGCCAGAAAGCACCTGTCCACAGGGCTTGAACCCATTTTTTTACTGCAGTTTTTCATTTCTCGTTTCTTTGAACTTCTGGTCTTCTCTTCTAATCCACCAGCCAATGCCAATACTGAATATTGATTGCAATACAATAACTTCTACCTCATTTGAATGATGCTCACATTTCAACCATTTAAAATCGATAGTATCAAGAATTTAGTGACATGACAAGGGAGGTCAGAAATATTTGATTTATCGATTGAAAAATTCTCCAGGTATACAACAAAAGTAAGTACACTCTTGTCCACTACAGTTTTTGTCGTCTGACATATGTTTCGGAAACAAAGTTTCTATCATCAAAGACAAAGAGTTACTCTACAGGGATGTTATAGCATGTGCAATACAAATTATACAAGCTGTACTTAGATACATTGAATTATTTTTATCATCTACCCGGTCCTTGTACTAGATAAATATGTTGTGTGGATTATCTGATGATAATACAGAACAGTCTATAAATTACTCTCAAAATAAATCCGGCAACACATTCCACCAAAAAGGTTCCCGTTCTTCCATTAATCATTCGGCATTTCAAGCAAAGTATTCCGCAAAATAGTAGTAATATTTTGATTTTTTTCATGTCACGTGAACTTCACGAAATTTTGCAAAAGTGTTTGATTTGGTCTTTTGCATATAACTACTGAGTTTCAATTTAATCAGATCAGTATTATTCGAGTCATCGTGAAAACAAAATTTTAAAATTTTTGAAATTTTTTTTTTCACACTTTAGGGCCGTCTGATCAGTACAAAACTTTGCAGGGGTATAAAGGTCATGATTCTACAATTTGCTGCCAAATTTCAGAAAGATCGAGTGATCGGTTCCGGAAATATTCATAAAAAACATTTTTACTAAAAACGGCCTTAACTCCGAAACCGCTGGGTGGATTTTGCCCGTTAACGTACTTGTCCGAGATATTTACACTACAAATCTACCCTGCAAATTTCAACGCTCTAAATCGTTCCGATCGAGAGTTATCGTGCTAACGGCCGGACCGGCCGGCCGGCCGGACCGGACCGACAGAATTGAATTTGACCTCGAATTCTTCATTAAGGAGTCGAACCCAATCGTTTGAGACCATTTTCGAAAAATAATTCGAAAAATACAGACATTGTGACGAAATGATAGCAAGCTGATCCTTGCGGAACACGCCGCAATAAAGAGAGATGGCTGCGGAATAGAAGACTAATTCGCATGGAAAGCCTATATCAAAAATTATGGATGTGTGCAGCTTCCTACTAACCTGCAGGAATTTTTGCGCGTATGATCTGGGGAACATCGCGTTATCATTTTGCCCAAATGGTTCAACTCACTGATGAAGAATTCGTGGTCATATTTGATACTGTCCGGCCGTCCGGCTGGCCGTTGCCACGATAACTTGAGAACGGAAAGAGATAGTGACTTGAAATTTCCAAGATAGTTGGCACGTCCCAAAAAAATGGACAAGTTCGTTAATGGGCATAATCGGCCAAACGGTTTCCGAGTAATAATCTTGTCATCAACCAATACAGATCCGATCGAATTAAAACTTGGTAGCGAGTTGTAGAAAACAAAAACGAAGACGTTTGTGAAATGTTGTGAGTCCTGACAACCTGGGAACGGAAAAAGATAGTGACTTGCAATTCTTAGGGTAGGTTGTGCATCTAAATGCAACATTTGTGTTCGTTAATAGGCATAATCGGCTAAACGGTTTTGGATATATACCCATCTGAAATTCGGTTTTTATTTCCTCAATAACTCGAAATATACAGAAACGATCCAATTCAAGCTTGGTTACTAGTTGTAGAATGCCGGCTCAAAAATTCTTGCAAAATTTTGCGAGAATCGTATGACTAGAATTTTAAAAAAATTATTGAATAAAATTCTATATATCAGAAACTATCCGCCCGACACCACTGAAATTTTCGGAAAGACTTGAAAACCTAACTCTACTGCCAAGTTCCAAGTTTGAACACGATCGGATATATATTCTTGAAAATCCGAGGAGCCTTGGATAAGTTCGATAGCTGGATGGGTGACCGTTGCCTCGATAACTTTCGAACGAAAAGAGGTAGGAAGGTGACATTTTCAGGTTTAGTTGCGCATCAGAATGGGAGAGTTAAGTTCGTTGTTGGGCATAATGGGTGACTTGAAATTTTCAGGGTAGGTTGCGCATTTGAAAGGTACAGCTGAGGTTGTTGTTGCACGGAAAAAATGAAATACTTGTTTCAATTCTATACATTTCATTTTAAGCCTTAGGTAGATTTGTATATCCCTTAGAGGATATCTATTTCAATGAAGATCATCAAATTCTCAATTCCATTGATTTCAATGTAACAAATGATTATTCAATTTTAGGATGCCGCAATGCTCATTCAAAGAGTACTTTACTCCTTACTCCACAAAAATGTAGTATTAAATAAAATAAAATGGTTACTTAATCACAACATATGGAGATTAGAATTATGTATAGCATCTAATTGCATTGAAAATATGGAATGACTATATTGAGAATATGACAAATAAAAAATAGGGGTTGATCATAGAGGGGTGAAAATTTAGGGTTGTATGTATTTTTCTGTGCTATATCATAAAAAAATGAAAAAATTGTTTGTCCAAAAAAAATTAGGGGTGCACCACCACCCCTTACAATTAGGGGGATGAAAAATAGGTGTTTTCCGATTCTCCACCCTGGCCGATATGCATGCCTTGAATGACAAAAATCGGTCGAACCGTTTCGGAGGAGTAGAATTACAAACACCGTGACACGAGAATTTTATATATAAGATTATTATAATTAAGATTATAATAAGCCTTTACAGTTAGATGGAGCCTTTACAGTAAGATGGTTTTATTTTAAATTCAAGCATCTGATATTTTTGAAGTGAAGAGACTGTCTAATTTCAAAGCACGTGATACTTGTATTGGTATTTTGGATATATATATATATATTCTAAGATGATAATATTCAATATATTATTATGCATATTTTCAAAATGAAATAATCCCGAGTGTTTATTATACCTACTTATAATGTCACCATTCTCTTTACCCTATATTTTCAAAAGAAGATGAGAAAAATATTTTCGCATCTTGAAAATAAAGGTGTAAAGGTAATGATGAAATTATAAGTATAGATATAATAGAGTTCTCCAATCGGGAATCCTTGGGCTTTGGCTCGGCAACAGCTGGCCAACATACATATTTTCAATTTTTTTCTTGTTGGACAATTTTGCCGAATAATTCTAAATAGTTTTAAAGATCAGTAGGTATACAAAAAAAACACAAATCAATCTACAAAACGAAAATTTATTAAATCAGACATAACAGTCCTTGGTGTATGAAATAAATATATTAGGTAAATTTACAAATAGATGACAGAACATTCCTTACTCTGAACAATGTGAGGCAGTAAAACATCAAAAATAATTCTAGCAGTCTTTTTAATCACAGCAGTTGGTATCTGATAGATAAAAACAGATTGGATAGCCCACTGTATACATTAATTTTAAGAGAAAGGTTATAACAGAAAATTATTGGACTCACATGGACATGCAAAATGATTCCCCCAATACTTACTAGAATTGAGAATTTCCAATGTTCTTCCCTTGGTGGAAGCAATTCAGCAAGGTAAGTTGTAGAGGAAGCTTTTCATCTGAAAAGAAATCACGGGTTGATTTAACATTGAATATAAGGTTGAAGGTCAAATATTTTGAACTTACCTTCATCGGTTTTTTCGAATAACTGCATGTACAAATTTTGGGCGGTATTGTCCTTGTCTTCGTCAATTTTATATTTCAGAACAGCGATAAAAAATTATTCCCATTCAAGGTGGAGGGCTATCTGGGATTGTGGGTAGATTTTTTCAAAATCCAAGTTGATCTGAACAAAATTTGAAATAGTAAACTGTCGATAAAATAATGTGGAATCCGTTTTATATAGATAAAATACTGTTTGTAGGGCTCACTAAAACAAATGCTCTAAGGTCATTTAGTATGGGCCAAGCTTGAGAAAATTCATTAAAATTTTATATCTACAAAAGGTATGCCAGCAAAAACATTATTGACTTACCTTCAAACACTTGAATCACAGTGATGATGCATGAAATGAAGTAGTCTTAATATTGAAATATGGTATAGTTGAATCGAATTTATCTCAGAATAAATGTTTACTTTAAGAAATTATTTCTCATTCAAACTTAAAAAAACCGTTCTGTTTACTTCTAATGAGACTACAGCACCTTATAATGAGAATACTCCTATACTCAAACTGAGTTTTCCGCGAATTCGATTCAACTATACCATATTTCAATATTAAGACTACTTCATTTCTTAAAGTAAACATTTATGCTGAGAAAATGAAAATCAACATTTAAGCATTTGAAAATTTTCAATTTGAAATATTTTTCATCAAATGAGAATAAAAACTCTCAGAACAAGTTGAAAGAAATAAGAATATTGGAATATTTTATTTGAGAATTTACTTTTTTCTGTATGAGTATAATCGGCTCAACGGATTTGGAGTTATACCCACCTGGAATATTATTTCCTCGATAACTCAAAAAATATAGACTCGATCGCATTGAAGCTTGGTAACTAGTTGTAGAATATCGACATAAAGACGTGGGTGAAATTTTGTAAGAATTTGTCCAATATAGGAGAATGGCTGACTTCACGTCACAAATATTTTTTTTACCACTTGTTATGAAAATTAAGGAACCTGTTTTTTTTAAAATCATTATTTATCTTGGTCTTTGATATTAAAAAAAATTCAATTATTATTTGAATTTTCATTGTTTATTTAATGAACAATTTGTTATAACTACATGAATTATCTGTTTGTAATTTTTTCTCTTTCTATTTAAAAAAACAGAAACTACCAAGATTTATTTGAAAAAAAATATTCATATTTTTTATTGAACAAAATATAAATAATTTTTTTGCCCAATTATGAATTCAATCGAGATATTCATGCCCTAATAGCTCATTCCGTTCGAGAGTTATCGTGTTAACGGCCAGACATAATCGATTTGACCACGGATTTTTGATCAGTGAGTTGAATAAAATCGTTTAAGACCATTTTAAGCCAACAATTCGAAACTTACAGACATATGGGCAAATTGATAAGCACTCTGTTTCGAGGAACAATAGCGCCAAAAATCGAAGATCTAATCCGTTAAGATAATAATAGAACCTGCAAACACACCAAGCAAATGGGTATCTTTAATGGTAGGTACTGATTATTAAAAAGTTTTTTTCTGGGTTTTCTCTCCCAAACTGTGAAAACAATCTATAAAATAAAAATTAATTATTTTGTGATTTGCTTCTGCGTAAGAAACACAAGATATTTGTCAGAAGCAAACAATTGAACAATGTTGCCTAACAAACAACAACGAAACAACATAAACCCAGAAATACCTTTTAATAATGAGTATACCTCCCACAGTATCCTTTAATGATTACTTAGGTACTGATTGTTCGACAAAATGGAGATATCATTATATGACTCCATATGCGTGTTGCAAATAAAGCGGAATTACGAGAAATTCATCGGCTGTCCACCATAGATGTTAACCTGTCTAGACTGGATGTTGCAAATGTATTATCCAATTATGTATTATATCCTAATGATCAACCAAAAAATCAGTTTGTTATAAGATGATAATTTTTCAAATTACTCTTTGGACAGCCTGTATTAATAATGAAGCAACTGATAATGAGAACTTGTTGATTACCAATGAAGTCGAAAATATTATACATACTAAATAGATTTTCCGCGAAATCAATATACATTATCGATTTCGGTCTGGTTGAAATGAAGCAGCTAGATGAATTTCACTTATCATAATTTCGATCGTAACCGGTTCATGAAGATACATTTGAAAATTGGTCAGTAGATACAACTAATTAATTCAGAGTAGCCATCAGACGATCACTCAAATTGGCGAATCTTAATGAGTTTCGATATAAGGTAGCTGAATTTACTGAAGGTCATCACGAAAAATCAAAGGACGGAACCTGTATTGGGTCGGTCTCCAGCATTCAGAAGTCTATGAAGAATTTTGGATTCATTTTATATGTTCAACTCCTTAATGAGTTATTCCAACGCACTTGTCCTACTGAAAATTCATTGGTTTTGGTTTATATTTGAATAATATACATATCCTAGGAAACGATAACTGAAAACATGTTTGAAATATCCTGAAATAAGACCAACCCGCATATTCGTTCTTAAGAAGAGTTTTTAATATGGAACAAATCACTAAACTTAATGAGTGAACAACGTATTATTATATATTGAAATTTAGGCCGATTTGTTTTCTTCAGCTCTGTATACCAACAAATTTCAATGTACCGGTGCTTAATTCAACCTAGAATTTTGTCTTTACTCGAAGACTCTGCATCGCAGAGAAAAAATTGTGGAGACACAAGTTTGATAAATCTAAAGTGTGCACCGTGCATCTGGTAGTACTGAATTCCGCCCACTCATTCTCCCACTGTTGATAAGGGAGAAGATTACTTTGAAATTTTGAACGGAACCCTTATTTTATATCAAAATATACTTATGACATTTCCATAAAAATTTTATTCATTTGCGATAGATGGAGTAGTACGTACAACGAAGCGAACAAGAGGAAAAGCAGAAAGGGTACCAAACAAACCTGTATTTAGCAACTCTTGGCAGGTTGTCAGTTAACCATGGAATGGCTGACATCCTCCCCAACAATTTTACGGTTATACCGTATTTTTATATCGTGTGTAGAATTTGATATTGCCATAAAAAATTGGGCCATAGATATTTAACAGAAACTTACTGAAGAAATAATACATCTCGACTAAAACCATATGATGACGGTAAAAATTAATAACCTAAGGGAGACGAAAAACAGAAGATACAGATAATGCCACCAAACATACAGCAATACAAATTTAGAACACTTAAGAATAATTATGGATGGAAACGGATACCCAAAAAGATTGATAAATAAAATACTTTTCTCTATTTCAGAATCGTAATGAGTTCATTCCAGCACTAAAAACAGTGCTGGAATGAACTCATTTCCGCATTGTTTCTAGTTATATTCTTCGTTTTGTGGTAGTCAGCACTGACATTCAATCCTATCAAATTTCAACACACGTCAATTATTGTCAATATAAGATAATCTGGATAAGGTGAAATAATTGTTGAGAGGAAAGGTTTTATTTTTATCAAAAAATAATAAGGTACTAGAGATTTCTTTCTTGCTAATTTTGAATCATTCATGATATTAGGAAACTGTTAAATCTGATCTCCATGCTCTTCGTACAATTCAAATTCCGTGATCTGTCAACTTTAGTAACAATCACACCAACTGCCAAGATACAATACGAAAGTCAATAGGATGTATAATCCTAATTTTTCATTAAATCTCAACAGTATTTTACAAAACTTGCCTGAAATAGAGAAAATATCGTTTAATACTAGTGTCCGACCGAAACTGGTATTTCAGCCGAAACCGAAACCGAAACCGAACTTTCGACCAGGGTCTCAGTTTCGGCCGAAACCGAAACCGAAACTTTATATTTCATACTGAAATCTACTGTGTTTTTTACAATTTTATTCGCATATACATACAAATAGTTAAGGAGTGTTAAATAAAATAAAAAGACTTTTTTTTTGAGATCTTTATTTATTATTTTGGTATTACCGAGTTATCAAAATAATCAGTCGAAGTATACAGGGTGATTCCAAATCAGACGTGAACCTTAGAGGAGGTGTTAGTATGGATCATTTGCTGTGGTTTGAGCCATTTTTATTGATGACCAAAAATCAACGGTTTCCGAGATATTTGAGTACTGGTTCTGTTGAAAAAGAATAAGTATGATTTGAAAGGGGATATAAGAAGCAAATAGAGGAAAATAACGAATTAAATATTTTTTTTTGCAACTAAGCTCGAAATTACATTAGAAAATGTATTCATAAATTATGTTCCACCATTCCATAGGCTAGCACGTGCCGTCTTTCTGATGTCTTCAGTTGTTATTTTCCGCCTGGAATTTACTAACGCTGTCTTTTGATACACATTCACTATTGCCGGACATTCAAAAGGTTGCTTATAAAAAATCTGCTGAAGCGAAACTAGTTAAGCAGTCTAACGAAATCTATTAGAGAATGAAGAAGTTATATTTTTCGTTTTGTGCATGGTTGTCAGCACTGACATTCGATCCTATCAAATTTCAACACACGTCAATTGACAATACAATAAAATCTGGATATAGGGAAATAATTGTTGAGGAAAAGCTTTATTTTCATTAAGAAATATAGTACAAGAGATTTCCTTTTTGCTAATTTTGAATCATTCATGCTATTTGGAAACTGTTTTAAATCTGATCTACATGCCCTACGTACGTTTCAAATTCAAATTCCGTAATCTGTCAACTTTCGTAACAGTCACACCAACTACCAAGATACAATACGAAAGTCACTAGGATGTATAATCCTAATTTTTCATTAAATTTCAACAGTATTTTACAAAACTTGCCTGAAATAGAGAAAATATCGTCTAATACTCGTTGCAGAAGGCAATTCCAACACTCATGCGTTCGAAATCTCGCTCCGTCGCTCGTTTTCGAATTTCGCATTCGTGTTTTAATATGAGCCCATTCTGCAACTTGTTTTATAATAGTCACATATGGTAAATACATCTGAGCGCTCGGATCGCTCAATAGTGTTTGTTATTTACAAATCGAGTACACGGAGTGATCAAAAATGACGCTCGAAAGACTCGAAAATCACGTGATCATAAAATCCGCTCGATCTTATCGGCGATCTAATCAGTGATGTAATTACCATATGCACCTCTATACTCTACACCAGTGCAGCATAGGGTAGTTGATACAGAGTCTCCAACAACTACGGGACAGGAAAGAACCAAAATGATATAAAACTAAACTGCTCCATATCCAATATCGAACATCTAACAGATAAACTTCTTAACCGATTATATAAATATGTATTAAATATAATACAGTTGAAAAAGCCAGAAAATACAACCATACAGTTGCAAGACTTTTTACAAACCTAAAGGACAAGATAGAAAAACTGGATCAATCAAAAATAGTATATCAGATACCCTGTAGTGGATGAGAAAAAAAGTATGTGGGTCAAACAACGCACTAAGAAGACGTATATCGGGATACAAAAGTTATACCAGAAAATATCCAGAAAGAGGCTTATTGGCCTAGTATAGTACTGATAATGTCCATCAGATAGATTATAAGCAGCTGAAGGTATTGACTAGATCAGAAAATTAACAAGAACGGTTATTTTGGAAATGTATCACATTAATAGACAGGACCAACCAATAAGAAGACAGACACGAATAAAGTTAGTAATATTTACACGTACTCAGATTCTTGGAAACAGAGAGAACTGCGTTACCCGGAACCTCAAGATGAGTGACGATCCCAGGAGGTTTTGCGCGCATGTTATATTGTCTATTCACCTCTATTGGAGACTCTTAATCGAATTTATATATCTAATTAGATATGACATATGAATAAATTTCGAACCATTTTAATGAAAGACCTGAGTGATGAGAGACTCGTTTTGGATCATAAGTGGTTCTTCTTCTTCTTCAGCCCGCGTCCATCCATTGCCGGATATAGGCCTCTTCCAGGTTCGTCCATGCTATACCATAGGTGGTTACTTGTAGAATACTAACACAAAAACGTTTGTGAAATTCTGTGAGAAACTTATCACTAAAAAATTAAAAAAATGTATATATATATAAATATGATTCACCTCACGACAACTCAAGAACGGAAATAGATAGTTACTCGTTACTTTTATGGTAATTTGTTCATCCAAATGAAACATTTGAGTTTGTTAATAGGCATAATCGGCCGAACGGTTGTTGAGTTATACCCATCTGAAATTTGGTTGTTATTTGCGCAATAACTCAAAAAATACGAATCCGATCCAATTCTAACATGGTAATTAGTTGAAGAATACCAACGAGAACATTTTGCGAAATTTCTTTAGTTTCAATTTCAAGTTTGAACATGATCGGATCTATATTTTTGTAGATCCGAGTAGCTAGGGGTGATATCAGTAGGTGGATGGGTGACCGTTGCCTAGATAACGGAACGGTCTTGCAATTTTCAGGGGGGTTGCACATACGAATGGGAGATTGTGTTCTTTGTTCGGCATAGTGGGCCCAACGGTTTCGGAGTATAAATATTATTTTCCCGATAACTCAAAAAATACAGATTTGTTTGAATTGCAACTTTGTATCTGATTGAATAATATTGACATAAGGAGCAGTGTGAAATTTTGTGATGATCATACCAGTAGAAAATTCCAAAAATATATTAAGTATCTCACGATAACTTGAGAACGGAAAGATATGGCGACTTGTAATTTAAAATTTTCAGGTTAGGTTACACATCCGAAATCGTCATTCAAGTTTGTTAATAGGCATAATCGGCCAAATGGTTTTGGACTTATACTCATCAAATATACAAATCCGTTCCAATTAAAACTCGGTAATTACTTGTAGAATGCCGACACGCTAATTTTTGCGGAATTTGGTGAATATCGTATCCTAAAATTACTTGACATTTAAGTTTTTTCGTATATTATGATATATTTATGAACTTCATTTCCGATACAATACATGTCAGAATTAAAAATTCTGTGATGTAAGACGAGTGTCTCATCACTCAAGTCTGTCATTAAAATGGCATTAAAAAGCATTAAAAAGCTGAGAAAACAGTATACATGGATGGTAAATTCGATTAAGAGAGTCCCATAGAGGTGAATAGACAATAGAACATGCGCACAAAACCACCTGACTTCACTTCAGTGCATAAACCAATTTTTTTGAAATTTTCAGGTGATGCAATCCTCACGAAAATTCGCAAAAATTTTCGCGTTGGTATTCTACAACTAATTACCATGTTTGAATTGGATCGGATTTGTATTTCTTGAGTTATCGAGCAAATTACAACCAAATTTCAGATGGGTATAACTACAAAACCGTTCGTCCGATTATGCCTATTAACAAATCCAAATATTGCATTCGGATGCGCGAACTACCCTATAAGTAACGAGTTGCTATTTCTTTCCGTTCTCAAGTTATCGTGACATAAATAATATCGCACCTGTCGTGGAATACTGTAACATCTCTGAAAAATTCGATTTGGAGTTTGTTACAACAAATCAGTCAAACTGACGTTATCTTTATGTTGTATAAATTGTATTAAGTTTAGTTCTTCGGTTGGCCGAGGAGAGACAGAAGTTACATTTCAAATGTGAAAGAATTAGTCAAAGTCGTTTGGGGAATACTGTAACAAGTCACATGTTCTCCAGACATCGGACGTACATGAGCTCTTTCAATACGTATAATACTATGTACGATGTTGTACGGATGATTATACCCAATTTTGAGAAATATCTATAATATATAACTCTCCCATATCTATAATATATAACCTACCCTGAAAATTGCAAGTTCTTATGTCCTTTCGTTCGAGAGTTATCGAGGTAACGGTCATCCATCCAGCTACTGAACTCATACAAGGCTGGTGATCTCCAACAATATAGATCCGATCGTGATCTAACTTGGTACTTGGTTAGGTTCTGAAGGCTCTCGCAACATTTCAGTCATGTCGGATGAATAGTTTCTGATATATATAGGTATAACTCCAAAACCGTTAGGCCGATTATGCTTATAACCAAACTCAAATGTCGCATTCAGATGCACAACCTAACCCGAAAATCTCGAATCGCTATCTCTTTAGGTTCTCAGGTTATTGTGACATAAATAATATTTTTTAATAATTTTTTTGAAATTTTCTAGCAATACGATTCTCACACAATTTCACAAACGTGCTTAGGTTTATATTCTACAACTATTCACCAAGTTTTAATTCCATCGGATTTATATTGGTCGAAAACAAAATTATTACTCGGAAACAATTGGGCCCATTATGTCCATTAACGAAGTTGCCCGTTGTATTGGGATGCGCCACCTACCCTGAAAATTTCAAGTCGCTAGCTCTTTCCGTTCTCAAGTTATCGTGACAACGGCCGGACAGAATCAAATTTGACCTCGAATTATTCATCGGAGAGTAGAACCCAATCGTTTGTGACCATTTTCGGCAAAAAATTCTAAAATTACAGACATTAGGGCGAAATGATAACGCGATGTTCCCCAGAACATACGCGCAAAAAGATCTGATTTTCTTAGTAAATAACAACCATCATTAAACTGACATAAATTTTCACTTCTACAATTCATTGCAGAATTTCTTTCAAAAATAACTTGCCTCCATTTTAAAACTATTGACGAGCAGATTAAGATAAGATTTTGTGATATCGCAACATTGACTGTGAAATTTAAAATGAGTTACATTAGGCACCTACCTAATTTAATTAAATAAAAGCAAGGTGGAAAAGTTCTGATTGATATAGATGAAACACAAAGATTCAAGTTAATTATCTTCCGAATTTGAATAAGATCATTAATTCAATTTATTAATGATTATATTTTATTTAATTTACTAAAATAATTTTTTTTTATAAAAGTATTTTGTTTCCCTCCCATTTTTAACTATTTTACAGAATTTGTTTTATTCTTAAGCACAACAAGTTAACAAAATGAAAGAATCTGTACGCAAAAAACAGTAACAAAACAAAAACCCAAAGGAAAAGTGTCCATGCATGAATGTAACAACCACGAATTTTCGGACAAAAAAAATTTTTCTGCTAATGAGAGGATCCAGACAGGAAGAGTGAAAATGAAATAAAAAAAAAATTAGTTTAAGAAAAAATTGTCTAAATAAAACCAGCACTCAGATAAAAAACAATATTGAAAAAGAAAAACTGATAAAAGTAGAAACTATAAACGTCATTTCCCGGAAGTTTAGATTCTCGAGATGCTCCACGACATGTGAGTTCTATTTTAATATATTTCTTTAATTTTTCAGTGATAAGATTCTCACACAATTCCTCAAACGACTTTATGTTAGTATTCTACAACTAACCACCAAATTTTATTTCGATCAGATCTGTATTGGTTGAAGACAAAATTAGTACTCTGAAACCGTTGGGCCGATTATGCTCATTAACTAACTCCGACCCTGAAAAGGCGATTATAGGAAGTTATCGTGGCCAAACAGAATCAAATTTGACCTCAGATTCTTCGTCAGTTAGTCGAACCTAATCGTTTGCGACAATTTTCGGCAAAAAATTCGAAAGTTACAGACATTTGGGCAAAATGATAAGTGACCTGAGCTGTAACCTAAAAACATTTGACATACTGAACAATGTTAATGCGGAATAGATGGATTGCTTGATATATTTGATCGAATGCCTAGATTTTAAGATCAAACTCAAATTGTGTAAGTTATATAAAATTTAAATGTTGGTACTCGTAAAATAATAAGTGTTGAACAAATCTAAGCTTTATCGGATTTATATTGTGGCAATATTGGAATAGTATATTTTAAAACAAGTTGCAGAATGACCTCCTATTCAAACACGAATGCGAAATTCGAAAACGAGCGACGAAGGAGCGAGGAGCGATGAGTGTTGGAATTCCCTTCTGCAACGAGTATTAGACGATATTTTCTCTATTTAATGCAAGTTTTGTAAAATACTGTTGGAATAACTAGAAACAATGCGGAAATGCGTTCATTGCAGCACTGATTTTAGTGCCGTAATGAATTCAGTACGATACTGAAATAGAGAAAAATATTTTTTTTCTGGAATAAAGCAGCCTGGAGTGAGTTTGGTATCTGATATGGATTCAAATGATTGAGCTTAAGCCCTAACCTGTTAGTGTCTTTCAATTTTTTTCATGTAGACCAATAGCCTCAGGACAAGTCATTCTTGAGCACTGAACACATTCAAATAGTATACTAAATCAACATAGAACTAAGTAATAAATGTTGTTCTTTCCATTACTATATCACCATAACTTAATGAGATATCTGTTATTATAATATTCAATAAAAAATAATACAGGTATAAAAGGTGAAAACATGCCTAGAAAAAGAATCTCCAGTATCCTGAGTTGAACGAATCTAGGAAAGAGTTTTACCTTATTCCTTGCCATCGAAAAAAATATATAATTGAAACCAGTTAGTAATGAGATCGTGCAGGTTTCAACTTCTTGACATGACCTCTGGGTATTCACAGCTATGTGCAGTTGGTGCACGGTTGAATAAGGAATAATAATATCTGAGAACATAGAAATTTAGAAAATTGCAAACGTCGCATATAAATCCATCAAAAGAAAAATGTATTATTAATTGCATGACATCGTTCAAAAGTAGCGTCAAAATACAGTTGAAGTATTTATTTTATATTCAAATCGATTTGATTAATGAAATACGTGATGCTATTCGTACAGGCTCGTATTGCAATGAACTTTCACTCTTTTGAGTGGGAAAATTATGCCTACAAGAATGAGTACGCTCAGCTTCCAGGCAATTACGATTCTTGATATAAAAAAAATCCTCGTGTGAATTAAAATGCATAACACTTACGTATTTATCGTTCAATTCGAGCTGTACCTGCTTATTAATCTCTGAAACATTTGATGGTGAATAAATAATATATATATATATATATATCAATGAATTAGAAGCAGTGGCGGATTATCCATAAGGCAAAGTAAGCACGTGCCTAGGGGCGTAGGTTACAGGGGGGCGGGTGTCTGATATATAAAAAACCTATACGGCTGACAAAGGGGCGCCGATGAGTTGCTTGCCTATGGCGCTCTACATGCTTAATCCGCCACTGATTAAAAGGATTCATAATAAATTTTAGTCAAAAATGGCAGATATTTATTCAAATATAAATGTACGGTTTCCAAAGAAACGAGAAGAAAAGTCTTAATAATTTGTTAAGGAAAATTAAATTCAATAACTTACAGGGTGATCCCAGATTAGACGTGAACCTTGAAGAAGGTGTTAGTATGACACATTTGCTGTTGTTTGAGCCATATTTTCATTGATAACCGAAAATCAACAGTTTCCAAGATATTTGAGTTCTTGTGATTTTTAAAAGATTCATCACCCAAGTTTATTTTTCATCAATTTTTTCTACGTTGACCAAATTTGATTATAATTTTGGGTTATTTTTATCAGAAAAGATATGATATGTCTGTAAAAAGCTGTATGTATGCTGTATAATATGCTGAAAAATAATTAGTATGATTTGAAAAAATGTACTTGATATGAATTTTCGAATTCCACAATTTATCTATGCAAAAATTATTTTAAAAACTTGACAAATTCCTTCTTTGTTTCTTAAAAAAATCGTATGAATGCATTCACTAGTTTTCTTTCAGCAATTTTTTTATAAGCAACCTTTCGAATGTCCAGTATAAAAAATAGTGAAAGTATAATCAAAGCCAGCAAGAGTGAATTTCAGGCGGAAAGAAGAAACCGAAGAAATTAGAAAACTTTTTCTACAACAACGACAATTATAAAAATAGATACTAGTAAATATAAATAATTGCATATTTTTATAAATTTCATATTAAGGACTAATTACAGTAAAACTTCATATAATTTTGGTTTTTGTGTCTGGTATATTAACTAAAACAGTTGAATCCAAATCATTGAAATTAGAAATTTTCATATTATATAATTCATGTCTTCTACATGCGCCCATTATGCCCATAATTAATGCCAACAAAAATATAAACTAAATACATATATATTTCATTACTTATATGGCTATATAAAACTTACCTTTTTCGCTAAATACATCTCATCTTCAATAAATTTATTGATGTCATGTCATCGACTTTTGTCATATCATGTCTTCCACTTTTTGGGTCTGTAGCCGTCGGACTGTCGCTTAAGACGGAGGTTACGCGGTCAATCTGACATCAGTTCGGTCTCACATCAATAATGGATTGATATCAGATTGACGTTAAAATTATTTTATACGCCTAGACTGATGGACTGATTTCAGTTTTAAGTAGGTACTTTGCAATATCTGTATTATTATGAAAACTACAGGCTGAAGGACTTTGGTCGATGGCCTTTGACTGTGGTCAATAAATGACAGTTATTATTATTATTATGAATACTGAGAGTCATTCGCAGCATTGGGTATTGTGTCCATAATGTCAACCTTTTTATTTTGTACGCCAAGCCGCCAAAATAAGCCATTAAAGCGTTATCGGAAAACAATTTTGCGTTTCGATCTCCTTTCCACTCCAAAAATGGGTTATAAGCCCGTTTGTATATTTTCTTGGAAGTGTCCGATAATAAATTGAGTGTTGTTAAATTTGCTGCTTCTGTTATACTCGGAGGTGTCAATTTCAAGTCACTATCGCTATCACTTTCCATATTAATTATCTGATTTCTTGGAAATAACTAGGAAATTATTTGTAATGCACAAACTGATGACATTTGTCGTTCGGTGTTATATTCTCTAAGCCACCTGAGTTTTTGTTATCGAAAACAGCCGATCGAACACGAAATATTTTATATTGCATTTGTTGCCCAGCAATTTGCCGTGCAACCGCTGCAAAATGAAATTCGGTACAAAATGTAGCTTCTTATGATTCAATTTGCACAAGAGTGCAAAGTCATACTTTGCACTCTTGAGAGATATGAACATTTTTGGATGTTGTCGTAGAAAAAATATTCAATTCGTTATTTTCCGTTCTTCGCTTCTTATATCTCCTTTTTGGCGCTCTAGTTCCTCGGAACTGAGTGCTTATCAATTTGCCCAAATGTCTGTAATTTTCGAATTTTTCGATGAAAATGGTCTTAAACGATTTGGTTCGACTCACTGATCAACAATCCAGCCGGCCGTAGGCACGACAACTCTCGAACGAATGGAGTTAGCGGATTGAAATTGGCAAGGTGGGTTTGGAGCGTAAATATCTCGGACGAGCTCGTTAATGGGAGAAATCCATCAAGCGGTTTCGGAGTTATGGCCGATTTTAGTAAAAATATTTTTTATGAATATTTCCGAAACCGATCACTCGATCTATCTAAAATTTATCATCAAATTGTAGAATCATGACCTTTATACGCATGTGAAGTTTTGTATTGACCAGTATACCGCAAAGTGTAAAAAAAAATTTTGAAAATTTAAAAAAAGTTATTCTACAATAACTCTCGATTGGAATGAGCTAGGTAGTTGAAATTTTCAGAGTAGGTTGGGGAGATGAATATCTCGGTTAAGTTCGTTATTGGGCAAAATTGGCCAGATTTGATTCGATTTCTTCCATGGTGCAGTTCTCATTCTCAGATTGCTCATTTAATCTTGATAAATAAACCATTATTTGAATTGAGTTTCCTTTATGATGCAATTCTATCATAAGAATACATTGATATAATTCCCAACTCTGAGAAACCAATACTTTCGGAGATATAATTTGTCTGTTTGAACTAGAGCGCCAGAAAGCTAGTGTCCACAGGGCTTGAACCCATTTTTCAAGTAATATTAATTCTTTTTAAACATCTAATAGAGTAAAGTTTTGCTTTTTTCAAACATATCATATCCTTTTCTGATGAAAATAATCCAAAATTATAATCATATTTGGCCAACGTAGAAAAATCGAAGAAAAATAAACTAGGTTGAGGAATCTTAGAAAAATCACAAGAACTCAAATATCTTGGAAACTGTTGATTTTCGGTTATCATTGAATATGGCCCAAACGACAGCAAATGATCCATACTAACACCTCCTCCAAGGTTCACGTCTAATTTGGAATCACTCTTCATAATAAAGGTCCGGCAATATTGAATCTAGGGTGAACGATTTGCATTATATCGAAATGAAATATTATACAGAGTATTTGGGTTGAATAGACAATGACAACGCCTTCTGCTATTAGCCTACCAGATTCTCAAGAAACGCTTATGAGTCTGCAGAATTCTGATTTTCACCAAAAAGGTGTTTTCGTTCCATAACAGCATTTTGGCCGTGTTCTGTTTTCACAGAAGAATCATAATTTGTTTTTCATGGCTACAAAAAATATTTTGTCACTATACAGGATGGGCCACAGTCGATGGTACCCTAGACTTTTACGAAGAACGGGACGTTCGATTTTATTGAAAATTTGGTTTCTTTGATATTTCAAATGGAACATCCTATATATTATTGCTATTTTTGATTTGACGTAGCCTCCTGATTAATCCTATATCAACTGTTTCATCCCTATTTTTAGCGATTTTTGAGTAACTAATTGATTTACTTCCTTTCTTGTGCAAAACATAACTTCAATTCAACATTCATTTCTTCATTACTTGGAATCATAGAAAGACAAAATTTCGGGTATGGATTACCAATATCCCGTGTACCATTTACGTATAAGGTCATATACGTCCCTACTCATACCGGGTTGTTCAAAATCCGAGGTGTTTCCGAGACATTGTAAAGCCCGAATCAAGTTTTGATCCGTAGGGATGGAATTATTCTGCAATCCTTCAAATTTCCTCTTGTTCATTGGTTTTAAGTCTGGATTCATCTCATTAAACATTCTGCATGTTCTTGCTACAATTTGATCGCATTTACCGTGAAGAATAAACAATTTCATCAAAACTTCATTTGTCCTCCATTTGCCTTCCATTTGAATCATTTTTCAATCAAATCTCCGTTAATAAATTCAACCATACTTTTAAATCGATGCCGATTGTTAAATTATCCTAATTTACATAGTCTATGACGTTTCATGGATACCTAATACAAAATGTAGCTCAATATTCTCATTGGCATGAAAACTTGTTTTCGATTCGAAAATCTTACAATTTAGGTATAGGAACATGTTATATGGAAATTTAATTCTCTTTCTATAAATCTTATGATATACAGGTCATTCCGTTTGAAAGAACTCACTTTTCATTCGTTTAAAAATCAATAATATATAGAATATTCCATTTGAAATATCAAAGTTGTTGAGCCTTTTTGATATGAGCGGCAACACCGCAGTCCCGAAAATATTCTACATCGATAGAGCAGTGGTTCCTAGCCAAGAAACCGAATTTTCATTAAAATCTTACCTCCCGTTCTCCGTAAAACTCCAGGGTACCATCGACCGTGGCCCACCTATATATTGGTAACGTAGGAATAAACCTTTGAGAGTGTCATAACGAACACGATTTCCAAAGGAATTGCAGACGCCGCTGGAGGAAATTATCTGATTTCAAAAGCATGTCTGCCCTGTTCATAATGAGATACCAGTTCAGGAATTTTTGAAATTCCATTTTCCTGAATAACTCGGCAGAGGAAACATATCCTGGTGGCAAAGTCACCGGATTCAAATACCCTTGACTCTTTCTGGTGGGGCCATATAACTCCATTAATTTATAGTCATCCCCATTACAGACTTCCGAATTTTGAAGAATTAAGAGTGAATATATTCGATGTTGCCTGTTCCACAACAACCCCCGTAATATGGAATGTTAAGGTACCCCTACACGGTCAATCATGAATGACAGTCTGACTGATCAATCAGACTGTCAATCCTAGCTTCAATCTTGAAGCCCCTACACGTATCAGTCATACTGATTGAAGTAATTTTAGCTCAGTTGACATTAAAACACCAAACAGAGCGGAATGTCTCTCAAAGAACAGGCTTGTTTGGCCATTATACTTGCATTGGGCACCAGAAAACCTGTGAAACGGAGAGTGTGGATGAAGGAATGGTTAAAAAAACGTAACCAGTACAGCCATTTAAGATTGCTTCGTGAGATATCAGCAAGCAGTGCTGACGATTATAAAAACTACTATCGTATGGATGAAAATCTTTTTGACATGTTGATCTCCATGTTGTCACCACATATACCCCGTCAATATGAATGTCTTCCAGGAATTTCAACATATAAAATACCCATGAAGTGGGCTTGTATACTTCATCGGCTCCTGCTCCACTTCTCGAGCTTTTTATTTTTTTCAGCTCACGTCTAAAATTTGAACGTAGTATGTTCAATTTTTTAGTGACGTCCTTCACTGTGGCATTTGGCTTCATTTCTTGGAATATAACAAGAAGTTTTTCCAATGCCATATTCTTCTTGTACTTATTGGAATATCTCGGATGTGCTTTGTTCCATAGTTCCGGGAAAGATTCATAAACTTCAATGAATCTTTGCAGGCAATCGCGATCACCGGCACTTGTCGGTAACTCGCCGAAAGCATCGGTTTCACAGCGCTCGTTCTCCATGATAGCATTAACAAGACTGAAGAAAAGAATGACGGAATCCCTAGACCATCAGTCAGATTGACAGTCTCCCCTCCACTTACCGTGATTGAAGCTCGGATTTCAAAATATTTGGAAATCCGTCAGTCCAATCATCAATCCATCAGTCTTGACCCTACACCATCAATCGGATTGTCATTCTTCGCTGTGACTGACAATCCGATTGATCGTGTAGGGGTACCTTTAGGAAGGAGTTTTATGATCGGCTAAGTTATTGGTTGCATTCAGCGGACGAAGCGCTCAGCCACTTTACGCTACCGCTACCTAGCGCAAATCAAATGTGCTCCATAAAATAGCCTCCGCTCCACAACGTGTTGAGTTCGTAGGGCATGTGCCACCGAACGTTTTGGTAACGGTTGCGCAACTGTTTCGTCCGCTGAATGCGACCATTGACAGGTGTAACTACAATCTTGTCCACTACAGTTTTTGTCGTCTAACATATGTTTCGGAAACAAAGTTTCCATCTTCAAAGACAAAGCGTTACTAAAGCATGCAATCAATTTCTACATTCCAGTACGGGTTGACGTTATACCTTCAGTAATGGGTATGGGTTGTTAATAGGGATTAGGTCATTATTGAGTAAAATATCCTTTCTCTTATAAATTTCGATACCTTCAAGTGTTCCTAAGCACGCTTTATTGGATTTTTTCAACAATTTGACGGAATTTTCTGAAATTGAATGGCTAGTGATTTGCAACCGCAGATTTATCGACGTTGTTGTTCCGAATGTGTCCCGTATGCTCTTTATACCGAGTGAGAATATTTCTGGTTGTTTGCCCGATGTAACTCTTGTTGCAATCTGAACATTTAATATCATATACAGGGTGTCCGGAAATGATAAGCAAAAAATTCAGGGGTGATTTCTAGACCAAAAATTTATGGTACTTCTTCCTATAAATTTTTTTCGAAAATTGATAATTAACGAAGTTACAGTGTGTTAAATTTCATTCGCAATTTTATTGCTCTACGTTTTAAGGAAGGAATATTCTCTAGAGCCCGTCGGAACTTTATGGTTATGTATTATTATTATTATGTGTGTATTGCTATGTTTTAGGTTGAAAATAAATTCAAAAGATTTCGTATTCATCGCATGCAAGTAATGCTATTTTGCGTTTTTCCCGAAAACGGTTAGATTTATCGAAACAAAAGAATTTTACCTTTTTTGTGTAAAAAAGTCTAGAGAATGAAAATAATTAGTCAAAATCATATACAGCATACAGTGTAGCACAAAAAAGCTGGGACCATTCAAACAAAAGTATAGGCTCGTATGTGGTGCCCTCTACACATGAGAAAAAATGGTCTGCAAATTCGTTTTGCTCATCGCGTAAAAGCCACAAATACGAAATTTACTCGAAATATTATCTACGTAGCAAAACGTAGAGCAAAAAAACTGTGACTAAAATTTAACTTTAACACCCTGTAACTTCGTTAATAATCAATTTCCGAAAAAAATGTTATAGGAAGAGATACCATTTATTTTGGGTCAAGAAATCACGCCTGAATTTTTTGCTCATCATTTCTGGACACCCGATTTTAACATGTCCGGAGTTTTATCGAATGTATTTACTAGAAGCTGTTTAATTTTCGTGGAAATTTTGAAAGCCAGTTTTATATTAATCTTTTTAAAAATATTCTGGAGTTTGTTGTTTGTTTTCGGATGGAACGTGAACGCGTGGAAACCTTTTACCGTTTTTAGTTCTTTCGTTAGGGTTATGTTACTGAAGAGATTTTTATCTTTATGTTTGTTGATACTTTTCTGAACTAATTGATGACTATACCTGTTTCTTTCGGCAATTTGGGAAATCATTTCTCTTTATTTCATGAGAGTTGGGGGTTACCTATGGGTAACCCCCAGCAACTAAAATATCATCACCATATTTTTTAAGCAGTTGTGCTTTCACTGTTTTTATGTGTGGACCGTAATCACCTTCAATGTTTGGCATTAGTTCGTCCAGGGAAAACTGACATTCTTCGGAATTTTCTTCGAAATATGAATAAATGTATTGCATCGCGGTATCAATCTCGCTTACATACGGACCTCTTTTTTTCTTTCTTCGGTCGAGGGCGTTTGATACAATTTCTTCATACACGAATTGTGATATTGTGCATCGGCTGCGACTAATGACAAAAATTGGACGAACTAATGACAGAAATTGAAGGTGATTACCATCCAGACATAAAAACAGTGAAAGCACAACTGCTTAAAAAATATAGTGATGATATTTTAATTGCTGTCACTGCCAATAAGGCGCCTGTAGTGTGTTCTCGAAGTACAGGGTTTAAGTTATTAACGGATGCCTGGTACAATGAAAAAAGTGATAACAAATTAGAAGAACGTAAGCGTATTATAAAGGCAGCAGCAATAATTGTTACAGAAGATATTCGGTCTAAGGTGTACGAGACAAATCATTATCCTCCTTCAGAGAATTTTTTTGAAGATGTCGAGTCAGATATCCCTGAAACTTTGCGAATTTTTCTCATTCCTGTTGCTACATTCGAGCCCCCTGCTCCGGAAAGCTTACTGAACTTATTTCTTGCAAATGCATGAAAGGTTTTGTCAAAAAGCTTGCGGATGCAGAAAAGCAGGACTAAAATGCTCCGTTGTGTGCACGAACTGTGGTGGTTCTTGCGATAATTGGCAATTTCAATGGGGGTAGATATGGGATCTGTCGTTTCAGTCGAATCTCAACTTATTGCGGGAAATTGAAATGTTCATGTAAACGTGAGAACATCACTAGGTAATTTATTCGTATCATAAATTAAATACCAAAGTATTGCTAATTTTTATTTTAATGATGAATAATAACCCAAAGTAATATTCTTCCATTAACATACATTTCAGTCGAAAACCTCGTTCAGTTATTAATACAACGGTAAAAATGGAAAATAACAAGTCACGTTTGATTTTAATCACCATATTTACAATATGTTTCATGAATTTTCTTAGCAGACCTAGAGTATTTCAAACAATATTTATGAACATGTTTACAACATCCATTCATCACATTATTTATTTGTTTAACATTATGGTTTATTATGGTAGATTTAATAAAATATCTAAATATCGTTGCAGATATTAAGTCATTGTATTGACAGCTTGTCAAACTAATTTTTGTTCTCGATAAATGTAAAAATGCTTGAGAACATTTTTTATGTAATAATAATTATAAGCCCAATGAATTTTTTTCAGAAACTAATTTTTTGCATAATATATCGATTTTTCAATTTGGGAAGTATGTTCCTATGCAATGCTATCTGCCTTAATTGGAAGGTCTTCAGGCACAGGTGAATATTTTTCATCTGCGTGTTCCTGTTGATTATGTTGCA
Source organism: Halyzia sedecimguttata (assembly GCA_937662695.2). Lineage (NCBI taxonomy): Eukaryota > Metazoa > Arthropoda > Insecta > Coleoptera > Coccinellidae > Halyzia > Halyzia sedecimguttata. The sequence continues at coordinate 59,814,753 of OW569413.2, forward strand.
TCACTACAGGTTTCAGACGCAGGTACTGAAACATTTTGATTTGTTTTGTTTTTATTGATTACCATCGACAATACATCATTCCATGCTTGAACACAAATGATAGAATTATCATCTTCACAACTGGCCATTGGTTCAATAGATGCTCCAGTCCCTGAGATAGAAAAAAATGTTAAGAATACTCAGTATGGTTACATGTTAATCATGAATTCAAATACATACCATAATATCAGTTCTGAAATGAACAAAAACTTACGTACTTACTCAAACAGATCTTCATATTCTTTTCATACTGATATTCAACCAAATGTTGGCCAATCAACTCAATGGTTACTTCAATCAGTGGATATTCTTGAATGTAAAGAGGACCTGCAAAAATGCAATGTATTCTCTTTATCAAGTTCTAATTACATTAATTTTTGAACCCGATTCAAATTATTAGTGCAATGACTAATAAGAACTGAATATCATAATACATTAAGAGAATTATTCTTTCTATGTGAACTACTAATAATACAATCCATTTATAGATAACTATATTGAATTCGGTGACAGAAGTGGCATGACAATTCAAACCTTACAAACTGATTTTTGCGCGTATGTTCTGGGAAACATCGCGTTATAGTTTTGCCCAAATGTCTGTAACTTTCGAATTTTTTGACGAAAATGGTCTCAAACGATTTAGTTCGACTCCCCAATGAAGAATTCGAGGTCAAATTTGATTCTGTGCGGCCGGCCGTTCGGCAGTTGCCACGATAACTTGAGAACGAAAAGAGCTAGCGACTTGAAATTTTCATGGTGGGTGGCGCATCCCAATACGACGAACGAGTTCCATAATGGGCATAATCGGACCAGTGGTTTCCGAGTTATAATTTTGTTTTCAACCAATATAAATTCGATCGAATTGAAACTTGGTGAGTTGTTGTAGAATATGAACCTGAGCACGTTTGTGAAATTTTGTGCGAATCGTATGGCTAGAAAATTAAAAACATATATTAAAAAATATTTTTGTTGTCACGATAACTTGAGAACGGAAACAGATAGCGGCTTGAAGTTTTCAGGTTAGGATGTGCACCAGAACGCGACATTTCAGTTTCTTTATGAGCATAATCGGCCAAACGGTTTAAGAGTTATAGCCATCTGAAATTTGGTTGTTTTTTGTTCTTCACTAACTGGAAAAATACTAAACCGACTGAATTCAAACATGGTAATTAGTTGTAGAATGCCAACGTGAAAATTCTTGCAAAATTTCGTGTGGATAGTATTTGTAAGAAATTAAAAAAAAATCATTGAAAATTCCATTCTCCTGTATTGGACACTTAATTCGAATTTACCATGGTAAATTCGAATTAAGACTGTCCAATACAGGAGAATGGACAACATAATTTACCATCTCCAACCGATCCTGTTAAAACTTGAAACTTGGCAGTAGAGTTAGGTTATGAAGGCTCTTGCAAAATTTCAGCAATTTCAAACGAATAGTTACTGATATATAGAATTTTTTTTTCAATTTTCAATGATTTTTTTTAAATTTCTTACAAATAATATCCTCACGAATCTTTGCAAGAATTTTCACGTTGGCATTCTACAACTAATTACCATGTTTGAATTCAATCGGTTAAGTATTTTTCGAGTTAATGAGGAATAAAAAACAACCAAATTTCAGATGGCTATAACTCTAAAATCGTTTGGCCGATTATGCTCATCAAGAAACAGAAATGTCGCGTTCTGGTGCACATCCTAACCTGAAAACTTCAAGCCGCTATCTGTTTCCGTTCTCAAGTTATCGTGACAACAAAAATATTTTTCAATATATTTTTTTAAATTTTCTAGCCATACGATTCGCACAAAATTTCACAAACGTGCTAAGGTTCATATTCTACAACAACTCACCAAGTTTCAATTCGATCGAATTTATATTGGTTGAAAACAAAATTATTACTCGGAAACCACTGGGCCGATTATGCCCATTATGGAACTCGTCCGTCGTATTGGGATGCGCCACCCACCATGAAAATTTCAAGTCGCTAGCTCTATTCGTTCTCAAGTTATCGTGGCAACGGCCGGACGGCCGGCCGGACAGAATCAAATTTGACCTCGAATCCTTCATTGGGGAGTCGAACTAAATCGTTTGAGACCATTTTCGTCAAAAAATTCGAAAGTTACAGACATTTGGGCAAAACTAGAACGCGATGTTCCCCAGAACATACGCGCAAAAATCAGTTTGTAAGGTTTGAATTGTCATGCCACTTCTGTCACCGAATTCAATATAGTTATCTATAAATGGATTGTATTATTAGTAGTTCACATAGAAAGAATAATTCTCTTAATTTATTATGATATTCAGTTCTTATTAGTAATTGCACTAATAATTTGAATCGGGTTCAAAAATTAATGTAATTAGAACTTCATAAAGAGAATACATTGCATTTTTGCAGGTCCTCTTTACATTCAAGAATATCCACTGATGATTGAAGTAACCATTGAATTGATTGGCCAACATTTGGTTGAATATTAGTATGAAAAGAATATGCAGATTTCTTTGAGTAAGTACGTAAGTTTTTGTTCATTTTAGAACAGTAGCAAATTTGCTTACCTAAATCAAGAATGCCATTTTTTTATTTGAATTCATGATTAACATGTAACCATACTGAGTATTCTTAACATTTTTTTCTATCTCAGGGACTGGTGCATCTATTGAGCCAATGGCCAGTTGTGAAGATGATAATTCTATTAATTGTGTTCAAGTATGGAATGATGTATTGTCGATGGTAATCAATTAAAACAAAACAAATCAAAATATTTCAGTATCTGCGTCTGAAACCTGTAGTGATGCAACATAATCATCAGGAAGACTCAGATGAAAAATATTCACCTGTGCCTGAAGACCTTCCAATTAAGGCAGATAGCATTGCATAGGAACATACTTCACAAATTGAAAATTCGATAATATTATGCAGAAAATTAGTTTCTGATAAAAATTCATTGGGCTTATAATTATTATTACATAAAAAATGTTCTCAAGCATTTTTCATTTATCGAGAACAAAAATTAGTTTGACAAGCTGTCAATACAATGACTTAATATCTGCAACGATATTTAGATATTTTATTAAATCTACCATAATAAACCATAATGTTAAACAAATAAATAATGTGATGAATGGATGTTGTAAACATGTTCATAAATATTGTGGACAACATAATTTACCATGGTAAATTCGAATAAGGGTGTCCAATACAGAAGAATGGACAATAGAACATACGCGCAAAAGCTTGAACCAATTTTTTTTTCGTGATTTTTTTGAAATTTTCTAGGGGTACGGTTCTTAAAAATTTTTTTTTTGTCATTGTTTTCAAATATTCTAGGGGTACGGTTCTCACAAAATATTTTTTGAGTTATCGAGGAAATAATATTCCAGATGGATATAACTCCCAAACCGTTGGGCCGATTATGGTCAACAGCAAACTTAACCCTCCCAATCAGATGAGCAACCTACCCTGAAAACTACGAGTTCCTATCTCCTTTCGTTCGAGAGTTATCGAGGCAACGATCACCTATCCAGCTACTGAACTCACACAAGGCTGCTCGGATCTCCAAAAATATAGATCCGATCGTGTTCAAACTTGGAACTTGGTAGTAGAGTTAGGTTCGAAAGGCTCTCGCAAAATTTCGGCCATGTCGGATGAATAGATTCTGATATATGGACTTCTTTTCAAGGATTTTCAATAATTTTTAAAGAAATTTCTAGTGATACAATCCTCACTTAATTATGCAAGGACTTTCGCGTTGGCATTCTACAAGTGATAACTATGTTTGAATTGGATCGGTTCTTTATTTTTCGAGTTATTGAGGAAATAACAATCAATTTTCAGATGGGTATAACTCCAAAACCATTTGAACGATTTTTCTTATAAACAAACTCAAATGTCGCATTCAGATGCACAACTTAACCTGACAATTTCAATTCGCTATCTTATTCCGTTCTCAGGTTATCGTGATATAAAAAATATTTTTTAATAATTTTTTTAAAATATTCTAGTAATACGATTCTCACGAATGCAAAATTGCAAGTAAAAATAGACACTTTTAGTCCGTATGATATATACTATTTTTTTCCAACCAAGTCAAAATTAAAATAAATTTAGTTTTATTCAAAAATCGTTAATAATTTGGTAATAAATTTGAATACCTATTAATTTTAACAGCGATAGCAAGTAAGTCCATTCTACTGTATTGGACACTCTTAATCGTATTTACCAAGTTAAATTCGATTGAGAGTGTCCAATACAGGACAACGAACAATAGAATTCACCATGGTGAATTCGATTAAGAATGGGAAGGAGGAAGGAGGAGAATGGACAATAAAACATACGCACAAAAGCTCCTGACTTCACCTGCTTGAACCAATTTTATTTTTTTGGTAATTTTTTCTTTATTTTCGAAGGGTACGGTTCTCACAAAATTTTACACACTTCTGTATGTCGATATTCTACAACTAGTTTGCAAGCTTCAATTTGATTGAGTCTATATTTTTTGAGTAATCGAGGAAATAATATTGCAGGTGGGTATAACTCAGAAACCGTTAGGCCGATTATGGCCAACAGCGAAGTCTTTCATTCAGATGCGCAACCTACCCTGAAAATTGCAAGTCCCTTTCTCCTTTTGTTCGGGAGATATCGAGGCAACGATCACCCATCCAGCTACTGAAATTACACAAGGCTGCTCAGATCTCCAACAATATAGATCCGATAGTGTTCAAACTCGGAACTTGGTAATAGAGGTATGTTTTGAAGGCTCTCGCAAAATTTCAGCCATATCGGATTAATAGTTTCTGATATATAGAATTTTTTTTAAATGATTTTCAGAGATTTTTTAAAATATTTCTCACAAAATTTTGCAAGAACTTTCGCGTTTTTATTTTTCAACTAATAGCCATTAAATTGGATCGGTTTTGTATTTTTCGAGTTATTGAAGAAATAATATCCAAATTTCAGATAGGTATAACTCCAAAACCGTTTGGCCTATTGTGCTCATAAACAAACCAAAATGTCGCATTCAGAGGCACAAACTAACCTGAAAATTTCAAGTCGCTATCTCTTTCCGTTCTCAGGTTATCGTGACATAAATAATAAATTTTAATAATTTTTTTGATTTTTCTCTCAGATTCTCACAAAACTATTCACCAAGTTTCAATTCGATGGGATTCATATTCGTTGAAAACAAAATTATTACTCGGAAACCATTGGGCCGATTATTCCTGCTATGAAGTCGCTAGCTGTTTCCGTTCTCAAGTTATCGTGGCAACGGCTGGCCGGCCGGACAGACAGAATCAAATTTGACCTCGAATTCTTCATCAGGGAGTCGAACCCAATCGTTTGAGACCATTTTCGGCGAAAAATTCGAAAATTACAGACATTTGGGCAAAATGATAACGCGATGTTCCCCAGAACATACGCGCAAAAATGTATTTTAGGATACTTACCGTTTTGATATTTCAAAATTTACTATTATTTTCACTCAAAACTGAAATGGCAGAAGACTACCACGGTTATTACGTCAAGGCAAAAGCTTTAAAATTTGAAAAAATACATTTTTTTTAGTATTTTTGAAACTTGAAATTCACTTATGTTATTCTTGACAGTATTATAAGCTAATAATTTTCAAGGCGGAAGGGTCCGTCGGTTGCTTCGACCTAGCAGACAGTAAAATATTTCCGTCAGCGAGGGTATAAAATATATTATGGTGTATTTTAATCTATTGAATCCGCTGACTATTTCATGAACTATTATAATATAAGAAATAATAAAATTGATATAAATGAACAAACAAGTAGGTACCCTATCTTTCAATCATAGGGAAATGGTTGAAGGTAGAATATACCTTCAAATAAGTAAAAAAAATAATTGTTCAAACTATTAAAAACTCACATAATTTTAATGTCCATATACATTTTCTGCATCAGTTTCTTCAACATGTGAAGGAATGTCATCATCTGCTCCATCGGTTTCTGAAACATGAAATTTAAATTATGAAATCGGGTTTCTTACATTTAAAGTTAATTCTAAAAATACATTCCCGATTACCTGAAGAATTCTCGATGAAATCGCTGACGAGACATGGCAGTTAATCTCCATGAAACCATTTAAATATGAAGGAGCTTTCTTGCTTCACCCAACCATACCCTAGAGGTGTCAAGGTTGTCGGTTGGTTTTGAGAAGCGTTTTTCCAAATATTCGAAATATTGAATATTGAGAGAAAATTATAATTGGCTCTCAAATACTGCTAATACAATTCGCTTTTACAAGAAGGTGAAGCGCTTGCGTCGAAGCTTCTGACTTTTTGCGCGTATGTTCTGGGGAACATCGCGCTATAATTTTGCCCAAATGTTTTTTAATTTTCGGATTTTTAACCGAAAATGGTCTCAAACGATTGGGTTCGACTGCCTGATGTAGAATTCGAGGTCAAATTTGATTCTGTCCTGCCGGCCGGCCGTTGCGACGATAACTTGAGAACGAAAAGTGATAGAGACTTAAAATTTTCAGGGTAGGTGGCACATCCAAATATGAAAGGCAAATTCGTTTATGCTCATAATCGGCCCAATGGTTTCAGAGTAGTAATTTTGTTTTCAACCAATACAAATCCGATCGAATTGAAACTTGATGAGTAGATGTAGAATACAAACTTAAGGACGTTTGTGAAATTTTGAGAGAATCGTATCAACAGAAAAAAAAATATTAAAAAATATTATTCATCTTAGGATAACTTGAGAACGGAAAGAGATAGCGACTTAGAATTTTCAGGTTAGATTGTGCATCTGAATGCGACATTTGAGTTTGTTAATAGGCATAATCGACCGAACGGTTTTGGAGTCATACCCATCTGAAATTTGGTTGTTATTTCCTCAATAATTCGAAAAATACTAAACCGATCCAATTCAAACAGGGTTGTTAGTTGTAGAATGCCAACGTAAAAATTCTGGCGAAATTTCGTGAGGATCGATCACTAGAAAATTATTAAAAAATCATTGTAAAAAATTCTATATATCAGAAACTATTCGTCTGACACCGCTGAAATTTTGTGAGAGCCTTCAGAACTTAATCTTGCTGACAAGTTCCAAGATTAAACATGATCGGATTTTTGGGTAGGGTGCGCATCTGAATGGGAGGGTTAAGTTCGTTTTCGAGCATAATCGGACCAACGGTTTCGGAGTTATACCCTCCTAAAATATTATTTCCTCAATAACTCGAAAAATGTATACTCGATCGAATTGAAGCTTGGTAACTTCTTGTGGAATAACGACATAAAAAGGTGTGTAAAATTTTGTGAGCACGGTATCCCTAAAAAATTTAAAAAAAATTACGAAAACAATACAGGAGAATGGACAATAGAACACAAGGGCGTAGCCAGGAAGTAATTTCGGGGGGGGTTTTGAAATAGGAATTAATTTCGGGGGGGGTTTTGGGGGTGTAAGGGTCACTTTCTGCAGCAAAAATTTTTTTTTTAAGAGAAAAAATAAGATTTCGGGGGGGTTTGAACCCCCAAAACCCCCCCTGGCTACGCCCTTGATAGAACATACTTTCAAAAGCTCCTGACGTCAGTTCTTCAATCAATTTTTTCATGAAAGTTTCATTCACATCAGTAGCTTTATGGTGACTGACGAAGGTAAGCTCTTCGTCAGAAACTGACGGAGCAGATGTTGAGATTCCTTCACTAGTTGAAGAAACTGATTCAGAAAATGGACATGAAGATTAAAATTTAGTAATTTTGTAAATGTTTGAACATTTATTTTGTTTTAATTCCCTGAAGTTATGTTTTACCTTCAACCATTTCCCTATATTTCATTAAACGACAGTTAATATGATTGTTCATTTTTGGCGCTCTTGTTCCTCGGAACAGAGTGCTTATCAATTTGCCCAAATGTCTGTAAATTTTCAAATATTTGGCTGAAAATGGTCTTAAGCGATTTGGTTCGACTTACTGATCAAGAATCCGTGGTCGGAATCGATTCTGTCCAGCCGGCCGTCAACACGATAACTCTCGAACGGAATGAGCTAGACAGTTGAAATTTTCAGAGTACGTTTGAGGGATAAATATCTCGGTCAAGTCCGTTATAGGACAAAATCAGTTTGATAGTTTCGGAGTAACGAAAATAAAAAAATTTTTTTACAATACAACTTTTGAATTCAATTTTCTTTAAGATGCAGTTTCATCATAAGAATCCATTGCTGTCATTTTCAACTCTAACAAGCTAATACTTTCGGAGATATGATGTTTCAAAGTTTCAACATCGTAAGTTCTATGTATTCACAGAATTTGAACACAGAATCTGTCTGTGTGTCTATTATTAAATGTCATCTTTTCTAGCTATTAGAGATTGTCAATTCGTATATTTTTTCTTGGAAAGCAAGTAGGTATTCGATTCTTGAATTTGTGGATATATACAAGACTGTTTTGATGTAGTTTATGGATGCAATAGGAAAGAAGAACATAATGGAATCATCAAAAGAAAATACTGGAATATGGATCTACATTTGTGTATCAATCATTTTGTCTTGAGTTAAGGTTGATAATACAAAAAATAATGTGTTAGTGGTATGAACTATTAAATTTCAAATTATGAAAAGAGAATAGTCTTTTATTAATATATTTTGAACTATTAACATAATTTGTTCATAATCCACTACCTACTCAAATATCAGGAATAAGTGGACAATCTGCTGTGATTGTCTCCAGCCTTGCTCTAGACATTTCGATGTTTCTTCCCTTAGGTATTTCGAGTTGTGAAAACTTGCACTGAGTGTGAGTTGCAACAACCCATTCCACGAGGTTGAATCATTGCAGATTGTTCCTTTAATCTTGATAAATAAATTTAATGACAATTATTAAAGCATTGAAGCATTGTATAATTTTTGAAGCATTTAACTTATACGACACTTTTTTAAATTTAATTTATTTCATGATGCAGTTCTATCATAGGAATCCATTGATATAATTCCCAACTCTGAGAAACCAATACTTTCAGAGATATAAATTGACTGTTTGAACAAAAGCACCAAAAAGCTCATGTCCACTAATTTTATTAATCATATTATTTCTTATATTCATGATAGTTTATGAAATAGTCAGCGAATATGTGTTGTTTGCCGACCACTGGCTCTTAGACGGTGTTTCGAGATATGAATTAACAGAATCTTATGGACGCGAATCCTGAATCTACGAATACAAAGTTGCTTTTTCTTGGAAAGTATCTTAGGATTAATTCAATCGAATATGCAGACGATCACTTGCTTTTGATGGTCAGGTCGATATCGTGAAAATGAAACGATTTATAAGTAGTATCAACCACAAATTATACACGAAACTGGAATAATATGTTAAAAATTGTCTAGTCCGGTTTGTTACACGGTAGTTTTCTTCGATTCTTCGATTGTCGATTCGGATGGAATTATTATTGATTTTTAATTTTATGACTTCTATTAGTATTCCGTGGGAAATAGTGGACCATAGGTTGGAAACAGAATCACCCAATTAATTAAGTGTGCTTCAGTAGTAATTTAGTCATTAGTTCCTAATACATGTATGAAATTAGATTGATCAGTGATTCACCATTCCAGAAGATATCAAAATACAAGGAGTGAGAATGCAGTTATCAGATTGGCAGTGTATCGCTTGGTCTGTTTCTTGTTTGAACAATTACAGGAAGTCGAACGATTTCAATACAAGTCGACCTCTTTCAATACTAGTTTGAACACGATTGACTCATTCAATTGTATACAGGGTGCGCCACGGTCGATGGTACCCTGGACTTTTACGGAGAACGGGACGAACTATGTTATTAAAAATTTGATTTCTTGGGTAGGAATTAACCATTTATTTTCAAATTTGAATATTATTTGGGTTATGATAAAATGTAATAGGAATATTGAAAAATTGTGCCAAGCACTGATGCGAAGTCAGGAGCTTTTGCGTACATGTTCTATTGTCTATACACTTTTCCCACACCCTTTCAAAATTCTACATAAATTCTCATACCGTATTGATTCAACTAAGTATTAGATTTGAATTCCATCAAAAATATCGGTAAATTTGTTTAGAAATATTGGGAAAATAAAATTGTGTACGAGTACCTATATCTACGGAATTGTTGAGTGGATCCTACTCATTAATGAATTTGACATAAGTCTTTTCGTCGGTATTTTTGGCGAGAGTGCTTATCAATTTGCCCAAATGTCTGTAATTTTCGAATTTTTGGCTGAGAATGGTCTTAAACGATTTGGTTCGACTCACTGATCAAAAATCCGTGGTCGGAATTGATTCTGTCCGGCCGGCCGTCCATCGATAACTGTCGAACAGAAGGAGCTAGACAGTTGAAATTTTCAGAGTAGGTTTGAGGGATAAATAACTCGGTTAACTTCGTTATTGGGCAAAATCGGTCTGATAGTTTCGGAGTAACAAAAAAAAATTTTTTACAATACAACTTTTGAATTCAAATTTTTTTAAGAAGCAGTTTCATCATAAGAATCCATTTTTATCATTTTCAACTCTAACAAGCTAATACTTTCAGAGATATGATGTTTCAAAGTTTCAATATTACATCGTAAATTCTATGTATTCACAGATTGTGAACACATAATCTGTCTGTGTGACTATTCATAAATGCCATCTTTTCGAGCTATTAGAGATTGTCAATTCGTATATTTTCTATTGGAAATCAAGTATTCGATTCTAGAATAAGTGAATATATACAAGACTGCTTTGATGTAGTTTATGGAGGCAATAGGAAAGAAGAAAATAATGGAATCATCAAAAGAAATTACTGGTCGTTGACCACTGACGTTAATATTACCTTTTACTTCCTTAAGTAGTGGACATGTTCCTATATAAACAGTATTTTCATAATGTTGCTTGCAAAAAAATACTGGAATATGGATCTACATTTGTGTATCAATCATTTTTTCTTGAGTTAAGGTTCATAATACGGAAAAGAACGTGTTAGTGGTATGAACTGTTAAATTTCAAATTATGAAAAGAGGATAGTATTTTATTAATATATTTTGAACTATTAAAATAATTTGATCGTAATCCACTACCTACTCAAATATCAGTAATAAATGGACAATCTGCTATGATTGTCTCCAGCCTTGCTCTAGACATTTCGATGATGCTTCCCTTAGGTATTTCGAGTTGTGAAAACTATGCATCGAGTGTAAGTTTGAACAACCCATTCCACGAGGTTGAACCATTGCAGAGTGCTCATTTAATCTTGATAAATAAATTTGATGACAATTTTCGAAGCATTAAGGCATTGAAGCATTGTAGATTGTTTTTTTTTTCATAAGATAATTTTTGAGGCATTTTTTTTAAACGACACTTTTTTTAAATTCAATTTCGTTCATGATGCATTTCTATCATAGGAATCGATTGATATAATTCCCAACTCTGAGAAACCAATACTTTCAGAAATATAATTTGTCTGTTTGTCTTATCCATTTGCCCAAAGGTCTGTAATTTTCGAATTTTTGGCACAAAATGGTCTTAAACGATTTGGTTCGACTCATTGATTAAGAATCCGTAGTCGAAATGGATTCCGTCCGGCCGTTAACACGATAACTCTCGAACGAAAGGAGTTAGAGGATTGAAATTTGCAGGATAGGTTTGGAGCGTAATTATCTCGGACGACTTCGTTAACAGGCGAAATCCATCAAGCGGTTTCCGAGTTATGGCCGTTTTTGGTAAAAATGTTTTTTATGAATATTTGCGAAACCGATCACTCGATCTATCTGAAATTTAGCATCAAACTCTAGAATGATGACCTCTATATGCATACGAAGTTTTGTATTGATCGAGTTGGCGTAAAGTGTCAAAAACAAAATTTAAAAATTTTGTTCCTACAATAACTCTCGAACAGAATGATCTAGGCAGTTGAAATTTTCAGAGTAGGTTTGGGAGATAAATATCTTGGTTGAGTTCGAGTTATTGGACGAAATCGGCCTTATGGTTTCGGAGGAACGAACAGTTTCACCATAAAAATCCGTTGATATCATTTTCAACACTCAAGCTAATACTAACTTACTATCGGAGATATGGGTCAAAATCAGAGAGGTGAGCATTACGCTTCTGACAAAGGTTTTCTTGATAAAATAACATGATATTACTGAATATATACATTTTAAAATAAAGGTTCTGTGCTTAATTACGAGGCAGTTAGCATTTTTATTTTTCAATAATAATATTTTAATTTATTTTATAGAAAAAAGGGTCTAAATAGTCATTCCGGGAATGCGTCCTTATACCATGTTTCATAGATCAGACCAGTCAAAAATATGTACAATTACGACTTATAAATGTCATATTTTAATATAAGCGTTGAAAATCATCTGATTAAGAATATACGTATAAATTGAATGAATACCAGTTTGATTTCTTCATATTTTGGCTATTCAAATGCTGTCTGAAGTTTAACAAATAATTCCGTGAACGTGGTAGATATCGGTCGATGTAATTAAAACAATACACGTTATGTGACGTTAGTGAGCTTCAGTGTGAACTTCACTAGTCAAATTAAAAGGCGTGTGTCTTGTTTACGGAAAAAAAATAATTAATTTTGTTGAAAAGTACCTTTTAATTTGATATGTGTGAAGCGTACTTCAATTCCCTGTCATTACGGGAACGCTGTTTGGTGATTTGGTTTTCGAAAATTTGCATACTTTTTGTGAAATTCTTATAAATATTACAGGTCACTTGTTCATAATCTCAAAAACTAATATCTAACATGGCGGCGTCAAGCGTGACATGAAAATATTTATCGAATAGTCATTTCGGGAACGGTCATTTCGGGAACGTTCTCGTATGACGGGCGTTCCCTAAATGACCCGGTGTTTCTGAAATGACATGTTTTATAGGCAACATGATACTCTAATGCTTTCAAAAGCATAACCATGCAAAATTTTGGTTTTATAGGTATCCATTTAGTATGAGTATTAGGAGAAATTATAAAACAAGACAGTATAGCTTATGAAAAATATCGTGAAAAGGCTAATGCAAGGAAGCGCAAGTTTTTAAATAAAATAACACCTGAAAAAAAAGAGATGAAGAGTATGAAAGATAGGGAATATTACCAAAGGAAGAAAGCTGAAAATAAAGTTAAGACTGTAAGTTATATGACTGAAAGACAGAAGAGGAAACAGAGAAAGTTATGGCGAATAAATTGCCAAAAGTATATACAAAAAAAAATAGATGATGGCAAATATTTTAGCTAACAGCCTCCCAGATTCTGAATATGAGATAGAAAACTATAATCGCCTGTAGAGGAAGAAATTAGCATGAAAACAGGTTTAAAAATAAGAAGTACAGGCTTACCAAACTATTAAAAAACAGAAACATAAAATGCAAGGAATTATAGATCAGTTGCGAAAAGAAGTTCAGAGAAGCAGAAGACGCGAAGAAAGAGCATCCCAAAAGAGTGCTGATACGCCTACTCGTAAAGTTGATGAAATAATAAGAGGATGTTCTGTTACTCCGGAAGTTCGTAAATGACTATTGTTTGGCGAGGTTTTGGCAAAACACAACTAAAAGACACCGTTGATGAATTACTGAAAACTTTTAAACAGTGGAAGGCTTTTCAAAAATGCGTTAGTGGCAACCATATGAAAAAACACCGATGTGTAGTTAAAATTTTTATATTCATGTTCCTCATTCCTTAAGTACAAATAAAGGTATAATACTCTGTAAATGTATAATATTTTCATGCATAAAATAGGCCAAAACCAGGCGTTGCCTTCATTCAGGGAACGTCAACGTCATTTAGGGAACACCCCATCATTTTCGGGAACATCACAAAAACAGCAAATAAATTACTAATAAGTAAAGCTATAGTTAAATCTTATATATACAACATGAAATGATCTTTGAACTTTTGTATTTATATTATTAATATATAACGAAGTACAAAAATGAATACAATAAATTGAAATTTTTGGAGCGAAATTTACACCAATGGAAAATTTATGGAGAATAATTTGCAAAATAAGTGTTTTTATTATAAAAATATACATAATAATAACATTTTCCGAGTTAGGAACTGGTAAATTACAATTTCTTGAAGGTGATTCTTAAATGCATTGGTTGTATTATTATTAAAAAAAATATTTAAAAGTGTTCCCGAAATGACTTTTGGCCTTGGTATAATGCTTCTTGACAGGTATAATTTCTAAAATATATATTTTTGTGCGTGCCTCTTCACAGAAAAGGTTCATGACTAATGACACAACGGACTACACTTGTTAGTTTTCTTCAAAAGAAAACTTAATTTCTCAGATATTTGGAAACATAAAATGCTCACCTCTCTGATTTTGACCCATATGATGTTTCGAAATTTCAATAATGAGTCGTATGTCCTATGTTTTCACGGAATGCTGAATGAATTATTATATAATCTGTGCTCTTACATGTCATCTTATTTTCCTATGAGAGATAAATGTCAAAATTATTTCTGGTTCGTTATTCTTATATAAAATACACCTTCTGTTCTGGAAAACAAATTATGATTGAATGAAAAGTGACCAATTAAATAACCTCAGCTATCTTAGGATTATATATATCATATGATATTATACTTTTAAGGTGATAATATAATGCCCGTGGATAATATGATGATGGAAATATATTCTTTGGTAAGATACATAATCAAATTGGATTCAGAATATCTCCAGTAAAAACAAAACTGCAATATTGTCTAAGTTTTAATTGATATAAAATAATTTTCAGAGTAGATATGAGGAATGAATATCTCGGATAAGTTCGTTATTGGGGAGACTCAGTCTGTTTGAAATTAATTTCTTTCATGATGCAGTTCTATCGTAAGAAACCATTTATATCATTCCCAGACGCCAATAATTGCGGAGATATGATTTGTCAAAGTTTCAACAAGAGCGCTAAAGCTCCTGTCCAAAGGGCTTGAACCAATTTTTTTACATCTCAAATGTTTGTTTTCAATTTGACGACTATTCCTCCGATCTGAACAATTGTCGAAAGAATCAAAATGATGTATTTGTTAACATTCTGCAGTTGAGTTGTGGTAAATAAACGCTGAACCATACTAAATTATTTGTACTTTACATATAATACTTATATTAGAGAAGCACCAAACAATGTCAGTTCCCCGATAAGTTGTTTGAGTATTTTTCGGAGTTACACATCGTATATAAATAATATTTTCATTGCCCTTTGAACAATACTGATTTTGTGAATTTATTTCTCACAGAGTGCAATTGTTGTGATTAGCTCTTCAGAATTAAATGTTTTCTAATATTTATGTGATTAGTACGGGGTTATTCACTATAAATTACCCACCCTTATCATCGTTAGGTATTATTGCCTACAGGAAAAAAAGTTAAATGTAAAAGTTAATGTGCGAATATGACTAAATTATGATAAAATGCTATCAAAAATACAAAGGTGTGCAGATTTCAGGGTATACAATTTTTTTAATATTTTTTCAAATGGGACACCCTATATATTATTGAATTTTAGGAATGGTATTTTTTTCCTGATTTCAAAAATTTACCATATGTTACCCCTATCTTAAACCTTTTTGGAGTTATTAGACGTCGATTAATGGTGAATTCATTCACGACGTAACTTAGTCTTAACATAACTTAATCATAAACTTAAAATGAAACTATAATTGTTTATGGTAATGTTCATGCACGCGACTTAAGAGTGATTTAGGAAAGTCATAAGTTGACCAACTTTCAATTCTTCGTGCAAATCAGGTTCTGCGCATGTTCATCAGATATCTTAACGAAGACGAAAAATAAAATGGAAGAAAGGACAACAGAAAAAGATTGGTTAAACAAATAAAGTAATCAGGAAGAAAAACTGTTAGCATTTTGTGCGGAATTTTCAGAAATAAAATTGTTGGCGCAATATTTTAGGATTATATATTGACAGGAGTTAACTATCAAGAAATAATTATCCCAGAAGTAGAAATATTCTTATGCAAAATCTTCCGGAAACATCAAATGGCCACCTAACAGTCCAGACTTGAACCCTATGGATTCGTTTTTCTGGGGATATCTGAAAGACATTGTTAATAACAATAATAATAATAATATTCAATTAATTGAAGACACGATTCGACTTGAAATAATGAAGCAATTTACGATGCACTTATAAATATAATAAGACGTTATCAATTATGCATTGACAATAATGGTGGGCATATTGAACATATTGTATGACTCATCATGTTATTTAAATTTCCTAAATCATTTTTTGCGCGTATATTCTGGAGAACATCGCGTTGTCATTTTGCCCAAATGTCTGTAACTTTCGAATATTTTGACGAAAATGGTCTCAAACGATTTGGTTCGACTCCCCAAGGAAGAATTCGATGTCAAATTTGATTCTGTCCGGCCGGCCGTCCGGCCGTTGCCACGATAACTTGAGAACGGAAAGAGCTAGCGACTTGAAATTTTCAGAGTAGGTGGCGCATCCCAATACGACGGACAAGTTCGTTAATGGGCGTAATCGGCCGAATGGTTTTCGAATATTGATTTTGTTTTCAATCAATATAAATCCGATCGAATTGAAAATTGGTAAATAGTTGTAGAATATAAATCTAAGCACGTTTGTGAAATTTTGTGAGAATCGTATCGCTAGAAAATTATTAAAAAATATGTTTGTTGTCACGATAACCTGAGAACGGAAAGAGATAGCGGCTTGAAGTTTTCAGGTTAGGTTGTGCATCTGAATGTGACATTTGGGTTTGTTTACAAGCATAATCGGCCAAACGGTTTTAGAGTTTGGTTGTTTTTTGTTCCTCATTAACTCGAAAAATACAAAACCGATTGAATTCAAATATGGTTATTAGTTGTAGAATGCCAACGCGAAAATTCTTGCAAAATTTTGTGAGGATATTATTTGTAGAAAATTTTTAAGAAATCATTGAAATTTGAAAAAAAAAATTCTATATATCAGTAACTATTCAGACTATTCAGACATAACAGTCTGAAATTGCTGACATTTTGCGTAAGAGCCTGTAGAACCTAACTATACTGCCAAGAATCTAACTATACTGCCAAGTTTCAAGTTGTAACACGATCGGTTAAATATTGTGGGAGATTCGAGCAGCCTTGTGCGAGTTCAGTAGATGGGTGACCGTTGCCTCCATAACTTTCGAATTTTTTCGAACGAAAAAAAAATTGGTTCAAGCACTGACGTGAAGTCAGGAGCTTTTGCGCGTATGTTCTATTGTCCATTCTCCTGCATTGGACACCCTTTATCGAATTTACCATGATAAATTCTAATTAAGAGTGACCAATACAGGAGAACGGACAACATAATTTACCATGGTAAATTCGATAAAGGGTGTCCAATGCAGGAGAATGAACAATAGAACATACGCGCAAAAGCTCCTGACTTCACGTCAGTTCTTGAACCAATTTTTTTTCTATTTATCAATATTTGAACTTTTTCTTCCTCACCTCTAATAACTCAAAAACGTTATGAGATAGGAGTAACATATGGTATATGTTTGAAATCAGGAAAAGAAGACCATTCCAAAAATTCAATAATATACAGGGAAAAAATCTGAAAAAAATATTAAAAAATTTCAGAATTCACAAGCACAAACCTTTTACATTATTTTTTTTTCTCTAGGCAATAATAACGATGATGGGAGGTGGGTAATTTATAGTGAATAACCCTGTACAACCTGCATTTAGTGAAAAGTATGTATGATTAATTTGATTCTCTAATGCATGGTTTCTAGAGACTTAAAAATATTGGTTCCTAAAAAACCAGAAACAATTTTAGTTGTTAGTGTAAATACAAAATTTTTCACATGAAGTTTATTCATTGTTAATTTAAAAAAAAAATATTATTCTAAACAAATTATGGTAACATCAATGACCATTTTAAATAATTGAGAAAATCTACTTTATTGCCAATCAATGCATCAATACAGGATTAAGATTTGACTGTATGTTGTCAGCAATATGTTGTACTATGTGCATGGAACATGTCGATGGTTTAAAGCACAGATATTGTATGACCTCTTTTTGATATCTGTCTTTCTACATTCAAAATATCACTTTACCCAATATATCAGTGTGCGCAAATATTGTATGTCCCGAATATGGAGAAGTAAGACTTTACTTCTCGTTATAATATTTGCACAGACTCTATATATGTATCTGTCTTCCTACGTTCAAAATATCACTTTACCACAACATTGGCAAAAATGGACACACAATATCTGTGCTTTACTCAGAACAAAATTGTTTTTGATATAATCATGATCTTACCAAATAGATTATGAGCTAAATGGTGGTTCAAAGATTACCAATTGATGAGAAGAACCAAGAACCAAAATTATCTGGTCCTCAGCCAATACGTTTTTAGTTACTATTGAGTATGGGGATCTGATCCAACGGAATGCAGTTACCCATTCCATGCACACAAATTTCTGTTCGCATCATCAGTCTTTTATAAGCAGCTGAAAACTGCTTAGCGTTAGGATTATTATATATTATATATATATATATATATATATATATATATTATTGTTCTCCCACCTTTATGTTTGATAGAGGAAAAAATGACTCCAACTGATCCTGGATAACTTTTTGGCGCTCTAGTTCCTCGGAACTGAGTGCTTATCAATTTGCCCAAATGTCTGTAATTTTCGAATATTTCGACGAAAATGGTCTTAAACGATTTGGTTCGACTCACTGATCAAGAATCCGTGGTCGAAATTCATTCTGTCCGGCCGGTCCGGCCGGCCGGCCGGCCGGCCGGCCGTAGGCACGATAACTCTCGAACGGAATGAGCTAGAGAGTTGAAATTTTCAGAGTAGGTTTGGGGGATAAATATCTCGGCTAAGTTCGTTATTGGGCAAAATCGGACAAATGGTTTCGGAGTAACAAAAAAAAAATTTTTTTTTTACGAAACAAATTCCAAATTAAATTTTTTTTTAATAAAAAGTTTTATCATGGGAATCCAATCATATCATTTTTAACTCTAACAAGCTAATACTTTCGGAGATATGATTTTTCAAAATTTCAATAATAAATCGTATTTCAACGTTGTCACAGAATAATATTATTCTATGTATGAATATGAATTGTCATAATGTCAAATGATGTTCCTGAGACTAATCAATCAGTATATCTTGTCTATGCTAATCAATCGAAGAATTGTGAGCGAAGTGAGAAAAATCTCAGATATGATTTTTCAAAATTTCAATAATAAATCGTATTTCAACGTTGTCACAGAATGATATTATTCTATGTATGAATATGAATTGTCATAATGTCAAATGATGTTCCTGAGACTAATCAATCGAAGAATTGTGAGCGAAGTGAGTTAAATCTCAGTTGTTTGCTCCGATATTAGTTTTTCTCAGAAAATTCTTACATTTCGGAACTGAACATGAAGTAAGAGATCTGAGAGTAGTGAGACTGCTTTTCATCCATAGACATAGATATAACTCTCGAACGGAATGAGGTAGGTAGTTGAAATTTTCAGAGTAGTTTAGGGAGATGAATATCTCGGTTAAGTTCGTTATTGGGCAAAATTGGCCAGATTTAATTTGATTTCTTCCATGGTGCTTTTCTCATTCTCATGATTGCTCATTTAATCTTGATAAATAAACTATTATTTGAATTGAATTTCCTTTAGGATGCAGTTCTATTATATGAATACATTGATATAATTCCCAACTCTGAGAAACCAATACTTTCGGAGATATAATTTGTCTGTTTGAACTAGAGCGCCAGAAAGCTCCTGTCCACAGGGCTTGAACCCATTTTTATAACGGAAGATAGAGAATCATTTAATTTTATCTAACTAGATCTTCGTATAATTCCATAGCACTTGTTAATGACACTAATAAATTACGAACTCGTGATAAGTGAGCTTAATCTTAGAAATATAAATCACAGAATTTTCCATAAATTGCATGGACTGGTCAACGTTCTTCTGTCATAAAGCTTTCTTGAAGCCGGGTGGTACTAAAGACCTACTATTTAGTATACCGAAAATATGATTTATTATTCTAATAAACTCAACAGTACCATGACTATCTTCAAACTGCTCAATATTCAATTTGGTTCCGCAATACTCAATAGCATCCGCAACAGTACACTTCACCTTAGTAGTCGAACATTTTTTTGCTAGCTTTCTTACTTTAAGAGATAATCGACTGTTTCCATAAATATCAGAGATACTGTATATTCGTTATTTCATGGACATACATACTTGCCGATATAGAAACCCTTCTCGTACATCGTACAGAATTAATTGGACCCTGATTGACTATCTCCTCTCCACTAAGAAGTAGTTCATATTGTACTGCTGATATCTTGCACTATATCAGAGGTGGCCAACCTTATGAGAGCCAAGATCTAATATTTATTGACAAAATTATACGCGATCACCCAATAACAGTCATTTATTAGATCTGACAGTGTCAAAGTTCCAATGGAACTTTTTGGAGTGATACATTCCTGGGAGAAATCTCCAGAGTATACCTCTCACAGTTTCTTCTTTCATCCGAAATTCACTTTTGTAGGTGTATCTACCTACCCCACTCTACGGTTCCGTTTCTTGGCAAGTATGTTGGACCTGTTTCGTTTAATTCCCGCGTGACCAGGAACCAAGACCAAAGAGACCATTTTGTTCTTGCCTACTTCATTAAGTTTTCTTCAGCACACCCATATTAGCTTAGACTCGATAACATGGGCTCAGACTCGATAACAGAGCTTTAATAGCAGCTTGACTGTGAGCATTTGGTGACTGCCCAATATATTCCAGCTCCAGATCCTGTAGTGGTTTTTGAACCGTCTGTGTACCATTTGATGGAATTTTTTTTAAGAACTTGGATGGTGGATTCCCTGATCATCGATGTTCTTTTCGATGCTTAATTTCCTAATCATTTCGTTACTAAGAAGATTGGCTGATGAAATATACCTGGTAAGAGAGGACCAGGCTCTATGGTTTTTAATACTCTCTTTACCTGTTCCTTTCCTAGATATGCTGAAAATGGCTTCATGGGACACTGATAAAGGGGTGTGAGATTTGTGATAATCTCAAGTGTCCTGGTAAGACAGGTTCCCATAGCTCCAGTAAAACACACAGGAAAGCCTTCTTTGTCGAGGTTTTTCCTCGTACTATTCTGGCTTATTTTTGTTTACCAGACTACTTACCCCATACATGATTATGGGTCCCACAATCATAACGAACATCCATTGCAGGATCTTGGGATAGCAGCTCCAAGTCTTAGCGGCTAGATTTCTTCACGCCATTAAAGCCTTTATTGCTTTGCTAGCGGTGATTTCAACATGCTTATTCCATAGAAGTTTACTATCTGCTGTTATTCTAAGATATTCAACTCCGGACTTCCCTTCTATAATATCTCCGTTTAAAAGGAGGGATGTTACAGCTGGAAGTATCCTTCTTCGAGTAAGTGGAATCACTGTGGTCTTGTCCACTACTAGGCTCCAAAGAAGGGAAGACGTTACTGTCCCACGAGTGGCTTTGACAGAAGTGGTCTTTATTACTCACCTGTGTTTCGGCTACCCTCGTCGACAACAGCTGATACATCCATTTTACATTGGTTTAATTCACTCCTCGCCTTTCAAGTGCTTCTTTAATAGACACATGTGTTGTGTTGTCAAAGGCCACATATTAAGGAATGTGCACATTGCGATTTCTTTGTTGTTCACAGTTCTCTGGAATACTTCTGTCAGCTGATACAGATCAGTCTATGTTGATCGGCCCGCCCTGTAAGCATGCTGACTTTTGTGAAGTTAAATAATCTCTATACTACATTCTGCGTGATTATCTAGATGTCCACTACCTTCTCCATCGTTTTGAGATATTTATGTATATATTATATGGATATATAAGAATATATGGATCTCAGTTAAAACACGCTGCACCTTCTCACTTGTTTCCTCACAGGGCACTGCTGTCTTAGGAAACATATGATGAGATAAGGGCTAGCAGAAACTGACGAGTGCAGATTCTGTGGGGAGGAGAATGAAACTCCTGATCACCTGATTATGGAATGGCTTGACATCTCAAACCAACGTAAGCAATGCTTTTGGCGAGAAATCTGCAGGAGCGAACATGTAGCATCCTTGAAGCCATCCCAGATACTGCACTTCATCAGAACTCTGGAACTGGAAGGCGAGCTATAGATGGTGATGATATCGGCAGCTCCGACGGGGGGTACAATAGACCTTAAGCTCGCAGAGCAACGTTACCCTCTACAACAATATACAAAATATACCAATAACATAATTGTAGAAAGTTTAAATGAAAGTCGATGCTGTCTGCCCCGCCACGATCGACTGGACCTATAGCCACGATCGACCAGTAGATCATGATCGACCGGTTGGCCACCCCTGCTCTATATGATATGCCGTAATCGAGTGTAATTCGTAACCCCTTCGAGCTTCTCGGTTCGAATGATTCATTTCGAGAGGTAGATCAGTCTTTTTACTCTAAAACTACGAAATTGTGTTAGGAGTATCAAATATAAGGAACCTGCTTATGAATACCGGTATGTGATCGGAGATCTTAGATAATCATCCTCGGCACTAAAATGAAAAGAGAAAGTGGTCTTATGGGATTCACGATAATAGAGATGAACACGCTAGCCGTGGGTGTTGGAAAGTGTATAGCGTTATTCGCATATGCGACCGTTCGTTGGTGGCGAGATTGTCCTTTTCGAGTTATTAAATATTAGGTACATAGTGCAAAGATTACAAATTAACAGAATGCATTCTTGCAAAGTATATACCTATTATTTTCCTACTAATATTTTCATCACAACTTTTTCTATAGTCTGTTTAAGAAATATTGACATCAAAGTAGGCCTTGAACGTGTAGTTGGTGCCTTATTTCTGGTTACAAAAAGTTATTGTTCTGTAACCAGAGGAATGAATTATTAATATAAGCTTGAATGTTTACAATGCCATCTCCTATTTGTAACTAATTGAAGACCGTTAAAAATTCTTGATGTACTTTGGAAATTCAAATCCCGAATTTATTTCATCATGAGATTTTGGAAGGATAATTTTCCAAGTTCAACTGCAGTAGACTGATGAAACAAACATAAATATATATCTGTCAACTTTCGTAATAGTCGCACCAACTGCCAAGATACAATACAATTTTTCATTAAATTTCAACAGTATTTTAGAAAATATCGTCTAATACTCGTTGCAGAAGGCAATTCTAACACTCATGTGTTCGAAAATTCGCTTCTTCGACGCTCGTTTTCGAATTTCGCATTCGTGTTTGAATAGGAGCCCATTCTGCAAACTTGTTTTAGAATATACTATTCTGGGTGTGTTTTCTCTGTATCCGATGAAAAAACCTGGACACAAGGCACCAGATGGACATTCGCTGGCCGACATGATTTTATCAAAATTGTTTTGATAGACACTAATTTTGAAAGATGAATAGCGTGTTTTGCTGTTAATTGTTCACAAACAACCGTAAAATTTGGCTTCAAGTATAGTATCAACCCATCAATCCGGCTTATTCGGAACATCTGGCGTGAGCGGTTATCTACAGGCGTTTCCCACATTGTTGCAGCTTCGAAAACAACGTTCGTCCGTTTATATAATCCTGAAATTCAAAAATGTATTTAGAGCAGTTAGAAAACACCCGACAAACAAAAATAGCTGGCTACCAAAAGAAGCTCCGAGATATATGGAAATCATAGCTGTCTGGGAAAAATAAAGTGTCTGCTACGAACAACCTCCGCAGTCCCGATAGTCACCTACTCTTTCGAGATAGTTAACTGGACTGTGAATGAAATTCTCAAGCTCAACAGATCCACACAGATGTGATGAATATGAAGCGTATCCTGCAGCCCAACTGATAGATATAAAGGATATACTTTCCATGATCGCAGGGAGATAGGGATTTGCATAGTTTGGAATACCAACACCGTCAACAAACGTTGGAAATGGCAATAAGGATATGGAGGAGTGAAGACCTGCTTCTGAAAATGGTGGCTGGTGGCTCATCATGAAATTAGGAACCAAGGAGCTTTCCTGTTTAGTGCTGAACAGATAACATAGGAGAAGCTCAGTATAACTGGAATATCCATCGATCATGAGCTAGCAGGAACACTTATCACGCCAACAGACCAAAGAAGAGTAGGCAGAGAGATAAAACATGCACAACTGAAAACACTACTCGAAGATCACAAGAGTAAAAACCTTCATTCCATATATTTGTTATGGGTTGTCAAGACGGGGTGATAAATACAAGATGGTATAAAAAGAACATCATGAAAGTGGACACCCCAACAACGTGCAGAGCATGCCACAATCAGCAGGAAACTGTTTTGCACATTCTGTCTGCTTGCAGGGTCCACGCTAGATCAGGATATGTGGAAAAGCAGAATGCGGCACTCCGAATTCTCTACTTCTATCCTGAGGGGTTTATGGTATAGACAATGAACCAGTGCTACCCTATGTACCTCTAAAGATTGAAACAGTTGTTGAAAATGACAGAGCTCGCATCTACTGGAACTATGCGATCCCAAAAACTAGGCAGATCCACGCCATGAAGCCAGATATAGTCCTGCTGGACAAAGAACACAAGGAATTGTTTGTTGTCGAATTTTCCTGCTCCGCCGAAAATAATGTGGTGATGAAGGAAGAACAGAAGAGGGTAAAATACAAGGATTTAAGGCTTGAACAGGGAATCCTGTATCCAAGGCATTGAGTAAGGACGGTCATACTAATCAAGGATGTATAGGTAGAATGAGAGCAAACTACGTGACAGAATTGAAGATTATTCCGGTCCGCAAATCCCTGGATGACAGCCGCACAGAATGCAGAAAGTAGCGTTGCTCGGATCACTGTGAGTCATCAGGACTCATAAACTGTGAAGGCCACCTGCAGCTCAGTCCTTTGTTAATGGACGCTATAAGGGCAGAACGAAGAACTACTCGAAGGAATATACGAGAGGTTTTTTAGTGAGTAACCTAACAACAACTGGAGTATCACACTCCTGAGAGAGCGGACCCTCTCAGGGTAAGCATATAAAAGAGGTTCTTCCTCTCAAACGGACAAAAAACAAAAAAAAATCCCTAATGATATATAACCTGCATTCCAACTTGTTTGATTTGATTCAAAACTAAAACAAGCACTGGCGTGAAGTCAGGAGCTTTTGCGCGTATGTTCTCTTGTCCATTCTCCTGTAGTGGATACTCTTAATTGAATTTACCATAGTGAATTCTATTGTCTGTTCTCCTGTATTGGACCCTCTTAGAGGAAACCTCTTAGAGTGTCCAATACAGGAGAACAGACAATATAATTCACCATGGTAAATTCAATTAAGAGTGTCCAATACAGGAGAATGGACAAGAGAACATACGCGCAAAAGCTTCTGAATTCACGTCAGTGCTTGAACTAATTTCTTTTTTCAATGATTTTTTAAAAATGTTCTAGTAATATGATCCTCACGAATTTCTGCTAGAATTTTCGCGTTGGCATTCTACAAACTAATAACCATGATTGAATTGGATCGGATTTGTATTTTTTGAGTTATTGAGGAAATAACAACCAAATTTCAGATTGATATAACTCCAAAACCATTTGTTGCATTCAGCCGCGCAATCTACCCTGAAAACTGCAAGTCGCTATTTCTTTCCGTTCTCAAGGAATCATGAGATACATAATATTTTTTCGTAATTTTCTAAAAATTTTCTAGTGGTACGGTCCTCACAAAATTTTACACACGTCTTCATGTCAATATTCAACAAGTAGTTACCTAGCTTCAATTCGATAGAGTCTAAATTTTTTGAGTTATCGGGGAAATAATATTCCAAATGGATTCAACTCCGAAACCCTTGGGCCGATTATGGCCAACAGCGAACTTAACTCACCCATTCATATCTGCAACCTATCCTGAAAATTGAAAGTCACCCATTCAGCAATTGAACTCACACAAGGCTGCTCGGATCTCCAACAATATAGATCCGATCATGTTCCAACTTGAAACTTGGTAGTAAAGTAAAGTTCTGAAGGCTCTCGCAAAATTTCAGTGATGTCGAAGTAATAGTTTCTGATATATAGAATTTTTTCAATAATTTTCTATGATTTTTGGCGCTCTAGTTCCTCGGAACTGAGTGCTTATCAATTTGACCAAATGTCTGTAATTTTCGAATTTTTCGATGAAAATGGTCTTAAACGATTTGGTTCGACTCACTGATCAAGAATCCATGGTCGAAATTCATTCCGTCCAGCGAGATAAATATCTCGGCTACGTTCGTTATTGGGCAAAATCGGACAGATGTTTTCGGAGTAACAAATTACAAATTAAATTTTTTTCTATAATCAGTTTTACCATAAGAATCCAATGATAAAATTTTTAACTCTAACAAGCTAATGCTTTCGGAGATATGTTTTTTCAAAATTTCAATAATAAATCTACGTTGTCACAGAATGATATAATTATTCTATGTATGAATTGTCATAATGTTATCTTATTTTCCTGAGACATGACATTATCTAATCAATCGAAGAATTGTGAGCGAAGTGAGAAAAATCTCAGTTGTTTGCTCCGAAATTAGTTTTTCTCAGAAAAGTCTTACATTTCGGAACGGAACATGAAGTAAGAGATCTGAGAGTAGTGAGACTGCTTTTCAGCCATAGACATAGAATGCTCAGTTCTCTCAATATATGACGGGACTGACGGAAGGGAATATTATAACTTCAAAAATATTGGGGTTGAAATACTCGTATTTTACCCAAAAATGTTTGAAAATATTACGTAAATATTGAAAGCATAATTCTGTAGTTCGAGAGAGGAGAAAATTTGGTGATCGTAGATCAGGAAATTTTTGATCGATTACAAGGTAATTTTTCATTATTACTTCTCTTCTTTCATACATATTTTATGGAATACAAATAGTAGGTATTTGTAGGTACATTAAACCTGTTTTGGGCAATTGTCATACGAAACTTGTATTTTGGCGCTCTAGTTCCTCGGAACAAAGTGCTTATCAATTTGCCCAAGTGTCTGTAATTTTGGAATTTTTGGCTGAAAATGGTCTCAAACGATTTGGTTCGACTCACTGATCAAGAATTCGAGGTCGAAATCGATTCTGTCCGGCCGGCCGGAGGCACGATAACTCTCGAACAAAAGGAGTTAGAGGATTGAAATTTGCAAGGTGGGTTTGGAGCGTAAATATCTCGGACGAGCGTTAACGGGCGAAATCCATGAAGCGGTTTCGGAGATATGGCTGATTTTAGTAAAAATATTTTTTATGAATATTTCCGAAACCGATCACTCGATCTATCTGAAATTCAGCAGCAAATTGTAGAATCATGACCTTTATACGCATGTGAAGTCTTGTATTGACCAGATCACCGCAAAATGTCAAAAAAAAAATTTGAAAATAAAAAAAAAAATTCTACAATAACTCTCGAACGGAATGAGCTAGGTAGTTGAAATTTTCAGAGTAGGTTAGGGAGATGAATATCTCGGTTAAGTTTGTTATTGGGCAAAATTGGCCAGATTTAATTTGATTTCTTCCATGGTGCAGTTCTCATTCTCATGATTGCTCATTTAATCTTGATAAATAAACTATTATTTGAATTGAATTTCCTTTGCAGTTCTATCATATGAATACATTGATATAATTCCCAACTCTGAGAAACCAATACTTTCGGAGATATAATTTGTTTGTTTGAACTAGAGCGCCAGAAAGATCCTGTCCACAGGGCTTGAACCCATTTTTAAAAATGTTATAGTGATACGATCCTCACGAAATTTTGCAGGAATTTTTGCGTTGCTATTCTACAACAAATAACCATGTTTGAATTGGCTCGGTTTTGTATGTTTCGAGTTATTGAGGAAATAATAGCCAAATTTCAGATGGGTATAACTCCAAAACCGTTTTGCCTATTATGCCTTTAAGCAATCTCAAATGGCGCATTCAGATTCTCAACCTAACCTGAAAATTTGAAGTCGCTGTCTCTTTCAGTTCTTAGGTTATCGTGACGTAAATAATATTTTTTAATCATTTTTTTTTTAATTTTCTAGCTATACGATTCTCACAAAATTTCACAAACGTTCGTTTGCTTATATTCTACATCTACTCACCAAGTTTCAATTCGATCGGATTAGTATTGGTTGTAGACAAAATTATTACTCCTAAACCATCGGGCCGATTCTGCCTATTAACGAACTTGTTCGTCGTATTGAGATGCGCCACCTACACTGAAAATTTCAAGTCGCTATCTCTTTCCGTTCTCAAGTTATCGTGGCAATGGCCGGCCGGCCGGACAGAATCAAATTTGACCTCGAATTCTTGATCAGGGAGTCGAACCCAATCGTTTGAGACCATTTTCAGCGAAAAATTTGAAAATTACAGACATTTGGGAAAAATGATAACGCGATGTTCCCCAGAACATACGTGCAAAAATAACGAGGACGGAACGTTTGATTCTGAAAATGATGACACCAATGGATAGAGCACAAAAAGTAGCAACATAAATATCAAATTCATTTTGATATTCTCGTTTGAAAAATAGCAGGAAAAGAAATAAACAATTTCAAGGTTTTCCGGATATCTTCGGCATATTGTTAGGTTTAATAAAACATTACCTTTTCCTCATGAACTAACTACGTATCTTCTACCTTTTATTAGATCTCAGTGCTAATCCATCCATATCTGGGACGCACTGGATTTGCACCATTGGAAGAACAGCCCACCAGTTTGAGCTTGATCTTTAATTTCTTACCGGCAGATTTCTGAGTATATCAATATATATATATATATATATAATAAGAAAATAGGATAACGCGGATAAGTTTATTAAAATGGAAAAGTATAACGGGTAATTCCGCAAAAGGAGCAGAGATAATCATTATTATCATTATTATCATTATTATCTCTGCTCCTTTTGCGGAATTACCCGTTATACTTTTCCATTTTATATATATATATATATATATATTCTTGTGAAAGTTTTCTTGGGTATTGTAGCACGTTGTGTTTGACAAATATTAGTATTAGATTGTTATATTATACATCCTTGAAAAAGGCCAATCAAGGCCGAAACATATGTTGGAAATTATATAAAATGAAAAAGTAAATATTGTTTTACTAGTCAAACACAACGTGCTACAATACCCAAGAAAACTTTCACAAGAATTTATAGAAGAAAGAAGCACAAGAAAACTCAAGATTTAATAATATATATATATATATATATATATATATATATATATAGACATATTAGTCATTTATTATGGTTTTCACAGTAATTGAATTACATTCAATTCTTGAAAAGTCAGAAAGCCAGAACTTATATTTCACATCGCGTATCCTAATCATCCCCGACCACATAATTCTGGATTCTTTTTCTGGGGAAATTTTTTTTTCTATACAACGATAATCCAACAATATCGATCGGATCAACCATTATGCTCGATATAGAGGATAATTTCCCAGCAAAGAGATGTGAATAGATTAAGATGCGATCTAAAACATTTCGTACAGGCATATTTGAAGACATTAGAAGTATATTAGTGATTAATGGCTCGATAATGACTATTCGTTGAGTTACAGATATCTTGAACTCTTATGGCTGATAATTTATGCTTATATCAAAAATCTTGTAAATTGTAAAACGGGAAGCCCAATTGAACGGCAACTTAATCGTGTGGAGCCCATTCTAGAAATAGGAGATGGCACTGATTTAGACATTTTCTCGCATAAATCCAGCCATGTCACGACATAAAGTGCGGTGAGGCACAGAGCTTTCTCCCACAGAGCGGGGTATTATATCTATTATGGAGAAGAGCACACGATCCTTTTCTGTGGCATCTTTTGCAAGATATAGGAATTACACGATGCTATCTGGCGGAACAAGCCCAAGCCGCGATACTCTTGCACTCGTAACCATAATCGTATATCTTTATCGGTATATCGGCATTTAATTTCACCGTTTTGCTGCAAAGGAGAATGAACCTCCTTATTTCCCACTATGTATATGTTCAGTAATCATTTGATGCCTGTCACTCGATGACAATCACCGGTTCAATCAGCTTCTGTGCTTGTTGTTCCTTATCTTGATTGATGAAATGGTAATTTTCGATATTAGTGCTAAAATGCAATAAATTCATACTGTTAATTCAACGAAGACGCACGACATTGGATGGATTGAAGAATGGAGCTGCAATGGCTTTTACAAGTTGAAAAGTTCATCTTTTCAACCATTTTACAACCAATTAATTTTCAAAACTCGGGAACTATTGAGTGTAGAAAGTCACGAAAACTGAAATTGGAACCAGCAGTAAAACCTCGATAAATATTTTGAGTTCGATATGAATCCATCCATAATTTCATCAGCCACCTCTCCCAAATTTCAACTCAGAATTTTCATTGCATAAAATGAATTGATCTAGCTGAAAAACAGTGTGCTATTATTTTGCCTGAATGACTGTAATTATCTGATTTTTGGCTGAAAATGGTTACAATTAGGTTCGACTCACTGATGAAGAAATCGAGGTCAAATTATTCGATTTTGCCCTGCCAGCCGACCGTTACCACGAACAAATGAAATAGCGACTTGCAATTTTCAGGGTAGGTTACGCATCCGAATGCGACGGTTGAGTTAATGGACATAATCGAACATACAGTTTCGGAGATATTCCCATCTGAGATATTGTTGATGAAAATCTTAAAATATTAAAAACTTAAAACGCGGGGACGGCTGCGCGGATGCTCAAATGCCGTTACGGAGATCCGGGTTTGAATTTCCGCTGAGTACGTTCACAAAATTATTTTTTTAATATTTGAATTCATTTGATGCAGAATAATTTTTTCACGATTCAACTCTAAATAGACGGTATGAAGTTTAATCACGCGCATCTTCTGGGAAACATCGGGTTATCATTTTTCCCAAATGTCTTTAATGTTCGAATTTTTGCCGAACATGGTCCCAACAGATTAGGTCCGATCACTGATGAAGAATTTGAGGTCAAATTTGATTATGTCCGGCCACGATAACTTGAGAACGGAAAAAGGTTGCGACTTGAAATTTTCAGTTCGTTAATGAGCATAATCGGCCTAACGGTTTCCGATTGATAATTTTGTCATCAACCAATACAGATCTGATCGAATTGAAACTTGGTTTCTAGTTGTAGAATACTGACACAAAGAAGATTATGAGATTTTGTGAGAATCGTTACACTAGAAAATCTTAAAAATATTGTTTATGTCACGATATCTTGAAAACGGAAAGAGATAGCGACATCCGAATACCACTTTTGAGCGTGTTGATAGGTATAATCGGCCAAACTGTTTTGAAGTTATACGCATCTGAAATTTGGTTGTTATTTACTCAATATCTCAAAAAATACTAATCCGATCCAATTAAGACATGGTAAATAGTTGTAGAATGTTGGCTCGAAAATTCTTTCAAAATTTCGTGAGGTTCGTATTACTGAAAATTTTTTTAAAAATCATTGAAAATCGTTGAAAAAGATTCTATATATCAGAAACTATTCATCCGACATCGCTAAATCTTGCGAGAGCCTTCAAAATCTAACTTTACTGCCAAGTTCCAAGTTTGAACACCATCGGATCTATTTTGTTGGAGATCCGAGCTGCTATGGATGAGTTCAGTAGCTGGATGGCTGACCATTGCCTCGAATTTTGAGGATATTTTGCGCATCCGAATGGGAGCTTTAAGTTCGTTGTTGGACATAAGCGGCCGAACGATTTCGGAGTTCTCGATAAAAAATACAGATCCGATCGAATTGAAACTTGATATCTGATTGTATAATATGGACATCAAGGCGTGTGTGAAATTTTGAAAGAATCGTACAACTAGAAAATTTAAAAAAAATTACCAAATAATATTATGTATCTCACGATAACTTGAGAAGGAAATGATATAGCGACTTGAAATTTTGAGGGTAGCTCAAGCATCCAAATGTGGCATCTAAGTTCGTTGATTGGCATTATCGGCCAAATGATTTTGGAGTTATACTCATCGAAATTTTTTTGTTATTTCCTCTATAACTCAAAATATACGAATCTCACCCAATAAAAATTCGGTGATTACCTTGTAGAATGCCGATACACTAATTTTCGCGGAATTTCGTGATTATCGTATGCTACAGTTACTTGGGGGGTAAGTTTATTCTTATTTCAATTTCAATAGAATACATAATATTTGAAAGAATTAAAAATTGTGTTATCATAGATTCTCTCGTTACTGAAGTATGTCGTATGTCATTAAATTGGTATTTAATGTATTCATCTAATTATATAAAAATGAATTGCTGTTCGTTAGTCTCGGTAAAACTCGAGAACGGCTGGACCATTTTGGCTAATTTAGGTCTTGAATTATTTGCGGAAGTCCAGGGAACGTTTAAAAATTATACGTCACGGGTTCGCGCGTCGGAAAACCGTCTTTGTTTATTTACGCACCACAAAACAAAACAAAAAATATAGTTTATCAGAAAGCTTTAAATTGATTAAGATACTGTATCATAACTGTACTGTTCTAAAGAACAGCGTGCTATCAGTTTGCCCAAATGTCTGTAATTTCCTAAATTTTGCCGAAAATGGTCTCGGAACGATTAGATTCGACTCACTGATGAAGAATTCGCTCAAAAATTCGTGTCAAAATTCAATTCTGCCCGAGCGCCATCCATCGTACATTGCTACGTTAACTTTCGGGCGGAAACAAATTGCGACTTGCAACTTTCAGGGTAGTTTGTACATCCTAATGCGACGGCTCAGTACGTCAATGGGCATAATTGGCCGAAGGGTTCAGCACCCATCTGACATTTTATGGTTATTTGCTCAATAACTGATCAAATGTAGATCCGATTGAAATGAAAATTGGTAATTAGTTGTAGAATGCCAAAGAGCAAATTTTTGTCAAATTTCTTTAGCATTGTGTCTCTAGAAAAAACGGTGGGTTTTCTCACACCATGAGTTTAGCGTATGTTCTATTGTCCATTCTCCTGTATTGGACACTACTAATCGAATTTACCATGGTAAATTCGATTAAGTAGAAGTATAGTAGAACTAATCAGGTTAGCTCTACTGTTGGAATTCGAAATAATGAAATTGATTTCATCAAAAAATTTCTTGAAGATAATGGATATCCCAGGTAACTCATAAATACATCAATCATGAAGTTTGATGAAGAGCTTCTAATAAAATAACAATCAATCATGTACAACAGAACAATCAACTAGAAGAACAACACATTTTGTTGACTGTGATCCCTTGTGTTCGTGGCCTTACTGAAAAATCAGAAGATTCGTTTCTAAGTTCATTATTAGAAACGTTTTCAAGAAACAAAATGATCTTAGGTCTTTATTAACAAAAACAAAACCCATTAATGTAAAACAAAAAATAAAAAACTGTCTATATAGTATTCCTTGTATTTGTGGTAAATCCTACACAGGAGAAACATCAAGACCACTAGAAGTAAGAAAGTCGGCACATAAGAAAAACTTGAGAAATAAAGACATACGGAAATCAAAAATAGCAGAACATGTATGTACAATCCAAGGATATCACATGATGGATTGGAGTAATACAAATATTCTAATGACAGAATCTGACATTAAAAGGAAACTAAAAAGAATGCAATTTTGCAAGTTACTCAATTGGAATTGACCATATTTTGCTGAATTTGTTGAAAAAGGAGTTGGAACTTTGTATGCAAAGTAAAACTATGTTGCTACGATTTTCAAATATTGTCAATGTGATAATTCTCGAAATTTAGAATAGCTATCAACAAAAAATAATTCTGAAGATTTTCGTGTTTCTGACGAAGGAGGCTTATATAGACTCAGAAAACGTTACGAAATAGCTTTTCATCGTTGATGTTGTTTCTTTATTGTTTGTTAGGCAACATTGTTCGATAGATTGCTTCTAACAAATACCTTGTATTTCTTACGCAGAAGCAATTCTAGAGCTTATTATATTGTATATATCTGTGGAACTACGTATAATAAAACGGGTAAAGAAATTAAGCTATCCAGTGTTTCGAAAAGTGTTGTGAGGAATACGCCAAGAACACCCTCAATGATCTACCCACTGGGAAGGTATTCTTTAAAAACAATACCAAATTGTTCAATTCTATTAAAAAAATTATCGACATCGATAGCCTATTTAAAACACCAGCAAAACTTTCGAAATATTGGAAAGCTGAGTTTGAAGAATATTTGCTGTTAAGTTAGTTTTACACGGCGAAGAAATTCATGAATTTCTTTGCGAAGTTCTTCATGAATTTATTCACGAATTTCTTCATGAAGTGTGTCGTTTTACATGGGCGAAGAAATTCATGAAGATAAATTTGATATAATAGTAATACCAACTGTAAATTAGCAAATATCTAGACGAAAACAAAAGCAGCTGTGGCTCGATTTTGAACCTGACTCGTTTTCTACCTCAAAACACATCTAGAACTTCCAAACAATAACCTCAACGACCACCGGTTCATGTTTTAAAGCTTTCTGATAATTTATGGGATGAAACAGATGTTGGTGACCCTGACTTCACGCTAAACTTATTGATAAATTGAACAAGTTCTAATTTCGAGAAGTTCTTCATGGAGTTTTACATAAAGTAACTTCACGTCAAGTTGACTTTTATACGGAGAATATCTTCATGAAGTAACTTCATGAAGAACTTCGCGAAGAAATTCATGAATTTCTTCGCCGTGTAAAACTAACTTTAGAAAGAGCAAATAGGAATCAAAATATTTTACAGTGGTGGAGAGTGATGAAAAAGTTCTTCCTGCACTTACCAAGATGGCCGATGATTTGTTAATGGCTACATCCATACCAACCTGTTGAAATATTATTTTCCACAGCAGGTATGATCATGGCAAAAACACGTTCATCATTGAAAGTTGACATAACATAACATAACATCATAACATCGTGTATTGATTCCAAAAAATTACAACAAATATAAAAATGGAATAAGTCATATCAACATTACAATATTTTTCAAACCAAATATAACCATTTTACAATATTCCCTGATTTCATACAGAATTGTAAAGCTCACAATTCAGAATAATAAAAAAAAACAATAATCTATTGATTCCTCATTCTTACACAACAGCAGAAAGAAAAGAAATAACAAATCATGCGGAGCAAAAACGAAAATCAAAACTATTCAAAGTATTTACCTCAAATCTTTAATCGATACTATAAGGTTCAATGTTTAGAATCAATTCAAACAGCACTTTCTTGAAAGACCCATGATCATGTACTCTTTGAACCCTCACAGGTTAAAAATTAAATAGTTTATACCCATATAGTATGGCCCTCTCTCACTTAAGGACAATGAATGAGCTGGAAACATATAAAGTTGCTTCCTTCTGGTATTGTTCAAGTTCAAGAACTTCGCAAAATGAAACTTGTTCTTGGACATGAACAACAGGATTCTGTAGATATACAATCCATAAACAGTCACTCTGAATTTACCACGACACGATTCTCTAAAGCGTAACCCAAACATAATTCTGATGACCAATTTCTGCGTACGCATAATCCTATACAAGTCAGCACTACTACCCCAAAATATAATGCCATAGCTCAGGATTGAATAGAACAGCATAATAAACTATTCTCAGTACTTCCATCTCTACTTGTCCCTTCAAAACTGTCATCGTATAATTGACGGATCTTAACTTTTTGTTTAGCTGTTCAATATGACCACAGTATTTCAAATGGCTATCCACGTGAACTCCAAGAAATCTAACGCAAGCACTAACCAGTATCTCAGTGTTGCACACTCCGGATAGATTTTGTTCTTTCTGTCTGTCTTGAAAATTATGCACTGTGTCTTATCATTATTGATAATGAGCTGATTGTCAATGCACCATCTGTTCACATTATCCATGACATCACGAACTCCTTCCACGGCAGCTGTACCATCCGGTGCAGAGATCAAGATATCCGTGTCATCAGCAAACATCAACATCTTCAACATATGAGTGGAAAACATCTCCGGGAGATCATTGATAAAAATGAGGAACAATAACGGTCCCAGAATACTACCCTGAGGTACACCCAACTCAATGATCCTCTCAGAAGAAAGGTATTCATGACCTTCAGTGGTAACAAACACTCTCTGTCTTCTATGAGGAAGATAACTCTCTATCAATTTTAGCTGCGCATCCCTCAATCTATAAACCCTAAGCTTTTAGAGTAAAATTTCATGATTAACGCTATCAAAAGCTTTAGCTAGATCCAGTGCGATAGCAATGGGCACTTCACCCCGTTCAAGAGCTTCCAAGACACCACAGGTGAGCTCAAACAAAGCAGACTCTGTATTTTTGCCTTACATGAATCCATGCTGACGATCAGTAAAAATATAGAATTTACGGAAGAACTTCAATAACTTGTTTGCAAGAACTTTCTCGAATATCTTTGAAAATGATGACAGTAAATTTATTCCCAACTAGCAAAAATAATTTTATAAAGGTTGTAAGAACTGCTATACAGCATATCTTAAAGAAACGTGAAAATCTTATAATGTGGATATAAACCACTATACAATGTCTTTACAACCAAAAAGGGCCCCACTTTACACAACTGTTCAGTTCTTTTAGGACATCCTTTAGTAAACTACACAACCGTTTTAGGATGTCTATATAACTATTGTATAGCAGTACTCTTATTCTGCGGTTTAAGAGTATTTAACGGACACATATAGAACTACTAAGAAAGTATTTTATAAGTATTTTATAATGCAGACAGAATAGCTAATACAATAATTTTGGTTTCTACCGTTGAAATTCGGAATAGAATTATCACAAGAATATTTTATTAGGTATGTGTAAACGTTTGCGTTTGACAGAGGAGTAAGATCCAATATCAGGCATTATTATGGCGGTGGGTGATGGAGATGGGACCTGTTAATCATATTGAAAATATTGAAGACCTATATCGCTACTGTGGGGGCCAAATTTATTTGCGCAGCTAACTTTTCTGACAATATATATATATATTTTGTTGGTGAAAGATTAAAGCGCCTCAGTTTAGCGTACATTTTATTGGTATTATTGAAAAATGAAAAATAAAAAAAAATGTTTTATTTGTTGAATTTTCAATGTATTGTGGCTGTTGTAAAAGCGGAAAAAATCTCATATTTCTTTAAAAAATCTATTTTTATTTTACCCCTTTTTCGTTTCTATATGATTTTTTCACAATGGCGGCGGTTTCTGAACAGCCGAACGTTTAATAAATATGGCGTATATGGTAGAATACAAATTAGATACCTTATACAATGATTCTGTTTTCTTCTGAGCTGTATACGATATTGAAGTTTTATTATGTTGTTTAATGCAGCGCCATAAAATTGTTTTATACAGTCTCAGGAATCATGGTGCAGTTTGATTCTTGACCACTTTTAACTGTTGCCAGATTTAATAATATATTCAAAATATTTTCCCACAGCATTTTGTTTATTACAGAAATAATAGGTAGATATTTATATAAAGGATGAGGATTTGACCAAGAGTATAGTGAGTGGTCCAACACATTGTGTGCAAAAAGTACACGTCACTGTTTTGCATAAAGTGTAGGCTACACAAGATTTTTTTGTGATAATTATTCAGTTATTATTTAAAAAAAAGTTGTTTTCTTAGTAAAAATAAAGGGATCTATCGCAATATTGTGTTTGTTTATATGACGAAACTCTCTTTAGCACAAGATTACTGTTAAAAGTTACAATGAACCCTTATGACAATCCGTGTCAAATATATATGACTTTTCATGATTGAATTGCAAAACATACATTGTAGGTGCATTTAGAACATCTTGGACTACAAGATGTATCATAATAAAATAAAAAGTCTGCCTATTTATTGCTACTGATTTTATGTATGTCGGAAAAACTACTAACTGCCAAGCTAGCAACACTGTACGTTAGATTTCCGTGTTATCCTTTAGCGCGTTGGAAAACTACATAATAGAACAGAATTATCACTTAACATGCGTTCGGTGCGACACTAAACAATTATTTAGTTATATTGTGTTTGGAATAATTTCTTTATACAGATTCTTTCCAAGCGTGAACTAACCTCAAATTATTGGATTTAAATATACCTGTATTCATATATTTGAAAGATGTTCAAGATAGTAGAAACCGAGGAAAATAATAGAAAAGAGTTGACGATTGTTCCCACAAACTGGGAAACGAATCAGACGTTTCCACTCAGATATTGCCAAATTCATTTCGTAACCGAAAACTGCTAGAAAACCCGCGTAATTTTTCTATTACTATTGGGTTATGTTTATATGTTTGTAGGTAAATGTAGATAATTTTATAACGTAGAACATGAGATAAATTTATTCCTATCCACATTTTTATTCTATAAGGTCTTCATAAGAGAGAATAATATTTTAGTTATAAGATGATTATAAAATAGTTTTATATCTATTGTGTAGTGTTCAACTTCTGCGTAAAGCAACAATCTTATTACTTTTCTTAAAGAACTCTAATACAACTATTTATACAGCTTCCTTTATAACCATCTTTTAACGTCGCTGTTATAAGTAATACAATAGCTATGCAACCGTATTCTAATCTGTATAACACTGTTTTAAAATTATTTTATAGGAATTTTATAGTACGTTATGCAACTGTTATAAAATTTGTCGTATGATATGAGTTGTGAGAACGTATATATACAACAGCATTATAGAAATCCATCTATTTTATGATCAAATTGTCGCATTGAGACGCTTAAAAAAATAATGTTATCCTTTCAAGCGGCGCTATCCGACAGTTATGAAACCATTTCGTTCTTTTAGGGGTCTATTTTGCTAGTTGGGTTGGTCTGTAATTTTCAAAATCCTGAGTGGAACCTTTTTTTGAACAGAGGTTTTACTATTGCAACCTTCAGATCATCAGGGAAAACTCCGGACTGATGAGAAAGGTTCATAACATGGCAAAGTGGCTTGACGATATAATTTATGCAACTTCTCAACACATTCATCGGAATTTGATCATGTCCAAAAGATTTCTTACTTTTCAATGATCTGACAGCATGATGAATCTCAGATTCCTGAACCTCAAACATAAAAAAAGATTTTTCCCGGCGATGTAGTTCTCTTCCGGAGGACTTCGGTAATAGAGAAACCAATCTAGGTGCTACCTTGACAAAATGTTCATTCAACTCTTCAACCACCTGAGAAACATTTCCCTTGAACTGAAAACCCTTTACGCTTGACCTACCAGTAATATGTCGAACAACATTCCAAGTATTCCTTGACCTATCTTGAGATGGAGTTATTTTTCAGCTTCTAAAATTGCAGTGTCATACTCTTTCTTGAGGATTTTGTAGATATTTAAATGATCAGAATTGGTTCTAGATAGAACAAATAATATATCTAGTTGTCTTTTTAAGTTATTGACTTTCGAGTTATTCAGTTTATATTAGAACGGATTATTTTTAACTTTGAACAGTATCTCCAGAAAAGTATGTCAGAAAAGAGTGCAGAAACGGTTTGAAAAACAATTCCACGTTTTGTTTACGTCATGTTCTCCCTTATAAAGAATGATGATGTGATGCAATCGTGATTATGTTTCAATTCTTGGTCATCGAGTAATTTAAAAGTTGAAATTATCAGTGTTTAAAATTAAAAATAATATGTACATTGTACATGTACAAATATTTCTGTATAAGAGCGTAATAAATATAGCTTTATAAAATTATTCATTATTGTATAACATTTCGTTTATATATTATAATATTCATTATCGTTATTAAGAATTAAGCGAGACGAGACGAGACAGCTGATAACGAGACGAGAACGAGACTTAATTTTTTGGCAATTGCCGGGACCGAGATGAGATTTTTTATACTCTCGTCTCGTGTGAAGCCCTAAGCAATTCACAAAATGATACGTTTTCTATTTTATAGATATTTTTCAGAGTGTAGGAGAGAAAACCTAGAAAGAAACCATTTAATAAACAACAAAAACTCTGAATAGACGCGTAACATATTCAATTCCCAACCGATGCTAAAAACTCTCTTATATTTCATGCTGATGTGAAGTTCCTTTGAAAACTTTCTGTTGATCAATCAAACTTCAATGATATATATTCATTCGATTTTTCATGGGATATCAAGATCCGGGCGACCTTGACGAAAACAGAAGCTTTCTTCAGCTAGTTTTACTACCAAAGCCATTGTCCACTTCTATATTTACGAGAAATCGCTACAACCCGAACATATAAAAGCCGCATTGAAATTCTGGGCAAAAAAAAACAAACGACCTTCAATTTCAATATCTGGTGTCGATTCCTGTATAAAATATTTCCATCTCGGGTATCGTGAAACTGTTCTTCTCTACGTCGCGCCACATAAAATAGGATATTTATTAGATACTTATATCTAGATATAATCGTTCTATGGTTTGGTTTTGCATAACAGAGTTTTGGATGAAGCTATTTCAGAATTGTTTGGAACATAAAAATTAACATTTCTTGATAGTCACATAAAAACTTCTAGTTTTTTTTATATATCAAGCATAGACCTACCAGTTATATTGATTTTGATCAGATGGATAGCTTGATCCCAGTTTCATTTCAAAATGTGGAGAGATGATACTTACTGCGAATAATTCTCTCATACATAAGAGCAGGGGATCTATTCTCGACCATTCGCAATTTTCACGATCGGTCGCATACGCCGTCTTTGCCATAGAGATGCGCACGATTGTGCAAATTGCGAATGGTCGAGAATAGATCCCCAGTGCAGCTTACAAATAATTACAATGGTAATTTCATCGAATATTAAAAACATCCTGGCGAAATCTACAATTCGTAGTTAACTATGGTCTTATCATGTATATCTTGTCTATGGGTCTTATACTGTATTCCCAGATACTCTCTTAACTGTGGAACAGCATCTATCTCGCTTTCCACATTATGATGAAATCCGCCATCGAATAGGACTCAAAGAAAATGTAAGGGACATCCTCAGGTCAGCAACTCCTCAAAAATTCCTCAAACAATGTCAATTATACAAGTACATACATATAATCAATGCATCTATAGTTCATTACAATTTTCTTTATAAATCTTCATATTTTATATACAATAGTACCACTGCTCATCATCATTTTAATTCATGGAAGAATTGAACATTGTACCCTGTGTCAATGACCTAGTTGCCAAGATACGTTAATTTAAATAACCAATGGTGCTATTCTGCTTTTTCTCTGTAAGCTATGAATCTGTAGGTAACGATTGCTCTGTAAGAAGCCGCCTTATGAAATCGTAAATAATGCAATTCTGGAATTGTTCCTGTAACTATCTCATTTAAGGTGCTACATTT
Organism: Halyzia sedecimguttata; assembly: GCA_937662695.2. Classification (NCBI taxonomy): domain Eukaryota; kingdom Metazoa; phylum Arthropoda; class Insecta; order Coleoptera; family Coccinellidae; genus Halyzia; species Halyzia sedecimguttata. The sequence continues at coordinate 59,856,131 of OW569413.2, forward strand.
GAACTACTTTGATAAATATATTGGAAAAAATAACCTAAGACCGTAGGGATATTTTGAATTTGAAGGTATTTGCGTAGAGTATCACTTATCATCCCAATATATTTTATTAGGGTTTTGTTTGATTGCAGCTTTTCTATTGTTAAGAGATGAAGGAAAGAAATGAAATATGCAATATGAAATGAGATATATTGATTTATAACATATTTTTACGAATAAATAGTCCGTATTACTCGAAAGAAATGCCCATATGAAAAACCAATTTTCATTCTCCAAAAATACCACCCACCATACATATATTTTAGAAAGAGGGATAATACCTTTCCCGCTACTGCAATATGGCATTAGCATTTCTTGTTTGTAAGACTGGTTCTGAAGCATTCACTAAAACCAAATTGCAATGTTTTTTTATTCAATCTGAAGATGCTGATAAATTGTCCATTTGATCCATTTGATCACTTTTCTCTCAATTCTCACCAAGCTCCTATTATAATAAAAATGAATTTCAAGTCATGTGGAATTATGTACAGTTAGTTGGATACGAGTTTTCATCATGCTCTAAGAATAAGCCAATAATCCAAGCAATCCGATTATTATTCACATATCCATTTTCATATTCGGGAAAAAAATTATCACGCCGCAAAATCATACAATAATTCTTTAAAATAACCTCACATTACATCTTCCGATATGCTTCCCCGATCGCCACTCGAGTACTCGTAAGGATTTAAGAATATCTGTAAGTTACAGATCGTTAAAAAAAAAAAAAAGCACTGACGTGTAGTCAGTACTCTTTGGCGCGCGTGTTCAAGGTGGCTAATTTGAATTGAATGATGAGTACTTCAAGCTCAGTAGATAGAGCGAGCCGAAGATCTACCCAAAGGATAGTGGACACCATTCACTGTCGGTTCAAAAATTAACAGTGCTGTATTTAAGCTGCCATCAGGATAGATTAACAAAGTTGGAAAAGAACACAAGTGACTCTCCTTAGTCGCACAAGCTCCTAGAAGATTTGGGAGGGTCAGTATAATCCTAATCATGTTAATCGCACGCGCGCCAAAGCAGATTGACTTTTTACACTTTTTGTTTCATTGTTAAGTCAATCTGCTTTTGCGCGCGTGCGATTAACATGATTAGGATTATACTGACCCTCCCAAATCTTCTAGGAGCTTGTGCGACTAAGGAGAGTCACTTGTGTTCTTTTCCAACTTTGTTAATCTATCCTGATGGCAGCTTAAATACAGCACTGTTAATTTTTGAACCGACAGTGAATGGTGTCCACTATCCTTTGGGTAGATCTTCGGCTCGCTCTATCTACTGAGCTTGAAGTACTCATCATTCAATTCAAATTAGCCACCTTGAACACGCGCGCCAAAGAGTACTGACTACACGTCAGTGCTTTTTTTTTTTTTCAAGTTCCTTTAACAAATATAGCCATCAATACAGTTTGGCTGTTAGCTTTACCGTAGATCGAAAAAAAATGCGGTTGTGAGACCTCCGTTTGGAACGCAATTGCCTCTTCTCCAAATCCGAACGTATTTTAATATAGATCTACCGAATATAGTTATTTATAAATTCGCCTCAGGGCCACCATACAGACATTTCAACTCGGAAACAACGCTATTTCCCCCAAACTGACTTGTGTCCGTGCACTGAATTGACATGAATATTCTTTTAAAACCTCACAATATCGGCTCATTGCTTCCAACATAACCCAAACAACCCAAAACCATTCACTTCTCATCTGCGCAAGCGCAATATACTCGTGGCTGCAAGTCCTCCCAAAATTACACACCTCACTAAAAACTCCGATTCTCCAACACTAGTGGTTCAGGAGATATCGCTTCTTGAATCCACGCATGCGCAGACCCTCACCAGGGGATTCTATAGAGGAATAGCATCCGCCACCCCAAAATCCCAATCCTCTCTGATGAAAGCACCAGCAGTTAAATCACTGATGGTCTGCTCATGCGCATTACGAAAAATGCCCGTAAGGGGTAACATCAATTTCGAAATTAGCCCCAGGGCCACGATACGGACACTTTAACTCGGAAACAACGCTACATCCCCCAATCTGACTTGTCCTTGCACTGAATTGCCATGAATATTCTTTTAGAACCTCACAATATCGGGTCAGCACTCCCAACATAACCCATACAACCCAAAAACAGTCACTTCTCTTCTGCGCATGCGCAATCTACTTGCGGCTGAAAGTCCTCCCAAAATCACACACCATACAGAAAACTCCGATTCTCCAACACTAGTGGTTCAGGAGATATCGCCTCTTGAATCCACGCATGCGCAGACCCTCACCAGGGGATTCTGTAGAGGAATAGCATCCGCCACCCCAAAACCCCAATCCTCTCTGACGAAAACTTCAGCAGTTAAATCACTGATGGTCTGCTCATGCGCATAACGAAAAATGCCCGTAAGGGGTTACATCAATTTCGAAATTAGCCCCAGGGCCACGATACGGACACTTTAACTCGGAAACAACGCTACATCCCCCAATCTGACTTGTCCTTGCACTGAATTGCCATGAATATTCTTTTAAAACCTCACAATATCGGGTCAGCACTCCCAACATAACCCATACAACCCAAAAACAGTCACTTCTCTTCTGCGCATGCGCAATCTACTCGCGGCTAAAAGTCCTTTCAAAATAACACACCTTACAAAAAACTCCGATTCTCCAACACTAGTGGTTCGGAAGATATCGCATCTTCAATCTACACATGCGCAGACCCTCATCAGGGATCTGGATTCTATGGAGGAATAGCATCCGCCACCCCAAAACCCCAATCCTCTCTGACGAAAACTACAGCAGTTAAATGACTTCTCATCTGCGCATGCGCACAACGAAAAATGTCCGGAAAGGGCAGCATGAACCTCAAAAAAATAGGTTTCGGCATTTTAAGCAAAGTATTTCGCAAAATAGTAGTAATTTTTTTATTTTTTTCATGTCACGTGATCTTCACGAAATTTTGCATAAGTGTTTGCATTGGTCTTTTGCATCTAACTACTGAGTTTCAATTTAATCAGATCAGTATTTTTCGAGTTATCCTGAAAACAAAATTTTAAAATTTTTGAAATTTTTTTTTGCTATTTTAGGGCCGTCCGATCAAAACAAAACTTCGCAGGCATATAAAGGTCATGATTCTACAATTTGCTGCCAAATTTCAGAAAGCTCGAGTGATTGGTTCCGGAAATATTCATTAAAAACGTTTTGACTAAAAACGGCCTTAACTCCGAAACCGCTCGGTGGATTTCGCCCGTTAACGAACTTGTCCGAGATATTTACGCTACAAAACTACCCTGCAAATTTCAACGCTCTAAGTCGTTCCGTTCAAGAGTTATCGTGCTAACGGCCGGCCGGCCGGCCGGACCGGACGGACAGAATTGAGTTTGACCTCGAATTCTTCATCAGGAAGTCGAACCTAATCGTTTGAGACCATTTTCGGAAAAAAATTCGAAAAATACAGACATTGTGACGAAATGATAGCACGCTGTTCCTTGCGGAACACGCGCGCAAAAACAGTCCAGAATAGCAATGTTCCTGTAAGGTTATGAAATGTTACAGATTGGCTTATAGATGAAAGCAGAATAGCACCATAAATAAATACTGTATTCCCAGTATCGAGTAATGTAATTCTGACAGCACTCATTTATTCTGGAAATATTCCAAAGAATGGCACTCGGGCATCAAAATTCCTGATAATTAGGCATTCCAGCGTATTGCCTAAAGGCGAGCGTACTTAGGCCAGGCGCGCACATACGATTTCTTGTCGTGCGACTGAATAATCGTGATCGCAAAGAAAGCAATTTCAAAATGATTGATGATAGTTTAATCGAAACATGTAACAACATGGATTTTACTGAAACCGCTTGTGTGGTAGCTCTACTATATATTACGAGCCAAATCAAGGAAACGGCGCAAAAAGCAGTATTGGGTGCATCCAGTGATAAGTCAAAGGCTGTTAAAAGGGCAATTTACAAAATTTATACCGACTTAAGAAACCATCCTAGTAAATGTTTTCAATACCATAGGATGAACTTCACCCTCTATGGTTTTTCTTTTACATTCCGGTCGATATACTCTTTCAATTGCGTATTATAAAGAGCATGTCTCTTTTCCATTCCTGCAATGATTTTATCTGTATCTAAAATACTATTTACGAGGTCATCCTCAGCGGGAGATTCGTTGTCGGACATTTTTTGGAGCTCTTGTTTCTCGGAACACAGGGCCTATCAATTTTCCCGAATGTTTGTAATTTTCGTTTTTTGGTCTTCTACGTTTTGGCTCGACTCACTGATCAAGAATCCATGGTCTAAATCGATTCTGTCCGGCGGTCCGTTAACACGATAACTATCGAAAGGAACGAGCTATAGACTCATTTTATAAAATACCTACTGTTCTAGAAAAAAGAGTATGATTGAATGCAAAATGACCAATGAAATAACCTCAGCTATCTTAGAATTATTATGCTTTTTTTTGTGATAAAATAATGCCCTTGGATAATCCATAATATGATGATGGAAATATATACATTGGTAAGTTAATCAAATTGGATTCCAAATATCTCCAGTAAAAACAAAACTGTAATATTAGCTAAGTTTCAATTGATATAATATAATTTTCAGCGTAGATTTGAGGAATGAATATCTCGGATAAGTTTATTATAGGTTAGAATCTGTCTGGTGGTTACGGATTAACAATTTTTGGCACTCTGATTTGAATTCAATTTCTTTCATGATGCAGTTCTGTCATAAGAATCCATTGATATCATTCCCAACTTGACTTCGGCAGCAACTAAATCACGATTGAATTGTCGCAAGTGCGGGCAGGTTCATTGATGTACGTTTAACTCATTTCAATTTGCGACAATCGCGCGCCGCATCAAAAATGGGACTGGTTGCATCTGTTTAGTCGCTGCGATTATTTGGTCGTATATGCGCGCATTCGTATTTAACAGTATGTGTTCCATTTTTGCGACTAAACGATCGCATGACAGAAAATCGCATGTGCGCACCTAGTCTTACTTGTGCAACAGCGCAAGCATTAAAAACCCGATTACAGCCTCAGTGTGTACCTGTTTTTCGACGGTGCCGCTCCTCACCAAGTATTTGTTGTCTGTCTTAGTCCTGACTTCACGTCAGTGCTTTTCTTGAATTTTATTTTTTCTTCGCTGTAGACACTAAAATGGCTTAGTTGTTCAATAATTTGGTTTGTGAGTTTGATGTGATTGCCTTGACTGAGACCTGGTTACACGATGATGTCGAGAGTGCAGAGTTGATTCCGACAGAATATGAAGTCCATAGGAAAGTTTTACTTGGTCAACAAAACGAGGGAAGGTGGTGTGTTACTTGCTATTAGAGGATGTTTTCGATCCCAGAATTGGGATTCTTCAGCAATTGACATTTCATTTCCAATGATTAGCTTTCTTGTTGAGAAAGTGCTTCTTGCACATAAAATTGTATATTTTCCAACTTCAACAGGGTGATTTTTTGAAACCGTACATCGGGAGAATATAGAGATTGAAATTTTGGTGTTGGTCAAAGTACGGTGTGATCTTTCTAATGAAAATATTTTCAAGATGGCTCCACTTCCTGAAATACCAGAAGTCGACACATACACTCTAATTTCAAATACGACTAAGCTATCATCAGTATTCCCTATACCCAACTGCATCCGTTCTTCAGATATTTCAACCTTACGAATATTTTTTTACATTTGTAACGTGACAATGAACAATATGTTCATTAATGATCCACTTGAGTTAGTCTCTTGCGGAAGGCTTTGTTTTGCTGATGACTCGAAATTGTTCTCTATCATAAGGAACACCGTTTATTGAGTCAACCTTCAGGTGTAGTTGATGTTGATGTTGAGTTGGTGTGAAAAATATGGATGAAACTTAAAAAACCGATAGAGAAATCACTGCCAAAAATGTATACACCAGATTTCCAATCCAAACACAGTTCTATTGGTATTCTTCAGAATTCCATTGGAAATCCATTAATGCCGTTGCTTTCAATTCCATTGAAAGCTACGGCATTCTATTGGGATTCCATTGCAATACAAGGAATTCCATAGGAATTCATGGAATTCTATTGAATTTCACAAAAACCGAAAAATTCAAGACCGACTGATGAACATTTGACAGATTTGTATTCGGGAATTCGATGTTTCCCTTTAGTATCGTTGAAATTTTCAGTGTAGGTGTGAAATGATTCCGTAGTAATACCTTCAGAATCCGATCTTTGGACAAAAAAATTACTCATAGTAAAATTCAAGTTATTTTCCTCCTATCTTCGGCAATACTTGTTTGGTGTCTCGATATTCTTAGAAAGCACTGAAGTGAAGTCGGTCTGTTTTAGCCCACTTGCTCACATTCAACCCGAATCAGTCAACATAAAGAAGCACACCAAAGCTGTCTGACCTCATGTCAGTGCTTTTCAATTTTATCATCCCAAATGTCGGTGATTTAGGAATTTTTGAGTGAAAATGGTCTCAAAGGGTTCGACGCACTGATTAAGAAGAATTTGCCACGATAATGGAAAGAGAAATTGAAATTTTCAGGCTAGGTGGCGCATCCAAATGCGACGGACAAGTTCGTTAATGAGCGAAATCGTCCAAACGGTTTCCGAGTACAAATCTTGTTTTACAACAATACAGATTCGAACTTGGTCATTAGTTGTAGAATGCCGACATACTTATGCGAAATTTCGTGAGGATAGGATCACTAGAAAATTTCTAGAAACTGTCTGTCCGACATTGCTGAAAAAAGTTCCAAATCTGAACACGATCAGATCTAAATTGTTGGAGATTCGAGCGGCCTCGGGTGAGTTCAGTAGTTGGATGGATGACCAAGATAACTTTGGGATGGGACAGTGCTCGTGAATGGGTAGAATAGGCCAAACGGTTTTGGAATTATACTCATCTTAAATTTTGTTTAATTTCCTAAATAACACAAAAAATACAAATCCGATCTTATTAATAACTGGCAATTACTTTTAGAATGCCGACGCACTATTTTTTGCGAAATTTCTTAATATGCTATCACTAGAAAAAAAATTAAATTTTTGTTTTCAAAAATAATATTTTCTGAGCTACTTCGTTAGCAATTTTGCCCTGTTTATTTAGTTCCCAGATTAGATCCATTAACATTAACCACCGACACTAATTTCACATTTCTCCCTTGAGGTTATGATACTGATTATTTCCACTTTTTGAGGAAACCACTACTATTGTCACAAGGCACACTTTTTGTGAATCCACCTTTTATAATTATCTGTGGTTCATTTCAAGCTATATCCGCTTACCTTAAAATCATCGCCGAATAACAGCACGAAGAGTGACTAGAGTCATCGACAAAAAAGAAGTAAGAAACAAGCACTGACGTGAAGCCAGAAGCTTTTGCACGTATGTTCTATTGTCCATTCTTCTGTATTGGACACCTTTAATCGAATTTACCATGGTGAATTATGTTGTCCATTCTCCTGTATTAGACACTCTTAATTCGAATTTACCATGGTAAATTCGAAATTTACTATGGTAAATTCGAATTAAGTGTCCAATAGAGGAGAATGGACAACATAATTTACCGTAATACGATGTATTATAGAAATTTTGAAAAATCACATCTCCGAAAGTATTAGTATGGTAGAATTGAAAATGATATCAATGGATTCTTATGATGAAACTACATCTTAAAAAAAATTGAATTCAAAATTTGTAATTTATTTTGTTTCGTTACTCCGGAACCATCTGGCCGATTTTGCCCAATAACGAACTTAACCGAGATATTTATATCCCAAACCTACTCTTAAAATTTCAACTGTCTAGCTCATTCCGTTCGAGAGTTATCTTATTAACGGCCGACCGGACGGCTGGACAGAATCGATTTCGACTACGGATTCTTGATCAGTGAGTCGAACCAAATCGTTTAAGACCAATTTCAGCCAAAAATTCGAAAATTACAGATATTTCCGAGGAACAAGGGCGCCAAAAACGGAAATGTACCAATATTTGGCTTTTTATATCGTGAAGCTATTTTGAAAAAAATCAACCAACATGAAGTCAGGAGATCTTGCGCGCATATTCCCTAGAACATGTGCAGGAACCCAAAGCCATACGAGTTGACTTATTTGGACCATACATTTTTTTTAAAATTTGGTGACGTTATGGTTTACATAGGTATACGTCCTGGTAGGGCTAAGGGGATTCTAAGGTAACAGACATTCGCGCTTCAAAATACACAACAGGTGGTGATATTTTTAACAAATAACGATGAACGATCAGTGATGCTTGGGCCCTCTTACCTCAAAGAAAAACGAACGTAGTAAATAGACAAAGTACGTAATTGCAACGCCTTCATGAAAATAGGCTTCCTATCGAATTATCAAAATACGAAGATCTACAACGTATTGAACGCACTTTGCTGAAAGAATATCGTGATTTTTATGACAACTTGTCATTTCAGTTCTAATTTCATATGGTGAAAATTTGGTTTCAATGAAAAGCTGCTAATTCTTTAAATTGGGGGCTTTAACCCCTTCTTAGAAGCGAAAACCTGCTAACTCATAATTTTCAGTATGAAAATGATAATACGACTTATCTTTTATATTTATTTATAGTTGAAAAGAACTAAAAAATGTAATTTTAAGACAAATTTTCGATAAAAACTTGATGATTTGAATTTCTGCGTAGTCATAATGTTCTATTGTAAAATTGTGTTCAATGGAGTTGGCAGGTTTACACTTTTCACTGACGATATCGTGAATTGAATAGGAATAAAGTATTTACTTAATCTAAGGTAACAAATTTATTGATTGGGAAATACATGCTCGCCTTCACAAGCTGTTGAGTCGGCAGCACACAATTGCAGATACTTGTATTGTGGGTTGCTGATTGATCAAATGTCTTGAAAGTGGAAGTAAAACCCCACGTGTGATTTCCACTTTTTTGGAAATTCGCACAAATATTTATAAATGCTGAAAATCTGCGTATTCAGCAGTACGAATTAGAACTCTCGCCGCTGAAAACATTGATTTTGACATTCGCAGATTCAATAGTGATTTCCGCTCAACATCGCATTTATTTTGAAACATTACTGAATGCGAAAAATACTGATACCTATACATAGATAATTTAGGTATATTTAGAATAAGTTCAAGAATCTAGTTCAGTTGGATGAAGAATGGTGTGGCTCTATGGGGGGATCCCTCCAGGCCTTTGGAAGAACCAGTAGACACCACATCATCAGCTGTTAAGGTAAGACGTTTTATACTCAGTTTCTTTCTAACAGGTATTTTTTGAATTGGTTGTCTGCTATTCATCGCATTATTCTTTACAATACAGTCCTTACTAGCTCTACGTAGATATTACGGTAAAGCACTTACATTTTTGGTCTTTTCTGCCTCTTTTCAAGGTGATATTTGATTTTGTGATTATTGCAGGTTTAATTCTTCCACAAGTCTGCTTCTTATTGGTTATTGATTTTCTCGCGGCTGGATGGTTGCTGGACGCATTCATTTTCGAAAACTACTTGGAAAACGCACCAAATAAAATAAATCAGTTTTCCTAAGAAAATACTGATGTCAACTCAATCGATAATTCTTCATTGTAGAATTATTCTTCTTTGGAATTTCATACTCCGCCATTTCCTTCGAATGCTTTGAGAATTAAAAGAGTGCAAGTGCACTTGATTCACTCAATTAGTAATTTTACGCATATAGTGAATCAGACTTCAGAATAGTCTCTGATTTATCCGCAAGACGCTTGAGCAGACCATTTCCGTTGTTCGCTCGTCGACGAAAGATGAACAATACCAAAATATTTTCGGTCTGTAAATAGATTGTTCAAATAAAAAAAATTATATCTCAAATTAATATCGCAACGCACTCGCTTATTCTGTCTTTGTTAGATGAAGACAAATACCTTCCATGGCTATGGCCGAACGAAGCAGGCAATGCGACGAAACCAGATATCCTTTGCATCAAAAGGTACCACCATTGGCCAGACTTAAATTAGGACAAAATTTTAAGCAGTCTACACAGCCCCCCATAGTCACTAAAACTGTGACCAAGTAGGCAAAGTGGGAAAAAATTTTATTTGGAATTTGTTATGTAAAAAAAATTTTTTTTTGTTACTCCGAAACCATCTGTCCGATTTTGCCCAATAACGAACTTAGCCGAGATATTTATCTGCCAAACCTATTCTGATAATTTCAACTCTCTAGCTCATTCCGTTCGAGAGTTATCGTGCCTGCGGCCGGCCGGACAGTATGAATTTCGACCACGGATTCTTGATCAGTGAGTCGAACCAAATCGTTTAAGACTATTTTCATCGAAAAATTCGAAAATTACAGACATTTGGGCAAATTTATAAGCACTCAGTCCTGAGGAACTAGAGTGCCAAAAAAAGCACTGACGTGAAGTCAGTGCTCTTTGGCTCGCGTGTTCACGGTGGCTAATTTGAATTGAGTGATGAGTACTTCAAGCTCAGTGGATTGAGCGAGCCGAAGATCTACCCGAAGGATAGTGGACACCATTCACTGCCGGTTCAAAAATTATCAGTGCTGTATCTGAGCTGCCATAAGGATAGAGTAACAATGTTGAAAAACAACACAACTGACTCTCCTTAGTTGCACAAGCTCGTAGAAGATTCTGAGGGATCTCCTTGGGAAAGCACGCGCGCCAAAGCAGATTGACTCCACGTCAATGCTTTTTTACACTCTTTCTTTCATTTTTAAATCAATCTGCATTTGGCGCGCGTGCTATAAACATGATTATGATCATAGAAGAAGAAAATTCAAGAAAAAATAGAATTCACAACTATAAAAACGGATGCCAATATGAATTATAATTAACGGGCAACTTTTATTGCCCCTAAATCCCAATGATTTGAAAATTTCGTATCTATCTGAACATCTGGAGAAATGTTTTCTCTTGTGTTCCTTGTAGTGAAGATGCGAACAATTATTGTATACATCTGTGAAACTACGTATAATAAAACTGTTAAAGAGCTATTCGATGTTTCGAAAAGTGTTATAAGGAATACGCCAAGAACACCCTCAATGATCTACCCACTGGGAAGGTATTCTTTGAAAACTATACCAAATTGTTCAATTCTATTAAAAAATATATCGACATTCATAGCCTATTTAAAACATCAACAAAACCTTCGAAATATTGGAAAGCTGAGTTTGAAGAATATTTGCTGTTAGAAAGAGCAAATAGGAATCGAAATATTTTACAGTGGAGGAGAGTGATGAAAAAGTTCTTCTTACACTTTCCAAGATGGCCGATGATTTATTAATGGCTACTTCCGTACCTGTTGAAATATTATTTTCCACAGCAGGTATGATCATGGCAAAAACACGTACATAATTGAAATATGATGTGATGCAAGAGTGATTATGTTTGAATTCATGGTCATCGAGTAATTTAAAAGTTGAAATTATCAGTGTTTAAAATTAAAAAATTGGTTCCAGCACTGACGTGGAGTCAGAAGCTTTTGCGCGTATGTTCTATTGTCCATTCTTCTGTATTGGACACCCTTAATCGAATTTACCATGGTTAATTATGTTGTCCATTCTCCTGTATTGGACACTTAATTTGAATTTACCATGGTAAATTCGAAATAAGAGTGTCCAATATAGGAGAATGGACAACATAATTAACCATGGTAAATTCGATTAAGGGTGTCCAATACAGACGAATGGACAATAGAACATACGCGCAAAAGCTTCTGACTTCACGTCAGTGCTTGAACCAATTTTTTTTTCGTGATTTTTTTTTAATTTTCTAGGGGTGCGGTTCTTAAATTATTTTTTTCGTCATTTTTTTCAAATTTTCTAGGGGTACGGTTCTTACAAAATTTTAAACACGTCTTTATGTGGATTTTCTACTACTAGTTACCAAGCTTCAATTCAATCGAATCTTTATTTTTTTAGTTATCAAGGAAATAATATTCCAGGTGGATATAACTCGGAAACCGTTAAACCGATTATGCCCAAAAACAAACCCAACTCTCCTTTTCGGATACGCAACCTACCCTGAAAATTACATGTCCCTATCTTCTTTCGTTCGAAAGTTATCGAGGCAACGGTCATCCATTTACTGAACTCACACAAGAATGCTCGAATCTCCAACAATATTCAACCGATTGTGTTAAAACTTGAAACTTGGCAGTAGAGTTAGGTTATGAACGCTCTTGCAAAATTTCAGCAATTTCGAACGGATAGTTACTGATATATAGAATTTTTTTTTTTATTTTCAATGATTTATTAAAAATTTTCTACAAATGCTATCCTCACCAAATTATGCAAACATTTTCGCGTTGGCATTCTACAACTAATAACCAAGTTTGAATTCAATCAATTTAGTATTTTTTGAGTTAATGAGGAAAAAAAAAACTACCAAATTTCAGAAAATTTCAGATGGCTATAACTCTGAAACCGTTTGGTCGATTATGCTCATAAACAAACTCAAATGTCGCATTCAGATGCACAACCTAACCTGAAATTTTCAAGCCGCTATCTCTTTCCGTTCTCAGGTTATCGTGACAGCAAAAATATTTTTTAATAATTTTTTTAAAATTTTCTAGCCTCACGATTCGCCCAAAATTTCACGAACGTGCTTAGGTTCATATTCTACAACTACTCACCAAGTTTCAATTCGATCGGATTTATATTGGTTGAAAACAAAATTATTACTCGGAAACCACTGGGTCGATTATGCCCATTAACGAACTTGTCCGTCGTATTGCGATGCGCCATCCACCCTGAAAATTTCAAGTCGCTAGCTCTTTTCGTTCTCAAATTATCGTGGCAACGGACGGCCGGCCGGACAGAATCAAATTTGACCTCGAATTCTTCATTGGGGAGTCGAACTGAATCGTTTGAGACCAATTTCGTCAAAAAATTCGAAAGTTACAGACATTTGGGCAAAACTATAACGCGATGTTCCCCAGAACATACGCGCAAAAATGATATGTACATGTATAAATATTTTTCTATAAGAGCGTAATCAATATAGCTTTACAAAATTATTCATTATTGTATTTCATTTCGTTTATATATTATAATATTTATTATCGTTATTCAGAATAATGCGAGACGAGAGGAGACAACTGATAACAAGAGGAGAACAAGACTTAAACGAGACTTAATTTTTTGATAATTGGCGAGAGCGGGACGAGATTTTTGCGCGTATGTTCTGGGGAACTTCGCGTTATAGTTTTGCCCAAATGTCTATAACTTTAGAATTTTTTGACGAAAATGATCTCAAACGATTTAGTTCGACTCCCCAATAAAGAATTCGAGGTCAAATTTGATTCTGTCCGGCCGGCCGTTGCCACGATAACTTGAAAACGAAAAAAGCTAGCGACTTGAAATTTTCAGGGTGGGTGGCGCATCCCAATACGACGAACAAGTTCGTTAATGGGCATAATCGGCCTAGTGGTTTCCGAGTAATAATTTTGTTTTCAACCAATATGAATCCGATCGAATTGAAACTTGGTGAGTAGTTGTAGAGTATGAACCTTAGCACGTTTGTGAAAGTTTGTGCGAATCGTATGGCTAGAAAATTTTAAAAAAATTATTAAAATATATTTTTGTTATCACGATAACTTGAGAACGGAAAGAGATAGCGGCTTGGAGTTTTCGATCGTATTGAAGCTTGGTAACTAGTAGTAGAAAATCATCATAAAGACGTGTTTAAAATTTTGTAAGAACCATACCCCTAGAAAATTTGAAAAATATTACGAAAAAAAAAATTTTAAGAACCGCACCCCAAAAAAATTTCAAAAAAATCACGAAAAAAAAATTGGTTCAAGCACTGACGTGAAGTCAGAAGCTTTTGCGCGTATGTTCTATTGTCCATTCTTCTGTATTGGACACCCTTATTCGAATTTACCATGGTAAATTATGTTGTCCATTCTCCTGTATTGGACACTCTTAATTCGAATTTACCATGGTAAATTCGAATTAATTACACTCTCAATTCGAATTTACCATGGTAAATTCGAATTAAGTGTCCCATACAGGAGAATGGACAACATAATTTACCATGGTAAATTCGATTAAGGGTGTCCAATACAGAAGAATGGACAATAGAACATACGCGCAAAAGCTTCCGACTTCACGTCAGTGCTTGAACGAATTTTATTTAAGATGCAGTTTCACCATAAAAATCCATTGATATCATTTTTAACTCCAACAAGCTAATACTTTCGGAGATATGATTTTTAGAAGTTTCAATAACGAATCGTTCTTCTATGTTTTCACAGATATCTATAATTATTGTATATAAGCCTTATTATATGATATGTGTTCATACTCGTACATGTCTTCCTGTTCTATAAGAGAGTCAAATTAATTTCAGCTATTTTAATTTGATTTCTTCCTTGGTGTAGTTCTCATTCTCAGATTGCTCATTTAATCTTGATAGATAAACTATTATTTGAATTGAATTTCCTTTATGATGCAGTTCTATCATAAGAATACATCGATATAGTTCCCAACTCTGAGAAACCAATACTTTCGGAGATTTAATTTGTCGATTTGAACAAGAGCGCCAGAAAGCTCCTGTCCACAGGGCTTGAACCAATTTTTTTTGTTGTGTTTGTTATTGTCAGGAGAAGGTTCTTATGACAGAAGAAATTTAAAAAATTGCGCATACAGGGTGTTTTTCTTTTAACGTCAATTGTAACTTGCAGTTTTTCACGCCAATCATACAATTTCTTTCAGTTGTGTTGAAAATATACTTTCGAGGCATACATCATTGAAAATAAACCATTAATATACATGGTGTTCTTTATAACACTGCACAATTGTACGCGATTGAAGTGGTTTGTGTCACAAACAAAGCATCAACTAAATAGGCACCTTGGATGGATTCTCATAATGTATTTGTCCGAAATTGTCATACAGGGTGTTTTTCTCTTAATTTCAATTGCAACTTGCTGTTTTTCACGCCAATCGTACGATTTCATTCAATTGTGTTAAAAATTATACTTTCTAGGCATACATCATTGAAAATAAACCATTACTATACAGGGTGTTCTTTATATCACGGCACAATTGTACACAACTAAAGTGATTTGAGCCACTAACAAAGCATTAACTACATAAATGGGTATCTTGGATGGATTCTCAAAATGTAACAATTTTGTTTTTCCTTTGATGTATGGACATGGCGCATGGACAATAATTATACGTCGCATGTTCGCGCGTCAGAAAGCCGTCATAATTGTTTATTTACGGACCACAAAATAAAACAAAAAATATAGTTTATCAGAAAGCTTTAAATTGATAAAGATACTGTATCATAACTGTCTGTCAAAAACAAATTGAAACCTTATTAATAGTATTTCAGGAAAACTCTGTTTTGTAAGTAAGCAACATAATGTGCAATTAATCGAAAATAATAATAAAACTTCATTCATACCGAGCATTTTTTTTATTGACTTAGGCGGTGCGAAGTTCGCCGGGCCAGCTAGTTCAGAATAAAAATGAATTTTTGTCGATTTATCGTACAGGGTGAGAAAATAGATACTTCATTGGAAAATAATCTTTTTGTGCGCATGTTCTAGGGAACGGCGTGCTATCATTTTGCGCAAACGCCGGCCAGCCGGCCGTCCGTTGCCACGATAACTTGAGAACGGAAAGAGATATCGACTTGAGTTCGTTTATGGGTGTAATCGGCTAACTGTTTCCGAGTACAACGTTTGTTTTCGAACAATACAAAACCGTTCTAATTGAAACTTGGTAGTTAGTTGCAGAATACCAACACAAATATTTGTAGGGAATCTCGTTTCGGACCTCAAATCGCGACAAAATCGATGGTCGAAAAGCAGAGTGATGGATGCACGCTCCAAAGTAGGACTTGCTCTCGAGTTTATGTCGAAAGATCGATCCGCTCAATAAAATATGTGGGGTTTTCCTTTTCGAAATTTCCATATTCGAAATTGACGTGAGGAAAGCTGGTATTTTCCGACCAATCAAAAAATTCGACATCTGTCAGGTTGAATTAGAATGGGCGAGGTTTTAAAGTTTTCACGAGAAGTATGCCGATACGGACTATTTTCGGAAAGGAATCTAGGCAAAAGGTGAAGACTAGGGATAAAAACCGTCGAATAATATGTAACATGATCACATTTTCCAGAAATTAGAAAGCCGAAAAATATGAAATCTGAAAAAAGGTTAAAAGTAATCAAATTCATTAATACACCCCTTTCATCGCAGATTCTACATACAGCTAATGTAGAGCATGAAGCTGAAGGGCTCACTTCCAGTAGCCGTAACTTTTCTTTTTATTTTTTTGAACGCATGTTCTGGGAACAACTTGCTATCATTTTGCCATAGATGTCTGTAACGTTCGAAAATGGGCTCAATGATTAGGTTCGACTCTCTAATAAAGAATTCGAGATCAAATTTGATTATCTCTGGCCGGCCGTTGCTACTATAACTTGAGAACGGAAAGAGATAGCGATTTGCAATTTTAGGGTAGGTGGAGCGTACAAATACCACGGAAAAGTTCGTCAATGGGCATAATCGGCCTAACGGTTTCCGAGTACTAACTTTGTCTTCAACCAATACAGATCCGATTGAATTGAAGCTTGGTTACTAGTTCTAGAATGCTACTATAAAGACGTAAGTATGTCAAATTTTGCGAGGATCGTATCACTAAAAAATTTAAAATGAATGGTTAATCAATATTATATATCTCAAGATAACTTGAGATCGGAAAGACAAAGAGACCTGCAATTTTTAGGGTAGGTTGCGAATCGGAATGCGTCATTTGACTTTGTTAATAGGCATAATCGGCTAATATATTTTGGAATTATATTTATCTGAAATTTGGTTCTTATTTCCTCAATTACTCAAAAAAATACTAATTCGATCCTAATAGAACATGGTAATTTGTTGAAGAAAGCCGACGCGTAATTTTCCTGCGAAATTCCAAGAATCACTTGAAAAATTAAAAGAATCATTGAAATATATTGAAAAAAATTCTATATATAAAAAAAATCGTTTAAGCACTGACGTGAAGTCAGGAGCTTTTTTTACTGAAGGACGGCGACTGCATCGATTGTTTTATTCAATTCCTCTGTCCTCACATTCCTCATCACATACAAAACTTGGGGTAATAAGTACACAGTCTAAAAAAACCGGATTGAGGCATCAGATGATAGTTCCATGGAGCCGAGTATCAGAAGTATTGGATAAGTTACCCAATGGAACTTCTGAAGACGTTAGAGAAGTTCAGAGAACGTTTCTACTGGGTCAACTGCAAGGATGGTGTAAGGAATGGTACCACAAGTGTAAATTATGTGCGGACGGAGCGAGAGGAAGTCGCAGAGCACCGATGAGGAAATATAATGTAGGCAGCCCTTTAGAACGAGTGGCTATCGATGTTTCCTGAAACTGAGGATGTAAACAAGTACATATTGGTAGCAATGGACTACTACACGAAATGCGTCTAAGCTTATGCCATCCAAAATGAAAAAGCCGCTACAGTTGCAGATGTAGTGATCAAGCAGATGTTAAGTTTTGGAGTACTACTGGAGCTACACTCTGACCAAGGAAGATACTTCGTATCCAATCTGTTTCAGAATGTAAGCAAACTGTTGGGAATTCGGAAAACGAGGACAACTGTTCTCCATCCGCAGTCAGACGCCATGGTCGAGTGCATGAATAGGCCTGTGGGGAAATAACTCGACAAGGTAGTCTCCGACCATCAAAGAGACTGGGACAAGTACTTGCATCTGTTCACGATAGCTTACAGATCATCTGCACGGAAATTGACAGAGAGACCCCAACATGTGTAACGTTCGGCCGAGAGATACAGTTGTCATGCGATCTGGATGTGAACCAGGTGGAGAGAAAGCTGGAGAAGAATATGTCAGAGATTATCTCCAGATGGCAAGTGATCGCATGAAAACTCGTTAGGTTACCAAAGTGAGTGAAGGAGAATTCAACGGGGGTGATCTGGTATGGTTGTTTAACCCGCAGAAGTAACGAGGCTTATCACCCAAGTTGCAGAGAGATTGGGAAGGCTCATGTAGAAGAAGAGTGGTAAATTCGAATGGTTTGGCGTCGCATAAAGCTGATTAGGACGCACAAGAAGACACTCAGTTAAGAAGAGCCATTACTCAAAAAGCGAACCTCGACATTACTTTCGACAACTTTATGTGTAACTATGGGGAAATTGAAAGCGAGATCAGTTTTCTGCCCCAGAATACTATTCACTAGCCAACTGTGTAGCAGAAGACCTGCGTATGTCCAGAGGCATAGCCTTCGTATTCAGGAAGAAGTTTGATCGTATACTGGAATCGGTCGGACTGCAACCTGCACATGGGAAGACGTTGAAGTTAGCTGACCATCAACGCTACATGTTTTTCTTTTGTAACTAAGAAGTTTTACCATGAGAAGCCAAGTTACCGGAACTTATGGACGCTCTGTTGAGTCTGAGACAGGAAATAACAAAGCATATGGTCAAAAGCTGGCTTTGTCAAAATTAGGTTGTGGCTTGGATCAACTGGACTGGAAAATTGTTCGGAATATTTTAGAAGTGGTTTTTCATGGAAACGGATTGCAGATCCTGGTATGCAGTTAGAATTCAGTAAGTCCTTGGAGAAAAATTAAGAGTTATTGAAATTAGACTTGAAAGAACAAATTAGATTTGTTGGCCATGGAAAAAAAGATGGATGACAACTTGAAGTTGATGTCAGACAACTGTTTGAGATTAGAAGATGGGGGTGGACGAAAACTGAAAACCTAAAAAATATTGCCGTTGTTATCGCAGAGTAGGCCGAGATACTAAAAAACTATACTATTATTATCCAAGAAAGATTATGTGAACTAACGGGTAGATAAATGGAGAGTAGAGTCAATGTTGATCATGCTCTGAAGATGGAGAGTAAAGTTCAAACAGCTCGGATGAAGATCCAACCTCCCACATTCGATGGAAATACACCATGGCCAAAATACCAAAAGCAATCGAAATTAGAGCTGTTATTAATGCCTGTTTTAAATGGGAGAAAGCGGTAACAGATTCTTCATCTTAGACAAAGTCTTCTCTTTCTGCTGTCAACCTTGTTAATAACTTAGCAATATTGGCAAATCCTAAGAAAAGCAAAAGTGATAATAAGTACACAGTCCAAGAAAACCTCACACCTGGTCCTTATCTTTTGGTTCTGGGCACTCTTTTACTGCCTTTATTTTATCTGGATCCGCACTAATGCCAGTTTCTGATACGATGTGTCCTAAGTATTTTACTTCCTTCCTGAAGATGTGACATTCTTTGGACTCAATTTAAGATTTGCACTATGCATTTTCCCGAAAATCCCTCTCAGGTTCTAAAGATATTCCTCATATGAACTTCCGGTGACAATTACGTCGTCTAGATAAAAAGGACCTGCCTTCCACGATAATCCTCGTAAAATGGATTTCATTAATCTTTCGAAGAAGCAGGTGCATTACAAAGTCCGAATGGCATCCCATTGAACTGTTTCGAACCAAAAAGTGTGTCTAACGTATCATAAATTCTTGAAATAGGGTAGCAGTCCTTCTTGGTGAATTGATTCAACTGTCGGTAGTCGACATAATATCTGGTGCTACCACCTTTCTTCTTTACCAAGACTACAGGTGAAGCTCGAGGACTATCATATGGCTCTATAACTCCTTGTTCTTACATCACTTTCATGATTTTCCTGCTTCTCCTTGCCTTGCCAATTGGAGTCTTCTTGGGTGCTGTCATGAGGACCGGTAAATTTCTGTATTAATAAGATGTTTTACGACACAAGTTCCTCCATTTGAGTATCATCGGTAGCAAACGCGTCACAGTATAATCACAGTATAACAGTTTCCTTACCACCTGAATCCAGACTTTCACATGAAAATGTCAGCATATCGATCAATTGTATAGAACACTTCTGTTTTGCAGAAACCTGTTCTCCTGTGTCACGAATATATCCCGTAACACAAGACACTGCACTACATTCTCGCAGAATCGTGCTCTTTTTCAGGATCACTGGATACATGTTAGTATTTAGTATCCTCACAGATACTTCGTTTCTTATGTTAACTAGGGTTTTTCCTACCAGTAGTCCTTTTCTAGGGTTATTGTCGTATCCGGGTTCCATGATACTAATACGGCCATTCTGTAGGTCTCCGTTCCGACATTCCTACAGCAAACTTTCTGTTTGACTAGGTAATGTTACGTCTTGGGTTAGCAAAACCTGAAGCGTGGCTTCTTCCCGTGAACGGAATGGAATCTTTACACTTTCAATTCTTGAAACATCATTTTTCATGTCCAACTGGAAACTGTATTTCTTTGTCACATGTATTCCTTATATTATTTCTTTCGTGATATCTGCCACCAGAACTTGATGTTCAAACGACATGTACCCAATCATCACGGCCACTTCTTTCCTTCCATGTATAGGAACATATTCCCCTGTTGCTGTGCGTAAACGGATCATCGCCGGTAAAATCTCTCTAATTCCACTTTGTCAGGTCTCCCGATGGTCCTGGTTGGACCTGTATCTACCAGCAATTTTACTGGACGCCCACTAATCGTACCATCGACAAAATACTAGAAGACTGTATTACTACCTGGATCATTACTTGATCGATCAAATTGACATAGTGGGTCGGTTTATGCCCCTTCTTACCAACCCATTTCAGTTTTCGTCGGCGAAAATGTTATTTCACCGCAATTTCAGCACCTAGGTCCTTTACAGTGTTGTTCTTTGGACAGATGTTCTTGAAACATTCGGCGCAACATTTCCTCAATATTTTTCGTGGTTTCTGGCTCGTCTAAGGTGCATGGGACGTTACTATTACTTCTTTGCGATGCATGTTCCTCCGCCTTAAACTCCAGTGCATGGACCAGAGCATCATCCAGGGTTTTAGGTCGAGCCATACGTAATATTTGTTGGGTGTCTGTATCTCTCAATCCACCTACGAAGGTCTGAATAGCAACCTGTTCCAGGAAACTATCTGGTACTGTAGAATGTGCCAATCTCACCAAACGTGCTATATCTGTCTCGAACTACTGCAAGTTTTTTACAGGTTTGAGTGGACGACGCTTAATTTGTGCGTGATACACTTGCTGGAGATGTGCATGACCATATCTTATCTGAAGCCTAGTTATCAAGGTTTAATGGCTACGTTGCTGGCTTACCGGCATTGTTTGGAGGACATTGAGACCGTTGGTTTTTCTTCTTCGTTCCATCTATTGGAGTAAGCTACGGACAAAATTGCTTCTGGTATGTTCATCATGGTGTACTTCCGTCAAAAGTGGTTGGATGGATCTTCATCCGAGCTGTTTCAACTTTACTCTTCAGAGGATTTTCAACATTGACTATGAGGATGATCAACATTGTTCTATCATTCAGTTTACGCGCGCGCTTCGATTTTTACGGGTTTTCAAGTCGATTGCGCTCCGCCAACGCACGGCACGCCACGATCTCCTGTCGGTTTTTCAACGCTCCGCTTTATAGGTTCGTTGTTCTAATTGGGAGGGCATTGAGAGATTTTTTTTCCACGCGCGTTCGTTACAAAAATATGAGCGTGTATTTGATCAAAATACACATTGTACTAATTATTTTTTTCGCCAAAGATGGGGTTCGATAGTTGAACGAACATGGTTTCATGAAACTATCATTGCTTCCCTTAAAAAAAAACGTCGGCAAACGAATCAATACTATGTAAAAAATAATTCACCATTATGACAATCATCCTTTGAAGAAAAGAAAATTTTCGATGTTTCAACGAGAATAGATAATTGATTTAACGAAATTCGTTTTTGCGCGCGTGTTCCTCAAGGAACAGCGTACTACCATTTTGCCACAATGTCTGTATTTTTCGAACGGTCTCAAACGAGTGATTAATAATCCGATTTCAAATTCAATACTGTCGTCCGGTCCGTCCGGACCTTAGCACGATAACTCTCGAATAAAAGGAGTTAGAGGATTGAAATTGGCAGGGTAGGTTCGGAGCGTAAATATCTCGGACAAGTTATTAACGGGCGAAATCCTCGAAGCATTCGAAACTGCTTCGAGGGCCATTTTTAGTTAAAATATTTTTATGAATATTTCTGGAACCGATAACGCGATCTATCTGAAATTTTGCATCAACTTCTAAAATCATGACCATTCTATGCATGTGAAGTTTTGTATAGATCGGATGGCTATAAAGTGGAAAAACAATTTTCAAAAATTATAAAATTTTAATTCCACAATAACTCGAAAAATACTGATCTGATTGAATTGAAACTCAGTAATTAGTTTAAAAAAAAAACGAAGCAAACACTTTTGTAAAATTTAGTGAGGATCACAGGCATGAAAAAAATCAAAAAATCACTACTATTTTGCGAAATATTTTGCTTGAATTTCCGAAACCTTTTTTTTAAGTTCATGCTGCCCCTTTCGGCCATTTTTGGTGCTCTTGTTTCCCGGAACAGAGTGCTCATCAATTTGCCCAAATGTCTGTAATATTCGAATTTTTGGCTGAAAATGTTCTTGAACGATTTGGTTTGACTCACTGATCAAGAATTCGTGGTTGAAATCGATTCTGTCCGGCCGTCGTTAATACGATAACTCTCGAACAGAATGAGCTAGACAATTGAAATTTTTAGAGTAGGTTTGAGGGATAAATATCTCGGTAAAGTTCGTTATTGGGCAAAATCAGTCTAATAGTTTCGGATTAACGCAAACAAATATTTTTTTTACACTACAACTTTTGAATTCAAATTTTTTTACGATGCAGTTTCATCATAAGAATCCATTGTTATCATTTTCAACTCTTCACTAATACTTTCTGAGATATGATGTTTCAAAGTTTCAATAATACATCGTAAGTTATATGTATTCTCAGAATGTGAACACAGAATCTGTCTGTGTTCACTATTCATAAATGTCATCTTTTCTAGTTATTAGAGATTGTCAATTCGTAGTTTGAAAATTTTCTCTATTGGAAAGCGAGTATTCGATCCTTGAATTTGTGGATATATACAAGACTGTTTTGATGCAGTTTATGGAGGCAATAGGAAAGAAGAACATAATGGAATCATCAAAAGAAATTACTGTTCGTTGACCACTGAGGTTAATATTACCTTTTACTTCCTTAAGTAGTGAGACATGTTCCTATATACAGCATTTACATAATGTTGCTAGCAAAAAAATACTTAAATATAGATCTAAATTTGTGTATCAAACATTTTTCTTGAGTTAAGGTTTATATAATACAGAAAAGAATGTGTTAGTGGTATGAACTATTACATTTTAAATTATGAAAAGAGGTTAGTATTTTATTAATATATTTTAAACTAGTGAAATAATTTGTTCGTAATCCACTACCTACTCAAATATCAGGAAAAATGGACAATCTGCTATGATTGTCTCCAGCCTTGCTCTAGACATTTCGATGATACTTTCCTTAGGTATTTCGAGTTGTGAAAACTATGCACCGAGTCTAAGTTGCCACAACCCATTCCATGAGGTTGAATCATTGCAGATTGCTCATTTAATCTTGATAAATAAATTTAATGACAACTTTCGGAGTATTAAGGCATTGAAGCAATGTAGATTGCCCTTATTTTTAAAAGATAATTTTTGAAACACTTTTTTTGAACGACACTTTTTTTAAATTTAATTTCTTTCATTATGCAGTTCTATCATAGGAAGCCATTGATATAATTCCCAACTCTGAGAAACCAATACTTTCGGAGATATAATTTGTCTGTTTGAACAAGAGCGCCAAAAAGCTCCTGTTCACAGGGCTTGAACCAATTTTTCTTTATGCGAATGCGCATATGAGAAGTGATTCAACTGATGGAGTTGTTGTCTGGTGACATTCTGGTAATTCACTAATTTTATTAGACTTCAAATCCAGCATTAGCTCCGTGCCATTTCTTTTTTTTGAAAAGGTCGGAATGCCAACACAGTTTTTTTCTTCTCTTCCTTTCGGAGCTTGCCATTAACATAGCCGCACCACTCATCACTAAAAGTGCGTAGTTCTGCTCGCGCGACAGCCACATGACTGAACCGAATGCTCGTTCGCGGGTTCCATATGGATCGTGGGAGGTTTGTTCAAACAACAAATGCAACGAGCAGCGAACGCGCGGCGCGCGCGCGCTGCTCGTTCGCCGCGCTGCGCGCTAATGTATACGCACTTTTATATTATACAATCAAGCGGTTAGTTCTAGCTCTCGATTCCTCAAGGGCATTCCGGTTGTTTCCACGTAGCTCTGGAATAGTCAGGGGCGTCTCCAGGCATGCTCGTCACAACATTATTGGAAAAGTTTGGCTTTGCCCAATGTGGTTGGAATGTCTGGTTCAATTTGTTTGGGTTCCGTTCTAGGAAGTTTTTGATATTTGTAGATTGACTTCTGGAGTACGATATGACGAATCCTGTATGAACGTGAAATATGTATATATTTACATGGTTAGCCATGTTTGGAATAGGAAGTGCCCGAGATATATCCTCTCTGAGTTTATACCGTGTTCAAAATAGAATCTACAAAATCTTTCTGCTTGCACGATTCCAAAGGTTTCTCATATTCGAAGAACTATCAAAACAAAATGGTGGTGCTGCGAAAGCTACGATCGAAAATAGAAGACAATTGATCCATTTTCAGAAAGAAATTATATATTTATTCATTAATATTATTAGATATAAAAAAATTCATAATCTGAAATTCTCAGCCTTGATTGGGGTATATTAAGAATCGTTAGTTAGTGACAAATTGTTCACTAGATGATTTGATGCAGGTATGTTAAAATATTTTACATTAGGATTCCATGAAACCGGATATGAATTTATGATTTTTTGCAAACCCATACATACTACTGAATGATCCAATGACGGTGAGCTTTGCTTAGAATAGAATAAATCGAAACCAAACTATCGTGCATCTCTGAATTTACATCTAAATTTCATCGGTGTGGAATTTTCACTGATAAGCAGTTTTAAATCTCTATTCATGATCGACAAAAATATATTCACAACCTACTTGATTACCTAAATGTCTTTATGAGATCACGAAATATTCAAATAGAAAATCGATAATCGTGACAATCTTTAAATGGACCAGTTCTATAACGAGAAACCTGTTCGAAGGATTGCCAGACCACGAATCTTGGGAAAAATATTGAAAAAATATCGATTTGAGTGTTCTCAAAATTACAGGTTCGAATACTGTTGATTTATAGTTATGATACGGTTGATAGTGCATTGGAAGTTATGCTTTCCAACTTATTTAATTTAATTTATCATTGAAAAAATATTTAATCTTATGTTTCATCGATTGATTAATTCAGTCATAGGCATGCCAAATCTTGATGTATTTTATAAAAGTAATTAGATATGTATGTTTCACTACCGAAAGGTATATCTCAATACATTTGTTTATTCTTAAATGAACTATTTCGATCAAATTAATATATAATAATATATAACATAAACATACGCGATAATTTTTGAAACCGAAAAAAATTAAAGTAGAATGAAACCCATTGTAAAAGGAAGAGAATATAACAGAAATGATAGGAAAAATAATATACGGGCGATCTGAGGTCGGGAAGGGAAAGGGGATGAGTTTTTAAGGGTAAAAAACGGTTAATCACGATTTCCCCAAAACTACAAGTCCTATGGAAAAAAGTTAAATCGCAAAGTTTTAGGTAATAAAATGATCTACAACTTTTATAGTCACACTTTTTTCACATAACCTCAAAATTTATGTGTGAAATTCAAATAACCACGTTTGTTTTTTAATTTCTATCTTTTACAATTTTTTTTTGTCACCAAATTTGGTAAAACTTACCTTTTCATGACCCAAATACACTGTAATTTTTAGGATTTAATTTTTTTTCACCTTTATTTGACTTAATATCGATAAATAAAAACCAATTTTCAATCAAAAATTCTCACGTCAAAATATCTGCTTTATTGAAAAAGTAGGTGGACTTTTTGTTCGTTGAAACATCTACTTTCTGATAGTCTAAAAAAAATATACATTACCATGGTAAATTCTCTCAGAAAATGCTAAGGTCATAAAGTTAATATTTAATAAGACACTAACAATATTTTGATAAAGTTGTATAATCTTCTCTAAATTATATGCGTAGATGCCTATTTATTGCTATTTTAATATAACTCATACACCTGAGTGACCTACGTAAAATTTTAGCCCATCAAAAGTTATTTCATAGAGAATTGCGCAAAGGGCTATTAGTGTCTGGTCCTTACTGCCTCTTATTTCGTAGCATTTTATGAGAAAATTTACCATAGTAATGTATATTTTTTTCAGGCCATCAGAAAGTAGAGATTCCAACGAACAAAACGCCCACCTACTTTTTTGAAAAAGCAGATATTTTGACATGAGAATTTTTTATTGCAAATTAGGATGCTTTTTCGATATTAAGTCAAATTAAGGTGAAAAAAAAATTTTAAATCCAAAAAATTACAGTGTATTTGGGGCAATACAAAGTAAGTTTTTACTAAATTTGGTAAAAAAAAAATTTTTGTAAAAGATGAAAGTTAAAAACCAAAAAACGTGGTTATTTGAATTTTTCACATAAATATTGAGGTTATGTAAAAAAAGTGTACAAAAAAGTTGTAGATCGTTTTTACCTACAACTTTGCCATTTAACTCTTTTCCATAGGACTTGTAGTTTTAGCGGAAATCGAGACAAACCGTTTTTTACCCTTAAAAACTCACCCCTTCCCCTTCCCGAACTCAGATCACCCGTAAATTATTTTTCCTATCATTTTTGTTATATTCTCTTCCTTGTCCAATGGGTTTCATTCTACTATCATATTTTTTCACTTTTTACCATGTTTGAAGGCTTCGACCCTGGTCTATATGACCCAACGCATTCTAAGTCAGCGCTGATGTGTAAATTCCGCCACACTGCACTACTGTACGAAGCTGATGTCATAGTGAAGCTATCGCAAAATAGATCACGCCACTATGACATTAAATTAAGGCGAAAATATGTATAGGTTAGGCTTACCCTAAATTACACTTATTCCAGTGTACCTTAATCTGAAAATTTGAGAAAAGTTAGGAGCTCTTGTCCTCATGTTCCATTTCTATTCACTCTGGATTGAGCTGAAATTCGGTACTCGATTGTAAAATGGTGGGTCGAACTTATGTGAGGAATTTCAGCTAATTCTGACGCGTAGTTTCTGAAATACAAGAATTTTTAAGAAATAAATTTTCAAATTTTTTTGAACATTGGGCAAAATGATAGCATGCTGTTACCCAGAATATGCGCGCCAGAACGAAATCAAGAAGTGGTATTTATGTGTGATCATATCTGTATGTTGTATATTGGGTTGCGTTCGAATATTAACTTCGTAAAGTGTTATTTACTAAATATCGTTCTAAAACCGAAAAGTTGTGTATATTATACTATGAGACTGTCGTTCGAAAATATCACAGTATTTGGCCCCGAGTTAACTCTCATAACGCTACAAAATAGCCGGGTTAATCTCCACAAAATGGACAATACTCATGGGACGGAAAATCTCTTATTTTTCGTCTCACTGAGTATATTTTATGTTCTGTGAGTACTCAAGTTGAGGTAATTCAATAGTTTTATTACTGCTCACATGCTCACAATAATATTTATTATCAGAGTTGCATATAGGTGAAGAGTTAAAATCAACTATATGTTCTTTCTTTACCAACATAAGCTATTCCGATATCGGCACCTTCTCTCACTCGAACTCCAAATGAAAACCGGAACCGTTCAAATAATACATGAAGAATAGTCAACTACAGAGTAAATTCATCAAAACTTCAAAAAACTCTACTATACTCTGTGTAGTTATTATTCGAACGCGACCTTGAAGTATAAAAAAACCACCCTTTCCAATCACACTTAAGTTTCATAATGTTTTCCCATGTAAAAACTCAGTTATCGTTCAAATTGAAACAATATAATTTATGTTATGTAATTTATGTTAGGGGCTTGTATAATTACAAGCACCTAGCCTGAAAGAATGCAATGGTATTTTAATAAGAACAATGTAAAATTGACACAGGTATTTTAGGTCCTAGTGGAATCTTTAGGAGAGGAATTTTTTTGCTGCACTATTTCAATAATTTATTACGCAAGTAAAATAAATGAAAACCCTTATGATTATGTAGATAGATACAATCATTAATAAAAGATATTGGAAAATAATTAGCGAATTGCAATAAATTGGCAGTTTAATTAAAAAGAATGCTAATTTTGGCAACCATATTTCAAAACTACGCGAACGACTGAGGGTAGAAAGTTACATACGACTTGGATGAACCACAATAAAACTAACAATTTGCCCGAATGTTATATCAACACGGTCAGTAATACCCGAGAAATTATATATCACAAATTTTCACCCTATAGAATGAACAGATCACAATGAGCAGCTTAAATATCCGATAATATGGAGATTCTCACTTACATCAACATCTATTACCGTTTTCTCTCAACGTTTCAGATACATACGAGTACGTAATAAGTAGTAGATAATAAATAATCTGTAAAATCCCTGCAATTCTTCTAAAATTTTAACCATCTGTCATGAATTTCAATTTCTAGGACTTCAATTTAATATTCGTTGGGGAAGTGGAGAAGCACCCCGACCTTTATAATTATAAACACCAGGGAGGGATATTCGAAGGGGGATGCTAATGAAAAGGAGTAAAAAAATTTAGTAATTGTTCGGGAGTTTAATAGTTATACTCCCAAGAACTTGAGATAACTCAAACCAAAAACCCAAAAATCTAAGACCTCGTGGTTGGTCAAATATGTTGTATGTTTCATTGGATTATGTCATTGTATTTGGTTTATCTAGAAGGAATTGTACGTATTTCTTTTAGAAAAGTGCGTAAATTATATTTATATTCGAAAAGGCGTGAAACAAATATCATTTGCTTGTTTTATTTTACAACTGAGTATTTAATGCATATGCAATTGTAAAAATTATGTTAATAAAGTTTGATTGTTGATTGTTTATGAAGTTTTGTTTCATTTTGAAGCATATTTCCTTTCGAATCATTCTTAATTTCGAAAATAGATAATAAACTTTCTGAAAATTCAAAATTGACAGAACCACAGACCATCATTGTAATTCTATCGTAAAATGACATATACTTCAACAAGCGGACACCCCCAAGGACCATGACGGAATATTACCACTTACTTTTACTCTCTCTAATTTATGGTATAAATATGAATACTGTTGCGCACAGTTTACAAGGAAGGAAACCCTTCTTATATTATATTCTGTGGCCGTAACCCCCAAGTAGGGAAGTAAGGTTTCGTGGAGTGTAAATATTATGCGCTCCGATGAATTTCTGGCTTGAATGAATTTTATTCTGTGATCCTAAGACTGAACGATAAAGCAACTCCCTGAATGACTAATCGCTGAAATTCCGATCGTGTCAAACATATTCTGGTCAACCCGTGTGCGTCGGCTCTAACATATAACGTGTTATTGTAACATATCATCTCTGAAGATGGCGACATCACTCCCGAAACCTTTGTCACATGATAAAATTCGTATAGTTACTACAAGAGTATAGTTACTCGTGTGTTAAGAATTGGTCCACAAAGAGCTCAAACCAGGTTATTGTCAAATGAAACAATAATGCAACAAAACCCATCACAGTGTTCGATAGATAGTGCGAATTCAAAAATTGCATTCCTTCCTTAGATGTTTTCAGTAAATAATCCGATTATTCCTACACCCACTCGGTTTGTAGGAATCCCACATATTCTGATCAAAATCTACATAGTAATTGTCATGAATATCCGGCAGAAATAATTTTTCTCTATATTTTACATCGATTCTAAAAATATCCCCATCGCTTTCAATTACATACGCAAAATTTCCATAAGCCCTTCAGAGAATAGCAACCCTAAGCTTATCTTCTTCTCATCCGGGCTATTACCGAAAAACATACTTTCTGATATATAACTTTCAGATCAGCAAAGTACTTAATATACGAATATGAATTTGAGTTAGAAAAGCTGAACTTTATACAGCAATAGCCGTATTGTACCTGATGAAATTTGTCACCGAATGAAAGTCGACCATTACAGTTTTGTTCATGCACAACTTTCAACCCCTTTCAACCCCCTCACGCCCCCCCCCCGAATTTTTTTCTCAATTGAAGGGTTCGAAGGTGTTGAAAGTTGTGCATGAACAAAACTGTAATGGTCAACTTTCAACCCCCTCACCCCCCCCATTTTTTTCTCCATTAAAGGGTTCGTAGGGGTTGAAAGTTGTGCATGAATAAAACTGTAATGGTCGACTTTCATTCGGTGACAAATTTCATCAGGAACCATCGTCTCAAAGTAAATGAGCCATGACAAAGTGCACATACTGAAAATTTTTTTCTTGAACATTTCTGCACGCCTGTAAAGAAGATACAAAGACCTTGCCAAAAATGTACCATACGACCCACTTCTCTTATTCAAGAAATTTAGAGGGTCAATGTATAGTCTAATTTAATCTATTGAATCCGCTGGATATTTTTATTTCATAAACTGTCATGAATGTAAGGAATATTATTATTTATATAAATGAACAAACATATTAACTGTCGTCTAATGAAATATAGGGAAATTGTTCATGGTGAAATATAACTTTCAAAAGTTATTGTTCAAACTATTGAAAAATGACTTAATTTTAATCTTCATATCCATATTCTGAATCAGTTTCTTCATCATGAGAAAGGATCTCATCATCTGCTGCATCGGTTACTATAATGGGAAATTTAAATTATGAAAACAGATTTCTTACATTTAAAGTTAATTCTAAAACTATGCAGGGTCTGCGGCCGACAAACCGACACGGTCAAGGAGCTGATAGGGTACCATTAGGATGTCACACTTCCTGTTGTTAAACTGTCCTCCGGGTCTTCTGATGGTAGTTAGGGATGGTTTAAGCAAAGGGTGGGTTTCCTCATTTTGCAAATATTTTAGAGACCAGTTGAGATAGAGCAATGAAATTTGACGGTTTGAGTAAGCAGCTCGAGTAAATTGAAACACTAGTGAAATAAGTTTTCATAACCCCCACTACAAAAAATAATAGGAACGGGGAGGGGGGGTTGGTTGGGAGTGGTACTTTTTAAAATAAATGATTTTTTTCGACGGTAACATACCAATAATGAATTAGATTCCAAAACCGTGATCTTTTACCTTTCATTTTGTGTATCGTTGATACTTGGAGCTCAAGCGGTTAGAAAGATGTTTTCAAAACGAATACACAACATTTTCGACAATGGGGTAGAGCACAACCTACAGATCGGTGTTTTCCAGCTTCCCATTACCATATTGAGATTTTTTCTCTCGTGAGTACATAAAACGTATGCATTCCGCGAATACCAAATATTCTGTGTCCATGATATTTTGTTATTTTTACAAGCCTTGAAAATGTTTCAATATAATATGGAAATGGGAAGCTGGAAAGCGCCGATCTGTATGTAGTGCTTCACCCCGTTATCGAAAATGTTGTGTGTTCGTGACATACTTTTGATAACATCTTTGTAGCCGCTTCTGCCCCAAGTATCAACGATACACCAGATGAAAGTAGAAGATCACAGTTTTAGAATCTAATTTATTATTAGTATGTTACCATGGAAAAAAATCATTAATTTTAAAAAGTGATATTGGTCTCTAAGATATTTGCAAAATAAGGAAACTCACCCCTGGATTAAACCATCCACAACTTCCTTCAGTTTAGTCAGGATAGTTCAGGATAGTTTAGCAACAGTAAGTGTGACACCCTAAAGGTATCCCTTCACCTCCTTGCCCGGGTCGGTGTGGCGGCCTCGGACCCTGTATAATTACCTGAAGAATTCTCGATCAAATCGCTGACGAGACATAGCAGTTGATCTCCATCAAACCATTTAAACATGAAAGAGGTTTCTTGATTCACCCAACCATACCCTGAAGGTGTCAATGTTGTTTTTGAGAAGCGTTTTTCCAAATACTCGAAATATAATGCTCCCAAAAACTGTTGATACAATTCGCTCTCACAAGAAGGCATAGCGCTTGCGTCGAAACCTATGGTTGCTCAGATCTCCAACTATATAGGTCCGATCGTCTTGAAAATTATTGTAATGTTAGGTTCCCAAGTCTCTCGCAAAATTTCAGCGATATCGGACGGATAGTTTCTGAGATATAGAATTTTTTTCAATGATTTTTCCTTAATTTTCTATAGGGACGCTATCCTCACGGAATTCCGCAAAAATTTGCACCTCGGCTTTCCACAACTAATTATTATGCTTGGTAGTGGATCGGATTACTATTTTTTGAGTTATTAACGAAATAACAACAAAATTTCAGATGGTTATAATCCAAAACTGCTCGGCAGATATTAACATACTCAAATGTTGCATTCGGATGCGCAATCTACCCTAAAAATTGCAAGTGGCTATCTCTTTCCGTTTTCAAGTTATCGTGGGATAAATAATATTATTTAATTATTTAATAATATTTTTTAAATTTTCTAGTGATACGATCCCCACTGAATTTCACCCACGTCTTTGTGTTGTTGTTCTACAAATATTCACCAAGTTTCAATTCGATCGGATTCTTTATTTGTTGAAAACGAAATTAATACTCGGAATACGAACTTGTCCGTCACATTCGAAGATGCCACCTACCCTGAAAATTTCAAGTCGCTATCTGTTTCCGTTCGGAAGTAATCGTGTCAACATCCAGCCGGCCGGCCGGAGAGAATCATATTTGACCTAGAATCCTTCATCACTGAGTCGAACCTAATCGTTTCAGATCAATTTCAGCAAAAATACTGAACATTGCAGACAATGATAGCACGCTGTTCCCCAGAACATGCGTGCAAAAATGCCATCATGATATTAAAGTTCTGAGATTTGATAAGTCCAGACCAGATTCATTTCTTTTCAAATTGTCATACTAGGACATAGAATTTGGGGAAATTGGAGTTCGAAAGAGAAAACCCAAAACTCCAATTGTTTCGAAGAAAGCCCACTCACAAAAAATAGCGATTGAACGAAGAGATATCATATCTGGCAAATTTATTTAGATATTTTTAATTCGTTTCTTGAACTGTTTTTGCGCGTATGTTCTGGGGAACATCGCGTTATTATTTTTCCAAATATCTGTAATTTTCGAATTTTTCGCCGAAGATGGTCTCAAACGATTGAGTTCGACTCCCTGATGAAGAATTCGAGGTCAAATTTGATTCTGTCGGTCCGGCCGGCCACGATAAGTTGAGAACGGAAAGAACTAGCGACTTGAAATTTTCAGGGTAGGTGGCGCATCCCAATATGACGGACAAGTTCGTTAATGGGCATAATCGGCCTAATGGTTTCTGAGTAATAATTTTGTTTTCAACCAATATAAATCCAATCGAATTGAAATTTGGTGAATAGTTGTATAATATAAACCTAAGCACGTCTGTGAAATTTTGTGATAATCGTATCACTAGAAAATTAAGAAAAATATATTAAAAAATATTGTTTATGACACGATAACCTGAGAACGGATAGAGATCGTGACTTGAAATTTTCAGGTTAGGTTGTGCATCTGAATGCGACATTTGAATTTCTCCATAGGTATAAGCGGCCAAACGGTTTTGGAATTATACCCATCTGAAATTTGGTTGTGTTTTGCTCAATAACTCGAAAAATACAAAACTGATATAATACAAACATGGTTATTAGTTGTAGATTGCCAACGCGAAAATTCTTGCGGAATTTCGTGAGGATGGTATAACTAGAAAATTTCAAAAAAATCATTGAACATAATTGAAAAATAATCTATATATCATAAACTATTCGTCCGGCATCGCTAAAATTTTGCGAGAGCCTTCAGAACCAAACTCTACTACAAAGTTCCAAGTTTGAACATGATCGGATCCATATTGTTGGAGAACTGAGCAGCCTTTTGTTCGGTAACTGGATGGGAATCGTTGTATTTTTGCGAGAACCTTCAAAACCGTGACATTCATGGTTTTAAGGTTGGAGGATGACATATTTTCTCATCACAAATCTATGGGAGATGATAGCCCTACATTAGGTTCCTGTAGCGGTCAGACGTGGTTATGAAAGAGATCCTCCTTAGGAGGAGGCAACTAAATATTGAAGTGATTTCTATGAACAAGAGTGAATATCTTTGAGAAATTGAGAAGGCAATTCTCCTTCAAGAGATCCATGCGCCTGCAGAGGAGTATATTTGTGAGAGGGGACTTTTCAAAGGTTATATATTATTTTTAATATGATGACGCTGAAATTTTTCTGAAGGCTTCAAAACTTAACTTTAAATTAACCACACTTTCTGATCTTGTGAGGTGAGAGGCTCATTTGTCGATATTAAATCTCGTGATGGGTAGAGAGGCATTTTGGGCCCGTTTTTCTATCACTAATGAGAATATATCTTCATGTTTCACCTCAACACCTTTAGATCTATCAATGGGCATTTATTGGTTAAGAATAAATAATTGAATATTACGGGAATTCAATTGAATTCCATTCAATATGTTAGTAACTAAACTTATAATTTTCTTTATCTACTCCTATTAAATAATATATTCATTATTCAATTGCTTTCATTCAATTAATAGTATCTATAAACAAACACCGTGAGTAATAATAACTCACCGCTATAACTCATTACTATTCGTGGAATTATTCACCAGTTGAATATCAAGGTGGGTCTGTGCTTCTGTCACCTGAATCATTTTGACGTTTTGAAATAGAGTTGATACCTAATTACCGTGAATATTTTGCTGAAAACGATGAATTCTGATAGTGAAGATGAATTATTATGTGCACCTCCAGAAATAAGAGAAGCAGCTAATGTCACCATACAGAATTTATTTCCGAAAGATCTCAAAACAAGTATAAAGTTGTATACAAATTACAAATATTTTCAAGATTGGTGTAGCGGCAAAAACAAGTCATCGTTTACAGTGAATGTTCTTTGGCACATTTCAGTGAACTCAGCACCGTCTGTATGGACTTCCTGCTCCATGCCAAGAAGCACACTCAACATAAATAATGGAATCAATATAGATAATTATTTAAAATTACGTGCGTTTCTTAAACGTCAATCAGAGAAACATATAGCTAAAAAGGCAGAAAGTTTTACGCCAGAACAAGTAAATGATTTCATAAATGTAGATCCTGATCAGAAATATCTGGCAACAAAGGTAGTAGATCTCATAATAATTCAATCGTTTTCATCATCTAGTTAATATCATAATTTATTTTAGATTTTGTATTTATTGTTATAGTCGTAGATAAAGTATAGTATTCAACTTGCGGTAATGGCCATAACTCACTTGATGAATTACAGCACTCGCCTCCGGCTCGCGCTGCAAACTTCATCTGCGTGAGTTATGACTTACATTACCGCTCGTTAAATAATATACTATTACTTTGATTATTTAAATATGACATCAATTCCAGTAATATTTTAGAATAATTATGTATTCTTCTCCCAAAGAAGAATTGAAGGTAGACAATGTGTTAATTTTTTCATTATTGCATTCTATCCTGACTTTACGATAAAAAAAATTGGTTCAGGCACTGACTTGAAGTCAGGAGTTTTTGCGCGTATGTTCTATTGTCCATTCTCCTGTATTGGACACTCTTAATCGAATTTACCATGGTGAATTCAATTGTCTATTCTCCTGTATTGGACACTCTCAATCGAATTCACCATGGTACATTCGATATTGATATTATTGATATTTTTCTCTTCTTGGCGCTCTTGCTTATCAATTTTCCCAAATGTAATTTTAAATTTTTTTGTTGAAAATGGTCGTTATTGGGCAAAATTGGCCAGATTTAATTTGATTTCTTCCATGGTGCAGTTCTCATTCTCATGATTGCTCATTTAATCTTGATAAATAAACTATCATTTGAATTGAACTTCCTTTATGATGCAGTTCTATCATATGAATACATTGATATAATTCCCAACTCTGAGAAACCAATACTTTCGGAGATATAATTTGTCTGTTTGAACTATGGGCATTTATTGGTTAAGAATAAATAATTGAATATTACAGGAATTCAATTGAATTCCATTCAATATGTTAGTAACTAAACTTATAATTTTCTTTACTTTGATTATTTAAATATGACATCAATTCCAGTAATATTTTAGAATAATTATGTATTCTTCTTCCAAAGAAGAATTGAAGGTAGACAATGTGATAATTTTTTCATTATTGCATTCTATCCTGACTTTACGATAAAAAAATTGGTTCAAGCACTGACGTGAAGTCAGTAGTTTTTGCGCGTATGTTATATTGTCCATTCTCCTGTATTGGACACTCTTAATCGAATTTACCATGGTGAATTCTATTGTCTATTCTCCTGTATTGGACACTCTCAATCGAATTCACCATGGTACATTCGATATTGATATTACTGATATTTTTCTCTTCTTGGCGCTCTTGCTTATCAATTTTCCCAAATGTAATTTTAAAATTTTTTGATGAAAATGGTCTTCGACGAAAATGGTGATAATATAATATATGATATGATTATGATAATACGATAATTCTCGAACGGAATGCGCTAGACAGTTGAAAGTTTCAGAGTAGATTTGGGACATAAATATCTCGGCTAAGTTCGTTATTGGCCAAAATCGGCCAGATGGTTTCAGAGTGACAAAAATAATTTTTTTTTACATTACAAATTTCAAATTAAATTTTTTGAAAGATGCAGTTTTACCGTTAGAATCCATTGATAAATATCATAAATCGTATGTTTTCACAGAATGCTATGATTATTCTATCTATGAATTATTATATGATCTGTGTTGATACATGTCAACTTATTTTCCTGAGACATGTCATTTCAAATTCATTTCAGCTATCGTAGAATTATGAGGATTATAATATGATATCATTGTGAATAGCTGTCTGCTCGAAAATTATTTTCCTCCCTCTTGGAAGGTGGCGGAGGTTATACCTATACCTAAGAAAGAGGTGGTGACGGATTTCAAGGATTTGAGACCGATAAGCATACTCCCTACTCTCTCAAAGATACTTGAATATATTATGAACAAGCAAATAAACAAACATCTTCATGACTCAAATTTTTTTCCTGGTTTTCAGTCTGGTTTCAGACGGGGACACGGCTGTGGTACGTTGCTACTTGACCTCACCGATGACATTTTGTCTGGTATAGATAATGATCAGCTAACTCTCCTTGTCTTGCTAGATTTCAGTCGAGCTTTTGACTGCATCAATCATAAAATTTTGCTTTCAATCTGCCACTTCCTTGGATTTTCTCGGGATGCGGTATCTATGGTGAAGAGTTTCCTATCGGATAGGTCGCAGCTGGTGAGAGTGGGAGGTAATGTATCTAGTTTTGCACTGAGCTTGTCGCGAGGTGTACCCCAGGGATCTATATTGGGACCACTATTGTTTAGTTTGTATACTTCTGCCTTTGGAGACTATATCACTGACTGCAAGTTAATGGCCTTCGCCGATGACACTCAACTCAGCCACACTTTCTCACCTACTGAAGTTCGGGAAGCAGTTCAAGTTATGAATTCAAATTTAGAGAGAATATTTCAGCTCTCTAAGCGATATGATCTGAACCTTATTCAGAGAAAACTGAGGTTATTTTGTTCGGTCCTAGTGAGTCGTGTGCTTCTAACCTTCCGTGTATTCACTTGAGTGTGAATAATTCACCTTTAGAGGTCGTTACTGAGGTGAAGAATCTTGGACTCAATTTGGATAATTCCTTCCGTTTCAGATCATATGTTTCCAAGATAATTGGCCGGGCTGTTTGTGCATTACGTAGTTTGTACCCTTGCAGGGCTTCTCTTTCCACTAGTATAAAGGTCAAATTATGTGAATCGTTAGTTCTTTCCCATTTTAATTACTGTCTTCCCGTGTATGGTCCTTGTCTTGACAGTTCTGACCTATATCGTGTGCAGAAGATTCAAAACTCCTGTATAAGGTTCATTTACGGTATGAGGAAGTATGATAGGGTGAGTCATAAGCTCGGTGAGTTGAATTGGTTGAACATGAAGCATAGAATATATCTGCAGGTTGCAAGTCTTACTCACTCTGTTATATGTTCCTCCCAGCCGGAATATTTGCGAAAGAAAATAGTTCTGTCCAGGCAGAGACATGATGCTAATCTGAGAAACTATCATAATTTTAATATAACAGCTCCTCGCCACCGAAAAGCAATATTTGAAAGGTCGTTCAAATACAACTCATTCAAGATATACAATTTGATACCAGTGGATTTTAAAAGCTTAAAAGTTGCTCCCTTCAGACGAAGGGTACATCGATGGCTGATGTTCCGGCAGAGTTAGTTACCGGGTTTATTTTTTTTTTCCCGCTGCGACTTCCCGCTGCATTGTGGTTGTAGTATTTCCCTTGCATTAGTTTAATATTTGCATTGTTACAGGAAATTCTAATTTTAAGATTTTTTTTTTGTTGGATAATATATATATTTTCTTTTTTTTTTCTCTGTAAATCATACGATATAAGTAACGTGTGGGTTTCTTGTTACTTTAATTGACTTATTTTCATCTTTTTTTTGTTTTTTTTTAATGTTCTATTTCACTCACTTGTGATGCGAATTATATTGGAGTTAAATAAGCAGAATCTGTTTACAGATTTCTGGATTTCGCTCCACAAATTCTATACTTTTTGTATTTTTGCTCGTTTTAATCTGAATAAAGTTGTTATTATTATTATTATTATTATTATTATTATTATATCAGAAACAAAACCTGTCTCTGATGATATCATACATTTTGGGTGATATTTTAATGCCCATAGTCAATCCATATGATGATGTGAATGGTAATGGTGAGTTCATAATATTGAGTTCAGCATATCTCCAGTTAAAACAAAACTGGAATATTGGCTAATGTTTCAATTGATATAATATAATTTTCAGATGGATTCCAAGAATATATCGTTCATCATAGATTTGAGGAATAAATATCTCGGATGAGTTCGTGTTGGGTAGAATTGGTCTATTGGTTTTGGATTAATAATTTTTGGCACTCTTGTTGAATTTGAATTCTTTTATGATGTTTGAATTTAATTTCAGTTATGATGAAGTTCTATAATAAGAATCCATTGATATATTTCCCAACTCTTACCAATAATACTTTCGGAGATTGAATTTGTCAAAGTTTGAAAAAGAGTGCCGAAGCTCCTGTTCACAGGGCTTTCCCACTTTTTATAATATTTATGTTGTATTTGCCATGAAATAACGGAGATAAATGCAATAGAACAAGTTCTTTATTACTTCATTCTATACTATAATAAACCAAAAGAAATCAAGGAACACCACAAGAAAAACGACACAAAATCTAAAAGGGGGGGTAGTTGGGGGATTCTTCATGATATTACGTCTAAATTGTAATTTTAAATCTGAAAGACAACAAAAATCAATAAGATCATGTGTTCCACAAATTATTGCTCGCTTGAAATTGCAATCTGGTTCGAAATAAATATTTGTTTGAAATAAATATTTGTTTGACATGTCACCTTTCTTGCGGGGTTGCGATGTGTTAAATAAATTGAAAAAAAAAAATTTTTTCCTGTTTATTCCCACTCTATGTTGCTTCATTGCACTTAAAGAATTGTTCACTTTTTCATATATGTGACAGAGATATTGCCCAATAGAATTAGTTATGTCAGTCAACCTAATCAAAGAACACTCCTTTTTTGCTGATAAACTATCACATAATTCATTGCCACCATCTGTATGCAAATTGGACCATCATTCAAGAGCTGCAAATGCACACAATAAGTTTTTCACGTCTAGAAGACCATTAGCAGACGCCCGTGCGCAAACTTTCAATCAGATATATACAGCTATCCCCAATTAACATGGTATTTTTGACCACATGAATTAATTGATGCTGGAAAAATTAATTTCGTCACTTTTTTTACATGCGGAACTCTAATCTGATAATGGCTAGTAACGATCACTTTCAGGACAACTGGAACATCGATAATGTAAATGTATTTTCGTATGAGCAGTTTTTTTTAATAGGCAAATAACAAAATAGGTTCTATGGGCGTGGTCCCTCGTGCTCATAGCAATTTGTATAGTGTTGGGTTGAAAATATCAATTAATTTATTTTATCTCCTACTAATGGTTCGAGAACGATCGAATTTATGCATCCGCTCTGGGTTGGCTAAACGCAATTACGGAGATATCGAAATCTAACGGTCATGTGAGATAACGTAAGAAAAATGACAAATAAAATCTTCACATGAACGGCGGTTTCGCGTTGTAAAATCCACTGATTGCTGTTTCATTTCTATGCTCGTGCATTCTGATATACCTGAGTTGGTGGTTTCTAGAACAGGTATTAAATGGTTTATTTTTGGTTTAATTCTCCCAAACTATGAAAATATCTATAAAATAAAAAATGTATTATTTTGTGAGTTACTTCTGCGTTAGAAACTCAAGATAATTTTTAGAAGCAATCGAATAATGTTGCAAAACAAACAATAACGAAAGATTGCTTGTGCAGAAGCAATTCACAAAATAATACATTTTTTATTTTATACATATTTTCGTTAAGTGTCTGACGAAGGAGTCTGATTCAGACTCCGAAACGTTACGAAATTTAATTGTTTCATCGTTGATGTAGTGTTGTTTGTTAGGTAACATTGTTCGATTTATTGCTTCTGACAAATATCTTGTGTTTATTACGCAGAAGCAATTCACAAAATAATACATTTTTATTTAACAGATATTTTTCAGAGTTTGAGAGGAAACCCATTTAATAATGAATGTACCCCCCACAGTATCCTTCAATGATTATTTATCCTTTACTGATTACTTAGGTATCTACAGGTTTCCCGCAACTAGTCAGCCATTTTTCACTGATACTAGCTGACCCACGCAACTTCGCCTGCGCCAAATCGGTTATTGCGGTTGCAATTTCATTTCCAAATGCAAAAAATCTTAAAAAAAAACCTAGAACCCGATTGCAGCGCCTCCTACCGGAACAATTGAATTTCCAAGTTATCCAGGGACCCACTCAAACACGTAATCCTAAAAAATTGCGAATACGAACTACCCACTCAAACGTATCTGGTTAAGAAAAGTGAGAAAAGGTGAGAAAGACAGGAGACCGGTTTCGTTCTCATCCCTACTCCGTGCTGTTTACTGGGAGGTGACACCGGTATAGTCTGGCAAATGAGTCTTGATCCAGAAAGACGCGGAAATTTTAAAAAATCTAGCACTAAGTATAGCAGGAATAAACTACCTTGATACTTTAATAAAAATAAATATTTTTTTTTAACAAAAATTTTAGCTTTGCCATAAGCTCAGGGAAATTTTAATCGAAATAGAGTGAAAAACATTCACGAAAAATACGGCGACTTGGTTTTGATAAGCTCTTTCTCTGGGACAACTTACCAAGTGATAATTGATCAGTTATCGAGCGGGATGAAAAATGATTAATTACTAAAATGACTATTAAAAATAGGGGTTGGTGATTGAAGGGTGAAAATTAAGGGTTGTATGTATTTTGTAATGCTACATTATAAAAAAATAAAAACAAAAAATTTCGTCCAAAAATTAAAAAAAATTTTCAAGGGTGAACAACCCTTATCACTAAGGGGTATGAAAAATAGATGTTGGCCGATTCTCTGATCTACTCAATATGCTCACAAAATTTCATGAGAATCGGTCAAACCGTTTCGGAGGAGTACGGGAACGAACATTGTGACACGAGAATTTTATAAGATGAAGGACCTATCTCATGTACTTAGAGATCTGAAGTCAAATGTTTTGGAGATACAGGATGAGTAAACTGTTTCTGCTGAGAATACAGTTGTCGATAACTCATGATTGGGTTGTTATTGGCCGCATGTTCTGCCAGGAACAGCTTGCCATCATTTTGCCCTGTCTGTATTTTTGGAATGTTTGATGAAAATGGAGTCAAACGATTGGGTTCGACTCACTGATGCATAATTCGGGGTCAATTCCAATTTCTGACAAAGGCACCAATTTGGTACAACATCAAAAACTAAAATGTAGCAAAAAAATTATGAATGTTAATGAATAAGATGTTCAAAGTGTTTACCGTGAACGCATTGGCAACATCCTTACCTCAAATAAAAATTTCTTCCAACATTATTCAACATCTCAGGAGTGATCATTTTCTATCTATCACATCGTGAAGGCAAATGAGTTTAGTATTATTGTATCTAATAAGATCTAGGAATATGCGAGGGGATATTCTAATGAACTAGCTGGCCCGGCGAACTGCGCACCGCCTAAGTTAATAAAAAAAATGCTCGGTATGAATGAAGTTT
Organism: Halyzia sedecimguttata; assembly: GCA_937662695.2. Lineage (NCBI taxonomy): Eukaryota > Metazoa > Arthropoda > Insecta > Coleoptera > Coccinellidae > Halyzia > Halyzia sedecimguttata. The sequence continues at coordinate 59,898,457 of OW569413.2, forward strand.
TATTATTATTTTCGATTTATTGCACATTATGTTGCTTACTCACAAAACAGAATTTTCCTGAAATACTGGCTATTTATAAGGTTTCAATTTGTTTTTGACAGACACACACAGTTATGATACAGTATGATACAGTCATTATCAATTTAATTCTGATAAACTATATTTTATGTTTTGTTTTGTGGTGCGTAAATAAACAAAGATGACGGTATTCTGACGCGCGAACATGCGACGTATAATTGTCCATGCTCCATGTCCACACATCAAATGAAAAACAAAATTGTTACATTATGAGAATCCATCCAAGGTGCCTATTTAGTTAATGCTTTGTTTGTGGCACAAACCACTTCAATCACTTACAATTGTGCCGTGAGAAAAAGAACACTCTGTATAGTAATGGTTTATTTTCAATGATGTATGCCTCGAAAGTATATTTTCTAACACAATTGAATGACATTATACGATTGGCGTGGAAAACAGCAAGTTGCAATTGACGTTAAAAGAAAATCACCCTGTATGAACATTACGGTCAAATACACCATGAGAATCCATTCAAGGTACCTATTTAGTTAACGCTTTCTTTGTGGCACGAATCACTTCAATCGCGTAAAATTTTGCCGTGATATAAAGAACACCCTGAATAGTATTGGTATAGTTTCATTCATGTAAGCCTCGAAAGTATAATTTTTAACACAATTGGATGAGATTGTACGATTGGCGTGTAAAACAGCAAGCTGCAATTGACGTTAAAAGAAAAACACCCTGCATGTCAATTTCGGACAAATACATTATAAGAATCCATCCAAGGTGCCTATTTAGTTAATGCTTTGTTTGTGGGACGATCCACTTCAATCACTTACAATTGTGCCGTGAGAAAAAGAACGCTCTGTATAGTAATGGTATATGTTCAATGATGTATGCCTTGAAAGTATACTTTTTAACACAATTGAATGAAAATGTACGATTGGCGTGAAAAACAGCAAGTTGCTTTTGACGTTAAAAGAAAAACACCCTGTATGGAAATTTCGGCCAAATATATTATGAGAATCCATCCAAGGTACCTATTTAGTTAATGCTTTATTTGTGGCACCAATCACTTCAATCACGTACGATTGTGCGGTGATATAAAGAACATCCTGTATAGTAATGGTTTATTTTCAATGATGTATGCCTCGAAAGTATAATTTTCAACACAATTGAATGAAATTGTACGATTGGCGTGAAAATCAGCAAGTTACTATTGACGTTAAAAGAAAACACCCTGTATGAAATTTTCGGACAGATACGACGTCAAAAGAAAAACACCCTGTAGGAAAATTTCAGAGAAATACATTTTGAGAATCCATCCAAGGTTTCTATTTAGTTAACGCTTTGTTTGTGGGACAATCCACTCCAATCACTTACAATTGTGCCGTGAGAAAAAGAACACACTGTATAGTAATGGTTTATTTTCAATGATGTATGCCTTGAAAGTATACTTGTTAACATAATTGAAAGAAATTGTACGATTGGCGTGAAAAACAGCAAGTTGCTATTGACGTTAAAAGAAAAACACCCTGTATGGAAATTTCGGACAAATATATTATGAGAATCCATCCAAGGTACCTATGTAGTTAATGCTTTATTTGTGGCACTAATCACTTCAATCACGTACAATTGTGCGGTGATATAAAGAACACCCTGTATAGTAATGGTGTATTTTCAATGATCTATGCCTCGAAAGTATAATTGTCAACACAATTGAATGGAATTGTACGATTGGCGTGAAAATCAGCAAGTTACTATTGACGTTAAAAGAAAAACACCCTGTATGAAAATTTCGGACAAATACGACGTCAAAAGAAAAACTCCCTGTAGGAAAATTTCAGAGAAATACATTTTGAGAATCCATCCAAGGTATCTATTTAAGTAATGCTTTGTTACAAATCACTTCAATCGCGTACAATTGTGCCGTGAGAAAAAGAACACTCTGTATAGTAATGGTTTATTTTCAATGATGTATGCCTCTAGAGCAGGAGTCACCAATTAGTTTCATTGGAGGTCCGTTCACAAAATCTGTATATCTGTCGCGGTCCGTTTGATAGCATCATGATGGGATAAGAATTTGACTAGCAGCTAATCTAAATGCAATTTCAATAATTAGTAAATAAAACTAAAAGTTATCTGAATTTTTATTATTAAGAATACATGTTTTCTGGAGAAAAGGTCCGCAAAAAAAAGGTTCGCGGTCCGCATCCGGACCGCGGTCCGCCATTTGGTGACCCCTGCTCTAGAGTGTATTTTTTCTAACATAATTGAATGAAAGTGTACGACTATGGCGTGAAAAAGAGCAAGTTACCATTGACATTCAAAGAAAAACACCCTGTAGACATTTTTATATTTATTCACTTTTTAAATCTTCCCTGGACTACCACAAATAATTCAAGACCAAAATTAGCCAAATCGGTTTAGCCGTTCTCGAGTATTAGCGAGACTAACGAACAGCAATTGATTTTTATATAATCTTCATATATATAAAAATGAATCGCAAAATGTGTTGGTAAGCGCATAACTCAACAGTGCCTGGACCAATTTTGCAAATTTTTTTTTTAATGTTCGTTGAAGTCCAAGGATGGTTTTTACGAGGAGAAAATTTCGAATAATTGCCGGGAAAACCCTAAAAACAGCCCTTTTCTTTTTTCCATACAAACGTTTTCTAACTAAAATGTAGAGTCCATTTGAAATTTATGGCTATTCAATAAAGTTGACGTTGGGGTTGGAGTTGTAGTTGGATTGGAGTTGGAAGTGGAGTTGGAGTTTGAGTTGGCGTTGAAGTTGGCGTTGTGGTTGGCGTTAGGATTGGAGTTGGCGTTGTAGTTGGGTTAAGAGTTGGTGTTGGAGTTGGCGTTGGGGTTGGAGTTGAAGTTGAAGTTGGAGTAGGCATTGTGGTTGGCATTGGTTATGGAGTTGGCGTTGGTTATGGAGTTGGCGTTGTAGTTGGAGTTGTAGTTGGATTGGAGTTGGAGGTGGAGATGGAGATGGAAATGGAGATGAAGGTGGAAATGGAGATGGAGGTGGAAATGGAGATGGAGGTGGAAATGGAGTTTGAGTTGGCGTGGGCGTGGGGGTTGAAGTTGAAGTTGAAGTTGGAGTAGGCATTTTGGTTGGCGTTGGTTATGGAGTTGGCGTTGTAGTTGGAGTTGTAGTTGGATTGGAGTTGGAGGTGGAGATGGAGGTGGAAATGGAGATGGAGCTGGAAATGGAGTTGGCGTTGAAGTTGGCGTTGGGGTTGGTGTTAGGATTGGAGTTGGCGTTGTAGTTGGGGTTAGAGTTGGTGTTGGAGTTGGCATTGAGGTTTGTGTTGGGGTTGGAGTTGGCGTTAGCGTTACAAAATAAATACAACCCTAAATTTTCACCCATCTATCACCAACCCCTATTTTTTAATAGTCATTTTAGGAATTAATCAGAGTTGGAGTTCGCGGTGAGTTGGAGTTGGAGTTGGATTTGGACTTTGACTTGGACTTGCACTTGGACTTGGACTTGGACTTGGACTTGGAATTGGACTTGGAGTTGGAGTTGGAGTTGGAGTTGGAGTTGGAGTTGGAGTTGGAGTTGGAGTTGGAGTTGGAGTTGGAGTTGGAATTGGAGTTGGAGTTGGAGTTGGAGTTGGAGTTGGAGTTGGAGTTGGAGTTGGAGTTGGAGTTGGAGTTGGAGTTGGAGTTGGAGTTGGAGTTGGAGTTGGAGTTGGAGTTGGAGTTGGAGTTGGAGGTGGAGTTGGAGTTGGAGTTGGAGTTGGAGTTGGAGTTGGAGTTGGAGTTGGAGTTGGAGTTGGAGTTGGAGTTGGAGTTGGAGTTGGAGTTGGAGTTGGAGTTGGAGTTGGAGTTGGAGTTGGAGTTGGAGTTGGAGTTGGAGTTGGAGTTGGAGTTGGAGTTGGAGTTGGAGTTGGAGTTGGAGTTGGAGTTGGAGTTGGAGTTGGAGTTGAAGTTGGAGTTGGAGTTGGAGTTGGAGTTGGCGTTGGCGTTGGCGTTGGGCAGGCGTTAAGGAGGCAGTACGAAGTCTGCCGGGCCAGCTAGTAGATAATAATAATAATAGTATCCTTTATAAGTAGCTCTTGGCTAGAACATATTACAATTGGAATCTTATATATTCCTATAATTCCTTAAACATAAAATATAATTATATACGATTATATACATATATTTACGAAATCATATATTGTTTAAACTGATTTAAATGAGCTGAATTCTTGAATAAATAGTATCTTTAAAATAAAAAAAATTATTACTTTGTGAATTGCTTCTGCTTAAGAAACTCAAGATATTCTTCTGAAGCAGTCTGTCAAACAATGTTGCCTGACAAACCATAGCGAATAATGAATTTCGGTAATTACATGATTTTATTTTTTTCTAATTTGGTTTTTGCAGTAAACATGAAAGTGATAACATTTCTGAATCTCTATTCTCTACCCGACCTTTCAAACGATGTATCGCAAGCTCATACTTCCGATTTGAAAAATTGGTGTTGTACCTATCTTTCGAAGGGGGTTGAAGGTATAGGGTTCACATTTTTAAGAAGAATAATGACAATTTATAATTTGAATTTGACGTGTTTCGGGATTTTCCATAAATAACGAGTGATTTTTTAGCAACTTTCTTTTTGGCAATACAGTTTTTGACAGCTGACGCGGGTTTCGGGCCTTGAGTGACCGTCAAACATGTTCAGTTTGGTCTATAATTTGATTATGAATCGACGTACAAAAGAACAACGCTTGCAAATTATTGAATTTAATTTACAAAATTCATACTTGGTTAAGAAAGTGTATCGTGCACTACCATTTTATGGTCAGTTTGGTCGACCTTCTGAGGTAGCTATTCGGAATCTTGTGACTAAATTTCTCACCAAATTTACATTATTGGACATTACACTCCCAACACGCATAAGTAGAGTGCGGACAGAGGAAAATATCGCAGCTCTATCCGCCAGTGTTAGTGATGACAGTGAATTATCAATTCGGCGCCGTTCGCAGCAATTGGGCAAGGATTTGGGTGTGAAACCGTTTAAAATACAGTTGGTGCAAGAACTGAAGCAGCATGACCTACCACAACGGCTAATATTCAGTGAATGGGCGCTGGCAAGGCTGAATGAAGATCCACTTTTTGGCGCGCTGTTCTATGAACAGAGTGCCTATCAATTCGTCCAAATGTCTGTAAATTTCGAATATTTGGCCGAGAATGGTCTTAAACGATTAGTTTCAACTCACTCATCAAGAATCCGAGGTCAGAATTGATTCTGTCCGGCCGTCCGGCAATCAGCACGATGACGCTCGAACGCAATGAGGTGAAGAGTTGAAATTTTTCGGGTAGCTTTGTAGTCCGAATGTGTCGGCTGAGTTCGTTATTGGGCAAAATCCATTGAGTGGTTTCAGAATTATAGCCATCTGAAATTTTGTTTTCCCAATAACTCAAAAAATAACAATCTGATCGAATCAAAGCACGGTCATTAATTGAAAAATATCGACACGAAGACCCATGCGAAATTTTTTCAGGATCACATTTTTTGATTTTTAAGAAAATATTTAAAAATATTCTGTATATCAGAAGCTATCCGTCAGATATCGTTGAAATTCTACGATAGCCATCAAAACCTTATTATACAGTGAAGTTCTAGATTTGAGCTTGATCGGATCTATATTGGTGAAGATATTGCCGACATTTCAAAATATTCCAAAGATTGGAGTCAACTGGTCCACTGTTTCAATATTCAACCAAACAAATTCTGAATAGTTTTTGTTGAAAGAATATAGGTAATCATGACGTGTTTCCATAGATCATTATTCTTCGTATTTTGTGATATTTCATATTCATATTTCTCTATGTTCAGGTCAATCGTCAATGTCTAACATCACATGACAAATGTCGATAGACGAACTAATTTAATTTGACAATTTTTTAAATATGTTTATAAGAAAACTTGGATATCGGATTCGGGAACCATTTTCGCAAGTTACAAACAAAGAAAGGAAAATGGTTAGATATACAAAAAAAAATTCCCATGCGTTAGACTATCAATTTCATACTTTGCCGAATTCTGTGAAAAATATGTATTCTAAAGTGTACATATCTAAAGGAAACTTCAATTATTTGATAAATAAGTATTTGTGCAGAAGGAGGTTGTATTATTTTAAGAATTCAATAAAGCAATCAATACATTCTTGTCAGCATAATTCTAATTCCTAGTTCATTATTTGATATGATTTTTGTGTGCTTTTCCGTATTATTATAGATATTTTTCAGAGTTTGGGAGAGAAAACCCAGAAAGGAACTATTTGATAATGAGTCTATCTCCCAAAGTATCTTTTAATGATAGACCACAGTCACTCTGATAACTCAGAGAAGGAAACTTCCAGCTGTGAGATCCTTCTTCTTTCTTTTCGAACGGAGATATTATAGAATGAAAGTATGAAGTTAAATATCTAGGAGTGACACTAGTAAACTTCTGTGGAATAAGTGCATGTTGAAATCACTGCTAGTCAAGCCATAAAATAACGCTTCGTCTTTCAAGATGGAAACTTTGTTTCCGGAACATATGTCAGACGACAAAAACTGTAGTGGACAAGAGTGTAGTTACTTTTGTAGTGAAGCAATAATTAATGGCGTGCAGAAATCTAGTAGGTAAGACTTGGGACTGCAGCGTATGGGGCAGTGGTCTGGAATACAAAAATCATTCAGAATAGTACTAGGGAAACCTTTGAAAAACTACAAAGGCTTGCATGTGTCTGGAGCTATGGGAGGGTGTCCTACCAGGGCACTTGAGATTATCACAAATCCCACACCCCTTCACCTTATGATAGCGAAAATGGCCCATGAAGCCATTCTCAGAATATCTAGGAAAGGAACAGGTAATGAGAGTATTAAAAACCAGAAAGCCTTGTCCTCTCTTACCGGGTATATTTCATCAGATAATCTTCCTAGTGACGAAATGGTTAAGAATGTAAGCATTGGAAAGACTATACTACGTACTAGGTAGGAAGAAAGACTGGGACGGAGAATCCACCACCCAAGTTGTTAAAAAAATTGGTTCAAGCCCTGTGGACAGGAGCTATTGGGCGCATGTTCATCTTCCTTGTGGCCCGTACTGACCAGTAAAGAAAAAAAGCAGTATCATGTTGAATACCTTAATATTATTGATTATTATATAATAATCGATGAAAATACTGAGAGAGACCCAGGAAATTTGACACATTTTGTCTTATATCTCCAGAAATTGAAATCGTATAGAGCCAAAATTTTGCACAATGTTGCAAAATACTACAATTGACGTTAGTACAAGTTTTTGTTGCAATCTGATGAATAGTTCACGAAAAAAAAATAAATATTTTTTTAAAAATTACCAACATTTCGATCATAACAGAATTTTGCCAAAAGTTGCGCGTTTATATCCTCGAACTGACTACCAAGTTTCGATTCAACATCTTCTTTAGTTCCTGAAATATCAGGGAAATAACCTCAAAATTTGAAATGTCTATAATTTCTAAACCGTCCGGCCGATTTTGCCCGTTAACGAACTTAACCGTCGCATTTTGATCAGAAACCTACCCTGAAAGTTTGAAGTCGATAGGACCTTCGGTGCTCCTGTTATCGTGCCTACGGCCGGAAGGCCGGCCGGCCGGCCGGACGGCACCCAAAAATCTGACACCGGATTCGTGATCAGGGAGTCCGAATTAGTCTATTAGCCAATTTTCAGCTCGAAATTCGAAAATTACAGACATTTGAACGAAATGATAGGACGATGTTCCCCTAGAACATGCGCCCAAAAAATGCCATTTAATGACACACAGATAACTGAATAACCCGGCAGGAAAACTTCTAAACAAACGGACGTGCCTATGGAATTCCCCACTTTTTGGAATTGTCAATAAATAAGCATACAGTAATAATAAGTAATTTCATTGGAGAGTCCTAAACAGAATGGAGTTTTCCTATAGCAGATTATTCGAAGATAATGATCTGTGATAATATCTTGTCTAAGAAGGAACATTATGTTGATTGTTTAGAGTAGAAATTGGCAACGTCTCAGAGAATTGTTTTGACCTTGAAGATATTTCAGAAGTGCCAACCTGCCTTTGTTTTAGTTACAAAAACGTGATAGACCTAAATCATGGCCAACCGGGAGACTTTATAAAAGGGAATGGAGTATACAGCTCACCTTCCAGTTCCAGAGTTCTGATGAACTCCAGTATCTGGGATGGCTTCAAGGAGGCTACGTCTTCGCTCTTGCAGATTTCTTGGCCAAAGCATTCCTTGCGTTGGTTTGAGATGGCGAGACATTCCGTTATCAGGTGATCAGGAGCTTCATCCTCCTCCCAACAGAATCTGAACTCGTCAGTATCTGCTAGCCCTACACTCATGATATGCTACCTGAGGCCGCAGTGCCTGGTACACATGCAGATGGTTCAAAATCCAATATAGGATCTCGCGCTGGAGTATATGGCACAGGCACCAAATTCTCAGTATCGCTAGGTTTCTATCCGATCGTTTTTCAGGTAGAAATACTAGCAATCGAAATAAGCATGGTAATGAACCTAGAAAGAAACTATCAGAGGTATGATATAGCAATCCATTCTGACAGTCAAGCTGCTATTAAAGCTCTGAGCTCCCATGTTATCCCGTCTAAGCTAATGTAGGAGTTCTGAAGAAAACTTAATGAAGTAGGTAAGAATATTATGGTTTCCTTGGTCTGGGTTCTTGGTCACTCAGGAATTAAAGGAAATGATTTACAACGGGAAGGCAAGCTGTAGATGGTGATGACATTTACATCTCTGATGGGGGGCACAATAGACCTTTAGGTCATAGTGCAACGTACATAGATAGTTTATTCACTTCAAAGTACAGAGATCTCCACAGGAAAAAATGTCAGTACAGTACAGTAGTAAGTTACATGAGAGAAAACATGTTCTTTCAGCATTACAAAATTCAAAATATTCTTGTACATATTGAGGCTCACATTTTACTATGAAAGAATTAATTCGCCTATGTAGTAATCTTTCGGTCTTTATGAAACGAAATTGCCTCGGCAATGAAATCATGCTTCATGCCCATATACATAGCCGTATTCTGTGTCACAGTCAACGTTCATTTTTGAACCGATAGTGGAAGAATGTATTCTAATGGGAATGGTACCTTTTTCTTGGCCAAAAAGTGTACCTACCAGTTTCGTTTTGGACGCTTGTTTTTGGATTTAAATTCTTGTTTAACAAAAACTCTATCGCTGAAATTTTGCAAATATCCTAATTTAAACTTGATCGGATCTATATTGTTGGAAATTTTCGGAAAATATTATATTTTTTTCTTGTTATTTTTCAGTTTCGTCAATAAAAAACATATTCCGATCATATATTTTTATAATCTTGATTTACATAGCCAACAATGTCGTCCCAATTTGAAATTGATTATTCCCAATTTGAATGGGTTTATTCCCAATTTTATTTTGATTATTCCCAATTTGAATATGTTTATTTACAATTTGAAGTTGAAAAGGTATAGATAGTAAACTTTTGTGGAATAAGTGCATGTTGAATGAGTGCTGCTAATAAAGCAATAAAAGCTTTAATGGAGTGCAGAAATCTAGTGGAAATGTAACAATAGTCACATTAAAGAGAACAAGTTCTTTCAGCTTCATGCACATATTATACATAGCATTATTCTGTATCACAGTCAACGTCATTATGGACTGTGTCATGTAATGCATGTACTCGAATAGGTCCTTATGCTACAAAAAACGCAGCACTGTTTGTTTTTGACCCAACAGTTAAATAATGTATTTTAATATACAGCATACGTCACACAGTACTGTTCATATTCGAACCAATAGTAGATGAATGTATTTGAATGGGACCTTATGCCACCGCAAACACACCACCGTTCATTTTCGAACCAACAGTGAATGTATGTACGTGAGTTGAAACTAATTGTTTGATACTATTCTCGGCCAAAAAGTTTACCAGTTTTTTTTGGAGGCTTGTTTTTACTGTTGGATTTAAATTCTTGGAAATATTTTTGTTTCCTGGAGCTAAGCAGCTTTGGGTGAGTTCAGTACCTGAATGGGTGACTGCTCTGCCTATAGATTTGGACAGAGCACGAAAGCTCCTGTCCACAGGGCTTTCCCCTTTTTGGCGCTCCAGTTCCTCAGAACTGAGTGCTTATCAATTTGCCCAAATGTCTGTAATTTTCGATTTTTTCGATGAAAATGGTCTTAAACGATTTGGATCGACTCACTGAGCAAGAATCCGTGGTCGAAAATCATTCTGTCCGGCCAGCCGGCCGGCTGTAGACACGATAACTCTCGAACGGAATGAGCTAGACAGTTGAAATTTTCACAGTAGGTTTGGGAGATAAATATCTCGGCTAAATTCGTTATTGGGCAAAATCAGAGAGATGGTTTCGGAGTAACAAAATAAATTTTTTACAAAGCAAATTCCAAATTAATTTCAATAAGCAGTTTTACAATAAGAATCCAATGATATCATTTTTAACTCTAACAAGCTAATACTTTCGGAGATATGATTTTTCAAAATTTCAATAATAAATCGTATTTCAACGTTGTCACATAATGATATAATTATTCTATGTATGAATCGTCATAATGTCAACTTATTTTCCTGAGACATGACATTATCTAATCAATCGAAGAATTGTGAGCGAAGTGAGAAAAATCTCAGTTGTTTGCTCCGAAATTAGTTTTTCTCAGAAAAGTCTTACATTTCGGAACGGAACATGAAGTAAGAGATCTGGGGATCTATTCTCGACCATTCGCAATTTGCACGATCGTGCGCATCTCTATAGCAATATATAACATATGCGACCGATCGTTAAAATTGCGAATGGTCGAGAATAGACCCCCTGAGAGAAGTGAGACAGCTTTTCATCCATAGACATAGATATAACTCTCGAACTCAATGAGGTAGGTAGTTGAAATTTTCAGAGTAGGTTAGTGAGATGAATATCTCGGTTAAGTTCGTTATTGGGCAAAATTGGCCAGATTTAATTTGATTTCTTCCATGGTGCAGTTCTCATTCTCATGATTGCTCATTTAATCTTGATAAATAAACTATTATTTGAATTGAATTTCCTTTATGATGCAGTTCTATCATATGAATACATTGATATAATTCCCAACTCTGAGAAACCAATACTTTCGGAGATATAATTTGTCTGTTTGAACTAGAGCGCCAGAAAGCTCCTGTCCACAGGACTTGAACCCATTTTTTTTTTATCGCAAAATTGAACTTCATTTCTGCTTGAATGGATAGGTGAACAAGCTAAATTATCCTATTATATATATACATTCAAATGTGATCAACGTAGAAAAAATTGACCAAAAATGAACTAAGGTGAGAAATCTTTTAAAAATCACCAGTGTTGATTTTCGGTGATCAATAAATATGGCTCGACAGCAAATGATCCATCTTAACACCTCCCCCAAGGTTTACGTCAAATTTGGAATCACCCTGTATAAATAAATTCCGATTATAAATTTTAGTAGTGCCACTGAAATATATGATCGTTAAATGAATAAGTGAGCTAAGCCATCTGACGTCACGTGGGTGATTTTAATCTTTGTTTAGCGGAAAATTTATCGAATCAAAACGTAGAGCGGTTATCCCACTTTTACCAAAAATGATTCGGGTATTACTTGAATGTTCGAAATCTAACTGAAAACTGCCAAGCCGAGCGTGATGTGAACCCGGAACACCATTATAATAAACTAATTCTCTAATGCTTATAAAACATAATATACTTTATAGCACCCATAAAGGAATCGAAATATTCAACTCTCAAGAACTTACACACTACTTCTGGAGTATTCGGGCAAGAAATGTTAAATTATGCATTAAGATACTCTCACATATTATGATAACAGATTTAATCCCAGTCTTTAATTTTTGCGCGCTTGTTATCATTTTGCCCAAATGCCTGTAATATTCGAATTTTTGTCGAAAATGATTTCAAACGATTATGTTCGACTCACTGATGAAGAATTCGAAGTCAAATTTGATTCTGTCCGGCATTACCACGATAACTTTCGAACGGAAAAATATGGTCTCAAACGATTAAGTTTGACTCCCCAATGAAGAATTCGAGGTCAAATTTGATTCTGTCCGGCCGGCCGTCCGGCCGTTGCCACGATAACTTGAGAACGTAAAGAGCTAGCGACTTGAAATTTTCAGGGTAGGCGGTGCGTCCAAATGCGACGGACAAGTTCGTTAATGGGCATAATGGGCCCAACGGTTTCCGATTACATCACTTTTTTGTTTTCAACCAATACAATTCCGATCGAATTGAAACTTGGTAAGTAGTTGTAGAATATCGACATAAAGCAGTAATTGAAATTTTCTGGCGATAGACTACCTAGAAAATTGAAAAAAAATATATTAAAAAATATTATTTATCTCGCAAACTCTTGAGAATGGAAAGAGATAGCGACTTGCAATTTTCAGGGAAGGTTGTGCGTCCCAATGGGATATTTGTTCGTTAATAATAGGCATAATCAGTCAAACAGTTTTGGAGCTGAAATTTTGTTGCTATTTCCTCAATAACTCAAAAAATACTAATCCGATCCAATTCAGACATGGTAGTTAGTTGTAGAATGCTGTAGGATCGTATCACTAGAAAATTAAAATAAAATTATTTAAAATCATTGAAAAAAAATCTATATCTCAGAAACACTCCATCCGATATCGCTGAAGGCGGGGAGAGCCTTCAAAAACCTAACTTTACAGCTAAGTTTCAAATCTGAACACGATCCGATCTATATTGCTGGAGATATGAGAGTCATGGTTGAGTTCAGTAGCTATTTGGGTGACCGTTGCCACGATAACTGAGATAGCGACTTGCAATTTCTAGGGTAGGTTGCGCATCCGAATGGGACAGTTATGCTCTTTCTTGCGCATAGTCAGCCAAACGGTTTCGGAGTTATATCCGTCTGGAGCATTTTTTCTCGATAGCTCATAAATACAGATTTGGTCGAATTGAAACTTGCTAACTAGTTGTACAATACCGGCGGAAAGACGTTTGTGAAATGTTGCAATTATCCAAAAATATTATGTATCTCACGATATTAAAGATAACATCCCAAAACGACACTCAAGTTTGTTAATATTCGCTCAAACGACTTTGAGCAATTTTTTTTGATCGAAAATGTTGTTGTTAATTTCTCTATAACTCAAAATATACAAATCCGATCCAATTAAAATTTCGTATCCTGAAATTACTTGAGATGTGAGTTTTTAATACTAGATATTTAACAAATTTCAACTCCGATAGAATACATATGTCGGAATCAAAAATTCTGGGATCTTAGACCCCATTAATCAAGTAATTAAAATGACACGAAATGTATGTATTCATATTCTATGAAAGCTGAGAAAATGGTCCATGTCGATGCTAAATTGGATTAAGAGTGTCCGTTAGACGTGGACAATGGAACATGCGCGCAAAAGTTCCTGACTTCACGTCAGCGCTTGAACCATTTCTTCTATTTCATGTGGCTCACAATAAAAACTATCCTTTTCTTCGAGAAAAATAGATATTGTGGCGATATTTCAAAGCGCTATGTAGAGCGCGCAAAAATGGCCTATTTCATTTAAGAATGATTTAACTGCAGAGGAAAACTTCTCACTACCTAACCAGTAGTTTGACACAGTACTGTACTGTAGATCCAAACTTACAGTATTTACTTCATTATAATTTTGGTGTGGATTCAGAATTTCTGGATAAACACACAAAATTGGTTCAAGCCCTGTGGACAGGAGCTTTTTGGCGCTCTTGTTCAAACAGAAAAATTATATCTCCGAAAGTATTGGTTTCTCAGAGTTGGGAATTATATCAATGAAACCCTATGATAGAACTACATCATGAAAGAAATTGAATTTTGAAAAAAGTGTAGTTGAAGAAAAATGCTTCAAAATTATCTTTTAAGAAAAAGAGCAAACTATAATGCTTCAATGCTTTAAAAATTGTCATTAAATTTATTTAACAAGATTAACGGAGCAATCTGCAATGATTCAACCTCGTGGAATGGGTTGTTGCAACTCACACTCGGTACATAGTTTTCACAACTCGAAATACCTAAGGAAAGTATCATCAAAATGTCTAGAGCAAGACTGGAGACAATCATAGCAGATTGTCCATTTATTCCTGATATTTGAGAAGGTAGTGGATTACGAACAAATTATTTTAATAGTTCAAAATATATTATTAATTATTTTCTTAATTTGAAATTTAATAGTTCATACCACTAACACATTCTTTTCTGTATAATGAATCTTAACTCAAGAAAAAATTATTGATTCACAAATGTGGATCCATATTCCAGTATTTTTTTGCTAGCAACATCATGAAATACTGTATATAGGAATATTTCTCACTACCACAACTTAAGAAAGTAAAAGGTAATATTAACCTCAGTGGTCAACGAACCATAATTTCTTTTGATGATTCCATTATGTTTTTCTTTCCTATTGCCTTCATCAACTACATCAAAACAGTCTTGTATATGTTCACAAATTCAAGAATCGAATTCTTGATTTTCCAAGAGAAAATATACGAATTGACAATCTCTAATAGCTAGAAAAGATTACATTTATGAATAGTCACACAGACAGATTATGTGTTCACATTCTGTGAATACATAGAACTTACTATGTATTATTGAAACTTTGAAAGATCATCTCCGAAAGTATTAGCTTGTTAGATTTGAAAATGATAACAATGGATTCTTATGATGAAACTGCATCTTAAAAAAAATTTGAATTCAAAAGTGGTATTGTAAAAAAAAAAATTGTTTTCGTTACTCCGAAACTATCAGACCGATTTTGCCCAATAACGAACTTAACCGAGATATTTATCCCCCAAACCTACTCTGAAAATTTCGACTGTCTAGCTCATTCCGTTCGAGAGTTATCGTTTTACGGCCGGACGGCCGGCTGGACAGAATCGATTCCGACCACGGATTCTTGATCAGTGAGTCGAACCAAATCGTTTAAGACCATTTTCAGCCAAAAATGAAAAAATTACAGACATTTGGGCAAATTGATAAGCACTCTGTTCCGAGGAACAAGAGCGCCAAAAATCACAATTCTGATCCAACGCATTGAAAGTATCCCTTATACGCATGGCAACCTCGAAGGTCATCCAGTAGTCAAATTAACTGGGAAAACATATTAACCAAGGACGCCGACAAAGCGAGAGAATGAAAGCTTATATGTATACGCTACCAGAACGGATTGCAAAAAGACGTACCTATTCTAATTCTAAAATATTGGGAGCGAACCGGATGTTTCTATAGATCTATATCGTTGGGTATTTTGCTTTATCAGATAAACGGATGGATCTAAGCGCAGGAGATACATTAGCTAGAAAAAATGTAGAGGTTCGGCTGACCTAGGCGGTCTCTACTTTCAGTATCACATAGATCAACTGTTTCAAATTAGCACCCACAACGCTTGTCTCATGCATAAACTGGTTCTCTGTATGATTATACACCCAATTTAAAATTAATCGATTATGATTCCAAAAACTAATAAGACATCTTGGTGAATCTAGTAATCTGGTACAATAAAACCTGCTAAAATCCGATCTTGAGGAGTAAACCTTGTTCTACATAAAAGCATAATATTTTGGTCTGAGTAAAAGTAGTTTTACGATGGTTGCATATTACTGCATCTTAGTTGCAATTAAAATGGTAGTCCTTGAAGTGTCACAACAAAAAATACAATATCCAAAGGGAACTCAGTCATCCTATGTCTTGTGACATTTATTTCGCAAACTGCTTCAGTAAAGTGGAGTTTTTATCGAGTATGCACATCGTGAACTGATAACTATATGCTCGTTGGGACAACCCATAGGTGAATCTTGATATATTGCTTGAACTGGAAATCGAAAAATGAGTATTCCTAAAAAATGAAAAATTGCTTATTACAATTTTTTTTCCGTATGATCATATCCCCAGCTTGAAACTTGAAAAAATTCTAGGTGTGTCCCTAACTTTCTTGGAGCAGCTGTATATGCGTGATGAAATAATATTTATGATGTAGATTTGTTTTGTGTGGGAAGCAGAGAGAAACCAAGGAGAAAAAATTGGTTCAAGCACTGACGTGAAGTCAGGAGCTTTTGCGGGCATTGTCTATTGTCTATTTACCTCTATTGGACACTCTTAATCGAATTTACTCCAAAACCGTTTGGTTCATTATGCCTTTTAACAAACTGAAATATCGCATTAGGATGCAGAACCTGCCCTCATCATTGTAAGTCGCGATGTCTTTCCATTCTCAAGTAATCGTGAGATAAGTAATATTATTTGATAATTTTTTAAAAATTTTCTAGTGATACGATACGCACAAAACTTCCTTGCGTCGGTATTCGTCAACTACATACCAACAGGGGTGAATCTACATATGGGCTTTATGGGCTACAACTCAGGGGCCCGTGGATACAAAGGGCCTCCAGCCCGAATAGAAAACAATAGACGATATTGTAAATAAAATAATATCTACAATTAAAAACAAAATCAATCACAAGGTTTTCAAGCGAATGTTATTATTAGTGATTTCACATACTTTTATGTTGGTATTCCACAACTAGTTACCAAGTTTCAATTCTATCGGATCTGTATTTTTTACGTAACCTACCCTGTCTGCTCGGATCTCATCTTAGATCCGATAGTATTCGAATTTGCAAGTTGGCTGTAAAGTTAGGTTTCGAAGTCTCTCGCAAAATTTCAGCGATGTCGACAAATAGTTCTTGATATGTAGAATTTTTTAGAATGATTTCTTGAAAATTTTCTAGTGATAAGACCCTCATGAAATTTCGCAAAAAATTGCGTGTTGGTATTCTACAACTAATAACCATGTTTGAATAAGTTCGTTTTCTTATTTATCGAGCTATTGAGGAAATAACAACAAAATGTCAGACAAGTATAACTCATAAACCGTTAGACAGATTATGTCTATTAACAAACTCAAATGTCGCATCCGGATGCGCAACCTACCCTAACAATTTCAACTCGCTATCTCTTTCCGTTTTAAAGAAATCGTGAGATAAATACTATTTATTAATAATTTTTTTAAAATTTTCTGGTCATACGATACTCACAAAATTTTACATACGTCTTTATGTCGGTATTCCACAACTAGTTACCACGTTTCAATTTGAACGGATCTGTATTGGTTGAAAGCAAAATTTGTACTAGGAAACCGTTGGTCCGATTATGTCGATCGAACTTGTCCGTTACATTTGGACGCGCCACCTACCCTGAAAATTTCAAGTCCCTATTTATTTTCGTTCTCCAGTTATCGTGGCAACGGCCAGACGGCCCCAGCCAGCTGGATATAATCAAATTTGACCTCGAGTTGTTCATCAGTGAGTCGAACCTGATCGTTTGAGACCTTTTTCGTCAAAATATTCGAAAATTACAGACATTTGGGCAAAATGATAGCACGCTGTTCCTTAGAACATGCGCACTAAAAATATTTTATATTTTTTGTAGATAAGTAAAAAGAATTACCTATAAATAATAATTTTTCAAGACTTCTTCAATCAATTTTTGGTGAGCTTGTTACTCGATATAATCGGATATCTGGGAACAGAAAAGAATTAGATAATTTTGTTTTCCCAATTACTGGATGAATTCTGATCTGATCGAATTCAAACTTGGTATTTAGTTGAAAAATACCGACACGAAGAGTTATGCATTTCGGGAGGATCGTAGCAGAATTTAATATATATACATACTCTACACTCCCTGCAATTTTGCAAGATCCTTCGAAAACTTAATTTATAGCCAAGTTCTAGATCTAACCTCGATCGGATCTGTATTATTTGAAACAATGGGAAAATATATCGAAGAAGGTCTTGGAGGTACGTCAATTCGTTAATGTACAGGCGGAACCCACTACCCTTACTTCAGGTCCGTGGTGCTGTGGTTAGGCAGTCTGCTTCACGCTCAGGCGGTAGTAACGGTACCAAGTTCGATTACCACAGCAGAAGTGATTATTTTTTAATTTTTTTTTATTTTGGCTGCCGAGCCCCTAAATAATATTAGCCCAGAGCTTCCCAAATGTACGATCCGCTCCTGCGGATCCATAATATTCCATGATGGGGTATAATATTCCATGATGGGGTATAACTCTGAAACCCTATGGCCGATTATACCCTGCAATGAATATAACTGATCCATTCAGATGCGCAACCTACCCTGAAAATCGCAAGTCGTTATTTCTTTCCCTTCGAAAGTTATCGTGGCAACGGTCACCCATCCAGCTAGTGAACTCACTCAATGCTGCTCAGATCTCCAACAATATGGATCCGATCGTGTTCAAATTTTTAACTTGGCTGTAAAGGTAGGTGCTGTGAAGCCTTCCGCAAAACTTCAGCGATATCAGAAGGATGGTTTTCGAAATATAGATTTTTTTCAAAGAGTTTTAATGATATATGTATACATGTTCGTGGGAGTTAAATAAATTTCGGAAAAGAGACGTTAAGTAATTCCTTCCAGCGACGTTTAGCAAATTCATTATTGTTTCTTCAAAAGCTCTTCAAAGAACACATAGATAATATACAACAGCAATAAAAATTGTAATATTATGATACCTCGGAAGCGGCAAACGTTCGTCAATTTTCCATTCAAAATAAGCCAGCTGAAATTTCAATGAATAAATGATTGCACAAGTCAGCTGGTTACTCTGTCATATGCCAAAATAAATAAATATTTATATGCTTCGCAGGCGTACAGATGTATAACAACCGCTGAAATGCACAAATGAAACAAACAAAATAATACAAATGGGCAATACACCCTAAAACAATTAATATAAATAAAATCAACTCAAATCACAAACATTGAATCCTGCCCCGGGAAAAAAAAATCAGGATGTTATGGTACAGATAGCACTTAAACCCAAACAGTCAGTTCTTAGACTGACATTCCGCCGTATTCACAAAGCATTGTTAAGTGTTTGAATCTCCGTTAAGTCCTAACTGAGGTCCTCAGTTAAGGATAAATATTAATCGCAACCTCAGTTTACGTATTTAACGGTGGTGAAACAGGCCTGTTTTACCACCTTCACCCCTTATTGTCCCTTATTATTCCCAGTTTATCCTTAACTGAGGATCTCAGTTAGGACTTAACGGAGATTGAATGCTTTGTGAATACGGCGGATTATCGGTTAAGTGAATCTGTATCATTTCCCCCATATTCCGCTTAAACCAATTGGACTCCCTATCCAAAATTGTTGTCTCCTCAAACTTGAAATCGTGACCAGTACTGAAGTGATGTAATGCTAACGCTGTTCTGTTCGCCTTGGCTTGATTGTGGTTTTTGCAATCGTTTTTGTGCTATCCTATTCTCGTTTTCAAATACTGTTTCGTCTGTCCTATATATGATTTTCCACACGAACAAGGTATTTTATAGATGACGTTTAATAGGTTGTTTAACGGTGTTGGGTGTTTCAATCGTGTGAACAGATAATTGGTAGTTTGTACTCTATAGTATGCTACATGGGTGTTGTGATTGAGATCACCATTGATTGCTTGTAAAGACCCTGTACAAAAGGAAACCTGAAGTAGCGACCATCTGAAGTAGTTTTTTGGATACTTCTGTACAGTAGACCCTTTATCATACTTATCTTATGGTTGATAAGGTTGTTGGAATGAAAAATTTAATATTCTTCCAGAACTTGTCAGTTTGAAATACCAGTTTGTCATCAGTTCCCCGCTCTCAGTCCTCTAAACTTCCACATCCAAGAACGCTATTTTCTTGTTCTCTTCTTTTTCGATGGTAAACTGTATCTTAGGGTGGAAGGAATTGAAAACCTCAAGTATAATATAGTGGTATCCTTCGGGTATTGCTGTTATTGAGTCGTCAACATATATCCAGAAAAACGGAACCATGAAGGTTTACTTAGTCATGACGGAAGAAACCAATTCGTCCAATATAATTTCTGCCAAAACTGGGCTCAAAGGATTCCCCATAGCACTGCCGTCCAACTGTAGGTAAGTACTTCCCCGAAACTGAAAGTAGCTTGACTGAAGACAAAATTCAATCATCTTCATGAACAGTTTTTGCGGAATGTTAGTGTACGCCGAAATAAATTTCCATCTCTTGTTCAGTGTACTTCGAACTAGTTGTTTAGGTATTTTCGTAAACAACGAGATTAATCTATAATTCAGAGGTAACCGTACGTATTTCCGGTTATTGACGAAGTCGAAAGAATTTTGGACTTTATAGGTGGATGTTGTTGCCAATGGTAATAAAATATTGTGTAGAAACACTTCCAGCCCATACGAAGGAGCGTTGATGCAGCTAACAATTGGCATCAGAGCGAACGAGTCTTTGTGGGTCCATATTTTGGATGGAACAGAATTGCTCGCAGAATTGTTAGTTTTTATTTTCTTGCTTTGTGTTATATTGATGTATCCACCCTCGAGTATATAGTAACTTCACAAAACCATTGACACAGTCTTGGAATTTTGTTGTTGGCTCCTTCGCAATTGATTTGTATACTTCCTCATCTGTGAGCATTTCAATCATCTTGTTTTCGTATTCAGTCTTCAGCATAAGAACAGTGGAATTACCTTTATCAGACCTTGACTTAACGTCTTTTTTCCAAATTTATATAGTAAGGATAATAATCAAATTGATGTTTAATGATTTTTTTAATGTCTAGCGATACGATCCTCACGAAATTTCGTAAAAATTTGAGCGTCGGTATTCTACAACTAATTACTATGTTTGAATTGGATTGGTTTCATATTTTTTGAGTTGAGGAGGAAATTAAAACTTAATTCCAGAACTGTTTGGAGATCATGCTTATTAATGAACTCAAATGTTGCATTCTGATGTTCAACCTACCCTGAAAATGGCAAGTCGCTATCTATTTCCGTTCTCAAGTTACTTTGAGATGAATAATATTTTTTGATAATTTTTTAAAAAATTTCTAGTGATACAATTCTCACAAAATTAATTGCACATTCGTCTTTAAGTCTGTATTCAACAACTACCTACCAAGTTTCAATTCGATTGGGTCTGTATTGGTTGAAAACAAGATCATTACTCGGAAACCTCTGGGCCGATTATGCCAATTAACGAACTTGTCCGTCGTATTGGGACGCGCCACCTACCCTGATAATTTCGAATCCCTATCTCTTTCCTTTCTAAAATTATCGTCGCAACGGCCGGGCGGTCGGACAGTATCAAATTTGACTTCGAATTCTTCATCAGGGAGTCAGACATTTGGGCAAAATTTAAACGCGATGTTCCCCAGAACATGCTCCCATTGCTCCCAAAAATGAAAACGAGAGAAATACGAATATTAAGAAGGCGACGTCGGAAGCAAACAAAAATTAATTACCCTTAGTACACCCCCTAATCGTTATTTCGATTATGGATCCCACATCAACTTGTGGCAACCAATTTTCCAATAAAATACGTGAGAAATTAAACTAATCTAACAAAAAATTTTCGAGGCAAAAACTTATTATAGGTATAATATATACATATTCCTAACTTTTACATATTGTCCTGTCGTGTTCGAGTATCCCCAAGGGGTTGATTCCATAATATTGATAAGTGAGGCATTTTAGATGGGAACTAAGCCTGACATTCCGAGGATAATTCCCACACAGCTAAAGATTGACAATGAAACATAATCAAAAATCATCCTCATTCATCAGGTTCCTCCATATTTTCCATATATCATCTCGGAGAATTTCCGATTCGGTGTCCTCAAGAGCATACAGAGAAAGTTAAATAGATGGGAACGAACAATAGCGAATATATCACTACAACGTCTCTCAGATATTCTTCGGGGAAAGTTAGCAGAGAAAGATGATCAGGAAACGCGCAAGTATCTGGGTCAAAAAGATCTATTCAGTTGTGTAACATATCAATTTTTTGCCATCATCATCATAGCGCACGGATGTCTGATTCGAATAGTCTTACATTGTGTAGATACAAGGCGCTTATTTTGATTAGAAAGACAGAGCTGGCGTAAGGGATATTGTGTGTTGGGGGACATCCTCAGATTGTTTGATTATGTGTACAGTGCGCGTCAAAATTATGGAACAAATTCATTTTCTCAGAAGAAAAATATTTGGCAACAAAATCCTGAAACAGGTCAATTTTTGTTTCACTTTTAACAAATATTTATGCATTTTCGAAGGATTTTTGTTGCACCCTGTAACATCCCCATCAACCCTCTAAATTTTTTGAATAGGGTAAGTGGGTCATGTGGTACTTTTTTGGCAAGGTCTTTGTATCTTCTTTACATGCGTGCAGAAATTTTCAAGAAAAAAATTGTCTTTTGTGAAAAATAGTTAGTTCAAAGAGGTTTTCAGTCTGTGCACTTTGTCATGCTCATTTACTTTGAGACGATGGTACCTGATGAAATTGGTCACCGAATGAAACTCGACCATTACAGTTTTGTTCATGCACAACTTTCAACCCCTTTAATGGAAAAAAAATGGAGTGACATTGGAAATTTATTGAAAGGGTGTTGAAAGTTGTGCATGAACAAAACTGTAATGGTCGACTTTTTGAAAATTTCTGCACGTCCGAAAAGAAGATACAATGACCTTGCCAAAAAAGTACCACAGGACCCACTTTCCCTATTAAAAAAATTTAGAGGGTTGATGGGGATGGCACAGGGTGCAACAAAAATGCATAAAAATTTGGTAAAAGTGAAACAAAAATTGACCTGTTTCAGGATTTTGTTGCCAAATATTTTTCTTCTGAGAAAATGAATTTGTTCCATAATTTGGACGCGCACTGTATAATAATAGGCTGTGAGCGCAATAACGGACCAAACCCATAAACCATAAACATGTTTCAGAAAATTTCGAGTCCTATCATTTGTGGTGTGCTACGAGGGGCTTATATATCATAAATTGCCTACAAAATGTCAACTCGGGACTTCATTTCGATATATGAATGTGGGTTGGTCCACTTCGCATATTATAATTACTTTATACAGAGTGTTTCGACGTGATCCTTGAGTCGAGTGAACCATTGTCCGAAAATCTATGGTTGCGAAGATATGGCGATTTTTCAACTTTTTGAAATTGTGCTTTGTTATCGAAAATAATTAATTTTGTTAAAACTACTTGATTCTAAAAACTCAACGGACACTTTTTTTGAAGCTGCAGAGATGGTTATCATTTCCTGTGAAAAAATATTTACTAAAACATTATATAACCTGAGATATAAGGGGTCATAAATTGCATCAACTGTTTTCCTCATAAAATCTTGATGTAACAATTGAGAATTACTGGAAAAAAGTATAATAAACTTGGTGCACCAATTCAGGAAACAAATTCTTTGTTTCATTAGCTTTTCAAAAAGGTACATATGTCAATATTCCGTCACGAAATCGAAAAATATGGCAGGAAAACCACTCCAATGAGGCGTATATTTCATTCCATGGACACAACCCATAACACAATGAAATCTGCATTTTTTTCTTTTTGAAACTATGCTATGCTATGGTTATTTCAATTTTCATTCGAGAAATACTGTGAATTATTTTTATTCGTACTAGTCCTACTCGTATTAAGTAACTAATAATCACGAGTATCGAAGAAGTCTGTTACTAGCTCGAATTTCCGGATATAATTTTTTGATCTCGTAAGAAAATTTACTACAAATGTACCTTTTTGGAGAGTTTATCAACCAAGGAAGTTTTTTCACTTATTTGAACGCAAAGTTAATAATATTTTTTTCGAGAAATACGCAATTGTTTCATGAAAATTTAATGAGAAAAACCATTGATACCACTTCAGATCCTTTAGTTTTCAGGATTTTTTTTGGTGAATGTTTTTTCCTGAAATGATCCTCATCTCATAAGCCTTAAAAAAATCTTTTTTCTATATTCATTGTTGAGTAGTTCCCACATAACTAATTGTTTTCGATGGTAAGTCAAAAAGCTTTTAAAAAGTCGAAATATCAATATATCTCAGTAACTATAGGCTTTTGGACCATGGTTTACTGGGCTCCAATCGCTGCAAATGATGTGTAGTATAACCCCGTTAAATGATCACGTCTAATTACCAAACACCCTGTACTTTTGTTGGGTACAATTTTTATCGAACAAAAAGTAATATGATGATGATGAAAGCAATACGTCTATAACTGCCTTTTGTAGTAGCAAATCCTCGTGGTCAATACAGGGCTAGATAAAGTCTTTAACAGGTCTAAACATATCACTGCAGTTCCACCTTTTTTGCCATTTGGTATCATATTTTAGACCATCTCTAGCACACTGCGCCTTTCTTTGATGTATTTCCTCAGCTTCCATCAGCTGCTGCGATTTGGACACTGAATAAGTCAGATGGAGATGAAGATAGTAGGTATACATATAGTGTATATGAAAAGGACCATACATGTATTTTTAAATTTTAATATCGGTATTCTCCAAATACTCACATATAGTTTCAGCTTATTCTATGGAGTCTGAAAAAATTACATCATGTAGGTTCACCGGGCGGAGAGCTCTTAATTCTGATAAATTTCTGCCCACACTCTAAAAAGAGGTGCCACCGACATCCGTATCTTCCGCATTAACAATTTGGCGGTGTGAGAACTCCAATCTTAAGAAGGTGTGCTAGAGTTATTGTTGATTTGAACACAAACTTCACTTGAGATATCTAATTCATAGAAATACAGGCCTTTATTATTATTATTAAAGGCTGAGGTTGGTATTCCTCTCGGTATTTTAAAAGTTTCAGTTTCAGTTGATGCCTAATGCATAATTTCACGCTACGCTACTGCCTCCAAAGATAGAAGGAGGTTGATAATTAACTGAGGATGATGTATCCTGATTTTCTTATCCGGATAAACTAGCTCTAAGGACCAAATGGTGAATCCTTATTGTTTTATCAGGATAATATGGCTTGACGAATGGACCAAATTAACAATATCCGTGGCTCATAGGACCATACGTTGGTTGCCCGGATTCTTTTACCAGGGTAATGATAATTCTAAGGACCACCTTTTTCGTACCCTGATTATTTTATCAAGAAGATGAGTTTTTGTTGTTTCTCCTTTGATCAACAACGGGTGAAGATTATTAATCTCGTTGATTAATATCGTTGTGAATGCACAACCGATTAAACGAGGGTATACTTAACTTCAAGCACCCAGCAGTAATCTAGTTGATTACCTCGTAAATTGTTATTTTCAATTAGATAGCAATTACGAAGATGGTATAACGACATGCGACTGTTCCCAAGTCGCAGTGGTTAAATTCGGAGCTACTAGAACTCGGGGATCTGCGGTCTAGCTCCAGTGGAGATGGGAGTGGGTTTCTAAAAAGGGAACCTAGTAAATGGGCGCCAGGTAAATTTAAGTCTCCCAGATACCCCAGCGTAATGTAATAATTCCTAAATTCACCAAAAGAATATGCACGCTAAAAACAAACAATTTATTCCAGTAGCTTACGCCCAGGTCTTTAGCTTCAATAAAGTAAAACTACTGTGAAACCCTGAATAAGGGTGGCGGAAATTGTACGTAGATAATATTAATATTTGATTCAAATAAGCGTCGCTTGAGCTCAGGCGCATCCACGTTTCTTATCTATGATCTTGTATGATTTACGCAAATCTTTCCCCAATTTCCGCTTTACAACAACAATAATTTACACAATTGATGACAATATATGTTCAAGTTATATATATAGCAGGTATAAGATGTTTCGAGATATGTTTTCTATAACTTGCGTGCTATTCCTTATGCCTGAACGTAGTATTGCTTCGATGGTCTCGCAATACTGTTCTCCTTCCGCCTGTGCTCCCAGTCTGCAACCCTTGACTGAATGTCCCCAATCACAGCGCTACTTCCTGACCACCTTGTATATACTCGGGACCAGCAACACTGCGTTGGCTGTCTCACAGCGTTACTTATGGACCACCTTGTATATACTCGAATGCCTCAGTGCTACTCCTCCTGACGTAAAAATTCCTCTCTTCCTGACACAAAAAAATCGTGCTGGCACAAAAATTCGGGCTGCCACAAAAACTCCTGATGTTACAAAAATCCGTGCTGCCATAAAAACTCCTGATGTTACAAAAACTTCTGATGTTACCAAAAACCCCTGATGTTCGGGGTTGTCCTGCACACGTTTGCTTCGAAACCAAATCTTGTCGTGCCTCCACCAAATAATTCTTCAAGCATACAGCGATGTTCTGTCAAAGTCGCCAAGATCGTTCACGTGGTCAACTCTTAGATTTGCAGAAAGGTCTTTATATCCTCTTTCGAGACGAGTGCAAGTTACCTGTTATCTTCCCAAATCAAACCAATGTAACGCTCACTCCTAATTCGATTTTCGAAACTATATCCAATTAAGAAGAAATCACCAATTCTTACGAAGTTCCGAAAATACGCCTAACCTACTGCTCCTCCGTCGAATGTTGACAAAATGGACGACCTCATGTCCCTGACT
This sequence comes from Halyzia sedecimguttata, assembly GCA_937662695.2. Taxonomy (NCBI): domain Eukaryota; kingdom Metazoa; phylum Arthropoda; class Insecta; order Coleoptera; family Coccinellidae; genus Halyzia; species Halyzia sedecimguttata. The sequence continues at coordinate 59,924,921 of OW569413.2, forward strand.
GGCGCAGACCCTCACAAATTTCAGACTGTCACAAGTCAACAATATTGCCAACTTATTCGGTTCTTCGAATACAACAATTATTATTTAGCGTCGATTGGCACCACTGAGATCCAACCTCAAATTCGACGTCAACACAAACGACATAAACGACACTCGCCAACCAAACGTAAACAAACCCCTACCCGGGTCAAAAAGAAACGTTACAAAATCCCCCCTCACTTGAAGAAATTTACCTAGTAAATTTCACTTAGGGATTAAAATACATATGATCTAAAAAAATAAATTGACAAGACAACTCATGAATGCAGGTGGATAGATGTCGAAATGTTTCCACCAATCGGAGCCCACTACAATCAAGTATCCCTGAAGGAGGAAGCAATCCACTCATACCCAATCATTCCTACGTCCTCAATCACAACAAGCATACCCTTCTCATCCAATCATTACCCAGAATCATACCTCATCCAATGCCCTATCATACATCACAGTCGTCCCGGAAATCCTCTTCTACTCTCATTACTCCATCCATCCAGCAATTACCCTCAATCTTCATGCATTCTCCGACCATGTACTTCATATGTCCACTGCGAAATTCTATTGTTAATTCTACTTGGTCCTATCTAACCCAGGGTAAGGTCTCCAATATTTTTCTTGTACAAAGCTCAAAACAATCTACACAAAAATAAAATATTTGAGCACAAGACAACTACCACAATTCAAACTTCTACTCAAATACACTTCCAAACTCGACTCTGACCGACAATCGCTAGAGATAAAATAAAATGGTATAAAAATAATTTTCAATAAATTAGGACGAGACAAGACAGATACAGGCAAAGAAGCAAAATGACTAGAAATAATTAAGCACGATAAAGCAAGTCCCCAAAAAAAAATCGGGCCAAATATAAAAAAACAACATCATCTATACAACTGAATCAGACCTACGTTACATCGGGCTGGGCCCCACGTTATCTGGCTAAATATCATGAACAATACTATCGAGCCCCACGTTGGGCGCCAATTTATAACGACATGCGACTGTTCCCAAGTCGCAGTGGTTAAATTCGGAGCTACTAGAACTCGGGGATCTGCGGTCTAGCTCCAGTGGAGATGGGAGTGGGTTTCTAAAAAGGGAACCTAGTAAATGGGCGCCAGGTAAATTTAAGTCTCCCAGATACCCCAGCGTAATGTAATAATTCCTAAATTCACCAAAAGAATATGCACGCTAAAAACAAACAATTTATTCCAGTAGCTTACGCCCAGGTCTTTAGCTTCAATAAAGTAAAACTACTGTGAAACCCTGAATAAGGGTGGCGGAAATTGTACGTAGATAATATTAATATTTGATTCAAATAAGCGTCGCTTGAGCTCAGGCGCATCCACGTTTCTTATCTATGATCTTGTATGATTTACGCAAATCTTTCCCCAATTTCCGCTTTACAACAACAATAATTTACACAATTGATGACAATATATGTTCAAGTTATATATATAGCAGGTATAAGATGTTTCGAGATATGTTTTCTATAACTTGCGTGCTATTCCTTATGCCTGAACGTAGTATTGCTTCGATGGTCTCGCAATACTGTTCTCCTTCCGCCTGTGCTCCCAGTCTGCAACCCTTGACTGAATGTCCCCAATCACAGCGCTACTTCCTGACCACCTTGTATATACTCGGGACCAGCAACACTGCGTTGGCTGTCTCACAGCGTTACTTATGGACCACCTTGTATATACTCGAATGCCTCAGTGCTACTCCTCCTGACGTAAAAATTCCTCTCTTCCTGACACAAAAAAATCGTGCTGGCACAAAAATTCGGGCTGCCACAAAAACTCCTGATGTTACAAAAATCCGTGCTGCCATAAAAACTCCTGATGTTACAAAAACTTCTGATGTTACCAAAAACCCCTGATGTTCGGGGTTGTCCTGCACACGTTTGCTTCGAAACCAAATCTTGTCGTGCCTCCACCAAATAATTCTTCAAGCATACAGCGATGTTCTGTCAAAGTCGCCAAGATCGTTCACGTGGTCAACTCTTAGATTTGCAGAAAGGTCTTTATATCCTCTTTCGAGACGAGTGCAAGTTACCTGTTATCTTCCCAAATCAAACCAATGTAACGCTCACTCCTAATTCGATTTTCGAAACTATATCCAATTAAGAAGAAATCACCAATTCTTACGAAGTTCCGAAAATACGCCTAACCTACTGCTCCTCCGTCGAATGTTGACAAAATGGACGACCTCATGTCCCTGACTGGCGCAGACCCTCACAAATTTCAGACTGTCACAAGTCAACAATATTGCCAACTTATTCGGTTCTTCGAATACAACAATTATTATTTAGCGTCGATTGGCACCACTGAGATCCAACCTCAAATTCGACGTCAACACAAACGACATAAACGACACTCGCCAACCAAACGTAAACAAACCCCTACCCGGGTCAAAAAGAAACGTTACAATGGGAAGTGGTGAAAGATTCGAACGCACTCTAAATGAACAAAAAAAGCAAATTTGCTTTACTTAAGTAACATATACAGTGCGCGTAAAAATTATGGAACAAATTCATTTTCTCAGAAGAAAAATATTTGGCAACAACATCTTGAAACAGGTCAATTTTTGTTTCACTTTTACCAAATTTGTATGCATTTTTGAAGGATTTTTTTGCACCCTGTGCCATCCTCATCTACCCTCCAATTTTTTTGAATAGGGAAAGTAGGTCCTGTGGTACTTTTTTGGCAAGGTCTTTGTATCTTCTTTTCAGGCGTGCAGAAATTATCAAGAAAACATTTTTCTTTTTTGAAAAATAGTTAGTTCATAGAGTTTTTCAGTATGTGCACTTTGTCATGGCTCATTTACTTTGAGACAATGGTACCTGATGAAATTTGTCACCGAATGAAAGTCGACCATTACAGTTTTGTTCATGCACAACTTTCAACCCCCTTTCAATAAATTTCCAATGTCACTCCATTTTTGGGCGTATGTTCTAGGGGAACATCGTCCTATCATTTCGTCCAAATGTCTGTAATTTTCGAATTTCGAGCTGAAAATTGGCTAATAGACTAATTCGGACTCCCTGATCACGAATCCGGTGTCAGATTTTAGGGTGCCGTCCGGCCGGCCGGCCGGCCGGCCGGCCGGCCGTAAGCACGATAACAGGAGCACCGAAGGTCCTATCGACTTCAAACTTTCAGGGTAGGTTTCTGATCAAAATGCGACGGTTAAGTTCGTTAACGGGCAAAATCGGCCGGACGGTTTAGGAGTTATAGACATTTAAAATTTTGAGGTTATTTCCCTGATATTTCAGGAACTAAAGAAGATGTTGAATCGAAACTTGGTAGTCAGTTCGAGGATATAAACGCGCAACTTTTGGCAAAATTCTGTTATGATCGAAATGTTGGTAATTTTAAAAAAAATATTTCTTTTAATTTTTTCGAAAAAAAAAATTTTTTTTCGTGAACTATTCATCAGATTGCAACAAAAACTTGTACTAACGTCAATTGTAGTATTTTGCAACATTGTGCAAAATTTTGGCTCTATACGATTTCAATTTCTGGAGATATAAGACAAAATGTGTCAAATTTCCTGGGTCTCTCTCAGTATTTTCATCGATTATTCTATGAACTCTTTGAATTCCACCGAAAACAAATTCAAAGATATAAACATAAAGAATCAAGTCATAGTTTAGACGTCGAAAGAAGGACGATGTTGATCGACTTGAAAAGGTACCTATTTCAAGAAATGCAATAATGAAATGCTTAATTTTTTTTATGGTCACAGAAAATCGTCACAAAAATCTATTTACCTCATTTGACGGCTGTTTGTCAAATCAATTAATTCCAATGATTGATGTCAGATTTCCTACATACCAAGTTCAAACACATTTTATTATATGGAAAACACTTATTATGATCACGTTCTACAGGAATTGATACTAAATAGAAGCTAGATGAAGATTATTGTAATGGAAAATTTGTGTTCCAGAATAATATTAAGGTATTCAACATGATACTGCTTTTTTTCTTTACTGGTCAGTACGGGCCACAAGGAACATGCGCCCAAAAGCTCCTGTCCACAGGGCTTGAACCCATTTTTTTTTCCATTAAAGGGTTCGTAGGGGTTGAAAGTTGTGCATGAACAAAACTGTAATGGTCGAGTTTTATTCGGTAACAAATTTCATCAGGTACCATCGTCTCAAAGTAAATGAGCCATGACAAAGTGCACAGACTGAAAACCTCTTTGAACTAACTATTTTTCACAAAAGACAATTTTTTTCTTGAACATTTCGGCACGCCTGTAAAGAAGATACAAAGACCTTGCCAAAAAAGTACCACATGACCCACTTTCCCTATTCAAAAAATTTAGAGCTTGTTTTTACTATCGGATTTAAATTCTTGGAAATATTATTTTTTTTCCTGCTAAGCAGCTTTGTGCGAGTGCACTACCTGGATGGGTGACAGCTCTGCCTATAGATTTGGACAGCGCGCCAAACCTCCTGTCCACAGGGCTTTCTCCCTTTTTAGTAACTAGTTTATTCTCTTTAGAGCCAAAAACTAATTACTTATTAGTATTTAGCCTCAGGCCATGCCTTGCTGCCACAGTAAACCCATCTAGAACTTCATTAATTTTATTGGCTGCATTATTCAATGCATTATTAAGGAATAGTAGATACAACTGAAAATCAGCAAACATGTGTACTCAGCAGTGTAAAATAAACTGTATGAATTGGCTCCTATATATCGCAAAAAGTATTGGTCCAAGGACCGAGCCCTGCGGAACCGTATTCAACACGTGTCTAGATCGAGAAATTGTATTACCCAATTTTACGTTTTGTGAACGACCTGAGAGGTAAGATTGGACAGTTGGAGTATCTCCCCACATACTCCACAATATTCCAATACTTATACAGCCAAAATAATATCATGCTTAACAGATCCCAACCTAAAGCTTTAGAAATGGGAAATAGAATAACTGAACTCAGTCACTGATGACCAAATCGAAGGGATCACATGAATTTTCTATATATCGTGTTATTCAAGTTGCGTGGAACATAATACTCTAATCGAATATACCGATTCGAGTTATAATTTGGATGTCAGCAAGCTATATTCATTTGCAACCGTTCAATCCGAAACCAGATATACGCATTTCAAAGAACACGCAAACCACAAATGAATCAGGAAACTCATGAAAGTGGAAAACACAGATTTGTTCAATTCACCACACGTGAAATATGTCTGAGGGCCGGTCTTTCCACCTCCTAACAAAGCGACCAACATTTAATTGTTGGCAGCTTATTCGACAAATAAACTAAGACACTAGAGGTTTATTCGTCAAATAGTTGCTATTGGAAAGTGGAAAGAATGTTATTTCACTATTGGACAAATAATTCATATTGGCCAGTTTATTAATAGGTGGAAAGACCGTCACTTCGTAGCATAATATAACGAAGTGATATACAGGACCGTCAAAATTATGCAATAATGGATTTGTTTTCTTTCCTTTCAGGAATATGAAGAAATTATTTGGTAGATCATATTGATTTATTTTTCAAGGAACATTTTTCGATAATTCTCATCGCTCTACCATTTTTCGTTACCAAGCAGTGACGACATCGTAATTGTTTTAAATTGCAAGCCATGGATATATCATGAAATTATGTATTCATTAATACTCATGTAATGCCATATATAGGTGAGAAATTCTCGAGATATGATTTTTTTAAATTTGAACCACTAGTTATTTGTTGGCCGCTTATTCGACAAATAAACTAAGAAACTTATTCGGTTATTCGTCGAATAGTTGCTATTGGAAAGTGGAAAGTGGAAAGAAGGTTATTTCACTATTGGACAAATAATTCTTATTGTTCAGTTTATTATTAGGTGCATGGAAAGACCGGCACTTCGTAGCATATTATAACATAGTGACATACAGGAGCGTCAACATTATGCAATAATGGATTTGTTTTCTCCCCTTTCAGGAATATTAAGAAATGGATATATCATAAGATTATGTATTCAGTAATATCGCCTATAATATTTTTGAAAACGTCTCGTCTCGTCTCGTTTCGCTTTTACGATACGAGAACGAGACGAGACGAGAAAAATCTAGCTCTCGCATGAAGCCCTAATTTTTAAAGTTTTTCAATAGGAGTCTATCCAAAGATCTTCGAGAAAAATAGCTCCACGAAAGGAAAAAATTTTCAGATTATTAGTTCAACAATTAGCGTACTTGAAATGTTAATGTTCGTGCTACAATAATGTTCTATATTTAATAAGTTTAAATAATATTTATTCATCAAATGTACGAAGGGGGCGAGGCTTGCGAAAGCCGGAATACCCGTTTTTGGGCATATTTTCAACCCTCTAGCAAAATTATAAATATTGGTCCTAGTGTTCCGGCAGTTGCAACTTCTTGTTGAGAAATTTCCTCCTCTATTTGAATCTTTTTTCAGATTTGAATTATCTCAAATAGTTTTTGAGATATTGGCAAAAACATAAACCTCCTTCCTTTATTCACTTAATTGTTTATAACTATGATGTTTTTGCGAGCGGCCTTAGAATATTTTCAAAAACTATCTGCATCAATTCCAAATCGAATGACACCACAATCATAATTTTCGGAGAATACGAAACAATTTTGACCTAAAAAGCACTTGTTGACTAGACTATAACCCCATAATAAATCCTCACCGGCCGATCTACCTATTCGGGAACACTTCGTTTATGTAATCATACGTACATCTGGAAAATATTGGGGTGGTGCTCCATCCTGTTGAAACCATAGCGTTTGATTCGGGAGATCTGGATCTGCATCGTTCGGAAAGACGAACGACGGAATCAGGTAATTTCGCATTAAATCCAAATAATTTGGACCTGTTAAGGGTCCTTCAATAAAAACAGGACCTATAACCCTATTCCTAACAGTTTCGGTCCACACATTCTCATTTTCAAGAAATATTGCATGTATCCCCATCATCCAGTTTGGATTGTGATCTGATCAATAGTGATAGTTTTATCTGTTGACATTTCCATTCAAATAAAATAATAGTCCGAGAGGTAGCGTTGCATTTTCGGTAGTGATTTATGAATAACATATAACTAAACCAGGCGTCAGCTGGCGCACCCGCGGTGGGTGTGGAATCAGGAGGTTGCGAAACTGGTAAAAAAATAAAACTAATAGTACGCCCGCTGAAACTTTTTTATAAATAACTGACGTCATACTGAACTGAAAAAAAGCCCTGTGGACAGGAGCTTTCTGGCGCTCTAGTTCAAACAGACAAATTATATCTCCGAAAGTATTGGTTTCTCAGAGTTGAGAATTATATCAATTTATTCTTATGATAGAACTGCATCATAAAAGAAATTCAATTCGAATAATAGTTTATTTATCAAGATTAAATGAGCAATCTGAGAATGAGAACTAAACCATGGAAGAAACCAAATTAAAATAGCTGAAATGAATTTGACTCTCTCTTATAAAACAGGATGAAATATACGAGTATGGACACAGATCATATAATAAAGCTTAGATAGAGAAATTATAGCATTCAGTGAAATCATAGAAGTACGATTCATTATTGAAATTTAGAACTTCATCTTAGCAGAAATTGAATTCAAACATCATAGAAGAATTTAAATTCAACAAGAGTGCCAAAAATTATCAACCCAAAACCAATAGACGAATTCTACCCAACAACGAACTCATCCGAGATATTCATTCCTCAATTTTATGATGAACGATAATATATATCTTTCCTCAAATCTACAATATTCCAGTTTTGTTTTTAGTGGAGATATTCTGAACTCAATATTATTAACTTACCATTACCATTCCCATCATCATATGGATTGACCATCGGCATGAAAATATCAACCAACAAAAAGTATGATATTATATTATCATTCTCATATTTATACGATTGCTCGAATGAAACAACGAAATGTCTCAGGAGAATGAGTTGACATTATAACAATTCATAGTATACCCACATAATAATTCTATCATTCTGTGAAAACGTAGAAATACGATTTACATTGAAATTTTGAAAAATCATATCTCCGAAAGTATTAGCTTGTTAGAGTTAAAAATGATATGAATGGATTCTTATGGTAAAACTGCTTATTGAAAAAAATTTAATTTAGAATTTGTTTTGGAAAAAAATTATTTTTTTTTTGTTACTCCGAAACCATCTGTCCGATTTTGCCCTGTAACGAACTTAGCCGAGATATTTATCCACCAAACCTACTCTGAAAATTTCAACTCTCTAGCTCATTCCGTTCGAGAGTTATCGTGCCTACGGCCGGACGGCCGGACAGAATGAATTTCGACCACGGATTCTTGATCAGTGATTCGAACCAAATCGTTTAAGACCATTTTCATCGAAAAATTCGAAAATTACAGACATTTGGGCAAATTGATAAGCACTCAGTTCCGAGGAACTAGAGCGCCAAAAATATCGTCCGCTGCACCGTGGAGGGGGGGTATGCGTCAGCTGCTCGGAACTTGTACAAAAAAAACGTAAAATAAAGTCATATTACGCCGAATGAAATTGAACGAAGTGATTGTTTAAATAATCAAAAGTACGACAATAACAATCAGCTGCGTGTATAGCGGTGGAAAGATCTACAGCTGACGCAGTAAAGATACACATTATTCGAGCAATGCACAGAATGTTTCACGGTTTATTTTTGTCTTTATTTATTTTTGACAAAATGTATAATGAAAAAAATGATATAGGTACAGTGTAAATAATTAGTTCAAGCACTGACGTGAAGTCAGGAGCTTTAGCGCGTATGTTCTATTGTCCATTCTCCTGTATTGGATACTCTCAATCGAATTTACCATGGTGCAAAAGCTCCTGACTTCACGTCAGTGCTTGAACCATGGTAAATTCGATTGAGAGTGTCCAATACGGGAGAATGTACAATAGAACATACGCGCAAAATCTCCTGACTTCACGTCAGTGCTTGAACCAATTTTTTTTTTCGTAATTTCGTTTTAAATTTTCTATTGGTACAGTTCTCACAAAATTTTACACACGTCTTTAAGTCGATATTCTACAACTAGTTACCAAGCCTCAATTCGATCGAGTCTATATTTTTTGAGTTATAGAGGAAATAATATTCCAGATGAGCCGATTATGGCCAACAGCGACCTTAACTCTCCCATTCAGATGCGCAACCTATCCTGAAAATTGCAAGTTCCCATCTCCTTTCGTTCGAGAGTTATCTAGGCAACGGTCACCTATCCAACTACTGAACTCACACATGGCTGCTCGGATCTCCAACAATATAGATCCGATCGTGTTCAAACTTGGAACTTGGTAGTAGAGTTAGGTGCTGAGGGCTCTCGCAAAATTTCAGTCATGTCAGATGAATAGTTTCTGAATATAGAATTTTTTTCGATGTTTGCATTCTACAACTAATAACCATGTTCGAATTGGATCGGTTCTATATTTTTCGAGTTATTGAGGAAATAACAACCAAATTTCAGATGGGTACAACTCCAGAACCGTTTGGCGGATTATGCTCATAAACAAAATCAAATGTCGCATTCAGATGCAGAACCTAACGTGAAAATTTCAAATTGCTATCTCTTTCCTTTCTCATTTCTTAAGTTATGGTGACATTAAAAATATATTTTAATCATTTTTATAAAATTTCATAGCTATACGATTCTCACAAAATTTCACAAACGTGCTTAGGTTTATATTCTACAACTTTCACCAAGTTTCAATTCGATCGGATTTATATTGGTTGAAAACAAAATTATTACTCGGAAAGCATTGGGCCGATTATGCCCATTAACGAACTTGCCCCTCGTATTGGGATGCGCCACCTACCCTGAAAATTTCAAGTCGCTATCTCTTTCCGTTCTCAAGTTATCGTGGCAACGGCCGGACAGCGTATGTTCTGGGGAACATTGCGTTATCATTTTGCCCAAATGTCTGTATCTTTGGAATTTTTTGACGAAAATGGTCACAAACGATTTAATTCGATGAAGAATTCGAGGTCAAATTTGATTATGTCCGGCCGATGTCACGATAACTTGAGAACGGAAAGAGCTACGAAATTTTCAGGTTAGGTTCTACATCTGAATGCGACATTTGATTTTGTATATTGTGTATTTTTCTGTCGAATCACCAATATGGGAGCGCATTTTTCTAGGGTTTTTTCAGAAAAAATTAATTAATGTTTCGTTTTTTTTGCCACAGAACACACAAAACGGTTGAACCGCGGACATATTTGGACTTGCGTCCGTTCGATCCACGAGGAGAACCGAAACTGTTTGTGTACGACAAAGATCGACACGAACAAGCAGATGCTGCTTTGAAATTTTGGGGGGAGAGGCTTAGGGAGCCCGAAGGTTGTGTTAAGGGTTGAATTGAAAAATCTATCTCGAAATATGTGTTTAAAAGGAAGCAGCATGATAGTAATGCTCAAAAATTTCAAATCTTGATTGCGTCAGCTGACGGTCTTTCCACAGCTACACAAGCAGCTGATTGTTGTTTTCAAGCTCTTAATTATTTGAAGAATCACGTAGTTCAATGTCATTCGGCGTAGTATGACTTTATTTTAGATTTTTTTTGTACAAGTTCATGCGAGCAGCTGACGCATAATCCCCCCTCTACGATGCAGCTGACGATATTTTTTTTGCTCAGTATGACGTCGATTATTTATAAAAAAAGTTTCAGCCAGCGTACTGTTACTTAATTTTTATTTTTTTTACCCCTTTCGCAGCCTACCACACCCGCACCCACCGCTACTTGAGCAGCAGACGATCGGTTGACTTGTTAGTCATATAAGATCAACTGTCGATGTTAATATCAGTCGGCTTACTATGACTTTTGCATTTGCAACGCTACCTCCCGGACTATAAGCTCATAAGCGATTTTTGCGATATATTGTTATTTGCCGGCATAGATCTCGAAGATAGACGAGGCTTTTTCTGCAACTCTAATAAAATGTTCAATTCTACCTCGTCTGGAGTTGCCGGTCGACCACTTTTGGTATTATCCTTCACGTATTCCAACTCATCATACTTCCTAATTATTTTACTAACAGCACCCGCAGGTTAGGGCTTCATGCGAGAGTGAGATTTTTCTCGTCTCGTCTCGTTCTCGACTCGTAAAAGCGAGACGAGACGAGACGAGACGTTTTCAAAAATATTATAGGCGATACCAAGACCACATACAGCGCAACACGAGAGACTCGTTTTTGGTCTCGTTAAATTTTTTGTATGATGTTTTATATATACGACTCGACTTTTTTCAACGCCCACAGAAAACAATTGAATATGGAGCAACAATATATTTTGTCTATATTATGCATCGTTCGTTCTAGAAATATACGAGTTTTTAGAAAATTATTAATTCGTTATGACTTTGCGATAATTGAGATTAATTTTCAAGAAAAAATAGAATTCACAACCATGAATACGAATGCCATTATGAATTCAATACTCAACGGGCAACTTTTATTGCCCCTTAATCCCAATGCTTTGAAAATTTCGTCTCTATCTGAACATCTGGAGAAATTTATTCTCTTGTGCTCCTTGCAGTGAAGATGTGAACAATTATTGTATTCATCTGTGGAACTACGTATAATAAAACTGGTAAAGAAATGAAGCTAATCAATGTTTCGAAAAGTGTTATGAGGAATACGCCAAGAACACTCTCGAATGATCTACCCACTGGGGAGGTATTCTTTGAAAACTATACCAAATTGTTCAATTCTATTAAAAAATGTATCGACATCGATAGCCTATTCAAAACATCAACAAAACTTTCGAAATATGGGAAAGCTGAGGTTGAAGAATATTTGCTGTTAGAAAGAGCAAATAGGAATCAAAATATTTTACAGTGTTGGAGAGTGATGAAAAAGTTCTTCCTCCACTTTCCAAGATGGCCGATGATTTATCAATGGCTACATCCGTACCTGTTGAAAGATTATTTCCCACAGCAGGTATGATCATGGCAAAAATACGTAGATACATCATTGGAAAATGATGTGATGCAAGCGTGAAGTGCAAAGGAACAAAATGCATCTTTTGTACAATTTTTTGGTAATGATATACTTCCGGTTTAACCGGAAATGCCATCAACTTATTTAATTTGAATGTGACACCCTATATATTTTTACAGATTTCGAAAGAGCTTGTTACTTTGAATTCATAAACACTGAGTTTGTGTAAAGAAAATTGTAAAAACGAGGAATATAGCACTTTAATCAACCTCCTTTGAGTTTTTTGCATTAGAGCAAAAAACTATTTAAATAATTGATGTTGTTTGTTTGCATAGTAATAAATAAACGAGTACTGTTTAGTACGTCTTTTGTTCTCCAAGTGTCAAATTCTAATTGACGGAAATAAATTTTACAATTTAGAATGGTTCAATTAAGTGAAAGAGAGCGTATTGAAATTTTAATGATGATCGGTTATGGTGATCATGTTAGAACTCATGAAGAAGTGTGTCATATTTTTAATAATTTGCATCTGTAGAGAAATCCTATATGACGCTCAACAGTAACTATAACATAACAACGTTTTAATACAACTGGGATGGTAAAAAAATGCTAAAACCTGGAAGACCGCTGACTGCAACGAATGAAACTGTTAAACAAAATATCGCAATCGATTTAGAAGAATCATCTCAAACTTCCACCACAAATTTGGCACTCAACCATGGTATCAGTCGACGTTCTGTAAGAAAGATATTATAAAGTGAAAAGTATCATCCGTATAAGGTACAGTTGGTTCAAGAATTGTCAGACGATGATTTTGACCGACGGCTGGAATTTTGCGAACGGCTAATGGACATCTGTAATGTCGACGAAAATTTTGCTTCCAACATAGTTCTTTCCGATGAGCCAACTTTTTGTTTAAATGGAACAGTTAATCGCCATAACTCAAGGTATTGGTCAAATGAAAATCCTCATTGGATTCATGAAGCACATACCCAGCATACACAGAAGTGGAATGTTTGGATGGGAATGGTCGAAAATAGGCTTATAGGCCCATTTTTTATCGACGGAAACTTGAATGTTGATAAGTATTTGGATCTATTAAATAACGAAATTATTCCTGCACCCAACAGAATGGGCAATTACCACAAAATGTTTAGTTTCAACAAGATGGAGCACCCCCCCAACTATGATAGACGGGTTAGGGATTTTCTGGATGCGAATTTTCCAAATCGATGGATTGGACGTAGAGGATTCATAGACGGCCAGTCTCTCGTTCTCCGGATCTTAGCCCGTTAAATTTTCTTCTTTGGGGTTATCTAAAATCACGTATTTACGTTAGACGACCAACAAACTTACAGGAATTGAGACAAAGAATTATTGATAAATATGAACTAATAAGTGGAGAAGCCTTGGAAAGATTGACTCAAGAATTTGTTAATAGGATGGCATATTGTGAGCAAGTAAACGGCGAGCATTTTGAACATTTGAAGTAATTTTGTTTCTCATTATTCTAAAATAATGAAATGTACACCTATTCTACAACTAACAGTGAGTTATTCCTCGATGTTACAATTTTTGCGCGTATGTTCTGGGGAACATCGCGCTATAGTTTTGCCCAAATGTCTGTAACTTTCGAATTTTTTGACGAAATTGGTCTCAAACGTTCAAGTTTGACTCCCCGATGAAGAATCCGAGGTCAAATTTGATTATGTCCGTCCGGCCGTCCGGCCGTCCGTTGCCACGATAATTTGAGAACGAAAAGAGCTAGCGACTTGATATTTTCAGGGTGGGTGGCGCATCGCAATACGACGGACAAGTTCGTTAATGGGCATAATCGGCCCAGTGGTTTCCGAGTAATAATTTTGTTTTCAACCAATATAAATCCGATCGAATTGAAACTTGGTGAGTAGTTTTAGAACATGAACCTAAGCACGTTTGTGAAATTTTGGGCGAATCGTATGGCTAGAAAATTTTAAAAAAATTATTAAAAAATATTTTTTTTGTCACGATAACCTGAGAACGGAAAGAGATAGCGGCTTGAAAATTTCAGGTTATGTTGTGCATATGAATGCCACATTTGAGTTTGTTTATGAGCATAATCGACCAAACGGTTTCAGAGTTAAAGCCATCTGAAATTTTCTGAAATTTGGTGGTTTTTTGTTCCTCATTAACTCGAAAAATACTGAACCGATTGAATTCAAACATGGTTATTAGATGAAGAATGCCAACGCGAAAATGTTTGCGAAATTTGGTGAGGATAGCATCTGTAGAAAATTTTTAATAAATCATTGAAAATAAAAAAAAAATTCTATATATCAGTAACTATACGTTTGAAATTGCTGAAATTTTGCAAGAGCGTTCCTTACCTAACTCTACTGCCAAGTTTCAAGTTTTAATACGATCGGTTGAATATTGTTGGAGATTCGAGCATTCTTGTGTGAGTTCAGTAGATGGGTGACCGTTGCCTCGATAACTTTCGAACCAAAGGAGATAGGGACTTGCAATTTTCAGGGTAGGTTGCGTATCCGAAAGGGAGAGTTGAGTTCGTTTTTGGGCATAATCGGTTTAACGGTTTCCGAGTTATATCCACCTGGAATATTGTTTCCTTGATAACTCAAAAAATAAATATTCGATTGAATTGAAGCTTGGTAACTAGTAGTAGAAAATCAACACAAAGACGTGTTTAAAATTCTGTAAGAACCGTACTCCTAGAAAATTTGAAAAAAATGACGAAAAAAAAAATTTTAAGAACCGCGCCTCCAGAAAATTAAAAAAAAATCACGAAAAAAAAATTGGTTCAAGCACTGACGTGAAGTCAGAAGCTTTTGCGCGTATGTTCTATTGTCCATGCTTCTGTATTGGACACCCTTAATCGAATTTACCATGATTAATTATGTCGTCCATTCTCCTGTATTGGACACTTAATTCGAATTTACCGTGGTAAATTCGAAGTAAGAGTGTCCAATACAGGAGAATGGACGACATAATTAACCATGGTAAATTCGATTAAGGGTGTCCAATACAGAAGCATGGACAATAGAACATACGCGCAAAAGCTTCTGACTTCACGTCAGTGCTTGAACCAATTTTTTTTTCGTGATTTTTTTTTAATTTTCTGGAGGCGCGGTTCTTAAATTTTTTTTTACACTAAACTCAGTATGTATGAATTCAAAACAACAAGCTCAAAATCTGTAAAAATATATAGGGTGTCGCATTTATATTAAAGAAGTTGATGGAATTTCTAGTTAAACCGGAAGTACATTATTAACAGAAAGATTTACATCAGATGCATTTTGTTCCATTGCACTTACCTGCAAATTTTGATAAATATCGTTCTTTTTGTTCAAAAGATATTAACTTAGTTCCATACTTTATCCCAACCCAGTATGTACATTTGTAGTTCCGATAGTATCTTATTACATATTGCGCGTATGTTCTGGGAAACATCGCGTTATCATTTTGCCCAAATATCTGTAACTTTCGAATTTTTTGACGAAAATGGTCTCAAAGGATTAAGTTCGACTCCCCAATGAAGAATTCGAGGTCAAATTTGATTCTGTCCGGCCGTCCGTTGCCACGATAACTTGAGAACGAAAAGAGCTAGCGACTCGCAATTTTCAGGGTGGGTGGCGCATCCCAATACGACGGACAAGTTCGTTAATGGGCATAATCGGCCCAGTGGTTTCCGAGTAATAATTTTGTTTTCAACCAATATGAATCCGATCGAATTGAAACTTGGTGAGTAGTTGTAGAATATGAACCGAATCGTATGGCTAAAAAATTAAAAAAAAATTTTTAAAAAATATTTTGTTGTCACGATAACGTATTGAGAACGGAAAGAGATAGTGGCTTCAAGTTTTCAGGTTAGGATGTGTACCAGAACGCGACATTTCAGTTTATTTATGAGCATAATCGGCCGAACGGTTTTAGAATTATAGCCATCTGAAATTTTCTGAAATTTGGTGGTTTTTTGTTCCTCATTAACTCGAAAAATACTGAACCGATTAAATTCAAACATGGTTATTAGTTGTAGAATGCCAACGCGAAAATGTTTGCAAAATTTGGTGAGGATAGCATTTGTAGAAAATTTTTAATAAATCAATGAAAAAAAAAATTCTATATATCAGTAACTATTCGTTTGAAATCGCTGAAATTTTGCAAGAGCCTTCATAACCTAACTCTACTGCCAAGTTTCAAGTTTTAATACAATCGGTTAAATATTGTTGGAGATTCGAGCATTTTTGTGTGAGTTCAGTAGATGGGTTACCGTTGCCTCGATAACTTTCGAACGAATAGAGATAGGAACTTGCAATTTTCAGGGTAGGTTGCGTATCCGAAAGAGAGAGTTGAGTTCGTTTTTGGGCATAATCGGTCTAACGGTTTCCGAGTTATACCCACTTGGAATATTATTTCCTTGATAACTCAAAAAATAAATATTCGATCGAATTGGTGCTTGGTAACTAGTAGTAGAAAATCAACATAAAGACGTGTTTAAAATTTTGTAAGAACCGTACCCCTAGAAAATTTGAAAAAAAATTGTCCATTCTTCTGTATTGGACACCCTTAATCGAATTTACCATGGTAAATTATGTTGTCCATTCTCCTCTATTGGACATTTAATTCGAATTTACCATGGTAAATTCGAATTAAGAGTGTCCAATACAGAAGAATGGACAACATAATTTACCATGGTAAATTCGATTAAGGGTGTACAGAAGTATGGGCAATAGAACATACGCGCAAAAGCTTCTGACTTCACGTCAGTGCTTGAACCATTTTTTTTTTATCTGTAATTTGTCGGATTACAAGGTAATTTTTTTCAAAGAATTCCGGACTATAGGGGGTCGTGGGCTCTTTAGTACTAGTACTCTATAATCCGACAAATTCGATAGTCCGACACTGCCTTGCAAAACGTTTGTCAGACCACCTGGGGTCCACTGTATTCACGGTTGGCAAGTAGATACTAGTAGAACACACAAAACATCCAGATAGTCTAAAATATTTTTGGGTTCGACTCCCTGATGAAGAATTCGAGGTCAAATCTGATTCTGTCCGACCGGCGACTCGAAACTTTCAGGGTAGGTTGCGCGTCCTAATACGACGAACAAGTTCGTTAATGAGCATAATCAGCCCAACGGTTTCCGAGTGATAATGTCATTTTAAACCAATACAGATCCGATCAAATTGAAACTTGGTGAGTAGTTGTAGATTACAGACTTGAAGACGTATATACAATTTTGTCAGAATCGTACTAGTAAAAAGTTTTAAAAAAATTATTGAACAATATTATTCATCTCACGATAACTTGAGAATGGAAAATGATAGCGACTCGCAATTTTCATGGTAGGTTGAGAATGCAAATGCAACATGCAACAAAAGTTTTTTAATAGGCATAAGCCCAAATTTTTACGAAATTTCGTGAGGATCGTATCACTAGAAACAAATTTTTAAATTTTTATATCTCAGAAACTATCCGTCTGATATCGCAGAATTTTCACAAAAGGCTTCAGAACCTAACTTTACATTCGAATTTCAAATTTAAACACTATCGGATCTATATTGTTGAAGATCTGATCAGCATTGAGTGAGTTCAGTAGCTGGATGGGCGACCGTTGCCACGATAAATTTCGAATGGAATGAGGTAGTGACTTGCAATTTTTCAGGGTAGGTTTCACATCCGAATCGGACAGCTATATTCATTGTTGGGTATAATCGGCCAAACGGTTTCAGAGTTATACCCATCGGGAATATTGTTTTATCGATAACTCGAAAAATATAGATCCCATCGATTTGAAACCTGGCAAGTAGTTCTGGAATACCAACATAAAGATGTATGTAAATTTTGTTAGGATCGTATCACTGGAAAATTTTTTGAAAAATTTGAAAAAATATTATTTCTCTCACGATAACTTGAGAACGGAACGACTTATGTTGGTTGCGCATCCTACTGTGACATTTGAGTTCGTTAATAGGCATAATCCGCTAAATGACTTTGAAGTTATACACATCTCAAATTTAGTTGTTATTTCCTCTATAACTCAAAATATACAAATATCATCCAATTAAAATTCGATGATTGCTTGTAGAATGCCGACCCACTAATTTTCGCAGAATTATCGAAATATCGTATCCTGAAATTATTTGAGACGTCATTCTTTTCGTATATTATTGGATATTTAATGAATTTCAATTCGGATAGAATACATATGTCAGAATTAAAAATTTTGTGATATGATTACACAAGTCTGTCATTAAAATGGTACGAAATTCATTCATATCTAATAAAACTGAGAAAACGGTCTATATATAGTAATTCCGATTTAGAGTGTCCAATAGAGGTTAACAGACATTAGAACTGACTTGAACCATTTTTTTTTCTCCCTAGACATGAGAAGAAATATCCGCGTTCGATTGTTGTTAAATTTGTTTGAGAGAAAATCTTCAAAAATTCAGTAGGTATACTTCATTCACTTTTATAAAGTCTGCCGGTTGGCTATGATTTAGGTGGTTGTAACTAAGACAGAAGCAGGTTGGCACTTCTGAAATATCGTCAATGTCAAAACAATTCTACGAGACGTTGCCAATTTCAACTCTCAACATAATATTCCATCTTATACAAGATATTATCACATATTATCTTCGAATAATAAAACCCTCTCTGCCTTGAAATTGAAAATTCCGAATGTAGTTTTAAAGAAGCAGAGACAAAGATAATGAAGTGCTATACAGAACTGAAATCTGCAATAGGAAAACTTCATTCTTAGAACATGTTGAACTCACGAATGAAATTACTTAGTTCCCCCATCATTATATACTTTATTAAGGTTTAACAGTGACTCTGGTTTCGTAGTACTACTACATTTTAAACTGGTGTATATCAAGTTGTGCAACAAGGTATTTAAATGTCTCCTTCTGTAGGTTTATTTCTTGAGAATTTCAAAAAGTGGTCAATTCCATATAGCTACGTCTGTTCGTTTAGAAGTTTTCCTGCCGGGTAATTCAGGTACTTTTATCTATAAATAAACTAGCACAAAGTAACGGACTACTCTATCCATTATTTTCCATTAAAATTTCAACACTTGATTCTTGATTTTCGTACAAGAAAATAGTTGGAACTGAATCTTCCAATCAGTTTATAAACGTGAAATATTTCCAGTAACAACAGAAGAAAAATTTTCTTCAACAGTCGCCAGGTCTTTGGAATTGTTGAGTTCACATATCTTCGATTTCATTATTTTTCCGAAGTAAATTCACATTGTGAAAAATACGTAATTAATACAACTTCTATCTTGAGAGGACAACGTTGCTTAGTTATCTGACAGGAAAATGAGCATAACCTAACAGTTTCAAAATAAACACGGTGAAATGTGTCAAACTTTCATGGTCAACCGGGAGACTTTATAAACTGAATGGAGTATACGTTGAAGCAATGCAATTAAATTTGGCAACGGAAAATCACGCCTCAGGTTTCACGTCCATTTGTTTTTTTTTCAGAATTATACTCCATATTTGAATTCAGTGCAATAAACTATTGCGATGTGACCAGAAACCGTTAGATCAATGTTTTCACATAACCCACCACATTCAACAGAGAATGGTTCAAAAATGACTTTCAACTTCCTGTGTCTTACTTATGCTTCGAAAACGGGGTATATATCGTATCTACACATATGTTTATCTAGTCTATGGTGAAACATAATATTTTCAGTTAATTTCTCGAAATATCGGATGTTTGTCAAATTCAGCCTTACCTTACTTCTTATCATGTGGTTCTGACAAAATAGGCATAAATATTCAAACCTTTATTTAACGTCAAACTTAATAATTTGGTTGGGTTTATAATCTGTATGTTAAATGTTTAACAATATCACACCAGAAACGTAGAAAACGTATTATCAGAATCGATATAATAATCATACCGGCAACCTAGAGGAGCAACAGAAGTCCCAAGAAGCACATGACGAAGAAGACACTAACTATGGAAGAAGTTCAGGCAGCCATAAAATAACTTAAAAACCGG
This sequence comes from Halyzia sedecimguttata, assembly GCA_937662695.2. Classification (NCBI taxonomy): domain Eukaryota; kingdom Metazoa; phylum Arthropoda; class Insecta; order Coleoptera; family Coccinellidae; genus Halyzia; species Halyzia sedecimguttata. Next base: position 59,944,908 of record OW569413.2, read on the forward strand.
AAATCACCAGGAACGGATATCATCACTAACGAAATGATCAAATATAGTATAACAACAACAGATAACGAAACTTTTCTATAATATCATTAAGACCGGTGAAGTATCTCGTGAATGGAAGAGCAGTATATATATATCAATACCAATATTCAAGGAGGGGAGTAAGAAGGACCCCAATAATTATAGAAGTATAACTCTTCTAAACTCCACTCACAAATTATTCACTAAGATATTGGCTAATAAATCCTCAAACCAAGTGAACATTTCCGACGAACATCAAGGATTCCGAGGTAATAGGTCAAGTGTAGATGCAATTTTCATCTTGCGACAGTTGATAGAGAAATCAATAGAGTTTAATAAACCCATGTTCACATGCACCCTCGACTTAATGAAGGCATCATAAGACCCTGCGATGTCCTTCAATCCCAACAATTAGAGAACATATGCAGACAATATTTAAAAATAACAAAAAATCTGAAACACACTCTGTATTATCTTAGGAGATCCGCATATCCACTGGCATAGATAGGGGGACAGCTTGAGTTATTGAAAAAATTGGCTCAAGCACTGACGTGAAGTTAGGAGCTTTGCGTATGTTCTATTGTCCATTCTCCTGTATTGGACCCTCTTAACCGAATTTAACATGGTAAAATATATTGTCCGTTCTCCTGTATTGGACTCTTAATTCGAATTTACCATGGTAAATTCGAATTAATTGTCCAATACAGGACAATGGACAATATAATTTACCATGGTAAATTCGATTAAGAGTGTCCAATAAAGGAGAATGGACAATAGAACATACGCGCAAAAGCTCCTGACTCCACGTCAGTGCTTGAATCAATTTCTTTTTTCATATATTTTTTTTAATTTTCTAGGGGTACGGTTATTATGAAATTTTAAACACGTCCTTATTTCGATATTCTACAACTAGGGTAAAAGTGGGATAGATGCCCTACTTTCTGTAAGCTGACTATAACTTTTTTTTTAAAGCACTATTCGAGTGAGTTAACTATTTGTAACAACTATAGTCCTTATACTTACTATCTACTCATATCATTATTCAATGCATACCGTAGATTTGTAGATATTCGGCTCTATAAAAAAAAACTTATTGTTTGAGGATAGACGCCTACTGTATGGGTAGTTGCCCCTGGCAAAATTTCGACATGAGTATAGATGCCCTACAATGGGATAGATGCCTCCGTAATAAAAAAAAATCGTAGAAAATTATATAAAATGTTTATTTGCTTTCTTAGTTGCAATAATATATTATAAGGTTTCTTATCCAAATATACCGTAAAACTGAAGTAAATGGCACTTTTATAGGAACAAATGGCTCAGTCTTTCGATCATTCTTTGGGTACACTTCAACTTAACAATGTCTATTAAAAATTATTTAAAACTTTACAGAACTAAATTTAGGAATAATAAAACTTAAAACAAATCCGTCCCTTAAGACTTCTTTGGGAAAAACAAAGCTTCCTTCTTAAAAAAAAATAACAGTAATCAAAATTTTCAAATAATCAACAAATATAGAGATACTGTTTACTTTGGCCAGGTTACTTATTCTTTGAATTCACTTTGGCCAGGTTAGCCCGGTAGTCCAGTGTGGGATGTTTTCCTGAAAAAGAAGAAATTAATAGGTACAGAAAAAAAAAAACTGAGGATTCAAAAAGGACAAGTATGAAAAAACAAACTAAGAAGACAGTGCCTAAATTGAATTTGATTAGGCAATTAATTCCTCTATTACTTACCCAAAGTAAGTTTTTCACAGTTTTTGCGCGTATGTTTTTTTAGCATATCGCCTCCTCAAAGTTCGAGATGGAATACCATAAGGACGAGATATTTCATTGACACCGACTTGGCTTTTATCCATTTCCCCAAAAGCTTTGCAAAGGGATTCTTCAGACCAAGCAGCACGAACGGGTGCCCCTATTTTCCTTTTATATTTTCGCGGCATTTTGTCTAAAATAAAAAATGAAATTAGGTGATAGGCTGCATTATTTTTCACAAGTACAGTGAAGTACGACATGTAAAGGTATAAACAGCTCATAAATAAACTGGAAAGTCAATTTTCCTACTAAGTTGCATATTAACTAGATAGGTACGTTATTTAAAAAAATCTTACCTATAGCCTAAGTACCTGTGAATAAGTCATAGAGGATATATGCCTCTAAGGGCGTCTATACTCAGTCAATAGTGGGGCCTCTATCATTTTTAGTAGGGATAGACGCCCCAGCAAATAAAAAAAAATACTTAAATAATTTCGTAATTTTATAAACACACCATAAATATAAATGATACATACTATTTAAATAACAATACACACTTAAAACTTACCTTCGAAAACGAAAGTTCTGAACACGTAAAAATGTCACTGTCACAAGAATCATGCAAGCGTGATAAAATTTTGCAACGTTTTTGCGCGTATGTTCTGGGGAACATACGCGTTATAGTTTTGCCCAAATGTGAAATTTAATTCTGTGGTGCCGTCCGGCCGTCCGGCCGTCCGGCCGTTGCCACGATAACTTGAGAACGAAAAGAGCCAGCGACTTGAAATTTTCAGGGTGGGTTGCGCATCCCAATACGACGGACAAGTTCGTTAATGGGTATAATCGGCCCAATGGTTTCCGAGTAATAATTTTGTTTTCAACCAAAATAAATCCGATCGAATTTAAACTTGGTGAATAGTTGTAGAATATAGACCTAAGCACGTTCGTGAAATTTTGTGAGAATCGTATTGCTAGAAAATTATTAAAAAATTATTAAAAAATATTTTTGTTGTCACGATAACCTGAGAACGGAAGGAGATAGCGGCTTGAAAATTTCAGGTTAGGTTGTGCATCTGAATGCGACATTTGAGTTTGTTTATGAGCATAATCGTCCAAATGGTTTTAGAGTTATAGCCATCTGAAATTTTCTGAAATTTGGATGTTTTTTGTTCCTCATTAACTCGAAGAATACAAAACCGATTGGATTCAAACATGGTGAATAGTTGTAGAATATAGACCTAAGCACGTTTATGAAATTTTGTGAGCATCGAATCGCTAGAAAATTATTAAGAAATTATTAAAAAATATTTTTGTTGTCACGATAACCTGAGAACGGAAAGAGATAGCGGCTTGAAAATTTCAGGTTAGGTTGTGCATCTGAATGCGACATTTGAGTTTGCTTATGAGCATAATCGTCCAAACGGTTTTAGAGTTATAGCCATCTGAAATTTTCTGAAATTTGGATGTTTTTTGTTCCTCATTAACTCGAAGAATACAAAACCGATTGGATTCAAACATGGTTATTAGTTGTAGAATGCCAACGCGAAAATTTTTGCAGAATTTCGTGAGGATGGTATAACTAGAAAATTCAAAAAAAAATAATTAAAAATAATTGAAAAAAATTCTATATATCATAAACTATTCGTCCGGCATGGCTGAAATTTTGGGAGAGCCTGCAGAACCTAACTCTACTGCAGAATTCCAAGTTTGAACACGATCGGATCTATATTGTTGGAGAACCGAGCAGCCTTTTGTGAGTTCGGTAGGTGGATGCGAATCGTCGTATGATATGTTGTCTATGGTCGTATTTTTGCGAGAACCTCCAAAAATAAAATATGAATGTCATGATGACATATTATTATACATATATATTCATGGTAAAATCGTGTTATTTCATCACAAATCTATAGGAGATTAGATGATAGCCCTACATTAGTGGTCAGACCTGGTTTTGAAAGAGATCCTCCTTAGGAGGAGGCAACTAAATATTGAAGGGATTTCTATGAACAAGAGTGAATATCTTTGAGGAATAGAGAGGCGATTCTTCTTCAAGAGATCCATGTGCCTTCAGAGGAGTATATTTGCGAGAGGGGACCTTTGAATTTTGCAGAAGGCTTCTGATCTTGTAAGGTGAGAGGCTCATTTGTGGATATTAAATCTCGTGATGGGTAGAAAGGAATTCTAGGCCAGTTTTTCTATCACTAATGAGAATATATCTTTATGTAATAACGGGTGATTTTTTGAGAGCTTTTGGATTTGATTTGAAAAAAATTGGTTCAAGCACTGACGTGAAGTCAGAAGCTTTTGCGCGTATGTTCTATTGTCCATTCTCCTGTATTGGACACTCTTCTTAATCGAATTTATTATAGTTTGGATTCGTTAACATGGGAGCTCAGAGCTTTAATAGCAGCTTGACTGTTAGAGTGGATTAATACATCACATCTCTGATAGTTTCTTTCACACAGCAATTGGCCCATGGTCTCCCAATTTTGTGATTAATTATTTCATCATACTATTAATATAAATCAATAAGATTCAATCGAGAATTAATTGGTTTCATTAAAAAAGTAAATATCAAAACAATTATATGTACGCAAAAATTATTTTAACCAAGTAAATATCAAAAAAAAAAATTGGTTCAAGCACTGACGTGAAGTCGAAAGCTTTTGCGCGTATGTTCTATTGTCCATTCTCCTGTATTGGACACTCTTCTTAATCGAAAAAAAAATTGGTTCAAGCACTGACGTGAATCAGGAGCTTTTGCTCTTCTTAATCGAATTTACCATGATGAATTCTATTGTCCGTTCTCCTGATTGGACCCTTTTAATCGAAAAAAAAATTGGTTCAAGCACTGACGTGAAGTCAGAAGCTTTTGCGCGTATGTTCTATTGTCCATTCTCCTGTATTGGACACTCTTCTTAATCGAATTTACCATGATGAATTCTATTGTCTATTCTCCTGTATTGGACACTCTTCTCAATCGAATTCACCATGATGAATTCTATTGTCCATTCTCCTGTATTGGAGACTCTTCTTAATCGAATTTGCCATGATGAATTCTATTGTCCATTCTGGACATGGCAAATTCGATTAAGAAGAGTCTCCAATACAGGAGAATAGACAATAGAATTCATCATGGTGAATTCGATTGAGAAGAGTGTCCAATACAGGAGAATAGACAATAGAATTCATCATGGTAAATTCGATTAAGAAGAGTGTCCAATACAGGAGAATGGACAATAGAACATACGCGCAAAAGCTTCTGACTTCACGTCAGTGCTTGAACCAATTTTTTTTTCGATTAAAAGGGTCCAATCAGGAGAACGGACAATAGAATTCATCATGGTAAATTCGATTAAGAAGAGCAAAAGCTCCTGATTCACGTCAGTGCTTGAACCAATTTTTTCAACTCAAGCGGCGACACGTGCAGTCCTGTCGAAGCGCGTGCGCGGACTGAGCTGTGCGGGGCGAGATCTGTCCGAGGAACTTGGTACTAGAGCGTGAACCTGGTTTTAAATTCTCTTTTTTTAAGGTGCGGCGTCTATCCTCCAAGGGCGTCTATCCCACTTTTACCCTAGATACCAAGCTTCAATTCGATCGATTCTATATTTTTTGAGTTATCGAGGAAATAATATTCCAGGTGGGTATAAATCTGAGAGACCATGTGGAGAGGATGCCTGCAGAAATACTGGCCAAATGGGCCAGGTATGCTATATCATACTTCCATTTGAGCCTCAAATGTATGCTGTAAAGTCCTAAAGTAATTACTTTCGGAACTTATGGTGCCTACAATGACAAGCAGCCGGTCGGACGGACGGACAGAATCGAATTTCAAGATTTATCAGTAGGAGTAGGCCTAATGAAATTGCTTGAGGCCATTTTCGGCTGAAGATTCCGACAATATAGATATTTTGACTAAAACCTTTTAAATGAGTGACAACTCGTCAGAGGTTGTAGATGAATATTTTTCAGACATCTACAGAAGAGATGAAGGTTATCTCGGAATGACAGTGGAAGATAAATCAGTTTTGAATATTATATATATATATATATGTTTGATGTTGTTTTACTGACCCTCCTAGGTCTTCCCCTTGAAGAGTGTGTTCTGTGGAGGTGTAATTCTGCCTTCACGTTACCTTATAGGCACAATAGGTACAGTTAATTTTTGACCCCCCAGTGAATGGTGCGATTACTGTAGCTTGGAAATTTCTTCACCTAGCCGAGTTTTGCTGGGAGAAGATCTAAGGAATGGAGTCTAGAGATAGGTACAATAATTATTTAGAATGTAGCGAGTTAAAATCGAATATGAAAACAGCGGCTCCGAATACGATTCGCATAGGGAAAAAAACAGAATAAGTAACGAATTTGTAAATATGAATTAACAGTGAAGAGATGTAGCAATTCCAATTCTCATGATCCGAACCTGTTCATAGTCATTATCACTTTACGTAACATCGAACAGTAGGTTCTATCCATTTTGAAGAGTGTAGAGATTTATTTTCGACAATTAGGATAATTTCTTCAGTTATAACAGCTACTGGGCAACTCGTGGGAACTTACAATAATGTTTATTAGTCAAAGCGTAATGAGCGGTTATATTAAAACTTATTCACTCGTCTCAGATGCTTTTTTATCTATAATCGTAAAATAGAAAGGAGTAGCTATCAATAGAATGGATGAAATAAATACATGTCGAAAGGATTGAATTGCACCGATTTGATGATGGTAAAGAAAGTTTTTGTTAACTATTGTTGAAGAAATTTTTCTGTTTGGATCGAATTATTTGAGAAATTATGACAGAAAATATACCCGTGCTGAAGTGTATAAAAGATATTGCAAGATATATCACTTTTATCACTATATAAGATATCATTATACAGCACTCACGACAAAATTTTGAAACATCTGGAATTTAGATCATTCGTTGTTCTAAATATGAAACCAAGCATTCGGTTCACTCTTTCTGAAATATTTAAAATATGCTGATCAAAGAGCAACACGAAGTTAACGTGAAAATAGTTTCACCGAGAATCCGATAGTTAGCAGGCACGGAATGGTAGGTCTTCTGGTAAAGGTCATGAAACTACATCAATACAAGTTCAGGAATAGTTGCTTACCTATGCAGAAATGCGCGAATTGATTCAACTCCTCCTGAATGCGCTGTCTGCTGAAAGGACAGGAGACAGAATTGAACGCTTTCAGATCATCAGCATGAAGAAAAACTCTACAAAAGTTGAACCATTTTACGATGTCATTAATATAACATATAACAAGCACTGACGTGAAGTCAGAAGCTTTTGCGCGTATGTTCTATTGTCCATTCTTCTGTATTGGACACCCTTAATCGAATTTACAGGAGAATGGACAACATAATTTACCATGGTAAATTCGATTAAGGGTGTCCAATACAGAAGAATGGACAATAGAACATACGCGCAAAAGCTTCTGACTTCACGTCAGTGCTTGAACCAATTTTTTTTTCGTGACTTTTTTGAAATTAATAATGAATAAATTTTGAAATTTTCTAGGGGTACGGTTCTTAAAATTTCTTTTTTCCTCATTTTTTTTTCAAAATTTCTAGGGGTACGGTTCCTACAAAATTTTAAACACGTCTTTATGTTGATTTTCTTCTACTAGTTACCAAGCTTCAATTCGATCGAATATTTATTTTTTGAGTTATCAAGGAAATAATATTCCAGGTGGGTATAACTCGGAAACCATTAGACTGATTATGCCCAAAAACGAACTCAACTCTCCCATTCGGATACGCAACCTACCCTGATAATTGCAAGTCCCTATCTGCTTTCGTTCAAAAGTTATCGAGGCAATGGTAAGCGATCGTGTTAAAACTTGAAACTTGGCAGTAGAGTTAGGTTATAAAGGCTCTTGCAAAATTTCAGCAATTTGAAACGAATAGTTACTGATATATAGATTAGGTTTTTCAATTTTCAATGATTTTTTAAAAATTTTCTACAAATACTATCCTCACGAAATTTTGCAAGAATTTTTGCGTTGGCATTCTACAACTAATAACCATGTTTGAATTCAATCGGTTTAGTATTTTTCGAGTTAATGAGGAACAAAGAACAACCAAATTTCAGATGGCTATAACTCTAAAACCGTTTGGCCGATTATGCTCATAAACGAACTGAAATGTCGCGTTCTGATGCACATCCTAACCTGAAAACTTCAAGCTGCTATCTCTTTCCGTTCTCGAGTTATCGTGACAACAAAAATATTTTCTAATTACACTGATCAACAATTGCTAGGGATCACTTATGAACTTCTCTTCATTTGTATTTTTTTCAAGTTATCTCGTGAATATCTGTACATTATATGTTCTCTAAGGAAAAATTAAGATGTTTTGAGTTGATTATATCAAATTTTTCCTCACTTCATCGGCTCTTGTTCACAAAATCGATTATTATCTGTAGGCTGTTACATGTGGAGTGAAAAGCAATGTGGTATTTGTTATTAAATCTGTTTTTTTCTCTCGTTCAAACACATAAGGTGACAATAATTGAAGAAATGAGAACAATATTAGCTTATCAGTCATGCCGAGAAGACGTTTGGCTCCTGTGCAACTGGACCAAATCATACGGTGGATACAGGAAGGTTTGTCCCAGCGAGAAGTGTCCCGGCGGTTGAATGTTTCGCAAAGTGTCGTGAGTCGGGCTTGGAATAGGTTCATCCAAAACGACTCAGTAGCTTATGTTCATGGGGGAGGTCGGCAGCGCAGTACAACAGCTGCCCAAGATCGTCTTTTGGTCCTCAATGCTAGGATAAATCCCACTTACCCGGCGTCGCGGCTCAATAGATCACTGAGAGTTGCAACAGGAGTTCTAATTTCGAACCAGACTGTAAGACGACGACTACATGTTCGTGGTTTGAGAGCACGTAGGAGGGTACAACATCCCCGTTTGAATAGGGAACACCGGGTTCATCGACGGCAATGGGCTGAGGAGCACCGCAAGTGGACAGTTGAAGATTGGAGCCGATGTTTATTTACGGATGAGTCTAGATGTCGTTTGGTCAACTCCGATGGACGTATTCTTGCTTGGAGGGAAAGAGGTTGAAGGTATGCAGAACAGTTTATGGTACCCACAACAGCTTTTGGCGGAGGTTCTATATGTGTATGGGGAGGCATTTGTTTGAACCAACGCACAGAGTTGGTTGTTCTGCAGAACACCACAATGATCAGCCAGAGATATCACGATATGATTATTGGACCCAAAATTGTTCCGTTTGCGGCTGCCTTGGGCGAGAATTTCATTTTAATTGACGATAATGCCCGTCCACACCGTAGTCATCTGGTTAATGAAGCGCTAGAAACTCATGCTATTGATAGGATGGACTGGCCAGCTCGCTCTCCAGACATGAATTGCATCGAACATGTCTGGTCTGAGATGTCTAGACAATTGTCAACCTTAGATCAACCGATCAATAACCTGGAGGACCTTTCTAACGCTTTACGGGATATTTAGACGAATTTGCCCCAAAATTTTATAAATCGTTTGATTGAAAGTATGCCTCGTAGGGTAGAATGCTTGAAACGAGCTCGTGGGGGGCCAACTAGGTACTAGCTTAACCGAAACTTCAGCCTTCTTGTGGTGTCATCATAAAATTTTTATGTTATTCAAACACAGAATTTTGAGTGTTCCTAATAAAGTCTTTTTTTCTCTCCAACTTTCCATTTTTTCATTCTTTTCTCAAGTGAACCATATTATCAACTGAAAATACTCTGATATCTGACTAAATTTATAATCTTGGAGCGAATAATTCAGAAATAAATTTATAAAAAGTAAGTGATCCCTATCAATTGTTGAGCAGTGTATTTTCTAGTCATACGATTCGCACAAAATTTCACAACCGTGCTTAGGTTCATATTCTACAACTACTCAACAAGTTTCAATTCGATCGGATTTATATTGGTTGAAAACAAAATTATTACTCGGAAACTACTGGGCCGGTTATGCCCATTAACGAACTTGTCCGTCGAATTGGTATACGCCAACTACCCTGAAAATTTCAAGTCGCTAGCTCTTTTCGTTCTCAAGTTATCATGGCAACGGCTGGACGGCCGGACGGCCGGCCGGACAGAATCAAATATGACCTCGAATTCTTCATTGGCGAGTCGATCTAAATCGTTTGAGACCATTTTCGTCAAAAAATTCAAAAGTAACAGACATTTGGGCAAAATGATAACGCGATGTTCCCCAGAACATACGCGCAAAAATGTTCCATATGGTTCCGGTTAGAATATTTACCAGCAACTACAGTATTGCTGAAGATAGTACATGTCACAAATACGGCCAAAACTTAATTGATATTTTGTTTTGAATTATTATAAGAGGTATTTTCAACAATACCCAGGAGATATTACGGCAAAGCCTTATTTTTGTAGAGGTAGTTCACCACTATGCATGTTTTCACAAGAACAAGAATGGTTTTCAACTATAATTTTCTTCATACATCGCCAAAATATTAACAATAGGGAAAAACCAGTCAAGTCAAATTTTGTTGAATTCGAGATATGGGCTTTTTTAATGTCCAATTCGGTAATAAAACCTTGACTTGTGAGCTTGTTTTTCACCATTTTGACTCTCAAATTATTATTATTATTAGTATTATTATTAGGATTATGAGGATCAGTAAAATAATAATATTATACTGATCCTCCTGGGTCTTCCACAAGGAGACCCCTCATAAGCTCTAAGAGCTTGCCCTGAGTTAGGAGAACCAGTTGTGTTCTGTGTAGGCTTTGTTACTGTGTCCTTACGCCACCTTAGGCACAGCACTGTTAATTTTTGGCCCAACAACGAATGGTGGCGATTACCGTGACTAGAAAATTTCTTTCCTAGCCTCGGAATTGAACTTGGGGCTTCCGCTCCCAAGTCAATTACTCTACCACTGAGCCAATCGCACTGCAATCTGGCAAATCTTGATTTTTAGTTTATTATACGATCGATTTCTCAAGTGAAATAATAACACACATTTTAATAAAAATGTATTTTATCAAAGTAAAAAGTATTCAAGGAGAAAAACAATGGTAATTCATCAATTTGAGACTATTTATATGGCAGGGCTTCAACATAGTTCTACTCTTCAGGCCAAAAAACTTTTTTAAGCATTGCAGATCCGCATAAGATCTAAAATGCGGAAATTGCGAATGATATTCAACCATTACAGGTTATTATAGCTAAAGTCTGAAAGTGATTTCAGATACCGGGTATTCTATCGCGATTTTGGCGGATAGACGTGACTTAACCGATTCTTTTCCTGTACCGCATGGGTATAGCCTGTTTTTCCCCTGTATGGGTTATTTCGAATCGTTTGTCACAGCTTACTTAGCCACTTATTTCCTAATGTACTGAAATAATAGATACTCTGATTGGCTACAATCTGAGCGCACTCACTCCAAATATAAAAATTAGTGACTCAGCCAGTTTTTCCCCTGTACCCTTCAATTCTAAAGAAATTAGGATAATGCGGAGAAGTATATTTAAATGGAAAAGTTTAACGGTTAATTCCGCTAAAAGAGCATAGAAGAATCATGCTGCTGGTATTAGCCTACACGTGTTTCCACTAATTATGCAGCTGTAAGAATCTAAGTTGAATCGTTGAAATTTGAGATTTGAATACTGTTGAATCTTGATAAGACAAAGCCGTCAAGTAATGAGTATATATACTTTTTCTTTTGTTTTATGAACCATCCAACTGTCAATTCATTAAAATAATAATTCAACAAATTCATTCAAATTTTGAATATTATTCGAAGCCTTGAATTTGTGGAGAAGATAACTAGGCAAATTTGGAAAAATTGATGGAACTGCATTTTTTATTCACTTTTGGAAATCTCAAAGGGTTCTTTGCAATCATGCCATCTTTAAGAGTAAATACATCGGTTCTTACGATTTCATACTCTTGGAAATGAATTGAGTGCAGTTTCCTCGAGGTAGGTACAGAATATAAACATTTCAATTTTGCACATATGGTAACTAGTTACAGAATGCGGACACAAAGACTTATGCGGAATTTCGTGAGGACCGTGTTACTAGAATATAAAACAAGCCCTGTGGACAGGAGCTTTTTGGCGCTCATGTTCAAACAGTTCAAAATTATATCTCCGAAAATATTGGTTTCTCAGAGTTGGGAATTGTATCAATGGATTCCTATGATAGAAATGCATAATGAAATAAATTAAATTTAAAAAAAGTGTCGTTCAAAAAAATGCTTCAAAAATTATATTATGAAATATTCTTGATAGTATGAAATCAACATTCACACTGAGATTTTTTTTAGAGTGTATCGCCTATAATATTTTTGAAAACGTCTCGTCTCGCTTTTACGATACGAGAACGAGACGAGACGAGAAAAATCTAGCTCTCGCGTGAAGCCCTAATTTTTAAATTTTTTTCAATAGGAGTCTATCCAAAGAGCTTTGAGAAGAATAGCTCCACGAAAGGAAAAAATTCTCAGATTATTAGTTCAACAATTAGCGTACTTGAAATGTTAATGTTCGTGCTACAAAAAATTGTTAATTAACTAATGGATAAATTACGAGAAACATTCTTGGAGCACGAATTATTTTTCATTGATCTATCCTGTAGGCACCCGAATTTTTTCAATTTTCCATTTCTATATTTAATAAGTTTAAATAATATTTATTCATCAAAGGTACGAAGGGGGCGAGGCTTGCACAAGCCGGAATACCCGTTTTCGGGCATATTTTCAACCCTCTAGCAAAATTATGAATATTGGTCCTACAGTTCCGGCAGTTGCAACTTCTTGTTGAGAAATTTCCTCCTCTATTTGAATCTTTTTTCAAATTTGAATTATCTCAAATAGTTTTTGAGATATAGCAAAAACATAAACCTCCTTCTTTTATTCACTTAATTGTTTATAACTATGACAGTTTTTGCGAGCGGCCTTAGAATTTTCTCAAAAACTATCTGCATGCCATTCCATATCGAATGACACCTCAATCATAATTTTTGGAGAATACGAAACAATTTTGACCTAAAAAGCACTTGTTGACTAGACTATAACCCCATAATAAATCCTCACCGGCCGATCTACCTATTCGGGAACACTTCGTTTATGTAATCATACGTACATCTGGAAAATATTGGGGTGGTGCTCCATCCTGTTGAAACCATAGTGTTTGATTCGGGAGATCTGGATCTGCATCGTTCGGAAAGACGAACGACGGAATCAGGTAATTTCGCATTAAATCCAAATAATTTGGACCTGTTAAGGGTTCTTCAATAAAAATGGGTTCAAGCCCTGTGGACAGGAGCTTTCTGGCGCTCTAGTTCAAACAGACAAATTATATCTGGTATTGGTTTCTCAGAGTTGGGAATTATATCAATGTATTAATATGATAGAACTGCATCAAAAAGGAAATTCAATTCAAATAATAGTTTATTTATGAAGATTAAATGAGTAATCATGAGAATGAGAACTGTACCACATTTTCAAATTTTTTTTTTGACACTTTGCGGTAATCTGGTCAATACAAAACTTCACATGCGTATAAAGGTCATGATTCTACTGTCTTCTACAGTCTGGTGCTAAATTTCAGATAGATCGAGTGATCGGTTTCGGAAATATTCATAAAAAATATTTTTACTAAAATCGGCCATAACTCCGAAACCCCTTGATGGTTAACGCCCATTAACGAACTTGTCCGAGATATTTACGCTCCAAAACCACCTTGCAATTTTCAATCCGCTAACTCCTTTCGTTCGAGAGTTATCGTGCCTACGGCCGGTCGGCCGGCCGGACAGAATCGATTTCGCACTCGGATTCTTGATCAGTGAGTCGAACCAAATCATATGAGACCATTTTCAGCCAAAAATTCCAAAATTACAGACACTTGGGCAAATTGATAAGCAATCTGTTCCGAGGAACTAGAGCGCCAAAAAAACAAGTTTCGTATGACAATTGCCCAAAACAGGTTTAAAGTACCTACAAATAGTAGGTATTCCATAAAACATGTATAAAATAATAAATTACCTTGTAATCGATCAAAAATTTCCTGATCTACGTTCACAAAATTTTCTCCTCTCTCGAACTTTGGAATAATGCTTTCAATATTTAGGTACGTAATATTTTCAAACATTTTCGGGTGAGGTCCCCGTTGCATCGCTAAAATACGAGTATTTCAACTCCAATATTCTTGAAGTTACAATATTCCCTTCTGTCAAGTTGACTTTATGGCAATTCATTCATAGAATATACATAGAATAATTATATCAACCTGTGAAATACGATTTACATTGAAATTTTGAAAAATCATATCTCCGAAAGTATTAGCTTGTTAGAGTTAAAAATGATATGAATGGATTCTTATGATAAAACTGCTTATTAAAAAAAATTTTATTTGGAATTTGTTTTGTAAAAAGAAAATTTTTTTTTTATTACTCCGAAACCTTCTGTCCGATTTTGCCCAGTAACGAACTTAGCCGAGATATTGATCCCTCAAACCTACTCTGAAAATTTCAACTCTCTAGCTCATTCCGTTCGAGAGTTATTCGTGCCTACGGCCGGACCGGCCGGACGGCCGGACAGAATGAATTTCAACCACGGATTCTTGATCAGTGAGTCGAACCAAATCGTTTAAGACCATTTTCATGGAAATATTCGAAAATTACAGACATTTGGGCAAATTGATAAGCACTCAGTTCCGAGGAACTAGAGCGCCAAAAAGGGCAATCTACAATGCTTCAATGCCTTAATGCTCCGAAAATTGTCATTAAATTTATGTATCAAGATTAAATGAGCAATCTGCAATGATTCAACCTCATGGAATGGGTTGTTGCAACTTAGACTCGGTGCATAGTTTTCACAACTCGAAATACCTAAGGAAAGTATCATCGAAATGTCTAGAGCAAGGCTGGAAACAATCATAGCAGATTGTCCATTTATTCCTGATATTTGAGTAGGTAGTGGATTACAAACAAATTATTTTAATAGTTCAAAATATATTAATAAAATACTATCCTCTTTTCATAATTTAAAATTTAATAGTCCATACCACTAACACATTCGTTTCTGTATTATGAACCTCAATTTCAAGAAAAAATGATTGATTCACAAATGTAGATACATATTTCAGTATTTTTTTGCTAGCAACATTATGAAAATACCGTATATAGGAACATGTCTCACTACTCAAGGAAGTAAAAGGTAATATTAACCTCAGTGGTCAACGAACAGTAATTTCTTTTGATGATTCTATTATGTTCTTCTTCCCTATTGCCTCCATAAACTACATCAAAACAGTCTTGTATATATTCACAAATTCAAGAATCGAATACATGCTTTCCAAGAGAAAATAACAACTATGAATTGACACTCTCTAATAGCTAGAAAAGATGGCATTTATGAATAGTGATCACAGAGAGATTCTGTGTTCACATTCTGTGAATACATAGAACTTACGATGTATTATTGAAACTTTGAAACATCATATCTCCGAAAGTATTAGCTTGTTAGAGCTAAAAATGATAACAATGGATTCTTATGATGAAACTGCATCTTAAAAAAAATTGAATTCAAAAGTTTTTATGTAAAAAAAAATATTTGTTTTCGTTAATCCGAAACTATCAGACTGTTTTTTCCCAATAACGAACTTATCCGAGATATTTATCCCTCAAACCTACTCTGAAAATTTCAACTGTCAAGCTCATTCCGTTCGAGAGTTATCGTGTTAACAGCCGGACGGAAGGCCGGCCGGACGGAATCGATTTCGACCACGTATTCTTGATCAGTGAGTAGAACCAAATCGTTTAAGACCATTTTCAGGCAAACATTCGAAAATTACAGACATTTGGGCAAATTGATAAGCACTCTGTTCCGAGGACAAGAGCGCCAAAAAATAATTTATCCGAACCCTATGGCGTCCACAATTAAAATTATTATCAGGGAAAAATGTATACTAGTAAGCCTTATTTCTGGTGGAACTATTTACTAATGACTACAAAAAGTGTCTGCTCGACTAGTTTCGGCGGTACCAACTCGCCATTTCCAAGAGCTGAGTAACAAGATAACTGCAAAGGGAAAAATTCAGATAGTAAATTGTTAATCGAGTTTGAAAAATAAAGAAAATAATGGATTAAAAACTCATGATGCTGGTTCTGTCACAGTTCCAAAATTGGGCAGAACCATCGATGAGGAAACATTCAATACAACAAAAATTGACTATTTGACTATTTTCCCTTTGCAGTTGTCTTGATACTCATCAGCTCTTGAAATGGCGAGTTGGTACCGCCGAAACTAGTCGAGCATACAAATTTTGTAGTCATTAATAAATAGTTCCATCAGAAATAAGGCTTAAAAGTATACATATTTGCCTAATAAAAAAAAATATTGAAAAAGATTCTGTATCTCACTAACTATCCGTCCGAAATCGCTGAAATTGTGCAAGAGCCTTAAAAACCTATTTCAAATTTGAACATGATGGAAACTATATTGTTGAAGATATTGAAAAAATATTGGCAACCATGCTGCGTTGATAGAGTTCAGTATCTGGATGGGAGACCGTTACTATGATAACTTGTAATTGCAATTTTCAGGGTAGGTTACGCATCCGTTTGCGACATTTATGTTCGTTAATATGCAGAATCGGCAAAACGGTTTTGCCCTTCTGCAATTTTGTTGTTATTTCCTCAATAACTCAAAAAATACAGATCCCAGTTGTAGAATGTAGTTGTAGAATGCCGACGCGCAAATTTTACGAAGGATCGTATCACTAGAAAATTTTGAGAAAATAATTGTAGAAAATTAAATAGGTATCCGTCCGATATCGCTGACTTGATAGAGCCTTCAAATCATAATTTCACAGCAAAGTTCCAGATATGAACACGATTGGATCTATATTATTGGAGATATTGAAAAAATGTTGGATTGGTGACCGTTGGCATGATAACTTTCAAATGCAAAAAGATAGCAACTTCAGGGTAGGTTGCGTATTCAAATGTGATTACATAGAAAATACAAGTATTCTACCAGTTATTTAACGTATTAATTTCTGAAACTCTTTATAATTTCAAATTGTTATCTTAAAGAGAGTCCAAATGTTCTTAAGAGAACAAGAATTATTAGTCCTCACAGATGATATATATGATATCACTGTTGTTATGCCAGTAGAACTATACAATGATAAAGCTCAAACTTTGCTGGATGACCAAAATACATATCAAAAGTGAAACACAAAACTAAAAAAATAAATGTTGAAAATGACTCAGCTGAGATAAATATGAGGGTGTAAAAATTTAAGGTGTATTCATGCAAACATTATGTGCGTAATTAAGTGAATGTGGAATATTTATCTTGTTGTTGATCTAACGAGAAATATGACATTGAAGGTGAGAACACAAACAAATTTCTGAATAAGACTACCTTCTTAGTTAGACTTATTTCATGGTAGATTAATAGATTTATTGTTAATAATAAATTGAATTCTCAGCTCAATCGAGCAGCGTGAAGATTTCCGTCATCAATTTAATAATTTTTGTCACCATTTTGCCTGAGAGCCGTGAAGGATATTTTTCATTAAATATTCCTTCACTACGTCGAAATTGGGCGAAAATTAACCTTGTTGAATTTTTGCAAGGCCAATGAATGCATTGAATATTGGTGTTAGCATCGTGCTAGCTTTCGGCTCATAACTTATCTATTTTCGAATCGATATAATTCAATACCTTCTTCCTTAAGGCGAACACGTAAATCACTGGTTTTATCATCGTAATGTGTACAAGAAATTAACATATAGATAGGTCTTATATCCTTGGATGTAGAGCTAATCAATATCCGAATCGGGTATAAAATTGAATTCCATATAATTCTATGTATATTTTAACAGTCATCACGAATAAAGTAAATGCAGAAATTACTCGATTACTGCATTAATTTGTAGAAAGCTCATATTGTTATTAGCAGAACGCTCTGAACTTGTTGATCATATTGTTTAATCGCATGGAAAAATTATCTTGAACAATAGTATATTTTATACCCATTGGAAAACAATTTTAATGTATCTTATGGTTGATAATATATTTCTGTGTCAATAAGTGATACGCTCCATACACGTCCACTCAAAATCGTGTTGTATATCGGCATGCGGTATCATCGATTCAGGATAATTTGGCGAGTTATTTTTCTCAATATACTTCATTTTTGGGACTTTTTAGGTTTTCGCGTCAAACGGAATGACGTCAAAACACCTGAAAATTGAGAAGAGTCATTCTGTGAGAAGTACTCATGGAATGAATGTTATAAAGCAAGCACCACAATTTTACAAATTGTCCAAATAGAGTGTGGAAAAGCCAAGTGGAATAAATTCATTATCTTGAATACTGAACATATTTATGGAAAATCTCGGAAAACGTCAAATTTACATTATAAATCGTCATTCTTCTTCCAAGAAATCCGAACCCTACCTTCAACCCCCTTAAAAAGACAGGTACAAGCCCCAATTTTTCAAATAGGAAGTATGGGCTTGTGAGACATCATTTGGTCCCGTCGTTCTCTATTCAGAAATGTTATCACTTTCATGTTTATTGCAAAAATCAAATTAGAAAAAAATCAATCAAGTGATTCGCGAAATTTGGTAGAATATTAAAAACTGAAATGTAACACAAAATAAATTATGAATGTTGATGAAGTAGATGTTCAAAGTGTTCAACGCAAACGCCTTGGCAACATCCTAACCTAAAATAAATATTTCTTCCAACATTATTCAACATCTCAGGAGTGATCGACCTAATCGCAAGCGTTATTCGAATCATTCGTCATTCAAATCAAGGGTTTTAGTTTTTATACAAAATGCTCTTCACAAATTCCCATAAAAAGTTATCTAATGGGTTAAGATCAGGGGATCGCGCAGGTCATTCGAACGTTCCTCGCCATCCTATCCACCGATTTGGAAATATTGCTTCGAGGCACTGTCGGACATTGGGTTGGTAATGTGGTGGTGCTCCATGCTCTTGGAACCATATCGTATTCCCTGGAACTTGAGGATTTTCTTGGTCGGGATATCTATACCAAAGCTGGAACGATATTATTTTGAAGTAGTGCTAAATAAGTGTCACCTTTCAAAATGCCCTCAATGAAACAGGGGCCTATGATATGGTTTCGAATATTTCCTGCCAAACATTAACCTTTTGAGGGAATTGAGTGTGTTCCCCTCTCATCCAGTGAGGATTTTTGGTAGACCAGTAGCGGTAATTTTGATGGTTAGCATGGCCGTTGAGAGAAAAAGTGCACTCATCAGAAAACAAAACGTCTATTAATTAGATACTACTGTTATCCAACATGTCCATCATTCGTTCACAAAAATAAGTTTTCCTTTCAAAATCGTCTTTCAAGAGCTCCTGGGTAGGTATCATTTTATAGGGATGCATTTTATTTTCTTTTAAGATCATTGTTCCTTGGGTTATAGGCGGCAAATTCCGAAGCTTCTCATGATGTATGCGACTTATTTCTTTTGGTGATCTGTTGTTATCTCCGTAACCAATCGTTTGTAAAATTGTTATTTTGTGCATTTCCATTAATCGAACCATTATTCAAAATTGAAGTTAATGAAATTCAAACACGAATTAGATTATTTACAACTTATCAGCACTAAACAATTTACCAATTCGATCTGAAGAAACTAACATCTCCACAGAAAGTGTTTAACGTATTTTTCATGGTGCCATCTGAAAAACACAATGTTATGGTTTTTCTCATTTTATTTCTATCACATCTTGAAGGAATATCAGTTTTGTATAATTGTAATAAAACTTGGGAATATTATAATGAATTGCGGTAATCACATGATTTTATTTTTTTGCAATAAACATGAAAGACATAACATTTCTGAATAGAAAATGACGCGACCTTTCAAACGATGATGTATGACCCACTTCCTATTTGAAAAATAAGGGGTTGTACCAGTCTTTCGAAGGGGGTTGGATGTAGGGTTCACATTTTCACGAAGAAGAATGACAATTTAAAATTTGAATTTCTCCTGTTTCGGAATGTTTCATAAATATGTACAGTATTACAGTATATGTACACTGTATACATGCACCTACATATCGACAATTTTTCCATCTTTGTTGAATAAAAATATAAATTGGTTCAAGCCCTGTGGCAGGAGCTTTTTGGCGCTCTTGTTCAAACAGACTATGTTAGCTATGATTTTTAAATACTGTCAATGTGACAATTCTTGAATTTCACCAAATAACTATCAACAAAATAATTATCTCGATTTTCATTGAGCGTCTGAAGAAGGAGTCTGATATAGACTCCGAAACGTTACGATATAGTTGTTTCTTCGTTGATGTTGTTTCGTTGTTGTTTGTTAGGCAACATTGTTCAATTGATTGCTTCTGACAAATATCCTGTGTTTCTTACGCAGAAGCAAATCAATTAATTTTTATTTTATAGATATTTTTCAGAATTTGGGAGAGAAAACCCAGAAAAAAACCGTTGAATAATGAGTATACCTCCCACAGTATCCTTTAATGATTACACAAATGTAGATCCTTATTTCAGCATTTTTTTCCTAGAAAAATTATGAAAATACTGTATATAGGAACATATGGAAGTAAATGGAAATATTAACCTCAGTGTTCAACGAACAGTAATTTCTTTTGATAATTCCATTATGTTCTTCTTTCCTATTACCATCATAAACTACGTCATTAAAATGATCCAATTCTAAATCTTCTGAAACATCATCCCCGATATTAATCCATAAAATTATTCAATATCTAATCAGTCAATATTATTTTCGGTTTCAAAACAGTCTTGTATATATTCACAAATTCAAGAATCGGATACTTGTTTTCCAACAGAAAATATTTTCAAACTACGAATTGACAAGTCTTTAATAGCTAGATAATATGATATTTATGAACAGTGAACACAGACAGATTCTGTGGTCACATTCTGAGAATACATAGAACTACGCGATGTATTATTGAAATTTAAAAAAATCATATCTCCGAAAGTATTAGCTTGTTAGAGTTGAAAATGATAACAATAGATTCTTATGATGAAACTGTATCTTAAAAAATTGAATTCAAAAGTTGTAATGTAAAAAAATCATTTTTTTCGTTACTCCAAAACTATCAGGCCGATTTTGTCCAATAACGAACTTAACCGAGATATTCATCCCTCAACCCTACTCTGAAAATTTCAACTGTCTAGCTCATTTTGTTCGAGAGTTATCGTCTTAACGAAGGGCCGGCAGGACCGGCCTGCCGGACAGGCCAGCCGGACAGAATCGATTTTCACCACGGATTCTTGATCAGTGAGTCGAACCAAATCATGTAAGACCATTTTCATCAAAAAATTCGAAAATTACAGACATTTGGGCAAATTGATAAGCACTCTGTTCCGAGGAACAAGAGCGCCAAAAAGCACTTACGTGAGCACAGTACTCTTTGACAAATTTGAATTGAATTATGAAAGCATAGTGGATATATCGAGCCGGAGATCTAGTCAGAAGGAAGTGGTCAAAAATCAACCCTGCTGTGCTCAAGCTGGCGTAAGGATACAGTAAGAAGTCGACATAAAATACAACTGACCCTCCTTAGTTGCACAAGCACCTAGAAGCTTCTGAGGGATATCCTTGGGGAAGGCCTAGGAGGGACAATATAATCATAATCCTGTAATTAGCAAGCGCGCGCTTTTACTTCTTTCATAGAGAAGGCAAATTGTATTGGCGCGCTTGCTAATGATATTATTATGATTATACTTACCCTCCTAGGTCCCCGAGGAGATCCCTCAGAAGCTCCTAGGGGCTAAGGCGATTAAGAAGAGTTAGTTTTGGTCTGTGTCGACTTTGTTACTGTTACTTTACGCCAGCTTAGGCAAAGCACTGTTAAATTTGGTCCCGACAGTGAGTGTTGTCCACTACCGTATGACTAGTTCTCCGGCTCGATCTATCCACTAAGCTTGAAACACGCGTATTTCAGTTAAAAATTTTCAACGTGAACAAACGCGCCAAAGAGTACTGACCTTACCTCAGTGCTTTTTCATATATTTTCAAGTTTCTTTGACAATTCTGTGCATTACGACGGTCTGGTCTACGCCTATTAGTTTTGAAGTAGGTCCAGATAAAAAAGAAAATATTGTGTTTAGGGAAACCCTGTTAGGAAGGCAATTGCCCTATTCTTCGAATCCGAATTTAATATTTATCTTCCAAATATAGTCCCAAAAAAGAGGACAAAAAAGACTCATATGTTTATTCATCACAAGACCCCCATGATCACTCAACAAAATTCACTTTCATTCTAACACAAACAACACCATGAACAGACAGCTTACTTATGCGCATGCACAGTTCACTCGTCACCGATAGTGCATAGTGGGTTCCCGAAGTTGGCCCCAGGGTGATAGTACGGACACTCCAACTCGTAAACAATGATATTTCCCCGAAAGTGACTATTTGGGATTCTCTTTTCAGTCGAATTTTACAGACGAATCACCCTATCAAACATAAGTAAAGATTGTTCCAAAGTAACTATGACCTTCTCACAAGAACAAAATTATTCTTACTTATTATTTTTTTTAAATTTTGTCAACCAACTTTGACCGTTTATGCTGCAAAAAAATGTATCAGACTAACGCGGCATGTTATGCCAAAAGTTAGCCCTTTTAGTCAAATTTTTTATTCAATAACATTTTCGACGTGATAGAATGAAAAAAATTTGTTCAAGCAATGACGTGAAGTCAGAAGCTTTTGCGCGTATGTTCTATTGTCCATTCTTCTGTATTGGACACCCTTAATTGAATTTACCATGGTAAATTATGTTGTCCATTCTCCTGTATTGGACCCTCTTAATTCGAATTTACCATGGTAAATTCGAATTAAGTGTCCAATACAGGAGAATGGACAACATAATTTTCCATGGTAAATTCGATTAAGGGTGTCCAATACAGAAGAATGGACAGTAGAACATACGCGCAAAAGCTTCTGACTTCACGTCAGTGCTTGAACCAATTTTTTTTTTCGTGATTTTTTTAAAATTTTCTAGGGGTACGGTTCTTAAAATTTTTTTTTTCGTCATTTTTTTCAAATTTTCTAGGGGTACGGTTCTTACAAAATTTTAAAAACGTCTTTATGTTGATTTTCTACTACTAGTTACCAAGCTTCAATTCGATCGAATATTTATTTTTTGAGTTATCAAGGAAATATTATTCTAGGTGGGTATAACTCGGAAACCGTTAGACCGATTATGCCCAAAAACGAACTCAACTCTCCCTTTCGGATAAGCAACCTACCCTGAAAATTGCAAGTCCCTATCTCCTTTCGTTCGAAAGTTATCGAGGCAACGGTCACCCATCTACTGAACTCACACAAGAATGCTCGAATCTCCAACATTATATAACCGATCGTATTAAAACTTGAAACTTGGCAGTAGAGTTAGGTTATGAAGGCTCTTGCAAAATTTCAGCAATTTCAAACGAATAGTTACTGATATATAGAATTTTTTTTTTATTTTCAATGATTTATTAAAAATTTTCTACAAATGCTATCCTCACCAAATTTTGCAAACATTTTTGCGTTGGCATTGCGTTGGCAGTATTTTTCGAGTTAATGAGGAACAAAAAACCACCAAATTTCAGAAAATTTCAGATGGCTATAACTCAAAAACCGTTTGGCCGATTGTGCTCATAAACAAACTGAAATGTCGCGTTCTGGTGCACATCCTAACCTGATAATTTCAAGCCGCTATCTCATTCCGTTCTCAAGTTATCGTGACAACAAAAATATTTTTTAATAATTTTTTTAAAATTTTCTAGCCATACGATTCGCACTAAATGTCTCAAACGTGCTTAGGTTCATATTCTACAACTACCCACCAAGTTTCAGTTCGATCGGATTTATATTGGTTGAAAACAAAATTATTACTCGGAAACCACTGGGCCGATTATGCCCATTAACGAACTTGTCCGTCGTATTGGGATGCGCCACCTACCCTGAAAATTTCAAGTCGCTAGCTCTTTCCGTTCTCAAGTTATCGTGGCAACGGCCGGCCGGACAGAATCAAATTTGACCTCAAATTCTTCATTGGGGAGTCGAACCAAATCGTTTGAGACCATTTTCGTCAAAAAATTCGAAAGTTACAGACATTTGGACAAAACTATAACGCGATGTTCCCCAGAACATACGCGCAAAAAAAGATATTGAAATTTTGATGAAGAATTAGCAAATTTTGAGATTATTATTTCTGATTAAAAAGCACGAAATGGCATGGATGATGACGTTATTTACCACCTCCTTTTGTTTGATTTGTCAATGGTATACATAGACTTGCACACATGCTATTTGTTCACCTTGCATCCTTCCATAGAAAATCTATCCATCCAACCAGCGAAGGATTGTATTGTGACCCCTCTACGTACCAATTTAAGGTTAATCATTGGACAGGTATTTTAAATTTCTGAATTATTGGCCCTTACGAAATAAGCGAAAATTTAAACAGTGACAGTTATCTGAATTTTTAAGAAAATCAACAGCTGAATCATTCACAAAAAGTACCCTTGGCTACACATAGATTAATGTGTTATTGCGGCTGCTAAATGATAGGTACGTGGACCACTATTCACCCCAAGTAAGAAATTATTCACAAAGATGGATCGGTCATATTCTGTAGCCTCTCTGTCGCCAGATTCAATTTCATTAGATTTTTACTCCTGGGGCTGCACAAAGGAGAAGCTGTACTACAAACAAATCAATACTGAAATGGAACTCAGAGAGCGAATTAATGCTGCTGTTGAAGAACTAAAAGCCGACGGATACGCACGACTAATAAGACATTGACACAGATAAAGATTTTCAAGAATTTCATAAAATTGTCAATATCTGGAAAACTAAGACGCATTCAACAGAGTCAAATTTACGGGACACCCTGTATATCCAGTTTACCAGAACAAGATTTATAAATAAATTTGGTACATTGAACCATGTTGTTTTTGAACACGGCAAAAATTGTCCGCTTGTTCGTAACCTGGAACCTGCACCAGTGTTCCTGCAAACTTAGCACATCAGGGCTATTTACTTCTACTAACTCTTGATAGTCTAAGAGCTAGCAACGTTTTCGAGAGAGAATTTCAGGTAGGCCAGTTTTTAGATATGCTATTCCTCTCACTCTCCCGGACGTTATACGGGCAATCTGGCTGGCGGTAGTGCTTGCGTTCATCAGTGCGCAGCATACCTGTACAGGTAAAATATCGATTTTTCAAAGAATTTTAGGAAGGATTTTAGTTTTTTAATTGTTTTTATTGAATGTTTTGACACATGAATATATTATTGCCAGATATTTTTATTGTTGTTTTAACTGTGCCAGACGCCAATTTTGTATTGAAAAAAAAATTTTTTTTTCAAATTATTTTAGTACTGCTGAAATTTTGATATGATGTCATTTAATTATCTACAGACCCAAAATTAAATTGCCAAACAATAATTCAATTGTTAAACCTTCAGCCAGACCGTTCTAAAAGTGAAAAGTTGTGGGGTATCATTTTGCTTGGTCTAGAAATAGTTGTAAAATTTATTTGAAAGAAAGGATTGAAAACCATTGAATTGAGTGGTGAATTAATACGGTATCAAGATAATTATTTATTGTTATATAAAATTAAAATAATTATCAATCTATAGTATTTAAATAGACAAAAGTGCGGATGGTTACATAAAAATCATGGTTAGAGTTTTTAATCCATAATCGTATCATAAAAAACAGAGGCATTTTGGTAATCATCATCAGCTTCATAACTGTCTTTTAAAGTATTATCATTTTGTGATATGGTAGTATCTGTAATGGAATGGAAAATTCAATGTATAATCTTTCGGCAAAGAAATTTATTAGTATTTTATTCATAATATTTACCACAACTTCGGCATCGACATTTATCTGGCAAATGTGATATATTATTCGAGAATCGACTTCTTCGTGTTCTTCAAAAGATAACGAATCTTCAACAGTTCTAATAACTTTATTACTTTCAACCCGGTATGAGTAGCACTTGTTGAAGTTCGGATAAATAATTTTATTACCAACGAAGGGAGCCATTTCATCACCAGCCCAATGGTCAATAAATATATTAACAAGGGCTTCTTTGAAATATATATTTTTAAGTTCACTTACAAAATTATTTATCTGAACTTCAAGAAGTGCTACTCATACCGGGTTGAAAGTTATAAGGTTATCAGAACTGTTGAAGATTCATTATCTTTTGAAGAATACTAAGAAGCCGATTCTCGAATAATATGTCACATATGCCTAATAAATGTCGATGCCGAAGTTATGGTACGCTGCTCAGACACAGACATTTTAGTAATACTTCTTGGTAACATGGATCATTTGAATGCATCAATAAAACTCTGGATAAATCTGGGTGTGTGGAATAATGAGTGATTTATAAGCGTAAATCAAGTATACGAAATTCTAGGGAATTCTTTATCGAAAGCTCGACCGTGCTTTCACGCACTCACAGGATTCGACTAGACACCAGTTTTTTTACGGAAAGGTAAACTTCGACCATTTAAACTGTTAGAGCAATCAGTTCAGTATCAGTCAGCCTGTCAAAATATTATAACAGAGGATGAAGAATTGCTGGATAAGACATTTGAGATCTTGAAAAAATTAATTTCAGCAGTACTAAAATAATTTGAAAAAAAAAAATTTTTTTCAATACAAAATTGGCGTCTGGCACAGTTAAAACAACAATAAAAATATCTGGCAATAATATATTCATGTGTCAAAACATTCAATAAAAACAATTAAAAAACTAAAAACCTTCCTAAAATTCTTTGAAAAATCGATATTTTACCTGTACAGGTATGCTGCGCACTGATGAACGCAAGCACTACCGCCAGCCAGATTGCCCGTATAACGTCCGGGAGAGTGAGAGGAATAGCATATCTATAAAAACTGGCCAACCTGAAATTCTTGTTTTCCCAACGTTGCTAGCTCTCGTACTATGAAGACTATCCAATTTACTAGAAATACATTTCATGTCAAGCTGGATAAGCCTGAACTGCCCAATATCTATTTTATTTAATTCATAATTCAATTTGTTCATGTTTTGTTGTTTCGTTACTGTTCTTTAAACAACATCGTTTCATACATATATTTCTTCTAACAAGTAACTAGTGGAAAACACGCGGTGAAATATTCATTGATTTTAACCATCAATAAATATTCCACGTGAGCCGAGCTGGGTCAACCCATCTCTCAATGTTTCTCCAAAGAGGAAAGCGTCATTGGAGGGCAGTCACGAACCGCGGTTTCATGGTAATTACCAATCATCAGCGTGACTTAGCGCCCTGAATGAAAAACCGAAGGAGTTCTAGGAAACTTAATTCCATCAGTTGCGAACTGGTAGGGAGAGAATCCCACCAGCGGCATCTATGGAAATCCTTACGAACTTATTTTGCTGTAAGAGGATCAGGGACTGCAAGGCCGTCAACCTATATAAGACCTTTACGGACTGAAAAGTCACGCTGATGATTGGTAGCAACCATGAAACCGCGGTTCGTATCTGCCTTGAATGAGACTTTCCTCTTTGGAGTAAACTGAGCGATGGGGTCACCTTGCTCGGCTCACGCGGAATATATGCTGATGGTTTAAATCGATAAATATTTCACCATGTGTCTTCTTTAGTTATTGTCAATTATCCACAGTACCCCTAGAATGTTTACTGGTTGGTGGTTTATCTAACCACACTAAACCGGGCATTTTCAGTCCGTAAAGGTCTTATATAGGTTGTCGACCTTGCAGTCCCTGACCCTCTTGCGGCAGAAGAATGAACGTCGCTGAACATCGCTCAAGGTTTCTTCATTGCAGGTGCCGTTGGTGGGATTCAATCCCTACCAGTTCGCAACTGAATGAATTAAGTTCCCTAGAACTCCTTTGGTTGTTCATTCAGGGTGCTAAGTCACGCTGGGGATTGGTAACAACCATGAAACCGCGGTTCGTGTCTGCCCTTGAATGAGGCTTTCCTCTTTGGAGGAACGTAATTGAAAGCGAGCCAAGAAAGTCACTTCTACTCCGAATGAAATATGTTATTTTATTTTCAAACGTTTTGAAATTCATAAAAATCTGAATATCCACTTTTGGATTGATTTACATAAATGATTCTATCCATTTACGATCGTTTTATAATTGAGTGAATTATGGAACATTTGCCTAGTTACGGTTACCACGTAGATTTCATTCTGACATATGGAGTGACCTAGCTTGGCTCACACGGAATAATTGTTGATGGTTAAAATCAATGGAATATTTTACCGTTTGTCTTCTTTAGTTATTGGCACTTAGCTACAGTTCACTTCATTGAAATTAACTAGTGTTTTTAACCCAGAAGCAATTTTAAAATAATTAAATTTTTTAGTTCATAGATATTTTTCAGAGTTTGGGAGAAAAAACCCAAAATGGAACTCTTTAGTAATTTATAGTTTTTCTTATTCCATGAAGATCTTGTCACAATACATTTGCGGAGCTATCTGTTGCCTCGGATATATCAATCGTGCTATCATTTTGGCCAAATGGCTGTAACATTCGAATTTTTTGCCCAACATGGTATCGACTAGGTTCGACTCACTGATGAAGAATTCGAGGTCAAATTTGATTCCCGGACATCCGTTGCCACTATAACTTGTGAAATCTTCAGGGTTGGTGGTTTGTCCAAATGCGACGGATAAGTTCGTTAATGGGCATAATCGGCCCAACGGTTTCCGGGTAATACATTTTTCATCAACCAATACAGTTCCGATCGACTTGAAACTTGGTTGCTAGTTGTCGAATAATCACACGAAAACGTTTGTAAAATTTAGTGAGAATCGTAACACTAGAAAATTTTAAAAATATCATTTATGTCAAGATAACCTGAGAACGGAAAGAGATAGCGTCATACAATTTTTAGGGTATATTGTGCATCTGAATGCGACATTTGAGTTTGTTAATAGGCGTAATCAGCCAAACGAGTTTGAAGGTATACGCATCTGAACTTCAATTGTTCCTTCCTCAACAACTCGAGAAATAAATATCCGATCCGAACTCAAACATTGTAATTAGTTGTAGAATGCCGAAGCAAAATTCTTGCAGAAATTCATGGGGATCGTATCACTTGATAATTTGAAAAAAAAATTGGTTCAAGCCCTGTGGACAGGAGCTTTGACGCTCTTGTTCAAACTTTGACAAATCATATCTTCGGAGGTATTGGTAAGAGTTGGGAATTATATCAATGGATTCTCATTAAAGAACTTCATCTTAGCAGAAATTGAATTCAAACATCTTAGAAGAATTAAAATTCAACAAGAGTGCCAAAAATTATCAATCCAAAACCAATAGACGAATTCTACCCAACAACGAACTCATCCGAGATATTCATTCCTCATTTCTATGATGAACGATATATATTCTTTCCTCAAATCCACTCCAATACTTCAATACACCAATATTCCAGTTTTGTTTTTACTGGAGATATTCTGAACTCAATATTATTACCATTCCCATCATCATATGGAATGACCATCGGCATGATAGTATCAACCTAAAAAAGTATGATATCATTATAATACTCCTAATTCTACGATTGCTGAAATGAATTGCACAATGTGATGTCTCAGGAAAATAAGTTGACATTATAACAATTCATTTATGGAATAATTATATCATTCTGTGAAAACATAGAAATACGATTTATTATTGAAATTTTGAAAAATCACATCTCCGAAAGTATTAGCTTGTAAGAGTTAAAAATGATATCAATGGATTCTTATGGTAAAATGCCTATTGAAAAAAAATTGGAATTTGTTATGTCTAAACATTTTTTTTGTTACTCCGAAACCATCTGTCCGATTTTGCCCAACAAGCTTAGCCGAGATATTTATCTCCCAAACCTACTCTGAAAATTTCAACTGTCTAGCTCATTCCGTTCAAGAGTTATCGTGCCTACGGCCGGACCGGCCGGACAGAGTGAATTTCGACTACGGATTATTGATCAGTGAGTCGAACCAAATCGTTTAAGACCATTTTCATCGAAAAATTCGAAAATTACAGTAATTTGGGCAAATTGATAAGCACTCTGTTCCGAGGAACAAGAGTGCCAAAAAGTCTGAAAATCATTAAAAAAAAATTTTATATCAGAAACGATTCGTCCGACATCGCTGAAATTTGGCGAGAGCCTTCAAAACCTAACTCCGCTGTCAAGTTCCAAGTTTGAACACGATTGGATCACTAGAAAATTTTAAAAAAATTACGAAAAAATATTATGTATCTCACAATAACTTGAGAACGGAAAGAGATAGCGACTTTTCAGGCAAGATTGCGCATCCCGAATGCGACAATTATGGTCGTTAATTGGCATAATCGGCCAAATGGTTTCAGAATTATATTTGGTTAATATTATATTTGTTGTAATTTCCTCTATAACTTAAAATATACAAATCTGATTCAATTTAAACTCGGTGATTACTTGTAGAATGCGAACCCACTTATTGTCCCGAAATTTCCTTTTTGGCACTCTTGTTACTCGGAACAGAGTGCTTATCAATTTGCCCAAATGTCTGTAATTTCGAATTTTTGGCTGAAAATGGTCTCAAAATTTTTTGGTTCGACTCACTGATCAAGAATCCGTGGTTGAAATCGATTCATTCCGGCCGACCGAGAACAAGATAACTCCCGAACGAAAGGAGATAGAGGATTGAAATTTTCAGGGTAGGTTTGGAGCGTAAATATCTCAGGCGAAATCCACCAAGCGGTTTCGGAGTTATAACCATTTCTAGTAAAAACATGTTTTATAAATATTTCCGAAACCGATCACTCGATCTACCTGAAATGTATCATCAGATTGTAGAATAATTACCTTCATACGCATGCAAAGTTTTGCATTGATCTGGTTGCCGTAAAGTGTAAATTTTTTTTTTTTTTAATTTTCAAGTCCTGTTTCTACAATTACTCTCGAACGGAATGAGCTAGGCAGCTGTATTTTTCAGTAGATTTGAGAGATAAATATCTCGGTTCAGCTCGTTAGTGGGTAGAATAGGCCGGATGGTTTCGGAGTAACGAAAAAAAGAATTTTTTTAACTTACATATTTCAAATCCAATATTTTTTTAAGATGTAGTTTCCCCATAAAAATCCATTGGTATCGCCTATAAGCTCCTGTCCACAGGGCTTGAACCATTTTTTTTAGTATTACGTATTACAATTCCGATAGATTACATATGTCAGAATTAAAAATTCTGTGATCATAGACGATTCTCTCGTTACTGAGGTGGTATGTCATTAAGAGGGTATCATAAATGTATTCACATTTATGAAAGCTGAGAAAACGGTAAATATCGATGCTGCATACGATTAAGAGTGTCCAATAGAGGTGAGTGGAGAATAGATCAGGCGTACAAAAGCTCCTGATTTCATGTCAGTGTTTGAATCAATTTTTTATTACTACGGATATAAGGGCGTTTGTTATCTCTACTTTTAAATTTTTGACACAAATGGTTGTGACTGCTATTTTATCCGTTGGGTTCATATCCGCTACTTTATCAGCAAATGGTGATTACAGGCACTCACTTTATACAGATCCGCAGAGCACCTGTTTGTATGGAACGAGGATATCTACGGAAGAATGAACAGAATTCAAACGGACAGATAAATGAATATGCAATGAGTTATACATCCTGCGGTGAACATAATTTAATCAAATCTCCGGGAATGTGAATGTGAGAATCTGGATGCAAGAAATATATGATTCTATCATAATGTTTTCTCCTTCGAAAGATTGATGAGACTTCGATTAAAACCATAATCTCTATACATTATCGCTTGCAAAGGAAATACATAACTGCAATGATATAAAAGAATATCTAGATTGCCAAGCACATAAAAATAATAGATTTTCAAGGAATTTCCTGGTTGGCATACATTGCCTCACAATATGGAACATGAGTGAATGTAAGTGAGAATTAGTTAGGAGCATACATTCATCGGAATAAATACGTAGTATTACAAATGTATATTACCCGCCACGGTTCAGAATGTTTTTGAGGAATAAATCTATGTATTCAAAAAAACAAATATATATTATTAGTTACTACGGAAGAAAGAAGCGTGACAATATCAATGTACTGAATTTCCAAAGATGAGATGAACCTTCTTATACGGGGTGTCCCGGCACTACGTGACACTTTCTTATGTGAAAATGAAGTATATAAAGACGAGTTAGGAATGTTTCAAATTTTTGCACGCATGTTCTGGGGATCATCGCGTTATGATTCCGTCCAAATGTCTGTAACTTTCGAATTTTTTGCCGAACATGGCCCGAAACGATAAGGTTCGACTCACTGATGAAGAATTCGAGGTCAAATTTGATTCTGTCCGGCCGGCCATTGCCACGATAACTTGAGAACGGAAAGAGCTAGCGTTTGTTTATAGACATAATCGGCCAAATGGTTTTGTAGTTATACCCATCTGAAAGTTGGTTGTTATTTCCTCAATAACTCGAAAGATACGAATCCGATCGAATTCAAACATGGTCAATAGTTGTAAAATTCCGCTGCGAAAGTTCTTGCAAAATTTCGTGAGGATCGTGTAATTGGAATATTTTAAGAAAATCATTGAAAAAAATATACATATATATATATCAGAAACTATTCCTCCTACAGCACTCACATTTCCCGAGAGCCTCAAAACCTAACTCTACTCCCAAGTTCCAAGCTTGAACACGATCGGATCTATATTGTTTGGAGATCTGAGCAGCATTGGGTGAGCTCAGTAGCTGGATGGGTGAACGTTGCCTTGATAACTTTCTAGCGAAAAGAGATAGGGAATTGTAGTTTTCAGGGTATGTTGCGCATATGAATGGGAGAGATAAGTTCGGTGATGGGCATTATCGGCCCAACGGTTTCAGAGTTACCTGGAATTATTTTCTCGATAACTCAAAAAATACAGACTCGATCGAATTGAAACTTACTTACCAGTTGTAGAATATTCTCGTTAAGACGTGTGCGAAATTTCGTTAAGACCGTTCCACCAGAAAATTCTTAAAAAATTATGAAAATTATTACTTATCTCACTTGAGAACGGAAAGAGGTAGCGACTTTCAATTTCCAGGGTAGGTTGCGCGTCCGAATGCGGCATTTAAGTCTGTTAATTGGCATAATAGCCTGAATGGTTTTGGAGTTATACTCATCTGAAATTTTGTTTTTATTTCCTCTCTCCTTTTTATAATTCAAAATATACAAATCCGATCCAATTAAAACTCGGTGATTACTTGTAGAATGCCGACCCACTAATTTTCGCGGAATTTTGTGAATATCGTATCCTGGAGTTACTTGATGCGTAGGTTTTTTCGTCTTTCAATTCCAATAGAATACATATGTCAGAAATAAAAATTCTTTCACATAGACGATCCTCTCGTTACTCAAGTCTGTTATTAAAACGGTATGAAAGTATTCATATACAGGATGTTTGGAAATTTGACGTAATCATTTAACGGTGTTATACTAGACATCATTTGCAACGATTTGAGTCCAGTGAACCATGGTTCAAAAGTCTATGGTTACTGAGATTTATTGATATTTCGACTTTTTAAAAGTTTTTTGACAATCGAAAACAATTAATTTTGTGGACACTGCTCAACACTGAACAAAGAAGTAAGGTCATCTCTGATGAGATGGGTATAATTTCCAGAAAAAAACATTCATCAAAATAACGAATTACCTGAAAAATAAGGAGTCTGAAATGGTATCAATTGTTTTTCACATTAAATTTTCATGAAACAATAGCCTATTTCTCGAAAAAATTATAATTAAGTTTGCGTAAAAATTATGAACTTTCCAAAAAGGTAGATATGTAAGTAACAAACTGCTTCGATACTTGGTTATCCCCCTTATCTTCTCCTTTACTTGTTTTTAATGTGGTTATTAGTTGCTTATTAATAGGACTAGTACGAATAAAAAAAATTGGTACAAGCCCTGTGGACAGGAGCTTTCTGGCGCTCTAGTTCAAACAGACAAATTATATCTCCTAAAGTATTGGTTTCTCAGGGTTGAGAATTGTATCAATGAATTATGATAGATAGAATTATGATAGATAGAACTGCATCATAAAGGAAATTTAATTCAAATAATAGTTTATTTATCAAGATTAAATGAGCAATCTGAGAATGAGAACTGCACCATGGAAGAAATCAAATTAAAATAGCTGAAATGAATTTGACTCTCTCTTATAGAACAGGATGTCATGTACGAGTTTGAACACAGAGCATATAATAAAGCTTAGATAGCATAATTATAGCATTCTGTGAAAACAGAAGTACGATTCATTATTGATATTTCGAAAAATCATATCTCCGAAAGTATTAGCTTGTTGGATTTAAAAATGAATTCAATGGATTTTTGCCCAATAACGAACTTAACCGAGATATTCATCTCCCTAACCTACTCTGAAAATTTCAACTCCCCAGCTCATTCCGTTCGAGAGTTATTGTAGAAAATTTTTTATTAAATTATGAAAATTATATTTTGACACTTTGCGGTAACCTGGTCAATACAAAACTTCACATGCGTATAGAGGTCATGATTTTACAATTTGATGTTAAATTTCAGATAGATCGAGTGATCGGTGAAAATTTTTTTACTAAAATTGACCATAACTCCGAAACCGCTTGATGGATTTTGCCCATTAACGAACTTGTCCGACATATTTACGCTCCAAACCCACCTTGCAAATTTCAATCCTCTAACTCCTTTCGTTCGAGAGTTATTGTGCCTACGGCCGGCCGGACAGGATTGATTTCGACCTCGGATTCTTGATCAGTGAGTCGAACCAAATCGTCTGAGACCATTTTCAGCCAAAAATTCGAAAATTACAGACATTTGGGCAAATTGATAAGCACTCTGTTCCGAGGAACTAGAGCGCCAAAAATCACAGTATTTCTCGAATCAAAATTGAAATATTCCTCAATTAACTGAGGGTAACTCTAAGGGCCTGTTTCACCACTTGCTGATAAAGTCCCGGATAAGCTATTCATAACTTATCCAACAAATAACCCTGAAAATTGTGTTTCACACGTGTCAAATAGGTTAAACTAGCTGATAAACTCCCGGATACTTTAACACCTAGATGAAGCGGCCATTATATTTTTTAACTTTTATCATGACAGGCGTCATTCATATGCGCAATGACATGTTATCGAGTGTAATTTAACAGGCCAAGTCCTTCTTGAACTGTTTTTTGAGCAACAGCAGTTTTTTTGCGTGAACATGGATCTTTTCGAGTTTTTAGAGGACGAGTTTGACGATTTCCTTGCATGTATTTCACGTCCAGGAAAACGTCGCGAAATTAGAAACCGAGTTGATCATTTTTCTTAATACGACGAGGAAGAGTTTAGGTCCAGGTTTCGACTATCAAAGTTAGCAGTTGAGTATGTACTATCTTTTATAGAAGACGACATAAAAACAACAACCTAACAATATCTATCCTAACTTCCTAAATTATTTACAAAACTTTCTGATTCTATGCAACAACCATCACAGAGACATAAATACACAAGTTGCAAGGCCCCACCTTACGTTTGTTTCACCAGTAGCAAGCATAAATGCGACGTTGCCTAACAGACCTCCCACTAAATTGTCAAATAGCTATCTAGTAGATATTTTATCCGGGATCCGCGTGGTGAAACAGAAAATAATTATCCGAGAGATTTATCCAGCAGATATTTTATCCGGTGGATTCATATCCGGCACTTTATCAGCAAGTGGTGAAACAGGCCCTAAGAATTTTAATTCGAGGATAATTAGTTCAAAAAGAAAAAATTCTGATTCTGATTTCGGCAACTTAAAGTTGAAATTGACTTTTCTCTTTTGATGTGGGAATGGACGTATTTTTTGTCCACAAAAACCATAGCCCGCTAAGGAATCACGAGTCAAATAGAGGATATCTGACTGAATAACTATTTATCGAAAAAGTCTATTGTCTGCTCGGATTTCCGGCTATATTTTCAATTTCATGAAGGAATAATTGACATATGTACCTTTTTGAAAAGCTATAATGAAACAAGTAACTTTACCCTGAATTTCTAAATCAAATCCATGATGCTTTTTTCGAGTAATTCTCAATAGTTTCATCAAGATTTTATGAGGAAAACAGTTGATGCCATTTATGACCCCTTATATCTCAGGTTCTCTAAGTAAATACTTTTTCCCATGAAATGATAACCATCTCTTCAGCTTGAAAATTAATATTCATTAAATATTCAGAGTCGAGTATTTTTTACAAATTTAATTATTTATGATAACAATGCAGAAAATTTTCAAAAAGTTGAAAAATCGCCATGTCTTCGTAACCATAGATTTTCGGCCAATAGTTCACTAGGACTCAATTCGTTGCAAATAACGTCTAGTATATCCCCGTGGAAGGATCACGTCGAATTACCGAACACGCACTGTATTATAAAAGCCGAGAAAACGGGATATATCCATGCTAAATTCGATTAATAGTGTCCAATTGAGGTGAGTAGGCAATAGAACATGCGCCCAAAAGCTCCTGACTTCACATCAGTGCTTGAACCAATTGTTCTCCTACAACGCCCCCGTGCGAAGCTATGTGCCTCCAAATGGTACCCCCACATTTCAGTTTTTGCGTGCTTGTTCCGCCAGGAAAAGCGTGCTATCAAATTGTCCAGATGTCTTTATTTTTGGAATTTTTTGGCGAAGATGGTCTCAAACTATTGATTCGACTCATTGACGGGGTCAATTCGAATTCTTTCCATCTCGAACGAAGGGAGTTGAAATTTGCAGCGTATTTTTGGAGTATATATCTTATTAAATGGTTTCTTTCTGGGTTTTCTCTCCCAAATTCTGAAAAATATCTACAAAATAAAAAAAAATATTATTTTGTGATTTGCTTCTGCGTAAGAAGCACAGGATATTTGTAGTGACAATTCTCGAATTTCAGAGTAACTATCAACAAAATAATTCTGAAAATTTTCGTTTAGTGCCTGACGAAGGAGTCTGATATAGACTCCGAAACGTTACGATATAGTTTTTCATCGTTGATGTTGTTGTTTCGTTGTTGTTTGTTAGGCAACATTGTTCGATTGATTGCTTTTGACGCAGAAGCAAATCACATAATAATATTTTTTTCATTTTGTAGATATTTTCCAGAGTTGAGGAGAGAAAACCCAGAAAGAAACCATTTAATAATGAATGTATGTCCCACAGTATACTTCAATGATTACGTATATATCTTGTTTAAGTTCGTTAATGTTCTAAATCCACCAAGCGGTTTCGGAGTTATGGCCATTAGCATTTTTAATGAATATTTGCGAAACTGATCTCTTCGAATACTTGGATGGACCGCAGAGTTGCGGTAAAAGCCGTCTTGTTCTTGAAGTGTATGTGGGGGTGGTTAATGAGAATCCAGAGCTCTTTTTAGCTGATCCCAAGCTTGTTTAATGGGATTAAGGTCTGCCGAACGAGGAAGCAGGGCTAAATGTGGAATCCCATGGATTCACAGAGCTTCATGGACGATTCTCGCACGATGAGGTTGCGTATTATCATCTAAACATAGATAATTTAGCCCAATAGGAGCATGAAACAAAGGAATAATTTTGTCAACGACTTGATCTATGTAAATCTGCCCATTAAAGGAAGCATCAGGTACCAACAATTATGTAGGTACGTCCATTGAAGCAAATGCCTGCCTAAACAGCAACTGTACCTACCACCTCTGAACGGATGGACTTCCTGAACTGATCTGCTATTTCTGGGCACCAGAGGATGTGTCCGTAGCCGAAAACACCGACTATCCGAAAACCGTCCATATCTCGACTCATCTGTGCATAATAGGAGTC
This sequence comes from Halyzia sedecimguttata, assembly GCA_937662695.2. Taxonomy (NCBI): domain Eukaryota; kingdom Metazoa; phylum Arthropoda; class Insecta; order Coleoptera; family Coccinellidae; genus Halyzia; species Halyzia sedecimguttata. The sequence continues at coordinate 59,982,543 of OW569413.2, forward strand.
CTCCATTGATCGTTCCAATTCAATCGAAGTCACAAATAATTTTGAGTTAATAGAATCCTTTTCAAAAGTCGTCGAGAATGTAGATTAACGTCTCGAAGTCGTCGACGAACTGTTTGAATCGAAACCAAAACACTAGTAGCGTTCAAAACGTGCTGTTGCATGATTCGACAACTACAAAAAGGCTGTCTACGGGTAGACACAGTCAGAACCCGATCTTCTGCAGGAGTGGTAGATCATGGGCCTCCACTTCTCGGTCTTTCGGTCAAGTTTTCAGTTTCTCGTTATTGACGGAAGAGCCTGGAAAGTACGCTATCACTAACTTGAAAGGAATTCGCAACATCTCTCTGATTACGTCCCGCCTCGACCATACCAATAACCCTATTGGCTTCATCCCCACTAGGTTTACGTCCAGGCATTATTGCAGATTTTCAATCAAAGTTAATTGTATCGCAAAACAATAACTGATCCAAAATTATCTGAAACGCAAACGACAAGAACTAAACTAAAACTGAAAAAGTTATCAAACGAGGACCAAAAAAAAACATTCAGATATGAGAGTAAACATTTGATTTCTCATGAATGGACATTTGGTAGACAAAAATGGGCAACTTTTGAAACGGTCACAAAATTTCTAAACTTTGTATAGTGTAATTAAATGGTTTCTTTCTGGGTTTTCTCTCCCAAACTCTGAAAAATATCTGTTAAATAGAAATATATTATTTTGTGAATTGCTTCTGCGTAATAAAAACAAGATATTTGTCAGAAGCAATAAAACAATGTTGCCTAACAAACAATAACGACACAACATCGACGATGAAACAACTGAATTTCGTAACGTTTCGGAGTCTAAATCAGACTCCTTCGTTTGACACATTGGCATGAATAGTGAGCATAGAATTGATTATAACATCATCTTGATGATGTTTAGAATAGCATAATTTAAAATTTCCTTTGGGATAGAAGTTGAATTTTTTATCGTTCTATATGTTTTGTCAATAAGTTGAGGTCTGTTGAAGAAGGTTGAAGTAATTTTGTGTATATTGTTTGTTCATTTTAAGTTTTAGCATAATAGTTGAAGAGACTTTTGTAGTGGTGTTCGTGATTTAATTGATAACTTTATGGTGTCATTTTGGAACGCAACCTTTGATATCATGCTTGAGATGTTACTGGTATTTGTTGTTGAGCTTAGTCGAATTTAAGCGAGTAACCGCAGCAGAGCGGTTAAGACCAATCTCTTGCTAAACATTACCGATCGGTTATAATAGCAAGGGATTGGTCTTAACAGCTCTGTTCCGGTTACTCGCTTAAATTCGACTATTATGTCATTTAAATGCATCGCAATCAATTGTCTTGGTGTCTGAATTTTTACGCGTATGTTCTGGGGAACATCGCGTTATCATTTTGCCCAAATCTCTGTAACTTTCGAATTTTTTGACGAAAATGGTTCAAACGATTTGGTTTGACTCCCCAATGTAGAATTTGAGGTCAAATTTCATTCTGTCCGGCCAGCCGTCCGGCCGTTGCCACGATTACTTGAGAACGGACAGAGCTAGCGACTTGAAATTTTCAGAGTAGGTGGCGCATCCCAATACGACGGACAAGTTCGTTAATGGGCATAATCTGCTCGATGGTTTCCTAGTAATAATTTTGTTTTCAACCAATATAAATCCGATCGAATTGAAACTTGGTGAATAGTGGTAGAAGATTGGCACGGAGTTGTAAGGGAACACCGATTGCATAAGCATGCTATGTAATAGTAGTCGTCGCCGATCATACAGAGTTTCCAGAATATGAACCTAAGCACGTTTGAGTAATTTTGTGCGAATCGTATGGCTAGAAAATTATTAAAACATTATTAAAAAATATTTTTGTCGTCACGATAACTTGAGAACGAAAAGAGATAGCAGCTTGAAGTTTTCAGGTCAGGATGTGCATCTGAACAAGACATTTGAGTTTGTTTATTAGCATGATCGGCCAAACGGTTTTAGAGTTATAGCCATCTGAAATTTTGGTGTTTTTTTCTCCCCATTAACTCGAAAAATACTGAACCGATTGAATTGAAACATGGTTATTAGTAGAATGCCAACGCGAAAATTCTTGCAGAATTTCGTGAGGATAGTATTTGTAGGAAATATTTAAGAAATCATTGAAAAGTAATCTATATGTCAGTAACTGTTCATCATCATCATCATCATCATAATTTATTTTGCCTATTAGAAATATAATCCTAGTACACGTCAAATCATATATCTACTCACAAGTACACACAGAAATAAAACATTCACATTTACAGAGGAAAAAAAGAAGCATGCTCTCATCCGAGATCGCCGCCCTTTATCCGTTCTCGAAACTCGCTAATATCATACACCGCTTTATTTTTCAAGTATTTCTTGAGCGTGGATTTAAATTTCTCCATAGATAATGTGGTGAGCGAAAATGGCAGGATATTATATACCGCGATCCCGGTACACATTGGGTACCTCTTCATATACTCATGTGACGCGGTCAAATTCCTTATTTTGTGTCGATTTCTAGTGGGGTAGTCGTGGACATCGGAATGTCGAACATGGGCATCACGGATGGAGTGGATATTACACATGAGCTTCAGTATGAACATGGCCGTGACTGTCAATATACCGGCGATGCCAAACACGACCCTGCAGGTTTCTATGAAAGGAATATCGTAGATTAGCCTCACGATCCTTTTTTGCTGAATGAAAATCCGATGGGCCCCCGGTAGCATTCCCCAAACACAAATTCCATAACCAAGTAGGGAGTAGACATGGGCATAGTATGCTGTCAATAGGCATTCACGTGGAAGGGAGGACTTGAGGGACGAACTGAGGTAAAATGCTCTGTTCAGCTCTTTATTTAGTTTTCCAAAGTGTGCCTCAAAGTTCAGTAATGGATCTATTGTTATTCCAAGGAAACGAGTCTCATCCTGGAAATTAAGAGGTGTTCCATCAAAAGATATTCCGCGACTGGAGACTTTCTGCTTCCTACAACCGAATTGCATTACAACGGTTTTATCGATGTTTATGATAAGCCTATTCGTCTGAAATTGCTGAAATTTTGCAAGAGCCTTTAGAACCCAACTCTACTGCCAAGTTTCAAGTTTTAACACGATCGGTTAAATATTGTTGGAGATTCGAGCAGCATTGTGTGAGTTCAGTAGATGGGTGACCGTTGCCTCGATAACTTTCGAACAAAAGGAGAAAGGGAATTGCAATTTTCAGGGTAGGTTGCGGATCCGAATGTGAGAGTTGAGTTCGTTTTTGGGCATAATCGGTTCAACGGTTTCAGATTTATACCCACCTGGAATATTATTTCCTCGATAACTCAAAAAATAAAGATTCGATCGAATTGAAGCTTCGTAACTATTAGTAGAAAATCAACCTAAAAACGTGTTTAAAATTTTTCAATAACCGTACCCCTAGAAAATTTGAAAAAAATGACGACACAAAATTTTTGAAAGAACCGTACCCGTAGAAAATTTGAATAAAATTTAAAAAAAATTTAAAAAAAAAATTGGTTCAAGCACTGACGTGAAGTCAGGAGCTTTTGCGCGTATGCTCTACTGTCCATTCTCCTGTATTGGACACCCTTAATTGAATTTACCAAGGTAAATTATGTTGTCCATTCTCCTGTATTGCACTCTTAATTCGAATTTACCATGGTAAATTCGAATTAAGAGTGAAGGAGAATGGACAACATAACTAACCATGGTAAATTCGATTGAGGGTGCCCAATTCAAGAGAATGGACAATAGAACATATGCGCAAAAGCTCCTGACTTCACGTCAGTGCTTGAACCAATTTATTTTGATTATTTTCAATTGTATGCTCTCTTCAAAGTCTTTTCTGATATTTATGCCGTAGTTTAAATAATTTTGATAGCGCAAAATATTGGTTAGTAATTGTGTTTACTTCGATATTGTAGATGTCTAATTTTCTTGTATCTTTTCAGCATTGAATAAGGGGATATATAACGTTTCTCGAAACGTCGGCGATTTATTTGTATAATTGAGCAATGGAGTCCAATTACCTGAAAATATTGTGTATTTTTATTCCAAATGCTGTCATCCGTAAAATTCTCCACATATATCAATAAAATGAAGCTGGCTCTGAAGTGATTCCAAAAAATAACACGGCACTTATTTGGAACCCTTATAATTACCTGTTAGCTACTGTATTTCAAATGTTCCTCCATCATTGAGGATACCGATCGATCATTGAATGAGAACGTTGAATCCCTAGACAGTTCAGTTGCACCATTCTCCACTCTTTTAATTAGATATCGAAAGAACTTGGAAGGAAAACACATGTATTACTGCATTTATCTGATGGACTACTACAACGAAAAGCCAGTAATCTATCACAAGAACATACTGATAAATACATAGCTAGGGGCAATTCAGACGATAGTAGGTACATCCAATTAATTTTATTTTAACGTTTTGTAGCCGAAGGCAGGGAGAAATCTTCGTGTATTCCTTGAAGGAATGAAGATTATTACAAAAGAGACAAATAGATTAAAGATTTGTTGGTTCGATGAAGATTCATTAGGTTTCATCAAATATTCGAACATTTTCTACCATTCACTAATTATGGCTTATAAAAGACGAGTTGCATAATTCGATTCCAGTACTGTGGTAATTACAATTAGATACGCTGTTGCTATACTCAATGTGGAAGGCGCCATCTGATTTTACAAGGTAGGTTTTATAAACTAGTCATGAAAATTAACTGATATAATACAAAATCTAGTGACTAGTTCTCAGATCTGGCCATAATAGTCTAGTCAACAAGTGCTTTTTAGGTCCAAATTTTTGCGTATTCTCCGGAAATTATGATTGAGGTGTCATTCGATTCCGAATTGGATGTAGATAGTTTTTGAGAAAATGCTAAGGCCGCTCGCGAAGATTGCAACAGTTATAAACAATTAAGAGAAAAAAAAAGGAGTTTGGGGGTTTGGTTTTTCGCCAATATCTCAAAAACCATCTGAGATATTTAAAATTTGAGAAACGATTCAAGAAGAGGATGACATTTCCTAAAAAAAAGTCCCAACTCCCGGAACTAGGACCAATATTTATAATTTTCCCAGGGGGTTGAAAATACTCCCGAAACTGGTACTCTGGGTTGCGTAAGCCTCGCCCCCTTTGGACTTTTCATGAATAAATAATATTTAAACTTATTAAATATGAAAATCAAATTGAAAAAAATCAGGCGTCTGCAGGATAGATCAATGAACGATAATCCGGAGTCCGAAAATGTTTATAGTGACATTTTGAATTATTCAATTATCTATTATTGAAAGGATTTTTCTGGGTTTTCTCTCCCAAACTCTGAAAAATATCTATAAAATAAAAATTAATTATTTTGTGATTTTTTTCTGCGTAAGAAACACAAGATATTTGTCAGAAGCAATCAATTGAACAATGTTGCCTAACAAACAACAACGAAACAACATCAACGAAGAAACAACTATATCGTAACGTTTTGGAGTCTATATCAGACTCCTTCGTCAGACGCTTAATGAAAATCTTTAGAATTATTTTGTTGAAAGTTATTTTTGTGAAATTCAAGAATTGAATTGAATTGAATTTCACAAAAATAACTTTCAACAAAAAAAATTCTAAACATTTTCATTAATGAGACGCTTAATGAAAATCCTTAGAATTATTTTGTTGATAGTAATTTTTGTGAAATTCAAGAATTGAATTGAATTGAATTGAATTTCACAAAAATAACTATCAACAAAATAATTCTAAAGATTTTCATTAAGCGTCTGACGAAGGAGTCTGATATAGACTCCGAAACGTTACGATATAGTTGTTTCCTCGTTGATGTTGTTTCGTTGATGTTGTTTCGTTGTTGTTTGTTAGGCAACATTGTTCAATTGATTGCTTCTGACGAATATCTTGTGTTTCTTTCGCAGAAGCAAAGCACAAAATAATTAATTTTTATTTTATAGATATTTTTCGGAGTTTGGGAGTGAAAACCCAGAAAAAACCTTTCAATAATGAGTATACCTCCCACAGTATCCTTTAATGATTAGTTATCCATTAGTTAATTAACGATTTTTTTTTAGCTCGAACATTAACATTGCAAGTGCTGTAATTGTTAAACTATATATCTGAGAATTTTTTCCTTTCGTGGAGCTATTTTTCAAAGGTCTTGAAATAGATTCCCGTCGGAAAATTTAAAAATTGTTAATTTTCGTTTTGTTATTAACAATTTACTCAAGGGAAAAATTATAGAGCTTCAATTATGTTTTCGAAAAAAAACATTGAATTATCTCATAAATAACGCATTGGTCTATAACAATTATTTAAAAAATAGCAGATAATAATTATTAGAAATCATTTTTAAGTGATTTCTGATCATAAAAAAACGGATCAACAGTAATATTATAAATTGAAGTTCTATAATTTTTCACTTAAGTAAATTGTTCATAACAAAACGAAAATTAACAGTTTTTGAAATTTTCCAAACGGAATATATTCTAAGACCTTTGAAAAATAGTTCCACAAAGGAAAAAATTCTCTGAATAATAGTTTAATAATTATCGTACTTGCAATGTTAATGCTCGTGCTACAAAAAATTGTTCATTAACTAATGGATAACTAATTCAAAAATCGCGATAAATATTTTTGGACCACGTATTATTGTTCATTGATCTATCCTGCAGGCACCTGAATTTTTTCAATTTTTTATTTTTATATTTAATAAGTTTGAATAATATGTATTCATCAAAGGTACGAAGGGAGCGAGGCTTGCGCAAGCCGGAGCATCCGTTTTCGGGCGTATATAAAACCCTCTAGGAAAATTATAAATATTGGTCCTACAATTCCTGCAATCGTGACTTTTTTTAAGGAAATTTCCTGTTCTATTTGAATCTTTCTTCAACTTTGAATTATCTGAAATAGTTTTTGAGATATTGGCGATAACCAAAACCTCCTTCTTTTTTTCTGACTTAATTGTTTATAACTATTGCAATTTTTGCGAGCGGCCTCAGCATTATCACAAAAACTGTCTGCTTGCCATTCCGAATCGAATGACACCTTAATCATAATTTTCGGAGAATACGCAAAAATGTTGACCTAAAAAGCACTTGTTGACTAGACTAATAAGATTTGTTATTATGTATGGTTCGTATTTCTAAGAAAACAAGCGGAGAAAAAAATTCCAAATGTTTGATTGTCTTATAAAGGGTCTTTGGACGGTTTTTCCAGGACACTAAGGTTGGAAAATTACTAATATCCTTCGTTCATGAACTAAATCCAAAGTTATACCAAGTTATCGAAATATCCTTAAATATGCGATTTTTATCTTTTTGAGCACATATTCTAGGGAACAGCGTGCTATCATTTTGCTTAACAGTCTGAAATATTTCAATTTTCTTGCCAAAAATGATCTCACTGATAACGAATTCGAGGACAAATTTGATTCTGTCCAGCTGGCGCTTGCCACCATAAATTTTGAACGGAAAGATACATTTCGTACCCTTTTAAGGACTTGAGTAATTAGAGAATCGTCTAAGATCAAAGAATTTTTAATTCTGATATATATATATATATATATATATTCCATAGGAATTGAAATTTATTGAATATCTAATAATATACGAGAAAAATACTGCATAAATCCTCTTGCCGTATTTAGTCAACTGAGTATTAGATTCAAATTTCTTTTTAAATGTCGGCCAAATGACTCACCCAAGTCTGCTCGCATCTTCAGCAATAGATCCGATCGTGTTCAAACTTACAACTTGATTGTAGATTTAGGTTTGAAGGTTATCGCAAAATTTCACCAGTGTCGGAAGAATACTTTCCGATATCTAGAATTTTTTCAATGATTTACAATGATTTTTTTCTAATTTTTAGTCATACGATCTTCACAACATTTAGCAAAACATTTTTGCGTGGCCATTCTAGAACTACTTACCATGTTTCAATTGCATCGTCATCATATTCTTTGAGATATTGAGTAAATAATAACAAAAGTTCAGATTGATATAACTCCAAAACCGTTTGGCCGATTATGCCTTTTCACGAACTCAAATGTCGCATTAGTATACACAACCTACCCTAAAAACTGCAAGTTGCTATGTATTTCCGTTCTCAAGTTATCGTGAGATAACTAATATTTTTTAATAATTTTTATTTAATTTTTCAGTTCCAATCAAAATTCACAAACTCCATTGCGTCGATATTCTACAACTACTTGCCCAGTTTCAAATCGATCGGTTTTATATTTTTTAAGTTATCGAGAAAACGATATTTCAGATGGGTAGAACTCTGAAACCGTTTGGCCGATTTTACCCAACAATAAACATAACTCTTCCGGTTGGATGCGCAAACTACCCTTAAAATTGCAGGTCGCTATATCTTTCCTTTCGAAAGTTATCGTGGCAACGGTCACCCATCCGGCTACTGAACTCACTCAATGCTGCTCAGATGTCCAACACTATAAATCCGAGCGTTTTCAAATCTGGAACTGTAAAGTTGAGGTATTGAAGCCGTCCGCAAAATTTCAGCTATATCAGACGGATAGTTTCTGAGATATAGAATTTTTTTCAATGATTTTTCAAAAGTTTACTAGTGATACGATCCTCACGAAATTCCGCTAAAATTTGCGCGTCGGCAATCTACAACTAATTGCCATGCTTTAATTGGATTGGTTCCATATTTTTTGAGTTAAGGAGGCAATACGAACAAAATTTCAGATAGGTATAACTCCAGAACTGTTTATACGATTATGCCTAATGGCGAACTCGAATGGTGCATTCAGATCTTCAAGCTACCCTGAAAATTGCAAGTCTCTATCTCTTGCCGCTCTTGTTTTCGTTAAATGAAAAGTTTTTTTAAATTTTTTTTTGTCATACGATCCTAACAAAATTGCACATACGTCTGTATTCTCCAATTACTCACCAAGTTTCGATCGGATCTGTATTGGTTGAGAACAATATTATTATTCTGAAACCATTGAGCTGATTATGCCCATCAACGAACTTGTCCGTCGTATTGAGATGCGCTACCAACCCTGAGAATTTCAAGTCGATATCTCTTTCCGTTCTCAAGTTATCTTAGCAACGGCCAGCCCTTGCTTTTACATTTTTCCAACTGCTTTAACATTGTTCCAACTGCTTTAAAATGTTTCCAACTGCTTTCAAAATTTGCCTACTCCGTTCAATATTGGGGAGATCCCCCTTAGAGGCCCGTCCCTGGTAATGGTTATCCGTCCGTAGAACTGCCTATTCGCAAGAACGCAAGAAACCCTGAACATCCAAACTTGTTTTCGGAAATTCAAACTTATATATTTCTATTATTGATTAAAAATGATTAAGGGAGCAAACTGCGTACTCACATATTCACGTTGCTATATTCAATAGAAATTACAGCTTTTCTAAATGCCACTCAACAGTGAGAATCAGCTCAAATTGGTAGCAGATCGTTTGTTTTATGAAATCCTTGCCGGCTACATACATTGTGCCGAACTATTGAGTATTGAATTTACGGCAACAGGAATGTGTATTATTGTACATATGCCGTGTTCCGATATTCCTGAACAGTACTGAGCAGTAAAATTGAAACGTCAGATATTACTGAAATTCACTGGCGATGCTTACTCTTACTTCCAAAATTACTTACTGCGGCCAGTAATGCCAGCAATTTCGGAACGCAAGGTTTGTGTTATTCCATGTTCCTATCATCTGCCTGCTTTGCATTTATCCGATCAGGCGGTCAAATTTCTTCAAATTTCATAACAATTTTTTCGGAAATATTCCAACTCCATTGAAATTTTTCCGACTACAATAGAATTTTTCCAACTGCTCCGAAATTTTTTCGAACTGCTTCGAAATTTTTCCAACTGCTGCTGCTGTTGAGGATATTGAGAGATCACCGCGGTCAACGAATTCAAAAGAGATGAATCCCATCGAGCACATATATGTGATTTCGTTCAATCAATTCGATCAATATCAAATGGTGGCGTAGCCACGGTGGAAAATAAGGGGGATATAACCCAACCAGAAAGTTCCAAATTTCAAACATTTACATATACCAATTAGAGCTGTCTATTTCCGAAGATGAAATTATCAACTGGTGTAACGACCTAGGTGACTAAATTCTGTTATATAAAATCATGGCTATAAAAATTTTCAATAAATATTTTTCCTTTTTAAATTTTTATTATCCCCCACGCAAGGGAGGATGTCTGGCTACGCTACTAATTGCTCAAACACAATTCATGCCGCATCCTCCAGGAAGTCATACTCGCGGCCCGAGATGAATAGAATAACATCCGAATGGTTACCATCAACGCCCTAATTGTTTCCATGCGTTAATATCGAATATTAATTAATATTTCAATTCCCCTCCAAATTGATTCTTTTGCGCGTATGTTCTGGGGAATATCGCGTTATCATTTTGCCCAAATGTCTGTAATTTCCGAATTTTTTGTCGAAAAGGGTCTCCAACGATTGGGTTGGACTCCCTGATGAAGAATTCGATGTCAAATTTCATTCTGTCCGGCCGGCTGGCCGTCCGTTGCCACGATAACTTGAGAACGGAAAAAGATAGCGACTTGAAATTTAATGGGCATAATCGGTCCAATGGTTTCCGAGTAATAATTTTATTTTCAACCAATATAAGTCCAATCGAAGTGAAACTTGGTGAGTAGTTGTAGATTACAAACCGTAGACAGTTTGTGATATTTTATGAAAATCGTCTCACTAGAAAATTTTGAAAAAATTATCAAAAAATATTATTCATGTCACGATAACCTGACAACGGAAAGAGATAGCGACTTGAAATTTTAGGGTATGGTTGTGCATCTGAATGAAACATTTGAGTTAGTTTATAGGCATAATCGGAGGAATGGTTTTGGAGTTATACCCATCTGAAATTTGGTTGTTATTTCCCCAATAACTCAAAAAATACAGAACCGATCCAATTCAAACATCGTTATCAGTTGTACAATGCCAACACGAAAGTTCCTGCGAAATTTTGTTAGGATCGTATCACTAGAAAATTAAAAAAAAATCATTGAAAATCATTGAAAAAATTTCTATATTTCAGAAACTATTCGTCCGATATCGCTGAAATTTTACTTCAAACCTTCAAAACCTAAATCTACTTCCAAGTTCGAACACGATCGGATCAATATTGTTGGAGATCCAAGCAGCTTTGTCTAAATTCAGAAACTGGATGGCTGACCGTTGCCTCGATTTCTTTCGAACGAAAGGAGATTGGGACTTGCAATTTTCAGGGTAGGTTGCACATCCCAATGGGAGTGTTATATTTTGGGCATAATCGGTCCATCGGTTGATAACTCAAAAAGTATAGCTTTTGCGCGTATGTTCTATTGTCCATTATATCCTGTATTGGCTCTCAATCGAATTTACCATGGTATATTCGTCAGTGCTTGAACTTATTTCCATATTATCAAATTCTGGTTTTCATTTTATTATTTTATATAAAATTTTTCGTTTTTAATATTTATTTTGTTCCTCTAAAATGTAATTGGGCCAATTTACATTGGGAATTTACCCAGATTAAGTTGTAATACAATTTCATATTTTTTGGCGCTCTTGTTCCTCGGAACAAAGTGCTTATCAATTTACCCAAATGTCTGTAATTTTCGAATTTTTTGATGGAAATGGTTTTAAACGATTTGATTCGACCCACCGATTAAGAACCCGTGGTCAAAATCGATTCTGTCCGGCCAGCCGTCATCTCATCTACAGATATTAGATATGCCAAACAAAGTATGATTGAAGCTCTTGGATAACCCATCTACTTTGGCAAGTTAATCAAATAGGGTTCAGAATATCTCCAGTAAAAACAAAACTGGAATATTGGCGAAGTTTCAATTGATATAATATAATTTTCATAGTATATGTATATATTCTTTTGAACTTGAGCATTACAATTTATTTTTTATCTAACAATAAAGCATGTGTACGAAAAAAGTGTTAGCAGAGGTTAGTTAACGGGGTACCATATAATTTGATATATGATACTAGAGCTTAGGGAAAAAACCTCAGCAAAAAAAACCCTATCTCCCCGTTAATGTTGTGATTTATGAAAATTGAAATTGTTAACAAAATATGCTGAAATATTAAATATTGAAGGGCATCTTTTTCTTCATTATCGCTTCTTCCTTCAACAAGCAGAGAAGTTTCTCCAAGGTACTCGAAACCCAATCTGGAAAAGGAAAATACAAAGGGAGAAAACGAACAAATTCAAAATGGAATATTCTATATTTTATTAAATAGATTTTAAACTCGCTACCCATTCTAAAAAAGATTCAGAAACATTATGAATAGCCCTAAAACCATCCTTGAATCTATATATACGACAATTATTAACTAAATGATCTATGGTTTCCTCTGCTTCCCCGCATTCACAACTAGGGCTCTCAACTGAGTTCCACCTGAACAGCATGCTGTTGCAACGACCAAGACCGGTTCTTAGACGATTCAGAATAGACCATATTCTCCTTGGAAGATCAAACCCCGGAACTCTATTTGAAGGATCAGAAATTAAATCTTTGTTGAATAAATTGCAAGAAATCCATTCAGACCGCCAAACTTCCTTGTCACTTTTATTCGAATTAAGAACACAGTTGGACCATAAAGGGTTTCGTGACTTCAATCTGGGAATCTTATTGTCAGGAATGTAGGAGATAATCGGAAATGAATTCGGAAAAGAATGAAATTTATTCCAAGAATTTGAAACAGCAGTTCTATCATAGGAATCCATTGATATCATTCCCAACTCTGAGAAACCAATACTTTTTTCGATCAGCGATGTATCTACTCCTTGCATGTGTGTGTAGAAATTGAAGAACTTAATTTCGAACATCTCTCATGATACTTCTCGTTCAATGATGTGGTATTAAATGAAATAAATAGGTTTAATTATTTTCTTTTCAATAGACAAATAAGAATTATTACCAATACTTGTTACTGACGAATTGCATAGTTCACTTTATTTCGTTGAAGAGCTTTGAAATGCAAAATCTTGGCAAATGGCATTGAATATGTCTACAAAAAACTAAAAACAGGGCCTGGATGATCTACATTCACCACTCATGTAACACCGTGTATATGCTGCACTTGTATTTTTCTCCAACATCCGTATATTTTGTCAATCCCCATCTGCAGCAATTAATAATCGAATAATAAAATTGAACTTGTATCACTACAAATGGAAAGCAGTCATTCGAGATATTTCTAAATATACAGAAATAATTTTAAATTACTGCTTCATACCAACCGCATAAATCGAGACTCTTCATACAATAATATTTGTGACAGGCTGTTTGAGAAGTAACAGCAAAAACACTTCGTCCCCAAACAAATTTATATCGTTATCGCTCTCAACATAATTCATGTTGCTCTTAATTGTTCACGAAATACTTTCATTTCGAATGAGAGAACCGGCTTGACTCGAATAAGTGACTACCAATGGCCAAAATTAAGCAAGGACTCAAGTATCGAATAATCATTACGAGAAGAAGAAATCGCTGTTGTGAATTTCACCTATGCATCGACTTTCAGGTTCGTACTTGCATTTTCTTTACAAATAGAGTGAATATTTTGGGTCAGAACATGAGCACCAAAAAATTTACTGATTTTTTAATTTCTTGGTTTGATCATATCTTAATTGACATACATATACAATATCTCAAACTTTAGACTCATTTGTTGGTTCTCGCTGAATATTTTCTCATTCCAACCCCTAATTTTCTCAACTCAGAGTAAACAACCCGAATTCATCAGGAGTAATGTAGTACCTGATACCAACATTTTGGAGGGAACAATAACTTCGATGTCTTTGCAGAAAAAGTTGCCAAGAAACCATTCATCTCTCCAGATCTCTCTTGTGGGATATCAATTTCACTTTTAAGGACGGAAGTTGATCAACGGTTGAAGCAACAGAAATATACCTACTTTACAAGCATACCAGGACAGAGGCAGTACAAAAAAGTTCATCTCATCTTCTAAAATACGAGCCCTACTTGTCATAGCATTGTCGAAGACAGAATTAAGATTGCTCACAGGTCGCTGTGGAGTAAGTGAGGTATCAACTGCATAAAGCGGCCCATCTTCTCTTCTTCCGCGGTGCCGTCTCAGGCTGAACTGAGGCCTTCTAGCCCATTGTTCTTCCGCTTGACAGACTCGTGAGACTCATTCCAAAAAACACGCTGACAGGAATGCCGCGAGCTTAAAAGGAGAAGTCCCTCTCACCATAGGAATCGTAGGTGTTGGGTTGCCTAGGTGTATGACCCTCAATTCTTTAAGGTTGTTACAGTCGAACAGAATATGTTCAGCTGTTTCTTCCATGCTCTTGCACCAGCGACACAGAGCGCTATCGGCCAATCCCATCCTATTCAGATGTTTGTTGAACTGGTGACCAGTTAGTAATCCAGTCACCAGGCTCAGTTCTCTTCTTTCGAGTGAAAGAAGTTTCTTTACTTCAGACTTTGACGATGGTTTCTTAATGAGAAGCCTTGACTGCCTGAGTCCTACTCCCATGTTCCATAGACTGGAGAAATTCTTGTCCAAACGATTCTTGAAGAATGTTTTAACATAGGTACGACATACTGGAAGTGAAGGCTCAGGACCTATATATGGTATCCGAGCCCCCTGCTTCGCCAGCTTATCTGCCTTAACATTACCTGAAATCTCCGAGTGAGCCGGACACCAGATGAGTTTTACAACGTTACCAGCGCCCAGCCTTCGCAGAGCCTTCCTGCATTCGCCTACTAAGTAGGAGTTTATCTTCACATCAGATAGGGATTTTAACGTTCCTTGACTGTCACAACATATATATATGTACTTGCCAGAGTATCCTAGTCGGATGTTTTCCAGCGCGCAGACAAGAACAGCGTATAGTTCTGCCTGTATTATCGAGCAGTTCTTCCCGAGAGGGATGGACATGCTCACTCGAGGTCCCACAATGCCTGCACCTGTCCCTGTAGTCGTTACAGAGCCATCTGTGAACCATGTGGGCCCCTCTGGTTTAAGGAGATCACTCCTTGTATCCCATTGGTCTCTATCAGGAACAATCACCCTATAGGGTTCGTTAAAGCAGAATAAGGAGCCCGCACGGTCACTCCTCCGGAGGAGAGATGCATCATCATCCTCCACCTTCTTGAGTGCCCACGCGTGTCTCCTGAACATTCCGCTGTCACGCCACTGTCCCTGTTCCCAGATTCTTAAAGCTGTCTTCATAGCCCCCTCCTCAACTACAAGATGCAGGGGAGGTAGCCCCAGCAGGCACTCCATAGCTGTTGTTGGAGTAGATCTCAGAGCACCTGTGATGCTTAAACAAGCTTTCCTCTGAGTTCTTGTCAATTTGTTGCGGATATATGACTTCTTCAAAGAAGTCCACCACACCAATGATGCGTAGGTTAGGATAGGCCTCACCACCACAGTATACAACCAGTGAATAATGTGTGGTTTAAAGCCCCATCCATTTCCCACTACTCTCCGAGTAGACCAAAAGATCATCTCGGCCTTTTTTGTTTGTTTCTCAATGTGATTGTTCCACAGTAGTTTGTGGTCCAGTATCACACCCAGATATCGAACTTGCTCTGTTAGATTGAGCCCTACTCCAAATAGACTTGGTAGTCTTATGTTACAGGGCCCCCTCTTCCTGTCGAAGAGAACCATCTCTGTTTTTTCAGGATTAACCGTAAGATCGTTATTCAAACACCATCGCTCAATCCTACACAGAGCATCCTGCATAAGATCAGCGACGACATTTGGATGTTTTCCTCTGATTAGTATTACGAGATCATCTGCATAGGCTACAACCTTTAGGCCAGCCCCCGCCAGCTCAACCAGGAGCCCATCCAGGACCAGATTCCACAGAAGAGGTGATAGAACACCACCCTGTGGGCATCCCCTGCCTGGTGTTCCCCTAATGGTTGAGCTGCCTAGACGAGCCACTATGCTGCGGTCCCTTGAAAGGGATCCTGCCCATCGACAGACTGCAAAAGGAACCCCATGTTTGGTTAGTGCATTATGCATAGCTCCAAATGCAGTATTATTGAATGCACCCTCTATGTCCAGAAACACAGCAAGAGTGCACTCTCGATAATGTAGTCCGCTCTCGATGCAGCTGACCACTGAATGAAGAGCAGAATCTACTGATTTGCCCATCTGATAGGCATGCTGAGTTGGATGTAGTGGGCTAGCCACTAAGGTTCCATCTCTGATATATCGTTCAACCAATCTCTCCAGCGTTTTGACTAAAAAGGAGGAGAGGCTTATTGGTCGGAAGTTTTTCGTCTGAGTATATGACGTCTTTCCAGGCTTGGGTATGAACACAACCCTCACCTTTCTCCAGGACTTTGGTATGTGTCCTAGGGCTAGACTCGCTCGGAGTATATGAAGCAGTGGGGGTGTCAGCAGCTCCAAGCCCTTAATCAAAAGTGCCGGAAATATGCTATCTTCCCCCGCTGCTTTATAAGGCTCGAATTCTCTGACAGCCCAGCGAATTCGAGAGTGTGTTACCACAAGTGAAGCCAACTTCCAATCCTCACTTGAAGCTCGTCTGTGGTCTTCACCCTGTGTGTTGTCATTCTCTCTAAATCCCGGAAAATGTGCCTTCAGGAGTAGTCTTAGACTATCTTCCTCTGAGGAGGTCTTCTCCCCACTAGTCAAGTAGTCAATCCTTGGAGGGCCTCCCACAGAGAGGACCTTCCTAAGCCTATTGGCCTCTGGTGCTTCCTCTATACCACTGCAGAAGCTTCTCCAGGATTCGCGCTTGGACCGCCTAATCAGTCCTTTGTATTTTTTCAGGGATAATTTATAATCATCCCAGTCCTTCGCTAGGCCTGATCTCATGGCCCTATTGAAAAGACGCCTTGTTTCGCGTCTGGTGTCGTTCAGTTCAGTCGTCCACCATTTCGTCTGACTTTTAAGTCTTCGGACTTGGGGTCTACAACTGCTGTGATAAGCTGAGATTATGGACTCCTGAAGCATGGCTGCTGCCGTGTCCAATTCTCTCATGTTCTTGGGTTTTAGGTTTCCCTGTTCCAGATTGTCAGAAAGGTATGCCAGGTATCTGGTCCAATCCGTTTTTTTCGGATTCCTGTAGATCTCAGGATCCTCCTTTTTCTTGCTTCGGAATATAGAGAAGCAGATGTGTCGGTGGTCCGATATAGAGACCACCTCCTTCGCCACTCGCCATTCCTTTATGGAATTGGCGATTGATCTGCTGCCCAATGTGATATCTAGCACCTCCCTTCTTGTCGTTGTGACGAAGGTCGGTTCCGTACCCTGGTTAAGCAGGTTCAAATTCGTGGAGAATAAAAATTCTGCCAGCGCTTCACCCCTTGAGTTAATATCTCTACTACCCCACAGAGTGTGATGTGCATTCGCATCACATCCTATGAGCAGAGGCCAGCTCTTCCGCTCACAGTATTCTATTAGCTCCTCCATTTTCCTCGTTGGTGGTGGGCTTGGTGAGTCATACGGGAGATATGCAGAACATATCACCAGGTTATCTAGCGGTCTCCTGCTGTCTTTGATCTGGACCGCTACCAGGTCTCTGAAACAAAAGTTGTTTAATAATTGAGCACCTAAATCAGTGGAGGTGATTATACTCGCCCTTGGACTGGTGTCCTTAGGCGCGCAGAAGAGCACACCTCCCCTAAAGGAGAGGCCCCTCACTTCACCCCCCCTGACCCAGGGCTCCTGAATCAGAGCTATAAATGTCTGCACCTTCGACAGCCGCAACCGAAGAATATCGGTTGCCGCTATACAGTGGTGCAAGTTTATCTGCGTGACATGAATATCGGCCGCCATGAGGACAGTTAAACACTGCTCTCAGTCGAACGACTGTCACGTCTTGCCAGCACGCCCTCCGGAGATGATGGCATCTCCAGAGTTAATGCCGGCGGGCTAGATGGAATGGGGCACCGCCCGGGCCCCACAGCCACCGCACCATCCCCCCTCCCGAATGTCCCACCTGAGACCTGCGGAAGGGCGAGAGGCGCACCGACTGAGGGAGCCTCCGCAGGCACCACCTCCATCTCGCTTTGCGACTTTTCAGTCGCATTGGAAGGTGTTACCTTCCGAACTAGAATGCTCTCCGCCACAGCAGCGGGCCCCATTCCTGGAGCGGCCGATACAGCCGCGGAGACTGCATTCTTTCCCGGTCCTGCAGCTTGGATGAGCTTGAAGGTGCCCTTCCTCGTTGCAACCTGGACCGTGTAATTGGAGGCCTTTAGAACCTCCAAAGATGCCCTGTCAACACCCAGTATGACCTGCACCGAGTCGGGCCTGTCACACCGGTTGTAAATCCTCCAGCTCCTTGTTTTCAGGGCCGGAGTGGACATCTCTATCCTTCTGAGAATCAGACCTGTCGGTGCAGTGCATTGCGCACCCTTCACCATCAGGCTGACTCTCGTCGGTCTTTCCAGGTCCCCCATCCCAATTGTCTTGAGACTTAGGCCCTTTGGAAGAACAAGCCTGGATAGGTTGTTTTGCAACCAGTCCCTGCTTGTTTTGTCCTGACAAGATGCGATGATCGCCCCTTGCGGGTTGAGGTCCATGTCTTCGAGCCTCGGGAAGTACTGCCCCGACTGGATCTTGTCCATCGCAGCAGCAACCGCCCGCTCTACGGCATAGAACTCCTCCTTGGAGAGCGCCTTTTCTGGCCAGTCCTTATGTACCAGGACTAGCTTCATGGGCACTTTCACTACCTCATTATAGGAGAGCCCACTCTGAAGGTTTTTTGCCTTCTTCGCTGGCCGCTCACATGAGGGCGGAGTGTTGTTGTCAGGAGCATCTCTTTTTGAGCTGCTCTCCTGTTTACGGGGGGAATTCCCGTCCGAAGACTCTCCGGCCTGATGACCGGCTAAGCCTTCACGAGCCTTCCGAGCCCTTCTTTTTTCCGCACCAGAACGATTCCGTCTGGTGTGTAACTTGGGCAAGGATTTCGATTGCGAGTCTCCTGCAGCAGGAGCTGCTGGACCCTCATTCTCCGTCCTCGCCAAGTTTTTTCCCTGAGATCCGTCCGAAGACGGTCCCTGGGTGTCAGGTTGCACTGCAACCCGTAGGGTTTTTTGTATTTTCGTCGAGCTATTATTCATATAGTTCCCACGAGTAACGAAGAAATAGCGGCCCATACACGCTCAATATTATTGTGCAATGTGGGTTGCACAATATATTGACGGTGGCCCATAGATGGTTAATATTTTAGGCTACTCGTATACCAGCACTACGAGACCGCAACGCGACCGCGACTTCTAGTCGCTTAGAGTGCGTATTCATTTGCAACAGAATACTCCGAACGAACCAAACGCGCCGCGCGCGCTTTAACAAATTTGTCTAGTCAACACGCAGAACCGAACCGAACGTGCCAAACATGTTCCGAGGCTTGTCGGTAAATGCGATTTGCAGAAAGGGAATTATTATTTCGCAGGTGTTCAGTGGATTCGGACTTTTGCTGTGTTTGTCGTTCGTTCCTTGTCGGAGAAGCAATGAAAATGGACTAGATCAGGAGGTGTTATTTTAACAAAATTAAAAAGCATGATTCTTGAGCAGTATTTGCTAAAAATATGGGACGCAGTAAATGATGTCAAAATCTTATGGAACCATCCTCGCAAAATTTTTGATATGCATATATAATCCAGTTCACTGAGTATTTTTTTCTTTTTTTAACGCTTGTTAGGATATCTTTAATTAAAAAAGCACCAGCGGCTACTATCACATCGTCTGCATCCATGTCGAGGAACACGCAGCGAATACCGCAAACTCTCCAAACAGCCCGAACTTTGCGCACAATTTTTGTTGCAATCGGTTAAGCGCGCGCGGCGTATTTGGTTCGTTCGGAGTGTTCTGTTGCAAATGAATACGCACCTTCAGAAGTCGTGGTACGAGGTAAGTGATAGAAGCGCCCACACCAAAGATACGGAGATGCGACGCAAATGCCTTAATGTACATTATTTTGGTGCAAAATATTGTATTGTATGGAGTCGATATTGATGGTTGCGCAATATATTGCGCAATCGCGAGTACAGACGTACAACCACATTGCACAAACAGTTTCCGCAAAAATTTCATCAAGTCAACATGCTGAGTGAAGGTGAATTGTGTTGTGTGATAATTTCAGTGGCAGCAACCGCAAAAAAAGAAAAAGTGCTCTCAGATAGGTTTCACTATTTGCTTCGCCTTGATCCTAATTGTCGCTCTGATTGAAGCAGTAGGTGTTTCTTGATTTTGAATAAACCTCATTTCCTCGATATACCACGGAAAAGGTTTGACATCCTCCGTACCTGCACAACTTTTCTCTGCATCGCGAATACGTGTTAATTCCTTCCGGAAGTGTGTACGCAAAGAATTAATCTTTTTTACAACATCTTGTTTCTCAGCGCTGTATTTTCCTAGAAACACATCGTACTGCTCACCTTTTTGGCATGATAACTATAATCATTGAACTTGACATCCTACAGAGAGGATGAGTAGAAACTGTCACAGGTTACAGAGTGAAAACTGTTAGCAGACCAACTGACCGAATATTGTACAATGTTGCCAACAGCCGGCACAATATTTAACCGTTTGCGCAATATATTTTCAAGATTTTGAAAATCACAGAATGTACTGCACAACCTCTCAATATAGCCCACACACGGTCAATTATATTGCGCAAACCAAAATATTGTACAATAATATTGAGCGTCACTGCATAGTGCTTGCCCCAGACTTGCCGTGCTTGCATGTATAATTCTGACACCTCCAGATAGCGGAGGTAAGTCTCCCAGGAAAATATAAACTTCGCCAAGAAAATGATCTTCCTGGGAAGCTGATTGAAGCATGGATGCACACAAAGATCTTAATGGTCACTGTGTAGACAGGAAGATCGCAGTAATGGACTACAAATAATATAATCTGGGGCCACAGTACAGTAACCTCGCCAAGGCGAGCAAACAATAGTAGGACACTACCCACCTCTACACAAAACTTTTGACGTATTCTCAAACTCTCATAGTTTTGGTCTGGATAACACTAGAGAGTTTGAACACTAGAAAGATAACCGAATACGC
Organism: Halyzia sedecimguttata; assembly: GCA_937662695.2. Lineage (NCBI taxonomy): Eukaryota > Metazoa > Arthropoda > Insecta > Coleoptera > Coccinellidae > Halyzia > Halyzia sedecimguttata. Next base: position 60,003,611 of record OW569413.2, read on the forward strand.
TGTATGAGATTAAGCTAGTAGACTCATAAAACACACCATGTTTCATTTGCCTAACTCTCATACTTCAGCTTCTATTAATCACTGAAATATAAGGTATAGTAAATCCATTATTTTTGCATGAAATTGAAGGCCTTAATTACCATAGTTAGAACGATCTGATTGAGATCAAATACGCGCCGATTTGTTCGATAACTTGTTGACATTTTGGAGGTAATATCATTATGCCTCTCTCATAGAAGCCCTCATCCCTATTGGCAAAAAATTGTGGCCGTCCATTTTCACAAGCCTCTGTTGAAGCGAACTTTTCACCAGTAAAATTATTCGCCATGAACAGGAACAGATGGTAAGCACTTGGTGCCAGGTCTGGACTATAAGGTGGATGCATAAAAACCTCCCAACCAATCTCCCAGAGCTTCTGGCGAGTCACTATCGATGTATGTGGCCTGGCGTTGCCTGATGGAACACAACTCCTCCACTATTGGCCAAAGCAGGCCGCTTCTGGGTGATTGCTTCCTTCAGTCGTTCCAATTGATGACAGTACAGTTCCAAGTTAACAGTTGTGCTGTAGGGGAGCAGCTCATAGTAGATAATTCCCTGCCAATCCCACCAAACACACAGCATAACCTTCCTGCTCGTCCATACTGGCTTCTCAGGACTATTTTTGTCGTACGAAATATCATCTTTCTAACGCCATCTGGGGGAACCCGATCGGATTTATATAACGCGAGATACATACAGGGTCTTTCACGAGGAACCTCACCCATATTTATACGGGAAACTACTGAACGTATTTTCATGAAATTCAGCACTTATAAGTACACGATGCTGATGAAATCTAAAATATTTTCAAGGCATGAGCACCTCCGGTTTTTCCGGAAATGACGTCAACTTCCGTTTTTCAAATTAGAACACCATTTTTTCATTGCAGAAATAGATTCCTTAGAAAATTACAAGTTATTTTGATGTAACATTTTTCAGTTTTGGTTGGAAAATTCTCTCTGAGCGGGAAAATTCGAAAAAAAAATCGAAAATAGAGCTCCGCTGAAACAAGAATAACTTCGAGGTTTTTGGATGGACAATTTTCATTTTTGGGATTTTTCAAGATGTAAGATTGATGTATCCACTTTAAAAATCGAAATCGCGATTCATGATACAGGGGGTGAAAAAATCGCTTTCAAAGTTAGGGATGACAAAATCGTGAAAAATCAATTTTTTCAAATTAGAACCCCATTTTTTTATGGCAGATATTGAATCTACGTTAAAAAATAATGTGAGTGTATGCATCACACCCTTGCCCTAAAGTGGATATTTTCTGAGTTATTCACAAAAAACTGTTTTTCGTCTTGAATTTTCAGCTATTTCTTTTCCCTTCACGCCAAAAAGATGAAATTTTCAGGAACTGTTACTTAAACCATGTTTCAGATTTTACTACCCTAATATGCAAGAGAAAAAAGTTACAGGTTGTTCCTAAATAGAGGGCGAATTTTGATTCGAATTTGTATCGGAAACCTCTTTATTTCAACTAATCGGCCATCGGTTTTCTCTCCAGTGATAAATAAATAATTCCTTATGAACCATATGCAAAAACTTACCATGTTTTACATTCTTTTTTTTTAATGATAGATATCATTAATTACATCTGCCAAATTCCTCTTTATTCAGTAGCATTTTGTGTTTACTATTAATTTGGTGATAATTCGTATTAAGTTATAAAATCGATCACTATGCCTAATTTTACCAATGAAGATTATTTAAATCTCATTCTAATTCATGGAGAATGTAATAAAGTTGTAGATAGAACGATTCGACTGTTCATTGAGAGGTTTCCTGACCGACCCAGACCAACGAGAGATACCATTAACAGAACCATGACAAACTTGAGAAATGTCGGATCTTTCGTTAAGAAAACTATACACAGAGGAAAAAGTGTAGTAGAAGATGAGAACAACGAAATTACAGTTCTTGCATATTTTCGTGTGAATCCTCAAAATTCTCTCAAAGATGCCGAGATTGATCTGGGATTATCTCAATCGAGTGTTTGGAGAATATTAAAAAAACATAAAATGCACCCATATAAATTCAATAGGGTACAGCTTTTGAAGGAAACTGATTTCGTCAGGAGAACAGAGTTTTGCGAAGCTATGATGATTTGATTTCAAGAGAATGAAAACTTTTTGGACTGTATAATTTGGACAGATGAATCTAAATTCACAAAGAATTGTTCTTTCAATAGGCATAACAGTCATTATTGGGATGAAGATAACAACCACCACTTCAGACAATGGAACTTTCAAGAGACCTGGAGTTTCAATGTTTTTTGCGCCATCAAAAATAATGCAATTCTCGATGTTCACATTTATGATGGGACTTTAACTGGTAAGATAGAACACTACACATGTTTGCATTATTTAAAGAATGTTCTCCCTTAGGAGATAGATATTCTGACATATTGACTCAAATAATTGAGCCGCTAGTACAGAACCATAATGACTTATGGTATCAACAAGATGGCGCGCCTCCACACAATTCACTCAATGTGTCAAATATCCTCTACAGGCTATTTGAAGATCGATGGTTGGCGAACAATGGTCCACATCTTTGGCCACCACGTTCTCCCGATTTAACTCCTTTAGACTATTATGTTTGGGGTAGGATAAAAAATAGGACTGCATAGAACGAGTCAGAAATGCGTTCAGGTTTGTTTAGATTTTTAGATTCATAGTATTGAAACTCAATTTGGTTTTTAAACACTTATGCAGATCTCTTCCTCCCGATGAAATAAGAAGAGCAACGCACGAAGCATTCCTGAGACGTATAAATAAATGTCTAGAAATTAACGGTCAAAACTTTGAGCATCTTCTCTAGTTATAACTGCGAGAGTTTGCCATGGTTCTCCTAATAGTAACTTGAAGTCGGTTTCAAGAAGGGGTGAAAAATCTACAGCATGGTTCAAATAACAGTTCCTGAAAATTTCATCTTTTTGGCGTGAAGGGAAAAGAAATAGCTGAAAATTCAAGACGAAAAACAGTTTTTAGTGAATAACTCAGAAAATATCCATTTTAGGGCAAGGGTGTGATGCATACACTCACATTATTTTTTAACGTAGATTCAATATCTGCCATAAAAAAATGGGGTTCTAATTTGAAAAAATTGATTTTTCACGATTTTGTCATCCCTAACTTTGAAAGCGATTTTTTCACCCCCTGTATCATGAATCGCGATTTCGATTTTTAAAGTGGATACATCAATCTTACATCTTGAAAAATCCCAAAAATGAAAATTTTCCATCCAAAAACCTCGAAGTTATTCTTGTTTCAGCGGAGCTCTATTTTCGATTTTTTTTTTCGAATTTTCCCGCTCAGAGAGAATTTTCCAACCAAAACTGAAAAATGTTACATCAAAATAACTTGAAATTTTCTAAGGAATCTATTTCTGCAATAAAAAAATGGTGTTCTAATTTGAAAAACGGAAGTTGACGTCATTTCCGGAAAAACCGGAGGTGCTCATGCCTTGAAAATATTTTAGATTTCATCAGCATCGTGAAATACTTATAAGTGCTGAATTTCATGAAAATACGTTCAGTAGTTTCCCGTATAAATATGGGTGAGGTTCCTCGTGAAAGACCCTGTATAACTAAAGCCATCTGTTCTAAAAATAATGGATTTCTTTTTGGCGCTCTTGTTCCTCGGAACAGAGTGCTTAGGGGGCGACCATTAATCACGTGATGTTTTTTTTATCATTTTTTGACCCCCCCTCCCCCTTGGTGATATTTCGTGAGGTTCAAGACTACCCCCCCCCCCGCCCCTATATCACGTGTATTTATTTAATACCAACAAAGAATTTCCATTTCCTTAAAAAATATATATAAATATAGGCTACAGGTATGAGTATTATCTATTTTCATTATACCAAATAATATACTGGTGTTAGTATGATCAATTTTTATTATAACAAATAAAAAAAATTGGTTCAAGCCCTGTGGACAGGAGCTATTGGGCGCATGTTCATCTTCCTTGTGGCCCGTACTGACCAGTAAAGAAAAAAAGCAGTATCATGTTGAATACCTTAATATTATTGATTATTATATAATAATCGATGAAAATACTGAGAGAGACCCAGGAAATTTGACACATTTTGTCCTATATCTCCAGAAATTGAAATCGTATAGAGCCAAAATTTTGCACAATGTTGCAAAATACTATAATTGACGTTAGTACAAGTTTTTGTTGCAATCTGATGAATAGTTCACGAAAAAAAATTTTTTATTTTTTTAAAAATTACCAACATTTCGATCATAACAGAATTTTGCCAAAAGTTGCGCGTTTATATCCTCGAACTGACTACCAAGTTTCGATTCAACATCTTCTTTAGTTCCTGAAATATCAGGGAAATAACCTCAAAATTTTAAATGTCTATAACTCCTAAACCGTCCGGCCGATTTTGCCCGTTAACGAACTTAACCGTCGCATTTTGATCAGAAACCTACCCTGAAAGTTTGAAGTCGATAGGACCTTCGGTGCTCCTGTTATCGTGCCTACGGCCGGAAAACCGGACGGCACCCAAAAATCTGACACCAGATTCGTGATCAGGGAGTCCGAATTAGTCTATTAGCCAATTTTCAGCTCGAAATTCGAAAATTACAGACATTTGGACGAAATGATAGGACGATGTTTCCCTAGAACATGCGCCCAAAAAACAATAATAATATAAAAAACCTGTTTTGCCTGGCAACGGGGAATCTGCGTCACACTGCAAGCCGCTTAAATCGAGTTTGTACGTGTTTGAAGAAAAAAAAAATACACGTGATATTATACTTAACCCCCCCTCCCCCTTCGTGATATTTCGTGATATTTTCATGGACCCCCCCTCCCCTTTAGAGCATCGCGTGATTAATGGACGGCCCCTTATCAATTTGCCCAAATGTCTGTAATTTTCGAATTTTTTGCAGAAAATGGTCTTGAACGATTTGGTTTGACTCACTGATCAAGAATCCGAAATCGATTCTGTTCGGTCGGCCGTCCGTCCGTCCGTTAACACAATAACTCTCGAACAGAATGAGCTAGACAGTTGAAATTTTCAGAGTAGGTTTGAGGGATAAATATCTCGGTTGAGTTCGTTATTGGGCAAAATCGGTCTAATAGTTTCCGAGTAACAAAAAGAAATATTTTTTTTACATTACAACTTTTGAATTCGAATTTTTTTAAGATGCAGTTCCATCATAAGAATCCATTGTTATCATTTTCAACTCTGACAAGCTAATACTTTCGGAGATATGATGTTTCAAAATTTCAATAATACATCGTAAGTTCTATGTATTCACAGAATGTGAACACAGAATCTGTCTGTGATCACTGTGGTCAGAAAGGGGATAGTATTTTATTAATATATTTTGAACTATTAAAATAATTCGTAATCCATTACCTACTCAAATATCAGGAATAAATGGACAATCTGCTATGATTGTCTCCAGCATAGACATTTCGATGATACTTTCCTTAGATATTTCGGGTTGTGAAAACTATGCACCAAGTGTAAGTTGCAACAACCCATTCCAAGAGGTTGAATCATTGCAGATTGCTCATTTAATCTTGATAAATAAATTTAATGACAATTTTTGAAGCATTAATGCATTGAAGCATTGTAGATTGCTCTTTTTGCGCGTATGTTCTGGGGAACATATAGTTTTGCCAAAATGTCTGTAACTTTCAAATTTTTTGACGAAAATGGTCTCAAACGATTTAGTTCGACTCCCCAATGAAGAATTCGAGGTCAAATTTGATTCTGTCCGGCCGGCCGTCCGTCCGGACGTTGCCACGATAACTTGAGAACGAACAGAGCTAGCGACTTGAAATTTTCAGGGTGGGTGGCGCATCCCAATACGAGGGACAAGTTCGTTAATGGGCATAATCGGCCCAGTGGTTTCCGAGTAATAATTTTGTTTTCAACCAATATAAATCCGATCGAATTGAAACTTGGTGAGTAATTGTAGAATATGAACCTAAGCACGTTTGTGAAATTTTGTGCGAATCGTATGGCTAGAAAATTTTGAAAAAATCTATTAAAAAATATTTTTGTTGTCACAAAGGAAAGAGATAGCGGCTTGAATTTTTCAGGTTAGGATGTGCTCCAGAATGCTACATTTCAGTTTGTTTATGAGCATAATCGGCCAAACGGTTTTAGAGTTATAGCTAGCTGAAATTTGTTTCTTTTTTGTTCCACATTAACTCGAAAAATACTAAACCGATTGAATTCAAACATGGTAATTAGTTGTAGAAAATCAACGCGAAAATTCTTGCAAAATTTCGTGAGGATAGTATTTGTAAAAAAAATTTAAAAAATCATTGAAAATTGAAAAAAAAATTCTATATATCAGTAACTATTCGTTTGAAATTGCTGAAATTCTGCAAGAGCCTTCATAACCTAACTCTTCTGCTAAGAGTCAAGTATTAACACGATCGGTTGAATATTGTTGGAGATTCGAGCATTTATGTGTGAGTTCAGTAGATGGGTGACCGTTGCCTCGATAACTTTCGAACGAAAGGAGATAGGGACTTGCAATTTTCAGGGTAGGTTGCGTATCCGAAGGGGGGAGTTTATTTCGTTTTTGGGCATAATCGGTCAAACGGTTTCCGAGTTATACCCACCTGGAATATTATTTCTTTGATAACTCAAAAAATAAATATTCGATCGAATTGAAGCTTGGTAACTAGTAGTATAAAATCATCATAAGGACGTGTTTAAGATTTTGTAAGAACCGTACTCCTAGAAAATTTGAAAAAAATGACGAAAAAAAAAATTTTAAGAACCGCACCCCTAGAAAATTTAAAAAAAAAATCACGAAAAAAAAATTGGTTCAACCACTGACGTGAAGTCAGAAGCATTTGCGCGTATGTTCTATTGTCCATTCTCCTGTATTGGATACCCTAAATCGAATTTACCATAGTAAATTATGTTGTCCATTCTCCTGTATTGGACACTCTTAATTCGAATTTACCATGGTAAATTATGGTGTATTAACTAGTGTACTTTTGAAGTCCTAAAAATCTGAGATTTGAAACGTAGGCTAATAATACCGAACAAACAACAAACATAAGAAATATGTTATTTCAACTTCCAACCTCCATAGTCAAGTCATTTGCAAATCTGTGTATAAAACTAGGGTAACTGTTGTCCTCCAAACATCTTAATGGGGGGTCAAATTGTAAATATTGAACTAATGAAACTGCGGAAATAGCCCCAATTCCTAGAAATCTTTAATTTGTTATTCAGACTAGAATATGCGAACAGTCAAAAAAGTGAATTTATGTAGGATTTGTAGAATGCTTGTAGAGAAAGGCCTTGTACAGTTAGCAGCTTGGTTCATTATGTAACATTTCAAATTAGAAAATTTCTTGGCAGTCCTGGCAACCAATTTTAGATTAAATAATTTAACTGGTATCTAATATGCGGAACGAAGTGCCGAACGTAATACGGAAGAATGGAGATTTTTCATGTAATTTCTGAATTTTACGCATGAAATATGGAAATTTCAAGGAGACATGGATACAGAATGTTATTGCAGAATGGTCTGAACTTACACAAGATATGTGTATCTATAGATATTCTTCGAAATATATTTAGACTATTGCTTCGAAAACGTTTCATATAACTTTTTCACGGGAAAATAATTTTTTTTTCCTGGAATGCTCCCATTAAAAGAACGAATATAAGTTCGAAATATTAATATAATAATAATAATGATGTTTATTCAACAAATAAAAATCACATGCTATGGTTTGAATACAAAAACTCAATTTCTTTCAATCTTAACTTAGTCATAGCTCAACAAATCCAGAACATTCCTGCCAATATTGTCTCTTTAATGGCTTCGTATAATTATTATGCTCATGCATATATTTCACGAGTCCAATAAACCCCAGGGGATTACATTGATTTGCCGAGAAGCAAGAGCAGACGCGTGTCTGGCTTCTTGACCTTCACAGCCTGCCTGAGTGGTTATACATAAACGCCCACGCCCCCTATGGGACAAAACAAGGAATTCAGCCGTTCCCCGCCAGTGAAAATTTGAAGCGTGGAATCCTATGCCACCATTCACTCGATTTTAATCGAATCATGACTCCTGCAGAGCTCTGATAGTATCTTCCTATGGCCATGAACGCTGTTCAGCGTTTTCAAAAGTCGAGACAACGGTCACCCATCCAGCTATTGAACTCAAACAAGGCTGCTCGGATCTCCAACAACATAGATCCGATCGTGTTCAAACTTGGAACTTGGTAGTAGAGTTAGGTTCTGAAGGCTCTCGCGAAATTTCAGCTATGTCGGATGAATAGTTTCCAATATATATAATTTTTTCAATGATTTTCAATAATTATTAAAAACATTTCTAATGATACAATGCTCACGAAATTTTTTACATATAATAAGCATGTTCGAATTGGAGCGGTTTTGTATTTTCGAGTTATTGAGGAAATAACAAATTTCAGATGGGTATTACTCCAGAACCGTTTGGCCGATTATGCCTATAAACTCAAATGTCGCATTCAGATGCACAACCTAACCCAAAAATTTCAATCCGCTATCTCTTTCCGTTTTCAGGTTATGGTGAATAACCTGATATATAATAATTTTTTTTAATAATACATATTTTTAAATTTTCTAGTGATACGATTCTCATAAAATTACACAAACGTGCTTAGATTTATATTCTACAACTAATCACCAAGTTTCAATTCGATCGAATATATATTGGTTGAAAACAAAATTATTACTCGGAAACCATTCGGCCGATTATGCCCATTAACGAACTTGTCCGTCGTATTGGGATGCACCACTTACCCTGAAAATTTCAAGTTTCAAGTTGCTAGCTCTTTCCGTTCTCAAGTTATCGGGATAACGGCCGGCCAGACAGAATCAAATTTGACCCTCGAATTCTTCATCGGGGAGTCGAACCCAACCGTTGGAGACCAATTTCGGCGAAAAAATCGAAAATTAAATATGTTCCCCTGAAAATACGTACAAAAACAATAATGCTCAAATAGATAACTGACACAATACAACCTCAGTTGTAAACAAATATCAGCCGATTCAAAAATTCCGAATTGTTCCAAGAATCAAAATACGAAATCCAATATAATATGACCCCAAATTTAGCGAATCTCGTACCTTACACTCGAAAATAGACAGGTATACCATGCTCGTTTGCACCGGACATTTCAGATTAACATTCACCTTCCAAATCCTCGAAGCACCTCATCAACTTGTTAGATTATCTATCACGAACATACACATTTCCATTACGCGTCCAAGCATTCGCCGTCCATACTTCCGCTGGCAAGCGTTTAGCAGGTTATGTAATGTATGTAGATTCTCGAACAGAGTCCCAAAATAGTATGCCCCTATTTGGGTAGGTTTGAACATGGGCTCAGCAGAGTTAGGCTATGTACCCAATATAACATACAATGGGTTACGTGCAGTTCTGACAGTTGACACGACATTAGAGGACCAACAAAACAGGAATAAGCACTGTTATTGGTTGTTTTGCTCATATTTTTCCTAATTTTTGAATGTTATATCAAGTTAAATACTGTTTACGAATTTTATGTAGTGTAATGAATATCTCATAAACGTTATTTGATCCATAAAAGGGGTATACCTATATTGCGAAAAAAAATAGTATTTCATAGGTAAGAATGCTAATATCTTCCTGATCTGAACAGTTTGCTCATTTCCAGGTCTTCAGGTACCTTGTAATCCAATTCATATTTGTAAATAATCATGATGAATTATAGGGATTACCCTGAAAAACATTCTGAGAGTGATAAAAGATCTATATCAATCAAATTTCCATCATTGGTGGTTCGTTTAGATCCTTATACTATCAGGAAGCAGAAGTGTTCAACAAAAATTGATGACTTTACGAAAATACTGTACCCGGACATTTTTATGCACCTTGTGGTTACCAAGAACAAATATACTTCAGATGATATGAGTTCTAATAAAAGTTTGTAGGTTTATAATCAGGCAGCATGTGGATGGGTGCGGAATATCTCCATAATGAAGACTGGCAATCATAGTTTGATAATTTCAAAGGTATATGTTCAACAATCATCTTCAAATTCATATATTTCACTATAACTATCATGGATTTATTTGAAGAAAAGTATTTGAATAAATCATTGAAGGAGTTACAGGATATCGGTAAGCTCCAATCTATCTAATTTTTAGTTCTTAAAATTTGATGCTTGTTTGTGATTTTTATCTTATGTGTGTCCTTGAATTTATAAGTTGCAGTAATAAATGATTCTTTAAGGATGTTATATGAATGCAGCTTCTATCAACGTTAGTAAAATGATTTATATATCCATATTTTTCAGGCAGAAGCATCAACATCAATTTGACAGTGGATCTAAATCTATCGAAATAGAAAGCAGGGAGCAGTTGAATATCAAGAGTTGCTTTTTAGCATGTGTAGGATTAAGAAGTATTTCACAGTGACAATGGGTTATTCATGCACGTCATTACAATAATTTTTGGTAATAGTTTAAACTGAAGCAAGGAAGGCAAGCGAGCAAAAAACACATTGTATACTTTATAATTTATTTATAACATTCATCATATTTAAGCAGTTCTGTTTAAATAAATCAATCTACAATATACATTTTGCTTTGTTACCACCTTACTCTCGTTTTTGTCCGCTGGGTTTGGATCTGGCATCAGAGTTGGGAAAATTGAATTTATTCATGACGAATTAACTAGGTTCATTAGAGTATAAAAAATAACAGATACTTTACATACACAATCATATTCTATAATGGAACCCAATCAGGATGATTTTTAGTTTATATTAAAATATAGATTTATACATTACTATTCATGCAGCTAACTAAGTCAAACATTTTTATATGTTCCTATAATGATACATAATTTACAAGCTGGAAAGTGTTATTTGTATTCTAAATTTTCCACAGTTTCCAATCGTAGTGACATACTAATGCAATAGAATTCTTGCCTTTCAAAACAATATAACAAGTTCTTTCTTATAATCTCTCAAGGTGATCGGTTAAGTTCAGCTCTACATTAATACAAGATTCAAATTGAAAGCAAGATATTGAAATAGATCTTTAACTCACTCACTTACTTACGCACATTCTGCATATTAATTTACGTGAAAAATGTAATTTTTGTACGTTTTTGCGCGCGTGTTCCGCAAGGAACAGCGTGCTATCATTCGTCACAATGCCTGTATTTTTCGAATTTTTTTTCGAAAATGGTCTGAAACGATTGGGTTCGACTCCCTGATGAAGAATTCGAGGTCAAATTCAATTCTGTCCGTCCGGTCCGGCCGGCCGGCCGTCCAGCAGGACGGCCTGTCCGGCCGGCCGTTAGCACGATAACTCTCGAACGGAACGACTTAGAGCGTTGAAATTTGCAGGGTAGTTTTGTAGCGCAAATATCTCGGACAAGTTCGTTAACGGGCGAAATCCACCGAGCGGTTTCGGAGTTAAGGCCGTTTTTAGTCAAAACGTTTTTTATGAATATTTCCGGAACCGATCACTCGATCTTTCTGAAATTTGGCATCCAATTGTAGAATAATGACCTTTATATGCCTGCGAAGTTTTGTTATGACCGGACGGCCCTAAAGTGGCAAAAAAAAATTTCAAAAATTTTGTTTTCACGATAACTCGAAATATACTGATCTGATTGAATTGAAACTCAGTAGTTAGATGCAAAAGACCAATGCAAATACTTGTGCAAAATTTCGTGAAGATCACGAGACATGAAAAAAATCAAAAAATTACTACTATTTTGCGGAATACTTTGCTCAAAATGCCGAAACCTATTTTTTTGAGGTTCATGCTGCCTTTTCCGGGCATTTTTCGTTGTGCGCATGCGCAGATGAGAAGTCATTTAACTGCTGTACTTTCCGTCAGAGAGGATTGGCGTTTTGGGGTGGCGGATGCTATTCCTCCATAGAATCCAGATCGCTGATGAGGGTCTGCGCATGCGTAGATTAAAGATGCGATATCTCCCGAACCACTAGTGTTGGAGAATCGGAGTTTTTTGTAAGGTGTGTTATTTTGAGAGGACTTTTAGCCGCAAGTAGATTGCGCATGCGCAGAAGAGAGTTGACTGTTTTTGGGTTGTATGGGTTATGTTGGGAGTGCTGAGCCGATATTGTGAGGTTTCAAAAGAATATTCATGGCAATTCAATGCAAGGACAATCAGTTTGGGGGATGTAGCGTTGTTTCCGAGTTGAAGTGTCCGTACCGTGACCCTGGGGCTAATTTCGAAATTGATGTTACCCCTTACGGGCATTTTTCGTTATGCGCATGAGCAGACCATTAGTGATTTAACTGCTGGTGCTTTCGTCAGAGAGGATTGGGATTTTGATTTGGCGGATGCTATTCCTCTATAGAATCCCCTGGTGAGGGCCTGCGCATGCGTGGATTCAAGAAGCGATATCTCCTGAACCACTAGTGTTGGAGAATTGGAGTTTTTTGTGAGGTGTGTAATTTTGGGAGGACTTGCAGCCACGAGTATATTGCGCATTCGCAGACGAGAAGTGAATGGTTTTGGGTTGTTTGGGTTTTGTTGGGAGTAATGAGCCGATATTGTGAGGTTTCAAAAGAATATTCATGTCAATTCATTGCACGGACACAAGTCAGTTTGGGCGAAATAGCGTTGTTTCTGAGTTGAAATGTCTGTATGGTAGCCCCGAGGCGAATTTATAAATAACTATATTCGGTAGATCTATATTAAAATACGTTCATTGTTAAGTCACTCTGCTTTTGCTCGCGTGCTATAAACATGATTAGGATTATATGACCCTCCCAAATCTTCTAGGAGCTTGTGCGACTAAGGAGGGTCAGTTGTGTTCTTTTCCAACTTTGTTACTCTTTCCTGATGGCAGCTTAGATACAGCACTGTTCATTTTTGAACCGACAGTGAATGGTGTCCACTATCCTTTGGGTAGATCTTCGGCTCGCTCTATCCACTGAGCTTGAAGTACTCATCATTCAATTCAAATTAGCCACCGTGAACACGCGCCCCAAAGAGTACAGACTTCACTTCAGTGCTTTTTTTTATTTCGTTCACCCTTGCTACTGAAGCTCAGGAACATGCAAAAATTTGGCATTTTATTACTCAAAATTAATTTTTATGGAACAAAGAAATATAACAAAATATTCACTTCACTTCATAAACAGCGATTAAATTGATATAACACTCAAAAATATCGAAACATCTAGGAAAATAAGAGCAAAAAAAACAATAACAGTACTAATTCCTGCTTTTTTGGTCCTCCAATGTCGTGTCAACTGTCAGAACTGCACGTAACCCATAGGGCTTTTCGGAAAGTGTGATCGAGTTAACTCGATCAGTCCGTTCACTGATCTGCGCGTTCGGAAACAGAACCAGGCTTAGATATTTATGTTCGGAAATAACTGATCCTAAATCGGGTTTGGACCATATATGGTGATCTGGTCGACCTTGCTTTTTCTAGGGTTGAGAGGGTAAATGCAATCAGCTGTTCGATGTCATGAATTATTCTGAACATTGAAAAGGCATTAAGAATCTTGAATGGATAGTAAGGAAAATATAATAATTTCTCTAGAAGATAAGTTTTGGAGTAATTACGATGTTTAAGTGTCCGCTGATGAGTATAATAAAATAATCACAAAATATACTCAACGTGCTTGAGTTGAGGATTTCATCATTTCAGGGAAGAAATGGTACCTAATGCATAAAGAAAAGTTGGAGGTCCGAAGGAATTTATGATTTTATTCAAACACTAGGAAGGATCACAAATATGAATGAAATCTTTAGAACTTTCACTTTTGTAGAGTTCGTTAGCAAGCAAGCAATGTATTTTTGGTGCTCTTGTTTCTTTGAAAGCTTAACTCTGTTGTCTCCATTTTCATAATATAACACCTGCTCTTGCTTAGTTAAAAAGTTATAGTTTATTCATAAAAAATTTTGAATAGGTATTTCAAGGCCAACTCTATTTAGATATAATAGGCTATGGGTATCACTAACAAACAAATTGTTTTATTAGTTCATCACATTTTGTTTACAACATTAGGTATGTAATCATTAAAGGATACTGTGGGAGGTATACTCATTATTGAAAGGTTTTTTTCTGGGTTTTCTGTCCCAAACTCTGAAAAATATCTATAAAATAAAAATTAATTCTTTTGTGATTTGCTTCTGCGTAAGAAACACAGGATATTCGTCAGAAGCAATCAATTGAACAATGTTGCCTGAAAAACAACAACGAAACAACATCAACGAAGAAACAACTATATCGTAACGTTTCGGAGTCTATATCAGACTCCTTCGTCAGACGCTTAATTAAAATCGTTAGAATTATTTTGTTGATAGTTATTTTGTGAAATTCGAGAATTGTCACATTGACACAGTGTTGCCAGAGATGCAGAATTTTCTTCAATATGCAGCTCCAAAAAGAGCTGATGAAGAAAAGAAGAATATTTCAGGGAAACCATTAAAATATGAAGAATTTTTGAAATTCACATATTTTTGGAACAATTTTACTCATTTCGTATGCGTTCTGACATTTTCGGTAAAATGGTTTAGCTACGACTTGAAATTATCGGCTTCAAGATGGTGCTTGCATTAGCAAAATAAAAATAGTGCAGTGTGAAACAGGTCAAACTGGGGATTGGCTCGATTGAGGAAGTTTTTAACTTGACTAACAGTGGGTAGGTAGGTACTCCAAAATGACGTTACACACCACTGCAGAAATATGAAGAATTTATGAGGATAAATTGAAGAAATTTGATAAAAAGAATCTGGCAACACTGCATTGACAGTAAAAAAAAAATCATAGCTAACATAGTTTTACTTCGCATAGAAATTTCCAAGTTCCAACTCCTTTTTTAATAAATTTAGCCAAATATGGTCAATACCAATTGAGCAATTTGCAAAATTACATTCTCTGTTCAATAAAATACAAGTTGACTCCTTAAGTTTCCTTTTCATAAAATCGGGTTCTGTCATTAGAATCTTTGTATTACTCCAATCCATCATGTGATCTCCTTGGATTGTACATACATGTTCTGCTATTTTTGATTTCTGTATGTCTCTATTTCTCAAGTTATTCTTATGCTCTGACTTTCTTACTTCTAGTGGTCTTGATGTTTCTCCTGTGTATGATTTACCACAAATACAAGGAATATTATATACACAGTTTTTTGATTTTTGTTTTTCATTTATGGGTTTTGTTTTCGTTAATAAAGACCTAAGATCATTCTGTGTTTTGAAGGCGGTTCTTATATTGAACTTAGAAGCGATTCTTCTAATTTTTTCAGAAAGGCCACGAACATAAGGGATCACATTCAACAGATTGGGTTGCTGTTCTTGTTGATTATTCTGTTGTACTTGTTGATTATTTTGTTGTTCTTGTTTATTTGTTTTTCTATCTAAATTCATGATACATGTATTTATGAATTGCCTCAGATATCCATTTTCTTCAAGAAATTTTCTTATGAAATCAATTTCATTATTTCGAATTTCAAGAGTAGAACAAATTAGGTTTGCTCTATCATAAAGTGTTTTAATAACACCTCTTTTTACACTAAGCTGATGGTTTGAATAGAAATTTAAATAACTATTTTTATGTGTCTGCTTCCTGAAGACACTCGTTTCGAAATGGTTCGGATACTTAATTATCGAAACATCCAGAAAAGAAAGCTGATTATTTTTCTCTATTTCCAAAGTGAATTTTACTGTAGGTTCCTTTGAATTTATGAAATCGAAAAATTTGCCTAACTCTTCTCTACCATGTTGCCAAATTACAAATATATCGTCAACATATCGCCACCAAGCTTTTGGTTTCAACAAATATGTATCCACAAATTTTTCTTCAAAAAAAAGGAGTTGGAGCTTAGAAATTTCTATGCGAAGTAAAACTATGTTAGCTATGATTTTTAAATATTGTCAATGTGACAATTCTTGAATTTCACAAAATAACTATCAACAAAATAATACTAACGATTTTCATTAAGCGTCTGACGAAGGAGTCTGAAATAGACTCCGAAACGTTACGATATAGTTGTTTCTTCGTTGATGTTGTTTCGTTGTTGTTTGTTAGGCCACATTGTTCAATTGATTGCTTCTGTCAAATATCCTGTGTTTCTTACGCAGAAGCAAATCACGAAATAATTAATTTTTATTTTATAGATATTTTTCAGAGTTTGGGAGAGAAAACCCAGGTAAAAACCTTTCAACATTAAGTATGTATTTTATATTCTTGTTTTTCTTTATTTGTAAACTTATCTCATTATAAGACAAAATATATCAATAAAATACAATAATATTTTCATTATTTAATAGTTCATACCACTAACACTCAAGCGAAATAATATTTGATACACATGTAGATCAATATTTTAGCATTTTTTTGCTGGCAAATTATAATATACTGTTTAGGAACATGTATTACTACTCAAGGCAGTAAAAGGTAATATAAGACTCGGTGGTCCACGAATAGTAATTTCTTTTGATGATTCCATTATGTTGTTCTTGTCTTCTGCCTTCAGAAACTTTATCTTTAAAATGATCCAATTCTAAATCTTTTGATACATCGTCCCCAATATTTCTGCATAAGTTTTATTCAATATGCAACAAGTCAATATTATTTTTGGTATCAAAACAGTCTTGTTTATATTCAGGATTCTGGACCTTGTTTTCAATAACAAGATATTAATTATAAACAAATAAAAAATAAGGTTATGTAAATTCTACCTCGGCGCTGACTGCCGCGTTCGAAAACAGTGATCCAGAACGCGATTCTTTGAAGGAACCTACAAACAGCTGATGATGATCTACCCGATCCCGGGTTACACTTTCCGAAAAGCCCTAATGTTAGTAGTATATCCTGGTTTCCCTGGGGTTTCTTAGTCGTTCTGTTAATATATTTTTCAATTATTATTTTAATTTTGGAAATCCAAACTGGGACGCGGGGAAAAGTAGACATCCCACCGTAACGACCATTTTGGAACTACGTTTAGTAGGTTATAATTTTGTTTCGTTAAATCCTCGACATCAAAAATTAATGCTCTTTCTGGCGCGCTGTTCAGAGAACAGCATGCCTATCATTTTGCCCGGATGTCTATATTTTTGTCGCTCTTGTTTCTCGGAAGAGAGTGCTTATCAATCTGCCAAATGTCTGTTATTTTCGAATTTTTGGTTGAAAATGGTCTCAAACGTTTTAGTTCGACTAACTGATCAAGAACCTGTGTTCGAAATCGATTCCGTTCCTCCGTCCGTCCGTTATCTCGATAACTCTCGAATGGAATGAGCTAGACAAATTAAATTGTCAGAGTAGGTTTGGGAGATAAATATCTCGGTTAATTTCGTTATTGGGCAAAACTGGTGACTGCGGAGTAACGAAAAAAAAAATAGTTTTCCATTACAAATTTAAATTTTTTTTCTTAGATGCAGTTTCATCATAAGAATCCACTGATATCATTTTCAACTCTAACAAGCTAATACTTTCGGAGATATGATTTTTCAAAATTCCAACAAAACGGCCGCAATACTTGCGTCTGCATAATACTCACTGCGTCGCTACGAATTTCCATGTGCAGAACGGGAGTGTTTCATGGCATCAGTTATAGAACCTAGTTTATGTTCTATCATAAGAATCCATTGATATCGTTCCCAACTCTGAGAAACTAATACTTTCGGAGATATGATTAGTCAAAGTTTGAACAAGAGAGCCAAAGCGCCTGTCCACAGGGCTTTCCCACTTTTTGGCAATCTTGTTCACGGAACAGAGAGCTTATCAATTTGCCCAAATGTCTGTAATTTTCGAATTTTTGGATTAAAATGGTTTTAAACGATTCAGTTCGACTCACTGATCCAGAATGCGTGGTCAAAATCTATTCTTTCCGACCAGCCCTCCGTTAACACGATAACTGTCGAACGGAATGAACTAGATAGTCGAAATTTCCAGAGTAGGATTGGGAACAAAATTTCTCGGTTATGTTCGTTATTGGGCAAAACCTGATGGTTTCGCAGAAAAGAAAAAAAATTTTTTACATTACAAATTTCAAATTCCATTTTTTTTAATATGCAATTTCATCATGAGAATCCATTGATATCATTTTCAACTCTATCAAGCTAATACTTTCAGAGATATGATTTACTAGCGCCTGCATAATACTCAAAGCGACGGTACTAATTTCCATAAGTTTATAACCAGAGTGCTACATGCCATGATATTAGCTTGTACAGTACTTAGTACGTAGCTACGAATTTCCTTAAGTGCAGAACAAGAGACGGAAGTGTACGTGGCATCAGTAGAGCTGCGTTAGAGTTGGGTTAGACGCCAAAGGATAATTGTCACAGTTTGAGCATTACAAATAATTTCGTAGTAGAACACCGGAAGACACGGAAAAAGCCTTTCTGGACGTGTAAGGAACGATATATTTCATTATACCATTATTTGTACTCCAGCAGAAAGCATTCCGATATTATAGAACAATAATTATTCAAAACACTGACATCTACTGTCATGATGCAATCGTTGCTCTGTGATTCCAAAGGAAATAAACAATATTCATCTCAACCATAGACAAGATATATCTCAGTGCACCGTAGAACTTCTTACGGTGCGGCCACGAAAGGGTCAACTTCGATACTCTAAATCTAAATCGACATGTCATGATACGGTTTTCAGAGAGGAGTAATGAAAAATGTATTACCGGTCACATGCAAGAAAATGTACAAACGGACTTCTAACCTATTTTTGTAGTGGAAAGATCGAAAAGCTAAATCCTTTTCCGATAACGTTTAATTGGCTTATTTTGGTGACTTGAAAAAAATTAAAAGTTCCACATCATGGACACAATACCCAATGCTGCGAACGACTCTCAGTATTCATAATAATATAGATATTGCAAAGTACCTAAAACTGAAAGCATTTCTTAAGCTATAGTCCGACAGACTGTCGGAGTGCTTATCAATTCTCCCAAATGTCTGTAATTTTTTAATTTTTGGCTGAAAATGGTCTTAAATGATTTGGTTCGACTCACTGATCAAGCATCCATGGTCAATATCGATTCTGCCCGGCCGTCCGTCCGTCCGGTCGTTAACACGATAACTCTCGAACGGAATGAGCTAGACAGTTGAAATTTTCAGAGTAAGTATGGGAGATAAATATCTCTGTTAAGTTCGTTATTGGGCAAGATCGGCCGGGTAGTTGCGGAGTAACAAAAAAAAAAAATTATATCACAAATTCTGTATTCAATTTTTATTAAGTTGCAGTTTTATCATAAGAAGTCATTGATATGATTCTCAACTCCAACAAACTAATACTTTCGGAGATATGATTTCTAAATTTCAATCATCATTCTCCATAATTCTATATGATTACATAGAACACTCTAATTTTAATTTACTGATGTACGTAAATCCAACATGAGATGGTTGATAGACCTACGGTTTGAATTTAATTATTAAAATTCTTGAAAACTGACGCACATAAGCCAAATTGAAAAGTGGGAAAGCCCTGCGGACAGGAGCTTTGGTGCTCTTGTTCAAACTTTGACGAATCATAACTCCGAAAGTATTGGTTTTTCAGAGTTGTTGGGAAGAATATCAATGGGTTCTTATTTAATTTACTTTATTTTATGATGCAGTTCTATCATAAGAATCTATTGATATAGTTCCCAACTCTGAGAAACCACTTTTGGAGATATGATTTGTCAAAGTTTGAACAAGAGCGCCAAAGCTCCTGTCTACAGGGCTTTCCCACATTTTTATGTATGAAATTACGATAGAAGAAGATGAACTAGAGTCAATCGATTCGTCAGTGGCATTTGCTGTATTTATCCCTTATTCATTACGCTGTATTCAATACTCACACTGTGGGAACTGAAAGTACATATCATTTATCTCAATACTCAAGTACGTTCGTCACCTTTTTATGAAAATAAAGGCACTTCGTGGTATTTCATTTATTGGCAGAAATGCAATTCACGAGCAACAAATACAAAGTTGGAAGTATTTACTAAACAATCATTTGTGAGTTTATGCAATTAAACTTCTTTTCTCGCCATTTTATGGTAGGAACAATTCACTTTTTAGCAGATCATAAAATCGGATGAGATTTCTATTAAGGACGGGACACTAAGACATGTTTCCATATCTGTACTAATTGTTTTTATCGAGCTGTTTAAAGTGACGTATACGGATTTCAACTAATTGTTGGTGAAGGTTCATTTTCTGAGGGAAATCCGAAATGCCTTGAAATTTCATACAAGTGCTACAATCAGTTTAGTGGAAATTAGGGGATATCAAAAATCATTCTTAACCATGACTACTAATTTTTACTATAATCCAATCAAATATAGGGAAAATGTTCTTCGTACTGAACGATTATTACTGCAAATTTCACGTTTCACATTCTTGTATATTTTTAAATCAACAACATCCGCTATCTGAAAGTTTCATACCTCTCATCACCGAAATCTTACAAGAAAATTGCCTTTCAAAATATATCGTTACTACAATCCTTTCTTTCTCTTTCTATTTTCTAAATTCACAAACCTGGGGGAGGCTCCAGTAATAATTAATTGAATGATAAATCTTTGTTTGGACTGCGAATTTCGAACAGAGGTTTGCTGTATTATTTTTCAACTAAAAATTACAGTAAACGTAAATGTTGAAATGAAAGAGGAAATCTCAAGAGAGATTCAATTCCAGGATTAAGGTCCGAACAGTGAAAATTAAAAAAAAAAATTTCAACTGATTTTGCTTTATCCTCCACAGGCAATAGGCCACTGTTATTCACTCATTCAACTCAAAACTATTTATAATTAAGATAAAAAAAAATAGTTGAAGCACTGACGTGAAGTCAGGAGCTCTTGAACGCATGTTCTATTGTCTATTATCCCGTATTGGCACTATTAAAATTTACCATGGTAAGTTCGATTAAGAGTGTCCAATACAGGAGCATGCGCGCAAAAGCTCCCGACTCACGTCAGTGCTTGAACCAATTTTTTTTTCGAAATTTTTTTAAAATTTTCTATGGGTACGGTTCTCCAACAATATAGATCCGATCATGTTAAAACCTGGCAGTTGAATTCTAAAGGCCCTCGCAAAATTTCAGCAATGTTGGACGAATAGTTTCTGATATAGAATTTTTTTCAATGATTTTTTAGAAATGCTCTAGTTATACGATCGTCACGAAATTTCTCAAAAATGTTCACGTTGGCATTCTACAACTGATAACCATGTTTGAATTGTATCGGTTCTGTATTTTTCGTGTTATTGAGGAAATAACAACCAAATTCAGATGGGTATAACTCCAGAACCGTTTGGCCAATTATGCATATAAACAAACTCAAATGTGAATTTTCTCCCAAAAGTATTTACATGCCCTTCCCAATCGAATGACACCACCATCATAATTTTCGGAGAACCCTAAAAAGTGTTGACCTGTATGGCACTTTTTGACTAGATTTAATTTCGTATTGTAAAATTTTCCGTTGAATTTTAATATATTTTTCATGGCTGACAACTCGGTAATAGTTGTGGGTGTCTTTTGTTTCGTTTGTTCATATTTTGTATCATTCTCAAAATTAATGATTTTAGTTTGTTACCAGTCCTGAAGATGTGTCCAATGCGACACGAAACATGTCGATGAATAAACCATTGTGTATAATACTGAAGTTTTTCGATATTTGGAAACATGAGGACATGAAATTACAACAAAGCAAGCTCATTCTGAATATACTTAGGTTAAAACAACCTATCATAGAAATTAAACCACGGACTAGACCGCACAGATTACAATATCTTTTTCTTTTCCAGTTGGAGTCTCAGTCATGCAACGTGTCTCCCAACTCTCAGTGACAAAAACGATTACATAAAAGACTTCATAACTTGTATGTCATTGAAAGATTATTCTGAATTCAAGATTAAAGGTGGGTATTCTTCCATATGTCTTGTTGTGTTTGTTAATTTCTCCAAATTACCAAGAATCACAATGTAAGCTCCATTGTGAACTATCTTAGATCCCTTAACTACTTCGAGCAGGTGATTAATTTCAAAATGGTGATTACCATCTTTATAGAGATGTCCCAACCTTACAATTCTTAGGTGATTTGCTAAGATTGTCGATATTCTATTGATTACCGGACCAATGTAAGACAATGGGATGTATTTGGTCTCCTCTCTTCTTGTGACCAAATGAGATCTCAACATCTGTTGTTGCAAATTTTCTGTAAAGTAATCTTTCTATCAATGTTTCCTTTTAGTTGTTTTTATAGCTGCATGGCTTTATTATATTTAGTTCTTTATTGAAATTACATTTCTCCATGGGATTATTAATCAATCTTTCCACTAAGCTATTGCAAACAGATGTCTTATGATTACATTGATGCTATGAACTAAAATCAATTGAACTACATGTATTATTGTATGTGTATTATGTAGTTTGCTGAATATGCTGAAACCATGTGCAATATTTATGTTTAAGTCAAGGAAGTTCACTTCCTTATACTCAATGTGTTCAGTTTCAAATTGTATGCTATCCACACAGCTATATAAATATTCTACGAAATCCACATCAGACTCCTTCCATATTTAGATCATATGATCTATGTAAGGCTTGTTTCACATGCATACGGTTCCATTCGGTTCGTTTCGTTTCCGGTTTCAATTCGGTCGCTGGCGACCAGTGTGAAACGGTGCTTCGGTACTGAATCTAAATTCGGTACCGAATAGAAACCGTACAGCACCGAATACTCCCTCGACACGAATAGGTTTCTATCAGGTTTAGATTCGTGTCTACGGAATACAGATCAACCGGAGCGTTCACACAAACACGGTTTGGTTTCGGTTTTAACCATAAAGTAATAAATATTAACATATGTTTTCTGTCTCGTTCTGTGGTTTTAACCTCAAATCGAGCAGATATCTATCCCGAATTGTTCAAATATAGAAATGTAAACATACATATTTTCGGGATATTGTTGCTATCTCAGTATTCATGAGAAAATGATGGTTTACCAAATGTGGATCGACTGATTTCTGCTGTAAATCTAAACCAGTGCTGCGGGACAAAACTTCCGAAAAATATAAAGATCAATTAAAGACGTAGGATGCATTCGAAGATGTATGTGTTCAATTTTGAATGGCTTTGATGAATCTGACGTCGCGGAAAAATTGGAATTGTGAGCCCCCGTCGGAAGATAACATAAAACCTAATATGAACCGTATATGTGTGAAAGGCCTTCATTCGTTTTCGGTTGAAACCGTAAACGAACCGAACTGAATGGAACCGTATACATGTGAAACAAGCCTAACGATAGTGTTAAACAATTGAATTAGTATGAGCACGATCCCCATTAAATTTAAAATCGCTCTCAAAAGAATCATGTATCTGTCAGCAGGGAGTGGAAATATAGGACTACCGATATACAATACTTTTCCTTGCGCAAATGCACATATTCATCAAATTTGAAGTAATTTTGGCTCATGCACAAATTAGGTACCTATTTGTTATACTGCTTCCGCTAGTTCATCTGATACGTCAGGAACAGGTCATCTTGAATTATTTTTGTTGGCGCTCTTGTTCCTCGGAACAGAGTGCTTATCAATTTGCCCAAAAGTCTGTAACTTCTGAATTTTGGGATGAAAATGGTCTAAAACGATTTGTTTTGACTCACTGATCAAGAATCCGTTGTCAAAATCAATTCTGTCCGGCCAGCTACTAACACGATAACTCTCGAACGGAATGAGCTAGACAGTTGAAATTTTCAGATTGAGTTTGGAAGACAAATATCTAGGTTGAGTTCGCTATTGGGCAAAATTGGCTTGATGGTTTCGGAGCAACGGAAAAAATTATTTGTTTCTACATTGTAAATTTCAAATTAATTTTTTTTTAATGCATTTAATCATGAGAATCCATTGATATCATTTTCAACTCTAACAAGCTAATACTTTCGGAGTTATGATTTTTCAAAATTTCAATGATAAATCGTAATTCTATGAATTCACAGAATGCTGTTATCGAAAATTAACGTCCGTATTTGTATATATGACTTTCGTCATCTGTGTTCATATGTCATCTCATCTACCGATATCTATTTGGTTCTATTCGAAACTCATAACTCATGATATAAATTAACTCTTCTAGAAAACAAAGCATGATTGAATGCAAAATGACAAATGAAATAACCTGAGCTATCGCAGAATTATGAGGATTATAGGATATTATAATTTTGGGTGATAATATAAGGATTGAATGGTTTCTTTCTGAGTTTTCTCTCCCAAACTCTGAAAAATATCTATAAAATAAAAATGAATTATTTTGTGATTTGCTTCTGCGTAAGAAACACAAGATATTTGTCAGAAGCAATCAATTGAACAATGTTGCCTAACAAATAACAACGAAACAACATCAACGAAGAAACAACTATATCGTAACGTTTCAGAGTCTATATCAGACTCCTTCTTCAGACGCTTGTTATTCTGAGATTCGAGAATTGTGACAATTCTCGAATCTCAGAATAACAATCAACAAAATAGTTCTGAAGATTTTTTCGTTAAGCGTCTGAAGAAGGAGTCTGATATAGACTCCGAAACGTAACGATATACATAGTTGTTTCTTCGTTGATGTTGTTTCGTTGTTATTTGTTAGGCAACATTGTTCAATTGATTGCTTTTGACAAATATCCTGTGTTTCTTACGCAGAAGCAAATCACAAAATAATTAATTTTTATTTTATAGATATTTTTCAGAGTTTGGGAGAGAAAACCCAGAAAGTAACCATTCAATGATGAATATACCTCCCACAGTATACTTTAATGTTTACTGATAATATAATGCCCTTGAATAATCCATATGATGATCGATATACAGGGTAATTCAGAACTCGAGGTGAAAAATCAAGGAGCATATACAGGCTGATATTTTTGATAAAAATGGGTTCAAGCCCTGTGGACAGGAGCTTTCTGGCGCTCTAGTTCAAACAGACAAATTATATCTCCGAAAGTATTGGTTTCTCAGAGTTGGGAATTATATCAATGTATTCATATGATAGAACTGCATCATAAGGGAAATTCAATTCAAATAATAGTTTATTTACCAAGATTAAATGAGCAATCATGAGAATGAGAACTGCACCACATTTTCAAATTTTTTTTTGACACTTTGCGGTAATCTGGTCAATACAAAACTTCACATGCGTATAAAGGTCACGATTCTACAACTTGATGCTAAATTTCAGATAGATCGAGTGATCGGTTTCGGAAATATTCATAAATAATATTTTTACTAAAATCGGCCATAACTCCGAAACCCTTGATGGATTTCACCCATTAACAAACTTGTCCGAGATATTTACGCTCCAAAACCACCCTGCAATTTTCAATCCGCTAACTCCTTTCGTTCGAGAGTTATCGTGCCTACGGCCGGTCGGCCGGCCGGACAGCATCGATTTCGCACTCGGATTCTTGATCAGTGAGTCAAACCAAATCGTTTGAGACCATTTTCAGCCAAAAATTCCAAAATTACAGACACTTGGGCAAATTGATAAGCACTCTGTTCCGAGGAACTAGAGCGCCAAAAAAACAAGTTTCGTATGACAATTGCCCAAAACAGGTTTAAAGTACCTACAAATAGTAGGTATTCCATAAAACATGTATGAGAGAAGATGAGTAACAATAAAAAATTACCTTGTAATCGATCAAAAATTTCCTGATCTACGTTCACCAAATTTTCTCCTCTCTCGAACTACAGAATTATGCTTTCAATATTTACGTAATATTTTCAAACATTTTCGGGTGAGGTCCCCGTTGCATCGCTAAAATACGAGTATTTCAACCCCAATATTTTTGAAGTAACAATATTTCCTTCTGTCAAGTTAACATTATGTCAATTCATACATAGAATAATTATATCAATCTGTGAGATACGATTTACATTGAAATTTTGAAAAATCATATCTCCGAAATTATTAGCTCGTTAGAGTTAAAAATGATATGAATGGATTCTTATGATAAAACTGCTTATTAAAAAAAATTTAATGTGGAATTTGATTTGTAAAAAAAAATTTTTTTTTTATGTTACTCCGAAACCATCTGTCCGATTTTGCCCAATAACGAACTTAGCCGAGATATTTATCCCCCAAACCTACTCTGAAAATTTCAACTTTCTAGCTCATTCCGTTCGAGAGTTATAGTGCCTACGGCCGGCCGGACAGAATGAATTTCGACCACGGATTCTTGATCAGTGAGTCGAACCAAATCGTTTAAGACCATTTTCATCGAAATATTCGAAAATTACAGACATTTGGGCAAATTGATAAGCACCCAGTTCCGAGGAACTAGAGCGCCAAAAATACAAAAATAATTAAATCAAATGTTCAAAAACACCACCATTAGCATCGATACAGGCTTGGCAACACACAATAGAATCGTATACTAATTGCATGTTTTGCCAATTTTGAATTGAATCGATTGCAAATCCTTTCGATTAATTGTTCTTGAAAATTTATTTGCACTGCATGAATAAGTTATTTTAAATATCGCCATATAAAATAATACAAAGGATTCAAATCTGGTGATCTTGCAGACCATAGCACCTGACCAATCTATCTCCTAAATATTTGTTTAAACAGGCGTCAACATGTCCGCTCCGTGCTCCGTCATCCTGATACCACATACGATTGTATACCAAGTCCACAAGAATATCTTGACTTGAATTGGAAGTAATTATCTCTTGAAGACTCCGCCAACGATCTCGCGAATTTACTAGAAGAGTTTCCTGTGGATTGGGTATTACACTCGTATGTGAATCGGCACGACGGAGCACCACTGCATGTTGGACGAAAAGTTGTTTAGTAGGAGATGGATTGGTCGGCATGGACTGCAAGATTACCTGACCTGAATGCTTCGTATTATATTGTATGGGGATTTAAAAATAAATTGTTTATGCAGTGGAAATTAATAATCAAAAATAATAATTAATGGAACGGAATATTAATGCAGTCGAATCCACTCAAATTTTGTATTTTTGCGCGTATGTTCTGATGAATATTGCATTATCATTTTGCCTGAATGTCTGTAATTTTCGAATTTTTTGCCGAAAATGGTCTCAAACGACTCCCTGATGAGGAATTCGTGGTCAAATTTCATTCTGTCCGGCCGGCCGGCCGGCCATCCGTTGCCACGATGACTTGAGAACGCGAAGAGATAGAGACTTTAAATTTTCAGGGTAGGAGGCACATCCCAATACGACGAATAAGTTCGTTAATGGGCATAATCGGCCTAATGGTTTCCATTTAATGATTTTGTTTTCTACCAATACAGGTCCGATCGAATTGAAACTTGATGAGTAGTTGTAGAATGCGAAACTAAGTACGTTTGTAAAATTTTGTGAGAATTTTATTACTAGAAAATTAAAAAAAAATTATCAAAAATATTATTTATGTCACGCTAAGCTGAGAATGGAAAGAGATAGCGACTTGAATTTTCCGGGTAAGGTTAACCTGGAATATTATTTCCTCGATAACGCAAAAAATATAGACCCGGTCGAATTGAAGCTTGGTAACTAGTTGTAGAGTATCGACATAAAGGCGTGTGTAAAATTTTGTGAGAACCGTCCCCTAGAAAATTTTAAAAAAATTACGAAAAAAAATTGGTTCAAGCATTGACGTGAAGTGAGGAGCTTTTGCGCGTATGTTCTATTGTCCATTCTCCTGTATTGGACCCTCTTTATCGAATTTACCATGTTAAATTCGATTAAGAGTGTCCAATACAGGAGAATGGACAATAGAACATACGTGCAAAAGCTCCTGACTTCACGTCAGTGCTTGTTATATTATGTATTAAAGTTGAAAATTGATGACATGTCTAAACTTTGACGTCTAATATCTCGGAAACAAAGCCAAAAATCAAAGAATTTTTTCACATTTTTAATCAAGAATTTCAGCTTGTATTCGTTCCTTAGTTTTTCGCCTCGAGTTTTGAATCACCCTGCATATTAGGGTGCTTCATTTTTAAGCGATATTTTTTTTTTCTCTGTGCTACCTGAAAATCTTATACTTTATGAAAAATAAAAAATTATACCGCCGGGTAGGAGGCTTTCAGTGCAATAGTGGCTTAGCTCATTTAAAAATTCAATTTCCTATTTAAATAGCACAGAAAATTTTTTTTTTCAGTTTCAATTTGATTTTTCGACGAAAATGAATTTTTTTGGAAAAAACGTGTGTATAGCTTTTGTAGAGCATAAAATTTGCTACAAAAAGTTTCTGCGCGGGAATCCTCCTCGACCAACAACTTTTGAGTTATAGAACAGGGAAGATAAATGTTTATCAGATTTTATATCAAATCATTTCTAAATCAAGATTTATTATTTTTACATCAAAAAATAATTAATGTAAACAGAAGCAGGCAAATAACATTAAAAATTACTCTTCAAGATATTATCCTATCATTATTTATAAATTAAAATTTATATTCGTTCTTACTGTTTATAATAAATTGCTATTTAATGTAAAAATAATATTTATTTATTGACATTTATTTTTCTCTATCCAAAAATATTTTTTAAATTAGAAACCCAGATCATGTATTGACTTGATTGAAACGTTCTTTTGTCTATAATGAATTATTTTTTGATGTAAAACTAATAAATCATGATTTAGAAATGATTTGATGTAAAATCTGATAAACATTTATCTTCCCTGTTCTATAACTCAAAAGCTGTTGGTCGAGGAGGATTCCCGCAAAGAAACTTTTTGTAGATAATTTTATGCTCTACAAAAGCTATACACGCGTTTTTTCCCAAAAATTTTTTTTTCGTTTAAAAATCAAATTGAAACTGAAAAAAAAAATTTTCTGTGCTATTTAAATAGGAAATTGAATTCTTAAATGAGCTAAGCCACTATTGCACTGAAAGCCTCCTACCCGGCGGCATAATTTTTTATTTTTCATTAAGTATCAGATTTTCAGGTAGCACAGAGAAAAAAAAAATATCGCCTAAAAATGAAGCACCCTACTGCATATACTTTGGTAAGTTAATCAAATTGGGTTCAGAATATGTCCAGTTAAAACAAAACTGGAATATTGGCCAAGTTTCAATTGATATAATATAATATTTTCAGAATAGATTTGAGGAATGAATATCTCGGATAAGTTCGTTATTGGGTAGAATCGGTTTGGTGGTTCCTGATTTATAATTTTTGGCACTCCTGTTTTTTTCCAATTCAATTTATTTTATGATGCAGTTCTATCCTAAGAATCTATTGATATCATTATCATCTCTGAAAAACCAATTCTGTCGGAGATATGATTTGTCAAAGTTTTAACGAGAGCGCCAAAGCTCCTTTCCACAGGGTTTTCCCAAATTTTTGTTTCAGCATTAGGATTTGTGTGCTCATATTCTTCTATGCAATTTTATTCTGATTCAATAACGATTTATCGGCGAGAATAGTCCTTTATACAGTAGGTAAGTCTGTTCATATAGGATATTATTATTAAAATTTGCAGCGTGTTTTTACGTTATTTAGGTTTCGTGGATATCGCACTAGTTATTTCAGAAGTCTCCTCTAGAAAGCGTCATTTAGACGGTGCACGAATCAAATTGAATTTACTGATAAATATGTCTGAACGGCTAAACCGGTCTCCTGGAATAACTCTCATCTACTCGTAATACGGAATACATAACTACAGAGTCTAGTTTGTAGACACATCTGTGAAATTATTTATTTTGCAGAAAATTATAAAACCTGAAGAAGGTTAATAATAATGTGATTCTCGAGCGATAACATACATATAAATCAGTTTACTTTCAGCTTTTTCACTCACATCGGAAGCATATGAAACCTGATTTGATTTTGATGAACTCGTTTCTCGTCGGGCTGCTCATCGAGATCTCCAGTTGTTTCGCTTTTGCAATAATTGATTTCATCACCGTCACCACTTAGCAGAAAAATAAAATATACCTTTACGCCCAACGTATGTTATCAGTTATAAATGAGCATTGTGCAACGTACACAATTGCACAATGAATTGATATCAGAATGTCCAATTTCGATCTTGTGGAGCGAATAATTAGTCGGAATTATCCGTCTTTACTTTTCAGTAAATAATAATCGTAGTTAACGTGGATATGATTGCTTCCATATTCAGTTGAAGCCGTCATCGTAAAAGAATATAACACGTAAAATGAACTGAATTATCTCTTTCAGATTCATTATTCTGCAGATGTCATTTCAGAACATTTTAAACCAGATATTCCAATTGTCCAAAATCACCAGATAAATTTTCGGGGATAAAACCTCGATAATTATTGACGATAGCATGTTTTCTATGATTTCAACAGTCCGTAGAACGAGTGAAACTTCCAAAGAAAATCGCATGAGTTAAAAATTATTTTTCACTTTTGAGCTCGAATGGTATTCTGTGTATTATTTCACGAATGATAACACCTATTTAATATATTTACTGAATAATGAAGGCGGGTTTATACAGCAAGGATAAAATAGGAAACAAATTAAAATAAAATATGAATTAAGGGTTAAAAGGATCGGTTTATACAGATGATCTAAAACAAAATAAGAAATAAGAATCAACCAATCAAATCATTTTCCAAACAAAATAACATAAAATGAAAATGAGATGACAGTTGGCCAACTTAAATTCTTATTCGTATTTCTTATTTTATCTTATTTCGTGTATAAACCCTCTCATAGAAATGTACATGTTTAACTTTCTTATTATATTTCTAATTTTATCTTTATCCTTATTTTTATCTTATCTTATTTGCTGTATAAACCCGCCCTAAGTCGTGCTGACGATCGCTGACAGCTATTTATCATTATTATTAAAACGGAGTGGCGTGGATTGTTTCAGTTCTTCAGAACTGTGAACGCGACAATCGTTTATTCTAGTTACTCAATCCTTATAACATTTTCATTGGTGTTAACGTACTTGATGACGTCCTTAGCAGAGCTGAGCCAAAGAACTGTGCTTAGTGCTTGTAGAAGTGCTTGAAGATTTTTGTGCTCCCGAGCACTTTTCAATATCAGTGCTTAGTGCTTTGTAATTCAAGCACTTCATGAAAAGGCTTAGTGCTTAGTAATCCCTTAATTGCTCCCGAGCACTTTCGAGGATTACTAAGCACTAAGCCTTTCCGGAATCATGTCGTAACGAGAATAGACGCTTACGCGCTGTGGCCCGAGGAGTGTGTACCAGGGTGATCAATAATTGAGGCATGAATGGGACTTATCAGTAATTATTAGGAAGATATGAGTGATTTTTATTTGGAAAATTTTCATGTTAATTAACAGATCTGTCCGATATATCCATATTAAAATTTTCCATCTGATTTACAATGCTAAATTTCTTATGAACACAATCCCATTAGAAAATAATGCTATCCGATTTCTATGCAGATTAATATTTTTGATATTTTGAAATATTAAATAAAGCATTTAATTCATGTTGATGAATTCGAATTAAATTATGAATTAATGGAACTCTAAAACAAAGTGCACTGAATTCACGCCAGTGGTTTTTTTATTTGTAAGGGAAAGGAACACTTGGCCCACGTTTCACAATATAATACTATGTTGTTGTCATTTTGAAATTGGGAAATTCATTTTGCATGTGCAGAAAAAACTGAGACGCTTATGGAATTCATATTTCCATTAATTGGTCATCATTTCCTGATATAATAAAGAACATTTCAAACTGTGTGAGAATATAATGAATTTTGAGTTCGTTAGATTTAGAAATATGTTTCGCTGCACTACATTTCTTATCCGTCAATGACGCATATATTATGAGGAATGCAAGTTTGCTAGTTTAGATGTTTCTATTATTGAATACAATTTTATATAACAATTCGGAGTAAATATCCTCATTTCCAACATGCAGTTTTCCAAAAGTGCTTAGTGCTTAGTGCTCGAAAAATCGAATTACTTTTATAAAGTGCTTAGTAATCGCAAGCCTTTTGTGAGAACACAGTGCTTTGTGCTTGAGGCTCGGGAGCATTTTTATTGAGTGCTTAGTGCTTAGGGCTTGAAGCACTTTTCTTCAGTGCTCGGCACAGCTCTGGTCCTTAGTAGCCTTGGCTATCACGTAGTGAGGATTTAGAACTGGCTCACATTTATACAGGGTGTTTTATTGGTAAATGAGCATACGTTAACCTGAGGTAGAGCTACTCCAGGCGAGTCCAAAAAACCTATGTATCAGGGGTTGCCAACTTGATGAGACCCAAGATCTACTATTTACTGACAAAACTCTGCGCGATCTTCCAATATAGATATAAAGATCTATTAAAATGGAAAAGTATAACGTACCCGTTATACTTTCCCATTTTAATAAACTTATCCGCGTTATCCTATTTTGATATAAAGATCTATAATTGTAGAAATTTTAAATGAAATGCCTCGCCACGATCGACTGGACCTATAGCTACGATCGACCAGTCGATCGCGATCGACCTGTTGGCCATCCCTGCTATATATCATATGTCTAATCCATAGCCGAGATACAGGGTGATTTATATATTCGCCAATATTTTCAATTGCTTATAACTTTTGAACATCCCAGTAGAATCAGTTGATATTTGGAACGTGAAATACACTTCCGCGGGTCGATCGATTTATCTTCAAACTGATTGAAAAATTCAGGTCTGCATTAGAAAAATTTAGAAGTTTTCGCAAGCTGTATGAAGTAATAGTGGAATTTGATTAGAATTTTCGGAAAAAGCAGTATATTTTCGATGGGAATCAGTACATCTCAGTGTCCGCAGGATATTTGACGCATCAAAATTATTGTCGAAAGATTTAATTCGTTAGTGAATTTCCACTCAATTCTCAAAAATGTTATACGTTCAGTTTTAATTCGAAAAATAATTTTTTTCAATCCTTGAGAATTTGCCGTTCTCGATATTCTAAAAAATTATAATTCAAAAAATATGGATTTTGAATATTTTTTTGTCAAAATGATCAACAGTGGAAAAATAAATTAACAAATGAGTGTACAATAGATACTGCATGAGGACTTTATTCAGCCCATCCATGCGAATTCCTTAAGGGGTTAGGTGGGTTTGGAAATTTCGAAAAATCGAAGTATTTTTTTGTCTCATTAAATAATACAATATGTTTAAAATATTCTCCCAAAATTTCAAATCGTTCCGAGTAAAATTCTAAGATAGACACCCTTTGGAAGTTCCGCCCATCAGGCCATGTCAGTGCAGCGCTTCACGGGTATATGCATAGCTATTGTTGCTATATGCTGCGACTCGTGAAGCAAGAATTCGTCATAGGCAAGAGCAATAGGATACCCTGGATATTGCCGCAGCAGCAGTTACTTTGCTTTATAGTGCCGGAATCGATGATTCTATGTAAGTAAATAAATTGTTTTGCATGTTATTTCAATTCAAAACTTTAAACGCGTTTGTCTCAAAACTCACTTTTTCAAGTCGGTGGACAAGATTTCTCTAAAAGTTATTAAGCGATTTTGTTCAAATTTTGGAAACATCTTTGAAATCACATTATCTAGTAGTTATCTAGTATTTGAACGAAGGATTTTTGTATGCAGCTGCATAGCTATTGTTGTTAATGCTGCGACTCGTGAAGTAAGAATTCGTCACAGGCAAGAGTAATGGGATACCCTGGATATTGCCACAGCAGCTACGTCGGTGACCTGGCAATACCTCCTATGTGGTTCCGAGTATATATTACAGGAGGATCAAAAAACTGCATATTCTTTGTAAACATAGGTTTTTCTGTATTTTTATAATTTTTTAATATTTCAATATGTATTTTAGTTTTGATACTATAATAATTTACTATTTTTTATCGTTTTCAATTATTTAGATCAGATATGAGGTATTGCTTCGAACTCCTTACACTTTGCCGATCTGACCCAGGTTTGTGAGATACCTAATACTCGCGGTACATTCCTTGACCTGGTTTTTACCAATGATTTGTCAACGGAAGTGATCATAACCTCAGAACCTTTACAAGCAGCTGGTCTGCACCATACAGGTTTGCAGTTTTCAATCCCGACGTCTCCTAGTATTGGTGCAACGACAGATACCGATAGCATGGACCAATTTGATTTCAACAGAGGAGACTACGCCGGCCTGAATACCTTTTTGGCTTCTGTGGACTGGAATTTTGAGGTGGATGACATTGGTAGATCAGTGAGTGTATTTTATCATGTACTGT
Source organism: Halyzia sedecimguttata (assembly GCA_937662695.2). Classification (NCBI taxonomy): domain Eukaryota; kingdom Metazoa; phylum Arthropoda; class Insecta; order Coleoptera; family Coccinellidae; genus Halyzia; species Halyzia sedecimguttata. The sequence goes on from OW569413.2 coordinate 60,037,827, forward strand.
ACAGTGGGCTATATCGCTTCATACCTTTGAAACCCAAAAGGTGCACGAAGTTCCCGGTCTGGTTTAATCGCGAACTCATTAGAATGGTGAGTGTGAAATGAAGAGCTCATAGAAGATTTGTGAGATCCCGGGAGCGCAGTGATTATGCCGAGTTCTCCAGACTGCGAGACTATTGTAAGACACTTAGTAGATCTCTCTTTGATTCTTATTTACGGAGGGTCGAGAATAACATTCATTCTGACCCGCGGTATTTTTGGTCTTATTTGAACTCCAGAAGAAAAACTTCTAATCTGCCCAATCGGATGTCCTTTCGAGGAAGGTCGGTTTCTGGTGAGTGTAACGTTGTTGATCTTTTTGCTGACTTCTTCTGTGAGGTATATAATGAAGAAGTGATCGTTCCACCAGAGACCAGGTTGACAAATAACATTAATTTGAGTTCATGTAGTTTCAGCACTGGCGAGATATACGAGGTTATAACTAACATAAAATCGAAACTCTCTAGCGGCCCGGATGGAGTATGTACTTTCGTTTTGAAGAAATGCGTGAATACCTTGTCGATACCCTTGTGCACCTTATTTAATATCTCCCTAGAGCGCGGCGTGTTCCCTGAATTGTGGAAGAGGAGTTTCTTGGTGCCGATATACAAGTCCGGTCTAAAGACTAATGCTGAGAACTATCGTGGCATTTCCATTCAGTCCGCTATTCCTAAGCTTCTGGATAGTTTACTGTGTAGCTTTTTTGTCGTGGAATCTCAGCACTATTTTAATTGATGAGCAACATGGCTTTCGAAGAGGCAGATCATCCGTATCGAATTTAATTCTTTATGTGAACGATATAGTCAAGTGTTTTGAGTCGGGTTCTCAGGTCGACGCGATTTACACAGATTTCTGCAAAGCCTTCGACAGGGTCAACCATAACATCTTGATCGCTAAGCTTGAAGCTGTGGGCGTGTCAGGTTCTCTTCTGCAATGGTTCAGATCCTTTTTAGTCGGACGTACCCTAGTGGTTAGACACGGGGGCTTCACGTCGAGAGAGTTTATTGTCTCTTCCGGTGTACCTCAAGGGTCCCACTTGGGACCAATCTTGTTCCTCATATTCATTAACGATCTAGCTACTCTCCTCGACGTGAAGTTTTTGTTATTCGCAGATGATCTTAAAATGTACACAACTGTTGATGGTTTGATGGATGCATTGGAGTTGCAGCGAGAGCTGGATCTTCTTTATGCCTGGACAGTCCGTCATTGTTTATACTTGAATATCTCCAAGTGCAAGATCATTAGTTTTCACCGCAGTAATCACGTATTTAATTATCAGTATAATATTCACGGCTGTCCATTGTCTAGGGTTAAGGTGATCGAAGATTTGGGTGTGAGATTGGACCGGAGGCTCGATTTTAGGGATCACATTATTAATGTTACTAATAAAGCATACCGTACCCTGGGCTTCATTCTGCGGAATTCCAAAGAGTTCTCTCCACAAACACTGAAAACTTTATATATTTCCCTAGTTAGACCCACCCTTGAGTATGGATCACTTGTGTGGGCACCTTTTTACGCTTGTCACATAAGCTTTGTTGAGAGGATTCAGAGGAAGTTCTTGCGTTGTCTTGATTTTAGGATGGAGGGTGCATTTTGGTGGTAACATTGAGCGCATCCGGGCCGGTTTCGGCTTGGATACCCTGGAGGTGCGTCGGTGGTTGGCGGACTTTTGTCTCTTGTACAGGCTGCTCAATGGTTCTGTAGACTGCTCTGATATTCTCGGACTTATTAGTTTTAACATTCCGCAAAGACCTACTACATAGAACTAATTATAGTAAGCATTTATTTCCTTCACGCATTCTCGATCTCGGCGCTGGATACGGCGATCTTGAATTTTTTTCCATTACACTGCGGTCGTTCAAGACAAAGATTCTTTCTAAGTTAAGAGAGATCTTCTACGTGTCGTCCTTATCGTGAGCTGCTTATGTGTGCTTTGACTGTATGTTCTATATTTATATTTTTCTGTATATTTGTTCTATATTTTATTCTATTTTGTTATATTGGGGGTTTCCCGTCATTCCTGCTCAATGCAGTGTTAATAAATAAATAAATAAATAAATATTTTGACTGATAGGAGAATTGAGGTCCTTAATCTGAGAAGAAATAATTACTAAATGTGTTGTGTGAACGGAGAACAATCATGAAATGGCTATGAATATCTATATTTTTTATTGAAAAATGAACATGTTATAATTCATATGTATACAAAATGCACAAAAAACTTCGCAAAAAACTCAACAACATTCAATTTAGTTTATTTTTTTCGTATAAATCTAAGTATGTAAAGTAAAATACTGTCATAAAAACTGTGTGTATCTTTTGGTAAAACAGATTTGAGATCTTGCAGGTGCTGCCATTTTTCAGCCTTAATTTTTGGTGGGGTTGGAAAAAACGGTGGATATTTAAAATAGCCTGTATATTTTCTGGTCTAACAGGAAGCGGAATAAAATTTTCCTTGTAATCAAGTTGAACCTCTATTGTCGCATTTGTGCCATATTTGATACATTTTATGTCATTTATTACTGGATCAGTGGCTTCTCTTCCGGGTCGTATAGAAGAATATCTCAAATTATTGGAAGAGGAAAAATCTTTGAAAAATGTGTAATCCACAAGTTTTACACGATACGGCTTTGGAGATTTTCTGGCCTCCAAAGTCACAGAAGCGTAATCACTTGGGAGGTGAATTTCTGTATGCCTAAGACTCCGTTCGATCACATTGTGAACTGAGTCACACTCCATTTGAGTATGACCCAGGTTCAAGATATTTTTGAAATACCAGAATTTCACATTTAACAGCGAAATTCAGCAATGCATTAGCAAGAATATTGTTTCGGTTTTGATAACCACACCCATCGGAGTAAATGACAATGGGAGTTTTTTCAGATGTTACACAATTTTTTCTAGATAATCCATGATGCACGACACAAATGTAGAAGCCTTCAGCTGATTATTTTCATTCTCAGAAAACCAATAGCGCATCACCTCACGAGTTCTTAAATCGAAGATAGTGAAGTTATGACAACACAACTTAGTTTTGAAATACAATTTATTAGCGGGTACGAAGGGACACAATTTGACAGCCTGAAGGTCCATCGTAAGAGCTATAATTTCACCTTGTTCAGCTTTGATTTTGTCATTTGATTTAGATTCTCTTGCAATTTCCTTTCTTTTAGTATGGGCCTGATATTCTTCTTCGGATATATTGCCGTATTTAAAGCCATAGCGCACATTGCACTGATCTTTTTATGGAGCATACAATGCTAGATTTTTTTCTTTGAAAACCTTCGAGAAGACGTTACGTCCTAAGGGAGTTATGCCTTTTTAGTTGCAAAATGTGTTCACAACGACCCCATATAACTGTGCCATACTCTGAAACGAATATTCCAAGTATAATTTTAATGTATTACGGCGGCAATAATGTGACGAGAGCTTTGGTAATCTGTCGAAAAACATCCCCAAATACTTGTAGCTTTCAGAGTGTCTTCTCCTCACAACATCCTTGGTCGACATTTTTTCACAACTTCCTTCAGACATACCAAAGGAACTCTTGTTCACCCAATATTGAATGGTCTTCTATCCAATATCTAGGGTGTTTATGAACATAGTTCGGCATACTTGTAATTTTTCATTCCCGTCATTTAGATAGAACGAATAAGTGCCTGATCTTCTAGATTGCTCTTTAGTCTTTTTGTAAGTTGGCATATTGAGTACGTGAGACGCTACAAAAGCTTTACGTTGATCCCAAGTCAAAATCTTCTGACGACAATCTTCTGCAAACTCTTTGCAATATCTCAACTTTGATTTTCTGCACTTGATAGAATCACAAGTTTCTTTCAGCGACCTTGCGTTTCTTTTAAAGTTCTGCTCAATTTTTCCTCCTTTCTTTTAACTGAATCCTATATAAGCTTCTCCTTTCATTCTGAGACGTTTCTGAAGGTTCATATACTTTTTCTGCAATTTCAGCTTCATCCTCGAAGAAACTTCCACTTTCTTCTATGTTGTCGTTAGCTTCACAACTTTTCCCACTAGAACAAGTATCTAGGTGATCTGATATTTTGTCCATTATACCCTTTTCTCTCGGACATGAATTATTCGGTAGCTCACTATTATTTGAAGGCATGCCACTGAGCGATTCATCTTCGTCGCTAGAAGAAATATAAGGAACTAAGGAGTATCTCATTGTTGACTCTTTTTCTGTCATCATTTTAATCGTTGCATTTTCATTTCTTACACAGTATATTTCACTCATTTCAGAATAATTATCACAGTTGATATTATTTCGGTAACTTTTATCACTTTTTTAATATTTGCATTGCTTTTATTGGTGGAACAGTCTTCCAAGTCACAGCTATCTAAGTTACAGTAATCTAGGTCACAGCCATCATTCTGGCCCCCATCAAAATATCTATCTAAGTCTATTTTATTATTAAGTAGGGAAAAGAAATACTTTTTTCGTTTTATGGAAGAAAAACTATCGGAATATTTTCCAAGTTCAATATATCCGATGGGTGTTCGGCTATTGAAGTTGCGTCCTTCGTAATTTCAGTCTGAATAACGTGGTTTCTGTGTTCAATATTCTCTAGAAGATTATTTTCCTTCTGGCTAAAGAAAGTATTCGTAATGTTCGATCAGACATTTTAGATGTACAATTTATTTTTTGGCGCTCTAGTTCCTCGGAACTGAGTGCTTATCAATTTGCCCAAATGTCTGTAATTTTCGAATATTTCGATGAAAATGGTCTTAAACGATTTGGTTCGACTCACTGATCAAGAATCCGTGGTCGAAATTCATTCTGTCCGGCCGGCCGTAGGCACGATAACTCTCGAACGGAATGAGCTAGAAAGTTGAAATTTTCAGAGTAGGTTTGGGGGATAAATATCTCGGCTAAGTTCGTTATTGGGCAAAATCGGACAGATGGTTTCGGAGTAACAAAAAAAAAATTTTTTTTTTACGAAACAAATTCCAAATTAAATTTTTTTTAATAAGAAGTTTTATCATAAGAATCCATTCTTATCATTTTTAACTCTAACAAGCTAATACATTCGGAGATATGATTCTTCAAAATTTCAATGTAAATCGTATTTCACACATTGATATAATTATTCTATGTATGAATTGTTATAATGTCAACTTGACAGAAGGAAATATTGTAACTTCAAAAATATTGGGGTTGAAATACTCGTATTTTAGCGATGCAACGGGGACCTCACCCGAAAATGTTTGAAAATATTACGTAAATATTGAAAGCATAATTCTGTAGTTCGAGAGAGGAGAAAATTTGGTGAACGTAGATCAGGAAATTTTTGATCGATTACAAGGTAGTTTTTTATTTATTACTCATCTTCTTTCATATTATTACTCATCTTTTTTCATACATGTTTTATGGAATACCTACTATTTGTAGGTACTTCAAACCTGTTTTGGGCAATTGTCATACGAAACTTGTTTTATTGGCGCTCTAGTTCCTCGGAACAGAGTGCTTATCAATTTGCCCAAGTGTCTGTAATTTCGGAATTTTTGGCTGAAAATGGTCTCAAACGATTTGGTTCTACTCACTGATCAAGAATCCGAGTGCGAAATCGATTCTGTCCGGCCGGCCGCCGACCAGCCGTAGGCACGATAACTCTCGAACGAAAGGAGTTAGCGGATTGAAAATTGCAAGGTGGTTTTGGAGCGTAAATATCTCGGACAAGTTCGTTCGATCTATCTGAAATTTAGCATCAAATTGTAGAATGATGACCTTTATACGCATGTGGAGTTTTGTATTGACCAGATTACCGCAAAGTGTAAAAAAAAAATTTTGAAAATTTAAAAAAAGTTTTTCCACAATAACTCTCGAACGGAATGAGCTAGGTAGTTGAAATTTTCAGAGTAGGTTAGGGAGATGAATATCTCGGTTAAGTTCGTTATTGGGCAAAATTGGCCAGATTTAATTCGATTTCTTCCATGGTGCAGTTCTCATTCTCATGATTGCTCATTTAATCTTGATAAATAAACTATTATTTGAATTGAATTTCCTTCATGATGCAGCTCTATCATATGTATACATTGATATAATTCCCAACTCAGAGAAACCAATACTTTCGGAGATATAATTTGTCGGTTTGAACTAGAGCGCCAGAGAGCTCCTGTCCACAGGGCTTGAACCCATTTTTCTAATGAAAATTCTATATGAATACTAAGTCTCTAAGTCTCTCGGTAAATAGGTAACTGGAAAGCAATTTCTCCTATCAGCTTTCTAACAAGTCGAAAGTACGATGCAAATGCTCCTATCTGAAAATATTGACAAAATTAGCATTATTTATATTCTTAAGTTGCCTTAAATGTTTCAAATGAGTTTAATCGAGTACTTATACTATGTCACTAAGGAACTATTCTGATATTATTCAGAAACTTACCAAAAATTAGCAGATTTGGACGAAAAATTGCATGCGAATCACACGCGTGCCTGTTTGTAGGGCGATACTGTGGTAACTGACGAGATAGGACTTGTTGCATCTACATATGTTTTCGCGCTCTTTCAGGTGGGAGAATTTGCAATCGTCATATTTATTATTTTAGGAATTTTTTTCAATCAGGAGATTTTGCAGAGTGAAGTAATATTAAATGATCATTCGAAATCTATCATTAACTCATTTTCGCTCAAAATGGCTGATAGGAGGTTTTGCTATGTCACTGACGCAGTTACTTTGCTTTATAGTGCCGGAATCGATGATTCCATTTAAGTAAAAAAATTGTTTTGCATGATATTTCAATTCAAAACTTTAAACGCGTTTATCTCAAAACTAACTTTTTCAAGTCGGTGGACAAGATTTCTCGAAAATTTATTAAGCGAGTTTGTTCAAATTTTGCAAACATCTTTGTAATCACATTATCTAGTAGTTATCTAGTATCTGAACGAAGGATTTTTGTTTTTTTTTATTATAACTAATTTTTTCGAGCCAATATACATGGCGAAAATTTGACCAAAATATATGTTTTCTTGTTGAAAGTCTGTCATAAATTCAAATTTGAATTTTTCTTTCTTTCCTTCGTCCAATAACGAGATTCATCCATGTAGTAACGAAATATTTTGGGTTTTTTTATTTTAGATAAACCGATAATAATAAGTTATGCTGTCCACGGCGACAGCATTTTTTTTGAGACGTCAAGGGAGATGAGTTTTCGGAATTTTTGGATAAAATAAAATTTCTCAAAACAGTGTTCAAATATGTATCTTCGATATGCTGAATCATTTAAATAAAATATATGATTGCATATATTGAAAAGAAAATTGTAAAAATACCCATTTTTTGAACCTCTGAAGCCCACGTAATCCCTTAAATTAAAGACTCCATCCCTCGTAAAAATTGCTGATGATCACAAAAAAATACATGAACAACATATCAGCTATTAGTTTGTATTGTATCCCACTAGTGTTCATTGGAGTAGGCTACAACAATATTTATGACATAAATTCAGACAACTGGCATCGACAGTATTGTGGTCTGATTGCATTTTCCAAATATGCAGGTTTAGGCTATGCGTCTGAGATTCGAAGTGAAGATATTTTCTTGCAACGTAATGAAGTTGCCTGCAATAAGATCCTTAATGATCCAGAAGTGATAAAAAATGCTATAAGACATAATTTGAAAAGAGCAAGAATGTGCATCGAGAAAATAACATTTTTGGACCACTTTTATGATTTCTTTCAACTGCTTTACATGTTCATTTATTTGTAATTTATTTCTTCGCCGTTGATTGTTTAGAATAAATTATTCAAAATCCATATATTTTCGAGGAGTGCTAGAAATAATTTGTTAAAATATCAAAAAATACAAATTGTCGAACTATGCAATTTTTCGAATTCAATGTTAATGTAGGTACGACATTTTGGAGTCATGTCATGCGGGACACTCAAATCTACTGATCCCCTTCGAAAATTTTCTGCTTTTTCCGAAAATTCTAAGCAAATTCCAATATTTCTTTGTACAGGATGTTAAATCCCAGCTTGCGAAAAGTTCTAAATTTTTCTAACACGGACCTGGATTTTTCAATCAGTTTAAAGATTAATCGATCGACCTATGGTAATGTATTTTACATTCCAAAAATCAACAGATTCTACAGGGTGGTTCAAAAGTTATAAGCAATAGAAAATATTGGCGAGTACATAAATCCCCCTATATCTCGGCTATAGAGCTGATTAGACCTATCATGTAGGAGGTTTTTTGGACTCGTCTAGAGTAGATCTACCTCAGGTTTACGTATGTTCATGTTCATTTACCAATGAAACACACTTTACATAATTCTTAGGCTGGCCAGCTGACTTTTGCAAAGTATATGTTATGTCTATGTCTTCTTCGAATCCACAAGGCCTGCATTTTTCGTCTCCTGACATTCCCATGCGGTACTGATGGTGTTTGAGCCGGCCGTGCCCTTTCAGTAGGCACACCATTACCCGAAGATCAGCTCGAGGTAGCTGCACGAGCTTTCGGATTTTAGATGGTGAGTCTTCTCCAAGCTCTCAGAAGTGTCCAGGTCTAGCAGGCCTCATGAGGAACTTTTCGCAAGTTCATCGTCTTTCTCATTTCCTTCAACACCACAGTCCTTGGAATCCTATAGCATCTTTCTAGTTACTTTATGGTTTACCAATATTCCCACTACATAGTTGAAACATAGTTGAAATTGCATAATTCATAATTATGAACTGATTATACAAGTATGCTGATAAATTGATCTCAGTTTAAAGGTATTATAATCTACAAATTTAACAAATTTTTTACTTGTCCGAAAAATGTGCGGGAAAGTAATACTTTCGGAGACGAAAACAGTGCGGGAAAGTAGTTATTTAGACACGGTTGAAGTAAAATATATCTTCGAAACTAAAATGCTTCCAAAGTGTTTCGATACACATATTGAACGTGAACATAGGATGATACAATAAAGAAAGAGAACTCATGCTCCGTGTTGCAGTGCTACACCCCACGGAATTGTTTACAACTTTAATGATTATTATCATAAACAACTCAACTCTGAACCGTTCCCATTGTTTATAACGAACATCGGCACCAATCGCTCTTATCTCTTTGTCTCCCATCGAAAATTAAAAAAACCGTTTCACCGTGATTCGTTCACGACATCGAACGGTACGTTTATAGCAGATAATTCAATATTTAGCGTGAGAAATTGTTATAACTTAGGAAATTTGTCGATTAAAGGGGATTATATGTAATATTTCATGTTGACTTAATTTATGTAATTGATAAAATCGTTTTATTATAAGTACACTCTACGACAAAGAACAATTGAGTTGTGGGTGTTAAGTTGCATAGTTATAGGTGTAATACGCGTTTCACTATTGTTAGTACATTGTGAGGGCTACTTAAACATTTTAAAAAAAAAGTGGGAAAGCCCTGTCGATAAGATCTTTGACAAATCATATCTCCGAAAGTATTGATTTCTCAGAGTTGGGAATGATATCAGTGGATTCTTGTGATAGAACTGCATAATAAAATAAATTGAAAAGTATTATTTAAAAAAAAATAAGAGTGCCAAAAATTATTATCCCAAACCACCAGACCGATTCCACCCAATAACGAACTTATCCGAGATATTCATTCCTCAAATCTACTCTGAAAATTATTCCAATATTCCAGTTTTGTTTTTACTGGAAATTCTGAACCTAATTTGACTAAATTACCAAAGTATGTATTTCCATCATCATATGGATTATCCAAGGGCATTATATTATCGAAATGACCAATGAGTAATTTTGGATTCAAACATACTTTTTTCTAGAACAGGAGGGGTATTTTATTATAAGTAACTGAGTGAGTAACAAACCAGAAATAAATTTGACATGTCGCTTATAGAAAGATTTATGACATGTATGAACACATATCATATCATAATTCATAGATAGAATAATTACAGCATTCTGTGAAAACATAGAAGTACGATTAGGGCTTCACACGAGACGAGAGTAAGCGAGAATATAAAATATATCGTCTCGGTCTCACCAATTCCCAAATTAAGTCTCGTTTAAGTCTCGGTCTCGTCTCGTTATCCAGTTATCTCATCTCGTCTCGCTTAATTCTGAATAACGATAATAAATATAATAATATATAAACGAAATGGTAGATAACAATGAATAATTTTGTGAAGCTATATTTATTACGCTCTACTCTATTGTTTAAAATTTTAAACACTGTTAATTTCATCTTCTAAATTACGCGAGGACCACGAATTTTAACATAATCACGCTTGCATCACATCATCCTTCAATGATGTACGTGTTTTTGCCATGATCATAGCTGCTGTGGAAAATAATCTTTCAACAGGTACCGCTATAGCCATTCAAAAATCATCGGCCGTCTTGGAAAGTGTAGGAACTTCTTCATGCACTTTCCACCAATCTAAAATACAATTTTGAATCCTGTTTACTCTTTCTAACAGCAAATGTTCTTCAAACTCAGCTTTCCAATGTTTCGAAAGTTTTATTGATGTTTTAAAGAGGCTTTCGATGTCGATACATTTTTGAATAGAATTGGACAAATTAGTGTAGTTTTCAATGAATGCCTTCCCAGTGGGTAGATCATTGAGGTGAGATCATCGAAATGAGACGAGAAAAATCTCACTCTTGTGTGAAGCCCAAGTACAATTTATAAATGAAATTTTGAAGAATCATGTCTCCGAAAGTCTCAAATATGCTCCGAAAAATTCAACTGTCTGGCGCATTCCGTTCGAGAGTTATCGTGTTAAAGAACCGAATCGATTTTAACCACTGAGTCTTGATCAGTGAGTGAAACCAAATGCTTTGAGACCATCCAGAGAATCAAATCGTTTGGGACCATTTTCATCCAAAAATTCTGAAATGACAGACATTTAGGCAAATTGATAAGCACTCGGTTCCAAGGTACAAGAGCGCCAAAAAGAGACAAGAATTGAAGCAACGAATCTGTCAAGTCTGGTACATTTCCGCATGTTTGGACGATCGGACTGCTAGTTGCGATTTATAAGAGTTCAGTCAATAAAAGTGCAGTCAACAACTACCGTGGTGTTAGAAAACTATCCATTTGTGGCGCTCTTGTTCCTCGGAACAGAGTGCTCATCACTTTGCCCAAGATAACTCTCGAACGGAATGAGCTAGACAGTTGAAATTTTCAGAGTAGGTTTGGGAGATAAATATCTCGGATAAGTTCGTAATTGGGCAAAATATGGTTTCGGAGTAACGAAACATACATTACAAATTTCAAATTCTATATTTTGGCGCGCTGTTCTACGAACAATTCTAACAATACTATCAATTCGTCCAATCCAAACGTCTGTAATATTCGAATATTTGGCCGAGAATGGTCTTTAACGGTTAGTTTCGACTCACTGATCAAGAATCCGAGGTCGGAATTGATTATGTCCGGCCGGCCGTCAGCACGATTACGCTGGAACGCAATGAGTTGGAGAGTTGAAATTTTGAGGGCAGGTTTGGAGTCCAAATGCGCTGGCTAAGTTCGTTAATGGGCAAAATCCATCGATTGGTTTCAGAATTATAGACATATTATATTTTGTATTCCCAATGACTCAAAGAATGCTAATCTGATCGAATCACAGCACAGTAGGGCTTTACACGAGAAGAGAGTAGGGGAGAGCATAAAAAATCTCGTCTTTTTCTCGCCAATTCTCAAAAAATTAAGTCTCGTTTAGGTCTCGTTCTCGTCTCGTTATCAGTTGTCTCGTTTCGTCTCCGTTAATTGTGAATAACGATTATGAATATTATAATATGTATAGAAACGAAATGGTATATAATAATGAAGAATTTTGGAAAGCTATATTTATTACGCTCTTATACAAAAATATTAGTACATGTACAAATTAAGTTTAATTTTAAACTCTATAAATTTTATCTTTTAAATTACTCGATGGCCAAGAATACAAACATTATCACGCTCGCATCACATCATCTTCCAATTATGTACGTGTTTTTGCCATGATCATACCTACTGTAGAAAATAATCTTTCAAGAGGTAATGATGCAGCCATTAATAAATCACCGGCCATTTTGGAAAGTGTAGAAAGAACTTATTCATCACTTTCCACCACTGTTAAATATTCTGATTCCTATTTGCTCTTTCTAACAGCAAATATTTTCCAACCTCAGCTTTCCAATATTTCAAAAGTTCTGTTGATGTTAAAGAGGCTATCGATGTCGATACATTTTTTAATAGAATTGGACAAATTGGTATTATTTTCAATGAATATCTTCCCAGTGAGTAGATCATTGAGGGTGTTCTTGGCGTGTTCCTCATAACACTTTTCGAAATATTGAATAGCTTCATTTCTCTACTAGTTTTATTATATGCACTTCCACAGATGTATACAATAATTGTTTACATCTTCACTACGGTTTCTGACGTATTTGAATGGAGTTTATCTACTGAATTCTATTGAATTGGATGAACGGAAGATAAACCACATGTTATATTCCTCAGAAACCGGCCCAACAAGAAGAACAAGAAAAAACAATAAATTCAGATGTTCAAATAGAGACGAAATTTTAAAAGCATTGGGATTTAGGGACAATAAAAGTTTTCCGTTGAGTATTGAATTCATAATCGCATCAGTTTTTATGGTTGTGAATTCTATTTTTCCTTGAAAAATAATCTCAATTATCGCAAGGTCATAACAAACATAATAATTAATAATCTTAAAAATCGTGTATTCCTAGAACGATATACTCAACTGAGAGTAAAAAATCAATCTTGAAAAAAATACATTCAAACCTAAAATATAAAAATCTGCAGGATAAATATTTATGATAAGAGATACGTTACTATAAGAACAGAAATATTTCACAGATAGTCACAAGAGTTGATATTTTGTAAAATATATTGTTCTATATGTAGACCTTTCCTAATTTTTTGAATGAAAAGTTCATAAAAGAATTTATCGAGACCAAAAACGAGACTCTCGTGTTCGGCTGTATGTGGTCTCGGTATTGCCTATAATGTTTTTCAAAACGTTTCGTCTCGTCTCAGTAATTAGTTGAATAATACCGACGCGAAGACTTATGGAAAATTTTGTGAGGATCACATGGCTGCAAAATTTAAAAAGAAATATTTAAAAAAATTCTGTATCTCAGATACTATCCGTCAGATATCGTTGAAAATCTTCGAGAGCCTTCGAAACCTCATTATACAGTAAAGTTCTAGTTTTGAGCTCGATGTCATATTTCATAGCGTGATGTGATGTCATATTTCATAGCCTTCTATGTTCGAGTTCATGTCATTCTCTGAAATGACAGGGAAAGGTTGACAGACACTCACCTCTGACGCACTACTTTGAAAATGATGAGGAATAAATAATAAAACTTGATAATAGGATAAGGAACTAGTTTCGCAAGTTACACACAAAGATTGGAAAATGATTAGATATACAAAAATGTTTTCCCATGCGAAACAAGATTCCCAGTCCATTATATTATGATATGATGAGTTTTTTGAGATTTTCCGTATTATTATAGATAATCAGACCTATTCTATTTGCGTATTGCTATAAACATTGCTATTCAAGTCATATTGCTATCCTCCTAATTTTTAACAATATGACTATGGTATTACGTATTCTGTTCGGACTGTTATAGCAATGTTGGTTATCAATTTTCTCCCAGCAATATTGCTATCAAGTAGGTTCAAATTGATTGATTTTAGAACTGAAAACACTGTATTTCATGACTTTTATGTGAATTAGAAGAAGAATTTAACCTTAATTGATAAACATTTCGTCCGTTTTTCGGTGGTTATTCGTAATTCCTAACCAAATATATAAATGTCACGAAAGCGAAATACGAACTATTTTATTTATTAAACTAACAAGATGGAGTTATTGATCAGTTTTCAGGAAACACATTGAATATTGGTAACCACTACCATGACCGAAAAATTGAAGACTTGCAAACACCCAAACAAATTTTTTCCTGTCTTCAGTCAGACTTCGAATATACAAGTTAAATGGAACAGTATGTCTCCTAGTTTTCTCCTGAACAAATTCCCTCAGTTCTTGAATCGAATATAAATAAGTCATCTTCATATTGAGGCTGAATTAATAGTTTATTTAATTTTTTTCTTCCAGTCAGTCAGTCTTCGAATGCATATCTATCTTAAAAGAAGCAGTATATCTCATAGTTTGCTCATGAACAAATAAATAAATGAAAAAAATACCCTCGGCTCTTCAATGAAATCAAATGCAGTCATCGTTCTACTAAGGCTGAATTAATAGTTTATTTAATATTTTTCATCCAGTCGGTCAATCTTCGAATGCATATCTCTAACTTAAAAGTAACAATATCTATCCTAGTTTGATCATGAACTAATAAATATATGAATACAAAATTCTCTCAGCCTCTCATTATTAAGGTTGAATAGTTTATGAACTTTTCTGTTTACAAATAGAAGGGATTGTTTGTGTCAGACCTAAGTCTTAGATATTCCCTTGAAATTAAGTATTTTTAAGTAGGTACCTTTACTAAATATATACAATTATGTATACCTATATTTATCAAAGTACCTACCTATTTTCAATATTTTCGATTTCTTGGAAGAAAAAAGTGGTTCTCAGCCATATTCCAAATCTTGTTATGCTCTTAGCAAGTACCATTTTGAGGTTGCTGAGATGGCAATGAGGATAAAAATATGTTTATAAAAATGACAGATCATATTGCTCAAAATCGATGATCAGAATAGCAATATTTCGGATCTTGCTTTGGAAGCAATATCTTTTTCTTAGCAATATTGCTATACGCGAACAGAATAGGTCTGATTTTTCAGAGTTTGGGAGAGAAAACCCAGAAAGGAACCATTTAGTAATGAATATACCTCCCAAAGTATCCTTTAATAATATACCACAGTAATTCCGTTGAGAAGATAACTTCCAGCTGTGAGATCACTCTTTTGGAACGGAGATATTCAGACCTATTCTGTTGGCGCATAGCAATATTGCTAAGAAAAAGATATTGCTTCCATAGCAAGATTCGAAATATTGCTATTCTGATCATCGATTTTGAGCAATATGATCTGTCATTTTTAGAAACATATTGATATCCACATTGCTATGTCAGCAACCTCATAATAGTACTTGCTAAGAGGATAACAAGATTTGGAATATGGCAGAGAAGCACTTTTTTTTTCCAAGAATTCGAAAATATTGAAAATAGGTATATCTTTTAATAAATATCGGTATACATAATCTTTTATTAAAGGTTGTTAAAGGTACTTTGAAATACTTAATTTTAAAGAAATTTCTAAGAATTTGTTCTGACACTAACAATCCCTTCTACATATTTGTAAACAGAAAAGTTCACAAACTATAGAGACTTCATAATAAGATTGACGCTTTTGATTTAAGTGCAGAGCTGAGGGAATTTCATTCATTTATTTATTTGTTCATGGGCAAACTAAGAAAGATACTGCTTCTTTTAAACTGACTGACTGGGTGAAAAAAATTAAATAAACTATTAATTTAGCCTCAATACTTATATGACTTCTTTTGATTTAATTGAAGAACTGAGGGACTGAGTGTGACTGACGACAGGAAAAAAAATTAAATTTAATATAGGTTTAGGTGTTAACAAATCTTCAATTTTTCGTTCATGGTAGTGATTATCAATATTCAGTGTGTTACTGTTTCCTGATAATTGATCAATAACTCCATCTTGTTAGTTTCATAAATATTATAACTTAGTTAGTTTTTCATACGGGTAATATATGTAGTAAATGAACAATTAGGTCCCAATTTTTCTCCGCTACGAATAAATTTATTAAACCGGTAAAACTTAATTGCCTATTTCAAATGTTTACAAAGTACTAGCAGTGTATGATTGTGTTATTAGTTTCAAATAAGATGTAGAAGGAAGAAGAAGAAGAACAGAAAGATTATATGTCCAGGTCATGTATTAATTGCGGAGTAAAGGGGCATCATTAATGTTAAGAATTCAGTAGTCATTGTAGTCTGATGAAGTCACTGACTAAACGCGACACAATATTAATTGAATTAGTTTGAATCATTTATAATTTTTTTGCGCGCATGTTTTGGGTTACACTGCGTTATCATTTTACCCAAATGTCTGTAACTGTTTTGCCGAAAAGGGTCTCAAACGATTACGTTAGACTCACTGATGAAGAATTCGAGGTCCAAATTGATTCTGTCCGACCGGTCGGCCACCTAAACCTGAGGATGGAAAAAGATAACAAGTTGAAATTGTCAGGTTACGTTGCGTATCCGACAGACAAGTCCGTTAATGGGCATGATCGTCCCAACGGTTTTCCAGTAATAATTGTGTCATCAACCAATACAGATCCGATCGAATTGAAACTGTTAGTTGTAGAATGCTGACCCAAAGACGTTCGTGAAATTTTGTGAAAATCGTATCACTAGAAAATAAAAGAAAAAAATTTGAATCTTGACTCTGACAAGTCAGTGCTTGAACCAATTTTTTTTTCAGATGTAGTTTCATCATAAGAATCCATTGATCTAATTTTCAACTCTAACAACCTAATATTTTCGGATAGGTATATGATTTTTCAAAATTTCAATAATTAATCGTAATATTATGATTTCATAGAATGCTCTAATTATAATTTGCTGATGTATTTAAATCCAACATATGAGGTGAGTCATAGAGCTACGTTTTGAATTTAAATTTTTCTGATGCAGTTCCATCATAAAAATCCATTGATATCATTCCCAACTCCTTGAAACCAATACTTTCCGAGGTATGATTTGTCAAACTTTGAATAACTACTCGCAGGGCGGTACAGCCGGTACGAACTACCGGGGCCCGGGCTCATGGGGGGCCCGGGCTCGAGCTCGAGCAACAAGAATTTTTTCATTGATACGGTAAAGTAACACCATCGGAGGGTGGGGGCCGTATTTTTGGTATGTACCAGGGCCCGCCGAAGCTGTTGGCGGCCCTGACTACTCGCTAGTATTATGACAAGAGCGCCAAAGACCCTATCCACAGATCTTTCCCACATTATTTGCAGTGTATCTGAGGGAATTATTCATGACGTTATTCAGCTCGAATATAGTTTCTCAGCATGACTCTGTTCAGAAACTCGCTATTGAAATAAATCTGGTAAAATATTCACAGAATGATGCCGAGGCGTTAGATGAGAAATACTGATTTAACATTTGTAATCATCTCCTGTACGCGGGTGATTTAAAGACATTTCTGAAGATTGTGACAGTACCAGACTGTATACAAATTCAACAGAATCTAGGCGTCAAAAGTTTACAATATTTAATATGTAATGAGTACTTAAAATATAGATGATCACTTAAAATGTTACAATGCTTTATACAGCTTCAGAAAGAATATATTATCTTCGGTATAGTGACTTAATGAGAGCGTAAAGAATAGCTTGCTAAATATTGACGTCACCATACAGAGTACCGCGGAACCCAGGAACATGCTTAAGGGTGGGGAGGGAGCGATCCCCCCCTCCTATATTGAACGGAGTTCAACAAAGTAAGTAAAAATCTCGAAGCAGTTGGAAAAATTCCAAAGGAGTCGGACAAATTTTAAAGCTGTTGGAAAAATATCACAGCAGTTGGAGAAATTTCAAATCATTGGTTTTTAACCAAAACAAATATTATCCCTTATGCAAATATTATTTAATAACTCAGGATGATAATTGATACAACTGGTTTAATAATAAAAGGTTTAATGAAAAAAATGTGGGAAAGCCCTGTGGACAGGAGCTTTGGCGCTCTTGTACAAACTTTGAAAATTCATCTTCGAAATTATTGGTTTCTCAGAGTTGGGAATGAAATCAATGGGTTCTTATAATACTGCATCAGAAGCGAAACTAAATTAAAATTAAATAACGAACTTGTCCGAGATATTCATTCCTCAAATCTCCTCTGAAAATTATATTATATCAATTGAAACTTAGCCAATATTCCGGTTTTGTTTTCACTGAAGATATTCTGAATATATTTTCATCATAATATGGATTATCCAAGGGCATATAGGGTAGTAGTAATTATAATATCCTATAATTGTTCATTTTGCATTCAATCATACTTTGTTAGAAGAGAAATCAATATATTTGACATATATGTCACAGGTAGATAAGATATGTAGGAACAGTGATCAGAGATAGAACACAGACAGATAGAATTCACATTGTGTGATAACATAAAAGTACAATTTATTATTAAAATGTTGAAGAACTATATCACCGAAAGTATTTGCTTGTTAGAGTTGAAAAATTCGAAAATTACAGACATTTGGGCAAATTGATAAGCACTCTGTTACCAGTAACAAGAGCGCCAAATAATTCCTTTGAGCACAAAGAAAACACTTAGCTCTGATTTTCTAAGGAAAATTTAAGGTAATCTTCCTGACGGATGATCAGGATGCTTCCAGGTGATGAATATGAGTTCTTCAAACCGGAACTCACGATCTCTCCAGACATCGATTAGGTAATTTGGGTATCAGTCCCAGTACAATATCAAACATCAAAATTCAAAGGTTTCTGCAGCCTCACAAAAAAAACGTAGCAGCGAGTTTCTCGTCCCAGAACAATTAAACCATACTACCCATACTACTTTGCAAATTACATTATTTCTCAGTAGGAATTTGGCAATATAAGTTAACATCACACAAACTTTATTCATCAGAATTCATTTAGTCCTAAATAAACAAGAGGCACACAATCCCTCGAAAATTGAGAAAACTCTCAACTGATTCGTTCAGAACAACATCAATATTAAATTCACATATACCAGAAAAATTAGAAGGAATTGAAATATTCTAAGACAAAGTACTCTACATTATTTTCTAACAAAAATGTTGTGCAAAACTATATTAATTTAAGTGAAACTTCCAACAAGGTTGTGTTAAACGTTTAACGCTTCCATGGAAGGGGTATGAAAGCACTGTTGCGTTAAACGTTCAACGCTCCTGGGAAGGGGGAAGCGAGAGTTAATGCGTGGCACTCGAACGCATGCGCGTAGTTTTCAACCCTTTCCTATTTTCATTTCCACTTTACGAAGTTTCACTTCTTTCGAGCGGAGGGACTACACGCACTATCTTTCATTAACTAATTTCAATATGAAATCATCACGTAAATTAATTTACCAAAACCAATTTCAACATCACAAAAACATATTTAAATATTACTAACCGTCAAACTTGACGCATATCTTTACGAACAATAACACAAACTGTCAAGAGAAATTCAGACCACCATTTATTTCATCTCAACTATTGAGAACCAAGGAATCTTACGAGAAACGTTTCAGAGATGTATCTCGCTCGAGAGCTTCGACCGTAAAGAACTAATAACTCCCCGAGAGCTTGCAATACCCATCAATCGTATGACCACAGAAAATTCTGGTCGCACAGATTTGATGATTTCTATAATATATTGAAATATTAAATGTGGAAAATCAATACGGATTCATAAGATAAACATTTCTAACTTAGATTGAAAATAAATCAATATAACTGAACAAATTATCAGGTGATGAATAAAGCACACTTGTGTTTCGTAAGTTGCCAACTAGTAACAAGATGAACCACGAAGCTAGATATAATGAATGAATGAATGCCGAATATAATCTATCACTATGATTGAAATAAACTAAAAAGGTAATCACAAAAAGAGTGACGGGGTTTTATATTGTTGCAACTATCTCTATCCCTTAGTTGACTCATAAATATGGAGAGTATACTTCATACACATCCATTCAGGACACATGATTATCCTCAAAATATATCCGTGGCATGCTGGATAAAGTAATGGATATCTTATGGAGAGTTTTTTTTTCGAGAGCTTGACATATGAAATTAATATTTTGCAGAAGAGTCGCTATGAAATCCAGTACTGATAAATAGGAGAAATCGTTCGCAACTTATAATAATGAATTGGTGTATTTCGTTCCAGGGAATATAAGAAATAAATGATCACCTTCCGTGCTCACATCAGGTCGTGATCATCAGTGATAGAAACCCATTCTGCTATCTTTTCCTCACAATGCTTTATGTGTAAGAGTTGCACTGTCGAACGACTCTACAATAAAGTGCATGTGATTGATAGATATTTAGCTATTACTGGGACTAATTTGAAGATGTCAGAGGTGCGGCCCAAGCTGATAATCTATAGCCGCATGTCAGTCCGTGATTTTTCGTATATTGCATAATACCGTACCAAACGTGACTTCTACAACGATCCGGGGGATGGAACGTAAAGGATTGTGATAAGTGGTGTCCAGGATCGGACTCGCTGGCCTGATACAAAAATTCTTGTCCCATTCCTTATGAAACTGTGTACCGATATATTGGGTTCATTATTTCTTACTCAATGAGCATGAGCATAAGCACAATTTTTGGCGCTCTTGTTCATCGGAACAGAATGCTTATCAATTTACCCAAATGTCTGTAATTTTCAAATTTTTGGCTGAAAATACAGTTAAGTGATTTGATTCGACTCACTGATCAAGAATCCGGGGTCAAAATCGATTATGTACGGTCGTAGACACGATAACCCACGAACGGAATGAGCTAGACAGTTGGAACATTGTGAATAGGCTTGGGAGATAAATATCCTGGTTGAGTTCGTTATTGGGCCAAATCAGCCAGATGGTCCCGGAGCAACGAAATAAACATTTTTTTTACATTACTATTTCCACATTGATTTTTTCAAGGTGCAGTTTCATCATAAGAATCCATTGAAATCATTGTCAACTCTAACGAGTTAATACTTTCGGAGTTATTTCAAAATTTCAATAATAAATCCTAATTCTATCATTTCACAGAATGCTGCAATCGTAAATTAGCTTCCGTATAAAAATACGGGAGCTCATTCAATGAATTTCATGATCTGTGTCATCTTATCTGCCGACTTAGACTATAGAAAGTCTACCGTTACATAAGACATGTCATATTTATTTCTGGTTCTATTAAAAATTAAATCCTAGGTATATGATCGAATTCAAAATGTCCAATGAAATATGAAATAACCTCAGCTATCGTAGAATTATGAGGATTATAGGATATTATAATTTTTGGGTGATAATCCATATGATGATGGAAATATATACTTTGCTAAGTTAATCAAATTGTGTTAAGAATATATCCATTAAAAACAAAACTGGAATATTGGCTAAGATTCAATTGATATAATATAATTTTCAGATTAGATTTGAGGAATGAATAGCTCGGATAAGTTCGTTATTGGGTATAATCGGTCTGGTTGTTTCGAATTAATAATTTTAGATATTGTTTTCTTCTTAAATGACACTTTTTCTTATTCAATTTATTTCATGATGCAGTTCTATCATAAGGATCCATTGATATCATTCCCAACTCTGAGAAAACAATTATTTCGGAGATATGATTTGACAAAGTTTCAACAAGAGCGCCAAAGCACCTGTCCAAACGGCTTTCAACACATTTTTTCGATCGAAGGGGGCGAGGGGGCAACCCTCTAGGAAAATTATAAATATGGGTCCTACAGTTCCGGCAGTAGAGTTTTTTTTATAAAATTTCTCCTCTATTTGAATCTTTTTTCAAATTCGAATTAACTCGAACATTTTTTGAAATATGGATGAAAACCTAAATCTCCTTCTTTTTTGGCGCTCTAGTTCCTCGGAACTGAGTGCTTATCAATTTGCCCAAATGTCTGTAATTTTCGAATATTTCGATGAAAATGGTCTTAAACGATTTGGTTCGACTCACTGATCAAGAATCCGTGGTCGAAATTCATTCTGTCCGGCCGGTCCGGCCGGCCGTAGGCACGATAACTCTCGAACGGAATGAGCTAGAGAGTTGAAATTTTCAGAGTAGGTTTGGGGGATAAATATCTCGGCTAAGTTCGTTATTGGGCAAAATCGGACAAATGGTTTCGGAGTAACAAAAAAAAAATTTTTTTTTTACGAAACAAATTCCAAATTAAATTTTTTTTAATAAAAAGTTTTATCATGAGAATCCAATCATATCATTTTTAACTCTAACAAGCTAATACTTTCGGAGATATGATTTTTCAAAATTTCAATAATAAATCGTATTTCAACGTTGTCACAGAATAATATTATTCTATGTATGAATATGAATTGTCATAATGTCAAATGATGTTCAATTGAAGAATTGTGAGCGAAGTGAGAAAAATCTCAGATATGATTTTTCAAAATTTCAATAATAAATCGTATTTCAACGTTGTCACAGAATGATATTATTCTATGTATGAATATGAATTGTCATAATGTCAAATGATGTTCCTGAGAATTGTGAGCGAAGTGAGTTAAATCTCAGTTGTTTGCTCCGATATTAGTTTTTCTCAGAAAATTCTTACATTTCGGAACTGAACATGAAGTAAGAGATCTGAGAGTAGTGAGACTGCTTTTCATCCATAGACATAGATATAACTCTCGAACGGAATGAGGTAGGTAGTTGAAATTTTCAGAGTAGTTTAGGGAGATGAATATCTCGGTTGAGTTCGTTATTGGGCAAAATTGACCAGATTTAATTTGATTTCTTCCATGGTGCTTTTCTCATTCTCATGATTGCTCATTTAATCTTGATAAATAAACTGTTATTTGAATTGAATTTCCTTTAGGATGCAGTTCTATTATATGAATACATTGATATAATTCCCAACTCTGAGAAACCAATACTTTCGGAGATATAATTTGTCTGTTTGAACTAGTTTTACAATTAATTGTTTATAACAATTTCAATTTCTGCGAGCGCCGGCTTTAGCATTTTCTCAATTAGTATCTACAAGCCATACTGAATCGAATGACATCTCAATCATAATTTTCGGAAAATACACACAAATTTTGCGAAAAGCCCGCCGAAGATGGCAAAACTCCAGAAATCCTGCAAATAAATCCAAACTAAATAGGCTCAATCGTCAACTCCATAATGCACTGAGGCAAGCAAGAAATGAAGAATTTAGTCACTACATTAGTAATCTAAGTGCTGAGGACCATTCAATATGGAAGGCTACGAAAAAATTCAAGCGACCGTTAACTGCAATTCCACCAGTAAGAAAAACGGACAGAACCTGGGCAAGATCAAATAAAGTAAAAATCAGAGGTATTCGCAAAGCAACTAGCGAATGTGTTCACTGCACCCGAAACAAATAGCAATGATGAAGAAATCCTTGATTACCTGAATGCTCCAAACCAACTTTCAACACCACTGGAATCATTTACTACCTCAGAAATTCGCAAAGAGATTGAGCTTTTGAACACCCACAAAGCACCCGGATATGATTTAATAACAGCCGAAATACTTAAACACCTACCAAAAAAAGCTGTGGAGTTAATAAGAAAAATATTTGATGGCATGTTGCGGCTGTGCTACTTCCCCATTCAATGGAAACATGCTCACGTAATCATGACCGAGAAACCTGGAAAAGACCCTTCAGAAGTAACATCTTATAGACCATAAAGCCTCTTACCAACCTTATCAAAATTATTTGAGAGACTACTCCTAAACAGAATTGTATCCGCTGATATTCTACGAAACCTGATCCCTGATCATCAGTTTGGATTTAGGCAGAGACACTCCACGATCCAGCAGTGTCATCGGGTTGTTAACAAAATAAGAGAAACTCTAGAAAACAAAAAAATGTGCTCTTCAGTCTTCCTTGACATTGAACAAGCATTTGATAGAGTATGGCATACTGGTCTCTTATATAAAATTAAAAAACACATGTCAGACCAGCTTTTCCTGCTCCTTAAGTCGTACCTGACCGATAGGTATTACCAGGTGAAAGTGGATGAGGCACTCTCAGATTTTCATCCCATACAAGCTGGAGTCCCACAAGGTAGCGTACTAGGTCCCATTTTGTACCTCATTTTTACTGCAGACATCCCACAAACCAACGACACCTTGCTTGCTACATTTGCAGATGATACAGCTATAATGTCAACAAACGCTGATCCAACAGAAGCATCGCAAAAGCTCCAATTACACCTGGACTTGCTACAAAAGTGGTTTGTGAAGTGGAAGATCAAGGTCAACAATAGCAAATCCGCACACATCACCTTCACTCTGAAAAAGAGCACTTGCCCCCGAGTCTGTTTCAACCAAGCCCCAATTCCTGTGAAAACAGAAGTCAAGTACCTTGGACTCCACCTGGATGATAAATTGAAATGGAAAAGACATATTAAGGCCAAAAGAAAACTGCTAGACCTCAAAGTTAAAAAAATGTATTGGCTTCTGAAGAGAAAATCTCAACTATCCTTGGAAAACAAAATTTTAATTTACAAGTGTATATTGAGACCAATATGGACATATGGGATCGAGCTCTGGGGATGCAGTAAGCCAACAAATACAAAAATCCTCCAAACATTTCAATCCAAGACCCTGAGAATGATGTCTGATGCCCCATGGTATGTGTCAAACAAAACTCTGCACAACGATCTAAACGTACCCTACGTAACAGAGGTAATAAAACATTTCTCTACAAAATACGAGACACGCACTAACGATCACGAAAACCCTCTCATCAATGAATTATTGCACACCAACTATCCCAGACGACTCAAGAGAACCTGGCCAGAAGATCTGAGTAGATGAAACGCAGTAATCCGTCGCTGGACGGTACCTGTCTCAAGTCTTCTACTTACATTAAATTTACTTATTACTTATTGAGTAGATTGTAAATTTGCATTGAATGAATAAATAAAAAAAAAAAATTGTTCTAAAAAGCACTAGCAGACTAGGCTAAGATACGGAGCTTCTATAAAGAGTGAGTTTTTAAGATGTACACTAATGTTAACTCTATACTGCTCTCTTCAAGTGAAACACTGTTTTCATTTACTATTTTTCCAGACTCGGCTCATGTATAAAGGCTGCTAATATCTTTGAAAAAAAACTTGAAAGCAATGACGTAAAGTCAGGAGCTTTTGCGCACATGTTATTTTTATTTTGTCTATTCACGCCTTAACATCCTCACGAAATATTGCATAAAACTTCAAGCCGTCTCGTTTCAACCAATTACTACATTTAAATTCGATAAGATCTATAGTTTTGGAAATATTGGGTGCTTGACGGTTTCTGCTGCATTTAAGCGGAATCTGACATATAGTTTATGAAACATAAATTTTTTATTTGATTTGGAGAAACATTTATTTTTTTTTTCCGGCGATACAAAATTTTGTGGTTCACTATTTCACAACTTATTAACAAGTTTCAATTCTATCAGATCTGTATTTTTTGAGTTATTGAGGAAATAACAACATTTCAGGTTGGCCGTCGTCGCATTCGGATGAATATCCTATCCTGAAGATTGCAAGTCGCCTTCTCTTTCCGTTCTAAAGTTATCGTAGTAACGGACGGTTGGCAGGACAGAATGGAAATTAACCACGAATTCTTCATCATAGAGTTGAACCTAATCGTTCGTCTTCATTTTCGAGAAAAAAATCGAAAATTAGACATTTCAGCAAAAGTTTAACTTCTGGAACAGTGTAGATAGTGCAAAAAGTGACAACATTAAGGCTGGTTTTCCTGTCACGCTGACGGTCGGCGCTGATGGGTCAATATGTATGGAGCTATAGGTAGCGTTTTCGAGTCACGCAGCGCTGACGGCCGTCAGCGCTGAGCTATATAAGCGCACGTACGCGCCGGCGCGTCGGCGCTGCTGACTAGCTGGCACCGACAAGCCTCCACATTCAGTGAGCCAGAGACAATAGCATCATTCTATTTCTCTATGTGATCAGCGCGATACTAAAAGGATCGGAGCTGACCGATCAGCGCTGACCGTCAGCGCCGACCGTCAGCGTGACAGGAAAACCAGCCTAAGCACGATCTATAGAAAAATGAACCTTCAAGTCACCTATGCTATAATTTTGCACAGATATTTTTATTTTTGGAATATTTCGGCGAAAATGTTCATCAACACACTGATGAATAGTCCGGGGTCAAATCCAATGCACGAGTTGAAATCTGCGAGATGATTTTGAAGCGCAAATATTTAACTATAAATAAGGGTTGAGGATTTACCTATAAACCTAACAAAGAAAAAAGTACATACTATAAAATTAAAAGATAAACAATCGGCCAAAATGGCGATTGAGAAGAAAAAAAGAAAATAGAAGAAGCTGGGTGATATAATATAAAGTTCGTTAATGGGCGAAATCTACCAAGTGGTTTCAGAGTTATGGCCAGGTTTAGTTATGCAAACACTTGTGCAAAATTTCGTGAGAATCGCATAACCAGAAAAAATTCAAGAAAACCTATTTTGCGGAATATTTTCCTTGAAATATCGGATTGAGTCTAATTTAGAACTTCGAAAACAGGGCAAATTATTCCAGTTTTTTTCCACGCGAATCACATCTGTTTACTTTGGACTTAGGTTCCTACACGTGTTTTATCTGATTATTGCGATCGGTAGCATATGTACAAAAGCAGAAAATTAAACAACTTCAAGGAAATACATTTGATAAAACTACGGAGATGTTAAAATCAGGTATCTATGAAATCAGATGTTTAGATTGCAACAAGTGCTACGTCGGGCAAACAACCAGAAACATTCTCACGCTTTATGAAGAACATACGGGACACATTCGGAATAACAACATTGATAAATCTGCTGTTGCAAACCACGTTTTACAACTGGCCACTCAATTTCAGAAATTTCGTCAAATTGTTGAAAAATTCCAATAATTATACTTAGGAATACTTGAAGGGATCGAAATGTATAAGAGAAGAGATATTTTTCATAATACTGATCGAACCCCTTATTAACAACTCATTATTCTCAATAATCGGTTTATGACCAAGGGTATAAAAATAATGATAGTGTCTTTATTTGTTACAAACATAACATAAGGGCGAAGTCTAGCCAAAAGCCACGCCACTCAACCCCTAGAAAAGTACACAAACAAAATAAAATAAAATGAATACATTTTCTCCATCAAAACTACAAAAATTAATTCTAATCCTTACATATTTTGAAATAAAGTCGCTTCCCGCTGTCTGTTTGTTCCTATGTATGCTTAGATCTTTAAAATTAAGTGAAGGATTTTGATACGGTTTTTTTTTAATAAATAGAGTGATTTAATAGATAGAGTGATACATGTATAATACATGCATAATATATTAGAGAAACACTGATAATTTTAGAGGTTTTTAATGTGATGTCGTAAATAAACACATTTTTTGCGCTTACATTGCAAACGCTGGCTGAACCCTACGAGATAGATCAAAATAATGTTGTACATTATGATACACCTTACAATGGTCTACAAAAAAGTCCGCGGTGGTATATGTCTATCTCTTAAGGATAACCCACAATAACCATTTTTATCCTTTGCATTCTGCGAGAAATAATGGCTTGATTATGAAGCTATTTTAAGCGATACAGCATTGATCCTTATCCAATTAAGTACCTTAAATGCATTGTGCATTTAATATCGATCAATATGGCCATTTACAGCATGTAATTTAAATGAATATTTTCGAAGATATTGCAGATTTAAAATGCGGGGACATAGCGGTTGCGGTGGTACCGACCGGGGTGCCGGCACTGCCAGGATAGGGATCATCTGTAGAGCGTGAGGCTCGCCTCAGTCAGGCTAGATGTATTGATTTCCCGAATTCCTCTGATACCATCGGAAGTACTGATCCAATTTAAACGCCTACAATTTCCGCTAATGATATATTTTGCAATGACCATTAATAAATCGCAGGGTCCATCTTTCAACGCTACAGGCTTATATTTGAGCGTTGAGTGTTTTTCACATGGCCAATTATATGTCACTCTTTCAAGAGTAACCTCTAAAGAAAACATGTTTGTTTTGTCTAACGACTAAAATGTTGTGAACGTTGTATATAAAGAAATTCTGTAGAATATATAGTATCAGCATTTCAACCGTGCGAAGCTGGGGCGGGCAGCTAGTATATAATAATTCTAAATAAATTCTGACGGTATAACAAATGTTGCCGTAAATTACTTCTCAGTGCAACAAATACTCGTTGTGCACCTTCATAACATTGAAGGTAAAAGAGCGCTGAAACATGGCTGATCTAAATCTAGGCAACATAAGTCTTAGACCATGCCTAATCGCCACATCATGGACATCAAGGAAGAATGCAAAATTCGAAAAACTATAACTGACATTTGAAATGTGAAAATATTTTCGAGCCACCCAATGCTATTTATCCTGTCCCCAATTCCTCTGTCATATTTCCTCAAACCAAAAATGAACCTGCAACAAGAATTTTGCACTTTCTGTAATCTATACTGCGATAGAATCAAGACAAGGATAGAAAAGTATCAAGCCGTATTTCAGTATGGACAGCACCGGAGTCTCACAAAGATATTTACGTGAGTAAAGGTTTAAAAAAATTATTTGACGGTATAAATGTCGCAGGACATGGAAAGTATTTTTCAACAATAGGGAGACGTGCTCCCTAAATCTTATCTGACAATCAAAAATGATTCCGAGTTTTCTACAGCAGCTTGAGGATGGAATCTGCTCACCGCCCATCTTGAACACAACGGTCGGAAGCGAAGATCCGGGAAAGAAGGGTATATAAAAACATTTATTAGTGTTTATCTTTGAACCATTCATTTCTTCATTTATGTGCTGAACAGCCTGATTCACTAGAGAATGATGGAAAGAAAGCTGAACCTGAGCATTATCACAATAAATATATATATCAACAAATTTGACAACTCGATACATATCTGCTATATAAATTTAAAATAACATGGAACCAAGAATGCAACCCTGTGGTACTCCCGATGTAATTGGGCTATATTCAGCGCAAGTATTATGCAGACGTACCTTCTGATATCTACCGAATAGATAAGATCCAAAAATTGTCGAAGAAGTGTCATCAAATCCATAGTAGCTCAATTTAGCACAAAGCAGTTTATGGTCCAAGATATCGAATGCCTTCGCGAAATCTAACAAAGTTAGAATTGAGGCATGGCCCCCATCCAAAGATCTGAAAATATCATCGGTTATGTTTAACAGCAGAGTGGTAGTACTATAACCTTTCCTGAAACCTGACTGCTCGGCAGTGAGAATACCGCTCTCTGTAACATATTCATAAATCTGGTGGAACAATAACTTTTCAAGTACCATCGATAAAGCTGGCAGAACACTGATCGGGCGAAAGTCGGCAAAATTTCCAGAATTTATGACCTTGGGTAACGGATTTACAATAGAATACTTCCAAGCCGTCGGATAATACCCACACTCAATGCAAACATTGACAATATGTGTCACAAAAGGAAGTATAAAACACTGAGCGACAACTGAGGCATTTTTGCGGCGATATCATCAACCCAATGTCAATGCATACTTGAGTGTAGAAATTTATAGCATGCGTTAGTACGCTTCGTCTTTGAAGATGGAAACTCGTTTCCGAAACGTAGGTCAGGCGACAAAAACAGTAGTTGGCTAGAGTGTTGTTACTTTTGTAGTGTTCATGTAAAAAGAACAGTTGATGAAATTATGATTTTCAACTTATTTCGTTTCAATAAAGGATAAAATATTAAGTCAACTGTGTAATGAAGAAATATTTTCATTTCGCAATGATGGCAGCGTTCGAAGCTAACGAAGCGATATATCTATTTATGAAGATGATGAGATTCATAGGAGATTTCACTATGTTATATATTTAATGACGAGAAAAGTTCAAGTTGTTCTTCTAGATTATTGAGTGAAATGGGAACAATGTTTATTATTTATGACGAAATCAATAAACCGATTCACAAAAACGATGTAAATTTTGCACAACCGTTGTTAATAATTCCTATAGTAATGCTGAATGTAATGAACTATTTTATCTAGTTCATGAATTAATTAAAAATAAATTCTGGTGTTCCCTGAAACGATCCTTTGACCTCTTCATCCGAATCGATTTATTCTAAAAGGTTGGAAATTAAGGAGCGAATATGCAGATAAGTTATTGCCATAGAATTGACATGCTTAGATCTATGATAATTAGTTCACCAGTTATGAAGATTAAAAAATGGTGAAACCGAGAAAAAGTCCCTACAAACGAATACATAGAGGTGGTCGATACCTATACTTATACAGTGCTTCCCAACAACTCCACACCAAGAGGGAATTTCTTTTCTATCAATTTTTCCCGAATTTCATTAGTTACTAAAAGTTGGTGCATCAAAAATGATGTAAAATGATATAAAACTCGGCCGACTGAGACTCCTGGTTTGAGCGGATATCGCCATTTTCAAACAAAAATGTCCATTATCTCGAAAAATTCGAACTTTTTTTTGAAGTGCTGAAGTAAATTTGATGGAAATAATAATTTAGATCAATGTGCTAGATATCAGGACGGAAAACCATCAATTTTTTTTCCTTTTTTTGCTCATAACTCTTTTAAAAATTGAATGATTACCTAATGGATTTTTTTTCGGTCGCTAGACGACATTAGTTTCAGCATGAATATGATTGTAGCTAGTAAATTTTGTTAGAACTTGGGTTTTCGACATTTGTTAGAATTTTCCCCTCAAAACTCGTTTCATTCTGGTGCAAAGTTGCTGCTATTCTTATTTTCGTCATTAAAATATTTCAATTCCACATGCAATTCACATCCAAGAATC
The DNA here is from genome assembly GCA_937662695.2 of Halyzia sedecimguttata. Taxonomy (NCBI): domain Eukaryota; kingdom Metazoa; phylum Arthropoda; class Insecta; order Coleoptera; family Coccinellidae; genus Halyzia; species Halyzia sedecimguttata. The sequence goes on from OW569413.2 coordinate 60,068,434, forward strand.
CCAAGAATGCAAATCTTGCTGCAAATTGCCAATTTATAGCTAGATTTTTGATTGAAATAGAATTTTGTCATGAATATCCATCGCGTTAGTTCAATTTCAACGGTCAAGATTTGTGAAAATTCGAAGAAATATCGAAAAACTAGGTTCAAACAGAATTTCCTATGCTTTTCATTCTGACACTAATATTATCTAGTTACCAGAAAAAACTTTCGTTCAGTACTTATTCAATTTTTGAAAGAGAAAAAAAGGAAAAATATTTTTAACGGTTTTTGGTCCTGAAATTTTGCACATTGATCTTAATTGTTATTTCAAACAAGTTTACTCAGAGCGTTTCATAAGAAAAGTTCGAATTTTCCGAGATAGTTGACGTTTTTGTTTAAAAATGGCGATTTTCGCTCAAACCGGAAGTTGCAGTTGGCTGACTTTTATATCATTTTCAATCATTTTTGATACACCAACTTTTTGTGAAAAATAAAATACCTTCTTAGTGCAGGGTTGCTGGGAAGCACTGTATACAGGGTGAGTCTTTAAGTTGTACATTAAATTTAACCATAGTTTCCTCTCATCAATTACAGTTTACCACCGTGAGTTGTGGGTGCGGCGACAGTGAATGCCTTTAAAAATGCTTACGATTTGTGGTCTGGTCGCGAGTGAGTGCCACTAGTAGACATTTTGTTTTTGTTTTCTTGTTTTCTTTTTTGTTTTTTTTTTGTCATTAGAAATGCACTTTGTTTTACGTTTATACATATTTATGAGTTTATAGGCTCTTCCTCTACTCTTAACTTTCTTATAATAATAATAATGATTAAAATTAAAACACTTTTTTCATTCACCATTTTTCCAGATTTGGCACAAGTAAAAAGATACAGGCTGTTGAAGTTTGAAAAAAAAACAGTTTTTCTTTTGTAGCTTTGATATGGTTTTTCAGAAATGAATGAATTTTGGTATGAAGATCTCTATAACTATCGCACATAATCCCCAATTAAAAGTTTTTTCCCTACTTCTACTGGTTTCTTCGTTATAGACTCGCGAATTCCTAAAATTATGACAAATTGGCATAATGAAAGCATATGAAGGTTATCTTGAGTAATTTTTGAACTACTCTTTCCATTTAGGAAAATACTTCATCATTTATTCTACCGTTTTCGAGATATTCTTCGTCATGAAATATGAAAAAAATTGCAGAAATTTACCTGCTTTTATCAATCTGAACCTGGAAAACAATCACAGAATGCTCGAATAAAGGCATAGACTGAGTATTGATTTCAAAGTTGACACTTATAGACGGAGGTTACACGGTCAGTCTGGTATCATTCTCGCATCAATCTAACATCAGTATTACCATCAATCCGGATCATCAGTCTACGCATATATAACCGATTTCCCGTCAATCTCGCATCAATCCATGATTGATGTGAATGCAAGACTGATACCAGATTGACCGTGTAACCTCCGTCTTATATAATTCAATTCAATCTCGCTTGTTTCCAAATCGATTGGTTATAATTACTACATTAAAACGGGATAAGTTAAGAACAACTCATTCAAATAGTTCGCAGGGTAGTTATCTTTTGGTAAATAAATGAATAGATATACCCTGATCTGTATTCATCTATGTATCCCCAATAGTGAATATGAAACTTATAAATTATCTGTTATCCATGCCATCTAAACATTAATTTTCATACTGCTTCAATTCTGCACAATCATTCTAAGGATTTCTCTAATATATGGAACATAATTTCATCAACTTCATTTTCAACAGCTGATATAACTCACGTCACTTCATAGTTGAATTTTATCAGTTTGTAGTATATTAGTACGCATAAGGGAAGCATCAACTATTTACTATAAGATCATTCCACATATTCATACCAATTATTCTTGACGAGAAATTCTCAATCAGGATCTACGGAATTATTTAAACATATAAGGCTTGTTTTGGTTCGCAATAGGGAGGGTCCTAGAACCGTTCAAAGTAGTCACACATTCGTTTATTGTATAATTGGACCTGGGCGAAATCTTTCACATGCTACGTTTGTCCTACTGAGAACCAAAACAGGCCTATAAAGAACCACCGGCGTAATATTCTAAGATTACGTTAGACCATGAAACAGGTTAAATTATTACATTTCTGTGCCTAATTCTGTCACAGTAAAATAAAACAATATTTTGCTGCGTCCATACGAGGTCGTCACCACAGAACACATAATCACTTGAATAGAGCACACAGAATACATATTGTTTTTCTCGATCAATAGAGTAGAGGTTATAAAAAATGTTGTTTGTTTATTTGGATATTGATATAGTCTTTTATATGATGCGAATTAAAATATGTAAGAACTGAAAGAAATGTGAAAACATGCGAAGAAGATATTGTGGATAATCTTATAGTGAATATTCAATGAAAATCAAGTTGGAGTCAGTGTATTCAGGTAAAGCTTTCTTCAAATATGCAGCATATTCATAAGACTTCAGTGAGTAGAGAAGATTTCTCAGACAATTTCGTTGAATTTCGAGCATCAGATTATAAAGCTTTGATTTAATTATGCGATATTGTATCCAGTAAGTGTTTCTATGTTCAACACTTAAAGTCAGATCAGGGGTGGCTTTGAACATAATAAAATCTTTAAACGCTTATAACTTTTTACCTGAACCGAATCTGGAAAAATAGTGAGGTGAAAAGTTGTTCCATTTGATGAGAGGAATCCATGGTTAAAATTAACGTACAACTCAAAGACTCACCCTGTATAGCAAATTATAAATATTTATGTGATATTTTCAATTTTTCAATTTAGTTGGCGTTAACTTTATATTGAGGATAATGAAGATCTGGACGCTTCTGGCTCATACTTCTCAAGCCGACTGCCAGGTGCAGCGACGGAATACCCGAAGGAGACATTATACCCTAGGGTACATAAAAGTTGCAGAATGCAGTTCTTGCTACAAGTTTGTATTGAAAAGATCCACTTTCACCTCGGATCCGGTTATACAGGCCATTGAAGAATTAGTACCCATCAAGGGATATTGGAATAATAAGAGAATTCAGTCCATTCTGGATGCATACGAGGAAGTCATATACCTAAAATATTAGATACTTCTCATGTAAGATTGAAGCAACAACAGACAAAATACATATCCACATTCAAATAGGCACTCCACTCATAGAACAGCGCACCAAAAAATGAGAGCCAATAGCAGCATCCCAGTTTCATATCTTTTGAGAGGAAAATTTAAATTCTTTTCAATTTTCAGATGAACACACTCTAAGAAATTTTACAACACCGGCCAACACCCGCTAACACCGGCCTGATTTCCTTAGAGGTCCTGATCTTTTCAGTGTTATTTCGCACCATCCGAAATAACACCGACTTTTAGGTGTATTTTCTGTCATAATAAGTAATCAGCTTTCACACCAGACCGATTGAGATTTATCATTCGGATGAGTGTGAGGTAGCACTAGATCAATGGGGTTTAGCACTAGATCAATGGGGTTTAGCACTAGATCAATGGGGTTTAGCACTAGATCAATGGGGTTTAGCACTAGTTCGGTGTGAATTTGCACAAGTACCGTAGTGCATTTAGCACTGGTTTAGTGTGATTTAACTTTAGTGCAGTGTGAATTTGCACTGACCTAGTGCTTGTGCAATATCTTGTTCAGTGTTATTTAACACCGAATCAGATGTGTTTTAAACCCTCGGGGTGTAGGTATTATTTAGTTGAAATTTACACCATTTTCGGTGTTTTATATGATATTGTTGTTTATAATTTGAAACTCAATATCATATAAATCACCGAAAGGATACGAAAAGGGTATAGGTATTGAAAAAAACTCTTTAGTACATATGAATTTATTATTTCCTAGATTATTTAATAGACAGTTTAATTTTTTATATATAATTTGTGAAAATACAATAAAAAATAAATATTTATAGAAATATTTAGTGATTACTGAAGCTTAAAGAGATAATCAAAACTGTCGACAAACCAATCGAACTTTTGAGGCAGCACTTTCTGGTCCAACACGACACAAAATTCTTCCAGATCAGGTGTCAATGATATAGCGCTGGCAGTTTTTTTCAATTTCGCCAATTGTTTCTTCTGATGGTGAGGGTTACTGAAATTAAAACATTTATATATTAATCATATATAATCATACAATTCGAATTGGTGCCTACAAAATAATGTGAAGCTGGCAGGTCTTTATATAATTGAAAGTTGTAACTTTTCAACGTGCTTAGGACCGATAATTGACTATCAACGCTGGTTTTATTCGATATAGATATCAAGAATTCACTCTTATCTGAAATAAAATATCCCGGAGAATAGGTTTTTGCGACAGTGTGATATACAATTAAGAGACGCAATATTCTGAAAAAAATATGTTCCCTTAGACTACCTACTACAAAAAACACTCACCTGCAAGTGCTTCTTAATAAATCTTATTGATAGTTCACAAAAGGTTAGATGAATAAGCCCCATTTGTTTGAAGAACATTACGAAAATAAATTTCAATAAAGAAACTGTAATAACATTAAAAATGAATATGAAATTTCATCTAATTCAGATAATTGCACTTTTCAAATAAAGAAAATTGAGTGAAATATTTTTCACTGACAAATGTGAAATTTCAAAGTCGGCGATGGACGAATTTGTAAATCCAATCGACCAACCAACACAAATATCTCATCAAAATTTTCGGGAAAAATTGATGAAATGAGGATACCCAATTACGTAGGCACCCAAAAAAATTAAATTGAACATTCATATGTACTCACTTGCAAACAGTATTATTTCCAAACTTCCTTCGACGGCCAAAACAAATTTCTCATTATTCTCATAAGTCATAACGAATCTTCTTGATGCACTTCGTTTTTCCAGATTCTCACTTCATAATGCATAATGAACCAACTTATCGTCTCCAAGGCACAAAATCAACCCTATACAACACACTGTAGTCTCCCATGGAATTACGTGTTGTGTTAGAACTAGTCAGAGTCAGAAGTATTGCGACATAACCAATCCCTGCACATTGTTGCCGGATATAATTATATTCTGATATTTTAAAAACAATCCTTTGGTTTCGCAAATATCCATTTTCCAAAATTCGATGTTTCCAATTTTGTGTACTTGAGACGATTTTTTTATGGAATGGTGCAATGAGTAGCGATTTGTTCAAACCTGCAATGTAAGATTATATCATACTGCAATCTCACTTTGAAGTCATTTTCTATCAGACTATTCATGATATACTTACCACAACAATCCATATGTTTATTTTTCGTGACTAAATATATCTCTTGATTGATAGGTAACTACAAATATTCAACTATTGTTGTACTACGAAATCATTAAATAGCAGAAAATAAATTTGTGAATCATTGAGAGCGTGGAGGAATTGATTTTCATAGTCAAGAAAGGGATACAGTGATATTTCCATTATTGATTCGAGTGTTCCGAAATAACATCAATATTGTTTGTGAGAATTCCCCATGGAAGGGCACCATTCTTCCTGTCATCTTATAATTATTAATTCTTCACAACTATCGGCGATTTCTTTATATTTAAAAGACTCAGCAGGGATATCTGTCTTTCGATAAAGAATACTTGGCAACTATGTAGCAAAGAAAAAGTTGACGAAATAAAGTATAACGTTCTTTTGATATTCCTGGTGCGAATTTGGATAGTTTGTTGGTCGAAAAGCACTTGTTGGTACTTTCGATGATTTCACATGTTTCAAAAGTGATACTTGGATATACATAAAGTTGATAACTGAGTGTAAAGTTTGGTAATCGGATTAAATCTCTGAAATCGTTCTTTCACATTTCACCTTGCAGTGCTCATTTTCACCCAATATATCACCTATCTGACTTTTGTATGAAGAATTGGCATTAAAACTTGATGCAAACTGTGAAATTTCAAATAACTTTTATTAGGTAATTCTTGATATTGGATCTGTTTGTGATATCTTCTGTCATAAATTACACTACTGAACACAATATGATCATAATAACGAAAATATTGATAGGAATGTGACATTCTAGTGGTAAATTGCATCGACAATATTCTTGATAGTATGAAATCAACATTCACACTGAGATTTTATTTAGAGTGCACGTATATAATCTCTTATAGATTGCGGGTTGTGGTAACTTGCACTCAGTCCATAGTTCTTACAACGGAAAATACCTACAGAAGGTGTCACCGAATTGTTTAGAGCTTTATTTTCTCTTTCTGCATCAGTCATTAACACTTCTTGACGTCCGTTCAGTCCTAACACTCTATTTTCAACAAGCTTTAATTAGCTTGGTTCGTATCTGGGTAACGGAGTGTTTGAACGTGATTTTCACCCTTAAAACTTGGGATTAATTTGAAATTGTTCACACTACTTATCAAGGAGCGATGAAAATGCAATAATTTAAATAGTTTGTCTCATTACCCTCACCAGGATCTTCAGGATTAGCGATATTTAACACGCATTTGTGGGACTGGCACCTTCGCCATTTTGTAGCAACTACTCGCATTCGACCACATAGTTTATGTGGTCTTTTTTAACATAGTTAAATATTTCGCTCACAAGTAGCACTTATAAGATAATTGCTCTGGCTTTCCCTATCGAAATTCTTGTTATGAACTATCGTATTTTTGGCGCTCTAGTTCCTCGGAACTGAGTGCTTATCAATTTGCCCAAATGTCTGTAATTTTCGAATTTTTCGATGAAAATGGTCTTAACCGATTTGGTTCGACTCACTGATCAAGAATCCGTGGTCGAAATTCATTCTGTCCGGCCGGTCCGGCCGGCCGTAGGCACGATAACAATCGAACGGAATGAACTAGACAGTTGAGATTTTCAGAGTAGGTTTGGGAGATAAATATCTCGGCTATATTCGTTATTGGGCAAAATCGGACGGATGGTTTCGGAGTAACAAAAAAAAATGTTTTTTTACAAAGCAAATTCCAAATTAAATTTTTTTCAATAAGCAGTTTTACCATAAAAATCCAATGATATCATTTTTATCTCTAACAAGCTAATACTTTCGGAGATATGATTTTTCAAAATTTCAATAATAAATCGTATTTCAACGTTGTCACAGAATGATATAATTATTCTATGTATGAATTGTCATAATGTCAACTTATTTTCCTGAGACATGACATTATCTAATCAATCGAAGAATTGTGAGAAAAATCTCAGTTGTTTGCTCCGAAATTAGTTTTTCTCAGAAAACTCTTACATTTCGGAACGGAACATGAAGAAAGAGATCTGAGAGTAGTGAGACTGCTTTTCATCCATAGACATAGATATAACTCTCGAAAGGAATGAGGTAGGTAGTTGAAATTTTCAGAGTAGGTTAGGGAGATGAATATCTCGGTTAAGTTCGTTATTGGGCAAAATTAGCCAGATTTAATTTGATTTCTTCCATGGTGCAGTTCTCATTCTCACGATTGCTCATTTAATCTTGATAAATAAACTATTATTTGAATTGAATTTCCTTTATGATGCAGTTCTATCAAATGAATACATTGATATAATTCCCAACTCTGAGAAACCAATACTTTCGGAGATATAATTTGTCTGTTTGAACTAGAGCGCCAGAAAGCTCCTGTCCACAGGGCTTGAACCCATTTTTCATCGAGATTTACATATTTAATAGTAGGTACTTTTTATGATTGGAACAAAATTTCAATTAGTTGTCAAAGAAAAAATATTGATGCACGCATAGTATTACATACTTGCACAAAGTTTCTGCGTACAAGTAGGCACAGTAGAGTCTGCAGCGGTTTGTAAGACTATGGATGCAACATTTAGGTATTGGAGGCAGCGAAAAATCCGCCCCTGCCTAAGCGATTTTACACCACCCTCATTGGTGCATTGCTCAGATTTATATAGAACAGTAAACATTTAAGGATAGCCGCATATTGAGCGCAGCCCAGCACCGCATAGCATAGCCTAGGCTAGTAGAGGATTTTGTAACAAATGCAATAAATTGAATAGTACGCCGCATATTGGACGTAGCCGTTCAGAGGCCTACGCGACGTTCTCACAGAGTACTCTGCCTGGCATTCTACTAGGCTGGGCTATGCTGTGCTATGCGGGGCTGCCCTCAATATGCGTTTAGTCGTAGACTCGGAAATCAGCAAGAGTAGAGCCCAATTTATTAACTCAGTCGTTCCATGCAGTGCACTTCAGTTCGCTGTTGCCGTTGGTTGCAGTTCGTTCGTTGTCAATTTATAAGCCCAGAGTTCGCAATTCGACGTCGTTGAGAGTTCAGAATTGTTGAGCTGCTTGTTGTTTTGAGAGTTGTGTAATATGAAATACAAGGAAGACTAGGCAAGCTAAATACTGTTGGTTACGGCTCATAAAATAAGAAAACTTCGGCAGCAATGAAAACCTCCATTCTCCTGTATTGGAGACTCTTCTTAATCGAATTTACCAAGATGATTTCTATTGTCCATTCTGGACAATAGAATTCATCATGGTAAATTCGAATTAAGAGTCTCCAATACAGGAGAATGGACAATAGAATTCATCATGGTGAATTCGATTAAGAAGAGTGTCCAATACAGGAGAATGGACAATAGAATTCATCATGGTAAATTCGATTAAGAAGAGTGTTCATTACAGGAGTATGGACAATAGAACATACGCGCAAAAGCTCCTGACTTCACGTCAGTGCTTGAACCAATTTTTTTTCAATTGAAATAATCGATCAATCGTAAATGAATCGGTCAGTTTTTAACATAGACATAAAATAACATTCTATTATTATTCTATTGTTATTCTATGTCTATGGTTTTTAACAAGTGAAAATCAATGAATTTCATGAAGGAAGGAATTTAAGCGAATAACCGGAACAGATTGGTTAAGACCAATCTCTTGTTATACATAACCAATTGATTTTGATAACCACTCTGTTTCATTTTCAACAGAATTTAATCGATATATTAAAGTCAACCTTAAGCCGGCCTTACACGAGCGGAATTTCTCTACGAATTCATAATGATTCTTTATTAGGATTCCTGTGTTATTAGGATAGCTTCATTAGCTATAGGTAATATTGAATCTATTTCCTTAGTTTTCTTAAAAGAGATTCAAAATTAGCCTCATCAATAAGCAAGCAGTTGTAGTTTTAAGAGATTTGGTTTACAATCTATTACTTACTTGCAATGAAATACACTTAACACTAACAATAATTTTATCTTATTCACTTTTATAAAGTTATAACACAATATTTTAATAATCTTATACAGATATTGTATGTGAACAAGATGCAGTGAAAACATATTTTGTTTCTATGATTTGAACCACAGAACACTAATTATACATTATTAGAGGCGCGTTCCACTAAGGTCCCACCCACAACGATCGCGCACGACCACAGAACTACTGCCGTAGTAGAGGTAAACAACAAACGTTAACAGCTTCTGTTTGAAATGAAAACTCAGCTTTTAAGTATTGTGAATAACTACTTTGTTTTTTAAATTGAGTTATTTTAAAAGTATCCGTCCAATGATTATTGAGTATAATATTTGATATCCATCCTTACAAAAGAAATGGCAAAATTTTGAGGTTTCCCTTGCCGATATATTGGGATATATCGATAATAGAAGTCGACCACTCAAGGAAGGTGAAGCAGTTTTCAAGGCAGAACACGTTTTATTATGTGATATAGAGAAATAATTCACAAATATAAAAAGCTTCTGTATGCAGACATCTAGCCTGACTTCTCCACCAATGGAAAAATTCATTCGTCTCAACTAAAATGTTAATAATTAGAAGTATACCTACCTATTTTATTCTGTTTGTTTTTTAAATTGAGTTATTTTAAAAGTATCCGTCCAATGATTATTGAGTATAATATTTGGTATCCATCCTTACAAAAGAAATGGCAAAATTTGGAGGTTTCCCTTGCCGATATATTGGGATATATCGATAATAAAAGTCGACTACTCAAGGAAGGTGAAGCAGTTTTCAAGGCAGAACACGTTTTATTATGTGATATAGAGAAATAATTCACAAATATAAAAAGCTTTTGTATGCAGACATCTAGCCTGACTTCTCCACCAATTGAAAAATTCATTCGTCTCAACGAAAATGTTAATAATTAGAAGTATACCTACCTATTTTATTCTGTAAAGTCTATAATTCAAGAAACATTGTTGAAGTATATTGTTTTTTTATTTATAATATCATTTAAATTAATATTGTAGGACGTTACTTTGAAAGTTAAGCTATACTGACTTACAGTAAAAATATTATAAAGGAAAGAAGCGATTGGATAGTCAAACCATAATTTTAATAAAATGATGCATTTTTATTGTTCAAATAAAGATAGGTATTTTGTCAACTTACAAGAATTTCTTCATTCAATGGTATTTCAAAGAACTAATTACAGTTTTAAATATTTAATAAAAAAATGGAATAAATTTCATATATGTACATATATAGATCCTATCGTATTCAAACTTGGAACTTGGTAGTAGAATTATGTTCTGAAGGCTCTCGCAAAATGTCAGCCATGTCGGATGAATAGTTTCTGATATCTAGAATTTTTTTTCAATGATTTCTTAAAAATTTTCTAGTGATACGATCCTCACAAAATTTTGCAAGAACTTTCGCGTTGGCATTCTACAACTAATACCTAAGTTAGAAATGGATTGGTTCTATATTTTTCGAGTTATTGAGAAAATAACAATCAAATTTCAGATGAATATAACTCCAAAACCGTTTGACCGATTATGCTCATGAACAAACTCAAATGTCGCATTCAGATGCTCAACCTAACCTGAAAATTTCAAATCGCTATCTCTTTCCTTTCTCAGGTTATCGTGACATAAAAAATATATTTTTTAATTTTCTAGCGATACGGTTCACACAAAATTCTACACACGTCTTCAAGTCGATATTCTACAACTAATTGGCAAGCTTTAATTCGATCGAGTCTATATTTTTCAAGTTATCGAGGAAATAATATTCCAGGTGGGTATAACTCGGAAACCGTTAAACCGATTATGCCCAAAAACGAACTCAACTCTCCCTTTCGGATACGCAACCTACCCTGAAAATTACAAGTCCCTATCTCCTTTGGTTCGAAAGTTATCGAGGCAACGGTCACCCATCTACTGAACTCGCACAAGAATGCTCGAATCTCCAACAATATTCAACCGATCGTATTAAAATTTGAAACTTGGCAGTAGAGTTAGGTAATGAACGCTCTTGGAAAATTTCAGCAATTTCAAACGTATAGTTACTGATATATAGAATTTTTTTTTTTTTATATTCAATGATTTATTAAAAATTTTCTACAGATGCTATCCTCACCAAATTTCGCAAACATTTTCGCGTTGGCATTCTACATCTAATAACCATGTTTGAATTCAATCGGTTCAGTATTTTTCGAGTTAATGAGGAACAAAAAACCACCAAATTTCAGAAAATTTCAGATGGCTATAACTCTGGAACCGTTTGGTCGATTATGCTCATAAACAAACTCAAATGTGGCATTCATATGCACAACATAACCTGGAATTTTCAAGCCGCTATCTCTTTCCGTTCTCAGGTTATCGTGACAAAAAAAATATTTTTTAATAATTTTTTTAAAATTTTCTAGTCATACGATTCGCCCAAAATTTCACAAACGTGCTTAGGTTCATATTCTACAACTACTCACCAAGTTTCAATTCGATCGGATTTATATTGGTTGAAAACAAAATTATTACTCGGAAACCACTGGGCCGATTATGCCCATTAACGAACTTGTCCGTCGTATTGCGATGCGCCACCCACCCTGAAAATTTCAAGTCGCTAGCTCTTTTCGTTCTCAAATTATCGTGGCAACGGACGGCCGTACGGCCGGACGGCCGGACGGCCGGCAGCCGGACGGCCGGACGGACAGAATCAAATTTGACCTCGGATTCTTCATCGGGGAGTCGAACTTAATCGTTTGAGACCAATTTCGTCAAAAAATTCGAAAGTTACAGACATTTGGGCAAAACTATATCGCGATGTTCCCCAGAACATACGCGCAAAAAGTATAAAAATTCCAAACCTCAATTTGCTCTTTCTTGAAGCTCCTTGTGATTGAATATCAAAGTGAACATTGTACATATTTGAAATCTGACAGTTTTTGTCACTTAATATTTTGAGTATTAGTAACGTTTTCTTAAATCTAACAAATTAACGCGATTAATATTAAGTGTTATAATGCCTGTTTTTCGAACATAGAATATCGCGATATGCTGTTCATATATGGATTTGCGAATGGAAATGCTCGCGCAGCAGTTCGCGAGTATGGTATACGTTTTCCGAACAGACGACAACCAAATAGAAAGACATTTGTACAAGTGTTCAGAAGATTAGGTGAAACAGGCTCATTTGGTGGTTACCGAATCAGAGAAGGTGGTCGAAATGCACAGCAAAGCCAGCATGCACCTGCTATACTCCAAGCTATTCGGGTGCAAATTTAATGCCCTTTCCAGATATGTAATCGAATTTCAGGTGGCTACATGGATAACTGAATTATAATTGATTTTATGGAAAAATTTGAAATATTTCGTGAAATCAGGAAATGTTAAATTGAAGAATATCCGTCAGGATTTGGACCATGTGTTATATGACATTTTTTGTTGCAAATTACTTGAATAATATCCCCTTGAAGTTTGGCCCTTTTTAAAGTAGACACCCTGTATAAACAATGAGCTATCGACATTCAGTCCTTCAGCTCGTGTACATTTAATTAAATTCATTAATAATAATGAAAAATAAATTACGGAATTACCAAATCAGGGGTCATTCATTATCATCTTAAGGATCTTTTCCTTTTTTCTTCGCTTCTCCAGAGGGTAGTTCCTTGAGAACCATGTATAGATATTCGACAAATGTCCTGTTGAACCCTGGCTCCTGCATAGGGGTTTTCTACCATTCTGCAATTTGTTGGTCAGATAAACCAGGAGATCATCTATGCTAAATGCCTCCCTTTTTGGCGCGCTGTTCTGTGTTCAGAGTGCCTATCAATAATTCATTCAAATGCCGGTCGGTCGCCAGACCGATTGAGCTCGAGCGCAATGAATTAGAGAGTTAAAATTTTCAGGGTGGTTTTGGAGTCCAAACGCGCCAGCTAAGTTCGTTAATGGGCAGAATACACCGAATGGTTTATAGCCATTTAAAATTTGGTTTTCACAATAACTCGAAAAATACCAATCTGATCGAATCAAAGCACGGTAATTAGGTAGTTGAAAAATACCGACTCGGAGATTTTTGCCAAATTTTGTGAGGATTGCACGAACATTTGTTTTTGCGCGTATGTTCTGGGGAACATCGCGTTATCATTTTGCCCAAATGTCTGTAACTTTCGAATTTTTTGACTAAAATGGTCTCAAACGATTTGGTTCGACTCCCCAATGAAGAATTCGAGGTCAAATTTGATTCTGTCCGGCCGGCCGTCCGGCTGTTGCCACGATAACTTGAGAAAGGAAAGAGCTAGCGACTTGAAATTTTCAGGGTAGGTGGCGCATCTCAATGCGACGGACAAGTTCGTTAATGGGCATAATCAGCCCTATGGTTTCCGAGTAATAATTTTGTTTTCAGCTAATATAGATCCGATCGAATTGAAACTTGGTAAATAGTTGTAGAATATAAACCTTAGCACGTTTGTGAAGTTTTGGAGAATCGTATCGCTAGAAAATTATTAAAAAATTATTAAAAAATATTTGTGTTGTCACGATAACCTGAGAACGGAAAGAGATAGCGGCTTGAAGTTTTCAGGTTAGGATGTGCACCAGAGCGCGACATTTTAGTTCGTTTCGTAGATTTCAGGTTAGGTTGTGCATCTGAATGCGACATTTGAGTTTGTTTATGAGCATAATCGTCCAAACGGTTTTAGCCATCTGAAATTTGGTTGTGTTTTGTTCCTCATTAACTCGAAAAATACTGAACCGATTGAGTTCAAACATGGTTATTAGTTGTAGAATGCCGACGCGAAAATTCTTACAAAATTTCGTTAGGATAGTATTTGTAAAAAAATTTTAAAAAATCATTGAAAATTGAAAAATAGAATTCCATTCTCCTGTATTTACCATGGTAAATTCGAATTAAGTGTGTCCAATACAGGAGAATGGACAACATAATTTACCATGGTAAATTCGATTGAGGGTGTCCAATACAGAAGAATGGACAATAGAACATACGCGCAAAAGCTTCTAACTTCACATCAGTGCTTGAACCAATTTTTTATTTTTGACGGGTGATGGAGAGAATTCAATAAATTAGATCGGCTGAAGTCAAATTCGATAAGTCGATAGTCAGTAACATGTCAGTAATAACATTAATTCAATACCTAGAGAGACCGTTTTCGAACGGATAACATGGCAAAAAGTGAAGATGAGGGATAAGTATACCGTCGAATAATATGTAACATGATGATAATATCATGAAATTATAAAATTATCGAAAATAAGTAAGACAATTGTTCAACACCATTATATCTGTAGCCGAAATTGTCTCTTCTTCGTTTTTTGCGCGAATGTTCTGGGGACAAGTTCGTTAATAGGCATAATCGGCCAACCCATTGGTTTCCTAATAATAATTTTGTCATCAACCAAGACAGATCCGATCGAATTAAAACTTGGTAGCTGGTTGTAGGATACTGACACAAAACCGATTCTGAATTTTTTTAGAATCGCAATACTAGAAAATTTAAAACAAATTATTAAATATTATTATCTATGACAAGATAACCTGAGAACGGAAAGAGATAGCGTCTTGCAATTTTTAGGGTAGGTTGTGCATCTGAATGCGACATTTGGGTTGGTTAATAAACATAATCGGGCAAATGGTTTTGGAGTTATACCCATCCGAAATTTGGTTGTTATTTCCTCAATAACTCGAAAAATACGGAACAAATCCAATTCAAACTATTCGTCCGACACTGAAATTTTGCTAGAGCTTTAAAAACCTAACTCTATTGCATAGTTCTAAGTTTGAACACGATCGGATCTATATTGTTGAAGATCCGTGCAGCCTTGGGTGAGTTCAGTAGCTGGATGGGTGACCGTTGCCTCAATAACTTTAGAACGAAAAGAGATAGGGACTTGCAATTTTCAGAGTACGTTGCGCATCTGAATGGCAGAGTTGAGTTTGTTGTTGGGCACAATCGGTCCAACGGTTCCGGTGTTATACCCATCTGGAATATTATTTTCTCGATAACTCGAAAAGTACAAATCCGATGGAATTGACGCTTGGTAGCTAGTTGTGGTGTATCGTCATAATGACGTGTGTGAAGGACTGTACCACTAGAAAAATTGAAAAAAATTACGAAAAAATATTATTTATCTCACGATAACTTGAGAACAAAAAGAGATAGTCACTTACAATTTGCTAATACGGTGACATTTAAGTTCGTTAATTGGCATAATCGGCCAAATTGTTCTGGAGTTATTTTTTGTTATTTCTTCTATAACTCAAAATATACAAATATGATTCAATTAATTATCTGTGGTCATATAAGATTCTCTACTGAAGTCTGTATTTAAAATGTTATGAAATTTATTTAAATATTTTATAAAAGCTGAGAAAACGGTATACATGGATGCTAGTAGTAGAGTGTCCAATAGAAGTGAGTAGACCATAGAGCATGCGCGCAAAAGTTCCTGACTTCAGTCAGGACGTCAGTGCTTGATCCAATTTTTTTTATATTTTCATCGAAATAATAACTTTGATGAATTGTTTACTCGTATCTACTGAATTTGAATCGAACTTTCAATAAAATTACTTGAAACGTGGACAATTTCGTATGTTATTAGTTATTCGAGTCGAATTATCAATCGGACCATTCTCGGCCAAAAAGTGGACCCGTTTTTTTCGACATTTATTTTTTCAGTCTGAATCATATTTTTGGAAATATTAGGAATATTATTTCTCCTACTGCTGCTAAGCAGCCTTGGATGAGTTCAGTACCTGGATGGGTGACTGCTGTGGCGCAAAATTTGAACAGCGTGCCAATGTTCCTGGCCACAGTAGTTTTACTTTTTATATTATATAGATCCAAAATATACTACAGAGATATAGATAGTGCGGAGAAGCATATTTGAATCGGAAAGTTCAACGGGTAATTCCTCAGAGAGTAGAGAAAAATCATTCTGCTGCAACCAAGAAACCAAGGAAGAGATTAAAGAAAACTGAAAACAAGAGCAACTAACCAACTTGTGCCTTCAACTCTAGCACCTCCAATTCGGAATCAAACTATGGCATTGGCACGAAGGAAGCATAAGCAGCCTGTGCGATGCCACCTCAACCCGAGAATATGAAATATAGAAATGTGAATAGTGCGGGGCAGTACCTAGGTATATTTAAATGGGTAGGTTTAACGCCACTTGGAGTTAAAGGAACATATTCCTTTCTATTCCATATACATTTGAAATAGTGATGAATGAAGGAATGAACTACTAACCTTTATATAATCGATTACTGAAAAAAATGTGACTCGAGAGGAAAACACCTCTGAAACGCTTTGATGGAACGCTAAAAATGAAATGACTAGAACCAGAATTTCGCCTCTCGGGCACAATCTTTCTGTTCACCATAACATTATGGCTTTTCTACAGTTATACTTTATGATATTTAAATACTGTTGAAGATGTTATCTACTCGCTAGTTTATTATCACTGCAAACACAGCTGTTTGAACAATTTTCTTCTAGTCACACTATTTGCGATGATTCAAATATACTGGCTGAACAAAATATACAGCCTAAACTGAAAATTACGAAGAAACTCTTTTGATTTTCAGAATATACTTCTTCCAATTCAACATTGGTCGAATGAAAATGAAACGAAATTATACCAATATAAGCGATATAAATTATTTAAAAATTGATATTAGACATTTTATAAGCTGTTTTGTCGATTGCAGTTAGCCTATAGTTATCATCATCAGAGGCAAATCAAATTCAATCGATGATTTACTACTTTCGAATTGTCAAAACAGCCCAACATAACCCTTGACATAAGATTTGACTTCTTTTAGTTGTTTTTTTGTTGATTAGCGTTTCAGATCACCCACTTACTTAAATCAAATCTTCAACAAAATTTCTAACCTTCATCGGTTTGATAAGTGGATTTCTCATAAATTTTGATGATGTCACGGAAATCGTACTCTCATCGCTGATTGAATGAATCCACCACAGAAGATGATGAAAAGAAAATATTAGATATAGTAATAGCTATGACGATAGTGCGGATATTAAAATGGGAAAGTTTATCGTGTAATTCCACAAGAGGAGCAGAGAAAAATCATTCCTAGAGCTCCTGTTCTGGTTTAAACTATTTTCAGTTATTCTTTCCATCTTTTCCTTGGTTTCTTAGTTGCCTTGTCCTGAAGAAGGCAATGAGTAACAACACGTGTCGGAAGGTACCAGCAGAATGATTTTTCTCTGCCAGTTTTGCGGAATTACCCGGCAAACTTTCCCATTTCAATATACTGCTCCGAACTATCCTGATTACTATATTTCATATCCTCGGGTTGAGGTCGCACAGGCTGCCTTTGCTTCGTCCTTGCCGATGCCATATAGTTGTCCTCCAAATTGGAGGTTCCTAGAGCTGAAGGCACAAATTGGTTGCTCGCTCCAGTTGTGGTGTCACCTATTTTGAGTTATTCTTTCCACCTTATCCTTGGTTTCTTGGTTGCCCTATCCTGAAGAAGCTAATTAGCAGAAACACGTGTCGGCAGGTACCAGCAGAAGATATAAAATTAACTTTCTTCCTAAATAAAAATTTGTAATTTATTAAAAATTAAAACTATATCCATCTTCTACTAAAATAAATCCTTTTACTCATAGTATACACATTTACGAAAATTTCATGCGCATATCGCCTAGGCATCCACTGCGATGACTATGGGAACATAATTGCGAATATTTTAATAAGGTTACTTTTGTGGAGTTACATTGTGAATATCCAATTTCAGTTACATTCGCGATATCTCCAGGAGATTATTTCAAGAATTCCATAGGCAATCTTATGGATATATATTATAGAAATCACCTTGTGAATTGAATGAGAATATCTATCAGCCTGGCATGGCGCTCGATAGAGCTCGCAATAGGAGTACCCATAAAAGCTCAAATGAGACCTCTCAGAAACATCCTAGGCTGGTATGTATTGCCTGGGTGCGAAATACATAAATTCATATTTAAACGTGGAAGATTTCATTCATTTCGTAATCAAGAGTTCCAAAATAAAACCTTAGGATAATCTAAAATTCAAATTTCCAGATCAATCTATATTCATCTTGGTTGACAGTACGTTAAAGTTTAATATTAATCACATCACACGCATCGAAAGTAACTTAAACGACGCACTTACAGTAGAGTATATTATTATATAATGGTCATTCATTTAGATGCTGTCCTAAGATATCTTCAGATATCCATAACTCATGTCTAGTTGAAAAACTAATCCGCGTGCTTACTACCTGGCAAAACATAAATAAGTCAAGACTGTTAATTTGCTGAGAAGTATCACAACACCTTGCTGCGTCTACTTTCGAAATTTTCATTTATCACAGCTAAAGATTTTATCACTCGCAGACACCCGTCAATTATAATGAAATCCAAAATGTAATCTCATCTATCTCTATTCTATTAAAATTCAAATAAAAAATTCTAATAATTCAATTAATGCTTTTACAAGTATTTGTGGTTAACGAGTAGCCGACAGATCCGTCGAGATAGCGACGAGGCGGTAGAAGAGGAATGCATAAATATTGCTATATTATCATTACTCTAGCTAGAGTCTAGATGTGTCAAATATGAATCGGAATAAATCAAATGAAAATGGAATGAGAACTTGTGAAATTATTGTTGCGATATAAATGCTTCAATAGCAATGATTATGCATTATAAACAGTTTCTTAAATTCATATGTCTACCTGCGATATCTCGAAGTTACTGATTTGTGTGCTTTTTATTATTTTGTTAATTAAGTCCAACCAAGGTGCTACTTTACCTTCATGCTAAAATGTCTTTATCAACCCACTAATCATCAACCTTAGATCTTGTTTCAATAGTGATTAAGATGTTTCGAAACGAGTACCTACTAGGAAAAAGTAATATTTTTATTAATATGTAAAAAACTGGTTCAAGCACTGACGTGAAGTCAGAAGCTTTTGCGCGTATGTTCTATTGTCTATTGTTCTAATGTATAGAACATACGCGCATAAGCTTCTGACTTCACGTCAGTGCTTGAACCAATTTTCTTTCGTGATTTTTTTGAAATTTTCTAGGGATGCGGTTCTTAAAATTTTTTTTTTTCGTCATTTTTTCAAATTTTCTAGGGGTACGGTTCTTACAAAATTTTAAACACGTCTTTATGATGATTTTTTACTACTAGTTACCAAGCTTCAATTCGATCGAATATTTATTTTTTGAGTTATCAAGGAAATAATATTCCAGGTGGGTATAACTCGGAAACCGTTTGACCGATTATGCCCAAAAACGAACTCAACACTGCCTTTTGGATACGCAACCTACCCTGAAAATTGCAAGTCCCTATCTCCTTTCGTTCGAAAGTTATCGAGGCAACGGTCACCCATCTACTGAACTCACACAAGAATGCTCGAATCTCCAACAATATTCAACCGATCGTGTTAAAACTTGAAACTTGGCAGTTGAGTTAGGTTATGAAAACTCTTGCAAAATTTCGGCAATTTCAAACGAATAGTTACTGATATATAGAATTTTTTTTTTTCAATTTTCAATGATTTTTTAAAAATGTTGTACAAATACTATCCTCACGAAATTTTGCAAGAATTTTCGCGTTGGCATTCTACAACTAATTACCGTGTTTGAATTCAATCGGTTTAGTATTTTTCGAGTTAATGAGGAACAAAAAACAACCAAATTTCAGATGGCTATAACTCTAAAACCGTTTGGCCGATTATGTTCGTAAACGAACTAAAATGTCAAGCTCTGGTGGGTAGTTCTCACGAAATGTTCCACTTTGGTGTTCATGACAGTTTTCTGCTACATAAAACTGGTTTAATCGTTTAATTCTCTATATTATATCCTTTTGAAATGTAACAATCACTATAAAGAATAAAAAATTGCAATATTTCAAAAGTTTTAATTTTCAACGCTAGTTTTCTTCCCAGAAAAATTGAAAACCTCACCTCCGTGACTGTTCCTCTTAGTTATCGCATTGTCCTAAACATAAAATTATAGCATTAATGGAATTCTGGCACAGCGTATTTCTAGTACATTATCCACAAATAACTAAGTAATGTTGACATGATAAAATCTCAATAAAAAAATTATCGGTGTTCGAATTATACTTATATTAGTCGATGTTCCTGCATTATCTATCACCTCCGTGAAGCGACATTGTAATTTGACTCTTTAATCGCAAGATGACGGTATCGTCATCGTGGACCGCCTGGAATATCGGTTGATGCGCAGGTAATACTGACCACTTGAGATTTGAACTTCAAAGTGTAACTTATTGGTTAAATTCTTACCCAAGTGATAAAGACGTGTATGGGAATTTTGGGATTCTCACCTCCGTGAAGATGAATTGTAAGGTAGGAGATTATTTTATTCAATTATTTGTTATCTGAATATACTTAATTACGAAAGTTATTTAATGAGTTAAAATATTGTTTTGAAGCCCATTTCTTTAAATGAGATATTCTATAAAAAAGTAAAATTTCTCACCTCCGTGAATCTCACCTCCGTGAATATTGTAATTCACGGAGGTGAGGTAGTCTTCACGGATGTGATAATAATATTCTGTTGCTCCTTTCAGGACATGAATTCAACATCATTAAAAAAAAAATAAGAAAAAAGTTACTGCATCTCATGAAGAACAGAAGAAAAAACAACGAAAATCTATGAGAAGACTTCATGAAGCCCGAAAAAATGATCCTGAATTATACGAAGAAGAAAAACGTAAAGAACGAGGGCTATTATAAAAGAAAAAAGGAAGGAAAAATTAAAAATATTCTGGATATGTCCGAAAGAGAAAAATTGGTTCAAGCACTGACGTGAAGTCAGGAGCTTTTGCGCGTATGTTCTATTGTCCATCCTCCTGTATTGGACACTCTCTTAATCGAATTTACCATGGTGAATTCTATTGTCTGTTCTCCTGTTTGAGACACTCTTAATCGAATGTACCATGGTGAATTCGATTAAGGCTGTCCAATACAGGAGAATAGACAATAGAATTCACCATGGTAAATTCGATTAAAAGTGTCCAATACAGGAGAATGGACAATAGAACATACGCGCAAAAGCTCCTGACTTCACGTCAGTGCTTGAACCAATTTGTTTATATTAAGGATATATGAATTTTTTTTTTCATTTAAAATTTAACATTATTTCATTTCCGTGAATTTTGTCTCACATCCGTGAATGCCGGTTTCATGAAAATCTCATTATTTCACAAAATACCAACGAAAGTGTGTAACCTTAGGCATAAGATTAATAAGAATTAATTTCTGGTTTAGGATATCTAAAAATAAATTCGATTATTGTTAATTTATTTTTTCTTAAACTAAAATGCGAAAGGGGAACATTTGGTGGGAATTACCCTGGTGCACATCCTAACCTGAAAACTTCGCTATCTCTTTCCGTTCTTAAGTTATCGTGACAACAAAAATATTTTTTAATAATTTTTTTTAAATTTTCTAGTCATACGATTCGCACAAAATTTCACAAACGTGCTCAGCTTTATATTCTACAACTACTCACCAAGTTTCAATTCGATAGGATTCATATTGATTCAAAACAAAATTAATACACGGAAACCACTGGGCCGATTATGCCCATTAACGAACTTGTCCGTCGTATTGGGATGCGCCACCCACCCTGAAAATTTCAAGTCGCTAGCTCTTTTCGTTCTCAAGTTATCGTGGCAACGGCCGGACGGCCGGCCGGACAGAATCAAATTTGACCTCGAATTCTTCATTGGAGAGTCGAACTTAATCGTTTGAGACCATTTTCGTCAAAAAATCGAAAGTTACAGACATTTGGGCAAAACTATAACGCGATGTTCCCCAGAACATACGCGCAAAAATCATTAATTCCTGATGAAATCTTGCAAAATCACCAAAATAAGCCCGATGACAAAGAATATAAATTATTTTGTAAAGGGAAGTTTGAAAGCCAAGCGGATATGGTGCACGAAGATGATATGTAACCGTCCTTATCGGTTTCATAAGTAATTATCGACAGTTTCCACTGATGGAGAATTCAAGATCAAATTTTATTCTGTCCGGTAGGCCGGAACTTGAGAATGGAAAGAGATAGCGACTTGAAATGTTCTGGGTAAGGGGTGCGTCCAATTGCGTTTGTTAATGGCCATAATTGGCAAACGGCTTGCGAGTAAAAATTTAATTTCAACCAATAGAGATCCGATCAAATTGAAACTTGGTAACTAGGTAACTTGGTGAGCAGTTTTTAGTTGAGAACACATTTGTTGAGACATACTACTTCATTGTGTGAAAATGTAGGTATTGTATCTGTCACTATCAGGTGATGGATAGGGGTCCTCACGTGGGTTATTGATGGTTTCTGTAGCAATTTTGGCATTGCATTGTTTTTGATTGGTTATTCAAAACATCATCTGTAGTCAGTAAACATCTGCGTTTCTGATCAGCATATCGATTCCGGGATATTAATGGATAACATACCTATTTATACACAGAGTGATTCAAAAGTACTTTGACAAACTACAGGTGGAGATTCCTCTCAATATTCTAATACGATTTGTCCAAATAAATATATGTCCGGAAACGCTTCGTTTCCAAGATACAAGGTATTAAAATTTTATTTTTATTTTCTGACCTTAATTAAACGAAAATTGGTATTGAGAGGTTTTTTGAGGTGTCGAATTCGGACCTGATGCTATTATTGGCGTCATTCGTAGGAGGCGTCAACTACACCTCTTTTTTCTTTTATGGAGATTCATTACTTTTTTGAGCGTACTTCTAGCACATTTTTCAGTAAAATAATCGAGTCCTGTATCATATCTACGTAAAAAAGCTACCCTTGTTACAAGTCACTATAAGCAACAGTTTTCTAGATATTTGGATTTCAAGGCTGATAATCGATGCTTGTTGAAATTATAAACATTATTTTGCATTTTTCACAAGAATGCTTAGGAAATGAATTTGACATTTAAGTAAGTAGTTTTGGTTTATTGCAGGGGGCGCCACCTATTCTATTACTGTTTCCTCGTTTGAAGACGGCATTACTTTTGGATACATCCACGTGTAACATCCTTAAGCGAAATAGTTATCAAGGGTGCAAAATCTGTATCTGTTTTAATAAAATTTTCAGGAAATATCAACGTTTTATTTAAAGAAATTTTTAATTTGTAGAATAAAGTAAAGGAAACTAAATTGTATTCAAATAAATTTTTGAAAGTATTCACCTTCAGCGAAGATACAGGCGTTCACTCTTCTAGCCACTGAATCTCGTACCCGCTCAAAAACTGTTGGTGTATTTCTTATTGTTTCTTAGATCTTCGTCGTTCGCCACTGGAGTTTTATAAACTAATGACTTCAGATGTCCCCAAAAATAAAAATCTAGCGGATTTAGATCTGGAGACCTTGGTGCCCACGCATGGTTAGGTTCTTCCGCACCCCTGCCATTCCATCGATTTGTATAGACAGTGTTGAAGAATCGGCTAAATGAGCATTATTGTTTAAATAATCCATTTTTTTTTAAATTTGTGTTTAAAACTTCATCAAAACATCAAAACGTTTGACTTTAACATATTATATAATTATTATGTTTGTTTTCGTTTTCCCTTGAACATAATAATTCAATTGATGATTCGAATATTGTATAAAATTCATTTGTGGTTCTCCTTTGCAGGGTTACCTTACTTCTTCTTGGGCCTACTGGTATCTGTCGGTTCGAGGTCATTCTGGTATTTTCCATGTCGGAGTCTATCCGACGGTCGATATTGCTTAAGATGCCTTATTTTGCACAACCTGCTCATTGATGTGAATACCTTATCTCATGTATGCCAAGTTAACATCTTCAGATCGTAGTTTTTAACTTTGCTATGCCTTTGACACAAACAAAATGCAGAGAATGCAAGCGTAGAGTTGTTAGTGCCGTGAGTTGTGCGAGCTGTCAGAGTACTCTTCACCTCAGTTGTGCTAAGAAGGGAAGTTTAATTGCTGCGTTAAAGCGGAAGTTATAAAAAAACACAATCTCTGGGAGGCCAGGTTCAGGTCTTAATGTTCAGTTAATTGTGCAGGAGGTGTGAAAGGTCTTTCACAGCCAATTCGATAAGTTTAAAATTGGTTCAAGCACTGACGTGAAGTCAGGACCTTTTGCACGTATGTTATATTCTCTATTCAGCTGTATTGGATACTCTACTACTAATTTATCATCGATATACACCGTTTTCTCAGCTTCTATAATATATGAAAACATTTCATACTATTGTAGGATTACTATCGTTGTGGAGGGGATAATGATTCTACATAATTTACACTTTGGAATAAATAGAACGCTGTATGCTAATATGTACAGGTTTATTCACACAAATCTACAAACTTCAACTTTGTGTCACATTGAATACCGTCAATTACTGAGGTTCCTAACAGTCTCGATATTATAAACTTGTACGTTTAATGGCCTTTCCTCTCACGTCCAATAATATTTTACAACACTTGAACATCTAATCAGTTTTTCCGTCTAAACAGGAATCCAACTTCCTTCAGGATTCTCACATCCATCGCGCTCGGTTGCCCAACATCGACCTTCCTCTAATTCAACCACCGATCAATCCCAGTACTAACGTTGTTAACCCCTTACATGAGCTAAGGACTGTATTACTACGGCAGTGGTCAAAGCTGATTGGTAGATCGTCTACCTTGCGATACTTCGCTGGAACCAATGGGGTTACATGAGAACGATATCTGGAGCGTTATTGACTTCCAAGAACTGGTCACCCATGTAGGAATTTACAAGATTTAGGTGACATCTAAACATGGAAATGGTATTACGCACTTCCTCTTCAGAGAAGTACTCGGTAAACCAAACAGCTTAATTGACATCGAGGTGCCTCCAGATTCAATATTCAATATCATGGGGATGTTTTAGGTTTTCTTCAGAGAGATTTATAATCCAGAAATGCGTCTTTAATATCTGTTCGAACGTCGTTCAACTTCATCTGCAACAGATTAACTAATCTTAAGTCTATTATTTGCAAGAGTGAAAAATATAATAACTCCTACACTATTTTAATGACAGGCTGCAGTATAACGAGAGAATCGCAAATGATCACAGAAATTTTTATTTCCACATAATATGTAGGTATTCTATTGGAAATGAAATACGAAAAAACTTACGCCTCAAGTAACTCCGGGATACGATATTCGATAAATTCCGCGAAAATTATTGGGTTGGCATTCCATAAGTAATCACCGTGTTGTAATTGGATCAGATTTTTATATTTTGGGTTATACTAGCTGATTCAGAGTACCCATTACAGACTTCAATGCATTATAGAGGAGCCAAAATCGAATTCATATTGATTATAAACCTACGTCCGAAAATGCATCATTACTGGTATAATGGTTCCAATACTTTCAACATTCATTCATTTATTTACACAACAAGTGCGCCAAAATAAAAGAAAAACGCATTATTACGATGGGTGCTTTATTATTTTCACACATTTATAAAAATAGAATTATTATAAAAATTGTTCCAAATGTTGACCACTACTTTCGATGGAAGCATTACATCTTTGGCTCATATTTTCATTTACCCTGGCGAAAATATCAGGTCTGCGCTGAATATCCTGTGCTGCGGCAAGAATTCGAGCAATTATTGCTTCCCGCGTGTGAATTGGAGTTACAGAAGACTTTTCATATGACCCCACACAAAAGAGTCCATGGAGTTCGGATCTGGTGATCCTGCAGGCCACACAACTTGACCACCTCGACCGATCGATCTTTCTTCAAATGTACTGAGATAGGCTCTAAAATTGAGAGAAAAGTGCGGTGGAGCCCCATCGTGTTGAAACCACCTGTCTCGGCGAATATTTAACGGTACCTCTTTTAAAAGATCTGTTGAGTCCTCCCTCGGAAACTAGTGGTAAATGTTTCCAGTCCATTCGGAAGAATGTACGGTCCAATTAAACAATCGCAGACTATGCCAGCTCAAATGTTGACAGAAAATTAGTGTTGGAACGACCTGGTAATGGTAGCGTGCAGGTCCATGTGAATATTTCGATGGTTAAATACATCCTGCCTAGTAAAAGCAGATTCGTCACCGAATAGAATCCTCCTGGGAAACTCGGGGTTGTTCCGATATTATTGTAGATACCAATGACACATTTCAACTCGTGGTGCGTAATCATTGGGACATAATTCTTGAACCTTCTGAAGGGAATACGGATGTAGTTGTTGTTCTCTCAAAATGGCTCTGGTACTCATTATAGGATTCTCTTCGATATAATGAAGCACCTCCTCTTCAACTACTGGATTGCTAAAGTAAGGTAAATGTCCCAATTATCGACAGTGTCCCACTTATCGACAACTTAGGTTTATTTTCCATAAAACAAGACGAAAAAAATTTCCTTACAAATTTTAATTCAACAATTATCTAGTTTATAGTTTCTTGAATGAATTTGTTCACACCATTAATTCCTCTTAAGCATCCTCAGTGAAAAATCAGCTGTTAATTGGCCGACTGTCGGTCTTCATCGAGTGAGCACTGTTTTCCTTGCTATTCTGATAAGTCCACACTCTTCATTTATGTCTCCCCAGATTCAACGAATGAAGGTGAAATTTAATTTTTTGAAGAATAATTAACTTGAGACGATTAACTGTATTCAGTTCTATTAAAAAAATTTTAATGTGTATCATATTTTATGAGAAATTTGTGTGTCGATAAATGGTACTTCTGAAACATATTGTGTCCCTGATATCGACATCTATGTCGATATTTGAGTCGCTGAGGATGATTTTTTATTAACTTTCAGAAAAGTTAACTCCATTTTCCTGGATACGATTGTTTCGTTATCTTACCCAAAAGATCCACAATTTTCAGTGTACCAATTATCGACACACTGTTTTCCATCGAATTACATGATAAAAGTACAACAAATTTTGATGTCGATTCTACGTTCAACACTATGTCGATAAAAGGTGCAATATTCTGTCGACGGCTGAGACTCATACCATAAGTAAAAATAATCAATTATATGGAGAAATCATTAAACTATTTTTGTTATCTTTTGATAATCAGCTCATAGAATATTCAAAATTGCTCTCAGTACTAATCGACATTCGATTGTGGTCCATTTATTTGATTTAATCATCCATTTTTTCATGACTGTCGATCATACGCACATTTATGAGGGGATAATTGGTCATATTTAGTTTCCAGTTATCTCATGATTACAAAATGTCTATAGAAGACTGCAATGCACACATGAAAAATACTGTGTCCCGTCGGAAGCAACTTCTGACGCAAATAATAATTTTGAATCGAGTAGAATAGAAATCGCTAACTTTTCCCTGAATTCGTCTCTCTTGGATGTAAGGGAAGAGAATTTGGGTGTAGATTTACTACTGGATTGTTATGACCATGATTACTCCGACACTGATATAAATGTTTGTGGGCTACATCAAGATATGAATGGTCAGAATGGGGGGATTACAGATTATCTTTTTGAAGCCCAAGTTCTTGGTGAAGCAAGCATACAAAATGCGAAAAATAGTGAATCAAATGAGAGAGCCCTTGAAAATGACAAAAAAGAAAATTGAGTTAGGACAGAGGAGAAACAAGTAGAATTTCCGAGCCTAAAAAGTTGAATGAACGTGGCTTATAGGAAGTACCTGAAGTGAAAACGTTAATTTCTAAGGATTAACCAAAGATCATCAAATATTTTTTCATATTAAGCAGAGAATTTATATATCTCTTGTTTATTTAATTTTTGTGAACATTCTTAAACTGTTATTTTCACTAAATATATCAATATTTCTTTAAATACAAACATATTATTGATGCCAAAATCTGGATTTCCCAAAGTGTCGATATTTGGTGCAGATGTATGTCGATGATTGGTAATTCATATTTTTCCGGTGTCGATAATGTGTACATCTGCTTTGAGACACCATTAATTTTTTTTATAATATTTACCCCTTTCAATATGTTCGTTTTTTGTACTTTTATCAAAATAGAGGTTTCAGAGAAGTAGAAGCAGAATATTTCATTCTTATAAAATTATTCTTTGAAGTCGAAATATATTAGACACTTTGAGGAACACGCTATTGTGTCGATAATTGGGACATTTACCTTACTGGATTGCGTTCATGTCTAATTCCGCAGTTGATTCTAGAAAGGTACCTGCTTCCCGTAGCCTCTGATCTATTTTCTCAAAAATATTATGAGATGGACGTTGGCGATTCGGAAAACGAACTTCATAAATCCGTTGTGCAACTCTGCCGCTATACAGTTAGCTTCGCCGTAAATTTTTGTCATAGCAGCATACGTAATTTCACCCATGTTTATGAATAATACATAAATTAATTCATTAGACATAAACTCGTAAACATAATAAAGCGTTTCCATTGTGATAATGCGTTTTATTTTTTTAAATTTTGCCGTAATTGTTGTGCAAATGAAGGAATGAATATTGAAAGCATTGGAATACCATTGCAAGTCGCTATCTCTTTCCTTTTTCAAGTTAAAGTGAGATACATAATATTTTTTTTTTATTTTTTCTAGTGGTACGTCCCTTTCAAAATTTCGTCTCAAGTTATCGAGGCAAAGGTCACCCATCCAGCTACTGAACACACCCAAGGCTGCTCGGATCTCCAAAAGTATAGATTCGATCATGTTGAAACTTGTAACTTGCCAGTATAGAGTTAGGTTTCAGCGATAACAAATAAATAGTTTCTGTTGTATAGAATTGTTTTCAATGATTTTCAATGAATTTTTTAAAAATTTTCTTGTGACACGACCCTCACGAAATTTCGCAAGAATTCTCACGTGGGCATTCTATAACTAATAACCATGTTTGAATTGGATCGATTTCGTATTTTTCGAATTATTGAGGAAATGACAACCAAATTTCAGATATAATTACAAAATCGTTCGGCCGATTATGACTATTAACAAGCTCAATTGTCGCATTCAGATGCACAACCTACTCTAAAAATTGCAAAACGATATTCTCCGGCTATCGTGACATGAATAATATTTATTTTTCAATGATTTTTTCAAAATTTTTTACTGACACTATTCTCACACAATTTCACAAACGTCTTTGTATTAGTATCCTACAACTAACTACCAAGTTTCAATTCGGTCAGGTCTATATTGGTTGATGACAAGATTATTACTCGGAAACTGTTGGCTGATTATACCCATTAACGAACTTTTCTGTCGTATTTGTATGCGCCCCCTACCCTGAAAATATGACCTAGAATTCTTCATCAGTGAGTTTGAAACTAATCGTTTGAGACCATTCTCGGCAAAAAATCTTTATTTTGGCGCTCTTGTTCCTCGGAACAGAGTGCTTATCAATTTGCCCAAATGTCTGTAATTTTCGAATTTTTCGATGAAAATGGTCTCAAACGATTTGGCCGACTCACTGATCAAGAATTTGTAGTCAGAATAGATTCAGTCCGGCCAGTCCGGCCGGCTGGTCCAACCGTTAACACGATAACTCTCGAACAGAATGAGCTAGACAGTTGCACTTTTCAGAGTTTGGGATATAAATATCTCGGTTAAGTTTGTTATTGGGCAAAATTGGACAGATCGTTTCGGAGTAACAAAAAAAAATTTTTTTTTACATTACTAATTTCAAATTCAAATTTTTTTAAGAGGCAATTTCGCCATAAGAATCCATTTATATAATTTTCAACTCTAAGAAGCTTACAGTTTTGGAGATATGGTTTTTCATATAGATGACTGTTACGCCATTTCTGAGAGCGTTTTTCAGCGGGAGTTGGTGCTTACTAATAATTCCAAATTAAATACACAAAGGCGGTTTTGAGCAGTTGAGTTATTGATTTTCCTTGCCTTTTATTAGGTCGTCTCCAGTTTCAATTTAGAATATTCATTCGTAAACATTAAATTTTTGTTGAAATTCATAATTTCTGAACTACTTGGGAAACGTATGAATATCGGGTAACTTTGAATCGATCAATGATACTTGGAATTTGAATCTGGTACATCGGGTAACTTTGACTATTGTTCAAACTTGACGAATCATAGCTCCGAAAGTATTGGTTTCTCAGAGTTGGGAACGATATCAATGGATTCTTATGATAGGACTGCATCATAAAATGAATTTAATTAAATAAGAATCCATTCATACCATTCCAAACTCTGAGAAACCAATACTTTCGAAGTTATGATTTGTCAAAGTTTGAACAAGAGCGCCAAAGCTCCTGTCCACAGGGATTCCCCACTTTTTAGTTTTATTTCCATCTTTTCCTTGGTTTCTTTGTTTCCTGTCCTGACTAAGCCAACTAGCAGAAACACGAGTCGAAAGGTACCAGCAGAATGATTTTTATCTGCTTCTTTTTTTCGGAATTACCCACTAATCCTTCCCCTTGAAACATAAGCAATGTAATAAATCAACATATATTAACATTCAATGATACTTTGGTTCATCTGTTATAGTCTTCTCTGAATTGCTTTGTCAATAGATTTCCTAAGGATCTTTTCTTTCTCTCTGATATTCTCCTTTGACTCTCTTTCCCTTCTTTCAAATCGGAATGGAGTGTACCTTGCGGTTTTATTAAACTTGAGTATGATTCTGTGTCACATCTGAATCTCAAGTAGGTACTGAAAACTTTCATGTTCGCAATACCACGAACCTTCTTCGGTTCATCTTCCAATGATTTGATGCTGTTGTTCTTCCAACCCTTTTTGCGCGTATGTTCTGGGAACATCGCGTTATCATTTTGCCCAAATGTCTGTAACATTCGAATTTTTTGGCGAAAATGGTCTCAAACGATTTGGTTCAACTCCCCAATGAAGAATTCAAGGCTAAATTGGATTCTGTCCGGCCGGCCGGCTGTTGCCACGATAACTTGAGAACGGAAAGAGCTAGCGACTTGAAAATTTCAGGGGGCATTATCGGCCCAATGGTTTCCGAGTAATAATTTTGTTTTCAACCAATATAAATCCGATCAAATTGAAACTTGGTGAATAGTTGTAGAATATAAACCTGAGCACGTTTGTGAAATTTTGTGAGAATCGTATTGCTAGAAAATTATTACGAAATCATTAAAAAATATATTTGTTGTCACGATAACCTGAGAACGGAAAGAGATAGCGGCTTGAAGTATTCAGGTTAGGTTGTGCATCTGAATGCGACATTTGAGTTTGCTTATAAGCCTAATCGGCCAAAAGGTTTTGGAGATATAACCATCTGAAATTTGGTTGTTTTTTTTCCTCATCAACTCGAAAAATACATGTTACATTGCGGGAATTAGACCAGGTGTTCCTAGCCATCTTAATACTAGAGCATCACAATGTATATCACAGATTGGTCAAATAAAGTCTTGTTCTATCACTTTTCTCACATGTAGTGTACATTAATGTTTTTCACAGCCTCCATTTCCCAATCTAAGCGGTTCTTAAAGCTGTTAACTGAGGGAGCTGACACTGTAGCATCTTTAAGAGAATTCCACTGCTAAACCACTCTATTACTGAAGTGATTTTTGCGCTGGAGTGTGGCACATTTTTCTTTGCGAAGTTTATGTTTATGGCCTCTCAAGGATTCTCTAGAGGGTCTACAGAAGAAATCCATCTGAACCGAATAGTGCTCACTCAAGATCTTATATGTTTCAATAAGATCTCCCCTTTGACGACGCTCTCTCAATGTTGTCAGGTTGAACCGAATTAGCCTCTCTGGATATGTCAAATGACGGGTCTCTGCTGGAATCCTTGTAAACCTCCTCTGCAATATCTCCAACAACTCAATGTCCTTAATATAATAAGGGCTCCAGATGCTCTGAGCATACTCTACAATAGGTCTAACATAGGTCTTATAAATTTTTGTCGCCATGTCCACTGAGAGATTGCTGAAGGTCCTCCTAACAAGGTAAGTCACTGTACTAGCTCTTTTCACTACCGACGATACATGAGTTTCCCACTTCATGTCTCTGCACACCACAATGCCCAAATCTCTCTGCTCCCACACCGACGATACTGTGACCCCGTTGATTGTATACTTGTTTTTGGGGTTACTCCTGCCCAGATGCAGATCTGCACATTTAGCCACATTTAGTGGCAACTGCCACTGCCGTACCCAGTTTTCTATTCTTTTAATATCCTCACATAAGGTATTGTAGTGGGTGACGGGGTTGTTATAGAATTTAGTGTCATCAGCAAATGCAGCGGCACCGGACTGCATCATCCAGAGCAGACCATTGATATACAGAGTGAACAACAAGGGACCCAACACCGATCCCTGTGGGACACCACTTAACACTTCTTTAGGGCCAGAGAGCGACTGGCCAACTCGAACCTGAAAACTTCTATTCTTTAGAAATTTGGCAAACCACTGCAGCAACTGACTCCTTACACCTGAGTGCTCCAGAACAACAAGTGCTCTCTCGAACGGTACCTTGTCGAACGCTCTCAGAAAGTCCAGGTACACTATATCAACTGAGTTGTCCATGTCCAGTTCTCTGGTCCACGAATTGGTGCACGTTAGCATATTGCTTAGAGGTGATCGCCCTGGCAGAAATCCATGCTGATGCTCGCTAATCAGTTTATGTTCCAGCACATGCCCTGTAAGTTCCCTGGCTATGATTTTTTCCATAATCTTTGCTAATGTACACATTAGACTGATTGGCCGATAGTTGGCCGCATTCAATCTGTCCCCCTTCTTGTAAATCGGTATCACAACTGAAGTAAACCATTCCGCAGGAAAAAGACACCCATCCATCATTTCATTCATTGCCACTGCCAGAACCCCAGAAAGACAGTCCGCACATCTCCGGACAAAAACTGGTGGAATCCCATCCACCCCAGGACTAGCATCCTGCTTCAGGGAACAGATAGCCTCTTTGATTTTTTTCAGCAGTGAAATCTATACGACTGATAACTGAAGATGGTCTGGGCATAAAGTCAAGGCTTGGCAACCCCGATGTATCCTCCAACGTATATGCCGCATGAAAACATGTGGCAAACATTCCGGCCACCTGCACCGGATCGGTAACCAGTGTGTCATCCTCTCCGTTCTTAAGGACAACTCTTTGGATAGATGAATTAAGGTGTCCACTTATGTATGTATAGAATTGCTTGCCTGTTGATTGGCCTAATAAGGATTGTTCATAATTGTTTTTCTCTTTTTCTATCATTCTCTTGAGTAAGTTGCTATGTTGGTGATACTCCTGGTACGAGGCAAGTAGTTTGTTTTGTTTGTATTTGTCCCAAAGCCTTCTTTTCTTCCTTATTTCTCTGATTACATGATTGCTAATCCAGGGCTTTTGAGTATTATGTTTTATCACTCTTTCCGGAACATATTTCTTTATAGCAGAATCCATTATTTCCACTAAACCTCCATAAACGTTAGTATCTGGCAGCGTACTTATCCTCTCAGCCATGTAGTTATTAACCGCATCATAATTTGCAGAGTAAAAGCTTTTGAAGCTAAAATTTTTGAGTAATCATTGAAAAATGAAAAAAAAAATCTATATATCAGAAATTTTGCAAGAGCCTTTAGAAATAACTCTACTGCCAAGCTTTAGGTTTAACACGATCGGTTAAATATTGTTGGAGATTCAAGCAGCCTTGTGTGAGTTCAGTAAGGTAACCATTGCCTCTATAACTTTCGAACGAAAGGAGATAGGGACTTGCAATTTTCAGGGTAGGTTGCGTATCCGAATGGGAGAGTTGAATTCGTTTTTGGGCATAATCGGTCTAACGGTTTCCGGGTTATACAAAACCTGCAATATTATTTCCTCGATAACTCAAAAAATAAAGATTCAATCGAATTGAAGCTTGGTAACTAGTAGTAGATAATCAACATAAAGACGTGTTTAAAATGTTGTAAGAACCGCTATTAACCCCTAGAAAATTTAAAAAAAATGACGAAAAAAAAATTGGTTCAAGCACTGACGTGAAGTCAGAAGCTTTTGCGCTAATGTTCTCTTGTTCATTCTCCTTTATTGGACACTCTTAAGTAGTAATACTACAGGGTTTCCCGACCAAACAATAGAAATCATGACGTCACATTTTGGGTGACCGCTTTGTAGGAAATAATGAAAAAGTTCTCGGAGACGACTGGATTCGAACCCGGAATATTTTACTATGAGACCGGTGTGTTAACCGATCGGCCACAATCACTAACCTTAAGAGGTACCTTTTTGGTCCCACATCAATCGCAGGTATATCCCTTTGCATTGTGCGTCTCAGGGGGGCCTTTTTCAGGTAATTAATATGGGGGGATTGGAATTATTCTATCAGTCATATGAAGTTTGATGCATGAGGATCCTTTTTTCGAATTGGGGAGGCATTTATCGTTTATATGAAATGGAATACCGGGGATTATCGGGATAGAATAATTTCTTTTCAGCAGACCCATTACGAAATAACGAATTTTGTGTATCTTTTTTATTTTCAAGGGTGACAGTTATCATAAAAATATTTTTGGACTAATATGTTGGATAGTAATTGATTGGGTGGGAACAGGTCAGATGAAACTTGTGCACAAAAAAAAACAATTTTAAGGACATATTTTTATTGACATGAAAAATCTACATCATTTAACACTTTATTCTTATAAAAGTACATGTATTCTAAGATTACATAACTTTCAACAGATGGATTAATTCTACAAAAGGAATTTATTAAATCTTCAATCGAATTTTGATTATTCTTCTGAGATAGATCTTTCATGATATCTAGGAACTTGTAATAGTAAAACGATATTTTTAAATTTTTCAACATCTCTAGACGATGGGAAATTATAGCAGTATTTAATTGGATCAATTTATTCAAGTCGGCATCGCTGAAATACATGCAGTTTTCCCATTTGGCAACGCGGGTCATCACACCTTTGGATTTTTCAACTTCAACGCCACAATCTCTTTGATCAGAATCATTTTCAATTGATGCAATAAACGATCCCCATTGCCAGTCGTCAAAAGATATTATACATTCATTAGATATGAGCATGACTGCAGGTTCAAAATTTCTTGCGGGACTTATACCACAATCAATAGAAGCAGACCCACATTCAATTTCCAGGTGAAATTGCTTGTTTAAGAGGTAGTGTTTCTCGTTTTTTACAGCTGTATCATATATTTCTAGTACACACTCCAATTCTGCATCAAAAACATTTCCATCCATCGATGACGTACCAAATTCTGATAAAGCACATTCATCTTCTGATATGATGATATTTTGTGGTGTATCAAGGTACGAATGGGCAATTGAAATGCCTGTTATAGGAATCATTCAATAACATATTCCTATATACTAGTTAGGTTTGAATGCAAAATGACCAATGAAATAACGTAATCAGCTATGATTATATAATTTTCAGAGTATATTTGAGAAATTAATATCGTGAATAAGTTCGACATTATTGGGTAAAATCAAAAACAATTTTAAAGGCATTAAGTATTTTTATTGACATAACGTGAAATGTATATTATCCACATCATTCAATACCTTATTCTTATAGTAGTATCGGAATAATTCAATAACATATTCGCATGGAACATACTTACACATTATCAGATTGATTAATTCTATTAAATGCATTTAATGATGCTTTTTAATGACATGTTCATGAAATTATCGGTTGAAAAATTCAATTCATTGATCAGATTGCAAGTTGCTATAGGTACCATGCTTGAGGATATCGAGAAAAGCCAACCAGTTTTCCTTTTCAATGCTTGAGCACATATGAATTTGCAATCAATTACAACGAGAACTACTTGTGACAAGCTTATCAAGCTATCCTAAATGCATTGGAGGTTGTATACTTTTGATTTGGCAGCAAGCTAACATATCAACAAATGTATTGGGTGGTTGTAGGAATAAATACCATTTTCGATGTATTATGGATACTTTAACAGAGCATATGAGGCATATTTTCTGTCATTTCAACGTAAGCACAATTGTTTTCGAAAAAAAAAAAAAAAAACTTTGGGTACTAGACATTTTGAACATAGATTTGAAGTCAAAAATATTGAATATTTGCTTGGCACTGAGACAAAATATGCTAAATGTGAAATTTTGTATTCTTACTATCTGGAAAGATTACATGAAAGATTGTTCATTTGTACTGATTGTATTGTCATCGCTTCACTAAATATTCACAATATTTGGATGAAAATGAATCCTATTTACGCAAAAAAGCACAAACGCATTAGAGTCTCGTTATGATAAAATAAAAATCTTCGATTCACAAGGACTATAATTTTTGATTTTGTTTACATTGAGACGGATTGTTTTATTGTATTTTCCAAAAATAAATCTTATTTCTTCAGATACTGTATTGTAGCCAATTATTTAGGCATATTTATTCTGCAATAACCAGGAGAAAGGTTCATTATGAGAAATGAGTTCGACCCACCCCAAAGAGAATTACATGAAAGCCAGGTAGCTTCTTCGAATTTAACGAGTCTGTTGTCGAACAAGGGTACAAAGGCATATTTATTTGACCTAGTGAATGATGGGGTGTTAACTTAACCGTATTCAGATAAGAGGCCACATTGTGGTGTGGGATCTATTGTATTCGATATAAGGTGGAAACAATTTTGTATTTATTGCATGTTGAGTGGTCATATATCTCTTTCAATATTCAGGAATCGTGTAAAAAAAAAAAAAAAGGGGGCGCGTAGTGTGTACATTTTTGATAGTAATACGAAATGTAACTCTTCTTTATTTTTTCATTGCAAAATTGCTTAACAAATATATCATGAATGTGTAAGTCATCAAGAGCTTGGCGTCATTTTAAACATTTGATTCCCATGGTGTGATAGATGCTCAATTGTTACTTCAAACGATAAAGAGAAGGAACTTCAATCGAGCCCTTTTTCAGGTATCTTTTGCTTACGATGGATACATTCATGAATCTCAGAACGCACTCCATATCAGCTTTACAAAAATGTTCAGCATGGAGGATTAAGCTATAAAGACGCTCACAATTTTCGAGATATTAAGAAAAAATCTTATTGTGATGAGGAACTTGTTGAGATTTAAATATATGAAAAACAGGCCTGGTCAGTGGATATCAAATGAGGAAGCCAATAATCCCCAGATGCCTAATTATGACGTCTCAAAGCCCGAGTCATATCTGCTTTATCTTGATGTTAATAATTTGTATGGCTGGGCAATGAGTCAATATTTACCATTTGGGGGTTTTGAATGGGTAGACATATCTGTAGATGTGAGCATCATGCCTGACGATTCTCCTGAATGATATATTCTTCAAGTAGACCTGGAATATCCTCACCACCTACATGATCTGCATAAAGACCTCCCGCTGTGTCCGGAGCACAGCATCCCCCCGGGCTCAAAGTTTTCCAAATTACTCTGCACACTCTCTGATAAGAAAGACTATATAATTCATTATAGGAATTTGAAAACTGTTTTAGAATTAGGTTTGAAAGTAACACAGATTAAAAAAGTTTTGAAATTTAAGCAGTCTCCCTGGCTAAAACCCTATATTGACCTTAACACGGAATTGCGAGCAAAAGCAACAACAACATTCGGAAAAAATCAATTTAAATTTGCAAATAATTCAATTTTTGGTAAAACGATGGAAAATATTAGATTGCACAGAGTTGTACGCCTGGTATCCAAATATGAAACCAGGTACGGGGCAAAGCATTGGATTAGTTCGCCAAGATTCCATAGTCGCACAATTTTCGGTGAAGATTTGATGGCAATCGACTTAATAAGAATGAGCTCTTATTTAACAAACCACTTTACATAGGTCAGGCATAGTATGCATTACCACTACTTTTTAGCAATCGACAAATGAGAGTATTGTTGAAACATATCTGGGGCGGTTTTAAGATCGAAACACCCAATAATTGTTAATATTTCCCCTTTTTTACCCAGATGAAGGAACCTCCTATATTTCCTTCTATCTGGGCTTTGATATACATTTTGAGACTGAAACAACTCACTACTACAAATACCATTGTAACTATTACATCTCTTAGTGCAAGAGACATAACTATTCTTGATCTGTCGCGAAACAATAACATTGTCTTGTCTTCGTTGGCAACTTAGTAGTCACTTCTGCCCTTTTCCTATAGAAGGGAGATTTTATATTGTATCAATAGTGCATTGTACAATAATTCGTGCTTGTTATCGAAGTAACGGTAACAACAAAATACAGTTAATTGTTTATTAAAAGTGCGTTCGAATATTTCACCACTTCCTATCCTCGTAATTGTTACTTTATTACAAGTAACAACTTACGCAGTAATCAATGAGATTACTACTGGGTGCTTAATGTTAAGTATACCCCCTTCAAGCATCACCCTGATAAAACAATCAGGGTGTATAATTCTGGTCCTTCGAAAATAATTATATCCTGATAAAAGCATCAGGACTCACATATTGTCCTTCGAAACCATAACAGTCCTGATAAACTAATCAGGATACAACAAGAGTATTTTTAGCAATTCTTGAAAATTGTATGTACAGGATGTTTTACAAGATGTGGAATACAGAAAATAATTTTCTCAGTCTAGACCAGCGCTATCAACAAGTCATTATGAGTAAATATTAGGCATAGGCCTATACTCATTCCCTGAAATTGTCATCAAGATCCATGCAGGCTTTCAAGGATTATGCCGAATGAAAATTTTTGATGAAATACATCCTGTATCTCTTAAACGAATATAGTTAGGACACATTGCGAACACTGATTTAGACTCACCAAAATGTCCTGCACCTGTACTGAAAGCCTGCACAATCATTCGTGAAACACCCTGTATATATCGAATACCACACCTATAATGGACGATTACGTTGGAGGACTGATAGTTAATTTAACGACAAATTTGATAATGTCCATCCGTGGGACCGTTTGTACGCACTGTAACTTTAGAAATTACTTAGTTACTAACTGCATAGCTGGGCATGATGCACCCAGTAGGTCTCAAAATAAAATCCTTCAAATTTTAATTATATAATAGAATATTTTACGAAAAACGAATTGAACCAAGTTTGAAGCCGCTTTAACTTTATGCCGAATTTCCTCCATATCAACCGAAGAAGCATAGATAAGCTTATTTTAACAAATTTTTTTTAAAGGGTTCTGTTAAAGTGCGTTACGCTGCCATAGCTGCCAAACCAGACTTTTTAGAAATTTCCTTTGAAAGCATTTAAAAAATCACTCATTTGTTGAATAATTTTATTTGGGAACACCCTGTATATTAGAAAATAATTTCCTGAGATACAGAATTGAAACTACAAAGGGCGTGCTTTCAAACGAAATTTCTAAAAGGTCGGGTTTGGCAGCTATGGAAGCGTAACGCACTATTGCAGGACCCTGTATACCTCGAGAACAACTCTCCATGTGCATCTTGGAATTTGTATACAAGGTGTTAAAAACAACTGTAAAAGAGCTCAAATACGTCTAGTTTGTTATATAAAACTTTTTCGAATTCACACCCTAGCTGAGTTATAAACCCTTGAAAGGATGAATTGATTTTTCAGTTTTCAATTTTAATGTACCGACCCAAAATATTCAGACACATTCATTTTAAAAAGTATTAATATACGATACGTGGTATTAGTACCACTAATTTTTAAACCCGCTACTATATTTACTTGGGGTTGAAACAAACAAGCCCTTCTATAAATTATTCCATAACTTCTCAGACATTCGTGAAATTAGAAAAGTGAATATATTTTCCGAAAGAAAATGCAATTATGGAAATGTTTTGTCTCTCGTATTTAATTCGTAACTTCAGTAGTTTCGGAGGCAATTATTGAAATGTAAGATCAATTTTTCTACGGTTGATACCAGGACCCCGAGATATCCGTAACTTTTAACAACTTACCCCCTTAACGGGGGGTGCAAGTCGGAATATTAAACTCATGAAACTGGGGAAGTTTCCGAAGATCCAGAAACATTTAATCTGGTAGGTAAAGTAAAATTAGCGAACAAACAAGATAAAAATTATTAAAACTTTGTGTGGGTCTGTGTAGGAAACTAGGATAGAATCCTAGAAAGCTGAGATTTGGTACCTAGGCTAGAACAAGCATACAAACAACAACAACAAATGAGAAATTTATAATTTTCTCCCTCTATTCCCTTATTAAGGGGAGTGCAGTTTTGTATATAATTTTTATTAAATTCAATTACATTTGATGTAAATCCGGATGCAAAGATTCACAAGAAGCTTTTACAGTTAAAAAGTTATCAGATCACATAAATATGGAAGCCTCTAGCTATACAAGCAGTTTTTCTAGAAGGTCGAAAAGTATGGCTAGGCTAATTCATAGAACTATTACATGACACAACTTTCTAACAGTGAAAGCTTCTTGTGAGACTTGGCAACCATCAGTTTTACATAAAATATTTTTGGTGCTAAAAGTATATCTGTAAGATAGTAAGTTTTTGAAAATATAATTTTTTGATGTACAATCATTTTCATTGAAATTCAATTGATACTTAAGGACTCAAAATAAGATAGCAGTTCACAAATGACTTATTAATTTTTTCACAGGAAGGATAATGAAAAAATATACTAATAGATGTATAAACATATTTCAACTGTATCCGCTTTGTATCCGCTTTGTGTGAGCTTTGTATCCGCTTTGAATCCGCTTTGTGTGAGCTTTGTATCCGCTTTGAATCCGCTTTGAATCCGCTTTGTATCAGCTTTGTATGAGCTTTGTATGAGCTTTGTATGAGCTTTGTATGAGCTTTGTATGAGCTTTGTATGCGCTTTGTATGAGCTTTGTATCCGCTTTGTATGCGCTTTGTATGAGCTTTGAATCCGCTTTGTATCAGTTTTGTATGAGCTTTGTATGAGCTTTGTATCCGCTTTGTATGAGCTTTGTATGCACTTTGTATGAGCTTTGTATCCGCTTTGTATGCGATTTGTATGAGCTTTGTATCCGCTTTGTATGAGCTTTGTATCCTCTCATCCGTTGTAAGTTTACTTTTGTAAGGCAAATTCTCCGTTTGGGCGGCAGACGAGCGTTACATGCAATGCTCGTAGACCCTCCACACGGACATTTCGCCTTACATTACGCGTTACATTACACTCGTCTGGACCCAGCATTAGAATGAGTTATCGGACAAGCTTGAGCCCAATTCAGAATCACGTTCCTCTTCATCTTAAAACATAATAATGTCACACCTGGAAATAAACTTGCCATCCCTAATATATTTTTGTGTGTAGTGCTAAGAATGCCTGCTTGATCTGAGATGTTGGTTTGACATGCGTTGTCAAATTTTGGATATTCGAAGTTCGAAATTGCTTCAATTAATTCAGTTGCTTTATTTATAGAAATTAAGAAAGAATTTACAAAATATTTGATGTGAGAGACTGGTTGAATCAGGATAACTCACAATATTCTGTTATTGGAATTGGTCATGGTCGCCAATTTTCATTACAGAAATTAAGGTGTAGGTTTTCCAGACAATATTTTGACTCTTTTGAAAATAACTTCAATATTGTAAATCCACTTCCAAAATTATTTTGAATGTTTATTGATATAATTAATATTGATTCATGTCTCAAGTTGTACTGCCTTTATTTTCTAGTCATTTCCTGTGCCATAGTTGTTATATATTGTGATATATTTTAATTCGGAAAGATTTATGTTGAGATATTTATTTTCATATTGTTAAAAATTC
The DNA here is from genome assembly GCA_937662695.2 of Halyzia sedecimguttata. NCBI lineage: Eukaryota > Metazoa > Arthropoda > Insecta > Coleoptera > Coccinellidae > Halyzia > Halyzia sedecimguttata. Next base: position 60,110,269 of record OW569413.2, read on the forward strand.
AAAGAAAAATATTGAACCAAGTGAATGTACCAGAAAGTTTGCTTAGTAGGTATATAGTTATTTTTGTCATGACTACAATTAACAGTGCTGTGCCTAAGCTTCCTGAAGGATACAGCAACTATTTTGGCGCGCCAAAACAGTTGCTGTATCCTTCAGGAAGCTTAGGCACAGCACTGTTAATTGTAGTCATGACAAAAATAACTATATACCTACTAAGCAAACTTTCTGGTACATTCACTTGGTTCAATATTTTTCTTTGAATTTTTAACAATATGAAAATAAATATCTCAACATAAATCTTTCCGAATTAAAATATATCACAATATATAACAACTATGGCACAGGAAATGACTAGAAAATAAAGGCAGTACAACTTGAGACATGAATCAATATTAATTATATCAATAAACATTCAAAATAATTTTGGAAGTGGATTTACAATATTGAAGTTATTTTCAAAAGAGTCAAAATATTGTCTGGAAAACCTACACCTTAATTTCTGTAATGAAAATTGGCGACCATGACCAATTCCAATAACAGAATATTGTGAGTTATCCTGATTCAACCAGTCTCTCACATCAAATATTTTGTAAATTCTTTCTTAATTTCTATAAATAAAGCAACTGAATTAATTGAAGCAATTTCGAACTTCGAATATCCAAAATTTGACAACGCATGTCAAACCAACATCTCAGATCAAGCAGGCATTCTTAGCACTACACACAAAAATATATTAGGGATGGCAAGTTTATTTCCAGGTGTGACATTATTATGTTTTAAGATGAAGAGGAACGTGATTCTGAATTGGGCTCAAGCTTGTCCGATAACTCATTCTAATGCTGGGTCCAGACGAGTGTAATGTAACGCGTAATGTAAGGCGAAATGTCCGTGTGGAGGGTCTACGAGCATTGCATGTAACGCTCGTCTGCCGCCCAAACGGAGAATTTGCCTTACAAAAGTAAACTTACAACGGATGAGAGGATACAAAGCTCATACAAAGCGGATACAAAGCTCATACAAATCGCATACAAAGCGGATACAAAGCTCATACAAAGTGCATACAAAGCTCATACAAAGCGGATACAAAGCTCATACAAAGCTCATACAAAACTGATACAAAGCGGATTCAAAGCTCATACAAAGCGCATACAAAGCGGATACAAAGCTCATACAAAGCGCATACAAAGCCCATACAAAGCTCATACAAAGCTCATACAAAGCTCATACAAAGCTCATACAAAGCTGATACAAAGCGGATTCAAAGCGGATTCAAAGCGGATACAAAGCTCACACAAAGCGGATTCAAAGCGGATACAAAGCTCACACAAAGCGGATACAAAGCGGATACAGTTGAAATATGTTTATACATCTATTAGTATATTTTTTCATTATCCTTCCTGTGAAAAAATTAATAAGTCATTTGTGAACTGCTATCTTATTTTGAGTCCTTAAGTATCAATTGAATTTCAATGAAAATGATTGTACATCAAAAAATTATATTTTCAAAAACTTACTATCTTACAGATATACTTTTAGCACCAAAAATATTTTATGTAAAACTGATGGTTGCCAAGTCTCACAAGAAGCTTTCACTGTTAGAAAGTTGTGTCATGTAATAGTTCTATGAATTAGCCTAGCCATACTTTTCGACCTTCTAGAAAAACTGCTTGTATAGCTAGAGGCTTCCATATTTATGTGATCTGATAACTTTTTAACTGTAAAAGCTTCTTGTGAATCTTTGCATCCGGATTTACATCAAATGTAATTGAATTTAATAAAAATTATATACAAAACTGCACTCCCCTTAATAAGGGAATAGAGGGAGAAAATTATAAATTTCTCATTTGTTGTTGTTGTTTGTATGCTTGTTCTAGCCTAGGTACCAAATCTCAGCTTTCTAGGATTCTATCCTAGTTTCCTACACAGACCCACACAAAGTTTTAATAATTTTTATCTTGTTTGTTCGCTAATTTTACTTTACCTACCAGATTAAATGTTTCTGGATCTTCGGAAACTTCCCCAGTTTCATGAGTTTAATATTCCGACTTGCACCCCCCGTTAAGGGGGTAAGTTGTTAAAAGTTACGGATATCTCGGGGTCCTGGTATCAACCGTAGAAAAATTGATCTTACATTTCAATAATTGCCTCCGAAACTACTGAAGTTACGAATTAAATACGAGAGACAAAACATTTCCATAATTGCATTTTCTTTCGGAAAATATATTCACTTTTCTAATTTCACGAATGTCTGAGAAGTTATGGAATAATTTATAGAAGGGCTTGTTTGTTTCAACCCCAAGTAAATATAGTAGCGGGTTTAAAAATTAGTGGTACTAATACCACGTATCGTATATTAATACTTTTTAAAATGAATGTGTCTGAATATTTTGGGTCGGTACATTAAAATTGAAAACTGAAAAATCAATTCATCCTTTCAAGGGTTTATAACTCAGCTAGGGTGTGAATTCGAAAAAGTTTTATATAACAAACTAGACGTATTTGAGCTCTTTTACAGTTGTTTTTAACACCTTGTATACAAATTCCAAGATGCACATGGAGAGTTGTTCTCGAGGTATACAGGGTCCTGCAATAGTGCGTTACGCTTCCATAGCTGCCAAACCCGACCTTTTAGAAATTTCGTTTGAAAGCACGCCCTTTGTAGTTTCAATTCTGTATCTCAGGAAATTATTTTCTAATATACAGGGTGTTCCCAAATAAAATTATTCAACAAATGAGTGATTTTTTAAATGCTTTCAAAGGAAATTTCTAAAAAGTCTGGTTTGGCAGCTATGGCAGCGTAACGCACTTTAACAGAACCCTTTAAAAAAAATTTGTTAAAATAAGCTTATCTATGCTTCTTCGGTTGATATGGAGGAAATTCGGCATAAAGTTAAAGCGGCTTCAAACTTGGTTCAATTCGTTTTTCGTAAAATATTCTATTATATAATTAAAATTTGAAGGATTTTATTTTGAGACCTACTGGGTGCATCATGCCCAGCTATGCAGTTAGTAACTAAGTAATTTCTAAAGTTACAGTGCGTACAAACGGTCCCACGGATGGACATTATCAAATTTGTCGTTAAATCAACTATCAGTCCTCCAACGTAATCGTCCATTATAGGTGTGGTATTCGATATATACAGGGTGTTTCACGAATGATTGTGCAGGCTTTCAGTACAGGTGCAGGACATTTTGGTGAGTCTAAATCAGTGTTCGCAATGTGTCCTAACTATATTCGTTTAAGAGATACAGGATGTATTTCATCAAAAATTTTCATTCGGCATAATCCTTGAAAGCCTGCATGGATCTTGATGACAATTTCAGGGAATGAGTATAGGCCTATGCCTAATATTTACTCATAATGACTTGTTGATAGCGCTGGTCTAGACTGAGAAAATTATTTTCTGTATTCCACATCTTGTAAAACATCCTGTACATACAATTTTCAAGAATTGCTAAAAATACTCTTGTTGTATCCTGATTAGTTTATCAGGACTGTTATGGTTTCGAAGGACAATATGTGAGTCCTGATGCTTTTATCAGGATATAATTATTTTCGAAGGACCAGAATTATACACCCTGATTGTTTTATCAGGGTGATGCTTGAAGGGGGTATACTTAACATTAAGCACCCAGTAGTAATCTCATTGATTACTGCGTAAGTTGTTACTTGTAATAAAGTAACAATTACGAGGATAGGAAGTGGTGAAATATTCGAACGCACTTTTAATAAACAATTAACTGTATTTTGTTGTTACCGTTACTTCGATAACAAGCACGAATTATTGTACAATGCACTATTGATACAATATAAAATCTCCCTTCTATAGGAAAAGGGCAGAAGTGACTACTAAGTTGCCAACGAAGACAAGACAATGTTATTGTTTCGCGACAGATCAAGAATAGTTATGTCTCTTGCACTAAGAGATGTAATAGTTACAATGGTATTTGTAGTAGTGAGTTGTTTCAGTCTCAAAATGTATATCAAAGCCCAGATAGAAGGAAATATAGGAGGTTCCTTCATCTGGGTAAAAAAGGGGAAATATTAACAATTATTGGGTGTTTCGATCTTAAAACCGCCCCAGATATGTTTCAACAATACTCTCATTTGTCGATTGCTAAAAAGTAGTGGTAATGCATACTATGCCTGACCTATGTAAAGTGGTTTGTTAAATAAGAGCTCATTCTTATTAAGTCGATTGCCATCAAATCTTCACCGAAAATTGTGCGACTATGGAATCTTGGCGAACTAATCCAATGCTTTGCCCCGTACCTGGTTTCATATTTGGATACCAGGCGTACAACTCTGTGCAATCTAATATTTTCCATCGTTTTACCAAAAATTGAATTATTTGCAAATTTAAATTGATTTTTTCCGAATGTTGTTGTTGCTTTTGCTCGCAATTCCGTGTTAAGGTCAATATAGGGTTTTAGCCAGGGAGACTGCTTAAATTTCAAAACTTTTTTAATCTGTGTTACTTTCAAACCTAATTCTAAAACAGTTTTCAAATTCCTATAATGAATTATATAGTCTTTCTTATCAGAGAGTGTGCAGAGTAATTTGGAAAACTTTGAGCCCGGGGGGATGCTGTGCTCCGGACACAGCGGGAGGTCTTTATGCAGATCATGTAGGTGGTGAGGATATTCCAGGTCTACTTGAAGAATATATCATTCAGGAGAATCGTCAGGCATGATGCTCACATCTACAGATATGTCTACCCATTCAAAACCCCCAAATGGTAAATATTGACTCATTGCCCAGCCATACAAATTATTAACATCAAGATAAAGCAGATATGACTCGGGCTTTGAGACGTCATAATTAGGCATCTGGGGATTATTGGCTTCCTCATTTGATATCCACTGACCAGGCCTGTTTTTCATATATTTAAATCTCAACAAGTTCCTCATCACAATAAGATTTTTTCTTAATATCTCGAAAATTGTGAGCGTCTTTATAGCTTAATCCTCCATGCTGAACATTTTTGTAAAGCTGATATGGAGTGCGTTCTGAGATTCATGAATGTATCCATCGTAAGCAAAAGATACCTGAAAAAGGGCTCGATTGAAGTTCCTTCTCTTTATCGTTTGAAGTAACAATTGAGCATCTATCACACCATGGGAATCAAATGTTTAAAATGACGCCAAGCTCTTGATGACTTACACATTCATGATATATTTGTTAAGCAATTTTGCAATGAAAAAATAAAGTAGAGTTACATTTCGTATTACTATCAAAAATGTACACACTACGCGCCCCCTTTTTTTTTTTTTTACACGATTCCTGAATATTGAAAGAGATATATGACCACTCAACATGCAATAAATACAAAATTGTTTCCACCTTATATCGAATACAATAGATCCCACACCACAATGTGGCCTCTTATCTGAATACGGTTAAGTTAACACCCCATCATTCACTAGGTCAAATAAATATGCCTTTGTACCCTTGTTCGACAACAGACTCGTTAAATTCGAAGAAGCTACCTGGCTTTCATGTAATTCTCTTTGGGGTGGGTCGAACTCATTTCTCATAATGAACCTTTCTCCTGGTTATTGCAGAATAAATATGCCTAAATAATTGGCTACAATACAGTATCTGAAGAAATAAGATTTATTTTTGGAAAATACAATAAAACAATCCGTCTCAATGTAAACAAAATCAAAAATTATAGTCCTTGTGAATCGAAGATTTTTATTTTATCATAACGAGACTCTAATGCGTTTGTGCTTTTTTGCGTAAATAGGATTCATTTTCATCCAAATATTGTGAATATTTAGTGAAGCGATGACAATACAATCAGTACAAATGAACAATCTTTCATGTAATCTTTCCAGATAGTAAGAATACAAAATTTCACATTTAGCATATTTTGTCTCAGTGCCAAGCAAATATTCAATATTTTTGACTTCAAATCTATGTTCAAAATGTCTAGTACCCAAAGTTTTTTTTTTTTTTTTTCGAAAACAATTGTGCTTACGTTGAAATGACAGAAAATATGCCTCATATGCTCTGTTAAAGTATCCATAATACATCGAAAATGGTATTTATTCCTACAACCACCCAATACATTTGTTGATATGTTAGCTTGCTGCCAAATCAAAAGTATACAACCTCCAATGCATTTAGGATAGCTTGATAAGCTTGTCACAAGTAGTTCTCGTTGTAATTGATTGCAAATTCATATGTGCTCAAGCATTGAAAAGGAAAACTGGTTGGCTTTTCTCGATATCCTCAAGCATGGTACCTATAGCAACTTGCAATCTGATCAATGAATTGAATTTTTCAACCGATAATTTCATGAACATGTCATTAAAAAGCATCATTAAATGCATTTAATAGAATTAATCAATCTGATAATGTGTAAGTATGTTCCATGCGAATATGTTATTGAATTATTCCGATACTACTATAAGAATAAGGTATTGAATGATGTGGATAATATACATTTCACGTTATGTCAATAAAAATACTTAATGCCTTTAAAATTGTTTTTGATTTTACCCAATAATGTCGAACTTATTCACGATATTAATTTCTCAAATATACTCTGAAAATTATATAATCATAGCTGATTACGTTATTTCATTGGTCATTTTGCATTCAAACCTAACTAGTATATAGGAATATGTTATTGAATGATTCCTATAACAGGCATTTCAATTGCCCATTCGTACCTTGATACACCACAAAATATCATCATATCAGAAGATGAATGTGCTTTATCAGAATTTGGTACGTCATCGATGGATGGAAATGTTTTTGATGCAGAATTGGAGTGTGTACTAGAAATATATGATACAGCTGTAAAAAACGAGAAACACTACCTCTTAAACAAGCAATTTCACCTGGAAATTGAATGTGGGTCTGCTTCTATTGATTGTGGTATAAGTCCCGCAAGAAATTTTGAACCTGCAGTCATGCTCATATCTAATGAATGTATAATATCTTTTGACGACTGGCAATGGGGATCGTTTATTGCATCAATTGAAAATGATTCTGATCAAAGAGATTGTGGCGTTGAAGTTGAAAAATCCAAAGGTGTGATGACCCGCGTTGCCAAATGGGAAAACTGCATGTATTTCAGCGATGCCGACTTGAATAAATTGATCCAATTAAATACTGCTATAATTTCCCATCGTCTAGAGATGTTGAAAAATTTAAAAATATCGTTTTACTATTACAAGTTCCTAGATATCATGAAAGATCTATCTCAGAAGAATAATCAAAATTCGATTGAAGATTTAATAAATTCCTTTTGTAGAATTAATCCATCTGTTGAAAGTTATGTAATCTTAGAATACATGTACTTTTATAAGAATAAAGTGTTAAATGATGTAGATTTTTCATGTCAATAAAAATATGTCCTTAAAATTGTTTTTTTTTTGTGCACAAGTTTCATCTGACCTGTTCCCACCCAATCAATTACTATCCAACATATTAGTCCAAAAATATTTTTATGATAACTGTCACCCTTGAAAATAAAAAAGATACACAAAATTCGTTATTTCGTAATGGGTCTGCTGAAAAGAAATTATTCTATCCCGATAATCCCCGGTATTCCATTTCATATAAACGATAAATGCCTCCCCAATTCGAAAAAAGGATCCTCATGCATCAAACTTCATATGACTGATAGAATAATTCCAATCCCCCCATATTAATTACCTGAAAAAGGCCCCCCTGAGACGCACAATGCAAAGGGATATACCTGCGATTGATGTGGGACCAAAAAGGTACCTCTTAAGGTTAGTGATTGTGGCCGATCGGTTAACACACCGGTCTCATAGTAAAATATTCCGGGTTCGAATCCAGTCGTCTCCGAGAACTTTTTCATTATTTCCTACAAAGCGGTCACCCAAAATGTGACGTCATGATTTCTATTGTTTGGTCGGGAAACCCTGTAGTATTACTACTCTCTTAATCGAATTTACCATGGTGGATTCTATTGTTCTATTATTATACTGATCCTCCTAGGTCGTCTTTCCCAAGGAGACCCCTAATAAGCTCTCGAAGAGCTTGAGCGACTAAGGAGAACCAGTTGTGTTCTGTGTAGGCTTTGTTACTGTGTCCTTATGCCACCTTAGGCACAGCACTGTTAATTTTCGACCCAACAGTGAATGGTTGCGATTACCGTGACTAGAAAATTTCATTCCTAGCCTCGGAATTGAACTTGTGGCTTCCGATCCCAAGTCAAATACTCTCCCACTGAGCCAACCGCACTACATGTAATGTAAACTTTTTTCTTTCAAAGTTGTTGAATAAAATATCATAGTTCACCTAGATTGAACTAGTTTCAACCGACGAGAGAAATTTTGTGAAGTAATGCAGGAGAGATGCTATAAGGATAATACCTTTTCATCGAGAATTCTATTTACGGATGAAGCTACGTTTTACTTGAATCGGTATGTCCATCGACATTTTGGTCCAAAGTAAATCCTCATTGGGTGTAGACAGTTCACACCCAACAAATTAAATGTGTGGTTGGGCACAATTGGTCTTCATATTATTGGTCCTTTTTTTATAGAAGGAAATTTGATCAGTGACTCTTATCTAGAGTTATTGAGGAATCAAATATTACCTGCAGTTATTGATGTCTTTCCCGGTGTGAATGGTCGACAAGTAGCTGACAATATTTGGTTCCAACAAGATGGTACACGTCCGCATTATGGAATTGAAGTGAGGAAGTATCTTGATTGCACATTTCCTGAGAAATGGATTGGTAGGAGAGGATCAGTTGAATGGCCACCCCGATCTCCAGATTTGAACCATCTCGACTATTTTCTTTGGGGCCATTTGAAGAGTACTGTTCACCAAAATCAGGTAGATAATTTGGAAGACCTGCGACTTAAAATTCAGCGAGAAGTCGGAAGAATACCTGTTGCTGCGTTGAATAGTTCATCGAGGAGTTTCGAAGAACGGCTTGCACCTTGTCCAGCAGTCAACGGTGCTTAATTTGAACATTATATAGCTTAAAATTATTTTCCATCCTTGAAAAGGAAAAGCATCGATTTCAAAAAGCGAGTTACCATAACCAATTGATTATTTTCTAATGTTTTAATAAAAAAATGGCACAACCAATTTTCCTTTCATTTACACCGTTGATTAGGTAATCAAATTACCTTTCATTTGATATATCACAATCCATATATTCCAATTTGAAAAAATAAAGTAGAGGGGTGCGGGGCTTATAGGGTGAGAATTATCAAATTCAAAAATGCATACGATAAAATGCTTTTGAAATTAAAAATCTACCAGTGCGAGGATTTTCCTTAATAATTCTTCGTACAAGAATTATTGACGAGTTACGTTACTTTTTTGGCACGCTGTATGTGCATTATTAGAGCATCCGAGTTTCAAATAAACTTTTTTCCATTAGAAATGTCTTTTTTATAGATTCTGATCCGATTAGCTTACTTGTTGGTTATATCAGCCACAGTCGTTGTCCTTTCCATCTGACAATCAAACAGCACAATGTTGTAAGACAATTCGTAATCGTCTTAATGTGCATGGGTATTTGTGTTAACATCAACAAATGTATTTTAAATAGATGTTTATTGAACTCTCTCGGGATTCCTATTTGCATGCACGCATATTGGTGACTGGTGAGAAACAAACATAAATTCATCACTATTAATTATATGGAAGCGGCCCTGAGATGCATAGGTGATAACAATTAAGTTGAAATCAAGTTACGATTTGAGCTTAGATGGAGGAGGAATAAATCGTTGTTAAACTAATATGGAATTTCGCTTGATACGCCAACCATTCAGGCACAATAATTATTATCCGCTGGAGTTGGTTGGCACACAGATAGTATCAGCGCAATATGCCAACATCGAACAAAGAATGCTTTCCAGTCTCTCAGAACCGGGATATAATTCAATTACTTGCGCTGTTTCTATCACGAATTCATTCTAAACATTTAAATTTAGATATTTAATAACGAGATAAAATGTCAGAATTTATCTATATGTTCCATTGTCTGACAATTTCATGGGGGTAACCTTGTATTTTGTGGTATAGGGTGGATTTGAGTTCATTCTATTCCAATAAGAGATTATTCATAATTTCAACAAAATAATTGCAGTTTCTGTTTCGCAATATGAAGAATTTGAAATCAAATAGAAAGAAACGTTGCAAATACCAGCAATATTATTGCCTATTCATACTATACCACTCTTGTTTTCATTTGAATGTTCTGTTTTATTTCGAACATTTTAATATTTTATGAACATAAATGACGTAGTCGTAGTATCTTCATTTCCTTAAATAATAAAGACCTTTTACATCTGTGAATTTCGAATTCTTTAGTTTTATAGGAATTTGTTTATCTGCACTCCATTTCTTATCAGTCAATGACGCATATGAGGACTACGACTTTGCTAGTTTACATATTTCTCCAATTGAATACAATTTTATATAAAAATTCGCAGTAAATATCCTCATTTCAAACAGTTTTCTAAAAGTGCTTAGTGCTCAATGCTCGAAAACTCGAATTACGTTTACAAAGTGCTTATATAGTAATCGAAAACCTTTTGTGAAAACGCGGTGCTTTGTGCACAAGGCTTGGGATCATTTTTATTGAGTGCTTAGTGCTAAGGGCTCCAGTGCTCGGCACAGCTCTGCCTCTAGAAAACTTGCATGATGAAGTTTATCCAAATTCATATATGTAATAGGTACCATAATTGTGTAAATATATCATGGAATTATTCGCAGTTCGTGTTCAACCTGTATGCCCTCTCCTCTATAAATGTTACACTCTTTATGACTGTTAATATGATAATAGTGACATCTAATCATTGGTTGGATGCATAATGCTTTGTCATTAATTCGACTTTCAGTTTTATGCGACAATGATGATTCAACGGATAAACCACGGCGACTACGCAGAAAGTCGTGAATTCCAAATATCCTCAGGTCAGATGTTGTCCAATTAAAACTATGAAAAGGAAATAGTTGTGCATAAATGAGCACACCGGGAATAAATCAAAGCGCAATGTGCAATAAACCGCCCAATGACGGACGGTTACGGGACGAAGGGATTAACATAATCCAAGAGATAAAACACTGTGAAGTATCGGAGGTTATTACGAAAGACACCTGACGATTTTTATAATCCCACAGAGGAGAGCGAATAATGGTACCGTCCGCCGTATTCACAAAGCATTCAATCTCCGTTAAGTCCTAACTGAGATCCTCAGTTAAGGATAAAATATGAATTGCAACCTCAGTTAACGTATTTAACAGTGGTGAAACAGTCCTCTTTTACGTTGATTTTCACGTTAACTGACGTTGCGATTCATATTTATTCTTAACTGAGGATCTCAGTTAGGACTTAACGGAGATTGAATGCTTTGTGAATACGGCGGACGGTACCATTATTCGCTCTCCTCTGTGGGATTATAAAAATCGTCAGGTGTCTTTCGTAATAACCTCCGATACTTCACAGTGTTTTATCTCTTGGATTATGTTAATCCCTTCGTCCCGTAACCGTCCGTCATTGGGCGGTTTATTGCACATTGCGCTTTGATTTATTCCCGGTGTGCTCATTTATGCACAACTATTTCCTTTTCATAGTTTTAATTGGACAACATCTGACCTGAGGATATTTGGAATTCACGACTTTCTGCGTAGTCGCCGTGGTTTATCCGTTGAATCATCATTGTCGCATAAAACTGAAAGTCGAATTAATGACAAAGCATTATGCATCCAACCAATGATTAGATGTCACTATTATCATATTAACAGTCATAAAGAGTGTAACATTTATAGAGGAGAGGGCATACAGGTTGAACACGAACTGCGAATAATTCCATGATATATTTACACAATTATGGTACCTATTACATATATGAATTTGGATAAACTTCATCATGCAAGTTTTCTAGAGGCAGAGCTGTGCCGAGCACTGGAGCCCTTAGCACTAAGCACTCAATAAAAATGATCCCAAGCCTTGTGCACAAAGCACCGCGTTTTCACAAAAGGTTTTCGATTACTATATAAGCACTTTGTAAACGTAATTCGAGTTTTCGAGCATTGAGCACTAAGCACTTTTAGAAAACTGTTTGAAATGAGGATATTTACTGCGAATTTTTATATAAAATTGTATTCAATTGGAGAAATATGTAAACTAGCAAAGTCGTAGTCCTCATATGCGTCATTGACTGATAAGAAATGGAGTGCAGATAAACAAATTCCTATAAAACTAAAGAATTCGAAATTCACAGATGTAAAAGGTCTTTATTATTTAAGGAAATGAAGATACTACGACTACGTCATTTATGTTCATAAAATATTAAAATGTTCGAAATAAAACAGAACATTCAAATGAAAACAAGAGTGGTATAGTATGAATAGGCAATAATATTGCTGGTATTTGCAACGTTTCTTTCTATTTGATTTCAAATTCTTCATATTTCGAAACAGAAACTGCAATTATTTTGTTGAAATTATGAATAATCTCTTATTGGAATAGAATGAACTCAAATCCACCCTATACCACAAAATACAAGGTTACCCCCATGAAATTGTCAGACAATGGAACATATAGATAAATTCTGACATTTTATCTCGTTATTAAATATCTAAATTTAAATGTTTAGAATGAATTCGTGATAGAAACAGCGCAAGTAATTGAATTATATCCCGGTTCTGAGAGACTGGAAAGCATTCTTTGTTCGATGTTGGCATATTGCGCTGATACTATCTGTGTGCCAACCAACTCCAGCGGATAATAATTATTGTGCCTGAATGGTTGGCGTATCAAGCGAAATTCCATATTAGTTTAACAACGATTTATTCCTCCTCCATCTAAGCTCAAATCGTAACTTGATTTCAACTTAATTGTTATCACCTATGCATCTCAGGGCCGCTTCCATATAATTAATAGTGATGAATTTATGTTTGTTTCTCACCAGTCACCAATATGCGTGCATGCAAATAGGAATCCCGAGAGAGTTCAATAAACATCTATTTAAAATACATTTGTTGATGTTAACACAAATACCCATGCACATTAAGACGATTACGAATTGTCTTACAACATTGTGCTGTTTGATTGTCAGATGGAAAGGACAACGACTGTGGCTGATATAACCAACAAGTAAGCTAATCGGATCAGAATCTATAAAAAAGACATTTCTAATGGAAAAAAGTTTATTTGAAACTCGGATGCTCTAATAATGCACATACAGCGTGCCAAAAAAGTAACGTATCTCGTCAATAATTCTTGTACGAAGAATTATTAAGGAAAATCCTCGCACTGGTAGATTTTTAATTTCAAAAGCATTTTATCGTATGCATTTTTGAATTTGATATTTCTCACCCTATAAGCCCCGCACCCCTCTACTTTATTTTTTCAAATTGGAATATATGGATTGTGATATATCAAATGAAAGGTAATTTGATTACCTAATCAACGGTGTAAATGAAAGGAAAATTGGTTGTGCCATTTTTTTATTAAAACATTAGAAAATAATCAATTGGTTATGGTAACTCGCTTTTTGAAATCGATGCTTTTCCTTTTCAAGGATGGAAAATAATTTTAAGCTATATAATGTTCAAATTAAGCACCGTTGACTGCTGGACAAGGTGCAAGCCGTTCTTCGAAACTCCTCGATGAACTATTCAACGCAGCAACAGGTATTCTTCCGACTTCTCGCTGAATTTTAAGTCGCAGGTCTTGCGATTCATATTTATTCTTAACTGAGGACCTCAGTTAGGACGGAGATTGAATGCTTTGTGAATACGGCGGAATATGTCATGGAAAAACAGTGGACATTTAGAAAAAAGTTAATGAATCCCCTAGTCCCGAGAAAATTAGATGACAAGGCCTATAGAACAAAATTCTATGGAGGTTACCATACCCCAGATCAATATGATAATCCGGAAACCCTCTTGAAAACTGAAATCCTACCGACGTACTAGGAGCTTGGTATTCGAGTAGATACTGAATACTTCATTTTCATTTGGTTTATATTTTCATTCTAAACTTTTCATTTTTACGAAGACAATATAATCAAAACACAGGGTCGCTGTAATTTATGCAAATGGTCGATTATCTCCTAAATTAAGATAGCTAGCGAACAAATGCGGTCACAAATGTATTTAGTCTAATTAACAAGTGCATTTTAGGTCTGAATTTTTGCGTATTCTCCAAAAATTATGATTAAGGTGTCATTCGATTTGGAATGGCATCTAGATAGTTTTTGAGAAAATGCTAAGGCCGCTCGCAAAAATTGCAATAGTTATAAGCAATTAAGTGAAAAAAATGTTGCTTTGGTTTTTCACCAATATCTCTCTTTTTGAGATAATTCAAATTTGAAAAAAGGTTCAAGAAGAGGAGGAAATTTCCTAAAAAAAAAGTCTCAATTCCCGGAACTGTAGGACCAATATTTATAATTTTCACAGAGGATTGAAAATTCGCCTGAAATCGGGTTCTCTGGCTTACGCAATCCCTTCGGACCTTTGAAGAATAAATTATTTAAACTTATTAAATATGAAAATAAAAAAGGAAAAAATTCAGACGCCTGCAGGATAAATTAATGAACAATAATCCGTAGTCCAAAAATGTTTATCGCGATTTTTCAGTTAGTTATCCATTATTTAATTCACAATTTTTAGTAGCACGAACATTAACATTCCAAGTCTGGTAATCGCGATAATTGTTTTAAACTATTAATCTTAGAATTGTTTCCTTTCGTGGAGCTATTTTTGAAATGCCTTAGAATAGATTCCCCTTAAAAAAATTAAAAAAATGTTGTTTTTCGTTTTGTTATCAACAATTTACTTAGGTGAAAAATTATAAAACTTCATTAAACATTGAAAAAAACCTTTTATAATATTACTATTAATCCGTTTTCTTATGATCAGAGGCTACTCGAAAGATGATTTTTAATAATTTTTATATCCTATTGTTTCATAAATTGTTATAAACAAATACGTTGTTCATGAGATAATTTGAGATTTTTTCCGATAGCATAATCTTTGATGATAATTACGATTTGAAAAAAACGTTTCTTAAGAAAATTTGTATTGCTTAAAAACGCATTTGTTAAATAACAATTTTTCTCCACTACTTGTTATGAAAATTAAGGAACAATTTTTAATCATTTTCCTATTTAAAAAAAACAAAGACAACCAAGTATTATTATGAAAATTTAACCTGGAACCGACAAAATTACTGTTAGTGTTAATAATGTTTTATTCACTCTGTTGAACACTCTTATCGAAGTTACCATTAATATAGATCGTTCTCTCAGCTTTTAAAAGCTAACTGAATTGAAATTCTTTATATAGCTAATGATATACATACGAGAAAACTTACTACTCAAATAATTTCAAGAACGAAATTCGGAGAAAGTTTGCGTGTCGGCATTCTTCAATCAATTACCGATTTTTAATTGGATCGCATTTGTATATTTTGAGTTATAGAGGAAATAAGAACGACAATTCAGATGTGTATAACTCCAAAACCATTTGGCCGATTATGCCTAAGTATGCGAAATCAAATTTCGTATTCGGATGCGCAATCAACCCTGAAAATTGCAAGTCGCAAAATCGAATTTACCATGGTAAATTATATTGTACATTCTCCTGTATTGGACACTCTTAATTCGAATTAACTTTGGTAAATTCGATTAAGAGTGTCCAATACAGGAGAATGTACAATAGAACATACGCGCAGAAGCTCCTAACTTCACGTCAGTGCTTCAACCATTTCTTTTAATATATTTATAATTAAATTATAAATACAACAACAAACAAATAGTTAAGCAACAGCTTTATAACATATTTTCACGAAAATTTATGAAGTATATCAATTATCTACAATATAAATTTGATATACAGGGTGTTTGACAAGATGTGGAATAAAGAAAATAATTTTCTCAGTCCAGACTTGCGCTATCAACAAGTCATTATGAGCGAATATTGGCATAGGTCAATACTAATTCCCTGAAAATTACATGAAGATCCATGCAGGCATTCAAGAGTTATGCCGATTGAAAGTTTCTGATAAAATACATAAAACAATCTGTATCTCTTAGACGAATACAGTGAGGACATATTTCGAACACTTATTCAGACTCACCAGAATGTCCTGCATCTGCACTGAAAGCCTGTACAATCATCTGTGGAGTGTGGACTTTCAATAATTTTTTTTTTTTTGATACGATCCTCACAAAATTTCTCAATAATTTGCGTATCAGCATTCTACAACTAATTACCATGTGAATTGGATATGATTGGTATTTTTTTAGTTACTGAGGAAGTCACAACAAAATTTAGGATAGGTATAAATCAGAAACCGTTTGGCTGATTATGCCTTTCAACAAACCAAACTTCCCACTCGGATGTGCTACCTACCCTAAAAATTGCAAGTCGTTATCTCTTTCCGTTCTCCAGTTATCGAGAGAAAAAAAATTATTTTTTGAAATTTTGTAGAGATGCGATCATACCAAGTTTTCACATACGTCTTTATGTCGGTAAGTTATATCTCTGGGAGCTGTCTGTGTTGCCTGGGTTACATATCTAGTACTTCACACTCAACATAACATGATGAGAATCACAAGTTATTTATTAATTAATGCAAACCATTTAAATGGATCTGAAAATAATTTCAATAACAATTATGCAGTTATGAGTGTTTCTAACTCAGTGCGTTTGACTCTGAACCGAAGGTCCCCAGTTAAATCCCGGGACTAGAAAAAAAATGGGTTCAAGCCCTGTGGACAGGATCTTTCTCGCGCTCTAGTTCAAACAGACAAATTATATCTCCGAAAGTATTGGTTTCTCAGAGTTGGGAATTATATCAATGTATTCATATGATAGAACTGCATCATAAAGGAAATTCAATTCAAATAATAGTTTATTTATCAAGATTAAATGAGCAATCATGAGAATGAGAACTGCACCACATTTTCAAATTTTTTTTTTGACACTTTGCGGTAATCTGGTCAATACAAAACTTCACATGCGTATAAAGGTCATGATTCTACATTTTGATGCTAAATTTCGGATAGATCGAGTGATCGGTTTCGGAAATATTCATAAAAAATATTTTTGCTAAAATTGGCCATAACTCCGAAACCCCTTGATGGATTTCGCCCATTAACGAACTTTTAGGAAATATTTACGCTCCAAAACCACCTTGCAATTTTCAATCCGCTTACTCCTTTCGTTCGAGAGTAATCGTGCCTACGGCCGGTCGGCCGGCCGGACAGAATCGATTTCGCACTCGGATTCTTGATCAGTGAGTCGAACCAAATCGTTTGAGACCATTTTCAGCCAAAAATTCCAAAATTACAGACACTTGGGCAAATTGATAAGCACTATGTTCCGAGGAACTAGACCGCCAAAAAAACAAGTTTCTTATGTCAATTGCCCAAAACAGGTTTGAAGTACCTACAAATAGTAGGTATTCCATAAAATATTGTATGAAAGAAGATAAGTAATAATAAAAAATTACCTTGTAATCGATAAAAAATTTCCTGATCTACGTTCACCAAATTTTCTCCTCTCTCGAACTACAGAATTATGCTTTCAATATTTACGTAATATTTTCAAACATTTTCGGGTCCCCATTGCATCGCTAAAATACCCGTTGCATCGCTAAAATACGAGTATTTCAAACCCAATATTTTTGAAGTTACAATATTCCCTTCTGTCAAGTTGACATTATGAGAAATCATACATAGAATAATTATATCAATCTGTGAAATACGATTTACATTGAAATTTTGAAAAATCATATCTCCGAAAGTATTAGCTTGTTAGAGTTAAAAATGATATGAATGGATTCTTATGATAAAACTGCTTATTAAAAAAAATTTAATTTGGAATTTGTTTCGTGAAAAAAATTTTTTTTTTATTACTCCGAAACTTCTGTCCGATTTTGCCCGGTAACGAACTTAGCCGAGATATTCATCCCCGAAACCTACTCTGAAAATTTCAACTCTCTAGCTCATTCCGTTCGAGAGTTATCGTGCCTACGGCCGGCCGGCCGGACAGAATGAATTTCGACCACGGATTCTTGATCAGTGAGTCGAACCAAATCGTTTAAGACCATTTTCATCGAAATATTCGAAAATTACAGACATTTGGGCAAATTGATAAGCACTCAGTTCCGAGGAACTAGAGCGCAAAAAATTTCTATTCAGACGGTAGTGGACACCATTCACTGATCGGTCAAACATTGACAGTGCTGTGCTGAAGGTGGCAAGGACGCAGTAACAAAGCCTATCCAGAATACAACTGATTCTTCTAACTCGTATATACAAGTACAGGCTGAGGGGACTCCTTGGAGAAGACGGAGGGTGAGTATAATTATATTTATCACAATCAAAATTCATATAGATAGAGAATAAAAGACCCATAGAATCTCTCGAAATCGATAGATATTATTTCAGGAAAATTATGTGGAATGAACCAACATCCTTGAATAAAATATTGAAGTTGAATAATCCTTATTGAACACCTTCAGGTATCGGCAATCCCTTTTTATCCTTTAATGCCTCAGGATGTCTCGTTTTCTTAAATAACTACGTTCAAATCTTCAGTGCTCTTCATATGGTATCAGTCCCAAAGTAACTAATCAGACATCAATCTCTTGTTAACCCTCATCTGAGTTGCGCAAAGCGCAAAAACTCGGACTGATTTGACATGAACAGTTCTGTTAACTTTGACCAGCCTAAGCTAAACCAGCTAAACCAGCTAAAGAAAAGGTACTCTTGTTCATTGTCGACAAAATGAACCTTTTTCAAGGTACCCAAATTTGTTTTTCCAGGAAATGGAAAAGAATCGAAATCATTCGGGAGATAGAAGAAACGAAATGTGATTTTATCGCAATTTTCATTAGCCTATCCTCGTTTTATGAATGTCATGTTTGTACAACTAGGGTAGGCTAATGAAAGTTGCGATAAAATCATATTTCGTTTCTTCTATCTCCCGAACGATTTCGATTCTTTTCCATTTCCTGGAAAAACAAATTAGGATAACTTGAAAACGGTTCATTTTATCGACAATGAACACGGGTACCCTTTCTTTAGCTTAATGTTCAAGGTATCCAAATTTGTTTTTCTTGACTCCTTATCATACAGGGTGTTAAAAATGTAAGCATTAAAATGTACAACCTAGTCCTCCCCTGGTAAATTAATCAAGCTAATTGAAATTTAAGGCCAGTATTTTGAGAGTTCCTTAATACTGTTTATCATATCAAATTTTCATTAGATTATATTGAGTAGTTTAAAATGTATTCCAGTAAAATGGATTTCCAGTGGCGTCATTTAGGAGGCCGTATCTTCGTAGGGAGGGCCCCTAGAAAAAAAATGATGAGACCTTGTCATCTTATTTTTTTATGTTTCATCTGAATCCGAGAGATTTCCCACATTTTCCCGGACACCCTGTATAAAGATGTTTGACTTTATCTTGTTGATCATTTATGTTTGCTTATATTTTTCTTTGCTCTATAACATTTAGTATAATATACCCTCCAAAATGGTCACATATTCGTTTTTCTCAAATTCCCCCAGAGCTAATCTCTTTTCTGCAAACACATCTATTTTTTCGCCCAGTCCATAGCTATTTGTCTTTCTTCTACAGCGATTCCCCTATCATCCTTAATCTTCTCCTGCTTCTTTATCTAATGCTGGCGTTGGTCATACTGCTCCAAATAATTCCATCTGAAATGTTGTTGCTACTTCCTCAATAACCCAAAAAATACGAACCCGATCCAATTCAAACATGGTAATTAGTTGTAGAATGCCGACACGCTAATTTTTGCGGAATTTCGTGAATATAGTATCTTGAAATTAGAAGATTGTGAATTTGTATCGAAGGTAAGTAATGACTCAGGAATAATCGGTTCACGTTGCGGAAAATGTTATTTTTCGTTTTGATTTTTCATTTCAAATTCTAACGAAATAATAACTTTGACGAATATCAACTGAATTTAAGTCCATCCTTCTATAAAATTACTCAAGAAACGAGAGTTTTTTCGTATATTATAAGACATCATCGAAATGTATTTATATCTTATAAAAGTAGAGAAAACGGTCTACATTGATAGTAAAATCGATATGTCCAATAGAGGTGAATAGGCAATATCACGTGCGCACAAAATCTCCTGACTTCAGGTCAGTGCTTGACCCAATGTTCAAACGAGTTTTATATCTCAGAACAAAATATGACTTTGTACCTCATCCCACCTACAATTGCTGCTTATACACTTATAACACAGAATAATGACTAATATTTTTCTATTCTGTGCGCATAAGATAATATAAGATAATGTTTATTGATCCAAAAGACCGTAAAAATGTATAGGACAAGTCAAGAGAATATATATACAAACATAATATGTTCCATGTTTGGAGCACTATTTTAAAGAAGTGGGACATAAACAAAATACAAACAGGTATAAATTAACATATAAAATAATTGTAACCTAATTTGAAGTTGTTTCAAGCGGTGAAGGTGTCACTCATATATTCATCAATAGAATAGTAAGCCCTGGAAAGAAAAAGAGTCTTCAAACGCGTTTTGAATGATTTAAAACTTAAGTGCTGTACTTCAAGCGGCAAGTGATTAAAAAACATAGCCATAACCATAACCATAATGCCATAACCATAACCACAGCAGTCCTTTATTTCTCCGTTAATAACGGAGTTTCTTATGGTTAATAATGTTAACCACTCTCCATAGTCTATTTGCGCATGAGCAGAATAACGATAACAAACTAAAGGTGTCAAATTAAGGGGCTCAAAATCTCCCTAATCAGCTGGAATATTTACGTTATGATTTAGGTAATATGTGATAGTTCCATTTCATGAATATAAACTAACATCGCATTATTCGAGTCAATCATAGATGGATCCCTAGTATTACAGTCTCCGAAAGCTTATTGACCATTATAAGGATGGAGTCGTATCGGTCCATATATCTGAGGAATAACCGTATATTTTCGACAAGAGACAAAAACAAGCAGTTTCCTCAAGCGAGGTTGTCCGCCTGCGAACATTATTGCCAAAATGCAAAGTGACCGGCCTTGATTCGAAGCGAGATAATTATTATTATCTAGATGTACTTGATTTAAAACTCGTAACCTACACAGGTTTCTCTTTGAGACGATTCCGAAATATTGTACTGATTCTCCAACGAAAGTGGAATTCAAAAAAAAGTATTTGAAAAATGGCATTGAATTTATGGGCAACTTCGAAATGCATCTGAATGGATGCAAAAAAATTGGTTCAAGCACTGACGTGAAGTCAGAAGCTTTTGCGCGTATGTTCTATTGTCCATTCTTCTGTATTGGACACCCTTAATCGAATTTACCATGGTAAATTATGTTGTCCATTCTCCTGTATTGGACACACTTAATTCGAATTTACCATGGTAAATTCGAATTAAAGTGTAGGGGAGTAAGGACAATAGAACATGCGCACAAAAGCTCCTGACTTCACGTCAAGGCTTGAACCAATTTTTTTTGATATATAGGATTTTTTCAATAAATTTCAATGATACTTTTAGAATCTTCTAGTGATACGATCTTCGTGCAATTTTGCCGGAATTTGCGCGTCGGCATTCTTCAACTAATTTTTTTTTTTTTTTATTTATGAAATAATGCCATGCATTTGAGGTGTTTCGACTTCTAGGTCATTTACACCTCTTACAACGATTTGAACAAATTTAACAGATTAATCGAATTAAATATCATTCACAATATTTATAGCATTCAGGTAATGGAACAATCGCCTTGTGCTAGTCGGGTCCACATCCAGGGCATCTTTCAAGTTAATTCCCAATTGTGCGGCTCTTCTTCCTTCTTCGAAATGAGGACAGTCTATAAGTATATGCTTCACAGTAAGATTGTGATTGCACATGTTACATTTTGGCGGTTCATTTCTTTCCAGGAGGAATTTATGAGTGATGGCTGTGTGTCCTATGCGTAGTCTTCTCAAGGTAATCTGCTCCTTACGATTGAGTGATGTTACTTGGGTTCTCGTAACCGTTTTTTCGCACTCATGGAGCTTTGAATTTTGCCGGGTCCACTGGGATTGCCATAGGTCGAATACCCTGGTTTTGAAATGTGACCTTACATCTTCTGGACTTTGAAACCTTTCCAAAATTGACAATTCCTTGGCTCCCGTTTTTGCTAGAGTGTCAGCTTTCTCATTACCAGGCACTCCTATGTGAGATGGGACCCACAAAGATTTCACTGAAACATTCCTCTCATGCAAGCGATGTATTATACTCAATATTTCGATTACTAGTGAAGAGTTACATCTGCGTGACCTCAGGGATTTCAGTGCTGCCATGGAGTCGGAACAAATCAATATACGTCGATGGACTGTGGGTGTGTTCTCCAACTCTTCTAGGGCTTTCCAGATTGCAAATAATTCGGCAGTGTTTATTGTGCATATTGGTGACATTCTATACATTCGTTCAATATTTTCTGAATATACAGCACATCCAACGTTTCGGTCACTGTCTGATCCATCTGTGTAAATGGTCAAATCCGAGCCGTAACTACAAATTTTTTCCATTATTTTTTGCCTCATCATCAGACCCGCTGGATAGTTTTCGCGGATGGTCGTCAGTGACAAATCCACTATAGGTTTGAACAGTCTCCATGGGGGAATTTTCAGAGGTACAGTTTGTGTCGTGTTCCGTAGTAGTTCTATGTGAGGCATTTCAAGTATCTGTGACGGTGGTTTTGGGGTACGTTTCTTTGAATGGTATTTCTCGACATATACTCTATTGAATAGTTCGTTGTACACTATGTGATTGCGATGAGATGAAATTTTGGCAGCATACTGTAATAAATTGTTCTGCCGTCTCAGGTCTGGTGGCAGCTCGTTTGCCTCTCTTTGAATACTCTTTATTGGGCTGGTGGGGAATGCTCCCAAACAGATTCTGAGGGCTATATTGTGTACAGTATCCAATTTTCTCAAATCTGTTTTATTTGCTGATGAGTAGACTATTGCACCGTATTCTAGTTTCGACCTTATAATCGCTCTGTATATTCTCAACAAAGTGGCCTCGTCTGCACCCCATGATCTATGTGAAAGTACACGTAGTATTGTTATTCTTTTTGTGCCTTCTGTTTTTAGATATTCTATGTGTGGTCTCCATGATAGTTTGTTGTCCCATATTAACCCCAAAAACCTGTGTTGGTAGACTGTATCTAATGTATTCCCATATATTTGGAGGCTAATTGTTTCTTCTTGTGTATGGCGTCTAGTAAACATCATCAGTTTACTTTTTTGTGTGGATATAATGAATCCTGTTTTCATTGACCATTCAACTAAATTATTCAACGTATTCTGTAGTTGGAGCCTGATAGTTTTCCTATTGTTTCCCCTACACATGTAGCATATTATCATCTGCAAATTTCATACATTTGACAGGTTTGCTTATCCTCTCTGCAGAGTCCACTTTGTCAATTCCTACTTTGAAGAGAGTTGGGCTTAGAACCGATCCCTGAGGTACTCCATTTCGCTGAACTCTTGAGGTTGATAACACCCCATTCACTCTCACGTTGAATCTTCTGTTTGACATGAAATTATTTATAAAGTGCATGATATTACCTTCTAGACCGGCTTCTTGTAGATTGTTCAATATATTTCTACGCCAACATCGGTCGAAAGCCTTCTCCACATCACAAAAGACTACCGCAACCATTTCCCCATTAACGAAGGCATTCGCTACTTCTGTTTGTAAGAGAACGTGGTTATCAATTGTAGCATGATTCTTCCTAAATCCCGTTTGAGTTCTGCTTAGTTTATTTTCAGCATCCAGATACCAAGTCAGTCTTTCATTCACCATTTTCTCCAGGATTTTACACCCTGTAGATGTAAGTGCGATTGGACGATATGATTCCGCCTTCAATTTTGGTTTTTCATTTTTTAGGAGTGGTAGGATTGTTGCTTCTTGCCATTTTTTTGGAAAACGATGCTCAACGTATATTTTATTGTACATCTCTAGCAGGTGGCTCAGGAGTTTTTCTGGTAGATGTTTATAGAAAATCATGGGAACATCATCTGGCCCAGCTGCTGAGTCTTTTGACTTCTGTATGGCTGCTTTTAGTTTTTCTATAGAAAAAGCGTCATTAATACTATGATTGTTGCCATCTTTAAAATTTAGGGGTATACTTTCAAGGTGTTTCTTTCTCTCTTTATATTCATCATTGAAGCCATGATCGCTAAACTGCCTTTCTAAAGCATCACCGAGTTGTTCTGCTATTAGGTCAGGGCTCGTTATAATATTTCCTTGTTCATTTTTAAGCGCAGCTATATTGAATTGTGTATGGTTAGCTTGAATACGTTTTATATTATTCCACACTTCCCCAGGTTGAGTTGAACAAGTTAATGAAGACACAAAATTCTGCCAACTTTCTTTTTTCGCATTTCTTAGAACCAGCTTTGTTCTTGCCTTTTGTCTTTTAACTTCTATGAGATTTTCAAGAGTTTTTTGCCTACGAAACGAAAGTTGGTCCACCATGGAACTAGTTTGGATTTGGGCTTGGCTTGATATCTTCCTATACTTGTTTCAGCTGCTCTTATCAGGAGTTCTGTGAATTTAGAGACATCATAATCTATGTCCCCTGTAATTGCTTGGTCCTGTAGTAGTTCTAATTGTTTTTCAAATTTTTCCCAGTCGGCATGTTTGATTTTCCATCCCAAATTTTTCTGTTCCGATCGCGTAGGTTCTTCCCTTTCTATTAGGATTGGAAAATGATCACTATCATGTAGATCACTTGAAACTACCCATTTGAGTGAAGGCATTATGCGTGGATCGCAAAAGCTCAGGTCGATGGTCGAGAATGTACCTGTGGCCTGACAAAAATGTGTTGGTTCTCCTGTGTTCATGAGACCCATGTCCAGCTCGTCCATGGCCGAATGGATTTGTCGTCCTCTGCTGCAGCATCGTACAGAGCCCCATAAGTTATTGTGAGCATTAAAATCTTCCACTAAAATGAACGGTCTAGGTAGTTGGTTTACTAAGTTTAAATATCATTTTTTGTAAATACTTTATCATTTGGAATATACACATTACAAATTGTAATTGGATTGGGAGCCCATACTATTGCTACGATTGCTTCTATTTCTGTTGTAATGGTTACTTCCTCAGCATGTATACTATCTTTCACAAATATTGATGATCCTCCACTTGCTCTGTTATTCGTGGCTCTTATTTTGTGAAAGCCGTGATAATGGCTCAGTTTACCTATCTTATTTTCCTTAAAGTTGGTTTCTTGAAGACATAAAATGTGAGGGTCTGTTGATTTAAGCAAATTTTGGAGACTTTCTAGACGTGGAAAAAATCCACAGCTATTCCATTGTATTATCTTCAATGTCATAGTCAGATTGTGATGTAATAGTGTCATCAAATTGGTTTAATTCAGTTTGGGAATTTCGAATTGATTCATTTTCATCTGATGTTTCTGTGTCACTAATGCCTTTCAATTTTTTACTAATTCTTGTGATTCTATATTTGAGAGATCGTTGTTGTATATGAGGATATAATTCGTACATCATTTTTATTAATCCATCAATGTCATCCGTGTATCGTTTTGCTTCAGCTATAATATCATTTTTCCCAAATGATGATTCTAGAAATCCTATAAGATTGACATCTGATAAGGCATGGTTACCTGGGAGCATCTTTATTACTGAGCATATATGCTCGTGGTCGATGAGTGGTTCCGATTTCTTCTCCGATGGTGATGATGGTGTAGTTTTTGGTCTCTTTTTTCTTCTTGATTGTTTGAGTTTTTCCACGTTTGGTGGTCCCATGGGTTGATCATTTGTTTGATTTTTATGGATTCTTTGTGTACTAACTGATTGCTGAGAAGACAACAATGAATTGGAATCTGAACGTGGTCTTTTTTTGTTCGCGGGTTCGTCGTCTTTATTCAAGTTGTTTTCACTAGCTACTGGGACGGTGATGTTCGATTGAATATTATCGTTATTTTGTTCTATTGAATGAGTTTCCACCATTTCCTTAGGAGAGTTGATTTCTTGTTCAGTTTCCTGGGGTATTTTAGACTTAGCTTCTGGACAGTTACTAGATATATGACCTGCTTTTTGCGCGTATGTTCTGGGGAACATCGCGTTATAGTTTTGCCCAAATGTCTGTAACTTTCGAATTTTTTGACGAAAATGGTCTCAAACGATTAAGTTCGACTCCCCAATGAAGAATTCGAGGTCAAATTTGATTCTGTCCGTCCGGCCGTACGGCCGTCCGGCCGTCCGTCCGTCCGGCCGTTGCCACGATAACTTGAGAACGAAAAGAGCTAGCGACTTGAAATTTTCAGGGTAGGTGGCGCATCTCAATACGACGGACAAGTTCGTTAATGGGCATAATCGGCCCAGTGGTTTCCGAGTAATAATTTTGTTTTCAACCATTATAAATCCGATCAATTTAAAACTTGGTGGGTAGTTGTAGAATATGAACCTAAGCACGTTTGTGAAATTTTGTGCGAATCGTACGGCTAGAAAATTTTAAAAAAATTATTAAAAAATATTTTTGTTGTCACGATAACTTGAGAACGGAATGAGATAGCGGCTTGAAATGTTCAGGTTAGGATGTGCACTAGAACGCGACATTTCAGTTTGATTATGAGCATAATCGGCCTAACGGTTTTAGAGTTATAGCCATCTGAAATTTTCTGAAATTTGGTGGTTTTTGTACCTCATTAACTCGAAAAATACTGAACCGATTGAATTCAAACATGGTCATTAGTTGTAGAATGCCAACGCAAAAATGTTTGCAAAATTTGGTGAGGATAGCATTTGTAGAAAATTTTTAATAAATCATTGAAAATAAAAAAAAAAAATTTTATATATCAGTAACTATTCGTTTGAAATTGCTGAAATTTTGCGAGAGCCTTCATAACCTAACTCTACTGCCAATTTTCAAGTTTTAATACGATCGGTTAAATATTGTTGGAGATTCGAGCATTCTTGTGTGAGTTCAGTAGATGGGTAACCGTTGCCTCGATAACTTTCGAACAAAAGGAGATAGAAACTTGCAATTTTCAGGGTAGGTTGCGTATCCGAAAGGGAGAGTTGGGTTCAATTTTGGGCATAATCGGTCTAAGGGTTTCCGAGTTATACCCACCTGGAATATTATTTCCTTGATAACTCAAAAAATAAATATTCGATCGAATTGGTGCTTGGTAACTAGTAGTAGAAAATCAACCTAAAGACGTGTTTAAAATTTTGTAAGAATCGTATCCCTAGAAAATTTGAAAAAAATGACGAAAAAAAAAATTTCAAGAACCGTACCCCTAGAAAATTTTTAAAAAGTCACGAAAAAAAAATTGGTTCAAGCACTGACGTGAAGTCAGAAGCTTTTGCGCGTATGTTCTATTGTCCATTCTCCTGTATTGGACACTCTTCTTAATCGAATTTACCATGATGAATTCTATTGTCTATTCTCCTGTATTGGACACTCTCTTCTTAATCGAATTCACCATGATGAATTCTATTGTCCATTCTCCTGTATTGGAGACTCTTCTTAATCGAATTTGCCATGATGAATTCTATTGTCCATTCTGGACAATAGAATTCATCATGGCAAATTCGATTAAGAAGAGTCTCCAATACAGGAGAATGGACAATAGAATTCATCATGGTGAATTCGATTAAGAAGAGTCTCCAATACAGGAGAATGGACAATAGAATTCATCATGGTGAATTCGATTAAGAAGAGAGTGTTTTTTAATCGTACTAGTCCTACTCGTAACAAGCAACTAATGATAACATTAATCACAAGTAAAGGAGAAGATAAGAGGGATAACCAAGTATCGAAAAAGTCTGTTATTGCTCGGATTTCCGGCTATATTTTTTTATCTCGTGGAAAAATTCATTACATATGTACCTTTTTGGAAAGTTCATCAACCAAGGAAGTTTTTGCGCGTATGTTCTGGGGAACATCGCGTTATAGTTTTGCCCAAATGTCTGTAACTTTCGAATTTTTTGACGAAAATGGTCTCAAACGATTAAGTTCGACTCCCCAATGAAGAATTCGAGGTCAAATTTGATTCTGTCCGTCCGGCCGTACGGCCGTCCGGCCGTCCGTCCGTCCGGCCGTTGCCACGATAACTTGAGAACGAAAAGAGCTAGCGACTTGAAATTTTCAGGGTAGGTGGCGCATCCCAATACGACGGACAAGTTCGTTAATGGGCATAATCGGCCCAGTGGTTTCCGAGTAATAATTTTGTTTTCAACCAATATAAATCCGATCGAATTGAAACTTGGTGGGTAGTTGTAGAATATGAACCTAAGCACGTTTGTGAAATTTTGTGCGAATCGTATGGCTAGAAAATTTTAAAAAAATTATTAAAAAATATTTTTGTTGTCACGATAACTTGAGAACGGATTGAGATAGCGGCTTGAAATTTCCAGGTTAGGATGTGCACCAGAACGCGACAGTTCAGTTTGTTTATGAGCATAATCGGCCAAACGGTTTCAGAGTTATAGCCATCTGAAATTTTCTGAAATTTCGTGGTTTTTGTTCCTCATTAACTCAAAAAGTACTGAACCGATTGGATTCAAACATGGTTATTAGTTGTAGAATGGCAACGCGGAAATGTTTGCAAAATTTGGTGAGGATAGCATTTGTAGAAAATTTTTAATAAATCATTGAAAATAAAAAAAAAAAATCTATATATCAGTAACTATTCGTTTGAAATTGCTGAAATTTTGCAAGAGCCTTCATAACCTAACTCTACTGCCAAGTTTCAAGTTTTAATACGATCGGTTAAATATTGTTGGAGATTCGAGCATTCTTGTGCGAGTTCAGTAGATGGGTGACCGTTGCTTCGATAACTTTCGAACGAAAGGAGATAGGGACTTGAAATTTTCAGGGTAGGTTGCGTATCCGAAAGAGAGTGTTGAGTTCGTTTTTGGGCATAATCGGTCAAACGGTTTCCGAGTTATACCCACCTGGAATATTATTTCCTTGATAACTCAAAAAATAAATATTCGATCGAATTGGTGCTTGGTAACTAGTAGTAGAAAATCAACATGAAGACGTGTTTAAAATTTTGTAAGAATCGTATCCCTAGAAAATTTGAAAAAAATGACGAAAAAAAAAATTTCAAGAACCGTACCCCTAGAAAATTTTTAAAAAGTCACGAAAAAAAAATTGGTTCAAGCACTGACGTGAAGTCAGAAGCTTTTGCGCGTATGTTCTATTGTCCATTCTCCTGTATTGGACACTCTTCTTAATCGAATTTACCATGATGAATTCTATTGTCTATTCTCCTGTATTGGACACTCTTCTCAATCGAATTCACCATGATGAATTCTATTGTCCATTCTCCTGTATTGGAGACTCTTCTTAATCGAATTTGCCATGATGAATTCTATTGTCCAGAATGGACAATAGAATTCATCATGGCAAATTCGATTAAGAAGAGTCTCCAATACAGGAGAATGGACAATAGAATTCATCATGGTGAATTCGATTAAGAAGAGAGTGTCCAATACAGGAGAATAGACAATAGAATTCATCATGGTAAATTCGATTAAGAAGAGTGTCCAATACAGGAGAATGGACAATAGAACATACGCGCAAAAGCTTCTGACTTCACGTCAGTGCTTGAACCAATTTTTTTTTCGTGACTTTTTTACATACAAAACATTCCATTGTGTCTGTGGATATGAAAATTCTGTAGCTGGTGTTGTCATGTGTAATTAATAACGACGTATTGGTGAAGTTGTCACTTTCATCTATATAAACTTGTCTTCTGAAACTCAAAACATGACTGAATTCATCTCCTTGAATTCCTGCTCTCAGTGGTAAAATTGGGGATACTAGTTTTAAGTTTATCGATTTCAACGTTTCTTCTATGATCTCATTGGGAATTGATGGACACACGTTTGAAACAATGAGTCTTTTTGCAGGTGATATCAATTTTCTCACTATAATTTCTTCGTTTTCGATGGTGATTCTATTAGTTCTTTTGAGGAATTCGTCCACTAGTTCTTTACTTTTCAGAAATACGCATATTCTATTATTTGAAATTCTTGATATATGTGTTATGTTTTTTGCTTCTACGGATGTTGCTATTGCTTTAGCGTAATCTACTATTTTGAATTTGTCGTTGAAAGTCATTACAATGGCTTGATCTCTGGATGGATTTCTAACAGTTGGATTTTTCTTGGCAGCATTTACATATGATTGACTAAGTCCGCCCCTGTAGTCAGAGGTGGACGGTCCAGGTGTATTCATTTTGTTATCTCAATTCGGTTAAATTAAGATATTCCGTGTTTCCGATAAGAAACATCTGGGGATTCCCTCATTGGAATCTCCCTGAGAGTAGATGAATGTTGTTAATGATATTATAAAAAGTCTTCTTACTCTCAACAAATGTCACAACAGTTCCTAATTCACAACTGTTTTACACTATGAAATATATTATTTCAAAATTAAACATTCATTACTAAATTCATGAAAGAAAATCGCATAAACTTGAAATATTCTTTGAAAATTATTCCGGTTATCTTAACACGTGTATACTCGCTCGTGGTTCAGATGGAACTCTCTTCAACTAATTATCATGTTCTATTAGCATCGGTTCAGTAGTTTTTGAGTAATTGAGAAATAAGAACAGAATTTCAGATAAATATAACTTCTAAACCGATTGGCCGATCATGCTTATTAACAAAGTCAAATGACGCATTCCGATACGCAACCTACCCTAAAAATTGCAAGTTGCTATCTCTTTCCGTTCTTAAGTTATCGTTAAATAATATTTTTTAATAATTTTTTTCAATTTTCTAGTAATACGATCCTTACAAAATACGTCTTTAAAGTGGTATTCAAGTTTCAATTCGATCGGATCTGTATTTGTTGAAGACATTGGGGAGTACTCGCTCCACCTACCCTGAAAATTTCAAGTCGCTTTCTCTTCCGGTTCTCAAGTTATCGTGGCAACGGCCAGCTGGAGAAAAATTTGACCTCGAGAAAGTGAACTTCGTTTTCTCCTACCGTTTGTAGATTCCGAGATTTCATCAATTTTGGCATCGAATTTGGGACACTCTCTTCGTGCTACAGAACAAATCAGTCCAACTTTTTTGCAACCACATTTACCACTACATCCCTTTTTACAGTAATAAAAAATTGTGTTCAGCAGTTTTTTCGGCTCAGGTGGGAGTAAAGTTTGAACTGGTTATAATGTATTGTCTGTAGCATGTACAAATTGTCAAGACCGGTCGTGTTCCAATGTTGAATCACCAACAATAGATATCTTATGAAACATGAAATACCATATGTTTATGTTTTTCTGAATCTACTTCAATACCAGATCATCATGTATACCCCCATGCACTTTCATAATTTATAAAATTTGAATATTTCAGTATTGAAAATCGGTAAATCAAGGAGCAATTTCAAATGAGGTGAAACGCTTCTGAATCGTTGCTATTACGGATGACGTAATAAAAATTTACCATCTGCTTGTTACAGTCAATTCTGACTTCTGACCCCTTATAGGGAGCTGTGTTACACTGGAATAAAGAGTGAAACGAACATGAGAAGAGAGTGAAAAAAAACGGTGGCTCTTAGGAAAGAAAGTTTTCTGACATTTCATATGGAAATTGGTTCAAGCCCTGTGGGTAGGAGCTTTGGCGCTCTTGTTCAAACTGAGAATAATTATTGAAATTTTGAAAAATCATATCTCGGAAAGTATTAATTTGTTAGTTGAGAATGACATAAATGGGTTCTTATGATAAAACTACATCTTAAAAAAAAATTAATTCCAAATTTGTAATATAAAAAAAAAATTTTTTTTGTTACTCCGAAACCTGCCCGATTTAGCCAATAACGAACTTAGCCGAGATATTTACCTCCTAAACCTACTCTGAAAATTCCAACTGTCTGGTTGATTCCGTTCAAGAGTTATCGTGTTAACGGCTGGACGGACGACCGACCGGACAGAATCAATTTTGACCATGGATTCTTGATCAGTGAGTCGAACCAAATCGTTTAAGACCATTTTCAGCCAAAAATTCCAAAATTACAGACATTTGGGCAAATTGATAAGCACTCTGTTCCGAGGAACAAGAGCTCAAATAATTATCTGATCTACAATTTTTGTCAGAGGTAATATAATGATGAAACTTACCGCTTTGCTGAAAATCGCGAAAAACCCGTTTTTGTGACCTTTTGAACCCGAGTAAGTTTTTTCGAAGGTATCGGTTCGATAAGGACTTTTTTGATTTAATTTATAAAGGGTGTTTTGAACAATGCTGCCAATTTTCAGTTGGGTGCGAATTTGTGTACCCTTGGATGTCTAAATTGACCGGATAAAAAATGAACGCTGTATCCGATAATCTCGTCAAGTATACTAACTGACAGAGAAACTGCAACACCCAGAAGCAGCTGTTTAAATTTCAATTTTTTTTTTGGTAAAACAGATAATATAGCAAGGAGTAAATGATTAAAATTTGGAGAAAAAAATCATGAAGGTTTTTTTATGTAAACCTTTTTTCTTACTTTCATATTGTAGTCGTTTCTTGCAAATTTGAAATTTTTTAAATTTCACAACAGACCAGCTGTTCGAGGAGATCCAAAGTCGATGTTTAGTTAAAATGCCTAGATCAAGTGTACGCGGTATTTATCGCCAGCTAAGTGAATTTGAAAGATGTCGAATTATTGGTCTACGGGAGGAGGAGTTTTCATTTCGAGAAATCGCTAACCGTAAGAACAGAAATCCAACCACTATTATGAGATGTTGTCGAGCGTGGTTTGATAATGCCCAAAATCGAAGAAGAGTAGGCACTGGACGTCGCAGGGGCACAAATGAAGTTCAAGATCGACGTCTGAGACTTATGGCTATTAGAGACCGATTTGCGACAACTCGATCTTTGGCTGATGAGTGGTTAGGAGAACAAGGCAATCCTGTAACTATCCGAATGGTTTACCGCCGGATAAGGTCTTTTGGACTGCAGCATTATTGACCCCATCTTGTGTCACCTCTGACGGTTGAGCATCACCGGCAACGATTACAGTGGAGCAGAGAACGTCAACATTGGAATGGCATCAGGTCGTCTTTTTTGATTAATCTCGATTCTCCTTGGGTGCTCATGATGGCTGGAGAAGGGTTAGACGACGTCGAGAAGAAAAACGTGAACTTCAGTTTGATATTAAGCTTCACGTACACGTTTAGGTTTATTCAAGGTAACATGACAGCACTACGTTACCTTCAAGAAATGGTGGAGCCATATGTTCTACCTCACATTAACCGGCTCGAGTATCCAATATTTTAGCAAGATAATGCTCGACCTCATGTTGCCAGAGCTTCTTTAAACTCTTTTGAAGTGACCCGTGTGAATCTTTTGCCATGGCCGCCCAGATCCCCCGATCTTTCGCCCATAGAGCATGTTTGGGACATCATGGCTCGAAGGCTTGGAAATTTACCCCAGTCCCCACGGGT
The DNA here is from genome assembly GCA_937662695.2 of Halyzia sedecimguttata. NCBI lineage: Eukaryota > Metazoa > Arthropoda > Insecta > Coleoptera > Coccinellidae > Halyzia > Halyzia sedecimguttata. Next base: position 60,143,721 of record OW569413.2, read on the forward strand.
TTGGCGGCTCTGATACATGAATTACAGGTAGCTTCGGATAGTATCCCTCAAGAAGAAATAGACCATCTTATTGCATCAATGCCAGGACGTGTTGGGAGTGGATAATCGCGGTGGACAAACACATCATTAACAAATTTATTGAAAAAAATTGTAAACCCTTCGTTTTTGGCGCTCTTGTTCCTCGGAACAGAGTGCTTATCAATTTGCCCAAATGTCTGTAATTTTCGAATTTCTTGATGAAAATAGTCTTAAACGATTCGGTTCACCTCACTGATCAAGAATCTGTGGTCGGAATTTATTCTGTCTGACCAGTCCGGCCGGCCGTAGTCACAATAACTCCCGAACGGAATGAGCTAGACAGTTGAAATTTTCAGAATAGATTTGGGAGATAAATATCTCGGCTAAGTTCGTTATTGGGCAAAACCGGTCAGATGGTTTCGGAGTAACAAAAAAAAATTTTTTTACATAACAAATTTCGAAATAAGTTTTTCTAAAGATGCAGTTGCACCATAGGAATCCATTGATGTCATTTTTAACTCTAACAGGCTAATACTTTCGGAGATATGATTTTTCAAAATTTCAATAATAAATCGTACTTCTGTGTTTTCACAGAATGCGATAATTATTCTATCTATGAATTATTATAATATTATCTGTGTTGATACATGTCAACTTATTTTCCTGAGTCATGATATGTCAAATTTTGATATTTAATGCCCAAGGTTAATCCATATGATGATGGGAATATTAATGGTAAATTAATAATATTGAGTGCAGAATATCTCCAGTCAAAACAAAACTGAAATATTGGCTAAAGTTTCAATTGATATAATATAATTTTCAGAGTGGATTTAAGGAAAAAATATATCGTTCATCATAGAATTGAGGAACGAATATCTCGGATGAGTTCGTTGTTGGGTAGAATTGGTCTATTGGTTTTGGATTGATAATATTTGGCACTCTTGTTGAAATTAAAATCTTTTATGATGTTTGAATTTAATTCCTTCTATTATGAAGTTCTATCATAAGAATCCATTGATAATATAATTCTCAACTCTTATCAATACTTGTTTGAACAAGAGCGGCAAAGCTCCTGTCCACAAGGCTTGAACCAATTTTTTTTTCTTCAAATTTCAATCATTTTTCCTTGCTATACTATCTATGTTTTAACAAAAAAAAAATTAAATTGTAAGAGCTCCTTCTGAGTGTTGCAGTTAATTTTTCAGACAGTATAGAATGTTGTTAGCTACGTTGTCGATCTGAGGAGCCCACCGCGTCCACATGCACCCATATCGCGTGATTTATTACTCTCATCTGATTTGTAAAGAAGTAACGGGATTATCGAATTAAAGTAACAAGTCAACTGTGAACTACTAGATTAGCGTGTGTGGTGCAAGCCTTGAATCAATCGGTCGAGATTTTCATTTACAATGGGAACCTTCAGAAAATTAAACAGAAGTGTGGAAAAACGTGACTTCGTTTCCACAACCCATTAGGATCTCGTATTATCCCGATAAATCAAACATGAGCAGGAATTCTAATAATCTACTATGATGTAACGGTGTATTTATCGACGGTATAAATTTTGGGAACGTAGATGTGTGGCATACGATTAGCAACTTACTGGTATAGGTTAATGAAGGATATAAAGAGCCAGACCTACTTCCTGGTTCATCGCTCTGGTATGCAGATACCAGTGCCACTAGAAATGAAAAGAATCATTGACAATAATTAAAATATAATATCCCATTTACGATCCCAACCGGGGCGTATCGACATCAAACCTACACTGAAAATTTCAAGCCTCTTAGTAGCAGTTTACACAGGGCCTCCTGGGAAGAATGCGACCAGGGACGGGCCGATGCCAAATTTTTGGGGGGGAAAGCATTGAAAATTTTACAACTGTGCATGAAGGAAAAAAACTGAAGGTGACCGGGGGAAGGGGAAAGGTGTTGAAAAGTGCTTTAAAATTTTTTCAACTGCTTTGAAAATTTGCCCACTCCGTTCAACGTTGGGGAGATCCCCCCTTAGGCCCGTCCCTGGTAATGCATAATGGTTATTCCGTCCGTAGAACTGCCCATTTGAAAGAAACCTAGAACATCAAAACTAGTTTTCCGGAATTCGAACTTCTATCTTTTTCTATTATTAAAATAAAGGAGCAAACTGCTTACTCACATATTTACGTTGCTAAATTCAATAGAAATAAAAGCTTTTTGAAATGCCGCTCGACAGTAAGAAACAGCTCAAATTGGTACCAGATGATTTGTTTTATGACTACTGAAACATCTAGAGAGCTACCCGCTTTGGGATAACGCATTATCATGATAACTCTTATTTTTCGCTGGCTACGGAGATTGTGCTGGAAACGATTGAATATTGAATTTACGGCACCAGGAATTGTGTTCTCCATTCTTTGAAGACGAAATTCTACCTATGATATGTTTGCTCTCTCTTTGCTCAATAAAATCTCCAGCAATTCCGTAGCTAGATCCGTTTCTACCCCTGCCTTCAAACAAGACCAGGAAAGCTCAATTGGATTGAACATTGGGCTGTATGGACTTAGCCTAAGGAAATGATGCTGGCTGAATTAAACCTCCTGGAATACTGACTCCATACCGGTATGGCAGGGAGCATTATCGGCAACTAAAACTATATTCGTTTGATAACAATCATAGGCAGCACGCAAGGATCGATGAACGAATTCATTTGCCTCTTCTTTTCTAAAAGAACCACGCCTTATTTCATGGTGTAAAAGGCCCATATTTCCTATAAATCCTATAATATGAATGTTTGCCCCACGACAGCCTGCCGATATATGGGAGCAGCGACTTCCTTTCTTGGAATGGCCCTTTCTTCTCGGAATAAACATGTTGAAATTAGTTTCATCCATGTAAATGATTGGAATATTTTCGGATTGAAAATGTAAAATGTTCCTTATATTTCACACCTCACAACTCTTCATTTTATTTTCTTCGCTATTAATTCTCTCGGGCTCCCTGCGAATATCTTTTAGAGTAAACATTAATCCATCCAAATGATTTCTTATACACTCTTTAGAGACATTTATACCTTAATGCCCTTAAAATTTTTGATTTATCTCCTTCAAAGTTATGCTTGGGTTTTCCTCGACATATTCTATCATGCTATTCTTATGTAATTCTTCTATTATTACTTTCCTTCTCCCACCTCGTTGGCATTTTTTTTGATTTTGTGCAGTAACCCATCTATAGGCTGTAGATTTACTAACACCCAAGGCATTAGCTTGTTCTCTCAAATTGCCTTTTCTGTTATATACCGCAATTATCTGCCTTTGCATTGAATCTGCAGCTTTCTTCTTTATATAAGACATGTTTTCGAAAAAGAAATTGTATACTTATCGTCCTTTACTTACTTTTGACTTTAATCAAATTTGACAATTAATTACACATAGATCTGATACACATAGAAACGGATGTCGTTCCAAATTGAAATTGATTATTCCCAATTTGATGTGTTTATTCCCAATTTGTCTTTGATTATTCCCAATTTGAATATGTTAATTCCCAATTTGATTTTGATAGTTCCCAATTTGAAGTTGAAAAGGTATAGTGTTCAAGTAGACAGTTCAGATTAAAATATCAAATCATAAAAAAGTGTTCATTAATGAAACGAATTTATTCGAGAAAGCTTTCAATCAACAAACTGGATAATGAATAAAACAAAAAATTGGTTCAAGCACTGACGTGAAGTCAGAAGCTTTTGCGCGTATGTTCTATTGTCCATTCTTCTGTATTGGACACCCTTAATCGAATTTACCATGGTAAATTATGTTGTCCATTCTCCTGTATTGGACACTTAATTCGAATTTACCATGGTAAATTCGAATTAAGAGTGTTCAATACAGGAGAATGGACAACATAACCATGGTAAATTCGAATTAAGTGTCCAATACAGGAGAATGCACAACATAATTTACCATGGTAAAATCGATTAAGGGTGTCCAATACAGAAGAATGGACAATAGAACATACGCGCAGAAGCTTCTGACTTCACGTCAGTGCTTGAACCAATTTTTTTTTCGTTGATTTTTTTAAATTTTCTAGGGGTACAATTCTTAAATTTTTTTTTTTCGTCATTTTTTTTTCAAATTTTCTAGGGGTACGGTTTTTACAAAATTTCAAACACGTCTTTATGTTGATTTTCTACTACTAGGTACCAAGCTTCAATTCGATCAAATATTTATTTTTTGAGTTATCAAGGAAATAATATTCCAGGTGGGTATCACTCGGAAACCGTTACACCAATTATGCCCAAAAACGAACTCAACTCTCCTTTTTGGATACGCAACCTACCCTGAAAATTGCAAGTCCCTATCTCCTTTCGTTCGAAAGTTATCGAGGCAACGGTCACCCATCTACTGAACTCACACAAGAATGCTCGAATCTCCAACAATATTTAACCGATCGCATTAAAACTCGAAACTTGCCAGTAGAGTTAGGTTAGAAGGCTCTTGCAAAATTTCAGCAATTTCAAACGAATCGTTACTGATACATAGAATTCTTTTTTTCAATTTTCAATGATTTTTTAAAATTTTCTAATAATACTATCCTCACGAAATTTTGCAAGAATTTTTGGGTTGGCATTCTACAACTAATTACCATGTTTGAATTCAATCGGTTCAGTATTTTTCGAGTTAATGAGGAACAAAAAACAACCAAATTTGAGTTGACTATAACTCTAAAACCGTTTGGCCGATTATGATAATAAACAAACTGAAATGTCGCGTTCTGGTGCACATCCTAACCTGAAAACTTCAAGCCGCTATATTTTTCCGTTCTGAAGTTATCGTGACAACAAAAATATTTTCTAATAATTTTCTAGCCATACCATTCGCACAAAATTTCACAAACGTGCTTAGGTTCATATTCTACAACTACTCACCAAGTTTCAATTCGATCGCATTAATATTGGTTGAAATCAAAATTATTACTCGGAAACCACCGGGCCGATTATGCCCATTAACGAACTTGTCCGTCGTATTGGGATGCGCCACCCACCCTGAAAATTTCAAGTCGCTAGCTCTTTTCGTTCTTAAGTTATCGTGGCAACTTACGGATGGCCGGACGGCCGGACGGCCTGCCGGACAGAATCAAATTTGACCCCGAATTCACCATTGGGGAGTCGAACTAAATCGTTTGAGACCATTTTCGTCAAAAAATTCGAAAGTTACAGACATTTGGGCAAAATGAAAAGGCGATGTTCCCCAGAACATACGCGCAAAAACAAATAAATTGAAAATACTCGAACTCAAAAACGAATCAAATGAAAAAATTTTTAGTTCAGGTATGGTATCCCTCAATTTCAATATATTTTTGGGTACGTTGGTATAGTTGTTTCACAGCTTTTTCTATCGTATTCGGTTGTGATTTAATAATATAGCAAGCATCAATAATTCTTTGCCGCAGTTGCCCCCTACCGTTTATCTGTACTGCATAGACCTCTTGCTTAAGCGCTCCCCATGAAAAATAATCCAACTGTGTAAGATCAGGGGGTCGAGGAGGCCAAGCCACATGTCGACCTCTGCCATTCCATCTATTTTCGAAAGGATTAATCAAATATTCGCGCACTTCTCTTCAATAGTGCGCGGGAGCTCCATCATGTTGCAACCACAATGTTTCCATTGAAATTTTTTCTAACAAACCAGGCAAATTATGTTCCAAAAAATTCTTATAAATTTATCCTGTCATCCTATTCTCAAAAACATGAGGGTCAATCAAACGATTATTGTAGATACCACACCAAACATTTATCGAGAATCTAACTAGGGATTTTTTTGAATTATTGATCTTGGATTATTCTGAGCCCATACAGGAAAATTACGGGAATTGTTACTTCCATCCCTAGTGAATTGCGATTCATCGGTGAACAAAATCCGAGAATCATTCTTCAATATCCTATGATCCATTGAGAAAAAATGAGCCATGGAATTTCATCACCTTGTTCTAATTTTTGCACAATTTGTTGATGATAAGAATGAACTCTTGCTACTTTTATGGTTTTATGTACTCTGTTTTTAGGGACCCTCATCTGCTTGCTTGTTCTGCGCGTACAGGTAGCTGGATTTTCTATCACTAGTTCTAAGATTGTATTACCTTCATTTGCTCTTTGTCTGGGGGTACGATCAACATTCATTTCAAAATTTCCTTTCTCACGAAGCTGTTTATAAATTCTTGTAAAAAGTATATGATGGGGAATTCTGTGGTTATCGGGTAGTTTCTTTGCTTACTGATTTTCTGCAATTGCATTCACAAAAACCATACAGGAGAATCATATCCGTGTGTCCTTCGAGAATATCGAAAAGACGTTTTTTTTATGTCAAACTTCATTGTTTAATTGGCTTTTTTCAGTAGATCACAGATCATAGGAATACGATGAATCGCAATTCACTAGCGATGGAATCAACAATTCCTGTAATTTTTGACCTGTGAAAAAATTTAACACAATTATTTGTTTTCTCAATTTGAGGAAAATTTCGTGGAAAGCAGTCCTTAAGGGTGAGAAAACTGCAAAATTCGAAATAATTCTACCGATAAATTCCAGATTTATTGAACTATGAAGTTCCACTCATAAGGGAATGTTTATTGATCACCCTGTATGACAGTGCCAAGCAGAGATTTAGAATTTTTATTTTGAATTAATTATTTGTGGTTTCAATAACGAAAAAACATCAGAATGTCCACGTATAGGTGATCCAATATTCACGAAAATAGGAGAAGTCTAATATTTTCCCAGTACGGGTCTAATTTATTCGATATCAGAAATATTGAAGAAAGGCGAAAGTGAAGGGTGATAAAACTTCAAATTTGAAATCATTCTGTCGATTAGTTCAAGAGTTATTGAACTGTGAAATTTCACTCATAAGATGAACGTCAGCCTGTATATCCCAAACGAATGCACTCAGGCGATTAAAATCTCTTGATACGATTAGAACCTGATGACATTAATCCATGGTATCCGTTTGTCGCATTCTTCCCGGGACACCCTATATAGGCTTGATCAAATTGTTTATGTTTTGGAAATCCATAATAATATTATGTTGGGAAAGCACTATGGCCATGAGTTTTGTTCAAATTTATAGACAGAGCGGTCACCCATCTAGATCCCGGAAGAAAATAATATTCCCAAGAATATAAATCCGACTGCAAAAACAAGGGTGAAAAAAACTGGTCCACTTTATATTATGATATTTCTTTATTTCCCTAATATCTTCTAGGTACAATGTAGATCCGATCGAGTTAAAATCTGAAACTTTACTATAAAATAAGATTTTGGAAGAAATTCCAACAATATCGGACGACTAGTTTCTGAGAAACAACATCAAATTCAAATGTAACTATGTTTCCATATGTCAAGGACAAACCCCATATCTAAAGAGTTTATGCAAATTTATGTTCGTTATTTTCATTGGGATAATTTTGGAAAGGATACTTAGATCATCCAATCAAATAACTTCCCTAGTATAACTTATTAAATTTTCAGACCAATAGAATCATTGAATCTGCAACACCACAGATAACTTGGATGGGTGGTGTATTGGAGGATATGAACATCAGCAAATACTCCGTGAGTGGTAATCTGCTAACACGTGTCACTTCATCGAAGGATCTGGTAGGTATATTTGACAAACAATGGCGATTTGTAGGCCATATAAATCATATTGCTGTCAACACATCAAAGCTACTGGGTTAATAGACTCCCGCTTAAAATACGGCTCGACTATTTGGTCACATTTTATAGAAATTACTGTGTCACCTTGGAAAGAGTCCCCACATACATTACTGAGATTCTGTAGCTAGACAATGAATATACATATTGAAAATCATGATTATGCATTTCTTTTGAAAAGTCTCAACCTATGGACCTCATATTCATGTTCAAGTCTAATAATAGCCTTGTTATATGCCCTGAGCTTTTTGAGATGTTACATTTTCATGTGCCAAAGAGAACTCTCGTTAATAGTGATCTGTTTTACATTTCCATTCCAACATACCAACTATGGAATGCACTCTCCTATTGATCGTTCACTAAGAATATTTTGTTCTAACAACAACATGTTGGCAACACTTATTCAGAGAAAATCTATGTTGATTAATTATGAGGTGCTCTCTACTACATCCAGAATATTTTGCTCAAACGCCAACAGGTTGGTAACATTAATTCAGACAAAATCAATGCTTAGTGATGAATCTGATGCAGGTCGAAGCAGCGAAAAAAATTAGTACACCTTGAAACGAGCATTTTTGCTTGATTTCGTCCATCCTCAAACTTTCAAACGTAAATATCTCGAAACTTGCTTTTTGCAGATACGTCCCTTTGGAATTTCGTTGATAAGAGTACCAGAGATTGTTTTTTAATAGAAATAACTGATTCCTGGCTATTCCACTATTAAACTTCGAAATTTGTAGCTTTCATGTCACCTTCAGGCTATCAATATTAAATTTTTTCATTAGATAGAGTAGGACAATTATGACTTAGCCTATCACTCGCTTCTGGCTTGAGTTGACTTCTGGGACAACAAGTATAAAGATCGATATTCTATAATTCGCTGATAAATTTCAGATAGATCGTACTAATATATTTTAGAAAAATTTGTTCAAGCACTGACGTGAAGTCAGGGGCTATTGCGCGCATGTTCTATCCTGTATTGGAAACTCTTAATCGAATTTACCATGGTAAATTCGAAGTGTCCAATTCTCCTGTAGTGGAAACTCTTAATCGAATTTACCATGGTAAATTCGAAGCGTCCAATTCTCCTGTATTGGACACTCTTAATCGAATTCACCATGGTAAATTCGAAGTGTCCACTACAGGAGAATGTACACTGACCTCACGTCAGTGCTTGAACCAATTTTTTTGATTTTCTCACGAAATTTCGGAAAAATTTGCGCGTCGGCATTCTACAACTAATTACCATGTTTGAATTGGATCGGATTCGGATTTCTTCAGTTATTCAGGAAATAACAACAACATTTAATCAACTATAAGTCAAAAACCATTTGGCCCACTTTGTCTTTTAACGAACTCTAATGTCGCATTGGCATGCGCAGACTATCCTATAAATTGCAAGTCGCTATCTTTTTCCGTTCTCAAGTTATCGTGAGATACATAATTTGTCTAAAATTTTCTTGTGATAGGTACGTTCACAAAATTTCACATACGTCTTCAGGTCGGTATTCTACTACTAGCTACCAAGTTCCAATTCGATCGGACTTTTGAGTTATCTAGAAAATAATATTTCAGATGTATGTTACTCGGGGACTGTTGGTCGCTATCTCTTTTCCATGGTAAATTCGAATTAAGAGTGTCCAATACAGGAGAATGGACAACATAATTTACCATGGTAAATTCGATTAAGGGTGTCCAATACAGAAGGATGGACAATAGAACATACGTGCAAAAGCTTCTGACTTCACGTCAGTGCTTGAACCAATTTTTTTTTCAGATTTCTAATTTTTCAGCTTTCTAATTTCTGCGTGAAAAATGTAAAACCTCGACCATTCTAATCCAACCTGACAGATGTCGAATGTTTTGATTGGACTGAAGATATTGAAATTCTTTCGAAAAATACCAGCTTTCCTTACGTCGATTTCAAATATAAACGTTTCGAAAAGGAAAACCCCACAATATATTTAATTGAGCGGATCGATCTTTCGACATAAACTCGCGAGCAAGTTCTACTTTAGAGCGTGCATCCATATCACTCTACTTTTCGACTATGGATTTTGTCGCGATTTGAGATCTGAAAGTGAACAAAAGTTCTTCCGTAAATCATTCGAAAGTGGCAATAGATATCGAAAGTCTTCAGCTTTCGCTTCTTCCATAGTTTCGATCGCGAGCTTTGACGGCCCTCGAAACGACCATTAAATTTTGAAATAAATTCCCAAAATTCCATATATACTTAGGAAAAATACGTACTTTCGGAGTTTTCTACAAATTATATAGAATTTTTCCAAAGATCACCACTATAGCCTTATCGGCTATCGGATATCGGATAGGATCCGCAAAAATTCTGGACAAATATTTGTGTTGGCATTCTACAACTAACTACCAAATTTCAATTCGAACGGTTATGTATTATTAAAAAAAATCGTTGTACTCGGAAACCGTTAGGACGATTACGCCCATTAACGAACTTGTCTGTCACATTAGGATGCGCAACCACTCTGAAAATTTCAAGTCGCTTTCTCTTCCCGTTCGAAAGTTATCGTGACAACGGCCGGACGGCCAGCGTTTGCGCAAAATGATAACACGCAGTTCCGTATAATATTCGCGCAAAAAACTCCAATTCAAAATGGCCATATTTCCGAAATGACTCGGCGGATTTCGCCCATTAACGAATTCAGCCGAGATATTTATGGCTCAAACCGACCCTAATTTCAACTGTCTATCTCACTTCGTTCGAGAGTTATCGTTCTTACGGCCGAACGGCTAGACACAATTGGATTTGACCCCGGATTATTCATCAGTGAGTATATAACATTTCTGTGATTTCAGATAATATACTAAATTCTCGCCATTTGAGAAGTTGTTCGGTAGTGATTAGCATCGAACACCTGTATTTTCTCGTACAAAATTCATTATCTAACAATGGAACTACGTGTGTGGCACGAATTTGCACAAGGAAATGTTCATACACCTACCTACTCCTGATATGTAAACAATTCTACCAGTTGAATGCTGCAATAATGCGAGATAGTTGATCCTGAATTCAACATCTCATCTTTTGAGAGGGACAGAGTGCTCCGTATTTACTTCATGTGTGAGACGAGCAAGATGTTTGTGAATTCACTGATTTCGTTACTTGCTTCCGAGAAATAGGAACTATAGTAGAGTTCACAAAGCATGAAAAGAGCTCTAAAACAGATTTTCGTGGGACCTTCATTGCTAAAATGTATAGACCACTGAGTATCATTCTCCATACCCTTACAATGCAAATTCAACTGGTCGTCAAAAAATCCTCGTGTGCAGGAAGGGGTGGGGGACATTTTTCCAAAAATTGCCAAAAATTTTTTTTCTGTTCATGGTCATCTATATTAGGTGAATATCACTCACACAAACTTCTGTTGAAATATACGATTCAGAAATATTTTTTATTAATTGTCAAAAGAGTCGGATACAATGCTCTTAAATGGAATTCCTTAAGATATAACCGCTTGCCCTGAACACTCATATTAACTATTATGTTCCGCTCGGTTTTACTCGAGATCTGTTAGGATTATCGAAAAAATGCTTTATATGAAAGGTCTGCTCCGAAAACCAACGATTCAGATGCTTCTTTCAAAATTACAATAGGCAGAACAGTTTCCTCACAAAATAAGAAATTGTGTTATTAACTCCCATTAACCGAAACCGAACCTGGAGACGCTAGTAAGGCGCAATTTGTAGCGTAAGTCCATGTTAGTGGCGACCTTATGGATTTGAGCTTTGATCTATGCACATAAGGTTCGTTATATCTATCCGACCAACTTTACAGTACTATTCCTGCGTGCATTCAGAACGCACATTTTGAAGAGATTGTTTAAATTCCTAATTTTTTATATATATGAGAATTTTACATATAATTCATATATATTCGATTTAATTTTGTTAATTCGTTAATAAATATGCAAATATGCGAGTTCAAACTTATATTCATTACTTCATAAATCAATTTTGTGACGTAATATTAACACATTTTTGAAATCATCGCTCATTCTCATTAGTAGTAACAAGTTTTCCTGAATCCTAGACCAAAATTCTGGAAAAGAATTAAGAAGGTATATAGTTGGTATCTATGATACTAACAGTAGGTTTCACGAAGCTTTGACAGCTCTTAATTGCCGAATTTAGTGTTGTGAGTGTGGAAAATGTCTTGAATACTCCTCTGATAAATACTAAAAAATGTCCGAAAATAATCATTACTTCTAAAAACAGTCGACATTTAGAGTATTTTAGTATTTATTGACATTATCGAAAATGTCTGGATAAATATCATAAATTTCTTTTCTACTTAAGAATTGCTAGACAATTTTCATTTTTGTCTGATATTTATTCTTCTTTTCTACTTGGATCGAAGATGCTTAACGATCTGAGATGCCAATTATACAAAAAATTTTTAAGAAGTTTATTTTTTCCTAGTTTTGGATTGAAGATGCTTAACTATTTGTGATGCCATTATACAGAGTTTTGTTTTAAGCAGTTTATTCTTTTCTACTTGGATCGAAGATTCTTAACGATCTGTGAGCCAATTGGGAAATTATACAAAGTTTTTTTTTACACGTTCATTTTTATTATTTAAGAGTCTAATTAAATCGATTTTTCTAATACTAATTCTTAATTCAGAACCTGGCTCCTGTCTTTTATCTCTTATACACAATAAAATAACACGATAATAACTCATTCAATGATAAGTTATTTGTTATTTCCAATTGACCTAGAAAAATTCCTTAAAATGCCTCAAATTGTCCTGATATTTTAACTTAACATGTAACGATTGTCATATTTTTCCGCAATATCCGTAAATACTTAAATACTCAAAATGCTCGACCTTGGGGGAATGTTTCGGACATTTTCCCAGGATATTTGTCCCTAACTTAAAAACTCGAGTATTTCACATCACTAGCCGAATTAGTGCGATTCTATGTCGATTTTCAGTTCATTTTTGATACAACCATCGAATTAAATCCACAATTAAGCTAATCGAAGCTTCGTGAGGGTCTAAATATTTCTTACATGTCATGATTCATCTAATTCAACTATCACTATCAGATGAAGAATCATCAAGGGAAGGAAAATTTGAAAAATTTTAAGTACTAGTATTTGCACATGTTTTTTGGGCCATACATTTGCAGGAGCCAATACACGGAATTTGTTTTCTTTTACAGGAACACATTGATCCTGTGCAATCTGAAATGAGAATTTCCATTTCATAAAGAATAATTACGGATCTGATATTCGATATAATATTTACCTTTCCTACAACTGCAGTTGCTAAGGATAGATGTTTCCTTAGGTAGGATTGGCATCGTCGTTAATTTTGGCAGAAGTTTTCCATTTTCTACATACCACCCACTAAATATAGGATCCGGTGAAGATGGTCGTGGTACATTACTATTGATCCAAATATTTGTTTGGTAATGGACTCGAAGGCTGTGTTGTCTCAAACTATCCAATGTTGGAGGTAATTTACTTATGGATCTTGAAGGTGCTATAATATTCCCCTGAGCCTGTTGATACATTTCACATTTTCGTTTTTCGTATAAAGATTACAAATTCAACAATATCATTGAATACTTTCAAACATGGCACCGGAAGTACATGATGAATTCAAAATAGGAATTTTGTCATTAAATTTTTGATTGGGAATTTTAACCAACTTTCTGTAGATCAGGCGCTAGAGCATATCAACAAAAACTCCAAAGCTGCAGGAGGAATATTGGGATTAACTAAAAATAGTACTAGAATGGATGAATGGTTCTTGAGTTACAACATTATTGGTATGAAGTTAGTCACATTTCGCTCATCTTTGCATCTTCATTCAGTCAAAATGTCGAAGAAGGTAAAAAAAGAATGAATATTGATGAAGATTCTGTGCAGATACTGCAGAGTGAACTTTCAAGATTTTGAGAGAAGAAGTATTCAATGATATTGTTGAATTCGTAATCCATCTGTTTACGACAAACGAAAATGTGAAATGTATCAACAGGCTCAGGGGAATACTATAGCTTCTTCAAGATCCATAAGTAAATTACCTCCAAAATTGGATAGTTTGAGACAACAGAGCCTTCGAGTCCTTTACCAAACAAAAATTCGGATCAATAGTAATGTACCAAGACTATCCTTACCGGATCCTATATTTAGTGGGTGGTATTTAGAAAATGGAAAACTTCTGCCAAAATTAACGACGATGCCAATCCTACCTAAGGAAACATCTATCCTTAGCAACTGCAGTTGTAGGAAAGGTAAATATTATATCGAATATCAGAGCCGAAAATATTCTTTATGAAATGGAAATTCTCATTTCAGATTGCACAGGATCAATGTGTTCCTCCTTTCAGGACATGAATTCTAACATTATTAAAAAAAAAATAAGAAAAAAGTTACTGCATCTCATGAAGAACAGAAGAAAAAACAACGAAAATCTATGAGAAGACTTCATGAAGCCCGAAAAAATGATCCTGAATTATACGAAGAAGAAAAACGTAAAAAACGAGGGCTGTTATAAAAGAAAAAAATTGGTTCAAGCACTGACGTGAAGTCAGAAGCTTTTGCGCGTATGTTCTATTGTCCCCCCTTAAGGGTGTCCAATACAGAAGTATGGACAATAGAACATACGCGCAAAAGCTTCTGACTTCACGTCAGTGCTTGAACCAATTTTTTTTTGATTAGTTGACTCGCCGATTTAATTCTCGGCGACAGTGGTATATTTCCAGCCTCCCAGGCGCTTAACATTGATTATTCCTTATTCCTATTCACTTTTTTCAAATATTTTGGCTTTTTCCGGACGGACAACATATTAATTCTTTAACAAGCACTGACGTGAAGTCAGAAGCTTTTGCGCGTATGTTCTATTGTCCATTCTTCTGTATTGGACACCCTTAATCGAATTTACTATGGTAAATTATGTTGTCCATTCTCCTGCATTGGACACTCTTAATTCGAATTGGTAAATTCGATTAAGGGTGTCCAATACAGAAGAATGGACAATAGAACATACGCGCAAAAGCTTCTGACTTCACGTCAGTGCTTGAACCAATTTTTTTTTCGTGATTTTTTTAAAATTTTCTAGGGGTGCGGTTCTTAAAATTTTTTTTTTCGTCATTTTTTTCAAATTTTCTAGGGGTACGGTTCTTACAAAATTTTAAACACGTCTTTATGTTGATTTTATACTACTAGTTACCAAGCTTCAATTCGTTCGAATATTTATTTTTTGAGTTATCAAGGAAATAATATTCCAGGTGGATATAACTCGGAAACCGTTAGACCGATTATGCCCAAAAACGAACTCAACTCTCCCTTTCGGATACGCAACCTACCCTGAAAATTGCAAGTGCCTATCTCCTTTCGTTCGAAAGTTATAGAGGCAACGGTCACCCATCTACTGAACTCACACAAGAATGCTCGTATCTCCAACAATATTTAACCGATCGTATTAAAACTTGAAACATGTTAATAGAGTTAGGTAATAAAGGCTGTTGCAAAATTTCAGCAATTTCAAACGATTAGTTACTGATATATAAAAAATTTTTATTTTATTTTCAATGATTTATTGAAAATTTTCTGCAAATGCTATCCTCACCAAATTTTGCAAACATTTTCGCGTTGGCATTCTACAACTAATAACCATGTTTGAATTCAATCGGTTCAGTATTTTTCGAGTTAATGAGGAAAAAAAACCACCAAATTTCAGATAATTTCAGATGGCTATAACTCTAAAACCGTTCGGCCGATTATGCTCATAAACAAACTGAAATGTCGCGTTCTCGTGCACATCCTAACCTGAAAACTTCAAGCCGCTATCTCATTCTGTTCTCAAGTTATCGTGACAACAAAAATAATTTTTAATAATTTTTTAAAAATTTTCTAGCTATACGATTCGCACAAAATTTCACAAACGTGCTTAGGTTCGTATTCTACAACTACCCACCAAGTTTCAATTCGATCGGATTCATATTGGTTGAAAATAAAATAATTACTCGGAAACCACTGGGCCGATTATGCCCATTAACGAACTTGTCCGTCGTATTGAGATGCGCCACCTACCCTGAAAATTTCAAGTCGCTAGCTCTTTTCGTTCTCAAGTTATCGTGGCAACGGCCGGACGGCCGGACGGCCGGACGGACAGAATCAAATTTGACCTCGAATTCTTCATTGGGGAGTCGAACTTAATCGTTTGAGACCATTTTCGTCAAAAAATTCGAAAGTTACAGACATTTGGGCATAACTATAACGCGATGTTCCCCAGAACATACGCGCAAAAAGGAAGGAAAAATACTCTGGATATGTCCGAAAGAGAAAAATTGGTTCAAGCACTGACGTGAAGTCAGGAGCTTTTGCGCGTATGTTCTATTGTCCATCCTCCTGTATTGGACACTCTTAATCGAATTTACCATGGTGAATTCTATTGTTCGTTCTTCTGTATTGGACACTCTCTTAATCGAATTTACCATGGTGAATTCTATTGTCTGTTCTCCTGTATGAGACACTCTTAATCGAATTTACCATGGTGAATTCGATTAAGGCTGTCCAATACAGGAGAATAGACAATAGAATTCACCATGGTAAATTCGATTAAAAGTGTCCAATACAGGAGAATGGACAATAGAACATACGCGCAAAAGCTCCTGACTTCACGTCAGTGCTTGAACAATGTCTTTTTTATATCAAGGATATATGAAATTTTTTTTTTCATTTAAAATTTAACATTATTTCATTTCCGTGAATTTTGTCTCACATCCGTGAATGCCGGTTTCATGAAAATCTCATTATTTCACAAAATACCAACGAAAGTGTGTAACCTTAGGCATAAGATTAATAAGAATTAATTTCTGGTTTCGGATATCTAAAAATAAATTCGATTATTGTTAATTTATTTTTTTTAAACTAAAATGCGAAAGGGGAACATTTGGTGGGAATTACCCAAATATCTCGATTAGGTTCGTTATTAGGTAAAATCGGCCAAATGATTTCGGAGTAACGAAAAAAAAAATTTTTTTTACATTACAAATTACAAGTTCAATTTTTTTTAAGATGCAGTTTCATCATAAAAATCCATTGATATCATTTTCAACTATGAAAAGCTAATACTTGCGGAGATATGATGTTTCAAAATTTCAATAATAAATCGTACTCCTTTGTTTTCACAGAATGCTATAATTATTGTATCTATCAATTATTATATGATCTGTGTTCATACTCGTACATGTCGTCTTGTTTTCCTAAAAGAGAGAATCTAATTCATTTCAGCTATCGTAGATTTATGAGGATTATAATATGATATTATACTTTTTGGTGATATTTTAATGCCCATGGATAATCCATATGATTATGGAAATATATACTCTGGTAAGTCCATCAGAATGTTCAGAATATCCAGTAAAAACAAAACTGAACTATTGGCTAAGTTTCAATTGATATAATATAATTTTCAGAGTGGATTTGAGGAATGAATATCTCGCCTTCGTGGTTTTTGGCGCTCTTGTTTGAATTTAATTTCTTTCATGATGCAGTTGTATCATATTTGAATGTTGTTTCTTTCATGATGCAGTTCTATCATAAGAATACATTGATATCATTCCCAACTCTTAGAAACCTATACTTTCGGAGATATGATTTGTCAAAGATTGAACAAGAGCGCCAAAGCTGCTGCCACAGTGCTTTCCCCCTTTTTTTACATTGTCCTAAGGCAAACTACATTAGAGTAATGTCTCTTTGATTCATACAATGATGCAAAAACATTGTGGTAATGTCCTGAAGTCCCTAGTCTCGATCAAAATATTGATTATTCAATCACCGAAGTTCCTTATATTGGTCAATAGTAGTCATTGTCTCAATGAAAAATACATCATGGTAATTTCAAAATGGTAAATCACTTGAGGTGATTGATGCTAGGCTCATTATTTTTTCTAGGTGTTCTGTATGAATCACACCGATATCTTCATGTCGCGGGCGAGTTACTTCATCTGGATGGGTGAGCCATCTGGCTATGAATTTGAACAAGCGTGCCAAAGCAGACTAACACCACCTCAGTGCTTTTCGAACTTTTGACAATTGAATTTTCTGAAAGCTTCATTTCCTGATTTTTTTCTAGTCGCATATCCAATCATCCGAACTTGATGATCTTGATTTGAAGAACTCTTTTAACTAGTGTAAACCAAATAGATTGATAGGAGATGATTTCTATACAGCTAGCTAATAGGTATAAATAAGAATCGAGGATTATAAAGCGTATTTCCCTTAGCCTCCCGGATATAATCCAGGAAGAATAGACGATGATTCGAAAGAATATCTATACCTTCTTGAGAGGCGACTCAATAACAGTTATTATCATAACATTATAGACTAAGGTTCGATTTTCAATTTACTGAAACAAAGGCGAGATTTCATGCCCTGACAACCAGTGGAAAGATGAATCTATTGAAATAGATACACCTTTTGTTCTGCCTGCCATCACATGATAGAATGAAACGAATCCAACCCGTTTAAAAATTCCAATTAGCCATATCTGCCTAGGCTTACGTGAAAATTCGTCTTAGAAACACCATCGTCCAACAACAATGGTTGCAGATATAGATACCAAGTCAATTTCAGTCGTGACCAGAGAAAGTGTTGAATTATTTATGCATCTATGGGTATTTTAGAAGTTTAATTGTATCGATGTGCTATCGTGGGTTGGATTTTCTGAGAGAAACAGAACGGAATTAGATTTGATTATAATGTCCTCATATTATGTTGGTTGTGAAATATCAATTTAGAGAGCCTATTGGACAAATTGGTAATACAACTTAGTTATTAGCAGTTTGACATTTCAAAGAAATCAATACAACACGAGAGATTCCACAGAAGAGAAAACGATACTGTATATGGGACAATTCCAACATTTTGCTGAGTATCTATATCAAGGAATTCGCAAAGAATAAAAAAATTGGTTCAAGCACTGACGTGACGTCAGGAGCTTTTGTGCGTATGTTATATTGTCAATTCTTCTGCATTGGACACCCTTAATAGAATTTACCATGGTAAATTATGTTGTCCATTATCCTGTATTGGACACTCTTAATTCGAATTTACCATGGTAAATTCGAATTTACCATGGTAAATTCGAACTAAGTTTCCAATACAGGAGAATTCGCAAAGAATAAAAAAATTGGTTCAAGCACTGACGTGACGTCAGGAGCTTTTGTGCGTATGTGATATTGTCCATTCTTCTGCATTGGACACCCTTAATAGAATTTACCATGGTAAATTATGTTGTCCATTATCCTGTATTAGACACTCTTAATTCGAATTTACCATGGTAAATTCGAATTTAACATGGTTAATTCGAATTAAGTGTCCAATACAGGAGAATGGACAACATAATTTACCATGGTAAATTCGATTAAGGGTGTCCAATATAGGAGAATGGACAATAGAACATACGCGCAAAAGCTCCTGACTTCACGTCAGTGCTTGAACCAATTTTTTTTTTCGTGATTTTTTTTAAATTTTCTCGGGCTACGGTTCTTACAAAATTTTTTTCAAATTATCTAGGGGTACGGTTCTGACAAAATTTTAAACACTTCTTTATGTTGCTTTTCTACTACTAGTTACCAAGCTTCAATTCGATCGAATCTTTATTTTTTGAGTTATCAAGGAAATAATATTCCAGGTGGGTATAACTCGGAAACCGTTAGACCGATTATGCCCACAAATGAACTCAGCTCTCCCATTCAGATACGCAACCTACCCTGAAAATTGCAAGTCTCTATCTCTTTTCGTTTTTTAATAATTTTGTAATAATTTTCTAGTGATACGATTCTCACAAAATTTCACAAACGTGCTTAGGTTTATATTCTACAACTATTCACCAAGTTTCAATTCGATCGGATCTATATTGGTTGAAAACAAAATGATTACTCGGAAACCATTGGGCCGATTATGCCCATTAACGAAGTTGTCTGTCGGATTGAGATGCGCCACCTACCCTAAAAATTTCAAGTCGCTAGCTCTTTCCGTTCTCAAGTTATCGTGGCAACGGCCGGACGGGCAGAATCAAATTTGACCTCGATTTCTTCATTGGGGAGTCGAACCGAATCGTTTGAGACCATTTTCGTGAAAAAATTCGACAGTTACAGACAAACAAACAAAGAATGGGACGTTATTATTTGACATAGAGTTTTCTCAAAGAGAGCCATATCGAAAAAGGTTCAATGTTCAAAGTGAAGAAAATGTAATTTGAGATTTATTATAATAGTTTGTATAATACACCCAGTTTAAAGCACGTCTCAAGTCACAGAGCAATTAATGACAATTATCAGAGAAATACAAAAATAGTTTGCCAAATAATTGGGCTCAAAGTTCCCACAAATTATTTTTTGTTACCTCCACCTCTCAAAAGTGAAAAGTTCATGTTTTGTAAATGGAAATTTTTTTAGCTAAAATGATGTGAAATATTCTAAGTAGTACAAAAATCATTTGAGTAAACAAAAATTTGTGTGTCTGGGTGTATTGTTTTCGATAAAAATTCCCCCACTAACGAAGGCAGAGGGGGGAAAATATAGAGATAATATCGCTTTATTAAATAAAAACTTGATAAAAACCTATATTTTCTCAAAGTTGTTATTTTTATGAAGGACAAATATAATTTTATATTTCTCAATCCTTATGTTAAATAGCGGAAGGCTGTTTTCAAGAGCAGTAATAAGCTAGGCTTCAACTCTATAAGAGGTCTTATGTGCCTTAATTCATGACTTATGAATTCAAACATTTGTTGAATTTGATATTTTTCAAAATCTAGTTCGCAATTTTAGTTTCAACAGGATTATGATTTATTATTTTTGCGCGTATGTTCTGGGGAACATCGCGTTATAGTTTTGCCCAAATGTCTGTAACTTTCGAATTTTTTGACGAAAATGGTCTCGAACGATTAAGTTCGACTCCGCAATGAAGAATTCGATGTCAAATTTGATTCTGTCCGTCCGGCCGTCCGGCCGTCCGGCCGTCCGGCCGTTGCCACGATAACTTGAGAACGAAAAGAGCTAGCGACTTGAAATTTTCAGGGTGGGTGGCGCATCCCAATACGACGGACAAGTTCGTTAATGGGCATAATCGGCCCAGTGGTTTCCGAGTAATAATTTTGTTTTCAACCAATATGAATCCGATCGAATTGAAACTTGGTGAGTAGTTGTAGAATATGAACCTAAGCACGTTTGTGAAATTTTGTGCGAATCGTATGGCTACAAAATTATTAAAAAATTATTAAAAAATATTTTTGTTGTCACGATAACTTGAGAACTGAGAGAGATAGCGGCCTCAAGTTTTCAGGTTGGGATGTACACCACAACGCGACATTTCAGTTTGATTATGAGCCTAATCGGCCAAACGGTTTCAGAGTTATAGCCATCTGAAATTTTATGAAATTTTGTGGTTTTTGTTCCTCATTTACTCGGAAAATACTAAACCGATTGAATTCAAACATGGTTATTAGTTGTAGAATGCCAATGCGGAAACGTTTGCAAAATTTGGTGAGGATAGCATTTGTAGAAAATTTTAAATAAATCTTTGAAAATAAAAAAAAAAAGTTCTATATATCAGTAACTAATCGTTCGAAATTGCTGAAATTTTGCAAGAACCTTCATAACCTAACTATACTGACAATTTTCAAGTTTTAATACGATCGGTTAAATAATGTTGGAGATTCGAGCATTCTTGTGTGAGTTCAGTAGATGGGTGAACGTTGCCTCGATAACTTTCGAACGAAAGGAGATAGGGACTTGCAATTTTCAGGGAAGGTTGCGTATGCGAAAGGGAGAGTTGAGTTCAATTTTGGGCAAAATCGGTCTAACGGTTTCCGAGTTATACCCATCTGGAATATTGTTTCCTTGATAACTCAAAAAATAAATATTCGATCGAATTGAAGTTTGGTAATTAGTAGTAGAAAATCAACATAAAGACGTGTTTAAAATTTTGTGAGAACCGTACCCCTAGAAAATTTGAAAAAAACGACGAGAAAAAAAATTTTAAGAACCGTACCCCTAGAAAATTTCAAAAAAATTACGAAAAAAAAATTGGTTCAAGCACTGACGTGAAGTCAGAAGCTTTGGCGCGTATGTTCTATTGTCCATTCTTCTGTATTGGACACCCTTAATCGAATTTACCATGGTAAATTCGATTAAGGGTGTCCAATACAGAAGAATGGACAATAGAACATACGCGCAAAAGCTTCTGACTTCACGTCAGTGCTTGAACCAATTTTTTTATTTACATGTTTCTGAATCGTCCTAGCCGAAAATGTGTTCAATAAATTAAAATATATTATCTTTTACACGAATAAATACGTTCTAGAGTGTTCATTGTTAGTCAAGAGATTTCAAGATTTTTTGACAAGAAATCTTGATATTGACATTCAATTTCTTGTCCTGTCTTGAAATCAAAAATTCCTTCTTGTCTTGAAATCAAGACAAGATCTTGAAATTTTCAAGAATTTGACCCCTAATGAAATTGAATGTTTAGATTGCAACAAGTGCTACGGCGGGCAAACAACCAGAAACCTTCTCACAAGGTACCATTTTAGAAATTTTTGCGCAAGATGATAGCGCCCTGGCATGAGCACGCAAAACTAGTGAAAATAATTTCATATTAACAGTTAGTTGTTATTTATGCAAAATAATGTCAATTACAAAATCAAGTGAAATTTATCGATGTGTGCTTTGAAGATAATTAGTCAATTCCAGAAGAAAAACTGGGAAGGGGCGATCATTCCAACAGTATAATAATGCTTATTATTAACGATGGATTAATTATTAAGCAGTTAGATGTCAAGACGGATGGCGTAAAGCCGTTTATCATGTCGGGATATTATACCGAACAGACGTAAACTGCGTGAAGCAACATTTCAACCCGTTTCTCGAAGGACGTAAATTTTTGATGGACGGCTGCTGTGAATTATAATGAGTCATAGAGGAACAGAATTGCCTCATGCGAATATTCCAACTAAATAGCACTTCTCTTGGCTGATTGACTCCCCCCGATATCCATTTTTTTTTCGAAAGACATGTATTGCGCTCTTGCTCCCCTGAAGCACCCATCATTTTGGGCAAATATCTGTGATTTTCGAAGTTTTGGACGAAAATGGCAGAATAACTCTCGAATGAAATAAGTTAAAAAGTATTGAAATTTGCGGGGTAGATTTGGGATATAAATATCTTGGTTACGTTCATTAACTTGAAAGAGTCACCGAGGTTTTCGGAGTCATAAAGCCATCAGAAATTTTGTTTTCACAAATTACTGATCTGATCGCATTGAAACCCGGTAGTTAGTTGAGAAAAACCTACACGAAGACTAACGCAGCATTTCGTGAGGATAATACGGTTAGAAAAATTGAAAACAATCAGTAAAACAAATATCTATCTCAGAAACTAACGATCAGTTGTGGCTCTTATTATACAGACTAGTACTAGATTTAGCGCAAATTAGTTGATGATTAAGTTTTTTCGGATATTATTAGATATTTAAAGAATTTCAAAACCATCGGAATTTTCCAAGCGGTTAGTAAATATATCAATCCTCTTGCAAGTGTTTAATTTGTAATTATAAACAAGTATGTATATACAGTATACAGGCTGTTGAAAATGAAAGCTACCAAACTTTCAGGGATCACTTCTTCTATTTGCGTGATTTTAAAACAAATGCCCTCTCCTTATATTATCGTTTTGTTTGGAGTATACCGCGACACATCTGGTGCAACATACGAGCTTAGATAATTGAGTCCCCGGTCATTCATTCTTGATTTATTACGGAAGTCATCACGTATCTCAACATTATCCGTATAATCGTCGCGATATAATTGTAGAAAATTCATAATTATTATCCATGTGTAGTAGAAATTCTCGCATTAGAAATAATTCAATTTAGAAAGAACCGTGACTAAAAGGAACATCGAAATTCGGTTGAATCTTTGTGGATTCAACTGCCGCATTTCCTGATAATTTTTTTTCCCTCCTATCCACAAATGTAGGTAAAAGTCAGTTTTTGCGCGCACGTTCTGAGGAACATCGCGGTATCATTTCTCCCAAATGTCTGTAATTTTCGAATTTTTCGCAAACGATTGGGTTCGACTCCCTGATGAAGAATTCGAGGTCAAATATGATTATGTCCGGCCGGCAGTCACGATAACTTGAGAACGGAAAGAGATAGCGACTTGAAATTTTCAGGGTAGGTGGCTAATCCCAATACGACAGACAAGTTCGCATTGGGCATAATCGGCCCAATGGTTTCCGAGTAATGACTTTGTTTTCAACCAATACAAATCCGATCAAATTGAAACTTGGTGAGTAGTTGTAGAATACAAACCTAAGGAAGTTTGTGAAAATTTGTATTGGACACTTTTCATCGAATATACCATGGTAAATTCAATTAAGCCGGCCGGACAGAATTATAGTTGACCCCGAATTCTTTATCAGTGAGTTGAACCTTGTCGTTTGAGACCATTTCGTCAAAAAATTCGAAAATTACATACATTTGGACGAAATGATAATGCGATGTTCCTCAGAACATACGCGCAAAAAATATTATTTATGTTACGATAACCTGAGAACGGAAAGAGATAGCGACTTGAATTTTCAGGTTAGGTTTTGCATCTGGATGCGACATTTGAGTTTGTTTATAGGCATAATCGGCCAAACGGTTTTGGAGTTATACCCATCTGAAATTTGGTTGTAGAATGTCAACGCAAAAATTCTGGCTAAATTTCGTGAGGATCGTATCGCTACAAAATTCTTAACACATCATTGAAAAAACTTCTATATATCAGAAACTATTCGTCCGACATTCGTCAGAACCTAACTCTACTGCCAAGTTCCAAGTTTGAACACAATCAGATCTATATTGTTGGAGATTCGAGCATTCTTGTGTGAGTTCAGTGGCAGGACGGGTGACTGTTGCCTCGATAACTTTCGAACGAAACGATATAGGGACTTGCAATTTTCAGGGTAGGTCGCGCATCCGAATGGGAGAGTAAAGTTCGTTTTTGGGCATAATCGGTCCAATGGTTCGGATTTATACGCACCTGGAATATTATTTCCTTGATAACCCTAAAAATAATGACTCGATCAAACTGAAGCATGGTAACTAGTTGTAGAATATCGGCATTAAGATGTGTGTGAAATTTTGTTGGAGCCGTACCCCTAGGAAATTCATAAAAAACTACGAAAAAAAAGATTGGCTCAAGCATTGACTTGACGTCGGGAGCTTTTGCGCGCATGTGTCTATTGGACACTCTTGATCGAATTTACCATGGTAAATTCGAGAATGCCCAATACAGGAGAATAGACAACAGAGCATGCGCGTAAAAGTTTCTGACTTCACGTCAGTGCTTGAAACAATTTTTTTTAAAGAAGTTCGGTGAGTTCATTTTATTGGACCTATATCGATTTTATTCTTTATTTTTTGTTCAATTCCACGTTTACCCTACGGTCCCTTTCACTTACGATTTAGTATCTCTAAAATTGAGCATATAACTTGTTCAATTAGAGGCCCAAACAGAGTTACATTCAAACAAAAGTCTGAAAATGCATAGTTTTCAAGATACAGGGTCTGGAAATTCAATAAAGAAAAATTGTTTTTCTATCATATATTTCATAATCACTTTAGATTTTTTCATCAAATTTGGTTTAACCATTGAAGGGCCGTTCTTGACGCAAAAGTTTTCTTTATTTCTTCCTGTGGCGTCCATAAGGGGTATGCACTGAATATTTTTCGAGATAAAAATGTCACTCCTCTGATTTTTCCAAGAATAGAAATTATTTTTGAAATCCTCATTCAATTTTGGAGCCAATTGGTTGCAAAGACTTATATTCTTATGGATTACGCAGGGTTTTTGCGTGAATAATAAGCACTATATCATGCACTTATTTCAATCGAGATTCGACTTCGCAATGGTAACTTTTTATAAAATCCTACTTTATTTATGGATGTTTATATGAACCTTTTGTTTTAAAATCGCGCATGGAGTCGAGCCTTTAGTTTGAAGGCGTACTTTTTCAACACCCTGAATACATAGTGCATCCATGCTTCTTTTGAGTTATCCATTTTATATAAGTAGGTTTTGTAGGACTGTTGATAAATACCAATTTTTGCGCGCGTGTTCTGGAGAACATTACGTTCTCATTTTGCCCAAATGTCTGTAACTTTTGAATTGTTGCCGTAAATGGTCTCAAACGGCTAGGTTCGACTCACTGATGAAGAACTGTAGGTCAAATTTGTTCCGGCCGGCCGGACAGAATCTGGTCCAATTAAAAAATAACTCGAGAACGAATAAGATAGCCACTTGGAATTATCAGGGTCGGTGGCGCGTCCAAATACGACGAACAAATTCGTTAATGGGTAAGATTGTCCCAATGGTTTCCGAGTAATAACCAATCATGGTTATTAGTTGTAGAATGCCGAAGCAAAAATTCTTGCAAAATATCTCGTGGGGATCGTATCACAAGAAAATTTTTAAAAAATCATTAAAAAAAATTCGACATATCAGAAACTTTTCGCCCTACATCGCAATTTTGCGAGAGCTCTCAAAACCTAGCTCAACTTCCAAGTTTCAACACTATCAGATCTATATTGTTGGAGGTTTGAGTAGCCTTGGGTGAGTTCAGTAGCTGGATGGGTGACTGTTGCCTCGATAAGTTTCGAACGAAAAGAGACAGGGACAATTTTTAGAGTAGATTGCGCTTCCAAATGGGAGAGTTCAGTTCGTTGTTAGGCATAATCGGCCCAACTGTTTCGGAGTTATACCCCTCTGAAATAGTATTTTCTCAATAACTCAAAAAATACAGACCCGATCGAACTGAAGCTTGGTAACTGGTTGAAAATTCCATAAGACTAGAAGCCAATTTAAAGTAAAACATAAAATTCTTAAGGTAGGTACCTGGAATGTGAGGACAATGTTTCAAGCTGGAAAAATACAGATAAATTCAAGAGATGGATAGGCTAAATATCGATATGAGGTGGCCAGGAAGTGGACACTGCATTGTGAGGGATCTGCAACGATATAGCACGTCTATGGATAAATCAATGGAGGTAGGAGGAAGTGGAGGGAGCATGTGCTATATTTCTCTTGTAACGAAAGTGTCACATAAAATCGGCCAAATTGGTATGGGCAAATCCTTTGTTATAAACATGAAATTGTGAGTTTTCTATGGTTGGAATTCCGGATTCCTATAGTACATTGGGACACACCAATATGGCGGAGTACGTGACAAGTTTCGATCTTTATGCCCCCTCCACTTCCTTCTACCTCCATGGATAAATCAAGTGGACGATCCGCCTCTGTTTTGATCGTAGCCTGAATTACGCGTCGAACAACTACCGAGAGCCTGCGCGTAAACCAGAGCGTCGGCATCTTCATGTTTCAGGAAAATGCTGAAGTTCTTCTTGCGTTCCGGAAGATTTCAATATAACAGCATTTGTATCGTTAGATTAACGAGTTGAATTATCGGCGAGAATTGTACTGAAATTCTCGCCTTGGCTTGGATAGGGCCGATAGGGGTCATACCTTGGCTTGGACAGAATTTGTACTTTGGCTGAGATTGAAATTATACCTTGGCTGGAATTGAATTTGTACCGAGGAATCATCCAGATATACCAACTACCCTTGAAATTGGGGGAATCAACGTAGTACTTCCTTTGGATGAGAAAATAACCAGCAGACACTTTATTTCGAATTGGAAGGCCATCTAGAAGTGGTTTCTTTGAAATTGGAACATCTTGATCAGGATCATAATATCGAACCCCGAGGAGGCCACGACATTGTTTTCTATTAAGTTAAGTAGTATAAGACTCTGTAGAGTGAAGAAGGGTCAACCTATTGTAATTTTTCAATTTTAATATATATATTGTGAAAACCTGGGAGGGAGTTTTGTTGCCACATTAAGCCAGTTTAGCCTCCCACCCCTAGAAAATTAAAAGTAGATTCTCATGCTCGACAATCGTCTATAAGTGGACAATTGGCACGTTACATGGTTTGCTATTCTGGAAATGATAGAAATCAGAGTATTGCTGGTGTATGGATTATATTTTCACCCGGGCTGTCTCAATTTGACATGAGTTTTACACCGATCTCCGAGTGGCTAATGTTTATTGAACTGAAAAGTGCTCCCAGTCAAGTGAAATTAAAGTGTATGCACCGACCGCGGACAAACCGGATGAAGCAGTCGCGATATTGTACTCGACCAACATAATCAATCAAGTCAGAAAGGAAGACCTGACTATCATAATGGGCGATTTCAACGCCTTAATTGGCAGAGGAGATCACTCAGAATGAATTGGCCAGTTTGGACTTGGAACAAGGAATGAGTGGGGTGAGATGCTGAAGGATTTTGTTGTGGAGGAACAGTTTGCTGTCCTGGACACACTTTTCGAACAACCATCGAGAAGACTATATACCTGGATATCACCTCACAATTAAGATGGCCATGTGGTCAGGAATCAAATAGATTACATATAGGTAAACAAACGCTATCAAAATAGCTGTACGATCGCGAAAACCTATCCAGGAGCAAACGTATCATCGTATTTTGAAGATATCTTGGGTGGATCACATTGCTAACGAGGAGGTATTGCGGAGGGTATGTAAACAAAAAGAAGTGCTATTTTAGGTGAAGGGGCGAATATTTAGGCTATATTATGAGAAATCCTGAGAGGTATAGTACTTCACAGCTCATACTCCAGGGTGAAATACAATGTAGAATAAGTGTTGAACTTAGAAGAATTTCATGGCTGAAGAATCTAAGAGTTTGGTTTAGTTCATCGACTGTGGGTTTGTTTCGAGCAGCTGTTGGTGAGGTCCGTATAGTCATCATGTTAGCCAGCTTCCGGAACGGATAGGTACCAGAAGAAGAAGAAGAACTGGTTGTAGAATATCGACATGAATAAGGCTTCACACGAGACGAGAGTAGGCGAGAGCATATCTCGTCTCGTTCTCGCCAATCACCAAAAAATTAAGTCTCGTTCTCGTCTCGATATCAGTTGTCTCGTCTCGTCTCGCTTAATTGTGAATAACGATAAAAAATATTATAATGAGTATATAAACGAAACTGTATATAATAATTAATAATTTTGTAGAGCTTTATTCATTTTTCTCTTATGCGAAAATACATACATGTACATATAATTTTTAATTTCAAACACTGCTGATTCCATCTTTTAAATTACTCGATGTCCAAGAATTCAAACATATTCACGCTTGCATCACATCATCTTTCAATTATCTACGTGTTTTTGCCATTATCATACCTGCTGTAGAAAATAATCTACGGATATAGCCATTTGCACCGAATTGAATAAACGAAAGATAAACCACATGTTATATTCCTCAGAAACCGGCTCTACAAGAAGCCCAAGAAAAGGATTTCTCCAGATGTTCAAATAGAGACGAAATTTTAAAAATATTGGGATTTAGGGGCAATAAAAGTTGAATTCATATACTCAACGGAGAGTAAAAAATAATAAAATACATTGAAACCTAAAATATAAAAATCTGCAAGGATTAATATTTATGATAAGAGATACATAAAAAAAATTTAACGAGACCAAAAACGAGACTCCCGTGTTGGGCTGTATGTGGTCTCGGTATCGCCTATAGTATTTTTCGAAACGTCTCGTCTCGTCTCGTTTTTCCGAGACGAGAACGAGACGAGACGAGAAAAATCTCGCTCTCACGTGAAGTCCTAGACATGAAGACGTATGTGAAATTTTGCGAGAAAATTTTTAAAAATTACGAAAAAATATTATGTCTCTCACGATAACTTGAGAACGGAAAGAGTTGCAATTTTCAGGGTAGCATAATCGACCCTATTGTGTTGGAGTTATACTCATATGAAATTTTGATTTTATTGCCTCTATATCTCAAAATATAAAAACCTAACATTTTCGCGGAATTTCGTGAATTTCTTATCCCGGAGTTACGAGACATTCGTAGTAGTGTCCAATAGAGGTGAGTGAAAAATAGAACATACGCGCAAAAGCTCCTGACTTCAAAATCAGATCATTGCTTGAACATATTTTGCAAAGACTGTCAATGTAACAAATTTTGAATTTCAAAGTAACTGTTTACAAAAGATAATTCTAAAGATTTTCGCTTGGAGTCTGATGACGTAGTCTGATCTATATGTCTCCGATACGTTTTACAAAATACATAGTTGCTTTAACGTTGATGTTGTTTCGTTACTGTTTATTAGGTAACATTGTTCTATATAATGGTTCTGGCAAATATCTTGTGTTTCTAACGTAGAAGCAATTTTAAAAATAATAAAATGTTCATTTTATAGATATTTTTCAGAGATTGGAAGAGAAAACTCAGAAGGGAATCATTTACTAATGAATGCATCTCCCAGAGTATCCTTTAATTATTACTTAATGTATGCTATAGTTTCGAAGAAATAATAATACCACTTTTTCATGAATTTTTCGTCTTACGAAACAAAGTTATTTCTTGGCATCATTTATATTTTATCGCAAGTAGTATATTCATCAAAAGCCTCCACTACTCAGGAGGAATGAGCGTTTCGTAAGCGCAATTGTTGAAAATAATTGCGATTGTATTCTTGTAATTTTCAGTTATAAATTAAGATAGGTTGCTGGTAAGTAGTTAAAGTGTCTTCGTATATTATATATCACTTTATAATTATTTCTGATTCATACTCATACCCGACAATGTGGGTACACGAAGGAGGTCGAAATATTGAAATAACAACCAGCAAAGTGGAAAATTATGTTAACTGAAAGTCACTGAAGTGTTGTACGGTATTATCGTTGTATAAAGACGTATCTTTAATACAATGGTATTATCATCAGAAGATGCATTGAATTGGCCGTTCGTGAGATTCTAGTTTTAACAACATGCATAATTGAACAAGTGGCACCTTTGTCACAGTATATAGTTGTTTTTCAAGCCTAATCGATATAATTAAGAAATTGGGAAAGTACTCAAGTAAGGTCAGTCTGCTTTGGCGGGCTTGTTCAAATTAATAGGCAGAGTGGTCATAGAAGGATAAATGGATGTATGAATTCAATATTTGATGAAAGATTACTATTTTTATCAACAAATTCTTCAAAAATCACTGCTGAATCACTAAGGAAAGATTTTTGGGTCCATTATTAACATTATGTTTCCAAATTAAGAACCATATCAGTATACGCTTGCAACAACTTGGATTTTTCAGCAAGAGGTCTGTTGTGATCGGTTGTGACAAACTTGCTACCGTTTGTGGAGGGTGATCTTCAGTCTCTGGATAGAGGCTCTTCTGTTAGTGCTGCGATTTTTCCAAGGCGTTTGATAAGGTCCACCATCCGAAGCTGCGAATCGCTAAGATTCGAAATTTTGGCATATAAGGTACACCGAGGTAATTGTAAACTAAGCATATTTCTGCGATAATTTGAAATTGAAAGATCATATCTCCGAAAGTATTAGTTTGTTAGAGTTCAGAATGATATCAATAGATTCTTATGAGTAAACTGCATCTTGAAAAAATTGTGGGAAAGCCCTGTGGACAGAAGCTTGGTTCTCTTGTTCAAACTTTGACGAATCATCTCCGAAATTATTGATTTCTCAGAGTTGAGAATGATATCAATGAATTCTTATAATAGAACTGCATCATAAACAAATATGATATAACTGCATCATGAAACAAATTACATTCAAACAAGGGTGCTGAAAACCATGAACTTACCCGAGATATTCATTCCTCTAATCCAGTCTGAATATTATATGATATCAATTGAAACTTAGTCAATATTTGAGTTTCGTTTTCACTGGAGCTATTCTGAACCCATTCTGATAAACCTACCAAAGTATATATTTCCATCATCATATGGATTATCCACGGTCATTAAAATATCACCAAAAAGTACAATATCATATTGAAATCCTCATAACTCTACGATAGCTGAAATGAATTTGACTTTCTTTTATAGCAAAAAATAAGATGTCATGTAGGAGTATGAACACAGATTATATAATAAATCATAGATAGAATAATTAAAGCATTCTGTGAAAACGTAAAACAAGTACGATTTATTATTGAAATTTTGAAAAATCATATCTCCGAAAGTATTAGCTTGTTAGAGTTGAAAATGATATCAATGGATTCTTATGATGAAACTGCTTTAAGAAAAATTGATCTTGAAATTTGTAATGTAAAAAAATATTTTTTTTTTGTTACTCCCAAACCATCATGCCAATTTTGCCCAATAATGAACTTATCCGAAATATTTATCTCCCAAACCTACTCCAAAAATTTCAACTGCCTAACTGATTCTGTCCGAGAGTTATTATAGAAACAAAGTTTAAACATTTTAAAATTTTTTTTGGCACTTTACGGCAATCCGTTCAATACAAACCTACGCATCCATATACAATTTGATGCTGAATTTCAGATAGATCGAGTGATCGGTTCCGGAAATATTCATAAAAAATGTTTTTACCAAAAACGGCCATAACTCCGAAACCGCTTGGTGGATTTTGCCCGTTAACGAACTCGTCCGAGATATTTACGCTGCACACCTACCACGCAAATTTAAATCCTCCGACTCCTTTCGTTCGAGAGTTATCGTGCCTACGGCCGACCGGACAGAATTGATTTCGAACAAAGATTCTTGATCGGTGAGTCGAAACAAATCTCTTAAGGCATTTTCATCCAAAAATTCGAAAATTACAGACATTTGGGCAAATTGATATGCACTCCTGAAAGCTGAAAGGGCTTTTTCTGCTCAGGCTATATTTGTAGCTCCTTAAGGAGTCGACTCAATAAACACCA
Source organism: Halyzia sedecimguttata (assembly GCA_937662695.2). Classification (NCBI taxonomy): domain Eukaryota; kingdom Metazoa; phylum Arthropoda; class Insecta; order Coleoptera; family Coccinellidae; genus Halyzia; species Halyzia sedecimguttata. The sequence goes on from OW569413.2 coordinate 60,176,246, forward strand.
TTTGTTTTTTGAGATCCTTTTTTAGTCGACCTCTATGAAAAGTGACATTTTACGTACTAATATGCGGCCATAAAATCGACTATTATTGAGGGCAAGTACTTTGCGGGCGAGAAAGTACTTTCGCGTCCGCAAAATGACTTTCTCGTCCGCTGTGGTCACTATGAATACGACATGATATACGGTTCAATACTAACAGAAGTGGCTATGTAAGAATAACTATCAGTGCTGTGGTCACTATGGATACGGTTCAATACAAATATAATAGTGTATGTGTCATTTGCTATTGTGCAATTATTTGAGAGGTCGACGAAAATATGCACCTCGGCGATAACTGTCTATTGTTTCGCCTGCTTGCTATCCTCGGCTACGCCCTGGATATCAATTTGCAGACTGGACTATAATAGACAGTTTTTCGTCCTTGTTACATAAATAATTATTTCCAAAATCAAAATTGACTTCTAGTAATGCTCATTGAAATAAATAATATATTATGGTTATTGTGTAATACAAGAGACAGATGATCTCAATTTCATAGTTAATATATATATACTCCATTCATTTTTATAAAGTCTCCCGGTTGGCCATGAAAATTTGACACATTGCACCGTGTATATTTTGAAAATGTAAGGTTATGCTCATTTTCATGTCAGATAACTGCGCAAGGATATCATCTCTACATAGAACTCGTAGTAATTACGTATTTTTCACAATGTGAACTTTCTTGGGAATAATAATGAAATTGAGAATTTCTTGTACGGAAATCAAGAATCAATTGTTGACATTATAATGAAAAATAATGAATACACTTGTGCGTTACTTTGTGATAGTTCATTTGAAAAGAGAATAAAAGTACCTGAATAACCCGACAGGGAAACTTCTGAAAGAACAGACGAACCTATGGAATTTCCCACTTTTCGAAATCCTCAAGAAATAAGCTTACAGAAAACATTTAAATACCTTGTTGCATAACTTGAAATACACCAGTTTCAAAATTTAGTAGTACTAGGAAACCCGAGTCACTGTTAAACCTTAATAAATTAAGTTATAGGATAGGAAATTGAGAAATTTTATTCGAGAGTTCAACATGTCCTATGACAGAATGAAGTTTTCCTATTGCAGATTTCAGTTCTGTATAGCACTTTCTGAAACTTTTTCGCTGCTTCTTCAAAATTGCTTCTAGCATTTTCAATTTCAAAGCGGAGAGTTCTTTATTATTCGATGATAATGCTCTGAGATATATTCTTGTCTTAGATGGAACATTATGTTTATTGTTGCGAGTAGGAATTGGCAACGTCTTTGAGAATTGTTTTGACATTGACGATATTTCAGGAGTGCCAACCTGCCTTAGTTTCAGTTAAAAAACAGTGGTAGACCTAAATCATGGCCAACCGGGAGACTTTATAAAAGTGAATGCAGTATAGGTACTTTATTTATTCGATATTTTGTTACTGTGGAAGTGTAAGACTGAGAAACTCGTTTGTTATTAGAATTTTATTATTCATTTAATATTTTGTTACTGTGAAATCTAGAAGTGTAAGACTGAGAAAATAGTTTTGTTATTTAAATTTCATTTGATCGTCATTACATTAGATATACAAAGTTTATTTTGGTTATATGTTTTTCAATCAACTATCTTACGTAGTACAATCACACTGGATTTTCTAACTTAGAGTTTATTCTGGACAGAAACGAGAAAATAGGCTTGATAAATCCGGCCGGATCCGGCCGGATTCTTGGAAATCCGCTAAAATCCGGCCGGATTAAAAATCACGCCGGATTGCAATCCCGACTCTGAAACCACATTCAGCACTCTAAAATCCTGAACAGAGTCCTTGAGAAACACATTATGCGGAACTGAAATCCCACCAATAAAAATGCCCGGAGAGAATAGTTATCGAACAATCTTCTCCGATTTTTATTCGACGTTATTTGAAGCATCGCACTTTTCAGCGTCGACATGCAGCTATTGCAATATCGGCAATTGTAAATAATCCCAATAGGAGGAGCTCTACTATATTTTCGCATTACTTTGCACAGCTTGATACAGGTGCGGTATCTAACAATAGATATTGCATTCGAATTTCACAACACAGAGGACAAAGAGTGTGTTTAGAGCTCCGGCAGAAAGCGTGCACCAGGTCTTCCGTCTATTTTCGATGGGCAAAGGCGACTGGGGGGGGTTCATTTAGCAATTTCAAAATGACTGTTATCAAACCTGCCGGTGTGATTCAATGATTAGACGCATGACTATTATTATCACTTGGTTTTGCGGTAGGAAAACCGAAAAATAATTGTTGCGTGAGAGAAGGATTGAATTTCGAATGGCGAGATGGAAACGGAATGTAGGTGAAGGATAAATTTAACTTACTTAGTCTTCATTATTTGGAGGTAGTTTAAGTTTGGATATAATCATGAGTCACGGTGCAAAATTGGCGTTTTGGGTTTTTATGACAAATCTGAACCAGTTTATGGTATAATTTTTGGCGCTCTTGTTCCTCCGAACAGGGTGCTCATCAATTTGCCCAAAAATCTGTAATTTACGAATTTTTTTATGCAAATGTTCTTGAACGATTAGTTCGACACACTGATCAAGAATCCGTGGTCCAAATCTATTCTGTCCGGCCAGTACGGTTAACACGATAACTCTCGAACGGAATGAGCTAGGCAGTTGAAATGTTCAGAGTAAGTTAAGGAAATAAATATCTCAGCTGAGTTTGTTAGTGGGCAGAATCGGTCTGACGGTTTCGGAGAAACGAAAAAAAAATTTTTTTTTTACATTACAAATTTCTAATTATTTTTTTTTAAGATGCAGTTTTATCATAAGAATCCATCGATATCATTTTCAACTCTTAAAAGCAAACACTTTCGGAGATATGATTTTTCAAAATTTCAATAATAAATCGTACCTACTTCTATGTTTTCACAGAATGCTCTAATTATTTTATCTATGAATTATCGTATGATTTGTGTTCACACATGTCATCTTGGGCTTGCGTCCAACTTTTATGTGTTGGACGCAAGTCCAAGATACTGTTTAAAACGGAACATACCAATATGAACTTTGTCACATTAAAGAGAACTACTCATCTGTCAAATATTCTGTTACGTTTAACGCGCCATTTCTGAGTGCGTTTTTCAGCGGGTGCTGGTTGCTTCCTAATAATTCAAAAATAAATATACAAAGGTGTTTTTGAGCAGGTGAGTGATTGATTTTCCTTGCCTTTTATGTGGTCGACTCCAGTTTCATTTTGAAATATTCATTCGTAAACATTAAATATTTGTTGAAATTCTTAATTTCTGAACTACTTGGGAAACGTATGAATATAAGGTAACTTTGAATCGTTCAATATTACCCGCAATTTGAATTTGATACATCGGGTAACTAAATTTTCATTTTAAGGTGGAGAATGCCGCGAAAATCGGAAAAAGCGACAACCGGTGTCAGGAAATATGGTACAAAAAGTGGGAAAGCCCTGTGGACAGGATCTTTGGCGCTCTTGTTCAAACTTTGACGAATCAGATCTCCGAAAGTATTGGTTTCTCAGAGTTGGGAATGATATATATCAATGGATTCTAATGATAGAACTGCATAATAAAATAGAATAAATTAAATGCGAATCCATTGATATCATTCCCAACTCTGAGAGACCAATAATTTCGAAGTTATTTTTTTTAATAGACACACTTTGTTTTATTATATGAATCCATTGATCATTCCCTACTCTGAGACAGCAATACTTTCGGAGATATGATTTGTCAAAGTTTCAACAAGAGCGCCAAAGCTCTCACAGGGCTTTAATCAATTTTTTTATTAAGAATAGCAAACTTAACAATAGTTAAAAATACTTAAACTTAAAAATAGTTAAAAAAAATTGATTAAAGACTTTAAAACACATCGAAATCAGAACCATACCCAATACTTAGTTTGTCACCATTTGCATCTATTATAGCCTAGTCCACAAGTGCCTTTTAGGTCAAAACTTTTTAGAGTTCTCCGAAAATTATGATTGAGATGTCATTCGATTTGGAATGGCATGCAGATATTTTGTGGGAAACTTCAAGGGCCGCTCGCAAGAATTACAAAAGTTATAAACAATTAAGTGAAAAAAAAGTTTGCTTTCTTGTATATATGTCAAAAACTATTTGAGATTTCAAATTTGGAAAAAGATTCAAAAAGAGGAGAAAATTTCCCAAAAAAATGGGTTCAAGCCCTGTGGACAGGAGCTTTCTGGCGCTCTAGTTCAAACAGATAAATTATATCTGGTATTGGTTTCTCAGAGTTGGGAATTATATCAATGTATTCATATGATAGAACTGCATCATAAAGGAAATTCAATTCAAATAATAGTTTATTTATCAAGATTAAATGAGCAATCATGAGAATGAGAACTGCACCACATTTTCAAATTTTTTTTTTTTGACACTTTGCGGTAATCTGGTCAATACAAAACTTCACATGCAAATAAAGGTCATGATTCTACAATTTGGTGCTAAATTTCAGATAGATCGAGTGATCGGTTTCGGAAATATTCATAAAAAATATTTTTACTAAAATCGGCCATAACTCCGAAAATCATTGATGGTTTTCGCCCATTAACGAGCTTGTCTGAGATATTTACGCTCCAAAACCACCTTGCAATTTTCAATCCGCTAACTCCTTTCGTTCGAGAGTTATCGTGCATACGGCCGGTCGGCCGGCCAACCAGAATCGATTTCGCACTCGGATTCTTGATCAGTGAGTCGAACCAAATCATTTGAGACCATTTTCAGCCAAAAATTCCAAAATTACAGACACTTGTGCAAATTGATAAGCACTCTGTACCGAGGAACTAGAGCGCCAAAAAAACAAGTTTCGTATGACAATTGCCCAAAACAGGTTTAAAGTACCTACAAATAGTAGGTATTCCATAAAACATGTATAAGAGAAGATAAGTAATAATAAATTACCTTGTAATCGATCAAAAATGTCCTGATCTACGTTCACCAAATTTTCTCCTCTCTCGAACTACAGAATTATGCTTTCAATATTTACGTAATATTTTCAAACATTTTCGGGTGAGGTCCCCGTTGCATCGCTAAAATACGAGTATTTCAACCCCAATATTCTTGAAGTTACAATATTCCCTTCTGTCAACTTGACTTTATGACAATTCATACATAGAATATACATAGAATAATTATATCAATCTATGAAATACGATTTACATTGAAATTTTGAAAAATCATATCTCCGAAAGTATTAGCTTGTTAGAGTTAAAAATGATATGAATGGATTCTTATGATAAAACTGCTCATTAAAAAAATTTAATTTGGAATTTGTTCAGTAAAAAAAAATTTTTTTTTTTGTTTCTCCGAAACCATCTGTCCGATTCTGCCCAATAACGAACTTAGCCGAGATATTTATCCCCCAAACCTACTCTGAAAATTTCAACTCTCTAGTTCATTCCGTTCGAGAGTTATCGTGCCTACGGCTGGCCGGACGGACCGGCCGGACAGAATGAATTTCAACAACGGATTCTTGATCAGTGAGTCGAACCAAATCGTTTAAGACCATTTTCATCGAAATATTCGAAAATTACAGACATTTGGGCAAATTGATAAGCACTCAGTTCCGAGGAACTAGAGCGCCAATAAGTCACAACTCCTGGAACTGTAGGACCAATATTTATAATTTTTTCCAGAGGGTTGAAAACGGGTACCCCGGCTTCGGACCTTTAATGAATAAATATTTTAAATATATGAAATATGAAAATTGAGAACTGAAAAATTCAGGCACCTACAGGATTGTTTTCAACCAATATAAATCCGATCGAATTGAAACCTGGTGAGTAGTTGTAGAATATGAACCTAAGCACGTTCGTGAAATTTCATGCGAATCGTATGGCTAGAAAATTATTACAAAATAATTAAAAAATATTTTTGTTGTCACGATAACTTGAGAACGGAAAGAGATAGCGGCTTGAGGTTTTCAGGTTAGGATGTGCACCAGAACGCGACATTTCAGTTCGTTTAGGAGCATAATCGGCCAAACGGTTTTAGAGTTATAGCCATCTGATATTTTCTGAAATTTGGTGGTTTTTTGTTCCTCATTAACTCGAAAAATACTGAACCGATTGAATTCAAACATGGTTATTAGTTGTAGAATGCCAACGCGGAAATGTTTGCAAAATTTGGTGAGGATAGCATTTGTAGAAAATTTTTAATAAATCATTGAAAATAAAAAAAAAATTCTATATATCAGTAACTATTCGTTTGAAATTGCTGAAATTTTGCAAGAGCCTTCATAACCTAACTCTACTGCCAAGTTTCTAGTGTTAATACGATCGGTTAAATATTGTTGGAGATTCGAGCATTCTTGTGTGAGTTCAGTAGATGGGTGACCGTTGCCTCGATAACTTTCGAACGAAAGCAGATATGGACTTGCAGTTTTCAGGGTAGGTTGCGTATCCGAAAGGGACAGTTGAGTTCGTTTTTGGGCATAATCGGTGTAACGGTTTCCGAGTTATACCCACCTGGAATATTATTTCCTTGATAACTCAAAAAATAAATATTCGATCGAATTGAAGCTTGGTAACTAGTAGTAGAAAATCAACATAAAGACGTGTTTATAATTTTGTAGGAACCATACCCCTAGAAAATTTGAAAAAAATTACGAAAAAAAAAATTTTAAGAGCCGTACTATTAGAAAATTTAAAAAAATCACGAAAAAAAAATTGGTTCAAGCACTGACGTTAAGTCAGAAGCTTTTGCGCGTATGTTCCATTGTCCATTCTTCTGTATTGGACACCCTTAATCGAATTTACCATGGTAAATTCGTGTCCAATACAGAAGAATGGACAATAGAACATACGCGCAAAAGCTTCTGACTTCACGTCAGTGCTTGAACCAATTTTCTCAAAAATAACTTTGAGTAACCATTTATAAACTGCTCCCCAGGTCACAACACCGTATCTCAGTTGTGACTCAGCCAAATACTGAAATACTTAAAAACTGAAATCAGACCCCTCAGCTTTCCTATAAAAAAATCAGCGTGTGCTTCCCGCCTCAGCCATAACACAACACCAAGATATGTACTTATATACACATTGTAAGTCCATCGATTCATTGCCATCCTGAATTAGAAGAGGTCCGAAAATTGGCAGCGATCGGCGATTGCAAGCAAATGGTGTGGAGATAGTTTTATTTAAGCTTATCTTTAATTTATGTTCCCCATCCAATGTTTTATTTTGAGAAAATCTCTCTTGACCAAAATTTTCAAGTCTGTCCAATTTTTTGCAGTACCTATACAGGGTGTCCCAAGTTCGAGTGACTATTAGACGTTTCTGGAGAACAGGACATATTTGAAATCTGAAAATTGGGATTATGATATTGCTTGGAATTCTCTACAAATCTAAAATATTTTCGAAGCACAACATAGACATAGAATAACATGGACTGGCCCTCACGTAACTTTATCACACAGTTCGTTGCGGAATACATTAGAGAGAGAGATGTTATGAAGGATAGAATACTTAAAGGCAAATAATGGTATAAAAATAATGTAGTTTTTTTATAAGTATCAGAATATTCAGAAACGAGTGTCGGATTTAAATGAAAATGTTTTGCCTTTAAATATTCTGTCTACAAATCACCAAAACACATACACAATACACGAAACTAAACAATACAGTAACAAGAAAGGTCAGAGAATAAAGGAAACCAATGTTTTGTATTCTGTGGTTTTGCCAAACGCCAAATTATAAGAAAATATTCATATACCGTGGTTTGCCTTTAACTATTCTGTCTTTTTTCAATGCTGATTTCAATGGTCTCTTTCTCACAACCAGTCCATGTTATTTTATGTCTATGAAGCACAAGCACTTCCGGTTATACAGGAAGTGAAAATAAATTTGATGAAACATTTTTTTTTCGACTTTTGCATTCCTGGTGTGATTAAGTATTCAATGCTGAATACATTTCTGTTAAAAACATTGTATTAGTTCGAATAGTTTGCAAAACATCGAAAAAATACCGGAAAAAAGTCGAATATGTTTAGTCAGTATTATGTTCATTATTCTTATTTTAAACATCCTGAACGTAAACCGTTTTAAGAACATCGAAGAGCAAGAATGTGGAAAGGTCATGCATTTTTTGAATTTCAGAAATATCATCACAGGGTGTTTCAAATTTTGTGTCGAAAATTGTGATCAAAAATTGTCCATAACTTCTGTTTTTCAAATTAGAACCCTATTTTTTGCGCGTATGTTCTGGGGAACATCGCGTTATAGTTTTGCCCAAATGTCTGTAACTTTTGAATTTTTTGACGAAAATGGTCTCAAACGATTAAGTTCGACTCCCCAATGAAGAATTCGAGGTCAAATTTGATTCTATCCGTCCGGCCGTCCGGCCGTTGCCACGATAACTTGAGAACGAAAAGAGCTAGAGACTTGAAATTTTCAGGGTAAGGTGGCGCATCCCAATACGACGGACGAGTTTGTTAATGGGTATAATCGGCCCAGTGGTTTCCGAGTAATAATTTTGTTTTCAACCAATATGAATCGGATCGAACTGAAACTTAGTGGGTTGTTGTAGAATATGAACCTAAGCACGTTTGTGAAATTTTGTGCGAATCGTCTTGCTAGAAAATTTTAAAAAAATTATTAAAAAATATTTTTGTTGTCACGATAACTTGAGAACGGAATGAGATAGCGGCTTGAAATTTTCAGGTTAGGATGTGCACCAGAACGCGTCATTTCAGTTTGTTTATGAGCATAATTCGCCAAACGGTTTTAGAGTTATAGCCATCTGAAATTTTCTGAAATTTGGTGGTTTTTTTGTTCCTCATTAACTCAAAAAATACTGAACTGATTGAATTCAAACATGGTTATTAGTTGTAGAATGCCAACGCAAAAATGCTTGCAAAATTTGGTGAGGATAGCATTTGTAGAAAATTTTTAATAAATCATTGAAAATAAAAAAAAAATTCTATATATCAGTAACTATTCGTTTGAAATTGCTTAAATTTTGCAAGAGCCTTCATAACCTAACTCTACTGCCAAGTTTCAAGTTTTAATACGATCGGTTAAATATTGTTGAAGAATCGAGAATTCTTGTGTGAGTTCAGTAGATGGGTGACCGTGGCCTCGATAACTTTCGAACGAAAGGAGATAGGGATTTGCAATTTTCAGGGTAGGTTGCGTATCCGAAGTTGTGTATCCCGAAAGGGAGAGTTGAGTTCGTTTTTGGGCATAATCGGTCTAACGGTTTCCGAGTTATACCCACCTGGAATATTATTTCCTTGATAACTCAAAAAATAAATATTCGATTGAATTGAAGCTTGGTAACTAGTAGTAGAAAATCAACATAAAGACGTGTTTAAAATTTTGTAAGAACCGTACCCCTGGAAAATTCGAAAAAAATGACGAAAAAAAAAATTTTAAGAACCGTACCCCTAGAAAATTATAAAAAAATCACGAAAAAAAAAATTTGTTCAAGCACTGACGTGAAGTCAGAAGCTTTTGCGCGTATGTTCTATTGTCCATTCTTCTGTATTGGACACCCTTATTCGAATTTACCATGGTAAATTATGTTGTCCATTCTCCTGTATTGGACACTTAATTCGAATTTTCCATGGTAAATTCGAATTAAGAGTGTCCAATACAGGAGAATGGACAACATAATTGACCATGGTAAATTCGATTAAGGGTGTCCAATACAGAAGAATGGACAATAGAACATACGCGCAAAAGCTTCTGACTTCACGTCAGTGCTTGAACCAATTTTTTATGATTGCGTTTGATTTTGCGGTGAAAAATAATGATACTTTTTTAGCATAATTATGCTCCTAAATGTAAAAAAAAGTTAAAAATTTTTGAATTTAGGAGCATAATCATGTAGAAGACCATCATTATTTGAGGATCAACTTTTCAAGATGCATTTAGTCCAGAAACCATTTCATTGGGAATCAACGAAAAACGATTTTTTATAATTTGAGTACGTCGAGTTTGTTTGATAGAAATTCACATCCTATTATAACTTTAGAGAAAACTGTCTGCACAGTAAGTGTTGGCCTGTAACCTAATTAACACGAGCAAATCGATAAAAAAAAATTTAGTTATATTTAATTTGTTTTAAAAATACAAACGTAAACATAATTTCATGGCGATGCGGCTTACATACTTTGGATTTGAATTACACAGGGACATAATACCATTTGGAAGATTTTGTTTACATAGGGCTATAGAGCAATTTAAATCATTTCTGAATCCGCTTCAAACTCAATTTCGCTCAAATTGAACATAATGCGTTTTGAAAAGTTACTCCTCATTTATCACCGCAGAATCTAACGCAATCATAAAAAAATGGGTTCAAGCCCTGTGGACAGGAGTTCAAACAGACAAATTATATCTCCGAAAGTATTGGTTTCTCAGAGTTGGGAATTATATCAATGTATTCATATGATAGAAATGTATCATAAAGGAAATTCAATTCAAATAATAGTTTATTTATCAAGATTAAATGAGCAATCATGAGATTGAGAACTGCACCACATTTTCAAATTTTTTTTTTGACACTTTGCGGTAATCTGGTCAATACAAAACTTCACATGCGTATAAAGGTCATGATTCTACAATTTGATGCTAAATTTTCAAATGGATCGAGTGATCGGTTTCGGAAATATTCACAAAAAATATTTTTACTAAAATCGGCCATAACTCCGAAACCTCTTGATGGATTTCGCCCATTAACGAACTTGTCCGAGATATTTACGCTCCAAAACCACCTTGCAATTTTCAATCCGCTAACTCCTTTCGTTCGAGAATTATCGTGCCTACGGCCGGTCGGCCGGCCGGACAGAATCGATTTCGCACTCGGATTCTTGATCAATGAGTCGAACCAAATCCTTTGAGACCATTTTCAGCCAAAAATTCCAAAATTACAGACACTTGGGCAAATTGATAAGCACTCTGTTCCGAGGAACTAGAGCGCCAAAAAAACAAGTTTCGTATGACAATTGCCCAAAACAGGTTTAAAGTACCTACAAATAGTAGGTATTCGATAAAACATGTATGAAAGAAGATAAGTAATAACAAAAAAATTACCTTGTAATCGATCAAAAATTTCCTGATCTACGTTCACCAAATTTTCTCCTCTCTCGAACTACAGAATTATGCTTTCAATATTTACGTAATATTTTCAAACATTTTCGGGTGAGGTCCCCATTGCATCGCTAAAATACGAGTATTTCAACCCCAATATTTTTGAAGTTACAATATTCCCTTCTGCCATGTTGACATTATGACAATTCATACATAGAATAATTATATCAATCTGTGAAATACGATTTACATTGAAATTTTGAAAAATCATATCTCCGAAAGTATTAGCTTGTTAGAGTTAAAAATGATATGCATGGATTCTTATGATAAAACTTCTTATTAAAAAAAAATTTAATTTGGAATTTGTTATGTAAAGAAAAATTTTTTTTTTGTTACTCTGAAACCATCTGTCCAATTTTGCCCAATAACAAACTTAGCCGAGATATTTATCCCCCAAACCTACTCTGAAAATTTCAACGCTTTAGCGCATTCCGTTCGAGAGTTATCGTGCCTACGGCCGGCCGGCCAGACGGACCGGACGGCCGGACAGAATGAATTTCGACCACGGATTCTTGATCAGTGAGTCGAACCAAATCGTTTAAGACCATTTTCATCGAAATATTCGAAAATTACAGACATTTGGGCAAATTGATAAGCACTCAGTTCCGAGGAACTAGAGCGCCAAAAATAGTATTCTAATTTGAAAAACAGAAGTTATGGCTAATTTTTGATCACAATTTTCGACACAAAATTTGAAACACCGAGTGATGATATTTCTGAAATTCAAATGATGCTTGAGCTTTCCACATTCTTCCTCTTCGATGTTGTGAAAACGGTTTACGTTCAGGGTGTTTGAAATAAGAATAATGAACATAATATTGGCTTAACATATTTCACTTTTTTTTCGGTTTTTTTTTTGATATTTTGAAAACTATCCGAACTAATACAATGTTTTTAACAGAAATGTATTCAGCATTGAATACTTGATCATACCAGGAATGCAAAAATTGAAAAAATATGTTTTCATCAAATTTATTTCCACTCCCTGTATAACCGGAAGTGCTTGGGCTTCAAGAATATTTAAGCTTTGTAGAGAATTTCAAGCAATATCATAATCCAATTTTTCAGATTTCAAATATGTCCAGTTCTCCAGAAACGTCTAATAGGCACTCGAACTTGGGACACCCTGTATAAAATTGACTTCTCGTCTGCATAACTAATTATCTGGCCTCTGATATTCATCTTTAAGAATCCATTTAGTTACACTACAAAAATAATGGGGCCTCAAATAGTGCCCTGAGGGACTCCATATCTGATATATGCCATGCTGCTGTAAATTCTTCCTAATCTAAATATTTGTTTTCTGTCTGTTAGATAGCTTCTGAATAAATTCAACTCCGATCCAGTAATACCCAAAGAGGCAGGACGACTCGACAAAATATCAGGTTCAACTGAATCATAAGCTTTCGCCAAATCGAGAAGTATGCAAAGTGACGTTTCATTGTTATCAAGTGTCTTTTGAACACGACCTATCAGATCTGCTAGAGCTCCCTGTGTCGATCTGCCCTCACTAAATCCATATTGACTACTGCATAATAGTCCACTTCCCTCCAGGTAAGATGTAAGCCTGAATTTTATTACATGTTCTATTGTCTTGGCAACCACAGATATCAACGATATGGATATATATATATTTTTTTTAATATGCAGTTCCATCATAAGGATCCATTGATGTAAATTTCAACTCTTACAAGCTAATACTTTCGGAGATATGATTTTTCAAAATTTCAATAATACATCGTACTATACACAGAATTATATCTGTATTCACTGTTCATTCATGTGATCTTATCTACGTCATATTTATTGGCGCTCTTATTTCTGTTCTAGTTTGTTTATATAATTTGTACTTTTAAAATATTTTGCGTTGGAGAACAAGGTTGCGCATCTTGAATTTGTGAATATATACCAAAAATAATATTGACTCTTTGCATACTGAATAATTTATGGGCAAATATTGGGGATGATGTTTCAGAAGATTTGAAATTGGATCATTTTCGGGATGTAGTTTTGAAGGCAATAGGAAAGAACAACATAATGGAATCATCAAAAGAAAATACTGTTCGTTTGACCACCGAGGTTAGTATCACCTTTTACCTCCTTAAGTAGTGAGACATGTTCCTATATACAGCATTTTCATAATGTTGCTAGCAAAAAAATACTGAAATATTTATCTTCAATTGTGTATCAAATATTCTTTCTTAAGTTAAGATTCATAATACAGAATGAATGTGTTAGTGGTATGAACTATTAAATTATGAAAAGATGATTGTATTTCATAGATATATTTTGAACTATTAAAATATGATATGATGTATGATAAGATATGATGATACTTTCCCTAAGTATTTCGAGTTGTGAAAACTACGCACCGAGTGTAAATTGCAACGAACCATTCCACGAGGTTAATTCATTGCAGATTGCTCATTTAATCTTGATATATAAATTATAATTTGAATTTAATTTCTTTTATGGTGCAGTTCTATTATAAGAATCCATTGATATCATTCCCAACTCTGCGAGAAACCAATACTTTCGGAGATAATTTTGATCAAAAATTGAACAAGATCGCCAAAGCTCCTGCCACAGGGCTTTTTTCTTATGGAAAATTTCCCTTATTTTATGTTCTGAATATCATAGGTATAAAAAGAAATGGTATATAATTTTTTATCAGTTTTTGGCGCTCTGGTTCCTCGGAACAGAGTGCTTATCAATTTGCCCTAATAATATATAATAATATAATAATATAATGTCTGTAATTTTCGGTTTTGGTTTGACTCACTGATCAAGAATCCGTGGTCAGAATTTATTCTGTCCGGCCAGTCAGGTCGTAAACACGATAAAACTCGAACGGAATGAGCTAGACAGTGGAAAATTTCAGAGTAGGTTTGGGATAAATAGATAAATATCCTCTTTTTGGCGTGCTGTTCTATGAACAGAGTGCCCATCAATTCGTCCAAATGTCTGTAATTTTCGAATTTTCAATGGGCACTCTGTTCATAGAACAGCACGCCAAAAAGAAGAACTTGCTTCGATTATCTATTCACAAAATGTAATATTATATTTTTTATGCAATATAATTCCTGAATAGTCTAGTCAACAAGTGCTTTTTAGGTCAAAATTTTTGCGTATTCTTCGAAAATTATGATTGAGGTGTCATTCGATTTAGAATGGCATGTAGTTAGTTTTTAAAAAAATGCTAAGGCTTTGAAAAATTGCAATAGTTATAAACAATTAAGTGTTTGGGGGGTTTGGTTTTTCGCTGATATCTCAAAAACTACCTGTGATAATTCAAATTTGAAGAAAGATTCAAGAAGAGGAGGAAATTTCCAAAAAAAATGCCAACTGCTGGAACTAGGACCAATATTTATAAATTTCCCAGACGGTTGAAAATACTCCCGAAAACGGGTACTCCGGTTTGCGTGAGCCTCGTCCCCTTCGGACCTTTCATGAATAAATATTATTTAAACTTATTAAATATGTAAATAAAAAATTTAAAAAATTCTGCAGTATAGATCAATGAACAATAATCCGTGGTCTAAAAATGTTTATGTTCATCGTTACTTTTCAATAAGTTATCCATTAGTTAATTGACATTTTTTTGTACTACGAACATTAACATTGCAAGTGCGATAATTGTTAGATTATTAATCTGAGAATTTTTTTCCTTTCGTGGAACAATTTTTCAAAGATGTTGGAATAGATTCCCGTCGGAAAATTTGAAAAATTATTAATTTTCGTTATGTTATTAACAATGTACTTAAGTGAAAAATTATGAAGCTTCAATTATGTTTTAAAAGGGAACTTTAAACTGTCTCATACACAACGCATTGGTTTATAACAATTTTTCAAACAATAGGAGATAAAAAATATCAAAAATCATTTTCGAGTAGTTTCTGATCATAATAACACGGAACAATAATAATATTATAATTAATTGAAGCTTTATAATTTTTCACTTAAGTAAATTGTTCAGAACAAAACGAAAAGTAACAATTTTTAAAATTGTCCAACAGGAATCTATTCTAAGACCTTAGAGAAATAACTCGATACGACGAAAGTAAAAAAATCTCAGATTAAAGGTTTAATAATTATCGTACTTGCAATGTTAATGTTCGTGCTACAAAAAATCGTTAACTAACTAAAGGATATCTAATTGAAAAATTGCGATAAACATTTTTGGATCACGGATTATTGCTCATTGATTCATCTTGCAGGCGCCTGAATTTTTTTAATATTTTATTTTCATATTTAATAAGTTTTAATAGCCCCAAGTTCAATTCCGAGGCTAGGAAAGAAATTTTCTAGTTACGGTAATCGCCACCATTCGCTGTTGGGTCAAAAATTAACAGTGCTGTGCCTAAGGTGGCGTAAGGACACAGTAACAAAGCCTACACAGAACACAACTGGTTCTCCTAACTCAGGGCAAGCTCTTAGTGCTTATGAGGGGTCTCCTTGTGGAAGACCCAGGAGGATCAGTATAATAATAATAATAATAATAATAATAATAATATTTATTCATCAAAGGTACGAAGGGGGTGAGGCTTGCGCAATCCGAAGTACCCGTTTTTGGGCACATTTTCAACCCTGTAGGAAAATTATAAATATTGGTCCTACTGTTCCGGCAGTTGGACCTTTTTTTCAGGAAATTTCCTCCTCTATTTAAATCTACTTCGAATTTGAATTGTCTCGAATAGTTTTTGAGATATTGGCGAAAACCTAAACCTCTTTCTTTTTTTTTCACTTAATTGTTTATAACTATTGCAATTTTTGTGAGCGGCTTTAGCATTTTCTCAAAAACTATATACATGCCATTCCGAATCGAATGATACCTCAATCATAATTTTCAAAGAATACGCAAAAATTTTGACCTAAAAAGCACTTGTTGACTAGACTAGAAGTTTAGTCCTATAATACCCTCAGTTTCCTCATCTACTTCTTCAATTACAGGTGAACAAGCAACACCACTAATATCCTCTCCATTAATAACATCCCCAATATTTGCCTCCAATGACAAGTTATGTAGCACACAACATGCTCTGATGAAATGGCAGGTGGTTGGAATACTTCTCAATTTCATATGGTACAGCTATCAGAATTTTTGTTTCAGTATTCCAAAGGTGTGCTCAATCGTCACCTGACAATTGCTCAATTTCTTATTGAAATTGATTTCGACCGGTGTCAGGTATCCATTATTTTTGAATGGGGTAAAAAGATTTATCAGTCATGGATTGGTGCTATCGCATAGATTATATTTAGCTTTGCACATAGCTAGTAAATTTGTATATAAATTGGAACCCTGAAAAGTCCTGGAGTCGTGAACAGATCCTGGAAATCCAACAAATGCATACCTTATTCGTCTCTTTGAATAGCAAACTTCTCAAAACTGAAAGAACATTTCTGAGAAATATCACACCATGTTTGACACATTTATTGCCACTTACCTGAATGGTATAATATTTCTTCCTGTTATAATACGATTCATGGTCATGACTGGGCTTGTACATTCTAACATGGCTACCATCCACACATCCCAACACGTCAAGGAATCCCATTTCAGCAAAATTATCTAGAATTTCATGTTTTTCTTCTTCTGGAAGCCATTTGATAACTTATCTGCACTTGCTACTAATAAATCGATTTGTATTCTCAATTATGAAGTGCCAATGTACTCAATCCAACCTCGGAGCGATCAGCTATATCTCGAAATGATGCAGCATAGGGGGCGTCCATTAATCACGTGATGTTTTTTTTATCATTTTTTGACCCCCCCTCCCCCTTGGTGATATTTCGTGAGGTTCAAGACTACACCCCCCCCCCCTCCCCTATATCACGTGTATTTATTTAATACCAACAAAGAATTTCCATTTCCTTAAAAAATATATATAAATATAGGCTACAGGTATGAGTATTATCTATTTTTATTATACCAAATAATATACTGGTGTGAGTATGATCAATTTTTATTATAACAAATAAAAAAAAACAATAATAATATAAAAAACCTGTTTTGCCTGGCAACGGGGAATCTGCGTCACACTGCAAGCCGCTTAAATCGAGTTTGTACGTGTTTGAAGAAAAAAAAAATACACGTGATATTATACTTAACCCCCCCTCCCCCTTCGTGATATTTCGTGATATTTTCATGGACCCCCCCTCCCCTTTAGAGCATCGCGTGATTAATGGACGGCCCCATATCAGCGGAATATCCGCATGCATTTGAGAGCACTGATTCTGAAGAACCCAGTGTCTTTTTCTTCAAAGAATTCACTTCGTTCTAACACATCAGCCAGATTAGCCAACATATACTCAAGTACCTCCGGCAAATTTTTTTCCAAAACATTTTCCTCATGATCAAATAATCAACTTTTCTCGAAGAAATACTGAAAATGATGAAGGGAAATGTTACAAAAGAACTTCAAAAATGTGGGAAAGACCTGTGGACAGGAGCTTTGGCGCTCTTCTTCAAACTGTTACCAATCATATCTCCGAAAGTATTAGTTTTTCAGAGTTGGGAATGATAACAATTGATTCTCATGATAGAACTGCATCATAAATTAAATTAAATTCAAAAAATCATAAAATTACGATTAACTATTGAAATTCTGAAAACTCATATCTCCCAAAGTATTAGTTTGTTAGTGTTGAGAATGATATAAATGGATTCCTATGATGAACCTGCATCTTTAAAGAAATTTAATTTGAAATTTGTAATGTAAAAAAAAAGTTTTTTTTTCGTTAACGAACTTAACGAAGGTATTTATCTATCAACTTCACTATGAAAATTTCAACTGTCTAGCTCATTTCGTTTGAGAGTTATCGTGCCTACAGCTGGCCGGACAGAATCAATTTCGACCACGGATTATTGATCAGTGAGACGAACCAAATCTCTTAAGACCATTTTCAGACAAAAATTCGAAAATAACATACATTTGGGCAAATTCCGAGGAACAAGAGCGCTAAAAAAGACGCCCTTCCTTTACTGGTACTACGTATGTATTCTTGTGAATACATCGTATCCCATATATTAGTTATCGGGAGATGAAGATCGTTTATATTTGAGTATTTTCTATTAATTGGGAATAATGGTTTGTGTCTTAACGGGTTATCGAAATCTCCAGTAGATATTGTTACATTCTAGATGGTAACATTTCATGGTTTACGTTATCGAACGTCCCTAGGTACTTATTGTTCTCTAGTTCTTACAATGGTTGTCATATTCTGTTTGTTTGAAAATAATATCGTATCTTATCAAGGTAGGAGATGCCGAACGCATTCATTATGGAAGATGGCTGAATTGATGAAAAATTTCCATATAAGCAAAAATTATGCTGTAATTGCTACTACTAAGATATCCTTCAGCAATCCTGTGCAACTCCTACGCAACAAGAACGTCTTAAGGGGAAATGATTAATTCAAGAATGTTGTATTATCTGATGATGAGACTGCTGCCCAGGCCCCGTTTACTCGACTTTCGTTGTAGAGAAACACATTTCAACCGACAATTCTCATACGGACTTTGCGCAGAGTCACTGTCACGTGAATCACTTAATAATAAATGTCGCAGGAGAGATCTCTCTCGAAATTTCGAGAATAGGGGCACAGTTGCCGTACCTCGACCACCTTCGTCAGGAACTCACACGAAGAGTTTCAGATGGAGAAATACATTTGACTAAAAAATAGGTTAGAGGGTCGCCGTGCATCATATCTAGCGTTCTGCCTCCAAAAAGCTAACATCTCATCTACAGGAATTGCAATGCTAACTCAATTAATTCTAAATTTCACAAGTTACTAGTACTCGCCAAGTTGGAAAAACCCAGATGTAAATAACTGAAACTTGACTTTCTGGTGATATTCCCTTGGCTTGTGTCCGAATTCCCGGTAACTTTTTGGCGCTCTTGTTCCTCGGAACAGAGTGCTTATAAATTAACACAAATATCTGGACTTTTCGAATTTTTGAATGAAAATGGTCTCAAACGATTTGGTTCGACTCACCGATCAAGAATCCGTGGTCAAAATTAATTCTGTATGGCCGACCGCAGGCACAATAACTTTCGAACGAAAGGAGTTAGAGGATTGAAATTTGCAGGGTAGGTTAAGAGCGTAAATATCTCGGACAAGTTCGTTAAAGGGCTAAATCCACTGAGCGCTATCGGAGTTATGACCGTTTCTAGTTAAAACATTTTTGCGCGTATGTTCTGGGGAACATCGCGTTATAGTTTTGCCCAAATGTCTGTAACTTTCGAATTTTTTGACGAAAATGGTCTCAAACGATTAAGTTCGACTTCCCAATGAAGAATTCGAGGTCAAATTTGATTCTGTCCGTCCGGCCGTCCGGCCGTCCGGCCGTCCGGCCGTACGGCCGTTGCCACGATAACTTGAGAACGAAAAGAGCTAGCGACTTGAAATTTTCAGGGTAGGTGGCGCATCCCAATACGACGGACAAGTTCGTTAATGGGCATAATCGGCCCAGTGGTTTCCGAGTAATAATTTTGTTTTCAACCAATATAAATCCGATCGAACTGAAACTTGGTGGGTAGTTGTAGAATATGAACCTAAGCAAGTTTGTGGCATTTTGTGCGAATCGTATGGCTAGAAAATTTTAAAAAAATTATTAAGAAATATTTTTGTTGTCACGATAACTTGAGAACGAAAAGAGATAGCGGCTTGAAATTTTCAGGTTAGGATGTGCATCAGAACGCGACATTTCAGTTTGTTTATGAGCATAATCGGCCAAACGGTTTTTGAGTTATAGCCATCTGAAATTTTCTGAAATTTGGTTGTTTTTTGTTCCTCATTAACTCGAAAAATACTGAACCGATTGAATTCAAACATAGTTACTAGTTGTAGATTGCTAACGCAAAAATGTTTGCAAAATTTGGTGAGGATAGCATTTGTAGAAAATTTTTAATAAATCATTGAAAATAAAAAAAAAATCAATATATCAGTAACTATTCGTTTGAAATTGGTGAAAATTTGCAAGAGCCTTCATAACCTAACTCTACTGCCAAGTTTCAAGTTTTAATACGATCGGTTAAATATTGTTGGAGATTCGAGCATTCTTGTGTGAGTTCAGTAGATGGGTGACCGTTGCCTCGATAACTTTCGAACGAAAGGAGATAGGGACTTGCAATTTTCAGGGTAGGTTGCTTATCCGAAAGGGAGAGTTGAGTTCGTTTTTGGGCATAATCGGTCTAACGGTTTCCGAGTTATACCCACCTGGAATATTATTTCCTTGATAACACAAAAAATTAATATTCGATCGAATTGAAGCTTGGTAACTAGTAGTAGAAAATCAACATAAAGACGTTTTTAAAATTTTGTAAGAACCGTTTGTTTCCACAATAACTATCGTACATAATGATGTAGTCAGTTGAAATTTTCAGATTTCTTCTTTTTTATTCTATCTATGAATTATTATACGATCTGTGTTCATACTCGTACACTTTGTTTTCCTAATAAGAGAGAGTCAAATTCATTTCAGCTATCGTAGAATTATGAGAATTATAATATGATATTATACTTTTGGTGATATTTTAATGCCCGTGGATAATCCATATGATGATGGAAATATATACTTTCGTAAGTTTATCTGGATGAGCTCATAATAGCTCCTGTAAAAACGAAACTCAAATATTGGCTAACTTTCAATTAATATAATAATAATATAATTTTCAGAGTGGATTTGACGAATGAATATCTCGGGTATGTTCGTGGTTTTTAGCAGCCTTGTCTGAATTTAATTTATTTCATGATGCAGTTCTATCATAAGAATCCATTTATATCATTCCTAACTCTGAGAAACCAATACTTATGGAGATATGATTTGTCAAAGATTGAACAAGAGCGCCAAAGCTCCTGCCACAGAGGTTTCCCCCTTTTTGGCACTCTGGTTGCTCGGAACAGAGTGCTTATCAATTTGCCCAAATGTGTGTAATTTTCGAATTTTTGGCTGAAAATGGACTTAAACGATTCAGTTCGACTCACTGATCAAGAATACGTGGTCGAAATCGATTCTGTCCGGCCGCCCGTTAACACGATAACTCTCCAACGGAATGAGCTAGGCAGTTGAAATTTTCAGAATAGATTTGAGAGATAAATATCTCGGGTGAGTTCGTTATTGGGCCAAATCGGTCAGATGGTTTCGGAGTAACAAAAAAAATTGTTTTTACATTACAAATTTCAAAACAAGTTTTTCTCAAGATGCAGTTTCACCATAGAAATCCATTGATGTCTTTTTTAACTCTAAGGCCGCTCGTACACCAGCACGACGCGACCGCAACGCGACCGCGACTTTTTGTCGCTTATAGGTCGCGCACGAGGTTACAGATAGATATGTCTTCACCAAAGATACGGCGACGCGATCGCTACACGACGCTAATCCCTCGTTATAAATATAGTCGCGGTATCGTAGCTGACCCATGGTGCTCGTATACCAACACGACGAGACCGCGACGCGACCGCGATTTCTTGTTGCGTAGAAGTCGCGGTACGAGGTTACGGATAGAAGCGCCCTCACCAAAGATACGGCGACGCGACCGCTACGCGACCTGTGAGCTACTGATCTCGAGCGACTCAACTCGCCAGTCGTCACGGAACAGCGAATCACAGAACACAAATAAGCAGCGAAGTGACAACCAAATTTGTGTTCTGTGGTGACAACAAATGTATTTTATGTTTTCGAAATGAGCGAAGAAGCGAATAATATCAAAT